>QEPE01000013.1:0-1475803 GCA_003945565.1 Tolypocladium inflatum
TAACCCTAACCCTAACCCTAACCCTAACCCGAACCCGAACCCGAACCCGAACCCTATCATCCACCCTATCTCTCGACCGAAGGTCATCCCTATCTATTACCCGAAGGGTAACCGAATCTCTCGCCCGAAGGGCGACTATAATAAATCCCTCTATTTTTTTCCTATCTTCTATATAGCGGTAGAGAATAAAGGATAGGGTCGGGATAGGGTCGGGATAGGGTTAGGTTTTTTCTTCCTTAAAAGATCGAAGATCTTTTATATAGCGGTTTTCTTTAAGAAGATCTTCGATCTTCTATATAGCGGTAGAGAATAAAGGATAGGGTCGGGATAGGGTCGGGATAGGGTTAGGTTTTTTCTTCCTTAAAAGATCGAAGATCTTTTATATAGCGGTTTTCTTTAAGAAGATCTTCGATCTTCTATATAGCGGTAGAGAATAAAGGATAGGGTCGGGATAGGGTCGGGATAGGGACGGACTTCGGGTCGATCTTCTATATAGCGGTAGAGAATAAAGGATAGGGTCGGGATAGGGTTAGGTTTTTTCTTCCTTAAAAGATCGAAGATCTTTTATATAGCGGTTTTCTTTAAGAAGAT
Organism: Tolypocladium inflatum; assembly: GCA_003945565.1. NCBI lineage: Eukaryota > Fungi > Ascomycota > Sordariomycetes > Hypocreales > Ophiocordycipitaceae > Tolypocladium > Tolypocladium inflatum. The sequence continues at coordinate 592 of QEPE01000013.1, forward strand.
CTTCGATCTTCTATATAGCAGTAGAGAATTTAGGATAGGGTCGGGATAGGGTTGGGTTAGGTTTCCTTAGAAGATCTTCGATCTTCTATATAGCGGTAGAGAAAATAGGGATAGGGTCGGGATAGGGTTAGGATAGGGTCAATCTTCTATATAGCGGTAGAGAATTTAGGATAGGGTCGGGATAGGGTCAATCTTCTATATAGCGGTAGAGAATTTAAGATAGGGTCGGGATAGGGTCAATCTTCTATATAGCGGTAGAGAATTTAAGATAGGGTCGGGATAGGGTCGGACTTTAGGTTAGTCTTCTATATAGTAATATAGAGGATAGGGTCGGGTTAGGGACGGACTTCGGGTTAGTCTTCTATATAGTAGTAAAAGAAGGATAGGGACGGACTTCGGGTCGATCTTCTATATAGCGGTATAGAGGATAGGGTCGGGTTAGGGACGGACTTAGGGTCGGGATAGGAAAAGAAAGAAAGAAAGAATAAGGATAGAAAAGAGAGTAAGAAAGAGAATAGAAATAAGAAAGAGAGTAAAAAAGAGAATAAAAATAAGAAAGAAAGTAAAAAGAGAATAAGAATACGGTCGGTTATATAGAGGGTTATTTCTTCCTTCTTCTCTTAGGTTTAGAAATCGAGTAATCCTTAAAGATTATCGTAAGACTTTTCTTTTATTTATCGTATATTTCTCGCCCGTTTTAGAGTTTAGGATCGCTTAGCTTACTTCGCCCCTTCCTTCGCCCCTTCTTTTACCCCTCTTCTATAGTAGAAAAATTCTCTCTTAATAGCTTCGGGCCGGGCTTAGGGTCTAGGTCCGGGTTTAGGCTTAGGTCTAGGTCTAGGTCCGGGTCTAGGTCTAGGTCCGGGTCTAGGTCTAGGTCCGGGTCGAGGCCTAGGTCTAGGTCGAGGCCTAGGTCTAGAATAGGAAGAGTTTTCTTAAGGTTAGCTTTAGGTCGGCTTCGGGTCGGCTTAGGGTCGGGCTTCGGGTTAACCTTAGGCTAGCTAGCTATAAAGAGAGAAGACTTTCTCTTCTTTAGTCTTCCTTCTCTTTTCTTTATCTCTTTAACCTTCTTTCTCCTTGCCTTCCTCCCCCCTCTAGGGATTTCTAGGGATTCCTTTAGGCTCGTCTAGGGATTTCCCTTAGGCTTTCCTTTAGGATTTCTTAGCTTTCCCCTTCCTCCCCCTTCCTTAGGGATTTCTTCGATTTCTAAGGGATTTTTCTCTTACGATTTCGTCGATTTCTAGGGGATTTCCTTCTTCGGATTTCCTTTAGGTCTCTTCGGCCCCGAGGTACGAGTCTTTCTCGGCCTTAGGCTTTTCCCTCGATTTTCGAGCTTTCCTTAGAGCTTCGGGCTAGCTTTATCCGCTACCCTAGAGCCTCGACCCCGACCCGGCTTACTTAGCCGAATTCACCCTTTTCGCCTCTCTTAGGCTCCGGCCTAGGCTTACGAGCCGAGATGTCCTTAGAGTGCCCCTCGTGTCGGGGCCTCTATAAGGATATCTTAGAGCATATCCGCAAACGGCATCCTACCGACGGCTATACCGAAAAACAGCTCGAACCTCTCGGCCTTCTTCCGTGCCCTATATGCGCTACGGCTTGCCGGGGCCCGCACGGGCTCCGAACGCATAGCGCTAAGGTCCACGGAACGACCGGGACTTCGCGGATCTCGACCCTTCCGAGGGCTAGGAATAAGGCCTTTACCGTTAGGGCCCTAGCTAGCCCGCTAAAAGGAAGGAAAAGACCGGCAAACACTCCCTCGCCGCTATCTCAAAGGCCCCGAAGACGCCTTAGAGCCGGAACTCCCTCTCGGAGCCCCTCTATCGTCTCGGCTACCTCTATCGTCTCGGCTACCTCTATCGTCTCGGATACCCCTATCTCGGCTACCCTAAGCCCTAGAGACCCGTTAGAGGTCCGAGACTCGATAGAACTCCCCGAGGACTATATCTCGCGACCGAGAACTCTCTCGGAATCCTCGACAGACCCTCTACCCTCTGCCTCAGCCCTTCTCGCCTCGTACGAAAGGCTAGGCTGGGAAAAAGAAGTCCCTTCCTATTTACGGAAGGCTAGGCTTCCGAAGGGCCCCCTCGCTACGGAATTCGAACAGGCTGCTCTAGAAGAAGCGCATAAGAAGGCTACGGAGCCTATCTTAGCTAGAGAGCCCGTTCGGAAGCTCCTAGCCTTCTCGAAAGTCCCGATCCCGGAAAAACGAATCCACCCCCGGCAGGCTGCCCTTTTCGCCTCGGCAGCTAACGAAGCCGCGAAAGCCTTCCTAGGAAAGCCGAAGGAATCGACCCTCCTGCCCTTCTTACTCCTTCCTAGGGTCCTAGGCCTAGGGCTAGCCCAGGGAAACCTCGCGGCAACCCTTAAGGGATTCCCCTCGAACCTGCCGGCTCTAGAAGCCACCCTCGTCTCTCTCGAACGCCCTACCGAAAAGGGCCCTATTCGGCACCGAACCCCGGCCGAACAGGCTACGAGGCAGCTAGAAAGGGGTTTCCTAGGGCGGGCGGCAAAGGCCCTTATCGACTCGAGCCCCCTAGCCCCCGAGACCCCCGAGACCCTAGCTACGATCCGGGAAAAACACCCCTTAGGGCCTAAAAACCCCTTTTCGGGCAAAACCAGGCCCTACGCAGGCCAAAACGTTACTCTAGAGTCTATTTCGAAAGCTATAGACTCTATCGGCAAGGAAAAGGCCCCGGGCCTAAGCGGCTGGACTAGGCCTTTGCTAGACCTAGCTATCGGAAAAGACTCGCAAGTCCTAGCAGCCCTACGACTGTTAGCAGACATGATCCGGCAAGGCACAGCACCCGGGGCAGACCTTCTCTGCCCTTCTCGCCTTATAGGCCTCGAAAAACCCGACGGGGGGGTTAGGCCTATAGCTATAGGAGACCTTATCTATAGGGTGGCTACGAAAGCTATCCTTATAGGGTCTTTTAGGCCCGAAATGCTCCTCCCCTCGCAGCTAGGGGTTAGCAATCCCGGAGGCGTCGAACCAGCTATCTTCCTTCTCGAAGAGGCTATAGAGGGCCCGAATCTAGGCGGCTATACTTCCCTAGCCTCCCTAGACCTCTCGAACGCCTTTAACACGGCCGGGAGAGCCTCTATCGCAACAGCGGTCCTAAAATACGCTCCTACGCTATATAGGGCCGCTGCCTGGGCTTATAATAGCCCAGCCCTCCTAGCTACCGAAGGGGGGGCTATTCTAGCCTCTTCCGAAGGGGTTAGGCAAGGGGACCCTCTCGGCCCCCTTCTCTTTTCCCTAGCGTTAAGGCCGATTCTCGAGACCTTAGCTAGAAAACTCCCCTCCGCGGCTATCGTAGCCTATCTAGACGATATTTATATCCTAGATAAGGCCCCCGGTAGCCTAGCCACGGCAGCCGCGGTCTTCCAGGACTCCTCGCTAGCCCTCAGCCTCACGAAAAGCCAGGAACAGCCGCTAGAAGAGCTACGAAAACAGGGACTCAGGGTCCTAGGCTCTTTTATCGGCCCCCTAGGGCCTAGAAAGGCATTCCTTAGGGAAAAAAGTATAAGCCTCGCAAAGGCTTTACTTCCTCTTCGGGAAATACCGAAGCAATACGCCCTCTTATTGCTAGGAGGCAGCGTACACCTCCTTCTTCGGCACCTTTTACGGCAGCTAGCCCCAGAGGGCCTAGAAGAGACCTGGGCTTCTATCGACTTCGAAATCAGGGACGCTATAGGGGACCTTCTAGCTAGGGACCCCGAAAACAGCCCCCTAGACGACCTCCCTACCGGAAACCCAAGCCTAGAGCTTATAGCTCTACCGGTTAGAGACGGAGGCCTAGGAATCCCCTCGCACGAAGAGCTAGCCCGAGGGCTCTACGAGGCAGCAAAAGCAGCATCCCAGCCTATTCTAAGGCAAATCCTCAAGCAGCCTATCGTCTCTATAGACCCCCCGAAGCCTACGGCTAAGGAAGTCCTTATAGAGACGAATAGGAAGAGGCTAGAGACCCTCGAAGGCACCCTTAGCCTAGGGCAGCAGCGGGCCAGGCTAGAAAACGCTAGCTATCTCGGAAGAAAGTGGCTTAGGGCCTTCCCGACGCAAAAGCAGCTTCTTCTTCCCGATTCCGAGATAACCGAAGCCCTCCGAAGCCGGCTACTCCTGCCAATCCGACCCCTCGAGACCCCCTGTAGCTATTGCGGCTCTAGGGTCTCCCTAGGCCACGAAGACACCTGCCGCGCCGCTAGCCGGAAGTGGACTTTTCGTCACGACCTTATTGCCCGTGCCTTTTCTAAAGCACTATCTTGCCGGGCCCTAAACGTTATCGAAGAGCCCCCTATCGGCCAAGGGGCTAGCCTTAGGGCCGATTTCGCTATTACGATCGGAAATAGCCGCTATTACTACGACGTTCAGGTCGTTGCGGTTAATAAGGATTCCGCGAGAGAAGACCCTTACGAGACCCTTCGCGAGGCAGCAGACGAAAAACGCCGGAAATATAAGGCCCTAGGGATATCCTTTAGGCCCCTTATCTTCTCGGCAGGCGGCCTTATGGAAAAGGAGACGGCAAAGGCCTATAAGGAAATCCAGCTCCTAGCGGGCCCTACGGCAGCTAGCTGGCTCGATATCTCTATCGGTCTAACACTCACGAAAATCAGGGCCTTCTCGGCAGCCTCGATAGCTAGGGACCACCCTAGTCTAACGAGGAATAAGGCTACTAACTAACCCCCCTACCCCTTTCCCCTTTCCCTTAGCTTTCCCTATCTTTTCGTTAGTATTTCCTTTCCTTAGTATTTTCCTATCTCTCCCGATTATCCCTCTTTTCCTTAGTATTTTCCTATCTCTCTCTATCCTTATTATCCCTCTTTCCTTAGTACCTCTCTCTAGATCGCTCTTTTCCTTAGTCTCTCGCTCTCTCTTATTTTTCTCTCTCTCTTTCTATATAGCTTTAGTAAAGAAAATCGGCAAAAAGGCTAGATAAAACTATTAGATATAAATAGAAACCCTAAGTAATAGAAACCCTAAGTAAGACCCTTCGCGAGGCAGCAGACGAAAAACGCCGGAAATATAAGGCCCTAGGGATATCCTTTAGGCCCCTTATCTTCTCGGCAGGCGGCCTTATGGAAAAAGAGACGGCAAAGGCCTATAAGGAAATCCAGCTCCTAGCGGGCCTTACGGCAGCTAGCTGGCTCGATATTTCTATCGGTCTAACACTCACGAAAATCAGGGCCTTCTCGGCAGCCTCGATAGCTAGGGACCACCCTAGTCTAATGAGGAATAAAGCTACTAACTAACCCCCTACCCCCTTTCCCTATTCGCTAGTATTTCCTTTATCCTTTCTTTTCCTTAGTATTTTCCTATCTCTCCCGATTCTCTCTCTCTTCCTTAGTATTTCCTATCTCTCTCTATCCTTATTATCCCTCTTTCTTTAGTATCTCCATCTAGATTGCTCTTTTCCTTAGTCTCTCGCTCTCTCTTATTTTTCTATCTCTCTTTCTATATAGCTTTAGTAAAGAAAATCGGCAAAAAGGCTAGATAAAACTATTAGATATAAATAGAAACCCTAAGTAACCCTAACCCTAAGCTTAATTTTTACTTAAGGAGAACAGACCTAATAACTAAGGAATCTTACCTTAAGGCTATAGAATGGATTTACTTATACCGCATTACCTAAGGTCAGACGATCTAGTTACCTACGCTAAATCCCAAATTAAGTAAGGTTACCGGCTCTAGCGGGAAGGCTCTAGTAGTAAACTAGATTATTTAGCGCATTGCCTCCTACTAATACCTACTAGCTAACTTTTCTCTAAGTGCACGGCCTCTAGTAGCGTGTCGTATAAACGTGTCGCATAAATTAACAGGCACCCTACCGCCAGTCAGGCTTACTTCATCCAACTCATCTTATATTTACGCCGTATACTAACACTATGAGCACTTCAATCCCGCTCTACGACGGAGCAGTCACGGTGCAAATCGATAACACACCGATCCCTCTAGGCGATGACACTCGCACCCTATACACTCGAGCCTTCGCAGACCCCGCGTCGCTGACGGATGCAGAGGTGCGGGCTATCATGGTACGCCCCCTCGTGGACGAGGAGGACGACCTCTGCCGCAAGGCGTGCGGGCTGGTCTTTGACGAATTGATCACCAAGGCGCAACGCCGAGAGAAGCTAAACTACACGGAAGGCGATATCCTGTTCCGAGGCATAGCCTGGGGCGCGCGCGCCGAGGTGGCACAGCGAAGAATTGCGGCTCCCCCAGGAGGACAAGGACCTGACGTACGGCGCCGTCCAGGCCGCGACGCCGCAGGCCCTGAAGTATGTCCGCGAGGACGCCATCGTGGCGACGCAAGCGGACCTGGGAGCCACTCAGGCGGCGTTTGACTATCACCACAAGACAGACTCGACGAGCTTCGTCTACGCCAAGAATATCCCGTGACAGGAGCACATCCTCGGCCTGGAGCACGCGACGGTCTGTGGCCTTGCTTCCTTTCACCCAGCATCGCCGGCCTGGGATGCTTTCCAAACCAAGGTCCAGACGGCCGTTACGCATGGCATGAACTGGCGATCAGGAGTCATCAAGGATCAGATCAGGGATATGTTTACCCTGCATTGGGTAGCGTCGACGGACACCGGTACGGCGCTGCAGGCACAGTTCAGGGCCGTGCGTGTAGGGCTAACCTTACCCTCGGGACTGCGACGCGATGCGTTTCTCTATGTCGACGACGAGGCCATTGCGTCGAGCGAAGAATTGCGGCCATTTGTGTGGCTCTGGGAGCCTGAGGACACGACCCTCGGCCCGGTCAGGGTCAACATCAACCACATCTTTCCAACGCTGATGGCGCGTCTGACGCAACGAGACCTGCAGGGTGAACAGCGGACCAAGCCGTACCGCACCGGCCCGGAGCTGGAGATGATGCATAAAGCGGCGGCCATCTTACGAAACGACCAAGGCATTTGGGATAAAGTCTGCCTAGGGCGTCCGTCGTTGATGCGAAACACATTAAGTAAATACATGCAGTCGATGCAATATTAAACATCAGATATCCACGATGGTAAAATAGATAACATAATAAGGGAACGTTACTTGTCTTTCAGCGGTTAAAAGGGGTCATTAGCAAAAAATATCAATGGTAAAAAAAGAAATTAATGAGAATGAAATGCATAAATAATGAAGGCACTAAATACAACACTATTATGGACTATAGAAAGCATCTTGTAATGGACCCCGTGCAGCCTTAGATGCTTTGCGTTGTACATAGATGCTCGCCTCTGAAACACACTTAGACGCCAACACAGACGTAGTAGTCCGGTAACAGCTTACTACAGTCATTACCCACGGCCGGGTTGTAGGAGGTAAAGGCGTCGAGAGAGATGTTGTTGCTTGCGGCGATGTTATAGCAGCCATCGCCTGCCTTGACCTTATAGAACTTCTTACAATTCTTAACCATGCGGTCCTGGACCGGCGTCGGGGTAGCACCGGACGGCGGCGGCGAGGTCATGGTAGGCGACATTGCCCCGCCGCGGCCAACGCAGATATAGTAGCCAGGGAACAGGCCGGAGTAGTCGCCTTTGAGCGCGGGATTCCACGAGTGCAGGTCGGACAGGGCAATCTCATAGCTCGAGGCAATGTTGTAGCAACCGTCGCCGGCCTTGACCTTATGGAAGTCGGTGCACCCGGAGACCATGCCGTCCTGCGTGTGGGTAGGGGTGCTGACGCCACCTGGTGTAGTCGTGGTGGTAGTGGTAGTAGTAGTAGTTGGGGTGCCTGTACCGGCGAGTAGCCCGACGCAGATGTAGTAGTCGGGAACAGACCTGAGCAGTCACCCTTGAGGGCAGGGTTCCAAGAGTATAGGAGGTCTAGTCGTATTTGGCGTAACGGCCGGTCAGGTAAGTCTAATTCCCTGTGCCAGAGGTATGATTCCGGACTGATAGACATGAAGGGCATGCACTGGTTCTTCCCCAGCCTTGGAGGTGCCTTGTTCGCATTTGGCTTCGGTGCTATATCCGACATTATCTTTACTCTGATCCTTGATTCCTTTCCGGACGTGAGTGGCTTTATCCTTTAAGTGCTTAAAGCTGCTTCAACTGACTTTTTCAAGCTTGTTGCACAAACCTTTGTGGTCATTACGTTCCTCCGAAACGCCATCAGCATAGCTGGCCCCTTTTCGATCACGCCGTGGCTCGATCGCATGGGCGTCAGCAGCATGTTCATCCTGGCTGGCTGTATTAGCCTCATGATAAATTCTCTCGCCTTGCCGCTTGTGATCTGGGGAAAGAAGTCTAGAATTGCCATCGCGCCTCGATATCATTGTTTGTCTGAACAAAATGCCTAAGGACAGGCACCCTCACCGTGAATGAGGGAACAACACAGCATAGCGAGACTTGGGGAAACACTGGATGATTGGGCAACAAAGTAGAGGCACTCACTCTCATGGGATTATGAAAGTCACGTTAAGCTAGAATATTGCTGACCAATATACATGGTATTAAATATCACTGCTTTGCTAAACCAGTATCATTCACACCCTTTAACCGCCACCTCGGCGGTATCCGGCTCCAGATATCGAGCAGTGAGCTTGCCCTGCCCAAGCAAAGGGCCCTGGGGTCCAGGAACAGGGGCGCCAAATTCCTGCAGCTATGTATCGTTAGAATGTGTTTATCGTGACTTGCCCCTTTCATGTGTATTTACTCGGCTCACTGGCTGTGAAGTAAGACATGATATAACAACAAGGACATGAAGAAACTATGTAGAATCGATAAAGTGTGTAGCCCAAATCCGTCACCATCAACATCTAGATAGCAATACGCAAATTTCACCTCATGACCTTCATAATTACCATAAATGTCTAAGGCCCCAAGAATACCTCCTCTATTTGTAGCTCAGTGAGTTGCTTCAGTTGGGTGCTCTCAGACAGCGCTCGGTTCAGCCGGCTTCCCTTTGATGCTCTTCCACTCGACGAAAACCGCGCCGACTACGCTGATGCAAGTAAGAATGAGACCGAGCTCAAAGGCCTTGACAATGGCATCATTGTATGCGACGAGCACTGCAGGCAAATGCTCAGGATCGACAAACACACGGAAGCCAGTGGCACCAGAACTGACAATGACAGCCGGGTCTAGGCCTTCAATCCCCAGCTTGACGACATTCAAAATCAGCCGGTTCGTGAAGATATTCTGAGCGACGGAGAGGAACACAGAGCCACCGAGAATTTGTATGAACAGCACTACAGTCGTACCAATAGCCACGTCGGCGAATGGAAGAACAGCTTGGGCCGCCACGCCACCTTGCTGGAAGCCAAGACCGATGCCAAAGCCATAGATGAAGGTAAACCCCACCCAGGCAGCTTGAGACGTATATACGGTGAAGAGTATAGTCAAGCCCGCACCGATGCTAGAAACGATGGCTGAGGCGATGAAGAACGGCGCATACTGGCCGAACTGCGTGACAAGCCCACCTGATGCTGCAATGGCGATGATCTCGGCAAGGATGAGCGGCAGGGAGTACACGCCTGAGTTCATGGCGCTGGTACCCTTGATGGCCTGGAACCAGATGGGAATGAAGTAGATAAAGACGAAAAATGAGCCACCGATGCACATGCCAAAGAAGGAGGCAGCAGCGATAGTCCTTTGAGTTATGATGCGAACCGGCACCGTGGCATTCGTCTTCAACCGAACCTGCAGCCAGCAGAAGGTAATCAGCGTGGCGGCGAAGAGGACCAAGCAAGCCACGATACGGCCGTTCGACCACGCATAACGTACACCTCCCCACTGCAGGGCGAGCAGCAAGCAGACAATGGAGGGCACAAAGATGACAGTGCCAATAGGGTCGAAGCTCTGGATGAATTGCATGGGCGAGCCGCGGCTTGTTTTCGGTGTCTTAATGTGCAGCATAAAGAAGACTCCAATAGCGGTCACGGCTCCGAGAGGTAGGTTAATATAAAAGCACCAGCGCCAGGAGAGGTGATCGGTGAATGCACCACCCATCAGCGGGCCGACAACCGACGCAACGCCGTATACAGCGCCGATAGCACCGAAAAGCGCGGGTCGCCGTTCTACTTCGACAATGTTGGCAATAGAGATGAGCGCTCCGCTAAAGATACCGGCACTACCCAGGCCTGCCACGGCGCGGCCAACGATGAGGGCGGCAGACGAAGGGGCCATAGCACATACGAGCGAGCCGACCTCGAAGATGAAGAGGGCCGTGAGGAACACCCACTTTATGTTGAGAAGTGAGTAAAGTTTTCCAAAGAATAGCTGGAATGCTTTAGAGATGCTCGTGTTAGTTTCCCCGAGAATCTCGGGTGATATTAGAGGCTGGTGGGGAGAGTCAAAGTGCATGCTTACAACAACCGGTGAGGAGATATGCCGAGCCATACCAGCCCACATCATTTAATGCGCTGAATTGATCGGTGATTTTGGGAATAGCTACTGCGATGATCTGCCAGACGAGGAGTCAGAGAAGCGGCTATACATCAAGCTTTACCTATCGACGACACCAACACCAACAGCTGGGGCATGACATACAGTATTGTCTAGCGCCATACAAAAGACGCCCAGCATCAGACTGCCAACTATGGCAAACAGCTTAGGGCCCCATGGCAGGTAGCCGTCGTATTTTTCGACACTTTGTGTCTCCAGGGGGGCCTGGTGTTCCTCCGAGCTGCTGCATTTCTCCTCGACACCCCTGGGCATTAGGTCGCCCTGGGAGGCATGGGCATGTAACACAGTGTCCTGGGTCTGGGACGCCATGTGTAGTTTAGTTGTCGCCAGAAGAAATTTAGAATACGATGATGACAAGGTGGTGGGCGCTGGCTGGTGAGGGCAGGATGAATGTGGTTGAAGGGCAGCTAGCGAAGGAAAGACATATGATGCGGGATACGTACATTTCATATTTATTAGCCATCTCAGCCCCGGCAGCCCTGGAGCCGCCAGATATCCCCCATGTCGGCTCCAATGCAGAGAGGCTTCTACTCTGGGACATAGTCATGCCATCATGCCACGACAGTTGGAACCAATCGCTAGCCTGGCTCGGAATCCAGACTGATGCAGTCACGTATGCAGGGGGCTGAGGCAAGTGAACGATTGTTCCCGGACCAACCAACATCCATCGACTTGCGGTAAGCCTAGCCTGATCTGCCCACAGCGGCATATGCATAGGATTCTAGACCCCAACTCCGCCATCGGCTTTGCGAGAGGAAGCAAACCCGTAAACCCGTAAATCCGTACGCAGTACCTACGAGTTCACAGCCACTCCGGGCCGCGTGGGTCCATAGTCGGAGCCCGGACGAGTGGCTTGCAACGTCCAACATGTACAGACACTGTGGGCTGATGTCTCGAGGCCGGACGAAATCTCTTATTTATGACGACGGCATCGGCCCTGGCTACCGTGATTGCGTCGAGGCTTCACCATAAGCAGCAGGAGACGAATCCGCGATGGGCTTCCTCTCAACAGCCGGATACGAGCTTTCAACATTGGAGCAGGCGGCGCGCGAGGCGTCGGCTGCTGCCAAGTACATTAGCAGTTACTGCGATCTCAAGGGCGTTGAGAGCCCGGCCTTTGGTCCCCAAGGCGCCGACGCAGGCCTCATCCGCGACGCGCCAGTTGATGTTCGTGAGGCACGGCAGCGGTTGCTGGGAGCGTCCCTCAAGCTCCAGCATCTTGTTACAGACCCGACAGAGTATCTCGCATGGCAGGGCGTCCAGTACCAGATCATCGCGGCCGTGCGCTGGCTGTGTCATTTTGAGGTGCTCTCGGCCATACCGCTGCACAGCACCGTCAACTACGACTACCTCGCTGGCATATGCAACGTCCCAGTACGGCAGCTTCAGAGCATGGCGCGCATGGCCATGACAAGCAACTTCTTGTGCGAGCCCCAGCCCGGCATGGTGGCCCACAACCCCGTTTCCAGGTGCTTCGCGACCAACCACGCCTTCTCTGGCTGGATCAGGTTCATGACAGACTACTATATGCCGTGCGCTGCAAAGTCGATCGAGGCCACTGAGAAATGGGGTGAGACGAATGACAAGTGCCAGACTGCCTCCAATCTGGCCATGGACACGCCACTCTCTGCCTTCGACTTCATCACGCAGTCCAAGGAGCTTGGACGCCTCTTCTCCAGCTACATGAAGGGTGTTCACTCGGGAATTGCCACAAACGTCAGCCAGATCGTGCAAGATTTCGACTGGAACAGCATTGGCGATGGATTAGTGGTGCATGTGAGTCGATCCGGCGGGCCCGACTGTGGCCTAGCCTGTCATCAACCGTTACTGACCTCGCCCTACCAGATTGACGGATCTCCTGGTCATGTCGCCGTTGCGCTTGCTACCGCACATCCAAGGTTGCGAGTCGTGATACAAGATTCGCCTGAGACTCTGGCAAACAGCCGAGGCGTGTTAAACGGGCAGCCAGCTTTAGTGAGGAGCCGCATCGAGACGCAGTTGCACAACTGCTTCGACCCCCAGCCCATCCTCGACGCCGATGTCTACATCCTGCGCATGACCCTGCACAACCACCCTGACGACGAGGCTGTACGTGTTCTGGACGCACTGCTCCTGGCCCTGAAGACGAACCCCGCGGCGCGCCTGCTCATCATTGACACGGTCTTGTCCGACAGGCCGGGAACTGAAATCAACCCAAGAGACGAGGGGATGGATCGGTACCGCGACATGGTGATGCTGCAAGTGTTTAGCACAAAGGAGCGTAGCCTAGACGAGTTCAACAAGCTGCTCGCGGATGCAAGTGACCAACAGGGTGCACTGGTCGTCAAGAGCGTGAGGAAGTCTCCGGGTGCCACAATCTCAACAATAGAGGTAGCTTATGAAACAGCCGCAGGCTGAAGATTGCCATCATTTACCTATGGAATCCCAGGACGAGTTGACGCTGGAGGGCATCAAGCGCTTCAAGCCAATGCGAATGATTCTCTTTAAAATTGCGCCAGTAAACATGACTACGTTCCACCCCTCTTTCGTCGATTGATGGTTTCAACACTCAATAGAAGTCTTACTATCTACTATATGGCTACATCTTGCTTATGCCCACAGACATGCCAGTCTCTACTTCGCTACCAGTTATAACGATTACCCTATAGCCGGATCTGCAAGTTCACGTCCCTTGCATTCAGGACTAATTCGTACATAGCCTCCTGGGCGCATGTACTCAGTCCAACACAAGGGGGTAGTCAGTCATCTGATATCCTGCGGTTCTACGGCCTTCTCTGTCGTTTTATCCTATTAGACGGTAATTACCCCTGTCAAAATCTGGCAGTCGAAGTATCATCACTAGGCTGACTGGTTGTAACATGAAACAGAAATAAGCACTGCCATTCTCGGAAGACCAATCTTCTATATTCATGCCAACGCAGCCAAAATCTGTCGCAAAGTTTCACTCCCTGTCATATCCGCCACCTCCTGGGCGTAACTCTTCTCCAGAGTGAAGGGCTTTCCTGTCAAGTTTGGTATATACCTCCCTACCAACTTCTCCGGCTGAATGTTCTCCGGTTTAATCACGTCAGCAATATACTTTCTGTACATGTCAATACCCGGGCGAAGGAAGCTCGAGTGAAATGGAACATTGACGCCGCTCAAAGGCACTGTAGCCTGGCCCCGACGAAGCTCGATTGGATATGACAGCCCTGTCAAGACATCCAATGCATTGCTGAGAGGCTCAGTGAAATCACATGACCGGGTCGAGACCATTCGGTCACAGACTTGGCCGAGGATCCATAACGTTTTCAACTCAAATCCGGTTAGTTTTCGTCGGCTAAAGACCAGGAAAAGGGTTGAACTTACGTGACCAGCGCAGACATACTGCTGACCCTCGATGTTATAATTTACTACTTCCAAAAGTAGTCTTGTAATTGATGAAATGCTTTGGACCAGCTTCAACAAGTTCTCTTCACCAAAGGCTTTCCCGATCCTAGCAGGGTTGACAGCCATCATGGAAAAGTCAGTTCTTCCTTCCGAGTCGAGTTTCATCGAATTCTGCATGACTGTTCCCCGATAGAACGTCAAACTCATGAGGTCCTCCACAGAGAAAACAGATGCACATCCCGCCAAAGCGCTGTATTCTCCCAACGAGTGGCCCGCAAACAACGTGTTGTCTGGAATGAGACTTCGGGTTTTGAGGGCAGCCGTCTCCGCTAGGTTCATGAGACTGATTGCAGGCTGGGCAAACTGAGTCGAGAAGAGAATACCGGCGGGGTTTCTAAAAGTGTATGACATTGAGTCCGGTGCGAGTTCATGTATTACTGGGACAGTAGCATCATCGACCTTCGCGGTCAAGGCAAGGTAATTTTGCCGGATCTTGCGCCCACGAGCACCGCCGAAGTGGACAGTCAAGCTGGTCGGGTTCATCTTGACGATATAAAGCAGCGAAAAACCTGGATACAATGACATTAGTCCTCAGCATGAAGTTTGTACTCGCTCCAGATGATAGACCTACCGTATAGTTTGAAGAGGTGACGATCGCCCTGGTCCCATACGCCCCTAGCAACCTGGTCAGACTCATACATAGACATGCCCATTCCTTTCACCTGGCTTCCTTGCCCACAGAAGACATATGCGGTGCCTACTTGCTCAACTTCGATTTCGGCCTGGAGTACTTTATCGTTTGTTTCATGCTGAAAAACTCGAATCTCAAAGATCATCTTGCCTTGAATCATGGCCGTGTGCTGTAGTTCAACCCTCAACTGGTCGCCGCCGTGAACCTTGCCTTCGAAGGAGGTCGACCATCGATGGACTACACAATTGCTTGATGCAGCAATCTGCTGCATGACAGCGCGCTTGCAGACGGCAGATGTGTACATGCCATGAAGGATCGGTCTTTCTAGCCCAGCAAACGCGGCGAAAGGCTGGCTAGTGTGTATAGGATTGGTGTCCCCGGACACAATCGAGTAATCGAAGCCGAGATCCGCGATGTGGAGAAGAAATGGGCCTGGAGACTCCCAACCAGGGCTTTCCAGGAGCGATTTTGATGGTATCGGTGCACCACGTCGTTGAAGAAAGTCTACCACCGGGTTTCCAATGCAGGTAGGAGCAGAAAACTCAATATCAGCAATGTGTCTGGAGCCGCAAAAAACCTGGCCGGTAACGAGGAGGTCGTGATTCTTCTCACTGTGACATCGAAACAGGCGTGAGGATAGCTGGAAGCCCAGTTTCTGGCCTCGAATAGAGAGTGAGCTTTCTCGAAATTTGATCCATGATCTACTTCGTAGCAAAGTCTCGACTTGAAGAGAATCTACGTGCATATGTATGGACAACTCGGTGGCGGACATGGAGGCATCGTTGGGGAACTGTCCGGGGATAAAAAAAGAGGATTCAACTAGCACCACTCGCTCATCCCTCCGGTATATGGTGGCGACGGCCTCAACAAGCTTTCCAGATGACTGGATATCGACTCTTGTTATTCGTGCACGTGTTTTGACGACATCGCCTATTGCAAGAGGTTCCGTGCCGTCACATGCTCTGAAGCTGTTGGATCGATATAGAAGGCGAGTCAGCTCACCACCGAGTTGGGGCACCAGGAGACATTTTGTGAGAGCTGACCATGCAATAACAATTGCGATGTCAATTGGTACCTGCACGGAAGATGGTGACTGTTCCTGAACCTGTTCGCTGGCCTTGTAAATAACTGTGATGAAATCATCACACATCTCTTTAGTCAACGTCATTTCTTCTCCACAGAACTCTTGGTCGAGTAGGGAGATTCCATCCCCATATTGGCTGAGATTATCACCCCAACAAGAGGAATAGAAGCGTCTGATCATGGCTCCACGGTCTGGCGTCTCATCGACAAGAACCCGCAAGTTGGCGCCCCCAACCAACCTGAAATCAATTTGCAGCCGCGTGCCGGCTTGAGTACACAGAGACTGTGGGACTTCTAAAGTGGCTCTGACATGTTTGCCATCGGGAGACTCCAGAGCCAGAGCTGAAAATAAGCAGTCACCCTTAGGGTCTTGCCTCAGCAACGAGATTGAACTGGGCTTCGTTTCGGAGTTGTACTTGACGTAGAGTACATCTCCAGGACCAAAGTTGAGGCAGGCGGGGACAGGGTTCATTACGCGTCTGTGGTCCTGCATAACAAATGTGTCCAACAGGCAGGCCTGGAGCCATTCAGGAGCCGTTGCGATGGTATCGTGGAGAGCTCGTTTCAGGCCCTCCGTACCAGAAGAATCGAAGCTAAACATTCTTTCGCCAGCGTGTTTACCAGACTCCAGAATGCCGCCTGCAAACTTATTGCTAGTCTTGGTATGAGCAGAACTGCGCTCGCTTTGTATTGCACCGACCACTTCGAGCATGATGGTGCCAAGAATCTGGGCTGCCGGCTCGTCAACTATTTTGGAGTACCTCGCGGCTACGGGGCCATGGATGATACAGACTCGTCGTGGGTCTTGTCCAATAACAGTCTCTAGATTCTCGGCTTGCCACAGACTGTCCTTCTTGAACCACGTTTCGAAGTCGGCGTCAAGTCTTGGAATGAAATTGACAGGCTTCTGCCCGCGACGTCGGCAGAGGCTCATGAAATATTCCACGACCTCTGGGTGCAAGAGTTCTCTCATTGCTTCAGGTTCTAGTTCTGCAAGGCAAGCGACGGTGGCGAGAGGATCTTTCGAAGAGCCTGGGCTGATAGAAA
Source organism: Tolypocladium inflatum (assembly GCA_003945565.1). NCBI lineage: Eukaryota > Fungi > Ascomycota > Sordariomycetes > Hypocreales > Ophiocordycipitaceae > Tolypocladium > Tolypocladium inflatum. The sequence continues at coordinate 17,180 of QEPE01000013.1, forward strand.
TGTTCTCAAGCATCCGCGATAGGAGAGATAAAAAAAAGGATCGATATGAATCATGAACCCATTTGCCTTGATCTTTCAGATACATCAATTCCACACAACGGTGAAGGCATTCCAGATACGATAAGTCTTCGATCTCGACAGCGCTGCCTGTATGGTTCATGGCAAACCATGGCCTGCAGTAATCTTGGTTGAGACGATGGATGATTTCACCCCGTCGCAGTTGCAACTTGGTATTCCGCTCTTGCTGGTCTGTGTTGGAGAAAACCGTGTCGTCTAGCTCCTTCCATAGCAAGGCTGCTGGATTCGCAACTGTGTGGATTGGCTCGCCCATCTCTGACGTGATGGTGATAATGCCGCCGGCCGGACCGTTGTAAGTTTTGTGCCAATCTCCATCAGATGTTCCAGGAATGCTTGTAATCAGCTCCTTTATTCTCGATGAAGTGTGTGCCTCCTTTGCAGTCATCAGTCGACTCCCAAGCAACACGCCGTCGAACGGCATGCGTGCATAACCGAAAGGCGTAGACCATTCACCAGTGAAAAAGGGCAGTATGCCCTCCGCGTCTCCGAGGCCACCCCCCACTACCAGAGTGACGTTTTGACACATCCGGATCAGAGAGTATGTCGCTAGCATCGGCTCAAACTGGTCTTCGTACGAATGGTGACCACCAGCTCTGCCTCCAGTCCACTGTAGGATTATTGGGAAACCGGTGAACTTGTTTGCAATGGCAATGACATCGTGAATGGCGCGTATTGAGCCGGGTTTAAAGGCAATGTACTTGATACCAAGCGTCTCAATATACTTGGCTGCGACGTCTGGCGAAGGCACTCCTGCGCCAAGGGTAATACCGTCAATAGGTACTCCTTGGGATATGAGACGAGCAATCAGCTGCGTCTGCCAAAGCATTGATCTCGGGTTTGCATAGATCATATTGATTGCAATTCCGCGGTTTGCCGGTATCGAAGCTGCGAGCTGTCTGATTGCGGCTTCCATATCGTCATGATGGGCGAAACCCCCAGCAGCAAGTTCAATATGGTATCCAGAATTGATGACACTAGAGACAAAATCCCAAGACATGGTTGTTGGCGTCATCCCAGCTACCATGATTGGCGGCGTTCCGAATAATCGGACAAAGCGGTTGGTTATCGTCGGGCTCTGTCCCGGGATATGCTCAAATGCCGGTCTATATAGAGAAGACCAATTGTCTGGGGCGAAGAGCGGTCCATTGCTGAACAGCTCATGTTTTCCTCCGTAAGTCAACGTGGAGTCGACTATCTCGGATGCAAGAATGGTGCGTATCCCTGAACCCTCAATCCGGTCCTGTAGGAGGGTAGAGGTGCGGCTAGGGCCAAAGTCAACAATGTGAGTGACTCCCTCTTGAAGACAAGTCTCCGTCCAATTCACCACCTCTGTAGTGACCATCGAGACGAGAAGTCTTACCAAGGGCCATCCACAACGGGTTTGAAGGTTGAGACCAGTACGGGTGTGGTACAAGGGTATGCCAAGGCGGAGATTGGCGCAGCTGTTTGTCCGCAAGAGAGGAAGGACTTCTCCTGTGAGCCCCGAAAGTGAGTGGGAATGAAAGGGAGCAGATATTGGCAAGAATGTGTATTCAATGTCGGGCCGCCGTTGAGTGTAAACAATCTTTGACTGATCCAGTCCAGGTGGTGCTTTCATATGCTCGAGGAGGCTTTGGACACCACGCAAGGCAAGGTGGCTGCCAGCAACAACCAATGATTTTTTTGAGTTGACAAGCGCAATTGCCACTTTTTCTGAGTCTTCGAAGTGTGCATTTGCTTTGATCAGAATGTCGTCGAGGACTTCCCTGGTCAAGCCTCGGATGCTGAGCATGCGAGATGCAGATCCAAATGCCGGTCCTTGAATCTTGGACTGGCTCTTGAAACCGATCCAAAACAGGAGAGCAATTGCATCTGCAGCTATGGCATAGAACCTTTCCCAACTATCAGACCCCGCCACGACAGCAGCAGCCACAATTCCCTGAGAATGGCCGGTGGCCCCGGAGAAGTAGTCTCTCATCTGCCCTGGCTCCAAGCCAAGCGTACGACAGCTGATACAGTAGTGACACAGACTTATCAAGCCATTGACAGGGAAGCTGATTGGTGCAGATGCCACTAGACTTTGGCCGGGTGCCTTCTCTGGAAAATGAAGCCAGTCGAGGAGATCAATTCCACCCGGGGAGCTGTAGCGAGAGAAAATCGAAATATCGCGTAGCGTGGACGCCACATATGTAATGAAGGTATCGACATATGTACCATATACCTGATGTATAGTTCGCAAATCATCCAAACATTGTGGATTCTGAATTCCCTGCCCGCCAAACACAGCAAGCAGTCTGGCGCTGCCACTGGCTGCAGCACGGCATAGAGAAGAGACAGGAGACACGATTGTCTCAGTCGTTGATATCAGACGGATATATATTTCGATTAGCGGGAGGCGATCAGGCACATCGAGTGCCAGCGCTAGAGTATGAATATCACCGCCGTTGTGAAGGAAGGACGCATTGAAAGATCGAGCTGCCAGCTGCAGGACCTGTGTTGGTGGCGATGCTTGGCACAGGGTGTTGACAAACTCGGTTGCTTTGGATAAAGGAATGGACTGAGCCAAATATGGCAGACTTTGGGATCGATTGTATGAGAGAACATAGGGCTTCAACAGGTGATAATGCTCGCCTAGACAGTCAAACTGCCAATCATTACAGATAAGAGCCATGATGAGAAACAGCTTTTGGACAAAGAAGGTTGAATATCGAAGGTTAAAATCAAAGTGGCCAATGGCTTGTTACTTGGGTAAGTTTTCGTCTTTTTTTGCTGACCTTTATCTAAAGTATAGAGGTCTTGCTAGTTCTGGTATCCTCAAACGAGCACGAAGCAGCATGCAAGTATCAATCCCCGATCAGTGAGCTGCCTCGACATAGTGACGACAAGACTAAGCAAATCGGAATTCCGTTGATACTCAGACAATTACTCCGTTGCCGTGCTTCGTAGAGCGTAGAGCACACTCCTCAGTCACGGACTCCGTACTTCGTAGAGCGTAGAGCACACTCCTCAGTCACGGACTCCGTACTTCGTAGAGCGTAGAGCACACTCCTCAGTCACGGACTCCGTACTTCGTAGAGCGTAGAGCACACTCCTCAGTCACGGACTCCGTACTTCGTAGAGCGTAGAGTACACTCAGTCACGGAGTCCGTGCTGCTATTTCTGGACGTATTCAAGGCGGACCCACTCCGCCATGCGGTAAACGTGGCTTGCCTAGACTGCGGGCCAGGGCACACAGCCTGCTGGTCTCCGCACTCCGAAGCAGGTGGGGGCGGCTTCCTATCACAACGCTGCCAAAGGACCGCATGGTCCTACGTCGCCGACTCGTGATGAGTCCGATGGCGCAATATGGGCTCTGTCGTGCCTGAAAGAACCCAGGTTTAAGAGATATGGTGGCCCTGCAAACGTGCACTTGCGCCGGGACACGCGCCGAAGCTACCTCGGCACATGGCACTTCGTCGTGATATGAGCAACATAAACTCTAACCCAACTGCTGTTCGTATTCTATCTCGCGCGTTTGACCCTCAACCAGGAAGATGAACGGCAGCGCGAAATCACAGGACGATCGCCGGTTGGCATATCAGCTTCTCGTCGAACTATTAGCGTATGTCTCTCCATGTATAGCATTTGACAATATGCTAACATCCGGCTTGGACAGACATCAGTTTGCATATCCCGTCAAGTGGTAAGTTTTTCTTTCTCGCAAGCTACGCGAAAATGCAGCCCAGCTCTAGACTCAGGCTGACAGGCCCTTCAGGATAGACACTCAGGATGTGGTACTCTCAAACCCAGACATCCTCCGCATCATCGAGGTTGGCACTTCCAATATCCTAGCCAATATGGCCAAGAAGACAAGCGAATCCAAGTACAAAACAATGAACTTGGCACGATGTCTGAACCGTTCCTTCTTATCTGCCACGAAAGATACTGCGCAAGTCAGGTATCAATACGAAAGCATACAGGAATCACACACTATGATTACTGAAGTCACGAGGCAAGAGACTATAGCTGAGATAACAACATCTCAAAATGCTTCGACATATCCATCTCCCCAACTGGAACCATCAACGTCTAATTCGATACCACAACGAGCCGAGGCGGCACCTGTGGAAGATGTTCCCACTACAGCGCTAGAAATAGTGCACGCAATGATTGCAATGAGGCTGAAGAAGCCCCTGGCTCATATTTCTACGAGCAAATCCTTGAAGGAGCTTTCGTCTGGTGGGTAATCAACTCCCGCCTAGAAATACATGAGACCCCTTTCTGACGACTTGCATAGGAAAATCAACGGTACAGAATGAGTGGATTGGAGATATAGCGGCCGAATTTGGATCATTACCAGACAAGGCCGAGGATATGCCATTGACTGTACTGGCTGAGGGCCTGTTCAAGAACTCTCAGGACTTTGGGAAGCCAATGTCATCACTCGTCGGTCGATGGATCTCCTCAATAATGCCAGGTGGGTTTGGGCTAACTGCTATCCGAGAATATGCCCAGAAGCGTTGGGGTTTGGGCCGAGGCCGTCAGCTCTCTGTGGTTCTCGTTGCTTTGGTGACGAGCACTGCAGCAGCGTCTCCACGGTTTGCCACTGTAGACGCAGCCAAGGAGTACCTAGATGGTATAGTGACCGAATATACCCAATCGTGTGGGTTGAACCTGCAACAATTGTTGGCAAACACGCAGAGCCAACAACAGACACCAGTCAATGTGGACCCGGCTACATTGGCAGGCATATATGAAGACATCAATCGACTAGCCTCCACCCAACACTCTTCACTCTCCAAATACCTGGGTATCGAGAATGGATCCGCCAAGAGGATCGCAGAGCTGGAGACAGTGCAAAAGGAGCAAGAGACCGAGCTAGACGGATGGCTTTCCGAGTTTGGCCACAACTTTCTAGCAGGAATAAAGCCAGCATTTGACGAGTTTAAGCTGAGGCGCTTCAACTTCTCCTGGAACCAGGCTCGTGTCGATATTGTGAAGCTGCTACTGCCGGCGGCTCCTCAGCCTGCGACTATCACCGAAGCTCAATTGTCGCGGCTTGCAGACAAATGCGACACGAATTGCCTGGAACTAGTTCGAAGACTGACTTCCCAGGCCGTCTTGGTACACGGTGTGGAAGATGCCAGTGTGGTTCTCGGGTCCTGGCTGGCCAAAATAATCCAACTATCATTGGAGCACCAGCCCCTGTCTCGATTTGGCGAACGAGCCACACGGCCCAGAGTTGACGTTGCCGAAGATGGCAATATTTCTTGTGTGGAGGTACCGAGATCTCTGCATGGACATGAAGCATCTTACACTGAAGTCCTTGAGTTTTGGGCTAAAAGTGGTGATACGTCGGTTGCGCGGCGAATGCCCGTATCTCTCAAAACCAAGAGGGGAGGTTCTTGGGAAGAAAGCGCAGAGATGACAACATTGTTGATGAGAACCATGTCAGCTATGGTCAGTGGCGGCATGACTTTCCACTCCAAAGTCGTGCTGGTAACGGGTACCGGCTTAGGGTCAATTGGGGCAGAAATCATCAAGAAGCTTTTAATGGGTGGTGCCACAGTCATCGTCACGACGAGCCGAGACATCGCGCAAGCCCAGCACTTTTACCAGGACATTTATAGGGACGTTGGGACTCGTGGATCCGAACTCCTTGTGCTTCCATTCAATCAAGCCAGTGTGGTCGACTGCCAAAGACTTATCCAATACATCTTCCGGACCCTTGGCAAGCCAATACATGCCTTCCTTCCCTTGGCCGCAATTCCGGAGCAAGGAATAGAGCTTGACCAGCTTGGCGAGCACTCTGAACTCGCACACCGACTCATGATGACGAACGTGCTACGTCTCGTTGGCATTATCATACAGGAGAAGAGGAGCCAGGGCATCGACTGCCAACCAACGCAAGTGTTACTGCCACTCTCCCCCAATCATGGCGTTTTTGGTGGTGATGGTCTTTACTCAGAGTCAAAGCTGGGCTTAGAGGGTCTGCTCAACCGCGTGACATCCGAGGCTTGGGCAGATACGATCTCCGTTTGCGGAGTCCTTATCGGCTGGACGCGAGGTACTGGGCTGATGGGTGCGAATGACATTGTGGCTGAAGCTGTAGAGTCCCAAGGGGCACTCACCTTTACCACTGAAGAGATGGCTCTGAATATGCTCGCGTTGCTCACGCCAGCAATATCAAGATGTTGGGAGGACGACTCCGTTCTGGCCGATTTCAGCGGATGCTTAGGGCAGCTTACAAGCCTCAAAGCCATCACTACTCAGGCTCGATCAGCTATGAAAGAGGAAGTTGAGACGAAACGGATGATTCTAGAGGAAGACCAGCTACAACTCTCAATGACCAGCCTGCCTCCACATCTCGACTTCGATGTTTATGTCAACCCAAATGGCTGCCGCCAGCACCTCAAGATAGATTTCCCTCTATTACCCGACTTGCATGACTTGCAGCCATTGTCCCACATGAATGGGATGGCAGATCTGGAGAGCACAGTGGTTGTTGTTGGCTTCTCAGAGCTAGGCCCATGGGGAAGCGCCAGAACAAGATGGCAGATGGAAGCCTACCAACAGCTATCGTCCAGTGGCTATGTGGAGATGGCCTGTATTATGGGATTGATCAAACGAAATGGAAAAGCTACCAACCCCGACCAAATCGGATGGATTGATGCAAAGGCCGGCGATAAACTAAGTGACGAACAGATCAGCCAGAGATTCGGCAAGTACATTATGGAGAACGCCGGAATCAGATTGATTGAATCCGAATCTGGGGGTTACGATCCAGCCCGTAAAGAATTCCTTCAAGAGGTTGCGATTGAGGATGATCTTCCAGAATTCGACGCAGACCTTGCTACAGCAGAGGCTTTGAAGCTGATGCATGGTGAACACGCAGTTATCACTAAGGTTGAAGGACAGGATACTTACCGAGTAAGTATCAAGGCTGGAGTTCGCATCTTGCTACCCAAAGCTGTAAAAGCGTCTTACAGCATGGTAGCAGGACTTCTCCCCAAGGGATGGAACCCGGCTCGGCTCGGTATTCCGGAAGATATCGTCGACCAGGTTGACGTTGTTACTATCTATGCTCTTTATTGTGCCGCCGAGGCATTACTGAGCGCAGGAATTGAGGATTCCATGGAAGTGTTTCAATACTTGCACGTGTCCGAGGTTGGGAACTTTATCGGCTCGTCGCTTGGGGGCACACAGAAGAACCGTGACATGTTTCGAAATGTCTATCTGGACAAGCAGGTTCAAGGCGATATCCTCCAAGAAACAAACCCAAACACTCCAGCTGCGTGGGTCAACATGGTGGTTTTGGGTACTAGCGGACCGATCAAGACTCCTGTGGGAGCATGCGCTACAAGCCTGGAGTCTCTTGATGGAGCTGTTGAGTCTATCACCAGCGGTAAGACCAAAATGTGTTTAGTCGGCGGTGTCGATGCATTCCACGAGGACGAGTCCTTCGCCTTTTCGACTATGAAGGCTACGGTCGACTCAGCTAATCAGCTCGCACAAGGCCGTCGGCCCAACGAAATGTCGCGTCCCACGGCTGAAACCCGTGCCGGCTTCCTAGAAGCAGAGGGAGGTGGAGTCCAGATCCTCTGCAGCGCCCAGCTTGCTTTGGAAATGGGCCTGCCCATCTATGCAATCGTGGCCGGATCAGCCATGGCATCGGACGGGATTGGCCGATCAGTTCCAGCTCCCGGCCAAGGATTGCTTACTTTTGCCAAGGAATCTCCAGGAGCAGAACGCTCTCCATATCTTGACGTCTCGTACCGACGGCACGGCATGAAGACGGCAATAGCAAACTTGTTGAGGACAGATCCAAGGTCATTTTCAGGAGTCTCAACGCCTGATAATTCGTCATGGGACTCGTGCGGGTCAACTGCCCGCTATGCTGAGGGCAACCTGAACAGCTACGTGAACACGATCCGCCGCCAGTGGACAACGGATTTTCGAAGAATGGACCTGGGTATCTCGCCCATGAGAGCAGCCCTTGCCACCTGGGGCCTAAACATTGACGACATCACGGTTGTCTCTCTGCACGGTACCTCGACAAAGGCAAACGACCTTAACGAGCCGAAAACAATACAACAGCAGATGAGGCACCTTGGGCGCAAGGGAGCCCCGATTATCGCTATGTGCCAGAAATCTGTCACTGGCCATCCAAAAGGCCCAGCAGCCGCTTGGATGCTCAATGGATGTCTACAAGTCCTGCAGACGGGACTTGTGCCTGGCAACTACGCCTGCGACAATATCGACCCCGAGCTTGCCGAGTTCGACCACCTAGTCTTCCCGTCTGAGACGATAGATGTAGGAGATGTCAAGGCATTCCTACTCGATTCATTTGGATTTGGGCAGAAAGGTGCGCAGATGATTGGTGTCGCACCAAAATATCTCTTCGCAGCATTGGGAGAGGAGGAGTATCAGCAATACACTGAGAGGTACACTGTCCGGAAACGCCTGGCAAATCGAGCGTTTGTCAAGGCTTTCATGACTAACACGATTGTTCGACCACATGAGCATCCCCCATACAAACCTGAAGATGCATCCAAGGTCCTGCTGGATCCGCTGTCACGGGCAAAGATCACAACAGCTGGGAGAGGCCACCCGCGCTACCAGTTGGACCCGACAGAGCTGGCCGGCTCGTGATGACGACAATAATCCCAAACGTAAGTCAGGATCCAGCCAGGGAAGGATCGGGTTTTTAAGACTGTTACCTGAAACGTTGTTTTCTGTGAAGATTTTTTTTCGTGACCTCTCGCGTTGGCAACATGGGCTTCTGTCCAAGGTCTTGTCCCACCCATTTATCTTGGTCATAGTATCAAGTGTGAATGTAAGCAAATCTTGGACTGTTGCATTTTCTATTAAAATTTCTACCGCTTCCTTTTAACGGCAATTTTATAAATCTATCAATCTATCTTCAATCTTCAGAATAAGTACGTTAGTAAATTTGTTTTGCAATCGAGCCAATACAAACCATTCCCCCATCCTCTTAGTATCGCAAGGATATCTAGTCATATCGGCGATCACCTCAATGTACTTGATATTTCCGAGCCTTAAGGCTATTTAGTGTCAATTTCTTATTGAATGGTTGCCCAAAAAAAACACAGGGCTTACGGCAAATGTTAGAGAGACATGGGGTTAAGTTATACATCATCCAATACATGAATGATGGGCGTGCGAGAAAATAGGTTAACATGCCAATTATCACAATGATTGTTACTATTAATAAATATTCAGATGGCTGCCAAACTAAAATGCCTATATAGAACTACATAGTTGAGTCACTTTGTACATATCTTAGAGTCCAGCGGACGACGTCGCGTAACGCATACCGGCTCAACCCTTCGGACCGGAATCTGCCTGAGCCATCAGCTCGTTTTAGACACGTCTGCAATCCTCCTGCAGGAATACAGTCCCTATAGGATTCTTATGGAGTGCGATCTAACAGTAATGTCGTGGGATTGTGGTTGCCGAAGTTCACGTGCTAATTAGTTAGCTCTTACTTTTTCGCCCCGGTCGCCGTTCGGACTCCGGACCTGCGTCTTCGCTACGCGCCATGCATGCACAGAAGAGAGGCCACATGGCAACACGTGGTGATGTTCCCATTGTGCAATCGCCGCACTTGTTCCTTTACGGGTTCCGTCTTTACGGATTCCGTCTTGATGTCTGGAAGCGCTCTGGCACCAGTTGGTTACCGGGGCTCGTGGTACTAGCTTATTGTGCTGATAGGTAATATCTCGCGATTGTGAGTAGTGAAAAAAGTAATTATAATAGGCCAGGAGTCCTGCCCTAAGTTATTTAAAGAGCGGCCTGAAGCATAGCAGCCTGGAACAAGTGATGAACCTAGCCTTCTATGCCCCCGAATTTCTTGGTTAGAGGTTAAGATTATCGACTAATATTCAACTTCAGCATCTGCAGCTCCCACCACTCAACCCTTTCAATCTGAAAGTTGCCGGCCCTGAAAACAATTACACCAAACCCAGGACGGGAGCAACATGTCTACCTCTCGTGTCTTTATTCTGGGCGATCAGACCCGCGACTTTGTGCCTGAGCTACGCAAGCTGCTGGCCATCAACAACAAGCCGATACTGTCGGCCTTCCTAGAACAGGCTCACTATGTCATCCACGCCCAAACCAATCTCTGGCTTTCTCCCCAGCAGCGACAACAGTTCAAGGCCTCGAGTCTGGCTGCTCTCCTCCACAAGTACAATCAAGGCTCTCTGAGTAGTGCCTACCAAGTCTCGCTGCATTGCTTAACTCAACTGGCTTCATTCATAAGGTATAACGCCACATTCTTTCTGATCCCCTACCTTTGTAGAACTCTGCTGATGCTGCATCTTCTGCAGTCACTTTGAGGAGCCTTCCCTTGCATATCCATCTCCTAAGGATACATATGTCGTGGGTTTGTGCACGGGCTCCCTCACAGCCGCCGCCATTAGCTGTGCTTCGTCATTGTCACAGTTATTGCCGGTTGCCTTGCACACAGTGCAAGTTGCTCTGAGACTTGGATTCCTCGCCAACGACTTGAAGGATCGCCTTTCACATTCTAACTCTGGAAATGGGCGCGAGTGGTCTGCCGTCTTCACAAATGCGAACGAGGCTACTGTAAGGGGGGTGCTGGCAGAGTTCATAGTGCAAAATGTAGGCGAAATATGCCGGGACTGCGCAACCACACCATGCTAACTTCTCCATCTGCAGGATCTTCCAGAGACATTGCGCCCATGGGTCGTCGCAACTTCTGGCAGCACCACGACGGTCTCGGCGACGCCGTCCGTCTTAGACCATCTTGTTGCGTCGAATGCCTCATACAGGATCAAGCCAATCCCCATTTTCCTGCCTGCCCACAACCCCAAGCTGTTTTCCCCGCAGGATGTTGAGATCATCATGGAGACGACCACTGCAAAGCAATGGGAAAGATTCACTGGCTATTTCACATTAGTCTCGGGCGGCAGTGGAAAGAATGTCTGGGCTCCCAACTTTGCGGCAGTTCTTCGACTGGCCATAAACGACTGTCTTCTTGAGCTAGTACGATGGGAGAAGGTCACGGAACATTTTCCACTGATGTTGCACACGGCCTCAACCAAGTCGGTTGTAATCACTCCGATCCTTACGAACATGGGTCATTCCCTGGAGGCTGCTCTCCGAAGAATGACATCTGTCAGCATGGAGGAACTTGACTCCAGTTCCACGACACCATTGCTTAATATGCCAAAGGGGAAGGCCAAGTTGGCTATTGTGGGTATGTCCGGCCGCTTCCCCGAAGCGCCCAATGTTGAAGCATTCTGGGATCTCCTTTATAAAGGTCTGGATGTTGTCAAGGAAGTCCCAGCAAAGAGATGGAACTGGAAGACACATGTGACGGCCGATGGCAAAGGCCATAACCTTGGCGGTTGCAAGTGGGGATGCTGGCTGGATTACGCTGACCAATTCGACCCTAAATTCTTCAATATCTCTCCTAAGGAGGCACCTCAGATGGACCCCGCCCAAAGGATGGCGCTTATGGCAACCTATGAAGCTCTGGAGGGCGCTGGGTTTGTCGCCGACCAGACGTCTTCCAGCCAAAAGCATCGCGTTGGAGTTTTCCATGGCGTTACCAGCAATGACTACCTGGAATGCAATAGCGGACAATTTATCGACACATACTTCATCACTGGAGGAAACCGCGGATTCATTCCTGGTCGAATCAATTTCTGCTTTGAGTTCTGTGGCCCCAGCTATACCAATGATACGGCTTGCTCATCCAGTTTGGCTGCCATTCACTTGGCATGTAACTCGCTATGGCGAGGTGACTGCGATACGGCTGTCGCTGGGGGTACTAATATGTGTATCAATCCTGACGGTCATACTGGACTGGACAAGGGGTTCTTCTTGTCTAGAACGGGCAACTGCAAGCCATTCGACGATAAAGCAGATGGGTATTGCCGAGCAGAGGGAGTCGCTACCGTCATTATCAAGCGCCTCGATAATGCTATCGCCGACAACGACCCTATTCTTGGTGTAATCTTGGGAGCCAACACAAATCACTCTGCGATGACCGATTCCATGACGAGACCTCATCTAGAGGCTCAGATGGACAACATGCAGGCTGTTTTAAACGATGCCAACGTTGAGGCGCGCGAGTTGAGTTATGTCGAGATGCACGGCACAGGCACGCAAGTTGGCGATGCTGTTGAAATGCAGTCGGTCCTGGGAGTCTTCGCTCCTAATGAGTCGTTCCGCCCTGCAGACAAACCCCTATACGTTGGTACTGTTAAAGGCAACATTGGTCACGGTGAGGGTGTCTCCGGCATAACGAGTCTGGCCAAGGTGCTTCTCATGATGAAACACGACATGGTGCCTCCGCACTGCGGTATCAAGCCCGGCAGCAAGATTAACAGAACATTTCCCGACCTAGGGGCACGCAACGTGCACATTGCCATGGAGCCAACTGCTTGGGGTCGTGGAAACACACCCCGCCGATGTCTGATCAACAACTTCAGTGCTGCTGGTGGAAACACGGCGCTTTTGCTGGAAGACGCACCTCTGCGGGAGGAGATCACTGAGAAAGATCCCCGATCCAGTCACATTGTCACTGTATCTGGTAATGTGGCCGTCTCGCTGAAGAGCAACGTCCAAAGACTTATCGAGCACCTCTCACGGCCGGAGGTGGAGACTAACCTGGCTCAACTCTCTTGGACATCTACGGCCCGCAGAAAGCATCACATACACCGCATTGCTGTTGCGGGCTCCAGTACTGCGGATATTATCGAGGCACTGAAGAAGGCTCTCGATGCCGGTCATGGTATGACCCGTGCCAAATCCAAGCCCAAGCTGCTGTACGCCTTCACTGGCCAGGGTTCACAGTATATGGGCATGGGTAAGCAACTATTTAACACCGTTCCAACCTTCAAATCTGAGATCGAATCTCTTGACCGATTATGCAAGCCCCTCGGCTTCCCATCGTTCAAGAACGTCATCACCAACACGCAAGGAGACGTCAGTGAGCTGCCCCCAGTTGTCTTACAGCTAGCCACTACGGCACTACAGATGGCCCTGGCAAACTTTCTGCGTCTTCTCGGTCTGGTACCAACTGCCGTGGTTGGACATAGCTTGGGTGAATACGCTGCGCTATACGTTGCTGGGGTCTTAAGCGCTGCTGATACTCTGTTTTTGGTCGGCAGGCGGGCAACACTCCTCCAGGAGAACTGCAAGCGGGGCTCCCATGCCATGTTGGCAATCAAGATGCCCGTTGACAAGCTTCAGCATCTGGTGACTCGAGATGGGAGTATTCGATTTGACGTTGCGTGCATCAACAGTCCCACGGACACTGTCATTAGTGGCGAGATTGAACAGATGCAGAGCGCTCAGACCCTCATTGAGAGGAATAGTGTCAAGAGCACCTTCTTGCAGACCCCTTTTGCGTTTCATTCAGCTCAGGTCGAGCCGATTCTCGATTCCTTCATAGCGGCTGCTTCTTCTGTGACTTTCAACAAGCCTTCTATCCCGGTTATCTGCCCTCTCACGGCGGAAATTTGCGTCGACGAGGGACATTTTAGCCCGCAGTATCTCGCTCGCCACTGCCGTGAAGCGGTCAACATGTCTGAAGCTTTGCAGGTCGCTAAAAAAGCTGGCGAGTTGGACGACAACACTGTCACCATCGAAGTTGGGCCACAACCAGTTGTTTGCAGTATGGTGGAAAGCACTCTCGGTTCTCAGATGGCCACATCAACCATTCTTGAGCGCAACAGGGACGTTTGGTCGAACATGACAAACCTCCTCGGAAGCCTTTACCGCCGCGGTCAGAATGTGGACTGGACTACATACCATGCGCCTTTTGCGGCTGCCCATCGAGTGATGGAGCTTCCGGCTTATGCGTGGGATCTCAAGGAGTACTGGATCGAATATGAGAACGATTGGTGCACTTACAAGCCGTTCTGGAAGAACCCTGATGTGCAGAAGACTGTGATCAAGGGTGGGGCGGATCCAGCTAATGTAAAGAAGACTGCTGAGCCAACAGCTCGCAACGTTCCAACCTTAGCGTCTTCGAAGCCGCACACCACGACGGTGCATAAGATGATCAAGGAAGAGATTCGTGAGAATGGCGCCACTCTGATCTATGAGACGGACCTGAGTCGCGGAGACACGAGCCGCGTCGCTGGTGGCCACATCGTGAGCAACGTCCCATTCACGACGCCATCAGTGTTCGCAGATATGGCCTTGATCCTCGGCAACTACCTTTCAGAGAGCCTGCTAACTGCTGAAAAACGCGACAACTTGATACTGGATGTTGGCGGCATGGTAGCTGACAAGGTGCTCATTCCGCACGGCCAGGGGGCCCAGCCAGTGCGGGCAGAACTTGATGTATCGTGGGTTACCGGTTCTCCATATACTCCGGCGACGGCCAAGTGCAGGTTTTATAGCGTGAGCAATACCGGACAAGAAACCTCGGGGCATGGTTGGTGCACATTGGACTTTGTCTCCCGGCCCGAGCCTGAAGATATCCGGAAGATGATGCAGGAAGCCAAACCCAAGATGCAGCGGCTTCACGAGAGCGCCGATAATGGCGAGATTGTCCGGTACAACAAAGCCAGTGGATATCGTCTCATGGCCACTGTGGCACGCTTTGCTGCAGATTATAAGCTGCTGGACGACATGATACTGGATGATGTTGGTCTCGAAGCCACTTGTTGCATCAACCTGGCCACTGTGGCACCAGGAGGTTCGCACGCTGCTCATCCGGCCTACATTGATGCAATCACTCAGATCGGTGGCTTTTGCGTCAACGCCCAAGAGTCCCTCGACCTCAGCACTCAGGTCTTCATTACGCACGGCTGGAAGTCATTGCAAATCTACCGCGAGATGCGCCCCGATGGCGTCTACCAGCTCTATACATGCATGACCCGCAATGGCGATGAGTTCTACATTGGCGACACCCTTGTGTTTGATGGGCCTGAAGTAATTGCGCGCATGAAGAGTGTTTCTTTCCGCAAGGTTTCCAAGAGCACCCACAAGGCTGTCATGTCGACTATTGTCAGTCGACGCCAGAAGGCTGGTGGGTTCAACGCCAACCCTGCTGAGAAGCCGGTTAATAGGGCTGTTCCGCCGCCAAAGGCTGTAGCCGGCAATCAGGAGAGCTCCATGTCAGCGAGGTCCAAAGCTGAACCGCAGCCAAGGGTTACTCTTTCTTCACCGCCAGCGACTCAACTAGATGCAATTCCAACAGCGACTCCTGAAGCCTCTCTGCATATTTCCTCTCTGGAAAGGCGGGCGGATGCATCCAACAATGGCAAAGTCGAGGAGGCTCTGAAGATTGTGGCGGAAGAGAGTGGCATCTCTCTCCCGGAGCTTATCGACGACACGAGTTTCGCTGATATTGGAGTTGACTCTCTGCTCTCTATGGTCATCGTTAGCAGGTTCCGTGAAGAGCTCTCCCTTGCTCTCGATCCGGACTTTAAGCTCTTTGTCGATTGCGCAACCGTCAAGTTGATGCGAGAATTCGTGGCAGACCTGACTGGACAAGCTTCCTCAGCACCTATAGTCGATCTAGAGGTGCCAGTGGAGCAACCAGTTAGCAAATCGTCGATCATCGAGGAACCAAAAGTTGGCAGCTATGCTGCTCCAGCAGAGAAAAAAGAACAGAGAACTGTGCATACCGATAGTGATACGTCTTCGACAAACACTCCAGTAACTTCAGCCGTCTCACACCGCGAGCATACCCAGCTTATAGCCAAAGTGGGCGAGGAGTCTTTTTTAGGGATGGCGGAGGCCAGGTCTTCAGATGGAGCCTTGGTCTCCGCGGGATTGGCCATCGTCTCCGAAGAAAGCGGTCTCGCCGATTCGGACCTCACTGACGATACGACCTTTGCTGATATTGGCGTAGACTCGCTACTCTCCATAGTCATTGCCAGCCGCCTCCGCGAGGAATTGGGCCTGGAGCTGGACGCCGAATTTTCGCTATTCCTTAACTGCCCTACTGTTAGACATCTGAAAACCTTTCTTGGTGGGAAAGGAGAGGCTAGAGCCATCTCCAGTGATGGCACCTTCTCAGATGAGGGTTGGACGGGAGTCACTGCTTCTACTGTTGAATACGAACCGTGTCGACCTGCCACGTCGGTGATTCTTCAGGGATTGCCCAAGAATGCCTCCAAGACCCTCTTTCTGCTTCCCGACGGCAGCGGATCAGCCTTTTCCTACGTTCAACTTCCCCGTGTCAAGGGCGATATAGCTATCATCGGTCTCAACTGCCCCTATGTTCGTAGCCCAGAGAAGATGCTCTGCGGCCCCACGTCCCTCATCGAATCTTTCGTCAATGAGATCTCTCGACGCCAGCCTGGAGGTCCGTATCATCTGGGCGGTTGGTCATGCGGCGGGGCCTTTGCTTTTGCCTGTGCAGAAGTATTGATCTCACGCGGCGAGAGCGTCGACAGCCTCGTCTTTATCGATGCTCCCGTTCCGAACCTCATCGGGCACTTGCCTGCAGAGTTCTACGAGCATGTTGGTACATTGGGCCTGTACGGAGAGGAAGAGCCCCCCGTTCATTTGATCCCTCACTTCATCCAGACCACGCAGACCATGTTGCCATATAAACCAGCACCGTTGAAGACTGCTTCGCCGCCCATTGTGGGCATCCTGTGGGCGACGGAGACGGTCATGAAGGCCGCAGGCGCCCCGGAGTTCTTGAAGAAGAATGATCATTTCCTTACCCAGGCCCGCAAGGATTTTGGGCCAGACGGATGGGATAAATTGGTGCCGGGTGGCCAGTTCTTGCTGGATAAGGTGCAAGGAGCAAACCATTTTAGTATGATGGTGAGTCGCTAATTGATGGAGCCGAGTGGCCGCCTCTAGTTCTGAAGAAAGGGTATGCTAACAAAGCTGCAGGATGCTGCGCACAGTGCTAGTATCCGAGATATGATCGAGCGTGTCATCGGATAGACATGGCCACCTAGCTGGGTTCTTTTGTCGAGGTACGGAATTTCTTGTTACATTATATGTGGTGGTATTTTATCTAGTTTTCCACACATAGTATATCTCGTGCCAAAGTGGCGCGGCACTGGAGGTCCTTTCCCGTTATACTGATCCCGAATTACCATATTTTTCCCGAAATAAAGCTAGTTCCAATCAAGCCGTCAGCGACACTACTTCAGTATCTCATGAGTAAAGCCTATGCACTTTGCAACGTAGTGTTTGTGGACTTGGGTTTCCTTGTAAGATGGTCTAAGTCACCCACTCACGCGGTTTCCCACCGTACACTTGTGGTTTATATAAACAGCTGCTACTAAGTCCCAAGTTAAACACGTCGTAGTGGAAAGTCGGGAATTAAAACGGAGGATAACGAATTCTAGTCCTACATGCATACATAATGTACGAAATAGACCGTCTAAGAGCTAAATAATTGCGACGGGCCATGATAGAAACCCATTTTTGTCTCACCTTAAAGGTGTCTCGCGTCATACCTCCCATATAGTCTAGGAATGAGCCATTGGGAAGGTGGAGTAATTATCTAACAAAAAATCTTATTTGACGTAAACATCCAATGTTTGACTTGCACCTAAATGACTGAGGATGACAGTTCCTCTTTCTTTTATTCTACAGAGACAAGGAGCCAAAGCTGGATATACAGAGGCCCACATTCTCTATCTTGATGCTGAATGTAGCTATCCTATCGCATATAGACATCACAGGCGATGAGACATGTGGAATGCAATGAAGTTCTTGCTTTCTATCTAGTTGATACGTGAAATGCGCTCATTACATAGAGAATTGGAAGCTTGTTGGAAGCCCAACTTTTGTTGTGATCGCCGTTACCGAGAAAATTAGCGCTGGTCGCGATGACACTAGAAATGCCGCATCAATATCGTCTGTAGATGTTGGATCTGCAGTATGAGGCTAATCGCAAGACAGAGGATATCTCCTCCATGATTCTCTATCGGTCTCAGGCCGTCAGCTCTTCCCGTCTAACGGAGACGGCGTCTTGTTCGGCGCCGTTGTGGCTCTTGGGTTAGCTAAAATATGGATATGATATATCCCTATCGTCAAGCCTGTCCTCCCCTTTAAGAAGTACCATTAACTCGGACAAGGGCCTCAGTCAGACACAGCGCAAGGTCCTTGTAGTGTCCTCGGCTAGCTGGCGCAGACTTGCCCGCAAGACAGCCCCAAGCTGAGCCACGACGGAACACAACATCCCAGGGGAAGATTGTGAAGACATGGAAGGCGGCGTGCGGGCCGTCAACTTGCCGACGCACATGGCCAGCGTGTCGATGACATGTACCATGTGGTGCATCTCACCGCGCACGGATCGAGCGAAGTCCCGGATACTGTCTCGGTCCAGGTCGTCCTCGAGTCTTTTCGAGCCACTCTTCAATGCCGCCGAATACCGCTCCATAGCCTCAGTCGCAATCAATCCCACGACAATGATGACGTGCAAGTTCCTGTTGGCGGATTGGGACTCGAGATTCCCCAAGATTACGGCGACGCGGCTGAGCGCCTGCCGATTGTTAGCGATGACAAAGTCGAGAGATAAGTCGGTCCCGGCAACACCCATCCCTTGGGCAGGCCACTGGTCCATCGACGCGAGAATCTCCGCGGCATCTGTCAGACAATTGTGTTCGCCAGCCAGTACCGGAAGGGAATCCAGTGTATCTTGAGACCTGTCGAGGGACAGATGTGCGTTAATGACAGACTGCGTTGACTGGCAGGCGTGGTTGGCCCAGGCTCGAGGGGAGCTCATGATCGTTCTCGCAAGACTGAAGTTGGAATCCCAAAGAGTTGGCTCAGTGCCCAGGGGTGTACTGAGAGAGGATGGCAGGAGAGAGAAGCCCAACGAATTTTGTGTGTCATAGATGAAACTCATGTCCGAGTGTATGCTGGGCTCAAAGAAGCCCAAGTCAGCCATCGAGACTGGTAAAACTGGTGAGGGCGATGGGTATGTAGATGAATTAGTGATGGATGTCTGCTGGCATATTGGCCCAGGGTCCGGGTTGACAAGCTGGATGTCTTGGTCGTCGTCATCGGTGGCGGAGAGCAGCGGCATATGTGTAGAGACAGCCTCGCTGGGGGGCGTCAGCGCTTGCTTCGAGACAGCTCGAGCTGGAAGAGAGCAATTCACAGCCCGTGCGGAGGCTGGCAGACGTCCATAGCGGTGGGAAGGGGGGTACCAGCAAGAAATGCGGCGATCCTCGCAGCGGGCGCACTTGGGCTTGGTCTTGGAGCATCGAACCTTGGCCAGCGCGCAAGCTTCACATGTGTCGCGCAAACGCTGGCCAGGTTTTGGCGTGGGTATGTTGTTGTTGTTGTTGTTGTTGTTGTTGTTGTTGTTGTTGTTATTATTATTGTTGTTGTTGTTATTATTATTGTTGTTGTTGTTATTATTATTGTTGTTGTTGCTGTTGCTGCTGTTGCTGTCGCTGATCGTAGTCATCATTGTGCTGGACGGGTGAGAGAGACGCTTGATTGCTACTTCGTTGGACTTATCAACCAAGATAACCGCCCTGGGGCTTAATCATTAGTATTGCTTCCCCAGATGCATTCCTGGGGGACTACTCATATCATGACAGCCATGCATGTCATCAATGCCTGCGTCGCGGGCCCTGGACTAGTAGCAGTATCCGCCGGGTCTTGCATGAGGCAACCCACGGTATAATCGCGGCAGCTCCACCTGCCATGCCCTCTGATTGGAACTGACGTTTGTTGATGCGTATTGGATTGTAAGGCTGCTGCCTGCCGCAGAGTCGGATATCCAACACAATGCCCGGACCGGAGTCCTGAGATACGATGAGCCGCTCCTTTCGGCACCATCGGCATGGCAAAGCGGGCCGGCCGCTCTTTGTGCCGTCTCAGCTCTACATATAGTGTTGTTGGCCTGCACACGTATAGCAGGGTACTTCCAAGCCACTTGCATCCGATCCTATACATGGGTGTTTACGCCCGGGGTCAGTCGGGCGCGGCTCGTCCGGTGCCCAGGCAGAGGCGACTTCTGCTGCTTCCCATCGGTAGTATGCAGAAGAGGATCACTATACCCCGCCCTCCCCGCAGCCAAGCCGCGCCACCAAATTTTTGTGCAATCGCATGGCACATCTCAGAGGCCAAACGCATCGTTCATCAACCATCCGTTTCACAACCACCACCGAGGTACATAAGCTACCCCGCAGCCAAGCCGCGCCACCAAATTTTTGTGCAATCGCATGGCACATCTCAGAGGCCAAACGCATCGTTCATCAACCATCCGTTTCACAACCACCACCGAGGTACATAAGCTACCTATACAAAGAGGCCTAGATTCATTCAAATAACGCATCTGCAAGGTTATGTATATATTATGGCCTATCCGTTGATCCGTCCCGTGCCTCGCAACTAACCGTCCCTGCCCTAATGATATGTGTGCCCCTCCCTCTCCGTGCATTCTGCCATGTGCCTTCCGAAGTGCCTTCCTATATAGGCAAGATAGCTTAGGTCGCTGGGATAACTTCCTCTACGTGCGAGCCCGTTACAGCCTGCCATAGTGATACAGTAGCCGTACTACCAGCATGCCCTCGCCCGGGCTCTTGGGAGATACTCCTGAGCTCCGTTGTCCCTTATTACCTCGCGAGCCTCGCGAGCCTCGTGATGCTACCGCTGCTGTATCGCCGATGTCGAGTTAGCAGAGGTCACGCCGGGCGCTCAGGTTCAGAGGTCTCGTGCCTCGGCCAGAGGTCTGGCTGGGCTAACGAGGCCCACGAGTCCGGGACTGTGTAACATTGACTTCGGCATCGTCATCGTTATCGTTATTGTTAGTATATCGTCATCATCGCTAGCATCGTCATCGACGACTCGGAGGCTCCGGGGCACCTTACGCTTACTATTCTTAGCACGGCGAGCGGCACCGAGACGAGGTGTTCTGTAAGGCGCATGTTGTTACTCCGCAGATGCAACCTATTAATAGTGTAACACGTTCTGGCTGTCTACTATGTGCCAGGCCTCCACAACTATCCGTGGTGGCGTATGGGCTACTCGAGGATTGGGCCAAGAACAAAAAACAAGGCTATGTCCCAGTCCTGTCAGACCCGACTTACATGGGTTTGGAGGCAACGTTAAACCGCCGGGCACACTCAATGAACATGTGGGATAATTTCCTGTCTGGGAAAAGGGAGGGATAGAAATTGCTTTCACCTCCCTGCGCTATTAAATGTTTGTAAGTAAGCCCAGGTGGCTCGGATTTACGAAGTACCTGAGCCAGACACCGCGGCTCACAGCCTGTCTGCCGCGTCCGCCTATAATTCTAATTACGGCTATACACTACGACCTCCTTATGCGACGACTTCATTATACACGCAGACTGATACTAGAGTAAGGTGCATGACTAGACAACACTAATATGCATTTCAAGAGCCAACATGCATTACAAGAGCCAACATGCATTATAAGAGCTAACATGTCTTACAAGAGCTAACATGCATTACAAGAGCCAACATGCATTACAAGAGCCAACATGCATTATAAGAGCCAACATACATTACAAGAGCCAACATGCATTACAAGAGCTAACATGCATTACAAGAGCTAACATATCGTGCCATAATGGCATAAAGCGGGACGGCAAGGATTCTGGCCGAAATATAACGCAGAATTCGGGTACGTCTATAACGTTCGTGGCTAAAGATAGCGGACAGGGAGGGAAGGAGGACAGTGGGCTATAGGTGTGGGGTAGCACGTAAGGATATTCTAGGTGTGTATCTCAGCCGACCACGACTCCTAATATTATTATCGCTATGAGCGTGGCCCGAATCCCGTGTGATGCGTGATCAATTGATGTGTCTCTGTATGACTGTATGACTCTTTAGCTGCCCAGGGAGCCTGGAAAAGGGATTCCTTTTATCCTCGCAGCTGTCCCTTATCCCTCTGTTGCCCCTATCCATTGTTGGCTGCTGTGTGTGTGTTAGTGGCGTCAGACTTCCATTGCAACCCCTAGTGGCCCCTATTGGCCCCTATTGACCTCGAGTCATCAATCCAACGAGGCTGCATTCTTCTAAGGAAGAATGCCTCTAGCCACCGTCTCTGAATACAGACCTTCGAGTCATCAATGTAATGTGGCTGCCAAAAGGGGCTGCCGAGTCAACCGGACTATCCGACAACATCATGTTCTAGCCACGGTCTTTCATTCCGCAATATTCCCCGGGTAAACGTTATAAGACATCGACGTGACTTCCTATTAAACTTTATAGCCGGATGAGTTCCTCCTGCCACATTTGTCAACCCTTTAGTGCTTAGACCTGCTCCGTCCGTTCAGTTCCCATCCGCGCATATGCTCGGCTGTTATAAAGCCCCACTGTTTCTTACTGTCCTTTTTGTCTCAACCTGTTTTGCCCCTATATTATGTTCCAGTCACGATCTTTCATCCGCAATATGTTTTGCGTTCCCCTATAGGGCAAACATTATGAGACATCGACGCGATTTATTAAACTTCATCGCTAGATAAGTATGCAGCCTCTCTACTAGGAATATAGCAGTATAGAGTAGTTAAGGTCGTTCAAACTACTCTGCATTTTATTAGATCGGGATTATATCCGTAATTGGCTACGATGACTAAGTTCCGCCTCTTGGCCTATTTCACCTTACTTTATGCTGTACAGGAATATGCTGTGCGGGCTGACGCTGTGGACTGCGCCAATTGCGTAGCTATTGTCGAGTATCAGCCGATAGCTAAAGTTTGCTCCGGCCAGACATCTATAACGACAGAGACCCGGTACGTAATCCCGAACAGACTACCGGATAATATATTACATAACTAATAGATGAGACAGAACAGAGACTAAATGCAAGCGGGCTACGAAGTCGGTTAGCTCTATCACTACGCCGACGGCATCTGTTATAACTACAGGAACCTCTACCGTCCAGACGCCTACTACGACGCCAACTACGACGCCAACTACGACGCCGGGATCTATTACTACAACGGCGACAGAACCACCTACTAACACCACCTCCACTACTACTTCTATCGAGACGTCCGAGGCAGCGTGTGCTACTCCTATTGCACAAATACTTGAGGCGGACTTTACAGTTGGCGTTGCAGTCACCTGGGTCGTCCCCGACTGTGCTCGGAACTTGAATTTTACTATTCTTGATGGTTCCGGTGGGACGATTATCGGGGACCCTACTGCGGGGGCATTAATCTCTGGGTCTCTCGCCGTCACTGGTGGGCAAACGGTTCTCGCTATCGCCGGTGGCTCTGGAACCCAGGGTGCGATCGGGCCTCCTGGATCCAGCCTATATGGGCAAGGCGGAACCTCTTCCGCTGGTAGTGGCGGTGGAGCATCTGCCTTGCTTCTCGATGGCGGCAACTTGGTCGTCGTCGCAGGAGCAGGTGGAGGTGGGGTTTCGAATGACTTTTTAGAAGACGCTAATTATACCGTTATAGGCGATAGTGTTCAAGGCAACGCCGGGTCCGCAGGAGAATCGTTCAGTATTGTGGACCTCAATCAAGTTCCCCCAGCCATCATCTCTTTTGTAACCGGAGGAGGCGCGGGCACGGCTATAAGCCCTGGCGATGGGGGAATACGGGGCGGACCAGAATATGTAGGGGTAAATGGCAATCCTTCACCTGGGTCCTGTGGCGGAGATGGCGTAGCTATTATCCCAGGTTTTACTGCTGGAGCCTCGGGCGGTGGTGGCGGAGGCTTCTTTGGCGGTGGTAGTGGAGCAGCGCTCTACCGAGAGGATGAGTTTGATGGGAATGGGTTCCAACTTATCGCTGGGGGCGGCGGCGGCGGCGGCGGGTCTAGTTTCTTGGCTGGTTTTGTATCTGACATGACGGAAAATCTACTGGCGTCTCCCTCTGGTGGATTTGTTAGAGTTACTTATTTCTAACTATGCCCTAATATAAAGGGCTAGCTTCTTTCTTGCCGCCTGTGTCTTGTCTTTTGTTGCTTGTCTCGCTTCTCGGACTTTGCACTGCTGAACCTTTAAACGCTCGACTCGTAACTATAAACCTCGTCTGCTTGACTAAACCCCCTATTTCCCTTACCTTGCGTTGTGTTTAACGCCTGCGGGCCCGAAGCCTTGCCGCTAACCTGATAAATAACGGTTTACAGTCACCTCGCTTAAATACCCCTTTTATACTAACTACTCGGAGCTCCCCCGCTTAATCTCCCTATTTATATATCGTCCTACCTAATCCTAAATAATCCTATGCCACTCTAGTGAATTCTCTAGCCCCTTAACCTAGTGTCCCTTGTCCGTAAACGTAAGAAACTGGCTCGGCACGCTTATCGCCTGTAGCGTATTAAAGGCGGCTAGGCTCTCGGTAATAGTGAATCAGTAGTCCTTCTCGCTATAGATAATACGCGTCGGCGGTGCGTTTTCCTAGTTCCGTAATAGCTCGGGGCGCGCGGGATTCTATTTCTATATTGCCTCCAGGCTCTCCTATAGGTAGCGCGAGTCGCCGTAGTCGCTACTTTCTACGAGGGAATCCCCCTATATCGCAAAAGAAGGGGTGCTAAAGATGCCGTCGTGGCAGATGGTATAATAGAACTAAACTAAGTAAGGACAGGTACGTGATTCCGTACATGGCATGATATAACATGACATGACATTGACTTGCATGATAATGACTTACATGGGCGACAGCTCCAACCAGTTTTGCGCTCCCCAGGTGGCTCAGTTGGCGTCCCAGGAGTTCCCCGCGCCAGACGCGGCCTGCAAGGATTGCATCCTCGGCGCCTTTAAGGCAGAGCTCAATTCTATAAAGGGATGGGAACATGCAAATGCAGAGTGTCGTCACACGGACTTCTGGATTCAAGCATGACTTCCAATTCTTCAATTCTATGAACCCGAAGTGAACGTATTCTCTAGACGATGTGATCTTATTCAGCACTCGGTGCTGTTCTACGCGTCAGTCCTCAGCTTATTATATCAGGCTCTCCACAACCAGAAGGCGGGAACTATCCCGGCTGAACTGCCGAGACCATTGAACCATGCGCAAAAATCGGCCAAGTTTTCAATTGACCACCCTAATGTACATGAAAGTACACTTACAGTCTTGCCTTTGAAGAAGAAATAACCATTACCTCCATCTTCCAGTGCTCTTTGCATCGGGCCTTGCAAACCTCCTAGAATAGATATCTTGTCGATATTTAAGCAGTCACGGCCGCATCAATCTTCTTCCCCTTGACGCTGTGCCACTCCACAAATGCGCAGCCGAACACTGACAACGGCGCCATAGCAGCAGCAACAACAAAGGAATTGACCAAGCCATCATTGTACAATTGGATGACTTCGGAAAGGTACTGCTTGGGAACGAAACCAGCCAGATCGGCCACGCCACCATCTAATACGATAGAGGGGTCTAGGTCGGGAACTCGGTTCGCGAGCTCCTGTGCTAACTTGTTCGTAAAGACCGTTTTGGCGGCGCTGGTGAATACGGAACCACCTAAGGTCTGGGAGAAGGACAAGATGGCAGTGGCGATGGGCACATCGTTGAGATCGAGTACAGTCTGGACGGCGACGATGGCTTGCTGCCAACCAAAGCCGATACCCAGTCCAACTAGGGCCTGGTAGCCGATCCATTCGGCCGGTGTGGTGGTTGTGGTTAAAAGAGTAAGTACTCCGGCCCCCACAGAGGTCAGGATGGTGCCTATGATCATGAAGGGTGTATAATGCCCGACGACAGTGACAAGAATGCCGGCTATCGTTGTGGCCACGATGTTTCCCACCAGCATAGGCAGGGTCCGAATCCCAGATTCGACAGCATTGACTCCCTTTACGGCCTGAAACCAGATGGGCACAAAGTAGATAAGAACGAAGAAAGCCGCCCCGATGGTAAACTGGTAGAGGGCGCACGACCAAATCATCCGTTTCTGGACGATGCGGGGCGGGAGAGTAGCATCATCTTGTAGTCGGTATTGAAGGACGGCGAAGGCGATGAGGAGTACACCCGAGACGATAAACAAGGCAATTATAGTCCCGCTTCTCCATGCATACGTTGTGCCTCCCCATTGCAGCGCGAGGAGTATACAGATGATGGCCGGCATGAATATGACGGTGCCGAGCGGGTCGAAACGCATGACTTTCGCGAGCAGGGATGGGCAGTTGCCGAAGCCCTGTCTCTTAGGACTCTTGAAGAGGAAAGCAACTGCAAAGAAGGTTACCGCCCCGATGGGGAGGTTGATCCAGAAACACCAGCGCCATGATAGTCGGTCAGTAAAGGCTCCACCAAGAGGTGGTCCTGCAATTGCAGCGATGCCATATGTACCGCCCGTCATGGCCCTAGATGACTCTCAGTCAGGCGAAGCTATTCGTATAGGGTGCAAGAATAGTATATGACCGACTCACAAAAAGAGTGGACGTCTCTCGAGGGGTACGCTATTGGTCAAGATGAGCATAGCTCCAGACAGGAGGCCAGAATTACCGCAGCCAGCAATGGCACGGCCGAAGATGAGCACAAAGGAGTTGGGAGCGGCACCGCATATGGCGCTGCCGACCTCGAAGATGAGAAGTGCAACCAGAAAGACCCATTTGAGGTTAAAGACGGTATAGAACTTTCCAAAGAGCAGCTGTGTTGAGGCGGTTGTCAGAAGATAGGCTGTAGTCTCGTTAGCAACGGTGGCCGACAGCGAACAACAGCATGGCGAACGACTCGTCTAAGGTCACGTACAGCTTCCATACCAGCCCACGTCTTCCAAACTCCGGAATTCGGACGTGATCTCAGGGATTGCAGTAGCAAGGATAGAGAAACTGTGAAGTAGAATCGCATAAGTGAGCCTGATGTGCCAGAGCAGCTAGGTTGTTGGGCGGGTACTAACTCAAGTGAAATCAGGAAGATGGCGAGGCAAATGCCTACAGCGAGGAGAGCAAGCTTCCATCCTTTGGGGTGGTTTGTTACGGGCGGGCTCTCGTCAATATTGAGGCTTGCAGCTTGCTGCGCAGCACCGCCGTGAACGCTGGGTTCTTTTTGGTCCATGTTGCTCTTCTCCGTTACAAGTGCAGGACTAGCAGCAAGTTGATGAGCAGCGTCGGCTTGTTGTCCAACTGAGGCCATGTTGTTTTGGGGTGATCAAAGGCCCAGTGTGCCGTCCTGGGGAGGCGCATGTGACAGCGGCGAAAGGGGGAAATACTGCCGGCCCAAAACTTTGATGTCGACTGCCAGTATTGCTGTGGTATAGTGCAACCACCTCGTTTCCGGTATGGAGAACTGAGAAGACTAATGGCGCTGACAACCTAGGCGAACTGCGTTGGAAGGGAAATGATTCAGAAGTTGGGTTGATGCATGCAGTCGGCGTAGAAAAGGAGCTCACCAAGTGCGTGTAAACAGGCCAAAGGTTCATGTGCGTACGGAGTACGTGGAAGGAAACGCGACGGACGCGTCGTTACAGCCAAGGGAGGAGGCACAGTGCGGTACGTAGCCTGCAGTTGGGTGAGCAGGCACGTACCTCCCACACCCACTTTCCGTTAGAAATTAAAAGTGGCAGGGCAGGCAACAACGCGACCATTCTTTGGCAATTTCGCCTACATCTCGTGTCTTTGGGTGAGGATGAGCACAAGTAAACAAGCCTTGGCACCTGCCGTATTGCGTGTTGTTTGACATGGGTATTAATGTGATGTTTAGCCTTGCTGGCCCCTACACAGCTGATACGGCAGAATCAGTGCCTATCCGTCAGTGGAGACAGGAGGCCAAAGGCAAGGATGGAGCAGGCATTTACGCCCATTCTTATTAGCGACAGACTGCAAACATATAGTGACAATGTGGATATTAAGGCGCACACTCACCTAATTAATGCACATCTTACTTCAATGTCTGACTTTATTTTTTTTGAATCGTGTCCCAATAACCTCTTACCTAAACAGTGAATCTCGGTGGTTGCCTATTTAGTACATCGGTTGGGGTTACACGGCATGGTAGCCAGCATAAATGGAAGTCCGGGACTTCTGCTTATTACTGACCATGGCGAGGAACGGACTGTAGAGCCCCAGGCTAGGAGAAGGAGGGGGC
This sequence comes from Tolypocladium inflatum, assembly GCA_003945565.1. Lineage (NCBI taxonomy): Eukaryota > Fungi > Ascomycota > Sordariomycetes > Hypocreales > Ophiocordycipitaceae > Tolypocladium > Tolypocladium inflatum. Next base: position 45,162 of record QEPE01000013.1, read on the forward strand.
TGTAGAGAATCTCGATCATAGTCGACTTCAGCTGCAACCAACTCTCCGCCCAGAACAGCTAGCACCCTATCAAGCCGTCGCACGCGTTGAGGCTTTAGAAGTCATGATCAAAAATAGTACACATAACATTTTGACCGGGGCAAAGGCCTTTTGGTATTTTAACGACACCTCGACTACTAATAAACGAATGCTCGTCGTACTGTTTGCTGCCCTCCTGGCGACGCTCGTCTACCAGCAGCTCGCCTTACCTGACTGCGTCAAAAAGCCACTGGTTGGCTGCCCGAGAGGGTTGCCTCGTCAACCGGTCTATCCGACATAACCACTTACTAGGAAAACGTTCTAAATCTTCAAGACCCTACATAACCTATCCCTACTTAGTATTTAGCTCTAATGTCTGTCTTTATTACGTCGGAGAAAGAGAGGCCGAGAAAGTGTTTTATTTGCGTCGCTAAGGCACTCACTCTCGCGGTCGATGACGGGGCTATTGAGGATCTTATTTACGAGTTCTATACCCCCGGAGACTTATCTAAGCATTTCCGACGCAAGCACTTGTCAAATTTGCAGGAAGGCGACGAAATCAAGTGTCCGATTTGTGACGTGCGGCTTGACAAACTATCATGAATTAGGCAACTCAAGCTATTTTTAACACCCTCCCCAAACGAGGACTCGGGGACCCCCAACCCAATCCATCAGACATTAACTAACGACCTAGTGCCTTTGATTCACCCATCTACAAGTTCTGAACCATGAAATTCTCGTACTTCGCACCCATGTGAAAGATGCGCACACCAACAGCCCCCCTCAGGAACGTGTCATCCCTGACATTGATCTTGGGGTTGCTCATGTCGTCTAAAAACACTTGTATCTGGCCCCCTAAAGCCTTCACCTTAAGATGGTACTTTTTATTCATGGCAATAGACGTGCTGACGCTCTGGAGGCCGTTCCAGCTTCCGTCTGCACGACCGAGAACAAGCCATCCAGAAGGATCGATGCCAGCAAAGCAGCCGTTGTACGAGTCCGCACCGTCACGAAGACTCGTGGCGCGGAAGATGAGCCCTGCGTTGCCGCCGCTCTTGGTGAGCGTAATGTCGGAGTCCAAGACAAAGTCCTTGACCGTGGTGTCGTAGATGGCTTTGCCGCTGTTTGCGTTGCTGGCATCGAGCTCGCCGGAGCCAGATATGAACTCTCCGTCAAGAGTCTTCCAGCCAACCATGTTCTTGTTGTCGAACTTGTCTAGGAAGACGGGTTGGATCTTGAAGCTGTTCAGTCGCGCACCTGTCTGGTACACGCGTACACCGGCTGATCCGGCTTTAAACGTGGTGTCCCTGAAGCTGATCTTTGGGGCATCTGCGTCATCCACAAACACCTCAATTAGGTCGCCAATTGCTCGGACTTTCAGGGCAATAACCTTATTTGCAATGATCTCAACCTTGGCCGAGGCAAGATATTGCCAGCTACCGTCAGCTCGCCCAAAGGTGAGGGGTCCATCCGTACCAACACCGGCATAATAGCCGTGGTAGGCGTCAGCGCCAATGCCCAGATCCGAAGCACGGAAAATGAGGCCGGCGTTGCCATCGCCAGCTTTTGAGAGCGCTAGATTCGCTTCTAGGACAAAGTCCTGGAATGTGGCAACGTAGACAGCCTTTCCGCTCCAGGTATCGCTAGCAATCATTCCAGAAAGCGTGGCCTCAAACTTGCCGTCATACGTCTTCCAGCCCGACAAGTCGGACCCAAAGTCATCGGCAAAGGCTAGAGAAATTGCAAAATTCTTCACCGTGGCACCGGCCCAGAAATTTCGCACGCCGGCCGCGCCTCTTGCGAATGTTGCGTCCAAAATAGTGATCTTAGGGCTAGTCATGTCGTCCACAAAGACAGTGATCAGAGCGCTAATAGCTTGAACTTTGATGTGGTACATCTGGTTGGCACTGATAGCGACGTTGGCGGAGCTGAGAGACGTCCAACTGCCGTCGCCTCGTCCAAGGACCACCGTCCCGCCAGTGGAAATGCCGACGTAGTAGCCCTGGTAGGCGTCAGGTCCCTTGCCCAGTTGAGTGGCGCGGAAAATGAGGCCAGCGTTGCCATCGCCATTCTTGGACAGCGACACATCAGCCTCTAGGATGAAGTCGTCAAATGAAGCGTCATATACCGCCTTTCCGCTCTGCGAGTCATCCACGACGAGCTTGCCAGATCCCGCAGCAAAGCTTCCATCGTAGACCACCCATCCGTTCATATTCTGGTCGAAATTTTCAAACACAGCCGTGGATAGCGGTGGTCTCTTGTCATTATATTTGCCGTAAAGAGGCTGACTGGTTTGGATCAGTTAGTAATTGTGCGTGTCGAGAAAAGAAAAGAAAAAAAATGCGGCTTATGAAATCTCTCACCATCCTTGTCCGCAATCAGAAGGAAGACTTCCGCATCGGCCATCTTTGTTGCAGCAATTGCCGTTCACGACACCACATGTGTAGCCATTCTCGCCGCCACAGGTGCCATCGGTGGTGTTTCCAAATGTCCAGGGAAGATTTCCCCCGAGTGAGGGAGGACCTTGAGGACCTTGGCCGTTGGTCGTGCAATTTCCAATGGTACAGACTCCGGCTTTGCAAAAGTCATCGCCAAAGCCGCATTGCCCCTTCAGGTTGCAGCACTCGCCTCATTCTCTACCGCAGCTCCGCATGCTATTCTCGGGGCCGCATTTGCCGTCGGTGCTAAACACCTCGTGGCCAGGGCACTCCCCCTCCTAGCAGATTCCGGGAGAACAGTCTTCACTAAAAGGAAGCAAATTCCAGTTTGATTAGCGTGAACGAAGCACATGCAGGCAGCCTTTGCAAAACATATTTGAGGCACCTCTACAAATGGCGAAGACTTGAAACTTACACTTTATCACCGCAGGTCCACGTCTTCGAATTACAGCAGCCCAGCCCAGTGCCCCTGCAGGTAGCGTTTTTGTTTGGTGGACCACACTTACCATCCCATGCCCTCAGTGGCTCAACGACTGTTTCATGTCAGCTTTTCCCTTTTCAGGTTTTTTTTTTGGGTTTTGGCTGTATTTGTTATAGAAGAAAGAACAGGGAGGAGGAGGATGCAGGAAAGGGTGAGTGTCTTACATCCATCAACGCAGTACCACGTGAGAGGTTTGATATTCGAACAATCAGGATTGAGGCTGGGATTCAGTGCAAAAAACTCCTCATTGGTAATTTCCGCTGTTTCTGCCAATTCCGAGCAAGTGTAATAGTTGACTTCTTCCGTCGTAGGGAGGTAGATTTGGCAGATGAAGTCGCCTGCTTTGGGACCACCTGGACCCCACTGAGCGCTCTGGTTCGGCATGGGAGGCAGCTTCACCAGCTCGGTGGCAGCTTGCAAGTCACGCTTGCCCCATGTTACCGGCTGGCACTCATCTCCCGCTTGGCCAGGTCTGCTATGAGAGAAGAAGCAGAGGAGGATGGAAAGCAAGGAAAGCACGGGTTTGCGTGTTGTCTGCAACATGACTGCGACGGACGCGGCCTTGCGCAAATCAAAGGACAATGTTGGGCCAATCTCACGTTGCTCACGATACAATATATGCAGTGTCGCTGGGCTGGGGCTTGATATAAAAGACGCTCCAGAACAACTTGACCGATGGATTGACTTGTGGTTATTTTGAACGCTCTCCCGGCACAGGGGGAGAAAGAACTGGGGGGGGGATGCGCTTAGCCCTACAACATGGCAAGGTTACTTTGTTTATCATGCGCCTGTTTTATTTTGTTAGACTCGCAAAAGAGAAACAAGGCCTAGAAGGCTCAATCCATGGCTATCACGAGGCATCCATCCGACTAGCTAACTATAAAATAGATAATACTGCTTCTTAATGAGGAACCCTGCCTCCTAAACGAGCAACCCCTGCGTCGTGAGCCGAGAACCATGGTCCACGCGGGCTGCACATGGCTTATTGGGCTGCGATAGCTCTGAATGGACAAGAGCAGGCTGCTTTGAGGGGCCTCATTTCGGTGTCTGCCCGGGACTTTTGCTAGCCGGGCAGCGGCCCGTCTGGTTGAGTAAATTCGGGTGAGCGGCGACGGTGGGAATTGCCGCGTTTCTTGCATCGATACCTTCGACTTCTTGATAAGGGGCGTCTGCGTGCACAGGGTCCCCGAACCCTACAACAGAACTGAGGTCGCTGATGACCGAATGATTGGGAAGGCCCCCGGATTGACGCATCGGAGTTATTGAATGTGAACACCGCATGGACTGCTAGCTCAGGGCATGCGTTCGCGAAACGCATTCTGAATGTGTTGGTTGGGCTTTCGTAGTGGTCCATTAAAGCATGTGACACGTCGGTTGGTTGGTTGGTTTACTCGTAATACCAATCCAGCTACTCCGTACTTCCAGCAACGCTCCAATTCGGGCGCTGCCTAGCAAAACTCGCCTAATCAGCCCGAACTCACCTTCCTATCTGGGACCTTGCCGAAACAAAATCTCCGCGAGAAAGCTTCTAGACTCATGCTGCAATATTGCAGGGGGGAAAGGGGGGGAAAAGGGAAAAGGAAACTGACAAATAATGTTGTTGAGAAATGGATCCAAATAGAATCTGGTATTCCGATTATGTAGAAATCTATGGAATCCATAGGTCTGAGGATCTATTGTGATCTGTGGTTCCTGACAGTCTTTACGTTTTGCTTTGAATTTGAATTTGGGTCTGTATTGACGGAATTTTCCAAATTAGAGTGCTCGTCAAAGCCTTCTTATCTCGTTCAAAGTACCGTGACGAAATTCGCGAGGTCAAGAGCTATAGAGACTTCTCGATGGTTGATTTTTCCTATCGTAGCTTTATTGCATAATTTACAGTCTCCTTATCAAATTACCAGCTAATGCCAACTCGCGTTATTGAAACCATTCCTTACTGATACTCATCGTATTGCAAATCTGACCCTTCCTGTCTCAATTGTTCGTTAAGCCTCCTGACATTTTCAGGGCTCATCATCGGACGTCCCATATAAGGCTGAGGCATATGAGGCATAGCTCCTAGACTGGGAACTGGTTGGGTGACCCGGCACCATATATTCTCTTCCAAGATGGACAAGCTTCGGAGGTCGCTGCAGTCCACCACCAGCTTTTGGTCTGGCGGCGGTTCACCACCATTCCAAATATTGACCGCAGAGGAGATATCGTCAAAGTGCTCCATCAACCACGCGTGAACGGCAGACACGTAGTCGTGAACAGTGACGTACTTCTTCGTCGCAGTAATCACAAGAGGCTGTGGTGGTTCCGGCCGCTGCTCGCCGCAGCACCTGAGCAGCTCGCCGGGACCCTCATCGTCTGAGGGAGCAAAGACGCAGTCTGGGTCGCCACGATCGGCATGTTCATGGTATTCCTCCCACTGATCGCCCCAGGTGGCCAACTCGAAGACCTTGACGGTAATGCTTGGCTGAGGGGGCTCAGAAATGGGCTCCTCGGAGACGGGATGCCATGTCCCTCCGGATAATGTTTGGCGAAAATAAGGCTCGCTCGGCCCATTGGGGGCTCGGTCGTTAGCCAAAACGGAAATGGCGGACTTCAATGGCGCCGGAAGAGTCCATTTGAGGCGACCGCCGGCTCGGGAGGAACAGAGGGAATACATGTGCAGACGGCAGGGCGAGAAATGACTGGAACGTTAACGATGGCGATCCGTATTAACGGTGCGATGATTTCACGAAAAAGAAGAATCGAAAAGAGGTCAAGAGGTGTACGCGTTGTGGAGGCAGTAATTAACTAGTTAACTAGAGTATTTGCGTAGTTTCCAGCCCCTGCATGTGACGTGCAGAAATGGGGTCGTGTTCAGACCAATATTTGGTGCAAGGGGCCCCGCATGGAATGGCAGGACGGCTCGGCAGGACGGCTCGCGAGCGGACATTGCGGCGCCCCGGGACCCACTTGACGTTAGTGGCGGGCGGGGGGCTAGAACAACGACACGAGCTAAAATGCACAATCAGGCAAATGCACCTTGGGGGAGAGCAGAAACACCTGCTTGTTCTGGCTGTTGCGGGCCGCCTGTAAGCACCGAAATTCACGCATCCTGGGCCGGGATACGGAGTACTCGGCTCAGGACTAGAGTCTAGAATTGAGGTATGAGTTAAGGCAAACTCAATTTGACATAGCGCTTATTTTATTCGGACTTGTGCCGAAAGTTGGTAGAAGAACATCTGACCAACAGTCCTAGGATCACGGCCTAGGTTGGAACATTCGGTCACCAGGATAGTTGGCTTGCATGTACAGCTGATCACAGCTACGCCAGAAACCGGAAGGAAGAAAACGGTAACGAATTTTCTACCGTGACAAGCTCTAGTGGGGGTGAAGCTGGACTCTCTTTGACTCATAAAGTCCCTGACGAGACTATTATATTTTCGATTGCATTCCTGCCACAAGATACCGCTTCTTTGTCGTCTTTTTCTTTTTTATCAGTCTCATTCTCTCTTTAAAAACAATTCGTGCCTTCGTGCTAGACGGAGCCATGCGGAGTTTCATGCTGTCATGGCATGTGCTCGCCCTCACTCTGATCCAGCAATTCAGTCACATTTCTCAGAGTCAGGCCGGAGCACAATACATCCAGGGATGCCAGCCAATTCGTAGCCCATCGGGTATTACCGAATACTTCTATGACCCCACTCAAAATGGCCAGTTTAAGCAGTGCGTCTTGATTACTCCTGAAGCCTACTTCCTAGAGTATAACTGCTTTTATATGAGAGACATTTGCAAAAACGCCGAGATTTTCTTCGCTAGTCCAAGAGGGAGGAACAATGGTTACGGATTTAACACCTTTTTTGGCTATGACTTCAACACGGGCAAGAAGGGCCGATCTACCAAGCGCCGAGAGCAATCTTGCCCGACAGGCAAGAAGGGCTGGATCAATTATCACTCATGTCCCGAGAGCGACCAGCAAGAGATTTGGCGCCATGACGGGCCCTGGAAGTACAAGGACCTTGAACCCACGGCCAACGACGGAAGGACAATACGGCACGAGCGTGATCCCGCTGGCAAGGTGACCAAGCGCTCCGGGATAAGATACTCCTGCGATGAGTTTCCTCCTGCTACCTGGGTTGAAGGCGGCAACGGCGCCGGCGTGGGCGGCAACGTGCCATGGGGAGGAAACGCCTTGACCCGATGTGCCGCCATTCGATGCGCATCGGGTGTCCAGGCCGGCAGGGCGCGGCACATGGACGTCTGCGCCAGTTGCTCAAGTCCGAGATTCTTCGCAACAGAGCTTCCCCGCAGAACAAGCCGTACCCTTATTTCGACGACACTGACAGCGTGGTTTTCTTCAACTTTCGCATGACAAATGACCCGTACAGCGGCATTGCCGCCAAGATTTACACCTACACGGACGGATCGTTGAGCACTGTCCAGGGGCTGATAGGAATCCCTCAAGCCAAGCGTGAAGTGCATCAGGAACGCTTCATGGACTGGGCAAACACCGTTTTAATGGAAGATCTCGTCAATATGGGCAATGTGTCGCAGCACTACATCTTCACAAACGAGACAGAATTCGTCAAGCCCGGAGTAGCCAGGTCACTCAACTACGACTCAGAGTTCGACTTTGAAGAGAAGGACGAGGATCAGGATGCCGCGATGGAACTTGAGGACGCCTTCGATGCTCCAGAGCAAACTCCCGCACAAAACATGACTTTTGACGTCAAAGACAACAAGAGCGGTGCCCTGGCTACGTTACTCGCCAAGCTTCGCAAACGTGTTGACCCCCCGCTACGCAACGGCACGTCTCCCATGGGCAATTCCACGCCGGCGCTCGATCGAGCTCGTCAAATTGTCAGGGCCGCCATGGAGAAGTCTATTCGGCTGAACAAGGCGCGTCTAGCGAACCCTCGACGCAACCATTACGGTGCCAAACCGGGGCCCCCCGAGGCTAATATGCGAGCCAAAGCCCTTCAAGCTCGAGAGGAAAAACACCAATTGCTGGCAATCACGGAGGAGATCGTTGACGCTGCCGCACTTGTGTCTGAGGCTGACGCCATGGACATCGGAGGAAACCTCACAAGACGAGACACTGCAGCAGGCGGATATTGGATGGGACAAATCAGCCGCGAGGGAACGGTGCCCTGGGGCGATGACCCAGGCTACAAGGTATGTTAGGCCTTGAAGCATGGTTTGACGGTGAACCTTTCCACAACGCGCAGACACTTAACGCTTTTGGACTACACAGGTCTTCCGCAATGTCATCGACTATGGAGCTGTCGGTGACGGCAAAACGGTAAGCAAGCAAATGGATCCGGTGCGGTGTGGTGGTTCGTGATAAAATTCAGGCTGACACGTCGATGCTATAGGACGACACCAAAGCCATCAAACGCGCCATAAATGACGGACGTAGATGCGGCGAGAAGTGCAACGGTTCGACAACCAAGAACGCCATTATCTATTTCCCGCCGGGCAAGTATCGCGTATCCAGCACAATCCCCCTGCCCTTTGGCACACAAGTGATTGGCGACGTAAGCACCAACCTGTCTGACAGTGAAAGAAACCCAAGCAAGATATGACGCTAATCAGTGCTTTCTTTCCCTTCCCAACAGGCACAAAACTGGCCTACCATTGTCGCTGCGCCAGGGTTCATCGGTCTCGGCGTCCTATCCACGGACGAGTACACAGGCAACGGCGCTGGCATCGACGGCGGCGACCAAGAATGGTTCGTCAACACGGCCAACTTCTACCGCCAGATCCGTAACCTCCGGATCGACGTGTCGTTAACGCGCTCCGACCAGCAAGTCGCTTGTCTGCATTACCAGGTGGCCCAGGCGACCAGTATCCAAAACGTCGAGCTCATTGCCGCACCTGGCTCCGGCCAGCAAGGTATCTTCGCCGAGAATGGTAGCGGAGGCGTTATCTCGGACATTACCTTCCGGGGAGGCAAGTTTGGTATCTACGGCGGCAACCAGCAGTTCACGGCCCAGCGCCTCACCTTTGACGGCTGCGCAACCAGAGTCCAGGTTATCTGGGACTGGGGCTGGATCTGGAAGTCCATTACCATGAAGAACGTCGATGTTGGTTTCCGCCTCCTGCAGGAGTCTAACGGCGGCGGAAACATCGTCTCTGCTTCCATCATTGATTCAACCTTCCAGAACGTGGATACGGCCATCCTCCTGGCGCCCATCAACTCCAAGCCCGGCAGCGGCAGCACTGGCGTGATTGTCGAGAACGTTGGGTTCCAGAACGTTGCCAAGGCAGTTGCGGACACGGCCGGTGCCGTGCTCCTCGTGCCTTCGGCCAAGGTCGACCACTGGGCTGTTGGGCCCGTCTATTCTGCCGACGGAAAGCGCGAGTTCTCATATGGCCTGGGAGACAAAGGCGGTTTTAACAGGCAGGGTACCCTGCTCGACTCGACGGGTGCCTATTTCGAGCGAGCCAAGCCGCAGTATGAGGGTAATGGTGTGGGCGACTTTGTTCACGTAAAGGACTTTGGCGCTCGGGGAGACGGCGCCTCTGACGACACGGCCGCGTTCCAGGCCGCGCTGTATGCCAGTCAGGGCAAGATCTTGTTCGTTGACGCCGGCTCCTACATTTTGACTAGCACAATCGTCGTCCCAGTGGGAAGCAAGATTGTGGGAGAGACTTGGTCGCAGTTGGTTGCGTCGGGAGCCTATTTCGAGGACGCCGACCACCCCAAAGTCATGATCCAGGTGGGTAAGGAGGGAGATGAAGGAGATGTCGAGATGCAGGATCTCATCTTCGCCAACCGCGGACCCACAGCGGGCCTCATTCTCGTAGAGTGGAACATCAAAGCTGCGCGGCCTGGTTCGGCTGCTTTATGGGGCTGCTTTATGGGGTAAGTTGCTTTTCTTGGTCATTCTTCTCTGCCGTTCCCTGGGAGTCCGCGGCGTGTGATGGTCACTTTCGAGAGGACGGTTACGTTACCTCAAGCAACGAAAGAGGTAAAGCATGAACCATGACTGATGCATAACGTACCATCACAGATTGTCATGTCCGCATTGGCGGCGCAGCAGGCACAGGACTGACGCCCAAGGAATGTCCTCCGTCAACGGGCGGCATCAACCCCGGATGCAATGCCGGCAGTCTGATGATGCATATCACGCCCAAGGCATCTGGATACTTTGAAAACATGTGGCTCTGGGTGGCTGACCATATGATTGAGTATGTCTCTCCTCTCCGAGGCGGTTGACCAGAAATGAAAGGGGCGTTGCTTGTACCAGCCGTACTGACTTTTTTCGCAGCGATCCAGATCTGCAGGACGCCAATAATTCCATGGTAAGTCTGGGCGGGCGCTGTCGAGGGACAATTCAGCACGGCGGCGCCTTTTTTCTTTCTTTCAACTCCCTCTTCAGTTTCCTCTTCTCGTCCTTCTTCTTCTTCTTCTTCTTCGTCTTCTCTCCATTTCCCCTTTCCAGCAATCACCCCCTTTACTCCGTGTTAAATTGCAAAGACAAGAGAAGAAGCTTAATCGGCGGTTTTTTGTTCCAAATTTAGGTTCAAACCTCGATATATGTTGCTCGTGGATTCCTAATTGAAAGCACAGAGCCCGTGTGGCTCTACGGAACGGCATCAGAACACTCCGCATTCTACCAGTACAATTTCCACAATGCTCGCAACATCTTCGCAGGCATGATTCAAACAGAGTCGCCGTACTACCAGCCAACCCCGCCGCCGCCTGCTCCCTTCAACAAGCAGGTCGGCTTGTTCCCCGGCGATCCTACTTACAACTGCGGAAGCAACGACGAGCTGAGCGGTTGCGATGAGTCCTGGGCCGTGATTGTCAGGGGGTCGGGCAACATCTTTGTGGCCGGAGCTGGTTTGTATTCGTGGTTCTCAACATATTCCCAAGACTGCAGTAACTTCTCGCAGGATCCTCTCCTCTGTTTCTCTCTCCGTTGCTCTCTGTTGCCGAGGAGAAGGAAATGAGGGCGCGCCGAAAGTATACAAGCCATTTCTAATCTGGCGTGTCTCCAGTCGATGGGCATGCATGCCAAAAAGCCATGATGCTTCTCAAGGACAACGACTACAACGTGCGGTTCCAACAGCTCATCACTATCGGAGCCAAGTACATGGCGGTGCAGAATGGGAAAGGTATCTTGGCTCTGGACAACCTCAACGTTGAGACTCACCCCCGATGGTCCCAAGTGTCCGTGTTTGATGTCTCGACAAGCAACTCGGGATCTGCCAACGACGTCTGGGTCGACCCCAAGATCTGGGACATGGAGAAACCGCAATTCACCTGCACGCCTCCGTGCACAGTGGTGCTGCCGCCCTGGACTGCCGCCACCAGCGTCGTCGACTATCCACTCGTGACCGTCAGCACGGGCGCCTGGACTAGCACCATCACGCGGCCGCCTATGACAGTATCGCAGTGGGTGTTCCGCAAGATTACCATCGAGCCCAACGCTTTGGAGGCCAGGGATTTCGGGCCAGGGGTGGTCAGGCCAGAGGTAGGAATTATGGCAAGGCTCGAACCCACCAAGAAATGGCCCGGCATTTCGTACCTGGGCCCAGACGACGTTTACACGACCATCACACCCACGCCCAAAACTCCACCGGCGCTTCCGACCTCGTTCGGACCGAACGGACCTAGCCCGCCGGTCGGATCCTGGCCCAAGCAACCCGTGACGGTCATCCTCAAAGACAATAGAACGGGGCCGTTTGTCGACGACTGCTCCTATATCAACCAGCAGGGCTACTGCGACCGGAACCAAGACTTCTGGGACGTCGTCCGCGGCCTCCTGAACCCGGGCCTCAGGGAGTGGTTTTACGACGAGAGCGGACCAGAAGACCGCGGCCCTTGCCCGCCCGTGCCCGAATCGACATCAACCAAGCCTCCAGAACCTCCCAAGCCGACGCCGTCGCCCTTGGCGCACCCCATCGCAAAGACCAACCAGGTCATGTGCAACAACGCGGGAGATAAGATCCTTCACGTGGATATGGACAAGGGAATCGAATACTTCTGCCGCAAAATCGGGTCGCCAGGCGACACGTTTGGCCCCAACACCTTCATCAAACACGTGGTAACACTCAAGGAACCCGTAACGAGCCTATAGACCCACGGCGGAGTACCGATAAGGAGTGGTGGCAAGTACGGGAAGTTGAGCTTGCAAGTCCAAAAAGACTGTGAATGGAACTGGAACTTTGACGAGTGTACCAGGTATTTCCGCGTCAATATCGATAGTTGCAACTGCGAAGGAGTCAACGGCAAGCAGGGCGGCAGGATGTTTAACAACTGCCTCGCAACGTCCATCTCCACGGGCGAATCCGAGTCAGCCCGAAAGCACGATGAGTTGTAGGCAATGATGTTGTGTGGCCCTTGCGTTAGTATGTGGGTGTGCGTATATGTATTCATTCAGCCTTATAAGATTGACACTTTCATCTTCTATTTGTTCTAGGGCAGTGCTATCTGCCCATGCAGTTCAATTTCGCGATAGCTTATGCCACTAAAAGTCTTTAGCAGCCGTGAGATTTGGCAGCTAGTACTCTGTCATAGTTGGTGCTCCGTGCAAGACGTTGCAGCGAAGCTGTGGGAACTTGGAACCGAATCCAAGGCATGAACTCGGCGGAATCAGTAGACTCGATCGCGCGGCCTCGTTTCTTCAAGCGAAGCCGGCCTCCCTCGCCCCAGTTCAACACGCCCAACAATAGGCAGGTAGACCTCCTCGCAGCGACCTCCAGGTGGAGATCTCATTGTGAGTCCTGAAAAATTGTGGTCAGAATCGGAGGTCGAACGGCATGGTGGCCGCCATTTGATACCCTGAGGCTGTTTTAAATCAACCAGCTAGCGACGTACTCCGTAGTTGGGTGGCCGTTGCAGCCGGGCGGTGTCGGGCACGTCAGGTCCCGGGGCCGGGGCAACAACGCACCTCGCGCCGCCGGCTTGTCGCAAAATGTCCTCCCAAAGCGGTACATCCATCTTCCAAAAACTTAGAGTTCCCATTTGCGGTGAACCTACAGTTTATATGTACAGGAAACAATCTGCAAAATTCTGCAAAGCAACATGGGCCAGCAGCTGCGGGAGCCTTTTCCCCTTGATACAAACCCGAAGCCACCTACGTAAGTGGGGAAGAGCGAGAGTGTACCTGCAGCATATAACGTTAACGTTAACTAGTTACTCCGTACGAGGACGGAGGGCGCTTTCAAAAGAGTTGTCTTATTCGATAAGCCGCTAACCTATTCTAGAAAGTAACTACTAAATAGGTAGCTCTCACTAAGTATATTACTAAATCACCCCTATAGTCACGATAGTCTACTAATTACTACATAGTAACCCCTTACTTTTATATTATTCTCGTTAGCCTGACGTTATATATCAGGCGTTACCCTTAAAGCACTCTTCAATCTCCTTCTTGAACCTCTCACGAATCCCCCTTCGGTTAAGCTTTTGCGTAGCGGTCACTAGTCCCTGCATAAGTAGCCTGGTTAGCAAATAACGGTAACGACGTCACTTTTAGCATATTAACATCGGCACACTCACACTAGGGGGCGTCCACTCCTCGTCCGTGACCATGACACCAGACACGATTTCCATTTCGGAGAGACCGGCACGCCGGCCGGTCGTCTGAAGCTCCTTCAGAACCAGGCTTCGGACCCTGCGGTCGTTATGCATGCTGTGCACGTCCACGCCCAGATCCTTGGCCTTAGTGGCGAGCACTTTGTCGTTAGGCATGATGACGGCGATCGGGCGCGAGTATCGGGAGTCGGCCTCGACCATGACGTTCGCTACCACCTGGCTGCCTCGGTAGACCGCCTCCACCTTCTCCAGGGCGATGTACTCGCCACCCTGCATCTTGACCAGGTTCTTGACGCGATCAATGACGCGCAGGTGGCCGTTTGCGTCAAACTCGCCGATGTCGCCCGTCTTGAACCAGCCGTCGGGCGTAAGCGCCTTGCCCGTCTCCTCCGGGTTCTTAAAGTACTCCGTCATGATGGGCATGCCCTTGAGCCAGATCTCGCCTTGGGGAACCTTCGCTTCGGCGTCGTAGCCTAGATCGGGGATTGACACCAGTTTCGCGTCACAGGAGCCGGGAATCGGTCCGATGGCAGTGGGCGTATACTCGAGCGGGCACCCCAGGGATCCGGTGGCGCAAGTCTCGGTAAGACCGTAACCCGCCAGCATGGGGGCTAGGACCAGGGACACGAACTGCTTTGTGTCCTCTGAGATGCCGCTGGCGCCGTTCATGGTGAACCGGAGCCGGCCACCGGTAAGTTCGCGGACCTTGCTGAAGACGAGGCCGTCCAAGACGGACGCTCCGGGGAGCTTGTTCCGGGACATGAAGCCCTTGTAGCTCACGGCGCCCCAGAACAGGGTCCGCAGAACCGGGCTCGAGGTCTCCAGCTTGGACATGACACCCTTCCTCACTGTCTCCCAGATCTGAGGGACGCCTACCATGACGGTTGGCTGGAGTGCGCGCATGTCCCCGGCGCAGTTCTTTACCAAGGTGTCTGACAGGGTTCGTGGGTTCCCGTACCCGAGAGTTCCGCCGATGAAGAAGACCAGATTCTCCATGGCCATTTCAAGAATGTGAGCCAGCGGCAGGTAGCCTAGCACGCACTCCTTATCGCTGACGCATTCGTCGATGCAACTATACAGACCGGCGACTTGGATGGAACCGTCAGTAGACGGACAGCACACAGGATTAAGAGAGCGTCTTACCTCCGGCAACGAGGGACTGGTGGGTAATGCAAGCGCCCTTCGGGACGCCGCTCGAGCCCGAAGTGTACATGACGCAATACAGGTCGGGACCGTTAGCGGGAACCGGCTCCACGGGGTGCTCCTGGCCGAGTTTGAGCAGCTCCTGGTAAGTGACGACCATGATGTCGGGGTGGCTCTTCCTGAACTCGTCGATCTCATTGCCGGTGCCGAAGATGCACTCTTGGTTCACAATGACGGTCTTGATGTTGGACGCCTCGAGAGGGCTGCCGGCGAGCGTGGGTAGCAATTGGGGGTCAGTGTACATCACCTCGCACTCGGTCTGAACGAGCGAGTGCTTGACGCCCTCGGCACCGAGAGTATCGTACGCGGTGGCAATGGGGATGGACTGAGAGGCACACGCATGAGACGTCGAGATCCAGCTCACACTAGGATAAAATAGAGTGTAAGTATCGCTCTCTACGGGTATTAGAGGGAGGAGGAGGAGGAGGGGAAGTGGTGGTTAAGGGCTTGCTTGCCTGGTGGTGCCGAAGAGGTAGAGCTTCTTGTCCGGCCCGAGGCCCAATTGGCGCAGGCCACAGCCGAGCTCGAGGATGAGCTTTTCATAGTCCTTGTAGGTGATGAAGGAGAATGGAGTGAGCTCGAAATACTGCCACTCTTTGTCGACCTCTTTTAGTTGGCCGTCGACGTTCTTCTGGACCTTTTTGGTCTCCTTGTGGAGCTTGATGAGCTTGCGGTAGCCGACGGCGCGGTTGTTGGGGTAAAGGCGGGCGCTGCGGCGAATGATGTCGAAGACGGTGTGGACGCCTTCGGCGGGAGAGTTGACGAGGCCATCCTTGTATTTGACGTGCCGGCGGGGGATTGTCTCGCCGGCGACCTTGGGGTATCCGGGCGCTTCGACAGTGAATGGGGGCTTGTGCACCTGGTGCAGCGGCATAATACCAGTAGTGTAGGCCATTGTGGGCAATTGAGATAAGGATCAGGGCAACGGCGTGGAAGATTGAGTAATATGCAGAACGCAGATCAGAAAATCGCAGCTGCCTACTGGGAGACGTAAGACGAAAAGCTGACAGGCGCTAGTTGTAACGGGCACAATGCATGATAATAGAGGTAATAGCTAGGTAGGAGCGATACGGGCGTTATATTCAAGAACTAAAGCTTGCCCTCGCACATTTCATATGCGAGGCGCTGGCTCTATGCAGGCGCTGGCTATATGCAGGCGAATTGTCCTCTACACGTAACCTATTGTTGGTGTACGGAGTACGTACTTCGTACTTCGCAAGTGGCCCACACTCGCAGGGGTGTGTAAATAAAGGGGGTCGCACAGACACGGATAAAACGATAATCAGCTTTAAACTCAGGGAACCCACATTAGATAATCTAGAAAGGGGGCAAACCAATGGCAAGCCAGAAATATATGTACGAGTAGGCTGCCCTTCCGGTCGCCGTCCAGGGCGGAAGAGGCATGCAGCAATTGACCTACTTATGGCCACACACCCTTCATAACATCCACATCTATGCGGCGGGCGCTCCTGTGCACGGCGATGTCATCGTACACCTTATAGGCTCGGTAGACGGCTCGGTGGATGTCTCGGTGGATAGCTCGGTGGACGACTCGATGGATAACTCAGGCCCAGTAGCAGGCCCAGTGACAGAATTTACTGCCGGCTGTGGTATTAGTTATGACTCTTGGTATCATTAGGGTTAGCTCCGCGTGCCTTAAAGGACATAACTTAAAGGTCCTTATATAGCTAATAGTATAACGCTTAGTATATTTGGACGGTGCTCTCTGTACGTCTATTGCTTCTACAACTTCGAAGCCGCTCGGTTCTCGTCTAGTGCTAGATAGAGGTTAAGAAAAAAGTATAATGGGATTTCGACTATAATCTACTCTCGTGTACGGAAATCCAATAATTATTGTCGGATATTACTTTTAGCTATACTAGAGATCTTAGTAGGCTATCTAAGGAGGCCAGACCGAGATAGCGTTATTTATTTATTAATTTATACTCTAGTGGCTTAAATAAGCTTCTAGTCTTTCTTTTCTTTTACCGAGTAGGAAAAACCGGAGGACCCGGCGAAAAACCTCTCGCTTCCTTCCTTAGCGTAGTCGGCGCGTTTCCGCACCTAGTCCTCTATACGTTTAAAGATAGCGCCTTCCCTTATAAGTCCCCGATAGTTCCTTCGTAGTAGCCGTTCTCGTTAATTATGCCCTATTACTACTCACCTAGCCGGCGATAGGGCAGTTAATAGTCGGACTAACGTAACGACTCGTGCGACCCGGGTTTTCGACCGGGGATTAGGTCAGTGGTCGGATTATCGCACCGACCTCTACGCTACTATATCGCCGTAGAGCGGCCCGGGTTTCTAACCGGGGGCTAGGTCGCTAGGGCCCCCTAACCCTAGCTAACTGCGTGTAGACCCCTTTCCGGCAGGCCTATTCCGCCACGCTATTTTTCGTACGCCGCGTGGGAGGCGTATATATAGTTCAGGCCCCCTCCCCGCAAAAGGAAAAACCTATTATCCCCGGCCGGATTCGAACCGACAACCTCTCGAAAGAGGCTTTTAGGTAGTAACCACTCCGCTATAGGGGCACTGAGATAGCGTTATTATTACGCGTGATGTTAGGGTAGAGACATTAATGGCTTAATTAATGATATTATATATAAAATAGATCGGGTGGCTCTGTAAATATATCTTAGAGTTTATAGGCCTTATACTATAGGTTCAGTTAGGGGCCGCTCCCTTATTAGGGGATAATAAGGGCACGCTAGGAAGTAAGCGGGAGAGGGGCGGCGGAAATAGGGGCTTTATTTTACTAGTGACTGAGCGCTAAGCATTCGAGTATTACGTCAAGCACTTTATTTTGACCTCGCGTTCTTATAACCTTAAATCGATAGACGGATAAACCGGCAGCAACAGTTCGGATAGAAAAACAAACGCCTGACCGATACCTATTACCGCTACCGATATCTCGTTATTAACGATCTCTTCCTTGATAGGCAGAAACGGATAGTCCCTATACTACCATCAAACCTGCCCGTGTCGACTTCGGTTGCTGGATCTTAACAGTTCAATACATATCCTTACCATCCTTCCTACCGTTAACTTAATATCACCTCGTTGTCGTGTTTAATGTCACGAATCCTTCTAAACCGTCTTGGAGAACATGGCCGCTACTAACGAGACGTCCAACCTGGAGCGGAACCGAGGCTGGTATAAGGAGGACTTGACGAAGATCAACGCGCTAATGCGCAAGCTGTTAGAGAAGTACTCCAAGATCCCTAGCACCGAGGTTATTAGGCATGTCAATAAAATTATGAGCAAGAGAACCCCCCCCCCCCCCCCCCCCCCCCCACACACAAGGCTCAACAGGTAGTTCTTACATTTATCCTTATTTACTGGCCTACGTAGAGAGCCGAGGGCTTCCGGGCCAACCCGTACCCCTACATCGGCCTGTACCGCTTACCATCCTCACCTTAATCACCCACCCGCTATACGACGAGATCGTCCAGCGCCTCAAGCCACACGGCGCCGCCGCCTACCTCGATATTGGCTGCTGTTTCGGCCAGGACCTGCGCCAGCTCGTCCTCGACGGCGTTCCAGCCGTGAACCTGATCGGGCTTGACATTGCCGGCCCCCTAATGGAGCTAGGCAAGGACCTGTTCCTGGACAGGCCGACGCTATGGTCGAGGTTCGTCGTGGCCGACGTGTTCAAGGGCCCCGCGCAAGGTCCCGTCTGGACCCAGCTCGGGCAGTGGCGTGGGGGAGGCTTCGACGTGGTCCACTGCAGCGCCCTCTTCCACCTGTTTCCCCTCGACGACCAGGTCGCCGCGGCCAAAGCAGATCGCCGGGCTGGCAAAAAGGGGCGGCATCATCGTCGGCCGCCAGATCGGTAGCGTCCGGCCCGACGACGTGCCCGCCATCGACGAGGGGACCGTCAGTTTCCGGCACGACGTCGCACTACGTCGGCTCGCTCGTGGAAATGTGGGACAAGGTGGGCGAGGCGACCGGCACGAAATAGGAGGTAACGGGCTCCATGGAGATAGTGGGCATCAACCGGGATAGCTCCGTTGAGGATGTAAACAGTCGACGGCTGCTGTTTACTGTCAGTAGAATCCTCTGAATCTCTCTTTACGTTATTAGAGGCACTACTACTCTGTATGTATAATGATGTAGCACTGGGGTCTGACAAGATGTGAAGTTTGCACGTTAGATCGTCGAAAAATCATTCAAAATAGAAAAGGTTTACTTCGCTTATAGTCTTTCCAGACAAGTGTATGATTTGCTTGCAGACATCGCCATCCTTCCTTACACTCCGGCTGCCAAAAGGATCGGCCCCTCCCGAAGGCCGAATCAGTCAATCGACACAGATAATGCTTCTAGTATAGATTACACGGCTCGGGTATTTTGACTTCGGATACACTACGCTGCATCCGAGTTTAGAACCTATCATCTTATAAGCTGTGTAACAAATCATATCTGTATACAGGATCCTTGGAACTTCTTAGGTAGTATTGAGCGTCCAAATGGGGTAGATAGGACTTCACATTGCAGTTAGTTTTGTACTGGCTTAGATCAACGGCGAAACCCCTAACGATGTTTCTATTACATGTCCTCTCGTTTGCCTCTGAGCCATAGATCTGATCTATGGCGTGCTTGGACAGGAAGCATTAACGAACTATGTTCCAGGGGAAGGCAAAAATAAATATAGTAATGTAGATAGTAAGTCCTACGGGGAAGGCTACCTACGCTAACATTAGCTAAGATGGCTTCAATTGCAAAAGCCCCAATATCTGCTAACACAGTGAAAGCAGAGATATAAAAAGACCATCTTTGCCGGTCAGGTCAGACAGGCAGACTAATGCTGAGGTTCCGTTAAATACTGTGCCGAGGGAGAGGCCAAAATATAACATAACAAAATGGAGTATCAAATTGCCCTTTATGCTTACCTATCTAGATAATTATACTTTTATTTAACACGCCCCTTTAAACAAGGAATTACAGTCGAAGCAGTCCCAAATCCTTTATTGTGAACCATATTTTCCCTCCACGAGAGCTGTCAACTCGCGAGATTCTTTCTGCACAGGCAGATCGTATCTTCTGGGCAGGGTGCGCTTCAAGCCATTTTCACCTTCTCCCACCGCATCAAAAGCCCCGACACGAGTATTGCCGCCGCTGCAACAGCCGATATGACGTAGACTTTCGCGAGGGTGCTAGCGATGGCATCCGACGCGATGGCGCGCACCTCGGGGGTGCTGTCGTTAATAATGGGCGAGTATCCGCCGGCCAGGGCCTCGTGGATTTGGGCGGAGGTATAGCCCCTCCCGCTGAGGGCGCTCTGCATGGTGTTGAAACCGACATTGTGAAACACGGACCCTGCTATCGCTAATGATAGGGCGGCACCGCCCAGCTGCGCCACGTTGATGAAGCTGAGGACCGAGGACGCCTTTTCCATCGGAGCCTTAACAAGAGCGATTGCGTAGGCGGCTTGGAAGGTCAGACCACACCCGAACCCTCCCAGGATCTCAAATCCATAGATATCCCTTGTAGGTGTTGTCGCGTCAATTCGCACCAGGAGCACACCCCCGACCAAGGCAATTATGCCGGAAGCGGTGTACCAAGCGGCGTAAATGTTGTATTTCGGTAAAAGAGCTCCAGAGAGCATAGTAGCAAATATGATCAGACACACGAAGGGCAGAAGCCGAATCGCGACCTCCATAGGGTCAATTCCGGCCGTGAATTGGAAATAGAGAGGCAGGTAGTAGATGTCGACGTTCAAGACGGCGCTGGTGCCCGCAGTCCCGATAAACAACAGGACGAGCGACCGGCTTTTGAGGCACCACACGGGGAAGATGCGATCTTCCTTTGTCGTCAAGAACGCGGTCCATTGTTGCAGCGCAAAAACCAGGACGACGACACCCGTCATGACCCAGAGGGTGATGACGGTGGCCGAGTTCCATTCCCACGGAGAGCCGCTGAGCGTACACGAAGTGACGAAGAGGGAGAACGTGGCAGCATTGAGCAAGGCGCCCAGCCAGTCCAGGTTTTTGATGCGCGGCAGGATTGGCTCGTGACGATGTGCGCCGTAGCGCGGAAACCAGAGAATGTAGATCGGGGCAGTGACGGCCCCGATAACGAGGTTAATATAAAAGGCCCTTTGCAAAAGATTATTATCAATTAATGATGAAGATCGAAGAAGCATGACTTGTTATCCGCACTCACCATCGCCAAGTTGCTTTACTCTGAGCAAACGCACCACCGATGACGGGTCCAAGGATAGCGCCTAGACCCCAGAATCTAATTACGGTTGTTAATTTCAAATAGTTCCGCCTTCAAAGGCTTAGTCGATGGGAGAGACGTACGTGCCGATTAAAGCAGTGTAGAATGGCCGTTTGGGTGGAGTCACAAACATCGAGATGTAGTTCACACCTCTTTCCTCGATGGTCAGCCTTTGACTTGTCGCCAGTGGTATTATCATTTATACACTCACCCAAGATAGATACCGGAGCCGCCTATTCCCGCCACGACTCGACCGACAGCCATGGCACTCATATTGGGAGCTGCACCGCAAACGGCACTGCCGACCTCAAAGGTGAGGATACTACCCAGGTACAGCCATTTGACCTCGATCTTGGTGTACAGCGAGCCGAACAGCGAGATGGTGGCCACAGAGCCCAGCATAAATCCAGTACCGATCCAGGGCAGGAGGTTCAGGTCGCCGAGGGAAGCCAGAACGGGGCCCTGCACGGCGGCGGAGATGGTCGAGTCCAGCCCGTACAGGAAGGCGGTTGAGTACAGCCCAACGCAGACGCTGAACCACCGGAGATTGCTCATGTGTTCGACCGCTTTGACAGCAGCCGCCTCGGGCTCTGGCGTGGCCGAGCCATCGGTGTTGGCGGCGACGAGGGGCTCGGTAAAGGGCGAGAGACCACCAGTGGCTGGTGGCAGCTTTTCAGCGACATGTCGCGAGGGAAGGTCGCTGCCGGACTCGAGATCTAAGCCCATCGTAGCGCGCGCGCAACAGCAAAACACACGACTGATGATAGTGGGAGATTGAGACGATTACAAGGTACAAAACGGGCGGATGAGAGCAGGACGCTAAGGAACAGGCTCCTTGTAGAAGCGACAAGACGGGGCGAGCAGTGCGGCTTGTGTGCCTATGTATTGTATGATGATGTGAGGACTATGATAACTAATCGTCTTGCCAGTGGGTTCTCAACAGCAACAAATTTGCCGGGACAAACGGGGCTGACTGAATACGTTCGTAGCCTATCGCTCCGGTCGTCATTCCGTACCTCAACAAAATCTCAAATATTAAATGCTTATTGGATCCACCTCGAGGCGTCTTATAACTGACCCAACGCTTAAAACAAACAAGCCGAGGGGTGCCCCCCTGGTCACCCGTGAGGTAGTGTGGGCCGTAAAGCTTTTCCGACCTTACCCGAGGGTTGTTGTTATTGTTGTATGACTTTGAGGGCACCCCTCGGCATATTGTCAGATTGAGGGCTCCACTCAATGCCTGTAAATGTAGCCTGCACGTGACTTCGCGATGCAGACTTTTCCCTCAACAGCTGCAACAGCTGTACAACGCGGTCAACGGAGGCAGGATCAGTGCGGTCATCATTATCAATTCGATCTCACAATTGACTGCGCAACGAGCCTCGTTTTAACCTCACTTTCGTGACCATTCGACAGCACGGAAGAGCCGCCTCTTTTGACACATATACATATGTATGTCTGGGCTCTTCCTTCCAGATAGGCTGTGTGGATCCAAGATCTAAGAGGACAAAACCCCCGTACATACATATGTACGTCTGTGGGGCTGACACTATTCTAGTGGGTTCTCTACTCTAGTCCCGGAAAGGAAACCGCCTCCGAATGCTGTGAATGGGGCCCGCTAAGGCAACTGGCGCCGAATGGGGAATGGGGCTGAGGAAGCACAGGTGGGAAGTCGCTACCAAGTGCCTCTACGACAATGAACCAATGCAAGCCAAGTAGGTACTGTTTAGTACCGTAACTTGCCAGTATACTAATAATAAAGTTACGTGTCCTTGCTTGCAGCGTCACAAACGATTGCTCCTCGTATGTCGAAATAACAGCTCGTGTCTAAGTCGTGACTCTGTCAGTCTCTCGGCCACGGTCCATCCGCATACACAAAAGTATTTAGGCCTATGTCTTCCCGTATCGCCATCTTGGCAGGCGCTGCAGCCGCTCTTCTGCCGGTCTACTGGGTCTGGGCTTACACCTCGTGGTATATCGGCTACCGCAAGTTCCGCAGGAGCCACGGGTGCCAGCCGCTCCGGCGCGCGCCCCAGTGGGACCCGTTCCTCGGACTCGACCACTTTTACCGGCAAGCCCGAGCGGCGCGGCGCAACAGGCTTCTGTACTACATTCAGGACTGGTTCGGGGCGGTCGGGTCGACGTTCGGCGTCGACCTGCTGGGCGACTACCTCATCTTCACCGACGAGCCCCAGAACGTCCATGCCATGCTCGCCACCCAGTTCGCCGACTTCGAGATCGGCGCGCGTCGTCGCGAAAACGCGGCCGACCTGCTGGGCAGCGGCATCATTGTGGCGGATGGCCCGTCCTGGAAGCACGGGCGGGCACTGATACGTCCCAACTTCACCCTAAAGCAGCTTACGGACTTGGGGCTGGTGGAGAGGCATATTCAGAGACTCCTTGACGGCTTTCCAGAGGACGGCTCGTCCTTTGACCTACAAGAGCGCATTTTTCGACTAGTAAGTTTTCGTTGTAGCAACCAGAGCTGCCCCTGGTCTAGTCGAGACTTGAGGGTGGTGGCTGGCTAGTTTTGTTAATCACCTGCTGAGTCCTGGAGACCTTAGATGTGGGAACCGACCTGCTGTTCGAGAGGTCCAGCGGCCTCCTGCTGTCCGATGCCACTGAGGTAGCTCAAAAGTTTGCCTGGGCGTTCGACACCAGCCTGGAAGGCGTGGCCACACGGATGCGGATGGCCAAGGCTGGGCGGTTCTACTACGATCCCGAGTATCTTCCTGCCTGCCGGTACGTCCACGAATACATTGAAAAAGTTCTCGACGAGACCGCGCAGCTTGAGCGACAACGCCAGGCGGACCGCAGAGCGGGAAAAGAGGCTGGTGACGGAGCCGAGGAATCATATTCCCTGGTGAAAGAGTTAATACGAGGGGGAGTTGATCGCGTAGACATTCGCTTTCAGGTTTTGAACATTTGTGAGACCCCAAGCTTTCTTTTCTGCTTGGCACGCCCCTGTCCCACACCCCCACACCTGTTAACACAGACAACCAGTGGTTGCGCTCCGAGACACGAGTGCATGCTTGATGAGCGCCGCCGTGTTCGAACTGGCCAGGAGGCCCGACGTGCAGGCCAAGCTTCGCCGGGAAATCAATGAGACGCTGGAGGGTGGGAGGCACCCTACCTTTGAGGACCTCAAATCCATGGTGTACCTCGGCCGCGTCGTCAAGGAGACGCTCCGCATGTACCCGCCCATCCCCTTCAACGGCAGGGTGGCCGTTCGCGACACGGTGCTGCCTCGCGGCGGGAGTCCCGACGGAGCGGCGCCTATCTACATCCAGAAGGGCCAGCAGGTCGCCTACGCGGTCTTCTCCATGCATCGCCGGGAGGACCTGTGGGGTAGCGATGCGAACGAGTTCCACCCGGAGCGTTGGGAGACGGCGCGGCCCAAGTTTGAGTACTTGCCCTTCAATGCCGGGCCACGCATTTGTCCGGGTAAGTAAAGTAGGCTGCCACCTGCAGTGGCGGAAGGCATCATCCTGATCTAGTAGGTAAAAGCTCAGTGCTAATAACCAGAGGACACAACAGGTCAGCAATTCGCGACAATCGAAAGCTCGTACTTTCTCGCACGGCTGCTCCAAGAGTATTCTTCTATCGAGTCTCGAGATGCGGGTCTGCCGTGGATGGAAAAGTTGACCTTGACCGCGTCTATGGCCGAGGGCACGTGGGTGGGGCTGAGGAGATGAGAGTCGAGGGGCCGGAGATAATTTGGTCGGATGACATCGGGAGTCGTGGTCGGCTGAGATGTATACTCGTACTCCGGAGAAGCCACCTCACTACCCACTCGTAGTGGTTGTTATGATCGGCTTTGCCCGGATTCGGCAAGATCTCGATCGCGCTTACGCAACAGTGGTTTGATTGGATACCGACCCAATGGATCGGCCGTGCCGTGCCGTGCCGCCTTGCATTAGCTTAGTTGGTCCTGCACAAAAGGCCCAGAGAACTAGTTAGTTTGCACCTAATAAGGGAGAAAATAACCCGCATTAGCGCTTACTATGTAGGTGTGGAAGCGCTGTGGCTGACAACAAGAGGTAGCAGGGTCCTCTCCACCTTCCTCATGCAGATGACAGCGATACTAGTACCAACAGGCAGTGGCAAGTCACGGAGAAGCCACCTCACTATGTAGTGGTTGCTATGATCGGCTTTGCCCGAATTTGGCAGGATCCGATCGCGCTTACGCAACAGGTATTAGCGGAGGGTTGTACGGAGAGTTGCGCGGAAGGTTGCACGGATGGTTGCACGGAGGATTGTACGGAGGGTTGCAAGGGGAGGCGGCAGGAGGTACCCCGCTCAAGCTAAATTATGTGTCAATCTTCCAGCCAATTAAGAATGACAGTGCCGCTTGGGTTTTAAAAACGGCACAACCCAACGCCCCTACTAATTTCTCACCTTCTCATTAAGTGCTGGTAAAAGGACTGTACTTCTCCCTGTAACTGCATGAGCCTAGGGTGGCGGTATTATATGCAACATAGGGCGTGCACGTAATAACATGTCGGGACCATCATGTCGATGTAAAATCACACTAAAATATGTAAACGCAATTGCAAGGCTGCGTAGATGTGCACAATTGATCCGCCGACATCGTTACCTATATTTTCGCATCGACAACTGAATCTGACTTGGCTAACCTAGAAAACTTGGCTGACGGACTTAACTGACAGGTTGACTGACTGACTTAATTAATTGAGTACTAGCTTTCTTGTGGTAATCAGGGATTCAGGTGGGTGGCTGGAGCGGCTGTGCATACCCCGCTGAGTCTAATGCTATGGGTTTTCCAATTCTCTTTGAAAAGGAAATAAAGTATAAATAATAGTAAACCCATATGATACTTGCGTAGTTCCTTTTTTCTTCCTTCTTGTGACTACTATCTCCTGTTTTTATACCTTTCTAGGGTAAGGAAAAGCTAACCTGTGCTAACTTAATATAGTTCTCAACCTCAATTAAAGCCCCCACTTGGCCTTGATTCGGCTGATGGCGATATCGGGACTTGATGGTGTCGATATGCTGCTGAAACTCTATAATTTGGAACGTCGCTAAGCTTTTAAGCAAGTGCAGACCCTCGCGCCGGTCGACGCGATACGTTGACACGGAAATGTCGACGGGGCCAGCAGTAGAGGAGGCATCATGTTCGGGTTTCTGCTGATGGGATGAATTTTTGTTGTTGGTGTCGCCGCCGAGGCCACGCAGATGCATGGCCTTGTAACAGTTGGCCAGCTTGCCGCAGATGATACTTATCTGCCGGGCTGCCATGGCGAGCACCATGTTCAGCTCTGCCCGGGCTGCACATCTCTCGCACGCCATGAAGATCGCCAAGGTCTCAATGGAATTGCGGACGTCAGCGAATATGAGATCGATCCGGTTCTCGCGCGAAGCAGATCTGGACGCCAGCCTCTCGAGGAAAGATATGGAGCTCAGCAGACAGGAGCAGCTGTCGGATTCTGTGCGCGTCTCGGCACCACCACCACCAGGCTCGATAGACGGCGGTTCTGATAATATCGAGCCTACTATGGTACCGTATTCACCGTCTTCACCAGCATTCATCGCCCAAGCCATGTCGCCGCCATGCGTCGGGTGAATTCCTTCCCAAAAGTCCAAATCGACGGCGCTGTGCATAGCCGACGGGCTGAGAAGCGACGACAAAAATGTGTCTGTCTCTGACAGTTCCGGGAACTGGCCAGGCGGCGCCACCGCGAGACTGCGGCTCCCTGCTGAGGAAGAGGATTCGCTTGTTGTGAGGTCACTGGCGGCTATCGGAGGTGTCAGTCACATGGGCCCTAGGGCATTTGCAGAATCAAGTAGTAGGTTACTTACAAGTTGGATTGTCACTACTGCTCGAGCTCGAAGCGCCGTCTGAACTGTGCTGCATGGGGGTATGTATCACCCCAGGCGAAAGCAGAGATTCGTCGGTGTCGGTGTCGTCGCATAGCTTGTCGTGCAAGTCGTCCAATGCGAAGTCTTCACCATGCTCGACCTGGTTTTTCGTGGCGCATTGCTCTGCTCCACCGCATGTCATCCGGGTCGGGCTTTTCCCGTTACTCTTTGTGGCCTGTGGTGCGTTAGCGATTCGATCTTGCAATAATGTTATCGTTTGCCACTTACTATCCGACGACTTGTTTTGCTTTCCTGTCGCTTGTTCCGCCTCTGGTTGTCTGGATACACGCACTCGATTCCCATCAATACACATCTTTGGCATCCTGTCCGTCTTCCAGAACAGCCTGCCTATAATTTCACATTGTTAGAAAGCTAACGCAACAGTAACACTGAATAGGAATACAGTTATTCATCTACAGCTGCGGGTACTGGATACGGACTTTTCTGGAGCGGCAAAACATGCAAGCAATGTGTGTCTTGTTTTGGAGATTTCGACTGACTGCGGCAACAGGATCTGGATTCTCAATGAACTCCAGGGTCGCGTGGTCAAAATCGGTCGAGACCAGCGTACCAAACATGATAAGAGCGTAAAGCAGCGCGCGATGACGATAGAAATTGTCGCAGCAGATAGAGCGTAATGCCGTGGCGATAACGACCACGTAAGGGGCTATTAAGACACTCCGGATAATTATGTAGGGCTTGAAGGGCGGGCCAGAGAAAGTGATGTATAGTAGATCGAGATATTCGCGAAATGTTACTGAATTGAAATGAAGAGGTGCCGTATGCTAACGCCGGTTCTATTTCCCTTGTCCTACAACAACCATTACAGGCCGAGGGATTGGGGGCTATAGATTACGGCGTACCAATAATAATTCTAACACCACCCACCCACCCACCCACCCCCAAACGCCCGAGACCCTGGGCCCGACCCCCGGCTTGAGGGATTTCTTTTTCCTTTTCCCCCTTGCTGTAAATACTTCCGATGGTTACGCCGTACGGGCACGTCCGAAGCTGCATGTCATCATTAGATAAGGAGCGTCATTCGGTTTTCAGGGTTATAACTATCGTAAAACCAACATTCAGTATCTGTTTTTGGAAACCGACTCCGATATACAAGGTAGCTACCTCGTGGCATGATATCCCTCTGTGACTGAACAGAGAGCCTTGGGTATAGCCCCATGAAACTTTGATGCGCCAATCCCGAGTCTTCATTAAAGCCTGAATAGAATAGGAAAGCGCTTACGGAAAGTCGCTCGTAGAACTAGGAGTAAGTGACTAGGAATACGGGACCAAACATTCCTAGCCATTACATTCAACCTTGGGGGTACGATCTAGCCTCCTGTTCAGCTGTGGGAGAAGGTACTTTTGGGTGGTCGGCTTGGCATCAAATCGGAGGCATAGCATAGCATCATATATAAGTATAATGCCAACGGAACTTGGGGATTGATGAAGGTCCTCTCATCTTTAACAGTTCTTCGCTTCAGATACCATGTTTCAACCAAAAACTCCACAAGAGCCCATTGCCATTGTCGGTAGCTCATGCCGCTTTGCAAGCGATGTTACATCCCCCTCCAAGTTATGGGAGCTCTTGAAAGAACCCAGGGACATCCAGACCAAGATACCAGACACACGCTTCAGTGTTGAGGGCTTCTATCACCAAAACTACGCCCACCATGGTCATAGCAATGTCCAGCACGCCTATCTTCTTAACCAGGACCCTGCTACATTCGATGCTGAATTCTTTGGCATCAGCGCCATAGAGAGCAAGGCCATAGACCCACAACAGCGAATGCTCCTCGAGATTATCTACGAGGCCATCGAAGATGCGGGAATGAGCATGGACGCCTTACGGGGAACCGACACGGCAGTGTTTGCGGGACTCATGTGTGCAGAGTACGAAGCCATCCTGCTCAGGGACCTCGATACTGTGCCCACGTACTACGCTTCCGGCACATCGCGGGCGATCCTCTCTAACAGAATCTCCTATCTATTTGACTGGCACGGCGCGTCAATGACGATCGATACGGCCTGCTCGTCGAGCTTGGTAGCCGTGCACCAAGCGGTGCAAGCGCTTCGCTCGGGAGAGTCCAGGATGGCCGTCGCCTGCGGCGCCAATCTCATTCTCGGACCAGAGCCTTTCATCGTTGAGAGCAAGGTCAAGATGTTGTCGCCAGACGGCCGAAGTCGTATGTGGGATAAAGATGCAAATGGTTGTAAGTCAAGGTAAAACGCATAATTAAGCCAAGGGGTTCGCTGATAATTGATTCCCACAGATGCGAGAGGAGACGGAATTGCTGCCCTCATTCTCAAGCCACTAAGCCAAGCCCTCAAAGACGGGGACGCTATTCATTGCCTGGTACGGGAGACAGGGGTGTGCCAGGATGGGGCTACGGGTGGTATCACGATGCCCAGCGCCACGGCCCAGAAAGCACTAATCCATAGCACCTTCAGAAAGGCCGGACTGGACCCTCATTTGGCAGCAGACCGCCCACAATACTTCGAGGCGCATGGGACGGGAACGCCGGCAGGTGACCCCGTAGAGAGCGAAGCCATCCGCACCGCGTTCTTCGGCGAAGGATCCTCGCCAGCGGGTGACCACCCCCTATATGTTGGCTCCATCAAGACCGTGCTGGGCCATACCGAAGGCACTGCAGGCATCGCAGGCATTCTCAAAGCGGCATGGGCGCTGAAGAACTCGACCATACCGCCGAACCTCTTGTTTAACGAACTCAGCTCTTCAGTCGCACCATACTACAAGGACCTGGAAATATGCCGCGAGGCTATCCCCTGGCCTAAGCCGCCTAACTCGCAGCCGAGGAGGGCTAGTGTGAACAGTTTTGGTTTCGGAGGCACAAACGCCCATGCTATTCTGGAGAGCTACGAAGACCCCAAAAACACGCCTGGGGTGACGGAGGAGGTGCTATTCACACCTTTTGTGTTCTCCGCGTCCTCGGAATACAGTCTCCGGGCCAACCTACAAGAATATGCCTCCTACATGGAACGCCACCCGGACCTGGCCGTTCATAACATGTCTTATACCCTGCGCCACCGCAGGTCAGTCTTGCCGTACAGGGCCGCGTTTCCGGCTGGCTCGGCCGAGTCCCTGAGGACCAACATCCTGGCAAAGCTCGGCAACAAGGAAAGCACCCTTGGTATCAGAACCCCCGCGAAGGGCGGCCGATCTTCCCGCATCCTCGGTGTTTTCACCGGGCAGGGTGCCCAGTACGCTCGCATGGGCGCCGAGCTCCTGGAACAGTCCCCCCTGGCTCAAAGTATCATCAACAGGCTCGAAGCGTATTTGACGGACCTGCCCGCAGAGGACCGCCCGGATTGGTCGCTCGAAGCCGAGCTGCTGCGCGACAGCGCGACATCCCGTCTCGGCGAGGCGGTGATAGCCCAGCCGCTTTGCACGGCTATGCAGATAGTGCTGGTTGATATCCTTGCGGAAGCTGGCATCTCGTTCAGTGCCGTCGTTGGGCACTCCTCTGGTGAGATTGCCGCGGCTTACGCGGCTGGCTGGCTAACCGCTCGCGACGCCCTCCTTATCGCCTACTACCGCGGTTTGCACAGCAGAAACGCCAAGAGCCCCAACGGGAACATTCAGGGTGCCATGTTGGCCGTGGGTACGTCCATGGAAGAAGCCTTGGAGCTGTGTGAGGACCCGGACTTCGCCGGCCGGCTTGCTCTGGCGGCGAGCAACTCTTCCTCTAGCGTCACCATTTCTGGCGATGTCGATGCTATTCACGAGCTGCAGCTTATTCTGGACGATGAGAAGAAGTTTAATCGTATTCTCAAGGTGGACAAGGCCTATCACTCAAAGCACATGTTTCCCTGCGCCGAGCCATACATCGCGTCCCTCCGACACGCGGGGGTGAAGGCGCTGGAACCTACAGCCTCTGACTGCACTTGGTTCTCTAGCGTGTACGG
This sequence comes from Tolypocladium inflatum, assembly GCA_003945565.1. Classification (NCBI taxonomy): domain Eukaryota; kingdom Fungi; phylum Ascomycota; class Sordariomycetes; order Hypocreales; family Ophiocordycipitaceae; genus Tolypocladium; species Tolypocladium inflatum. Next base: position 75,850 of record QEPE01000013.1, read on the forward strand.
AGGCAGGTCAGTTGCCTCGGACTTCCCCTTGAGTGATCTTTATTGGGTGGAGAATATGGTCCAGCCGGTTTTGTTCTCCGAGGCAACGACCGCTGCCACCACTATGGGGTCTCCACTCGACCTGGCGCTTGAAATGGGACCTCACCCAGCACTCCAAGGCCCCACAACCCAGACAATCCAGGAAGCGATCCAAAAGCTGTTGCCTTATCATGGCGTCTTGGACCACAAGACGGGCGCCATTGAGGCGCTCTCCACCTCTCTAGGCTTCCTATGGTCGCACCTGGACGGGTCATCCGTGAACCTCAACCAGTGCCAGGTGGCTCTGTCAGCCCAGAAGCAAACGCACGTATCCCTTAGCCAAGGCCTTCCTACCTACCAGTGGAACCACCAGGCTAGGCACTGGCACGAGTCAAGAAGGTCAAAGAAGATGCGACTCCGTCAAGACCCGTTCCATCCGCTGCTCGGCCATAGTTCGCCGGATAGCGCACCGCACCACCTACGCTGGTCGAACATCCTCAAGCCCGCAGAATTACCGTGGCTCACAGGACACCAAGTCCAGCAGCAGATTGTGTTCCCCGCCGCCGGCTACCTCTCCACGGCGTTTGAGGCTGCGAAGGCTCTTGGCGAGGGCAGGGGCGACATCCGGCTCATCGAGGTCGACGACTTTCACATCCACCAGGCGGTTTCGTTCGAGTCCGAAGACGCCAGCGTCGAGATCTTGATCGAACTGGCTCAAGTGACCCAGCCTCGGCCTACGGAAGTCGTGGCCAAGTTCTCCTACTCGGCAGTGCTAGGATCGCAGGCGACGGACTTCACGCTCGCCGCCGCCGGTGAGCTGAGAGTATACCTAGGCGACGTCTCCCCGGCTCTGCTGCCAAAGCGTGCGCCCGCGCCGCCTTACCTTATTCCCTGCGAAAAGAGCCGCTTATACAACTTCATGGAGAACTTGGAGTACAATTTCGCCGACCACTTCCGCTCCCTGGATTCCCTTGAAAGGAAGCTGGGCAAATCGACTTGCAAAGCCAAGAGGGCCATCACGCATGACAGCGACTCCGTCATGATCCATCCCGTGGACCTGGACGCCGCGTTCCAATCGGTGATGCTCGCCTACAGCTACCCTGGCGACGACGAGATCCGCACTCTGCACCTCCCCGCAAGCGTGTCCAAGGTGCGAATTAATCCGGCTCTGTTCGCGTCCGGGCCTAGCAAAGGCGAGCATCTGACGCTCGACTCGACCTGCACCCAAGCCGACCGCGCGAACCCTGCTTCAGGCTTCTCGGGCTCTGTCAAAGTGTACAAGGCCGGTTGCGCCAACGCGGCCATTCAGCTTGACCACGCCAGCTTCAAGCCCGTGGGCTCCGGCGGGAGCGACCCTCGCAACATCTTTCACAAGATGCATTTGGTCCCTCGTGTACCGGATGGAGTTAGCGCCGGCAAAGGCATTCCCGTCACCGAGAACGACGTACTTCTTTTGAGAACTCTGAGCCGTCTTGGGACGTACTATCTGCGGACGTTTGACGAGCAAGTTCCCATGTCGGCCCCGATACGATCTGAGGGACCATTAAGTTTCTATCTAGCATACGCGCACCACATGACGCAACTAGTCAGAGACGGCAACCACCAGTACGCAGAGACGGAGTGGTTGAGCGACAGCCTGGAGGATGTCCAAAAGGAGATCAAAGAGCGAAAGTAAGTTTTGCTAATCCCCCCTTCCCCCAAGGGACTCGTGCAGGTTGTGGAAAAGGCGATGCACTTGCTGACCATGTTCAAAATAGGATCGAGAACAACGCCGCTGTCAAGATCGCAACGCTCGTAGGAGAGACCATGCCGCGCGTTTTTAAAGGAGAGACTACTATGCTAGAGCATCTCCGCACGTCGGGTCTATTAGATGAGTACTACGCTAACGGCATCGGCACATTGGAGTCAACCGCGTGGCTCGGAGCGGCCGTTCGACAGCTGACCGACCGCAGCCCTCGCCTCAAGATATTGGAGGTGGGAGCGGGAACTGGCGGCGCCACGAAGCGTATATTGGCCGGAGCTGGCTCCAGCTTCGACTCGTATACCTTCACTGACATATCTTCCAGTTTCTTTGAGAACGCTGCCGAGGTTTTCGCGCCTTGGCGGGACAAGATGGTTTTCAAGGTCTGCGATGTCGAGAAGGACCCTCTGGCCCAGGGCTTTGCCGAGGGAGAATATGACGTGGTGGTGGCCTCCTTCATCCTCCACGCCACGGCCAACCTGGACAGGACCGTTCGCAACATCCGCAAGCTCGTCAAGCCGGGAGGCTACTTGGTGATTGGAGAAGGCACCAACGATGGTCCCTTCCAGTCCGGAGATGGGCTGATCTTCGGTACGCTACCGGGCTGGTGGCTCGGCGCGGAAGAAGGCCGCAGCTTGTCCCCGTTCGTGAGCGCTTCGCAGTGGGATGCCGTTCTTCGACGAACTGGTTTCTCGGGCTTCGATACTACCGCGCCGCCGCAGTTCTTCGAGGCCTTCGGTGTCGTCCTGGGTGTAAGTCAAGCTGTCAATGATCGGGTGGCGTTCATACGGGAACCCCTGGCCGAGTCGTTGAGATGGCCGAAGATCAGCAAGCTGGTGCTGATCGGCGGGGAGACCGAGGTGGTCGGTCGTCTTGTCGACGGGCTTCTCGGTATCCTGAGGAACATTTCTGAGAGCATCACTGCGTATAAGACCCTCGAGGAAGTCGACTTTGAGGTTTGCGACGAAAGCGCCACAGTCCTTGTCCTTTCGGAGCTCGACAATCCCATTTTCAAGAGCTTGAACCCAGAGAAGTGGCACGGTTTCAGAGAGCTGTTCGTGGGACAGCGAACGGTTCTCTGGGTCACGACTGGTCGGAATGACGACGAGCCCTACAGCAACATGATTGTCGGCTTCGGACGCGCTGCCACAAATGAAAACGAGGACCTGTGTGTCCAATTCATGGATATCCCAGACGTGAGCAGAGTTGACCCTCGGACGATTGCTGAGAATCTCTATGTTCTTCATAACACCAGTCTTGAAGAGGAGGGCATCCTGTACACCGCCGAGCCCGAGGTCATTGTCGATGAGGCGGGCCGCCAGCTGGTTCCAAGACTTCGGCAGATGCCTGTGCCAAATGATCGCTATAACTCCATCCAGCGTCCCATCACGCACGAAATGGACGCGAACCAGACGGTATTCGAACTCCACCAAGAGGAGAGCGACAGTTACTTGAGAGCCCTGTCGAGATTTGAGCTCGAGAAACAGACCAAGGGCGGTTCCGATCTCATTGAGCTGAGGACTACCCACACGACCCTTTCGGCCATAAGAACACTAATCGGGTACCAATTTGTTGCTCTGGGAGTGGACTCCGCCGAAAACTCCTATCTCACGTTCACAACTGCTCCAAAGTCTACCATGCAGGTGCCCAGCGAGTTGGCCGTCAGGCGCGATGACTCAAGCCTGTCTCCGGCTGCGTTTATGGCTTTAGTTGTCGCTGCTTCCGGGGCCAAGGCCATCGTGGATCCGTTGCGGAGGGGGCAAGGCGTGGTTGTACACAATCCGTCCGAATACGCTGCCGCGGTGCTCAGCGCTTATTCCTCCATCAAGGAAGCGAAGGTTACTTTCACCACAGACTTTGAGGCACCACCAGTATCTGCAGCTTCCTGGGTCCGCCTCCCTCCATTCCTGGCTCAGTCTGATGTGCACGATGTCCTGCCTCGAGAGGTCTTCTGCTTCGTCGACCTGTCCGCCGAGACTTCCCACAACGTGCCGACCATACTGTCAACCCTGTCACCGGAGACGCGCGTTGAGACCGCAAAGAACCTGTTTTCACGATCTTTTGCCGGCAGTTCCTTGTCCGGTAGTGCGTTTCTGGGTGACACTTTGACGTCCCTGGTTCAGGACCTCAACCAGGTTGTATCCTTGATGGGGAGCTACCCTGCCGAGACGGTGAGCATAGGTGACGTGGCAAGTGGCGTGCGGCCAGAGAGTCTATTCACTACTGTTGACTGGACTGTTGGGGCTGCCTCGCTCCCAATGCGTGTGGTCAGGTTGGATCCGAAGCCGCTTCTCAAAGAGGATAAGACATACTGGCTATGCGGAATGTCCGGCGGTCTGGGACTTAGTCTGTGCGATTGGCTGATCGACAACGGGGTGAAATACTTGGCTCTCACAAGCAGAAACCCCAATATGGAAGCCGCATGGCTAGAAGCTCACAAGAAACACGGCGTCACTATCGAACTCCTCCCTTGGTAAGTCCAGTAACCCCCATGGGCTCCTGATGTTGTCCTCCGCCCTTTTGCTGACAATTTGATTATAGCGATGTAACGAACGAGGTTGCTCTGCGCGCTGTTCACAAGCACATCGTCGAGACAATGCCTCCTATCGCTGGTGCTGTCAACGGCGCCATGGTCCTGAAAGACGTCTCTGTCAGGAACATGTCGCTCGAGGATGTGAAGATTGCGATCCGCCCCAAGATTCTCGGAAGCATCCACCTGGACCGGATTTTCTACGACGTCAATCTGGACTTTTTCGTCCTTATTTCTTCCATCAGCGGCGTTATCGGTACTGTGGGTCAGGCCAACTATGCGGCGGCCAACGTGGGCGTCTGCAGCTTGTCTGCTCAGCGCAGGAACCGCGGCCTGAACTCCTCGTGCATCAACGTCGGCATGATGAATGGTGTCGGTTACATCACGCAATCTGACCGGAACCTGGATGAAGCCATGGAGAGGCTTGCTGTGGTTCATTTGTCGGAGAACGACTTCCGTCAAAGTTTCGCCGAGGCCATCGAGGCGGGATATCCGGACTCTCTGGACGGACCCGAGTTCACACTGGGCCTCAGGGAAATTTCGGGGGATGCAATCAACGTTCCGAAGTGGGCTCCCAACCCCAAGTTTGCCCACTTTATCGTAAAACGGGCTGCCGAGGCCGAAGAGCGGTCAGACCAAAGCAGCGGAGCCCCTCTCTCAGAACAGCTGCGGGCTTGCAAGAGCTCTGAAGCCGTTCTCGCAGTCGTGGACCGTAAGTACATTCCTTATCATCTTCCACGGATCCTTAAAACAGTTTGTTGACCAGATGATAGGTGCATTCTGTGCTCAACTTCGCCGGGTACTGCAACAGCCTACCCCCGACGAGGAGCTGCTTCAGATGGATAGCACGTCTCTGGGACTAGACTCCCTCATCTCTGTCGATATTCGGTCCTGGTTCCTCAAGAGCTTCCAGGTCAACATCCCCGTGCTCAAGATCATGAGCAGCGACGTCCAGATGTCGAGCCTAGCCGAACTTGCGGCGAAGAATATCCCAGCTACACTGATTCCTGATGTTCCTGGCAGCGAGGCAATTGCATTATCAGCTGAAAGGTCCAATCTTGTTGATATCAGCACTGATCCGTCAACAGAGGCTGCCAGCCCCGTCTCCAATACTTCGTCGCACTCCCTCGCCACAACCCCGGAGCGGACTCCGTCGAGAAATACAAATGACGGGTCAGAAGATAAGAGCTAGGATATCACTTAGCATTATCAGGCTGCCCTATAGCTACTATTTGAGGTAGCTAAACTAGCACCTCGCAAATTATTCTTCTGCTGGCTAATGACACTGGAATAAGGGGTTGGCGCCTCTTTTGTGACTTAACCTCCATTATTTTTAGGTTTCCTTCAACCGTATTTTGGACTGTTATATAACCGTATAGGATGAGTAATAAGGGAGTCATATGAAGTAATATACAAGTCCAAAACCTTCCTTGCCACTGGATCCCAAGTTCTTGCTCGGAAAAGTTAGTTTACACTGTTTACCAGCGCCTTCGTCCACCTCTCATCTGAGCTGTCACTTACAGCAGCCCTGATTTACCGGGTTTAGAGTATCACTACTCTACTAGAAGCAGGACAATGCGAAATACCGGTTGAAGAGCTACACAGCTTCTCGCGCGGGACAAATGAGACTTCTAAGTGGGCGCATCTAGAGTAATAACGTGACACTGGCCATGCCTCATGCTCCTGGGCGCCCAGCGGCACCGGAGCTGCCAGTTTTGTTGGCGACTCGGCAACTCACTTGAGTGTGTTAGATTTGTTAGGAGAGATGAAGAGCTTCCAGGTTGAACTGAGTATATTTGTGACGAATTCTAGTTGGACCAATGGCCAGAAAGCTACAAGATGCTAAATATGGTCGAGAATCACTGCTGCTTAGGCTTCTTCGCTCTGAAAAGCATGCTTCTCCCCACAACCCATAGCTCTACATCCTCGAAATTATCACGTAGCCCTCGTCTGAAGATTTCCTCGGTGTCGTTCCAGTTGTTAAATATTCCCGACTTGTTGTGGGTGTTCATCAGAATCCTGGCCAGCCAGTTCATGGGTCTGCTACGGCCAAGCACCGTCGCTCCGGCCAAGGTCCCATCCGGGGCAAGGTGCTGCCGGGCGACGTCGAAAACTCGATTCTTATCTTCTGGCGGTGCCGGAATGCAATGAATCAGGTAGAACATGGTGATGGAGCCGAACTTCTCCGATGCTGGGAATGGCAGCGGCTTCATGGCATCAGCCACCACGGTGTCGATCTTGATGCTTTGCGAGGGCACGGCCGCTGATATTCTGTCCTTGGCAGCGGCAAGAGACGAGGGGCTTAGGTCGACGAGAGTGATGTGCTTGCACGGAGAAAGAGCCTCGCCGAGGGCTTTGGCTGGGAAGTAGCCCGTTCCTACCCCGACCTCGAGGTGATTTTCGCTCAGTGTGCTTTGGAAAAGAGGCAGCATATCATTTTTGGTGGAACATTTCCATGCGAACGAGTTTGTCACGAATAGCACAAGCCAGTCGTAGATGTAAAGAACCCACGGCGTGTATGCGGCCACGCCAGAACTATTTCTGGTCAGCGGCTCAACGTGGTGGATTGGCTGCGACATCGTGACTGAGTATTTCGATGTAAGATGAACCCTGAGTAGACTTGAGAGCAATGAGGGAGGCAAAATAAACAGGTCAGTCTACAATACTGGGACGCAGTGATGGCTATTGGCAACAGTACATATAGGTCGGCGCATCCATCGCCGGTGATTGTTTCTTTGCTCGCTTTAGTTGGATGCAAGACTGAGGCGTATGCTACAGCCGATGGTTCCTCTGTGGACGAGGAGGAACAGGGACACGGAGAGAGGGTTCGAACACTGCTAGTATCCACCGCTGTCTGGCTACGCCGCTACAATATCTACACTCTAGAGGCGTAAAATCTTGTCTCCATACAACTAGCATTGCTTGCGCGATTCTAAGCCGTGTCAGCTTATTCGAAAATGGTAGGACCCGCATATCGGGATCGGTTACCCTAAACGGAAAAATACCTGGGTACGCAACCTAGGTACGAGGAACATCATTGGTCCCATACTACCATGGTCGGCGGGTCCTTCTTCCACCGGGATATGTGGCAAATCGGCCCCCGTGTCGTTGCAGTACGTATCTGGCCCAGTAATTTAGCGAGTGGTTTGAAGGGTGCTCGTCAGGCTACGCAATGACTTTGGGCCCCCTAGGCCCCATGGGAAAAGCTTAGGGAAAGTTCGAGGGAAGAAGTCCTCATGCAAGCTGTCCGCAAAGTCCGCACCACGCTCTACCCGGATGAATGGCTGCTCCCCCGTTGTCCGGACCCGCATAGTGCATGGCTCAGTGTCATTGCTATCTCCATTTTGACTGGTCTGGATAGCGTCAGCAAAGAAGGACAGCTTATCAGCCTCCGCGAAAGCCGCCGGAACATGCCGGACGACGACGTCTCGCAGACGGCATCGGACGTCGGAGTCGGCAACCCTACGCGCCGAGCCAGGAACTAAGATATCGGATCCGCCAGGGGAGGAGTGATGTTGCTCAGTCGACAGAGTGCTGTCTGTGGGGCAGGATTTGTCGGTGGGGTTAGGGTACATCGAGGTAAGGAGTTCGTCAATACTTGTGAACCGGTTATCCTCCAACCCTCGATCAGTATCTGGGACTATGTGGTCCGTCTGCGTCTACTCAACGATCGATGGCTCCTCCCTCTGCATGCGGTCCATGATAAGGGTTGGGACATTGGAGCCATCGGCATACCGCCAGTCGTCAATCTCCCCATGGTTGATCATGACGTGCTCATAATGGGGATTATTCTTTTGGGGCCATATTAGGGCAGCCCTCACTCGAGATTTGCGTACTTGGAGTAGATGTCCAACGTCTGCGGGACCAGGTTTGCTCGACCCGCTCCAAGAAATGTGAATGTTCTCGATGGTCTGTAGTAGGGGATGAGGGAGAACAGTAGCAACGAGGTCCTCCACCTTGTTCAGAAACACCACAATATGACCTTTCACATGCTTCCGGTAGCTGATATCCGATCCGTTACTCGTAAGAAGTGCGACACCCTGGAGACCACCCCTCAATCTCATCCAGCATTTGACGATGCAGCATGTCCTGAGCCTTTGCTGCAGCCTGAACATCCTCCCCAGAAAGGGTTTGATATTGGCATAGGGCACTATCCTGGGTACGGCGAATTTGCTGGTAGAAACCTTCGTGGCGTAGGACAAAAAAATGTCTCTCTTCAGCCGGGTTCTCTTGGCACAGATCCCGGATCAGGCTCAAGACTGGGGAGTCCCTCGTAGCATCAGAATTTTGTACGGCACTCTGAAGAGCGTGGAGCAGAGCTGTATAGTTCTGGTGATGCTCAGCCGTTGTTGCAGGCTCTTCACCATAGTCATGTTCATCAAGTGGGAACTCAACGTCCACTGTGTCGTCGCCTTCGGACCGGCTGGCCCAGAGCTTCGCGTCTTTACGTGCATCCTGGGCTGACTTTCTAGAAGGCAGATATTCGAGACGTGGAAACGAAGGCGGGGAAAGAGGACCGCTTCACAGCTCGACCATATGTGGGTGGTATCACCGTGTCTCAAGGAGAGGAAATCTTCCCAAGGGACACATAAGGCAAAATGGAGAATAGAGTTGCTAATTAGTACGTCAGAGTTAGATCGCAGTACGCGGTGTGGTCTTGGAGCGCACCGCTTAAAATACACTGGGTGCTCGTCCTCGTGATCATCGCTGATAAATCTTAGAAGATCGGCACGGCGTACTCGTCTGGTCGTCGAAGCTTTTGGATCCAGTTGTGACAGTCCTGAGAGGGCCCCTCAAGAGATATGTGACATTCATCACGCAAGATACGCTAAACTACCCTGCTCTTGATGAGTCATCTGTTTCTGCTGGGCGGTCGGCTCGGCATTGAATAGGACACATAGCAACCCTTATGGTTGCTGGAGCGGCAGGCTAGTTCGTATTTGTCGGGTAGTGGCTCTTTCTTCGTAGCCCCCGGCCTTTCCAGAAGATGAGATAAGGCACGGGGATCATCGCCACACTTATGAAGGCAAATATGCTCCCCGTCCAGTGTATGCCAATGTCGGATTGGTACACCTGGATGATGAACTGCGGAAATGCCGCTCCCAGCGCAAACCGTAACATTCCGTTCGCCGCAACAGCAGATGCTGCGTTTTCCACGCCGTAGACCTCGACGAGGTAAGCCATGGAGGACATGAACCCGGCTAGCGTACCCCAGCCAAAGGGCAAGCCGGCAAGCACTGGTACGATCCAATGTACACCCTGCTGTGGTGCCCATGCATACCACTAGCCTCGAGGTTAGCCATTCAAGCTACTCTGGACGGATACCAAGCATTAGTTCTAGGTGGTAGACTTACGAAGAGCCCAATAGGGACTAGCCAGCACCCAAACATAGCTGCGTAGAAGAGAAACTCCGGTGCCGCTTTGCCGTTCGTTCGAATGGCTTCTTTCTGGTAGACGGTGACGTTAAAGTAGCCGAACGTGGCGACGGCAAAGAGGAAGCCTACGACGACCGGAAGGAAACACAATCCGATCTGGCGTTGGTCAAAGTGATAGACTCGCGCATAGACTAAGGCATAGGAGCCGAAAAAGGAAAAGATCATAGCAAAGCTATAGGCGGAGTAAAGTCCCAGAATCAGGGATAGTGGCTATTTGGCATCAACATATATTCCTCGGGGACGGAAGAAGGAGGAGAAACATACTTCCATAACGCACATATGAAGTGGTCTCAACATTCGTTTCCCAATTTTCCGTGCCGTCTCTGCGGAGCTTCTCTTTTCGGCGAGGATGCCACGCTTCTTGGCCCGAAGACGGAGGATTCTGCTCTTCGAAGTCTCCTTCATGAACACGAGGGCGACGCCGACGGGCGCCATGATACAGAGGACAACCCATACCACCCAGCGCCAGTCTTTATACTGCTCGATGACATAGGCTCCAATCAGCGGACCTAGCGTGGGTCCCATGAACGGCGCTAGGATATAGGCAATGCCCACCAAGGCGGCATTCTTCATGTCCCATACATCGGAGAGGGTCCCTGTAATTTAGTGTTACGGTTAGTAACTAAGTGAGTAGGCAGAAATAGGTTGCTTTTTCGCGCGCGAAGGAAACCACCACCTACCCGCACCTACGGCCAGCACACCGGATCCGCCCGTGCCGGCCAAGAACCGGAAGACGACGAGCACTATGAAGTTGTTAGATGCCGCGGCGATGGCGCTGAAGACGACGAGCAGCGGGAAGTTGGTCCAGTAGATCCATCGGCGGCCGTACAGCTCGGATACGGGGGACGCGATGCAAGGGCCGATGATGAAGCCCAGGGTGTAGAGGGACACGGGCAACAGCGCGACGTTGCGACTGCTGATGTCGAACTCGAGCCCGATCGCCGTTACGCTGGCCACGAAAGTCGAGATTCCGACGCATCTAATTATCGAAATCTCAGTCACGCATGCAAACGGCACGGCACCCTGGCAAATCCAGAGCCCAAACAGAAATCTCGTACATACAGTCCGAAAGCGTATACGGCCGGTATCGCGCTGTGCAGGATCCTCTGCCACATGGGCCAGTTATGAGGGTTTTCGGGGTCGTCTGGTCCGTCCCAGTCTTCAATGTCCGCCATGTCTCCGACGGTCTCGGTCGGGGGTGAATCGAAAGGACTCGATGAGTGCCCAGGCGGCCATGACTCTTTGCTCTCGCTATCCGGGTCCGACATGATCTCTCAGGCTTTGAAATAGTCAACGCGCCTAGCAAGTGCTAAGTATCAGCACTTATGCGGCGGCAAGAGGAACAGATACTGATAGGATGGCGGTGGTGAGACGGGTAGTCTAGAGGTGGCTAGGAGGAAAACTTGGGGGATGACTTAGGTACTATTATTTACTACAGAAACCTACCATTTTAAGCCCTCCCGTGAACCTTATCCCTGTTTGACGTTCCTGATTATATTTAGTCGAGCCGAGGCATAGGAACTCCCTAGCGACAAGAGTGCATACTCATTATGCAATACAAAAGGCTATTCCGCATTTAGCAATGCAGGTCTGGGGGTGTAAATATCACGTTTATTGAGGCGTACGAATAATTTGTCCATTTTAGGCAACCGCCGCCGATGATGCAGGCTTCCCACTTACTTCGTACATACGAATACATACGAAGTACCTTACTTCGATCTGCGTTTTCTTACAGCAGTAGTATAAATGCAGCACATGGGGGAAAGGGGGACCTGTCATTATTCTACCCCAGCAACCAACACGTGGGGCCCTCACAGCCACTCGGATGCTGCAGAGCACCGCTGACATGTGAGACGTGACAAAAACTAGGACCAAAAAGCAAGACAAGCGACGCGATTGAGCCAACGCCGAGCCAAGGGAGCTGTTTAATTATTGGGCGAAAAAGTCGCGCCAAGCCAATCACCAAGGATGCGTAATCCAACCAAAGCGGAAGGTCAAGCCCGGCTTGGGCTGAGAAGATACGCGATGGCTGTTTGCATCAAGGTGGTGGAGGTGGAGAGCACCCTGCACACTCTGGCATCCTCCCTCTGACACCCCGACAAGCTGGCACCCTCTTGTGTTGCGTCTGGAGTCTGGACCGACTCAACCACACAACGCGGCAGGGAAGTAAGTGTATTTTCCGTCTGGCGGCCTTAGGCCGCTCAGGTCCGCTACGCGGGGCACAGGACGTGCTAGGCTAGCGGCTAATCTACTGTACAAACTACGGAGGCACGTCGTGAGACGTGACTCCCATTGTGCAAAACAGACACTATCCAAGATGGCATTAGCTCAAGGGCGCTCCCAGTCTACAGCCAAAGAACATGAAACAAAGGAAACAGAGCGCGAAAGTGCTGTGATAGAAGGTTTCGTCTAGTGACGTGGGCAGATCCTTTCAAAGAAGGAACTGGCCTTCATCAGCTTGACGAATTTGTCGAAATCTCTGCCTGTTGCCGGGTTGATCGCAACGGTCAGTAGGGTTTCAGCCTCATCCGACAGCGTCGCTAGATCTTCCTACAATAGAAGAGGTGCGTTGGCGCCTTCGTCGGCCGTAGGAACATGTTAACTGTGCATCGTGTTTGTAATCTTTCGTGATAGTCAGCAAAGTCTCCATGATGGGTTCTCGCTGCGAGCAGGTGGTGGAGGGTTGTGCGTGGGAGTGATAGCTCTTGTGGGCAGCTAGGTGGGAATTGAAGGCTTAAGGGTCTTATACTTGTCAGGGGCAGAGGCATTCCACCAGGCTTGGACTACGTCTTTGGACCACTTTCTAGCGGTTCTACGCAAAAAGGCCAACATTGGGACAGCGTCTACGGGCTCGGGTTTAGAGCATCCTGATTTTGCCAGAGCGTCAGATTGCTCGTTACCTGATATACTAGTGTGGCCGGGTATCCAGCGGATTTCAGTCTTTCTGTGGGTTTTCGCCAGGGCTTGGAAGGTGAGGAAGACTCTCTGCGAAGAGTCTGAGGGATGGCCGCGGAGGCATCTGGCCGCTGCGATGTTGTCCAGTGAGGCAGTCTTAACGCGGCCTTGAGGTCTTCCAACGCTCCTTTGGCTTGAGCGTCAAACACCTCTGCCGGGCCAAGGCGTCCTGCGCCTTCGCGGATCGAGTGTCCATTTTGGTGGAAAGTATAGCCGGATCCAGTGGCACCGTTCAGATAGCGAGCCGTCTGAGTACACAATGAGAGTAAGCAGCGGGATTGATTGGAGCCATCTATGGAACTCTTCGGCGGATTCTTCCTTGGTTGCGGTTCGTAGGGGCTTCAGCGGTTCGTTGTTGTATTTGCGTGGGATGAGTATGGGGCGTTGGCAACTCCCAGCAGTTTGTTCGCCCTCCTCAGCCGAGTTGGGAAGGCCTTTGGCGGAAGCTGATACTTCAGCTTATTACACTTGATGATAGGCCGTGGCGCTACCTCGATGGTGCGTTTGGCCAGAGGGTGTTGTGCATGGTTGTGTTCCCTAGGCTCCCGAGGTAGTAAGCGACTGCGTGAGCCTTGGCCGTTCACTTCTCGACATGAGACTTCATTGTCAACTTCCTATCAAGCCAGAGGTCCAGATGGCTGCTTCTGGGTGCTTCACAGCGTCGCCATGGCGAATATGCAGCATGGTTTCCCGTGACCTCAGTGAGAAGTGCATGACTTCTGTCTTCTCTAGGTCAAATGAGATGCCGTTGGCGGCTCCTCAGTTCACGAGTTCTTATAGGTAAACCGATGCTTTTCTGGCTGTTTCGTCCAGAGACTGTCCAGTGCAGAGAATGGCGGTATCGTTTGCGTAACCGAATCGTCCCTCAGGGTTGCCCAACCGATAGATTGGTTCGGTGTAAAGCAGAAACAGGATGGGGAGACAGGCGATCCCTGTGGGAGGCCGCACTGCAAAGGCGCCGTAGGTATCGTGATGTCCTGGTATCTGATTCTGGCGGAGCGGCGGCTCATAGTAGCTTGGCCGTGATGTCGTCGGCTCCGGGAGAGGTGTTGCCTGTCCTGATGGTGGCGTTCTCTGCTTCTTCAAGCGTAATTTCTTGCGCAAAAGGTATCCTCCGGACTGGTCGGACTGGAGCCCACGGATCTGCAATGTCGTCTACCGCCGTGCGGCGTTCAAGAGTGCTGCGTCTCATGGCATTCGTTTTGTCTAGCTAGGTTTCGTACACAATGTCATCTATCTGAAGCGGTGTGGGCTGGAAGGCTCCTGGTGATTTGAGTCAACGGACTGCCTTGTAGACCCATGCGCTATCTGAGAAGCCGCCGATGAGGTTGCGCCAGTACTGCCGCTTGGCATGGCGAATCACACGTTCGAAATCTCTTCTTGCTAGTTGAACATCCCGGCTGAATCCCAGTGGGAAGATTCTTCGTATGGCGTGGTACTCCGCAGCGGCCTCGGCGCACTCATCGGTCCACCATGGCGCACTTCGTGTTCCCTTCCGTATGGGACCACCAGCGGCTCTGGCAGCCAACTGGAGGAGATCAACAAGCGCTGCAGCAGTGCATCTAGCTGCGAGGCCGTTGCGATGTCTATTGGTATTCGACAAGCTCCAGAAGTAACGAGTTCCCTGAAGCGTTTCAGTTCCTCTTCGGTCGTGACGCGCACTTTGCCCGGCCCCTGCAGAGGATCCAGGCTAATGTCTGGGAGCGTGAGGCTGAGGGTAAAATGGTCAGAGCTGGTAGCAAGGTGGTCTTCCACGACCGCGAATGCCAGAGGAATGTTGGAGAACGCTAGATCGATTGTATTGCCATGCGGGTTTGTCGGTACGCCTGCGTTGTTCAAGAGGTTCGAGCCGCTTTCAGCTGCCCAGGAGGCAACGTCCTCTCCACAACCCTCTAGTCGCCCAGTTTGCCAGGAATAATGCTTAGCATTAAAGTCATCCGCTACAAGAGTCCTCTCTGGTGCTAGCCGCCGCAGCAGGACATCTAGGGCGACGTCGTAGTGTGGTTGGCGATAGAAGTTGACGATTGTGATGCCGTTCACCGTAAGCCAGAGGATACCTCGGGTGAGTGCCAGTCGTTTCTGGTCTGCGAGAATACGTGAGTCCTTGTGAATGTATGTCATGACCCCCGGCGGCGTGTCATTGGCATCCCAGCTGTCTACGGGTGAATAGGTGTCGTAGGTAGAATAGGTCTTAGTGAGGCATCGAGAGTTCTTCGCCTCTGTCCAGGGTTCTTGAAGCAGAACAATGTCGTAAGATTCAGAGTCAGCTAATGCTAGAGAACAGTCATGAGCGGGCGCGGTCTTGCTCACGTTCGCTTGAAAGACCTTCAGCGTCTTCCTGCCGATGGTTGTATGATCTCGGCCGTCTACTCATGGAGAGCACGGGTTGTTGTTTGCACGTCGCCGTTTAGGTGATGTCGGCAAAGGTTGTCTTGGCGCCGCTTCCGGTCCAAATCCCACGGCTCTGGGACGCATCGGGGACGAAGACGGCAGAACTGGCAGGGTGCAAGTACAGAAGTTATTCAAATCCTGAGGGTTGACGTGTTCCCGAGGCGGCTCCGTGACTGCCATTGGAGCACGCTGTTGTTCTGCCGTGGCCTCTGATGCGGTTGGGCGTTAGATGCCGCCTGAGCAGGCTGTCACTGTTGTGCAGCCTGGTGTTCTTGGAAAAGCTGAGAGCCCATCTGTCTGATCAGTGCTCGTTGTTCTCTGGGAAGACGGTGAGGTAAGCCATGGACTCTCTTTGGCCGCGCTGGGCATGACGCAAGGTCTGCTGCGTGTGGTCCGAGGCCGTTGGCACACTGCTCTGCGGCAGTACAGCTGTCGCTGGCGTGGTTAGTCTTTCCGCAGCGTTTACATCGTGTTTGTCTGTTGCATGCGTGTCGTGTGTGGTAATCCCGGCAGTCCTGGCACTGCTTGGGAGGGTTGGTTCTTTCGATCAGCCTGGCTAGTCGGCTGGTGCCAAACAGGCTCTAAGGACACCGACACCGATACTCATACGAGCTTACTACTCTCTCCTAAGGGTATAGTCTTAGCCCCTCTACCGGAGGTAGGGTTTCTCCTATATCCGCCGTCGCGCTACTAAGAAAGCCTATCGATAAGCTATTCGTTTCGGCAGGGAAATATACTCAGTATCGAAAGGAGGTTAAGTAATCTAAAATAGAGCCTATCGAGTTAGTTATATATATAAAGTTTACCCCTTAATTAGAAAACATTACGGCCTAGGGGCCCTATAAGAGTCTAGCATTCTATAACCCCCTAAGGGGCGCGTATCGGGGCTAATATACGCAATCCAAAAGCTTACTTTAGTCTATAAATTCTTACGCATTACGGTAAAATCCCGGGATGGCTTAAGAGAGGTAATGTTATATTAAAGAATAAATCACTGCGTGCATCTTTTAGAGTGATCAACGCGCAGGCATCTTAATGAGTCATCCGTTTCTGCTGGGTAGTCGGCTCGGCATCAAAATGGAGACGTAGCAGACTAAATGTGTAGGTAGAAGAATAGCCCCTGTTACGCGGCCTTAGGCCGGAAACAAACGGAAAAGAGCAGATACGGCAACGGCGGGAAGCTGAATGAAGCGGCGAGTACGGACTACTATGAAGGTCCTTCGCCCTCCTTCAAATCGGGCGTTGCTCCGCTTTCTTTCGCCGTGGTGTGGGTCCTTCGGCCTCTTTCAAATTGGATGTTTCTCCGCTCTCTTTCCGGACCAGTTGGGTGTTTCTCCGACCTAGCCAATCATTTCACAACGAGCGCCAGAACAGTGTTGCCAGGTAAGATGGTGGCATACGCCAAGTATCTAGTATTTAGTCTACTTGGCATTGGGATCGGAACCGTCTCTTCTGCAAGGCTTTGAGACAGTACTGAGACTCGATATTAACTCAAGAGTCAGTGTGCGATAGAGATAGAGATTCTCACATCGTCTCTCACAGTCGCCCATCATGTCGCCCGTCATGTCTCCCCTCATGGAGTCCATCATGCATCTAGACATACACCTCCTCACATTCATCGCTGGCGTTCTCAGCTACGCTGCATATTTCTTTCATGGCGAGCATCACATGCATGGCTTCGCTTACATCCAAGCTCACACTGTCCTGTTTGCGACTTCGACCTTTCTGCTGTATCGACTGGGGTCCCCGCTGGTAGAGGCCTTATTGCAGACACTCGTGTATGATGGGTTTTTTCTGGCGGGTTTATTTGGCAGCCTTCTTGTGTATCGCGCTTTTCTGAACCCGCTCAACGCCTTCCCTGGACCTTTCATCGCCCGCATCGCCACGTTTTGGATATCTTTTCGCATTAAGAGACTGCGAATGTACAAGGCCCTCGAGGAGCTGCACAAAAAATACGGCTACTTCGTGCGTGTTGGCAGCCAGGAGATATCGATTACGCACCCAAATGCGGTGGTAGACATTTTCGGAGCCGATTCAGTGTGTCAAAAGAGCACATGGTACGACATCAGCAAACCACAAGACTCAGTACTTCTTCGCCGGACCTTTGCAAAGCACTCCGAACGGCGAGCCATCTGGACTGGAGCCTTCTCTGTCAAGGCGGTCAGGGGCTACGAGACTCGATTCCACCCATACAGGGCCAAGATGCTTTCCAAACTCGATGACCACGCCGGGCAACCTGTAAATATAACCCACTGGCTGGGGTTGTATTCCTGGGACTCCATGAGCGACCTATCATTCGGCCATTCGTTCGGCTTGCTAGATTCCAAGGACCATCATTGGGCAATGAAGGTCCTCGATAAAGGGATGAGTATCATTGGTCGTCATTTGCCCATGTGGTTTGTCCGTCTTGGGAGCTCGGTCCCCGGCGGTAACAAGGACCTGAAGGCTATGTTCCAGTATTGCCACGAGCAAATGCTTCTAAGATATAATGTCTGTGCTCCTCGTTCAGTGTTAGGCGTCATGAACTCACATCTAACCAGCGTCAAACAGGCCAAGACTGAACCCAAGGTGGCGGATGTGATGAGTACCCTCTTTGTGCCATACAAGAAAGGGGTTCTGCCTTTCGATGAAACCGCGGTACAACTGCTGGCTGGAGAATCACACCTGCTTGTCAACGCTGGAAGGTAAGGCGCAGAAGACATACAGTATTTACAGACCAATTCACTAAACACGTCATTTAGCGATACTTCGAGAATCACCATGATTTGCACCTTGTTTGTGCTTGCTCAACAACCTGAGCTCGCCAACAGGCTCCGGAAAGCATTGGAACCCCATGTCCCCGAAAATCCCGACGAAATGCTGGTGGACGACAAAATCATGAACATTGACCTTCTGAATGGTATTGTTCAAGAAGCTCTTCGCCTGTACCCACCCAGTCCCAGCCATCCGACCCGGGTGACTCCTCCCGAGGGTACTATGATCGCTGGTCGATTTATCCCGGGCAACACGCAAGTGATGGCCCCTCAGTACGTCATCGGACGAGGTAAGTAGTTTCTTCTATCTCAAGCTATCTGCTTTGGTATATATCTTTTGACACAAATCATCACAGACGAACACATCTTTCCCCGGGCGACTGAGTTCATCCCCGAACGCTGGTACAGCCTCCCGGAGCTGATCAAAGACAAGAACGCCATTGCACCGTTCTCACTAGGGCCCATGAACTGCGTCGGGAAGCGGCTTGCGCTGGCCAACATTCGAGTCACTGTGGCGTCGTTCGTCATGCGCTACAACCTCAGCTTCCCCCCGACCCAAGCCGATCCGGAAGGCGTTTTCGAAAATGGCTTGTATGAGCATTTCAGTTTGCAATCTGGCCCCTTGATGTTATGCTTGGAGAAGCGACACAAGTGAGCGACTAGGAAGTCAACTCTTGAACCACGAGTTCAAAATGGAGATGCGATGGTTGGTAGTTATGACAGGCTGGCTAGCTCACATCCTGGTTACCAATTTTATGGAAGTGGCTATAAACTCGGTCTTCTAGTTGCCCGGCGCGGTACAATGCAAACAAGTTCAGTAATGGTCATTTCAAACAAAACGCAAATTCTCTACTGCCTTGAAACCAGATACATATTGATCGTCGATAAGCATAAGACCTAAAGAGTCCGAACACAGTACCGTCTTGGTCAAAGATTGAGTGTTACTTGTGATTTTATTTTCAAGGCGTTCTTGAACCTGGCGGCAAACTTATGACCTACCCGGCCCAATATGTCCTCTTAATATAGCTGTAAATACCTCACAGTTGATTATAGTTCAAGTTGATTCTTCTAAAATTCATTGATTCTGTTCTATCTTCTTGTCTTTCTTGGTATCGTAGGTGGGAAGCTTAATACATCGTTTTGATAGTCAAGAGACGACAAGAACATGAGATAAAGATATCTAAAAGCCACCAAGCTGACTGAAGAAGCGACTGCTGTGCCCGCCCAAAACGCATACCCGAGGTTCTGGCCCGACGTGGCCGTGGATTGGGGCTGGGAGATATCCAGTGTCGAGGGAATGTAGCGGTGTGAAAAAGCCACTACCACAAGAGAGGTCGCAATAATGGTGACTGCCAGCCTCGTACGGGGAGTAATCAACTGCGGGAGGCCGGATGTGGCGCTCTTCATGCGCTTACTCGTCCCAAAAGGGGGAGGAAGAGCCTGTTCAAGGCTTCTTGCGAGCTTGCCGACGCAGTATTGCTGCATCTTCTCCATGTTCTCTTCGCTGTGGCCGGCATATTCGTACGCCTCTGTACCATCAGTACCAGCACTGCTCTCAAGCGCCTCGATGCCGCCCGGGTGGTCTGAGCTGAAGTTGGTGAGATCGTACACTAGGAAAGCTCGTCAGTTCTGCATCCAGAATATCATATTGTGGAAAAGCATTGGCGTACCACGGCCATGAACCGCTATCCATAGCGAGTCTAGAGTCCCATGGTCGGCTAACTGTTCAAGTGTGATGATACTTTCGCTTTTCTGAGTAGTTGCGGACGCCATTGCCATTCTGTTATGGAGCGACAGAAAGCTCTTCGACAACAGCTTCGTAAAAGCAACATCTATTCATCTGTCTTGGGCTGCAGACGTGGTGGGGGTAAGCATGCTGCGCTTACTAACGGCCGGCCTTCCCAAAACGACCATTCGCCGTGGTTCCAAAATGTAGTGTCAGACAGATGGAATCGTTACGTATTCAGCCTAGCCCAAAACGTGTAGAGGCCAAGAATAAATGATGTATCTATGGTAATCTTTACTAACTAATTTGTGTACCTTTCAAGTGCTCTGGAATTCAGCCAAAACCTAACAGAAACAAGCTGCTGTAGTCAAAGCAGTATCTTGCTTAGGACTATTCCCACTATATCAAACGCACCTTCACATTCTCACAAAGATGTACAAAGAATTCTTCATTGGACATAAGGGCCATGGTGATTCTCACAGTCTGGACATATCGTCTTTCACCAGCCTAGAGCAACTCACGAGAACCCTGGCCGAGGTCTTTGCGTTTGCTGATACAAAATGTGCGTTAAGGCGGTATTTGTCATCTTTCACTGGCAGCATGCTCTCTGCATCCTGGGCTGACTCGATACAGCATTGTGGCTCGTTGACCAACAAGGCGGCCATATTTCGACTCTGAAAGATGCACAGGAGACCAAGGACACTGTTGAAGTGCGAGCAACACGTTATGAGCCCGTTCGTGAGCCCCCTGGGCCTCGCTTGCTACCCTTTGTCGGCAACCGCTACGAGTTATACCCAGACGTTCTCGGAAACTATGACCGATTATTCTCCATCTATGGCCCCATGATCAAGACTGTCAATATGGGAACAACTATCTATCACACCAATGACCCCAAGATCGCCCGTCATTTATTGCGCGAAGACAAGCTCTTCACCAAATCTACGTCCGACTCATCACATCCACTGCACTACATGGCCGATCAAGACTGCCTGTTTACCTGCGACAGCGCATCCCCTGCCTTTGCGCCGAGCCACAAATTTGTACCCCCAACAATGTCGCCACGCGCTGTGGCTCACTTCACGCCGCTGATCCAGGACGCTGCACGATCCATATTCCCGGCATTCGACCAGCTGGCTGAGGCCGATCTGGCCGTCAATGTCTACCAGTACATGTTCAAACTTGCAGCACAGATAATCTGGCGTGTGGTTCTCGATCAGGACCTGAAGCACTTTGAGTCGCCCAAGACGCCCCCATCGCTGCCTATTCGACTATTTGGCCAGTATCTCTCGCTAATGAAAAAGGCGTCCATGCAGCCACAGTGGATCAAGTATCTCCCCTTTGGAGACCCCGCGAAGTTGAAAAGCGTCCGCCAGCAGGTGCTTGAGAGCACCCAAGACGCCATGAATGCCAGCATCGACAAGGATGGCCCACCTCTAGCTCTATCTGACCCCGAGGCCATAAAGAGCGCCACTTGCGTGGCCGATTTCCTATATCGCGCCGCTGACAAAGACGGCAAGCTGTTGCCGCAGAACCTGGTACTGGCGAACGTGGTGGTGAGTTGCGGAGCGGGCTTCACCACCAGTTCATCTCTACTCTCCTGGGCTCTGTATGCCCTCGTCCGATACCCTGGGAACCAGGAACGTCTATTCGAGGAGGTAGCTCGCCAACACGGTAATGCTACTAGTAAAAAACGCTGGACATATGACGAGATCCACGGCATGAAGTTCCTCGATTGCTTCGTCAAAGAAATCCTCCGTCTCCACAGCCCCAGCTTCCAGACCGCGCGGAACGCCAAGCAAGACGTGGTCCTGCCGGGAGGGTACTTCATCCCCAAAGGCTCTATTGTGATTGTATGCTTCCCCAGTATACAGAAGAACCCGGCCCACTGGGACAATCCGCTACGGTTTGACCCTGACCGCTGGATGGAGGAAGGGTTCGCGACACGGCAAGCCCGTCAGGGGTCATACACGCCGTTCGCGGCAGGAGGCCGGGGCTGCGTCGGGTTCACTTTGGCGCTCACGCAGGTGAAGATGGTCCTGACAGAGTTGGTGTATCGATACGAGTTCCAAGATGAGTCGCCGGAAGCTGTCGTGTATGACCCTGAGTTCTTGGTGGTGCGGCCACTAAACTTCTATGCTGGGATGACAAGGCGGAAAGGGTCGCATTAAGTTGGTTGAATACCATAGCTTTATTACAGATTGGTCCTACCGCTACTGAGTATGTTGAAGCTTACGTTCTTGAGATTGAAATGCCGTCCAGGGCCAGCCCACCAGAGGCAGACCATAGTCGTGTAGCTAATTAAAAGCTCCTTCGAGGCGCATCAGGACCAGTTCTTTTGAGCATTGATTAACCTTTTGATCGAAACTAAAGACCGCAGTCTTCTTGAAATCATGTCACAGCGGTCATCATTTTAATCTGACCATGAATTCCAAGGCTTTTGAGACATTAACAGCACCTCTGCTGCCCGCGAACGGAACGTGCATGACAAGCACTGTTAGTTGCAAATGGCAGGCGCCAATTAACATCAACTCTCGATTACCTGAAGCCCTACGTGGTTTTGAGGGGATGTCACCTGAGTCATCTACGAGGGACCTGCGGCCCCCGTACTCCCCGCAGTTACGATGCCAGCGCAAGCTTATCAATCATATGAAAGCTCTCTTTGCACCGTCATATTCAAATTTTACTATATTTGAAGCTGTTCATTTACAAACACTGGAGTGTGCGCAGATCCCAATCCCTTGCCCTATCCTTCACATTCGAGATCACCTTAGTTGTAAATCGACTGAGATCGAAAGGCGTCTCAAGCATGATGGAAGAGAGGTTTTTAACTCGAGATATGGCAACGTATGACAATCCTGGCGCATGATCCTTCTGCTCCAGGTTCAAGACCACTTGTTTGAGCGTTAATCCTTGTGCTTTGTATACCGTGATAGTGTATGCAGGGCGAAGAGGGAAGTTAGTGCGCGAACAGTCACGTTTTTTGTAGAAAGAATTCTACCTCATTAATGGTCAGTTCACTTCTGTACTCAAGTATGCAAAAGGTGCCAACTCTGCTGGGGTACTTGATAAACCCCGAACTCTTCGAGCGGGCGGCGGAAACGAAGCGCCTCCTCGTCATCACCATCTTGTCGCATCAACTGTGTCAACCGTACTGTTATATCCAGGGCTCGGTATGCTTGTTGGCCGGTCAAAAAGTCAGCGTTTCGCGCGTTGGGGAGATTTGAATATATCACAGTAGCTCCAATAGGAGGGAGTTGGTGAGAATCCCCACAGACAAAGATGTTGATGCCGGCATACATCTCATTGTGACGGGCTGGAAAGATTTCTCTGACGTTGATCTAGAAGGCCTAGGAATTTAATGCCAATCATAGACTTCTCATCAATAATAAGGTATTTGCAATGCTTGAAGAGAGCCTGTAAAGAACACAGGTTCGATCTTGAGAGTTTCTGAGAAAGCTCCTGTGGGGGAATTTTGACAGGAATCTTAAATAGGCTATGTAGCGTGCGGCCGTGGAAATTGTGGGAAGCGATCCCGGTCGGAGCAGCCCGCAAAACAGGGTTTCTCACTCCTGTAGTAGCCATATCTTCCACTTTCTTGCTTGCCTGTAAAAGCACGTACGTCTTGCCTGCTCCTGCGACACCATCCAGGTTGACCCTCAATTGGGGAGGGTTCCTACCTGCAACAAAGTCGCTGTAATAATCGACGATTAGGTTGTAGACCGTAAGTTGCTCGCGGTTAAGTAAATCGACAGAGTCCAGAGACGGAGGACGTTATTCCGCCGGAATAGCACGTTTAGTAACATCCCAAAACGATGGGTCAATATCATACTTGCCTTTGTGACGGCTCCAGTCATATTCTCGATAGGAATCCCGTTCTCCCAAGTTATCGCCATCCTCAACTCGAGTCAAGTCGTTTCCTGGGTGCGCGAGCCCGTAGGATTCGAAATCTGCAAGCGGCGCAGGAGGCGTGGATTGGGATGGGTTAACGTCTTCAAATTCGTCATCGGCATCGGACTCTGCGTCGTCATCTCGTCGTAAAGGTCGTCCTCATGAGTGTGGTTATCGCAGCAGAGTTCGTATGCTTCTTGAAAGGGCTCGGCCTAAAATCCATCCACCTCCAGAAGATCGTCTACAAGTTCGAATGGATGCGCTAACATCATCTTTACTCGACAGTAGTCTTCGTACTCGTCGTCGGTTGGGTTTGACTTGTAGCAAGGAAAGAAGCCAACAGGCCGCGGTTTGCCTTTAGAGAGGAGTTGAAACTTGTTGACATTGTAGTACTGCAACCAATGGATCAGGGTTCCATCTCTCAAGTGCTTTCCACCACTGGCGTGTTTGATCCGCAATTTATACCGCTTGTAGCCTCCAGCAGCCTCTATTGAACCTCGAGTCATCAATCTAACGAGGCTTCAATCTTCTAAAGAAGAATGCCCCTAGCCACCGTCTTTGAATACAGACATACGAGTCATCAATGTAATGTGGCTGCTAAAGGGGCTGCCAAGGGGCTGCCTCGTCAACCGGTCTATCCGACACCATCTGAAACCAACGTTCCCTGCCACGAGTACATGTCTCCATCTCTTGCTTGCTCAGGTACTCGTGGTATGTATTAATATTCGTCCAGTCTATGTCCGATATAGGAGCTTCGCCTGAAGCAGGAGGCGGGGTAGTAGGCGGTGGCGTTTGGGAGGGAAATGGAATGGTCCGAATGGACGAGAACGCTGGAAGGTCTACTTCAGGAGATTTGGATGGTATGGGGGTGAAGCTGTTGTTTCGTCGATAGCGATTCTCTTGTTCTCTAGCGGCCGCCAATCTCATCTGTTCCTTGGCACGTTGTGAAGCCATATCCCATCGTACAGACTTGTTTGGTGCAAGTCGAGGAGCTTTCTGCTGTACATTTGGATCCGCATCTCCCAGCACTCGCCTCTTTCCGCCCCGAGTTTCTGTGGACGGCCCCTTGTGCACTTTATTCTTTCGCCTTTTTTGCAGCAGAATTTCTTGCCGCGCAATCCACACACATAGCAGCAAACCCTCCCTTTTTGAACGCTTTGAAGTACGCGGAAGTCTCGGGAAAGTCCCTGCGGCATCTGGTACAGCAACTCGTTGGCTGAGAATCGATGTAGGGGCGGACTACGATAGTAGACCCTTGCAGAGAAGGGAGCGAGCTGGAGGTCGCCATGCCAAAGGCAAACTTCGACACCGGAAGCCTGCAGGTTGGGTAGACATCGATGTTAGATGTGCCCTACGGTAGTTACGTCAACGCGTCTCGTGAACGTGCTTTAAAGTGTTATTATTATTAGTATTAATTTATACTCTAGTGGCTTAAATAAGCTTCTAGTCTTTCTTTTCTTTTACCGAGTAGGAAAAACCGGAGGACCCGGCGAAAAACCTCTCGCTTCCTTCCTTAGCGTAGTCGGCGCGTTTTCCGCACCTAGTCCTATATACGTTTAAAGATAGCGCCTTCCCTTCTAAGTCCCCGATAGTTCCTTCGTAATAGCCGTTCTCGTTAATTATACCCTATCACTGCTTACCTAGCCGGCGATAGGGTAGTTAATAGTTAGACTAACGTAACGACTCGTGCGACCCGGGTTTTCGACCGGAGGTTAGGTCAGTGGTCGGATTATCGCACCGACCTCTACGCTACTATATCGCCGTAGAGCGGCCCGGGTTTCTGACCGGGGGCTAGGTCGCTAGGGCCCCCCAACCCTAGCTGACTGCGTGTAGACCCCTTTCCGGCAGGCCTATTCCGCCACGCTATTTTTCGTACGCCGCGTGGGAGGCGTGTATATAGTTTAGGCCCCCTCCCCGTAAAAGGAAAAACCTATTATCCCTAGCCGGATTCGAACTAACAACCTCTCGAAAGAGGCTTCTAGGTGGTAACCACTCCGCCACGGGGGCTCTTTAAAGTGTTAAGTTTCGGGGGATCAACGCGTCTCGGACACGAAAGCACATGATGTAACATTTTTTTCAGCTAACGAAAACCTAAGCAGCATTTAGCCGTTTAGCCGAGGATTTCTTTGGCCCTAGGACGAGTAGAAAGGTGTCACGTGATGTGGACTTTTGACGCTTGCGCTGGCAACCATAAAAAAGCGCGCTAGAGTAGATGGACGATAACGTAAGATAGAATGGACAAGTTTGGTTGGGGCCGACGGCGGTCAACGGAAGTGACGAGGACCGTAAGCAAGAAGAGACTTGTCAGCAATGCAGTCAGACGGCAGCTCGTTATGGCCATACTACCTGTTTAGTTAACACCGTCTGAACTTTAATTATTTTCGTCCACTATGCTTTCGATTCGATCCTGAGCCGGCCACCCAGTAGACACAAGCGAGCCCCTGAATATTGACCCTACACTAACTGGCATGGCCCCCCGAAGATCCAGTCACCGGTATAATTTTTTATTTTTATCTTTTTTTAAGCACCTCCATTTCTCATTGTCTATTCTGGAATAGGTGTTTTGCCATTGCAATCGTCGTGAAAAATATGTGCGGATTCTCTACCCGTATCTTGCTTCCGGGGGCAAACACCAATGGCCAGAGTAACAGCACTCCTTGCAACAGGGAAACAAACGGTGACCACCGAACCAGCGGCGTAGCATCAGAGGGATTTGCGGCAGACCTCAAAGCTTCAGTCGATCTCATTGCTCACCGCGGCCCAGACGACTCAGGTGTATGGATCAGTGAGAACGAGCAAGTCGGGCTAGCCCACTGCCGACTGTCCATCAACGATTTATCCTCTGCAGGGCGCCAACCCCTTCACAGCAGCGACAACCAGATTCATGCCGTGGTGAACGGTGAGATCTACGACTACGATCGCCTCCGCGCCGAATGCGAAACCCTCCATAACTACCCTTTCCAGAGCGACAGTGACAGCGAGCTGATTTTGGCTCTTTACAAGATCCACAGCGCCCCTGAATTCCTCACGCATATGCGTGGTGAATTCGCTTTTGTTCTCTATGATAACCGCGAAGGAGCTCAGCGCGTGATCTGCGCGCGTGACCGTTATGGAATCAAGCCGCTGGTGTATACTCGCGTGGGGTCGAAGCTGCTCGTCGCTTCCGAAGCCAAGGCGTTCTTACCCCTGGGCTGGAAGCCGCGCTGGGACGTCCGTGCGATTGCCGACGCCGGATGGATGTTTGATGACCGAACGCTATTCCGCCAAGTTCGCAAGGTCTTGCCTGGGCACTATCTTGATATTACGGAACATGGTGGTGTGCAGCAGGTCAAGTATTGGGATGCTGAATACGAAGATAAGGTTGGTTTGGTTCTTACAATTTCAAACCGGGCCGCAGCTGATTGACTCTCCACAGAGCAAACCCGAAACTCGCACCATCGACGAAATGGTATCTGGCGTTCGCGAAAGGCTGGTCGAGTCTGTCCGTCTTCGCCTGCGTGCTGATGTCCCCGTCGGCATCTACTTGTCTGGAGGGATCGACTCTTCCGCCATTGCCGGTATAGTTACGGAACTTGCACGCAAGAAAAACGTCAAGATAGGAAATGAAGAGGCTACTCGTGTTACCTGCTTTAGTGTGGCCTTTCCTGAGACTTCCGGCTATGATGAATCACGTAAGTCTTAATATACCAGTAGTGGCGTATTACCATAAACGCTAACAGACACAAGATATTTCTGAACGCACGGCCGAATGGCTCGGAGTGAAGACTATCAAGAAGACCATCACGGAGGATACCCTGGCGGAAGACTTTGAAGATGCCGTATTCCACTGCGAGCATCATCACTTCGATCTCAACTTTGTGGCCAAGTTTGCACTCTCAACTCTCCCCCCTGAACACGGCGTCAAGGTCGTCCTGACCGGCGAAGGTGCCGACGAGCATTTCGCTGGCTATCCGTACTTTCCCGGCGAGTTCCTTCGCGAAGCTGATGAAGCCATGCCCAGATCCCAACTGTCTCAAAACAGTAACCTTCGAGACGACATGTTCGAGTCGGTACAGAGGGAAATGAAAGGAATCTGGCAAAAAAGCGGTGCAACCGCGTACAACGATAGACCAGCCTTTGCATCCATTGCCGGAGTGGGCGCAACGGACATGAGCGACAATCTGTTGGCGTGGCATCCTACGGCCCCTATCTTTGCTACATGGCTCCAAGATCTACAAAGGAACCACGACTGCCGCAAAACGGTCCTGGACTCGCACCCGAGCGACGTCCAGGCCAAGATGCGGTCGCGATGGCACCCCTTGCACACGGCTATGTACATGTGGAACAAGAGCTCGCTGGCCAACGTTCTCCTATCCTGTCTCGGCGACCGCACGGAGATGGCGCACAGCGTAGAGGCGCGCACGCCCTTCCTCGACCACCACCTCGCCGAGTACGTCAACCGTCTGCCGCCCAGCGTCAAGCTGCGGTACTCGGCCGACATGGCGAGCGACACTGGGGAGCTGGGCCCCATCTGGACCAAGTCTAGCGTGGCCCTGCAGTCGCTCGACGAGA
Organism: Tolypocladium inflatum; assembly: GCA_003945565.1. Lineage (NCBI taxonomy): Eukaryota > Fungi > Ascomycota > Sordariomycetes > Hypocreales > Ophiocordycipitaceae > Tolypocladium > Tolypocladium inflatum. The sequence goes on from QEPE01000013.1 coordinate 103,838, forward strand.
AATGGATTCTGCGCCAGGCCGTGCGTCCATACATCACCGACGAGCTATACAAGCGAAAGAAGCATCCATTCCTGGCGCCGACGCGGTGGGCGGTGGGCGGGCCATTGCACCGCAAGTTCAAGACGCTACTGACGCAAGAAGCCGTGGAAGAGCTCGGCTTTGTTGATTGGGCGACGATCCAGGAAGCTATGGAGATCGCTTGGGGCGAGACGGCCGACCCGAAAGCCTTCCGGCGCTTAGTATATTGCGGTGCTTGGGTGACGCTGAGCCGGCGCATGGGCGTCGCGAAAGCGGCCGAATCTGATTGGGAGGCCACTATATAATAGCTCTCTGGCTTTTACGAAGCTGGTTATGGCACTAAGCAGAGTAGTATTAGAATGAAACGGACTTTCTGAAGTTTACACTCTCCTTATGCCATTGATTGTAGGATTGCACAAGTCATGCTTGGTAATTCGCAGTCGACGAGAATTTTTGACGACTAACAGTACCAGTTTCATAGCGTGCGGTTTCGTATCATTAATGAACTGATCAAAGAGCAGGTCCGTCAGGTTTGTTGGCGCAAACGGTGAGAGTATATTCAGCCAGCTACACGTAGACAAAGGTGAGGTCAAGGTTGTAGCATATTTCCCATTTCAACCCCCTTCATCCTATTTCATCAAGGCCGAGAAAGCGTATTCAGATCAACACCACGATTTTTCCATGCCCTAGACCCCTACAATGAGCCGATTCATACGCTTCCCGCACGTCGTTCAGCGACACCGTTTTCGCTACACGCCCTTTTATGTTTCCCTTCTCAACGTGTTCCGTGATGCGCGCCATGCTGTCCCTCGACGGCTCAGCAATCATGTACAGTGCCCGGACGCCTTCTTTCCCTTTACTGATTCCTTGCTCCTTGTGCGCTTCTCTGTACCCCCAGCTGCACGCGTCAAAGGACAACAGGGTGCCGCCGTCTGGCTTGACGACGCTCCAGCAGTCTGCGAGAACCTGGAACCCAACGGAATCCACAACCACGTCGACCTTGTCCAGAGCACCAAAGTCTTTGTACTCCACCACTTCATGGGCGCCGATGGAGCGCAAGAACGACTCGTTCCGCTCGTTGGAGCTGGACGCCCCCACGACGTGATGTCCAGCTAGAACGGCAAAATGCACGAGAAATGTGCCGATGCCACCGGCAGCGCCGGTGATCAGGACCCTCTTTTGTCCACCGTTCTCCGCGGCTGTTGTCTCGAGACCAACATGCCTGAACAAGGCCTGGTCAGCCGTGAGAGCACTCCCGGGAAGTGCGGCGGCCTCCTCCCACGACAGATTATCCGGCTTCTTGACGGCTTCTTCCGTCGTGACGATGGCGTACTCGGCCCATGTACCCCCGCGATTGGCATGCGTCATGCCGTACACGTGGTCGCCGACACGGAAGTCCTGCTCGCTGTCGTGGATGGCGACGACGATGCCAGAAAAGTCGTTTCCCAAGGTAGCATGGCTCGGGGGGTACAGTTCGTTCCACTCGAGATTGTTCTTGTACACGGTAGAGGCTTTTACTTGAACCAGTAATTCGCCAGGCTTTGAGATTTGTGGTTTGGGTACGTCGTCGTGGATTTCAATGGCTGAAGACGGAGCTACATTTCCAGGGAAACCGTAGGGTGTAGCCTCAGGGGATGTGGGTCGAACTCGTGCAGCTCTCATAGTTCTAGTTCCCTTTTTGATCCGGGATATCGTAGAAGGATGATGGATCCAAAATTGAAGTTATTCAGGAAAGATAAAGGTATAGGTTGAATAAGATGGTAGGGTTGTTGTGGTATGTCTTTGTCTTGTATTTAATGCGGAGTCGGGGTAGACCTAAAATGCCCCTTGGCATTAGTATCGGCATTTTGCCAAATTGGGAGAGTCCTCCAATCTTGTACAAACTAGTTAGTCTGGGCCTCAACCTATTAGATACCCGATGACCCTTTTTAGTTAGCTGCTTACGGTTGATTTTGTTGAGTGTACATTTCTTGTTTTCTATTTTTTTGCACCACCCTGTCGCTGTACCGTACCTTTGAATCTACAGGAAGGAATTCCGACTTGTAATTTCTCTAGCTTTAAAATTGTGAGGAGTCTGTGCAGATCTATGCCTGCGTTATAGCCCAGTCTATGTTTCGAAGCACAGCTTTGATCTCGGTCTGTTTCTTTGGCAGATCATGGAGCCCACTATGTAAAACTGTTTTTGACATGGACTCGTCGCATGTGCTGCGGGATAGCTCGGCCATTTTGATCATGTACGCAAAGTCGTTCCGACCCCACACGTGGACAGTTGGAACTCGAATCTTTTGTGCCAGCGCTGACGAGTACAAGATTCGAGGAATGGCATGAAGCTCTCCGTGACGATATATGTCCAAGTCCGTCCACGGGAACTTCGAATCTCGGGTGGCGGCGTCGACAACTGTCCGCTGTAGAATCTCCACATACTCTTGCTCTTCGCTCGTCAGATCTTTGCCGTTGCCGTCTGATCGATCCGTAATATCGTATTCCATAGCTCGAAGCTGTGAAATAACGGTGCACCCCAAACTCGCATCAGGGCTACATGGCATGGCAGTCGAGAAAAGACATGCAAACTTGACTGCGGCCGGGCTGCCAGCTGCTTGCTGCTGGTAGAAATATGACAACGTCAAGGCCGACCCCTGACTGAACCCGAAGATGCCATCAAAGGGGCCTTGGTCTTCAAGAATCTCTTCGAGGTCACCAATCGCTTGTGCTATGTCGTCTGGAGAATAGCCTTGGGTGTGGGAATAGTATGGGCCGGGCTGGTATTCCGAGACGCCTATATGCTGAAGTTTCAACGACGAGATGAAGATGAGAGCCGTCACAAAGTCTACTTACCAGGTCCTCTCTCAGACTCGAACGGCCCGTCTACAAAGACAAGCTCGAAGCTGGGATCCAGCTCGCGCCGCAGATTAGACATCTGCTTTTCGAGAATGGCGCCGGAGCTACCAAACCCGTGAAGACACAGGATTCTCATATTGTTCGTAAAGTATCGAGTGCAACTCGATCCGATATTCAAAGAGTTGATGATCGGTAGGTTAGCCTAGCAATGCGGGACAAAGAACTTCCAATGGATATTGCCGTTCGGACCTTCGCTACTACCTGAAGTGGATGCTTCCTTCTGGCCGGTCTTAAACGAGCGGAGAAACACCTAATTTAACGGGCCGCGGGTAATGGTGGGTTTCTCCGAGTCGGCGTTACCCAATTAGTAAATGTAAGACGTCCCCGTCTCATCTCATCCACATTGCCTAAACCGGGCACCTCGCCGTCGTTCGGTTACGAGAGACTGGAACCCAATCAATGAACGGGGCTCTTGAAAATATATCGAAAAATGAGAAGCGAGATGTCTAGAGGAATTATTTCCTTCGGAGCCCTAAATTAAGATGCAACCTTGTGATCCCTGCCGCCCGCCACCCCGAAGGAGGCGTGGAGTCGTAGACAGGGGATGAATAAGCACTTGGGGTCGGACAAGGATGTAAAATAGTTAACAGTGAGACTCAACTCGATCTCCAATGCATATACAAATTTCATAAGAAGTAGGTCTGCTACCGGCTTCCGTACCCTTCTTCACGATTGCCATCCCCTTCTTTTTTTGGGTTTCAAGTCCATTGACGTTCATTTTCACCAGCTTTGCACCATGGATTTATCAAATTCAGATAAGCAGGAGCCTATCGCCATTGTTGGAGTGGGATTTCGCTTTTCTGGCGGGGTGTCATCCCTGGGCTCACTATGGGATATGATCAGCAAGGTCAAGACCGGCCACGGTCCAGTCCCCGGCGATAGATGGAAGAGCGATGTGTGGCATCATCCTGATCCAGACCGCAAAGGAGGAATCGGTCCACAGCATGGGTACTTCCTTGACCAAGATATCAGCCACTTTGACGCCCCCTTCTTCTCGGTAACAGCGAAGGAGGCTGCCTCCATGGACCCGATGAAGAGGATGTTACTGGAAGTGTGCTACGAAGGCATTGAAAATGGTAGGTGGTATGAGCCCCTCCAGTTTGTTCAAGCAAGAGCTAATCTGAGTATGGGCCTCTAGCTGGCATCCCGGTCGAGGATTTGATAAACAGCCGTACGGGATGCTACGTCGGCTGCATGACAAACGACTACGAAATGATCTCCTTGCACGATATTTACGACATCGGACATCCCGCAGCAACGGGCCTAAGCGAAGCCATGACCGCTAACCGCGTGTCATGGTTCTTTGGCCTCAAAGGCCCCAGTTTGACGCTTGATACCGCTTGCAGCTCCTCACTATATGCTCTTCACCTTGCATGTCAGTCACTTAGGCTGAAAGAAACGAACATGGTAAGTTGGGACAAAGACACACGTTTGGGCACGCGATGTTGATGGCTTACTTGATTCCTGTAGTCTCTCGTCACCGGAGTCAACCTTATGATTAACCCCAACACCTCACACCAGCTGACTGCAATGCACATGCTCAGCCCCGATGGTATCTCTCACACATTCGATGACCGTGCCAATGGCTATGGCCGTGGCGACGGCATTGGGGCCATGGTTGTCAAACGTCTGTCGGATGCCATTCGCGACGGCGACACCATCCGCGCCGTCATCCGCGGTTCGGGTGTCAACGCCGATGGCAAAACACCGAGTGTTACGCAGCCAAGCGCCTTAGCACAAGCCGAGCTGATCAATCAGACCTACGACGATGCAGGTTTGGACCTTTCAGAAACAGGGTACTTTGAATGCCACGGCACAGGGACGCCGGTTGGCGACCCTCTTGAATTAACCGCCATCGCCCAGACCCTCGGTGCGGCAAGGCGTGCAGCCGGAAAGCCTCCTCTTCACATTGGCAGTGTCAAGCCTAGTGTGGGCCACACGGAGGGGTGTGCCGGTCTTGCCGGCGTTTTCAAGTCCATCCTGCTCCTTGAAAAAGGAATGCTGGTCCCCACGTACGGCGTGGAACGGGTGAACCCGAAACTCAAGTTGAGCGACTGGCACCTTAGTCTTCCGCAGGATGTCATCACATGGCCGGCGCAAGGACTGCGTCGCATTAGCGTCAACTCCTTCGGGTTTGGCGGTGCCAACGCTCACGTTATCTTAGACGATGCCTACCACTACCTCCAAGACAGGGGTCTGACTGGGAAGCACAATGTGGACATACATACGTCGGGTTCAGATTCTGGTATCTCAACTACACAATCAAGCGAGATCGCCCACGACGCATCGAGGAAGTTGTTCCTCTTCAGCGGCAAGGACCAGGCCGGAGCCAAGCGTGTGTCTGAAGGGTTCGCCACATGGCTGCAAGGCGGCGATTCAGACGACAAGCACGACATAGCCAGCTTGGACGATCTTGCATACACACTTGCACTGCGCCGCTCTCATATGGAACATAGAACCTTTGCTATTGCCAGTTCGATACCAGAGCTCTCAAAGAGACTACCACAAGGATTACCAGCAGCCACTCGATCACAACGTCACGGCGACAACCTTGTCATGGTATTCACCGGGCAAGGTGCCCAGTGGCCAGCTATGGGACGAGAACTATTAAAGCATCCCATCTTCCGCCAAAGCATGGAAGCTTCGCAGTCTTACCTCGAGGCTTTCGGCTGCAAGTGGAATGCCCTAGAAGAGTTGAGCAAGATGCCCAACCCCAACGTCAACCTTCCGGAGTACAGCCAGCCTCTCTGCACGGTAATTCAGGTCGCACTGGTCGACCTTCTTCGTTTCTGGAAAATAACTCCAGCGGCCACCGTGGGACACTCGAGTGGTGAGATTGCCGCCGCCTATGCAGCATCGCTCCTGACCCACCGAGACGCCATAAAGCTGGCCTACGTCCGAGGTATCAGCTCTGCCGCCGTCCCTAAACAAGGTGCCATGATGGCTGCGGGTCTTTCTCAGTACGATGCCCAGATGTACCTTGAGAAGGTCGCGCCCGGATCTTTGGTGGTGGCCTGTGTCAATAGTCCCTCCAGTGTGACACTCTCGGGAGATGTCGACGCCATAGACCAGCTGGAAACCATCATTTCCGCCGACGGGAAATTTGCCCGCAAGCTTAAGGTCACTACTGCGTACCACTCTCCACACATGCGCGATGTCTCGCCAAACTATCTTGCGATGATTGGCGAGATCACGCCTAAGCAGCCAGATGAGACAACAGACAGCAACAACAGGCCAGTCATGTATTCCTCCCTTACAGGGTCTATGGTCACCTCCGCCGAGCAACTCAACGCCCAGTATTGGGTCGACAATATGCAGAATCCCGTGCAATTCTCACAAGCCCTCTTGGCGTTGCTGAAGCACAAGAAAGTGGCCCTAGGCGGTACCCGCCCTGTAGCGGTGCAATGGGGAGGTTTCCTTGAGGTCGGCCCCCACGCTGCCCTGCAAGGACCGTTGCGTCAGATCATCGACGTGGCCAACAACAAATTCGCCAAGTCCGCACCTTACGCTTCCATGCTTCTTCGCGGCAAAGACGCAACGGAGACGTCCCTGAACGCCGCCGGGACACTCTGGGCTGCAGGCGCCAAGGTTGACTTGGCCGCAGTCAACAACCAGCACCAGCACTCAGACACTTCTCAGATGCTTTGCGACCTGCCCACGTATCCCTGGAATCACGCACGAAGCTTCTGGCACGAATCGTACTCGTCACACGCTTACCGCTTTCCTACCGAGGTGCGCAATGACTTTCTCGGCATGGCGGAAGATTCACGGAGTACCCACGAGCCCCGATGGAGAAACTACCTGCGCATCGCCGAGAACCCCTGGATTGAGGACCACGTAATAACGGGAACCGTGCTCTACCCGGGAGCCGGCATGCTGGTCATGGCATTGGAGGGCGTGCTGCGCACCGCCGACTCCTCCAAGACGGTGGAGGGTTTCCGGATGACGGATGTCACGTTCGAGCGTGGCCTGGTCATCTCTCTAGATGAAGAGGCGCCCGTGGAGACGCGCATTAGCTTGCATCCGCACAGCGGCAGACCGGACTGGTGGGTCTTCACCGTCTACTCTATGACCAAGGGCTCGTCGTGGGCAAAACACTGTGCTGGAACCATCGCTGTCGTGTACGAGAAGGGGCCGAGCGAGGTGGAAGAGGGCAATGTGGATGCCTCGTGGCAGAGACAGGTGGCTTTACGCGAGACCCTGCTCTCCGAGACTGATTCCTCATCTGTGAATGTGGATGAATTCTACAACGATTTGGAGACTATCGGGATGCAATACGGCCCATCATTCCGTAATGTCGTTTTTCTTACGGCAGTACCATCGAAAGACGCCTCCTACGGTACCGTGGCTGTTCCAGATACCAAGTCGATAATGCCCAGCCATCACGAATCCCCCCATGTCATCCATCCAGCCACCCTGGACTCCATCTTTCACCTGGTGATTGCTTCCCTTGGTGGTGGCCGGCCGAAACAGTCCGCGGTCCCTTATGCCATCGAAGAGCTGTACATCGCCCGCGATCAGCCACAGGGATCCGGAGCGCTCTACTCTGGCTATGGTCGCTTACTGTCCCAGAGTGGCCATGAGATGACCACCGAACTGTTCGTCTCTGATCAGGACTGGGAAAAGCCGAAGCTTACCATCAAAAACTTTGCCCTGCGTCAGGTTACGTCCGGAGTTGGCTTGGAGAGCGCGGGCACGTCATTATCCTCCGGGGCCGCCATCAAGAACTGCGCTGGGATCACCTGGATTCCGGATCTCTCCTTCGTGACGAGCAACGAGGATCTTGTGGAGCTTGTATCATCATCCGAGAAGAAGGCGGCCCCATCGGTCGACGCCTTTCTCGACTCGGTGTTCCTCAAAAAGTCGGACAACACAGTACTTATCGCCATGTTCGACGAGGCCCGGTCCAACATTGATATCCTCCTGGACCTCAAGAACCGAACGTATGTGCCCAAGAAGATCATTGCACTGGCCACATCGGAGCCTGGATTGCAATCAATGCGAACCGCGCTTGGAGAAGACGCTGAGAACACGACCATCATCTACAAATGGACGCCGGAGGGCGAACTTCTTGAGACGCTGGCCCCAGACGCCATTGATCTCGTCATCGGCTTGGGAGTTCCCGACGTTACTAAGAACGCTGCCGTGCTCGCAAAGCTGGCTCCCCTGGTGTGTCTCACACAAGCTGGTCAGCTAGACGAAGACTTCGTCGTGCCCGGGTCGTGCGTTGCCCACCTCGCCCAGGAGAAGACCTACGTACTGTCCTCGGCAAACAATGTCTCTCTGTCCACCTTGCCTGAGCTGCCGGAGTCGGTGGTGCTTCTCTTGCCTGCATCACCGTCCGACGCCCTGGAGATATTCGCAACCAGGTTTCAGGATAAGCTTACAGGCTTCGGCGTGTCCGTCGGACGAACAAATCTGACTTTGCAGGGTGCCGCTTTCCTCGACGGCAAGTCCGTGATTTCCCTCCTCGAGATTGACAGTCCAATAGTGTATGCCTGGAACGAAGACCAGTTCAACGCATTCAAGAAGCTCGTCTCCACGGTCGGTCACCTCCTCTGGATTACCCACGGGAGCGTGCTCGAGAGCTGGTCGAACGGTGTGGAATTCGCCACGAGCCAGGGCTTGTTACGAGTGATGCGCAACGAGTACCCCGCCGCCATATTGCCGTCTCTCGATCTATCCGCGGTTGCGGATATCTCCAGTGCGGAATACGCAGATCTGGTTACCAACGTTTGGCGAACGAGTCTGGTCGAGGATGCAGAGATGGAATATGCTGAGCGCAACCGCTTGATCTACATCGCTCGTGCCACGGAAGATGCTGGCTTCGACAACGAACTCCAGTTGGCGGGCAACAACGCGAAACCCATCTGGTCTGCTCTGGGTGCTCCTGGTAAGCCACTCAAGGCGAGCGAGTCTGCCAACGACGTTCATGGACACATCTGGATTCCGGACGAAGAGGCCGACTCAGCCCTTGAAGATGGTCAAGTTGAAGTCAAAGTTGAATATGCTGGACTTGGACAGGGTCAAACGCTAGCCTCTGTTCACCACGGCGTTGGCATCATCACTCGTCTATCTGACTCGGTCAAGTCACTAGAGCTCGGTCAACAGGCCATTGTCTTCTCTCATGCTGCTGCAAGAACCCATGTCCGCGAAACCGAAGCCCTGGTGGCACCACTACCGGACGGCTTTCAACCGCAGGAAGCCGTGGCTCTCGTGGAGCCGTTGATAACTGCACAGTACGCGCTTGTGGAGAGGGCTCATCTGAGTCGCGACCAGGCACTGCTGCTCGACCACGCCGCCAGCGCGGTCGGACAGACCCTGATCCAGGTGGCCAAGGAAATTGGTGCCGAAATCTTTGCTCTTGTCCATAGCAGAGCAGAGCGAGATATTCTGGCTAATCGATACGGGGTCCCTACGGACCACATCTTTGACTCGGCTTTGGATAACTTCGTGCCACTCACTCAAGAGGCGACCAAGAACCGTGGGGTCGACGTCGTCATCAGCCAACAAAGTGGCCCGCATGTCGCTGGGGCTATGTCGATTTTGAACGACTTTGGCCAGTTTGTCGACATCAACGGCCAGAGTTCCCGAGCGGACATTCCGGCCTCGAAATCCAACGTAACCTTCATTTGCATCGATGTAGCCGCACTCATCCAAGGCAGACCAGACATCGTCTGCAGGCTCTTTAAGCAGGCCTTCATGGAGTACATCCTCCAGGGGCCTTTCCCGCTGACCGTGCTGCCTATTACCAATCTTTCGGCCTCGGTGAGCAGCATCCAGAACGAGCAGGTCGTCGTATCCCTGAACGATACCATGCCGGTACTCATGCCTGCACCTCAACCAGAGGAGTTGAAGCTCAATAGCGAAGCTACATATGTGCTGGCCGGGGGTCTAGGCGCTCTCGGCTTGGACATTGCCGACTGGATGGTTGAATGCGGTGCCAAGAACCTGGTCTTCCTATCCCGATCAGGCGGGTCAAAGCATGCAAAGACTCTGCAGAAGTTTGCCGACCGTTCTGTACGAGCCGAAGCGTTCGCGTGCAACGTCAACGATGCTGTCAGTGTCGCCACAGTATTCGACAGCCTCAAATCCAGCGGCAGGAGAGTTGCCGGAGTGATCCAACTAGCTATGGTACTGAAAGATGGCATTTTTGACAACATGTCCTTCGAGCAATGGAGTCGCGCGATTGAACCCAAGACAAAGGGCTCACGAAACCTCCTGGCCAACCTCTGGCCTGGTGACAAGCCGTTCTTCATTCTGCTCTCCTCCATCACTGGTGTTATTGGCAACACGGCGCAGGCCAACTACGCGTCTGGAAACACCTTTGAGGACGCGTTAGCCCATCACGCGCGTAACCATCTCGGCATCAACGCCACCAGCATCGACGTCGGCTTGGTCTCCGACTCCGCGCACTTTACCACAGCAGGCGAGTTCGGCGACCTCGCTGGCTATCTGTCCCGATACCAGCACGGCTGGCGCGGCCTGCAGACGAACCTCCAAGAGCTCGGCGTCGTGATGAGAGCGATCATGCGAGGCTCCACCACCAACGGACAGGGAGCGCCCGCCCAGGTGGTCCTGGGCCTGGGCGACCGCATCGAGCATAACGAGAGCACCGGGGGCTTCTCGCGGGACAAGAAATTCGCGCTCCGTGTCGTCAAATTCGGGGACCAAGCCGGGAACGGCGAGGCGAAGGGAAAGGTAGGCGTCCTCTTGGCCAATGCGACGAGTATGGCAGAGGCTGCGGCGGTTGTGGAGGAAAACATCAAGGAGCTGGTCGCCGTGGCCATGGGTGTCTCTTTGGAAGAAGTTGATGCTCAAAAACCTCTCTATGACTATGGTGGTAAGTGCAATAATCCCCTCTGTCTATATCATAATACTGTAACGACCCGGCTAACATGTTGTTCTTACTGCAGTTGATTCGCTTCAGGCCGTCGAGATTCGGAATCGCGCCCTGAAGAATATGCGAAGTGAAATTTCGGTCTTTGATATTCTCAGTGCCATGCCGCTGGCTGATGTAGCAGCCAAAATTGCAGCCAAGAGTCAGTTGGTCAATGTTACTATAGGTGAAGATGATTAGATATGTTTGAGTTATACCTACCCTTCAGTTTGGAAAACAGCATCAAAATAAGCTAGCGGTGATATTTATGGCGTTCGAAGAAAATATCAAGCGCAGTATTCGCAATACTACATTAGTGTTTCTGTGAGGAAATAGCTGCGGTCCTCAAGACGGCGAAGCGATCAGTTCCCACTCGATGTTCACAGGACCTGTCTGAGCAGGAGGAATCTTGTCGCGTAGAAGATATAAGCCACTATTGCATCTGCAGAACATATAGTGGATCCAAACTTTTGCTCGGTGGCTGAGTGGTATTTTGCCTGACAAATCTCGGTATCCATTCTTCGACTGCCTTTGTATCTTCGGTCTACGATGAGATTCTAACCACGAGTTTTTTGCCACTCTTCTCCCCGCTCTGCATCATATCTACTACCCGGAGCAGGCCTTCGAATCCCCCTTCAATCTCCTCGATGGGCTGGATCTTTATCTTGCCTTGGTCCAGCAGCGCCTGTACCTCGTCCGCCCACGCTCTCCCGATGGCCTGCAGCGCCGGGTTCGCGGGGCGCGCATACGAGACGGGACCAAAGTTGACGTCGTAGCCCAGCATCTCGAATCCCATGACTACTTTGACCTTGACGGCCCTTCGGGTTGCCCACTCGGGCGAAAACTCCTCCAGACACGCATACTTGCCGCCCGTCCTACCCAGTGCGCCGAAGCAGGCCGCAGCCGAGATCTCATCCGTGATGCAATCCAGGGCGTGCTTGATGGGGACACCGCCGCATATGGACTTTATCTGCTCTACACAATCTGAGGAAGCGTAGTTTGCCGTTCCAATAGCACCGTAGCCCATCACTCGCTCTGATGACGTGGGCGAGCATACTGCTACAGGGGTGTACCCTGATCTAGATAGAGTCAGTTACTCACCCGTCGTCTGCCGGAGGGATAATGAAAGCCTACGCTTTGAGGAGCTGTATCGCGAGAATTCCAGTCGCCGTCGCCCCTCCGTACACCAGCACCGGGATCATCTTTTCACTCTGAATTGGCTTGGAAGGGCGGCCAGCGAGATCCAGCGCATGTGGATCCCCAAATGCCACGCCCGCGGTGCCCCATCCCAGAGCGCCAAGAGCAGCACCCTGCAAGTCGCTCCAATCGTCGGGAACTCGGAGCAAGTGACGGGAGTCAATGGCGATCCACTGTGCAAAAGCACCATTCTGTGGATTCTCTTGCGTGATGCGGTATGGGAAATCGGCACCGCACACCCTCGTACCGACAGGAAATTTCGCAGAAGACCCGGCTTCTTCAACAATGCCGCAGAAGTCGCACCCGATCACGTTGTTCTCCATGAAGAAATGGGCTGGCATCTTGAAATCCGTCGGGTTCCCCGCCACCGCCAACACGCGAAGGAGGACGTCGTGACATTTAATCAGCTTTGGCACGGGCACCTTTGTTGATATCTCCAAGGGGAGACCCGAGGCCCGTGGAGGCCCGGCTCTGGACTGAATAATGGCAGCTTGCATCGCGGCAGTGGGCATTATGGGAGTCGACTCGGGCGTGCTTAGAGAGCAGTTTTGGCCAAATGAGCTTGCAGAAATGTTAGACGAATGGTATTGGTGAATCTGGCTCGTTTGTCTCAACACGCATTCCGGCTGGCGGGCCGAGCTGGGGCGTGGCGTGTAAGCACTTGGGTCATATAAGAAGAAAACTTGGAACTGGGGCCGACTGTATTACGACGCACGTGTCGTTCTGGGAAGGTGCGCAATGCGGTCGAACGTTGACGAATACGAACGAAAAAGTGACCTTACGCCCCCATGGAAAGATGGCGGTTGCGCTAATCCGTATATGGGCCACTGGCCAGCGACCCGGTTGGCATTACACGTCAACGAGAGTGTGAGATGGCCTCCTTCGGGGCATTTCCAGACGCTCCAAGGAGTCGATGACTTTGAAGTCGTTTTCAAGAGGCCCATTGTTTGATGCAGCAACGAGTAATATAGATTGGAGGAAGCTTCTCACTGCCTCATTGGTTTTCCGTCAGACAGTCCATTGGGATGGACTAAGCGTCACGAGTGGCTATGGGCAGGTTTGGATCATCCATATTTTGGAAGATCGGCCACCAGGGAATCCCACATCCATGAGTCCCTAGTTGACGGGGAGCCGTCGCCATTTCCAAGAGTGGCATTAGAAACTGCCAAGTCGCGCGGCTGTCATTATTTGGGGTCGTGAGCCGTAAACCTGGACTTGGCTCCATTAGAGCCCTCGATGGTGAATTTAATAGCGTGTCCGAAGTCGAAGGTTCCCCAACGCTAAAATCATTCTCGTTGGCAGGTAACGGCTGATGGTTGTCTGGTGCTTGCTGTTTCCTCTTCTGCTCCGCTTGGCACGCACGCTCTTGAGGGCTTTTCACGTGCGCAAAGATCCGCTCCAGGGTCGACGATAATAAACCTTGAGCCAGACTTGGTATGCCTATTTGGGACTATGCCTAATCTCTGAGAATTGCGGCGTACAGAGCTCGTTGAAAACGTGCACTTTTTCCTAAGGCCGACACACCGATCGCAACTAGACCTGCCACCGCTGCATTTGACCTGTGAAGAGAGAGTATTTAATTAGCCGCGAAATTGGACGGATAAAACTCCAGCTCCTCGCAGGATTGTGCCGGAGCGAAAACCGCAACCCACATATCAATACCCTTATATATCCTGCACTGATCACAGGCAAAACGCCGGTGTGCTTGACGATGTAGGGTCTCTTAGATGATGCCACCACTTTCGTTATTGCTTGTTCGCCTTTCTATGGTGACGAACATTGAGCCAAACATGAATGCGTAGACGGGCGACCGGGCAAGAGAACCCATCGATGCGAAAGGTCAAAAACCAAACTTTCGAGGACTCAAGTCTCCTCGTGGAACTCCATCTGCCTCAGCGTCATGTGGATCACTGAGACTACCAATAGATTGCCCAGACGCAATACTTGTCCGAGCCAACAACGTAGCCCATCCCTCGACTGACGCCACGATACGGCGCGCATTCGGTCGTGACTGGGATGGAATTACTTGAGCTTCTGCAGGAGCTGACAACGGCAAAGGGCGCCGAGATTTGTCCATTTGGTCAGCTCACATCCCGCCTGAGCTGTTGGTTTGTCTCTCGCCTGCAGCGACCGGGAGCTGTCAGTAAATCGCGCAGTACCCTGTATGCCTGTCCAATAACTGACTTACTCGGATTCGTATTAGCTCCACTCACGTTACATCGAAGCTCAAATGAACCAACGATGATTTTTGAACAGTGTTGGTCGGGGTTTTTCGTGCATAATCATCTTCACATCCCTTGTGTGAGCGACACCATCTACGGATATCAACAGCGTGTTGCACACGTCTACAACAACCCTCAGTCCGTGCCAACCCGCTTGTGGTCGCGCCCTTGGCCTGGAACTTACGAGTATTAGGTGCACACTACGGAGTAGTCAGCACCAACTAAGCTGATGCAAGGCGGCACGGCACGGCACGGCACGGCCGATCCATTGGGTCGGTATCCAATCGGACCACTGTAGTGCTGGGTCCTTTGCGAACAGAATATGTACTTATAAGAGCCAGCATGAATGGAAAGCATTATAACAAAGTACTAAGGTTAGTTAGGAAAGTAGCATTAAAGGGTATTTATTGCGTTATGGCCCTTTAACTAAAAGACGGAAAACCCCTATCTACTTATAGGTATCCTATATAAAAGGTACCTTAATATATATATAATACTAGCGCTATTCTAAGGTACTGTAGCGTTTTAGGTATATAGATATTGTATACATTAACTTATTACGGGTCAAACACGCCCTTATATGCGTGTGACTCGCCTTTTACCACCAGGTGCGTGACAGTACTCGTACTCCGTACTCTTCCGGAAATCACCGAGACGTGCCGTCCCGCCCTCGCCTACACCGCGTGTGGAACTTCTCTATCCGCTAGCTTGCATTTGATGCAGCGTGCCGTGCCGTGCCGCGCCATTGGCCCGCACTTCGGACTTCGTCGGGAGGCAAGTTACCTAATTCGCAAAAGGCCGGAGGAGCACCCAATATGAAAAGGGCCGCAGCAGCCTGTAGGCGCGACTAAGGCAGGCTACACGTGAATAATAGCTACCTTATTGCAAAATCAACTCTTGCCATTTTTGATATTTCCCGCCACCGTCCCCTTTTTGGATTCCGTCAGAAAGTTGCAGCTTTGGCCTGTGATGACTGATCGTAATTGAGATGGCGTCCGCAGATGTGCATTTCTCGCTGATTCCGACCGCGAAACGGTCGGCCTGCGATCGCTGCCGTAAGCACAAGGTGGCCTGTCCTCCAAGGAACAACATCGCATCGGATTGTGCCCGTTGTGTCCGGGCTGGTGCTGCTTGCGTCACCGGATACACCAAGCCCCTGGGAAAATCTACTTTACGTCGTCAATCCAAGACATCCAGTGATGCGATGTCGACGACGACCACCTCATCGCCCAGTCTAGGTTCTCAGCCCTCGCATTCTCACGACTTTTGCGATCCCACAGAACAGGCAGAG
Source organism: Tolypocladium inflatum (assembly GCA_003945565.1). Taxonomy (NCBI): domain Eukaryota; kingdom Fungi; phylum Ascomycota; class Sordariomycetes; order Hypocreales; family Ophiocordycipitaceae; genus Tolypocladium; species Tolypocladium inflatum. The sequence goes on from QEPE01000013.1 coordinate 119,343, forward strand.
CTGATTGAACCCTGGCCGCTTCCCGAACTAACAGAGGATGGCGACCTCATCAGCGGGCCCTGGGAGCATTGGGCGGCGTCACCGATCCATTCAGAGGGCCTGCAGACGTGGGTCAGCGATGCTACCAGTGCACCGTTTCTGGAAATGCTTCAATCTTGGCACCATACACCACCTTTCGAGCAGAACATGCTTAACAGTCAGAATCGGCAGCCCGTTTCGGCGCCGTCGAGCCGGACGCAGCTCTCGAGCTCTCCCGGGCAAAGCCCTTCCTCCACCTACGACGTCGGGAAAGACCTGGAGGCAGCTGAGTACAATCTCCGCCTTTCTCAGTTCCGAGTCAATCTGGCCAGGCAAAGGATGCACCGAGCGAGCAGTAGTCCGGACCAGCAGTCGAGCATGACTGATGAGGCCGGGAATGCCGCCGAGTCCCAGCGAAACTCTTTCCTTTCCCACACCCTCGGAGAAGCCTTGTGCAGCACGTCGGAATTCTTGGACCTTGTCCGGTCATATAAAAGGCTGAGTGGCAGTACGCGGCCCCACGGCGATCCTACCGGCCTTCTCGACCTATTGGTATCTTACCTTCACCTTGTCGCCGTGTTCAACTGCCTCTTCCAGCAACTATACGATGCGCTCAGCAGCGGCGGTTCTCTTCTACAGAGCGGCGCCATGCAGGGTCTTCACCCGCTCCCCAATCTGCACCTGTCCGGGTTCGCCGTGAGTGAGGGCAAACTCCAGACGAGGATTCTGCTGCAAGCGACCCAGCACCAGTTCAAGCAGGTTGAGAGGGACTTGGGCATCCCGCCCGAGTTCGCCGTGTCCCTGCGCACAAGGAACCCCAATAATAGTACCCATGGCGACCACGTACAAGCGCTTTTCCAGGTTGTCTTCAGTGAGGATCAAAACAAACAAGGGATCATGGTTTCAGCATCCTCAGTGAGCACTCTTAGAACACATATTGCAATGATGGGCCGGCTATTAGACGAATTAGAAGACTAGACTACAGGCGCCAGCGATAGAACGTTGCCGGGTCTTGACGTTAGGCGTCAGGGGAGCCGATGAGGGTCACGATTAGAAGATAAGGCTTTCCAGGCCTCCTATTCAATGCCGAGGCGACCACCCAGCAGAAACGAATGTTACGATTAAGTTAGAAGATACTTTGTAGACACAGCGTACAGGGCAACCTCACCAACCAATACAAAAGGAAACTGAGATTCACTCTCACACACGCGCACTCGCTCTCTCGTCTTACGCTCCACCGTAATTCTCATGATCCAGTACCGGTATCATCTAGACTACTATATTGGAGTTGCGCTTCGCTCGTGATGGCGGGCCGAGCTCCCGTCGCCCGAAGCCACACTGTCTGTCGCACTCGGGAGTAAGGGAGGAAATCCTGCTTCTTTTCTCCAGAGATGGATACATGAAATCACTTACGCTATGATCCCTGCAGCCCTCGCCATATACGACAAATACAGCCTGTTCCCTCCAAGCATCAACTCCCTGATAATATGGGACGAAGAAGCGAGAAGAGAGCTCCGACTATATGTAAAGCTTGAGCATGATGCAGATAAGAGCGATATTCAACAGGGGCAGGATACTTGAATACGCCCATGTTAGTGAGATCTCTACAAGAATAAGGATAAGGGTAGGAAACCACGGCAAGCTCTTCATAGCAGCAAGCACAGACCGGCTGGCGCAGAGAAGACTGGAAGCACTACTCGTCCCTGGGAGACGCGGCCCATCTTGCCCACAATGTGACCCCTTAATTACGTTTAAGAGGGTGGGATTCATATCTTCCACGTGAATCAGCATGCTTTCTCCCCTCTGCCCTTTCACATATCCTTACGGCCACTTGTTTTTAACGGGAATATTCAGGGCCCGGGTTAGACAGGGAAAGGGCGTATATCACTAACGGGCTGTTCAATAGGAATAAGCCATCATGAGTGACTTAGGCGGAGACCTTAGAGGCCGGGAACTCCGCGCCATCGTCAATTCCAATCTCCTCACTCTTTGGATATGAAACCATGCAGGACAGCCGAAATATTCCGGAGTCCTATTACTAAATTACTGACATAGAGTAACGTACTAAGCCAAAAGCAAAGATCGAGAAGCATAGAGAAGACCGGATCATTGAGGCGCTTCCGAGGAGTCCAGGGACGCTTGCGGGGATTTATCTTCGAAACATCGAGGGCTTTGGCCCTCCTCGCCAACCTGATGAGTTCGGAAAGTCACTTCCCCAAATCCCTATCCGTGAGAGAGATCTTCAGCATGAGCATCCCAAAAATTGAGACAGCAGGGTCGGTACATACACTGGCAATCATGCCGATAACTTGTCCATCTTGTGCCTGTTGACAGGGGCCACAAGCTCGGATCCATCGTACAAAGTCCTTGTACATGCCGTTCCAGTAGTAGAGTCCCTTCGCACGATGATACGTGCTGTTTCTACCTCTGTGGCCAAGCTTGGTGTAAAAGCCTGCTCACATCATCTATTTCTGACCAGGGTGGTCCAGTATCCTCCTGAAAGAGAAGTCCTTGTTTGGTTTCAGAAATATGGTGCTCTTAAGGAGGTTATGCCTGTCTACGACCTCTTCAATGGCCTTCCCCTGTTTGCTGCGACCTTTTATCTTCTCTTCTCGAAGATCAGTGGGAAGAAATCCAGGTGCGAAGCATAACAAGAAGCGTCTGACTTTGACACAGGCGACCGTAGCCCTGCGGGTTTTTACTCGTAGATTGCAGACGCCATGGACAATATCGCTCTATCAGCAGGCTGCTATTGCTATTGCTAAGCGATACATCAAGATAAGGAACTTCTACTACCCTACCGGAGCTAGTGCACCAGTCAACATGATCGCCGCGGGCGCTGGCCACCACCCGTACATGCTACTGACCGCATACACGATCCATACAGCCTTACCTGCACGACTACGGCTGGAGATCTTCGAGATGTATCACCGTCTATCTACCCTTTTGCAGGACTGCAAATTCCAGTTATATCAATCTCATTGCTTCAATCGGGCCATGTCGCCCGCTATAGGGGACAAGCCGGCCACACTCAGGAAGCCGTCCATTCCCATCAGGGAAAACAAGCGGCAAGAACGAGGCAACGACGTTGTCGACTCTCCCAAAAGAAGAAAAAGAGAGGAAAATGCAGAACAGTCTGAAAGTCCTTCTATTGATGATCCCTACCCGCCTGATGGGTTCATTCTTAATGAGCAATATGGAATAATGATCTGCGTTGCGTGCGAATCGATGATCCAACCAGGCAGACGATCCCAGTACCGGCACCTCAGGACCCAACACCGTGTTAGCGGTAACGACAGTCAGGGCTTACTGGTGAAGCTAAGCAGGTTTCTGCTTCGGTCATTTGAGCAGATCGTCATCCTCAGGAAACGGGCCCAGCAATTCCGGGGTTAAAGGTGCACGATGCATTCCGTTGCAATCTTTGTCGGTCCTTTACCGTTCGCCGAAACCTCATGTTAGATCATATGTCAACACACAAGATTGACGTATCGCCTATGCGGGCCTACGAGATGGGCCACTGCGAACCTTGTAAGTCGCAGACGTTCTCTTCTGCAAAGGGCATAATTTGGTATTTCCAGGTTGAGCCCGTACACGTCCAAGAGCCTGGAAACCGGCTAGGGGAGCTAGGGTAAAAGCGAAGGCTAAGTCGTGCCTCAACGGCCAGGCTACAGAGACTTCCATAAGAGGGCAGAGACGCCCTTTGGCCACGCCCTGTATTGGCGCAACTACCTCGGAAAGGTGGGCGTGTCGGCCATTGCGCCCAAACAGGCCTGCTGGTCCCTAGACGAGCAGACCATCACGTACCTGGGCGTGAGCCTGCGCATGGTGGAACTCTGGGCGAAGCTGGACGGAGAGGTCTGGTCGAACGCGGAGGTGTCGTACTTGGGATTACTTAGGCCGCCTCGATCACGAAGGTCAAGTTCAGCGCGAACGAGCAGGCTCAGTTCAACATGAACGACGTTGCGGCTGCAGAGGACATCGAGGAAGAGAACGATGTCGTCACACTGGCCGTGGCGAGCAACCACTCGGTGCAAACTTTCAACCACGCATACGCCGGCACGACGAGGTTGGTCATGAGCATGCTCCTACACCGCGCGTACCGGGCGTCGGAGCTGTGGCGCAACCTGTTCCGAGTCGACCAGGTTCTCCGAGGCAAGCGGCCGCGGCCGCCCACGGACGACGACGACCCGCATGCCGCCGACGGTGGTGGCATCGTGCGCACGTGTAAGAAGGTGCAGATCTGCACGCGGCCGACGCTGAAGGAGGGCGGTCTCGTCGCGGTGGCACGCCGGCCGTACAACGATCCGGCGTTGCAGCTACGTCGGCCCGGCCAGCGCGACGCCATGCTCGCCACCATGGGCCCGCGGCCGGCGGGCCAGGTGGTTGTCGTCCTGGGGACCGGGTCCGGCAAGTTGTTGATCTTCATGGTCGCGGCCGCGATGGAGGGCGCCGGAACGACGGTGCTGGTGCTGTCGACGGTCTCCCTCCACACCAACATGCTCGACCGCCTTCACAAGGCCGGCGTTCGGCATCACGTCTGGTACCCCGGGCCGTCCAGGACGGCACCACTCGTCATCGTGTCGGCCGAGGCGGCCTGCACGGAACGGTTCCTCGAGTACGTCAGCTTGCTACACAGCAGGCAACGGCTGGACCGCATCGTCGTCGACGAATGCCACCTCACCGTCACGGCGAGTGACTACCATCGCTCGATGTCGCGGCTGGGCTGGTTCGTGCGGAGCGTGCTGACGCAGACCATGTGGTTGACGGCGACGCTTCCGCCAGTGTTCGAGGAGGCCTTCTTCGAGCACAACAAGCTCGTGCGACCACGCATGGTGAGGGAGTCCTATAACGCCCGGCGCGAGGGCAGCCGATCTCGTCCGGAGCTGCTGGAGCCGAGAAGAGCTCTTTAGGAGTGAGCATGACAAGATCATCCTCTACTGCCGGACAAAGGAGCTGGTGGCGATGCTGGCCGCGCTGCTGGGCTGTCCACACTACATGAGTGATGGCTAGCGCGGATGCAGCGGCGTTGCTCGTGGGGGGCCACAGCACAATCATTATAGGCTCACACTTGATCTACGACATCACAACCTATCTCCCAGAAAGATGATGTATGAGCCGGAGGGCTGTGGGCTCAACTGTTTGCAATGCGGGGCACGCCAGAGACTGGCCCCGTCTCTCCCGAGCTCTCGGCCGTACAGGCTCGCGCCCTCTAGTGATCTGACGGCGGCGGACTCGATCCTCTCCTGCTCAACCGTGAAGCCCCTAGAAGCGTACACCCTAGTTCCATATGCAGAATGACAGCCAGAGATTGAAAAGAAGTTGGAGGACGCTTCGACTTGTCTTTGTGCGAGATTCTGTCACATCTGAGCAATACTACCATGTTTTTGAACGAGAAATCCCTAGCAGGCGCGTCCTCTATGTGATGTTCTCAGCCGAACAGTAGCTGAGAGAAAGTATCCTTCGCGTCCGTTAGATCCCAATCAACAAGCCGTCTCTCCCTCGCCTCGGCCATCTTCCTGCGCACGAAGGGCTCCATGGCAGCTCGCTCCTCATCAGTTAGTAGATAAAGCCGTGTCCTCCATAAGTCATGCCCAGCAACACCGCTTTCTCGGTCACCAAAGAACCTCTCGTCAAGGTAGTTCCAGTACACTGCGTCAAATGCCCAGCTCTTCCTCGCCGCGTAGCTGAGAAAGAACCGGCCCGTCGCCCAGCTTTGCTCCATGTATGTCGATAGTGGTGCCGACAATAAGCTCGACTTATCCGTCTCTGCTTCTGCCTTTCTCATCGCGGCGAGCCACGTTTTCAGACGCTTCTGATATACCTCACACCAGTCGTCCATGCCGGATAACCACATCTCCGCCGTCTCGAGAAGCAGCCACCATGGCGGGTCGAGAGAGAATTGCGTAGGCCCGACGTAGGTAAACTCCCAGTCAATAAGTGCTGCGATCTTATCCGAGCTTGTCAGGAGAATGTTACCGGCCCGGAAGTCGTCACCCCAGAACCGAAAGTTCTTGGAGCTCGAGGGCGCTGGGAGAAGAGTAGATCCAGGGATTTTGGATGACTGGGCAGACCAGCAGTCCTCGGAGAATCCAAATGTAGATAGTCGGCCTTGTATGGCGAGTCTGCGGAAGATCTGGCGCGCCACGTACTTGTTCCTGCAGTCGTCCTCGGAGGCCACTGCATCGTTGTGTTGGAACATGAGCTGGGCGATATGCATCTCCGCTAATGCAGTATACCAGCCGTCTGCCGTGGTGTATGTTGTGCCTTCTGGCGGGAGGACTGAACGAGGGACGTTCGCCAACCTAATCATGTCGGTCATGTTATGGGTGATTGGTCTCCCGGTGACCTCATAGTTTCCAGGACTGATCTCGAGCAATGAACCAATACGTGGAAACGTCAGCTGGTGGAGTTGTAGATAGCACTGAGCTATCTGGCCCCAGATGGCTTCCAGAGTCGAGTCGGCAATGTCTGGGTCTAGAACGTGAGGCTCCGAGGAGTCCTTGCTGGGTTTTGTCAACCTAGCTGACACGCTCCCCTGAATCTCAACACGGTCCATCATAATGTAGGGGCCAACCGGCGACTCCTCGCCGTAGAAATGCTGGCGAGGAATAGGTAGCCCCGTCTCTTTCACAATGAGCGCGGCCGTAGCCGCCTCTTGGGCGGTTTTCTCCCACGGGAACTGGATCAGGCTTGGACATGGAAGTCGGACCATGATGTCTGGTGACGTTTCCTCAAGCCGGATTCTGTAGAGCATGTTGAAGCCCCCGGCGACCAGGGGAGTAATCAATGTTGCTGGTTTGCCGAACTTTGCTTCGGAAAGCTCTTCGATATTACGGCAAACGGACTTGCGCCGCATTTGTTTTAGTGCCTTCTCGGAGTCCTCATCGTTCTTGTCCCAAGCAAGGTTGTCGAGCTCTTCTTGGCCGTCATACATCGTCGCAAGGAAACCGGTTGCTCCACTTGTGCTGGACCGTTGAACGTTGCTCCTTTCTTTGCAAAGTCCTTCGGCAGGGCTCAACTGCGAAATTGAAAATGAGAGTGGGATTAATCTAGAGTGATGGTTCAGCGATACCGTCAATCAAGTTCTAGGATTGGGGTTGAAAGATGGGCAAACGTGTTTGTCTCAGGCGCCTTTTTTTTAAATAGCAGGGCGGCAAGGGCGGTTAACATTGCGGGGATGTTTCGTAAGTTAGTCCCACACTATTAATAGCAGGGTGCATAAATCGATACGATTGGACTTGCGGAGTAGTGGCGCCACCTAAGACAGGAACCGGGTGAGAAGTCATGCTGTATACGTCACGAATAGCCACCGGCAGGTCGCCAATCATATTCAAAGGGTTCCCATCCCTGAGCCACGGAGCTCTTCGCTCCTTGTATTTTTGGTGTTCCTTCACCTGAGACGACCATCCTTCTGGCCGTCATCATGCGGCCAACAAGGCGTAATTGAGGCATTGCCTTGCTGCAATGATACGTTCCCAAACAACACCTTCACTAGTGAAAGAAGGGGGGTAGACAAGATTTTAGGGAGAGCATATCATACATGAGGCCATATAAGATGGCCGAATTCCTCCGTCGCTTATATCAATACTAGCTATACCCGAATCATTTGCACCTGACTGTTGCAGAGTCAAAGGAAGCATTTTTCTTTCGAGTCCTGAGTCCTAAGCTGTGAGGGCCTTCGTATTCTCTCCCCTTATTGCGAATTGAGACATCTCGGCTTTGGCGTCGCCGCATTGTCAGTCATGCCACTTCCCAGGTCTATCCGTGATTCGCAGTATCTTTTATAGATTGCCATATCAAGTAGGCCCTCCTGAACAGCCAAAAAAAAAGGACCATTCTTCTTAGGCGTATTCCTTCAGAAAACTGACTTCTTGCGCTAGACTATTGCTCAAGCCTTCCGACAATATGCAGCATAGTTAACCGCTTTTAATTCTTGACCCCTCTTGCTCTTTAGGAAACCGCGAGGCCTATTGAGGGAGATTGTGCCGACCGCTGCTAAGACTGAAAAGCCAGTTGTCGCTTTAGAAAAGACTTCCCCTCACCCTATAACTATTATACTATTCCTACTCGGGAGTTAGGCATCCCATTACTATTGGACGCGCTGGATAATACCGAGGGTCTGACCCTGGGCGCACCCTCGAGGTCTGAGGAGGCCCACTTAGAAGGGGCAAACACCGACCTCCAGACCTTTGCCCCCACGTCGGTCCTCCAGTAACCTGCCCGGCACGCAACAAAGGTGTGACATCTTTCCGCCGTACAGCCAAAGATAACCGCTGCGAATTGATCCGTCTCAGAGCAATTTGTGGCAGTCAATAACCCCGTGGCCATGGACGTAACTAATCCCAATAATGCGGCCCCCGATCCAGAATACAGACTACTTCCAGCGTCCTGCGACCCCGCTGATCTCTTTATATTATACTAGGCCTCTAAGCCTCTAGCTATTCCTGTATAATATCTCTATCCTAAATTTTATAGTCCGGGGTCTATGCTACTACGTCAATAAACTACCCCCTTATTATGTTAATATACCTTAAAATTCTATACAAAAATATAATCGTCGGCTAGCTGCCGACGATTATTATTAATATTAAGCTATATTTTTAGCCCCGTGCCGAGGGCCTAGAGCGGAGCCCGGGGCCTAGAGCCCCGTGCCTACGAGTAGGTCTAACTCTCTACCCCGATAAACTATGCCGTTAGCTGTGTCGCTGGCTGTGCCGCTGGCTGTGCCGTTAGCTGTGCCGTTAGCTGTGCCGCTGGCTGTGCCGCTGGCTGTGCCGTTAGCTGTGCCGCTGTTAGCGTGGCCTGGTCTCTCCTCTGAACCTAAGTGCAGACGTCCTCGTCTGCCGAGTCGTAGAGGTACTGTAAACTATATTGTCCTTTAATAAGGTTCTTAACCGCCGTTCACTTGCTAACATTTCTTAAGGCACTCTACTGCTCCTTATCTCCCATTGACATTATTAAATCAAAACGATAGCTATGGAACTTGCCGGTGGAGTCGTCTCTTGCTGCTCCTATGCAAGAACGGGATAACAAAACGCGTTGTCTCGGTCCTCTCGTTACTTTCCTAACAATACGGGAATGTGCGAAAAAGCTACGTACAGGATATTCGCCATTATCTCTTGGGCGTCTGCTGCTGTTGTGTCTGTTGTCTTTATTGTCTATGACACCGGAGACGACCGAACGGGTCGCATCCGGCAGCAAAACCTGACGCATCTTATAGCTTTCACTATCCACGAAGCCGTGGTAGACATTTTGTAGTGCGTTCAACCCAACCCATACTTTTCTAATATATAAATCTTATGCTTCTGCAGGGGGTTCCTACTCATTCCATAGCTCTGCTACATATTCTGTCTTTTTAAAAGGAAGGAATACGCTCTTCCTGCCCGTGGTGTCTGCATCTATTCCATCGTCTATAACTTATTACATTGCTTTCGTCGTACTTTTCGTCCAATCCCTTTTTGTGTAGGCGGAAGTCGTGTTAGCAATAAACTTCTTTAATCTTACTATATTATATTTCCGACACCACAGCTCGCCTATCATGCTGTACGCGCGTATTATTGCAGGTTTCCCTTTTCAGACTTTCGTTGCTATATATTGGAAGGGTGCGATAATGGTACCGTTTAGCCTAACAAGCTTTATCGTCGGCAATGTCTTTATCCAGGGAATTCTTGCCTACGGGTTATTCTTAACAATTTACTTCTATCTGCGTACACATACGACCTGCCGAGTAGGAGGTGACATGAGCCGGACTTTGCGCACACACATACATGCATGCAGGGCGGGCGAACGGTGGCAACTCTGCCTATGTACGCTCACAAATATGTCAAAACAAGGCTGACCAACAAGGGCAAGCCCCTGAGGGTGTCATCGTAAATACGAGTATGTGCATGCGTACACACACTCGGTTGGTCGGTTGGCTGGTTGGTTGGTCCAAGTCAGGCCTCGCAAGCTCACAGCGCCTGCAGATCGACGGACTCCATCCCTGTCTTGGCACCCCTGGTCACTCGAGTGGTTGTGGACCATGTCCAGATGCCGCACGGCATTTCAATCAGTGCCATTTCATGGCGCGCCGCCCTCGTCCCAACAGGTTCATTTTGTCGCGGCCGGCCCCAGTACAAGAAGTCTTGGGGTTCTGACAGAAAAAGCCAGCCCAGACACCCAGCCAAGGTTCTCGTCCATCTCTCAACCCCCTTCATCTCGTGCTTCTCCTTGAGCCATACATCTGTCTCCTGAATTCATTGCATCCCATGGCATCCGAGGTGGAAACCACGCCGCCCTTGGGCCCGAGCCCGCAGTCAGGCAGCGAGGCGAAGCCGAGCCCCCAGGCCAAGCACGGCGTTCGCTTCTGGGGCACCTTCGTCTCGCTGTGCCTGCTCGCCTTCATCTCAGCCCTCGACGTAGCCATCATCACCACGGCGCTGCCCACCATCACGGCCGAGATTGGCGGAGCCCGGCAGTACGTGTGGATCGCAAACTCGTTCATCGCCGCCTCGTGCGTGCTGCAGCCGCTATTTGGGCAGCTGGCCGACGTCTTTGGCCGCCGCGTCCCGCTAATCGTCGCCGTAGCCCTCTTCGCCCTCGGGAGCGCTCTCGGCGGTGCTGCCACGGGCGTCGCCATGATGCTGGCCGGCCGCACCATCCAGGGCGCCGGCGCCGGCGGCATGTACGTGCTGCTCGACATTGTCTGCTGCGACCTCGTGCCGCTGCGGGAGCGCGGCAAGTATATTGGCCTGCTCTTCTCGTGGTCCGGTGTCGCCGCTGCCATCGGACCCCCTATCGGCGGCGCCCTGGCCGAGACGAACTGGCGCTGGATCTTCTATCTCAACCTACCTTTCTGTGGCCTTTCACTCGCCGGACTGCTTATCTTTATGAGCGTTGGCACCGGAAAGGTCGACGACAGCGTTGCTGACTCTCGGCGAGGAGCCCTTGCCGCCTGGGCCCGGCGACTCGACTATGTCGGCAACCTCATCTTCATCCCCAGCACCGTCTCCTTGCTCATCGGACTTATCGAGGGCGGCGTCGAGCACCCATGGTCGTCGTGGCATATCCTCGTGCCGATCCTGCTCGGCATCGCCGGCTTGTTCGTCTTCATGGCCCATCAAATCCTCCTAACTGAGCTGCCCAGCGTCCCGCCGCGGCTGTTTGGGAACCGCACGTCTGCCGCGGCGCTACTGATGACGTTTACATCGTCGGTGCTAGTCCAGGCCGTCTCCTACTTCCTCCCCGTATATCTGCAGGCCGTCCAAGGCACCACCGTCGTCGACTCGGGCACCTTCTTCCTGCCCTTTGCCCTGGGCACGCTCGTCTTCGCCGTCGTGAGCGGCCTCGTGCTCAGCGCCATTGGTGTATACCGGCCTTTGCATGCCGCCGCCTTTGCCATGTCGGCCTTGGGCTTTGGTCTGTTCACGCGCCTTGACGCTGCCACGCCCAAGGTTGCCTGGGTCTTCTTCCAACTCATCGTCAGCGCCGGCGCCGGGCTCGTCCTGTCGACACTTCTTCCCGCCATCATGGCTCCGCTTCAAGAAAACGACGTGGCGGCAGCTTCGGCTGCGTACAGCCTCATCCGCACCTTTGGCTACATCTGGGGCATCGTCATGCCCGGCGTCATCTTCAACGCTGTTTTCGACAAGAACCTCGGCCACATCTCAGACGCGTCTCTTCGCTCTCAGCTACAGGGAGGCGCTGCTTACTCGTTTGCCAGTCAGGCACATGCGCTGTATAACACGCCTAATCCCGTTATCTGGGGCCAGGTTCTCGACGTCTATACGAGGAGTCTGGGGGTGATTTGGTGGGTTTGCCTGGGTATCAGTCTCTTTAGCTTCTTAGCCGTGGGAGCGGAGCGCGAGGTTGAGCTCAGAAAACAGCTTGAGACCGATTATGGACTCGAGGGAAGTAAAAGCAGTGTAACACCGGATCTTAAGGAGAAGGAGAGCAAGAGAACTAAAGAGGTATTAGCAGAGGCGTAAAAATACTACCTAGACTAGACTATAAAGATATAACGGTTTAGTTCCTAAGGGATAACGTAGAGGTTTATATTAGTAATAAGGTCAGGGCGTCATGCTATAATTAGTAGGCTTATGGTATTATTTTAAAGTTAAATAGATTATTATGGCACTTTAGTTCTGTAGCTATAAACTTTACTTCTGCTGTAGGAGCTCTATATAATTTGTTGAGGGAGCAAGAACACACCAAAGGCTGAGTGCAACGGATGTCGTGTAAGTCGTGTAAGTCGCACACACTAGGACCTTGCCCAAGCAACTCACAAGCCGTAGAGCACATACAAGACCAGGTAGGCGTACAAGAACCGTAAGGGACTAAGTGAGTGTCCTCGATAGCAACGTTTTGTAATATTCGACTTCCGTCGTAATATTACTATATACATATCTGCTAGTAATCCCCTTATTCGAACGTCGCGTAATTATAATTTTAAATTAACCGTTCATAGATAACTCCACTGTTAAAACATTAGTTGCAGCCGGAGAGGCAGATAATAATAATATAGCTTTATCCGAGCGGAGACGTGGTCCTCGTTATTCGGACTGGCTCGACTAAATGTTTCCTTATATCGAGTGAGATGCTTAGGCTTACTTCGAAATACTTTAATGCGCTATTAAGTTTCTCGTTTATAAAATGTTAGGCAATCCAGAGAGGAGAATGCCCATTTAACGCTTAAGGACGACGACCAATAAAGTCCTTCTAACCGTATTGTTTAGTATACCACGACGGTAATAACGATAGTTTAGGGTTAAGGGTTAAAGGGTACTTTCAGCATCGCTTGGAAGCATTTTCGGATTAGGAGTTAGGGTGAGCTTAAGAAGTTTGCCCCTTGCAGTGGGATTTCTCCTGTTATAGCACCTATCCGATATTATACTTCGCTTTCCATGTTAATATACTAAGGACGACTATGACCCGGTAGCTAGCGACGTTTAGGACAAGGCTACTATATACTTCGTACTAAGCTTAATAGCGAGCATGAAACTTCTGCAAAAAGCAAGCTAATCTCCTAAAATGAGGAATTTACGCCCTAAGTTAGTTATCAAGCCTGCGCTTCTCACTAGGGAGCCCACCAAAATTAGTTATCTGTGGCTGATCGTGGCAGAGCCCCGATACCGCACTTAGCGCACTCACTACAGCGCACTCGGCGCATTTATTACATACTCGTACTTAGCGAGTTTTACGCCGAGGTATAGGAAAGGTATAGTACCTTAGGAATCTTAGAATATATAAATTAATTAACCTTAGTAATAGCTTTATCTCGTCTGTACTCGTAATCGCGTAGGCAGTATCGTATTAGATACAGATAGCTATATCTAATAGCTGGATTGAGGCGCGGAAGCGGCACTGCGGCATCGGGGTTCTGCCACGATCAGCCACAGCTACATAACTAATTTGGTACTGGGGGCGGGGATTTAGGTCAAAAAGGGGTGATTGGGCGCGACGTGGGCCAGCCGCCTAAGGCGTTCCGATATGGAATTACTGCGATGAAATGGCGCTATGGGGGTTCGGCTTATTAATTAATAGGCCGGCTTTATATAGGTATAAAGCCCCCCTCCCCTTCTGGCGTGCGACACCTCAATAACACACTTAACCTAAAGCGACACTAACTCGCCTGCCTCTGGGTCCCGGTGATAAATCAAAGTGTATTATTTGATTCGACTCCTCGGATTTCTTGTTTGCTACGAATCTTACTCTCATCTATAGGGTGTTGCGCGACAAGCGTGAATGTCCCACTCCCCGCCTAACGATGGCCGGAAGCCTTGTCGCCCGCAAACGGAACATCCAATGTAGAACCAAGGTGAAAACTGGTTGTGCAACCTGCAGGTCAGTCCCAAATCCCATCACCGGTCTACGCTCCAAGATTGAGGCTTTACACGGGAGGTTAGCTCTATAGTGATTGTACTCACTTAGCAATAGAATAAGAAAGGTCAAATGCGACGAGAACAAGCCATTTTGCCAAAAATGTGTCGACACTGGTCGTACTTGCGACGGCTACGAGTCTCCCTTTAGAGTTTTTATCAGTCAATCCATCAACAACGCTCATGCTGGCTGCATCAAGTCAGGCGCTGGGTTACAACCCATCCAGCCCACCTTGACTGAGATAGCCCCTCAGGATATCGACCTCCTCAATCGTTACTTCTCAACCAAGACCATGTTCGACGTGAAGCTAGGCTGTGATGAAGAAGCCAGGCAAGTCCTCCAAGCCAGCTTGACTGATCCGCCGATACGACATGCAGTCTCGTCTCTCAGAGCTCTTCGGGAACATCTCGAGATGTCTGGAGACGCTGCGGCGTCTGTCGCGCAGCAGACCCCGAGCTATGGCTATGACTATGGCCTCCAGGAATACTGTATGGCCTTAGGAGGCCTCGCGTCCAACTTGTCGTCTCCGGGCTCCAACGGGTTGAAGTCGGCATTACTTTGCTGCCAGGTCTTCATCAGCATCGAGCAAGTGCGGGGGAATTACGCTGCCATGGCCGAGCACATGATTCGAGGACTCAGCATCATGCACGAGTATCGGGCAAGGCCAAGTTTTGTTGCTGCAGATAAATTGGTGCCAGGACACCATGACCAGCTACCCTTGCTAGATGTTTTCATCATCAAGCTGTTCGCTGCACCATGCAAGTTCGCGGATCCTCCAGCAACAGCCGATATAAGCGGGACGACGATGTCTGTGTGTATGATGTCGCCGCATCAACAGACTGTTGAATCTCGCAATCTTCGCACGATTGCACCCGACATGCGGACAGAGCTTACAAGGATCGCTGCATCGACGCTTGAATTCCTCGGCAAAGTGTCGTGTGTCGAATCGGCAGGAAACGCTCTTCGACTATTATCCGAGAAGGCATCTCTGCTGGACTCGTTGGAATCGTGGCTCACTGATCTTGAACCCGTTCATACGGACATCAAACCTCCTGTCCCTGAGCTTATTTCAGTGTCTTTCCTGCGCTTCTTCCATCAGATACTGAAAATCGTTCTCTTGGGGGCACTAGACTCCTCACCAGATCTTTATGCCGAGCTGCGGATCGAGAACGGCCGATTGCAGGGCGTAGCTAGTACTGTGGATAAAAGAGTAGAAGCTTATAGAGCGTGCAGTGGGACTGGAAGCAGTCGAGGGGAGCCATCTAAAGTACGCTGATATATTTATGGCGAAGTGGCGCAATCTTTTCATGCTACGCATCTGATTCCTGTCTTTTTGACAATGAATGGAATTCGCGGACTTTATAGCTAGCAAGACGTTTCTTACATATGCTATTTGTCTTGGGCTGTACTCAGACGCGCTAGGACATGGGCTAATTCAGAAACTTAGTCGCATTTGTAAATTATCGGCTGATTTGCCTCACCGATTCAGTCCAACCCGCTCCGCAATTACACGCCGTATGATATCGCCTAGATAGCTTCACTCCAGAGTACGTTGGGCCCTGGCAGTACCACCCACCGGTCTTGCAGTCTCTAATGTTGAGCAGTTTTCTTCATGTTTGCTGGCGCATCATCGCCGGCACCCGCTACATGCTCATCGCCGGCACATTCTTGCATGTATTGGGCTTGATGATGACCGGCATCTCCAAGACGTACTATCAGATCCTGTTGAGCCAAGCAGTCTGTTCCGCCATCGTCGCCACGCTCCTTTTCAGTCCTGCGATTTTAAATGTATGCCCCAGCCTTTCCCGATGCTCGTAAATGTCGGCCAACTGAGTCGTGGTTTTGTTTTTAGGTATCGACATGGTTTCTCAAGAAGCGCGGCGCCGCACTCGGCATCGTTGCGACTGGCTCATCTCTCGGCGGTGTAATCTTCCCAGCCCTCATCATCAACTTGCTCCCTCGAGTCGGCTTCGGCTGGACCATTCGCTGCTGTGCCTTCCTGATCCTGGCGCTCTTGCTGTCTGTAACTTTGCTCTCACAAGCCGTATCAAGCCTCAGAAACATTCCATGGAATTTGTAGCATTCGTCCGGTCCCTGCGAGAGCCGGCCTTTGCCTTGTGGACTATTGCAGTTTTGTTCTTCTACCGTGCGCTCTGGTCAAACACCCCTCCATATCGTACACGACACTGATATTTCTTCCAGGGAGCATGTTAATTCCCTTCACGTTCATCGTCGCCGACGCAACCGTCCACGGCATGTCGCCTCATCTCGCGTAATACCTCGTCTGCATCCTGAACGCTACGAGGTAAGAAAGCCAGCCGGCCCCCCAGCTCCAGGTGATAATTGCAATCAGCTGATATCTACGCTTCCAGCATTTTCGGGCGCACCGTGTCCAATGCCATTGCGGACAAAGTCGGACACTTCAACGTAATGATCGTCATGGGCGCCTTGACGTCGATCCTGATCCTCGGCCGTTGGCTCCCCTCGGCTGGCAACGCACCCATCATCCTGTTCGCAGCGCTCTTTGGCGTGTCCTCGGGCGCTGGCATCAGTTTCACGCCCGCCCTCTGTGCCAGCTCTCGTCTATTCAAGACATTGGTGTCCGCACCGGCACAGTCTTTACAATCTCGCCATTTGCCGGGCCGACTGGGTCTCCCACTGGCAGTGCCATCATTTCAAGTAGCGGAGGGTCCTTCACCAAAGCCATCACCATTGGTGGCGCAACTTGCGCAATTGGGACGATACTTGTCGTGGCCACCCAAATCTCGTTAGTCGGCTGGAGACCGGCAAAGGTGTTGGCAAGAGAGATACCTGTTGCGAATCCTGGATTTTACCTTGATTGATTATCTTAGCGTACGTAGCATCTATTACTGGATTCGCTGCCTCGGAAACTTTATAACGACTTCCAAGGTTGCGCTCTCCTTTATTTGCGGAATACGCAATGGCTCATTATCGAGGATTTGATGTCGTATAACCACTATACCAATAGGCAAAAGTAGAGTGCATACTCCAGCAGATACGCTAATGGAAGCGATTATATACTTTCTGAATGTAACATTTAAAGTGTCCTCCGTAGCCCTCTCTGTGAATAAGACACTCGCTAAGCATTTCCATGAAAGCGTCCTGGTCGCTTTTGGCAAACTTTAGATAGCTCGCCTTTATAGCGGCCTCTATCGTCCCGTCATCGACTCCTGTCCATCCTTACTCCCCAATCACTTATTTCGCCGATGCCAGTAAGCCCTCGAGGGCCACGGCAGCATCCTGCACATTGCTATGTTTTTTGACAGCCATTATAGAGGTGTCTGGGAGCTACTCTTTTGATGCTCGCTGCCATGTACTCTTATCAAACTCTTCCGTCTTTAAGGGGTTGGAGGTGCTGGCGAACGCGCGGTGGTAATGTACTACTTACACATTGGAGCGGATCACTAATATTCCGCGCGGGGTTGGGGCGCGCATTGCGGACCTGTGGCGAGCTGGGTGCCGCGCCGCGGTTGTCTTGGGGCAGCTAGGCGGCCATTATTCCTCTTCAGATTGATTTCTATCCTATTAGCTACCCTATTTACGTGCAGCAGCCGCAGCAGCTGCAGCCTCCTTGTCAGCGGCCAACATCTTCTGTATGGCTGGCCTATTGATGCAGCGGTCCCACCAAGCACTCACGGCTTTGCGACTGAGGATGACGTCTGCATACCCGCACGCGAAAAGTCTTTGGATCAGCGGAATGTAGTAGATATCCGCCAGAGTGAAGTCATTTCCGGCCATGTGGTCCTTGTGTTGCAAGAGACGTTCTGCCACGTCGAAAAACGTCTCGACCAACCGCAGTGCACCTGAGACGACGGCCTCATCGGGAGGTAGCCCCATGAATTTTTTGGCAAATTTCTCAAATGCGATTCTACCTACGGGGTCGGCGAAGTAGAGCATTTCTGCCGAGAGCGCCTGGTCAAACAGCGCCGCAGCTTCGACGTCGGAGTCCGGGGGTAGAAGTGGGAACAAGTACTTTTTCGCGAGGTATTTGCAGATTGCGCGACTCTCGTAGAGAGTGAAGCCGTCGGGGAAAGTGACGACGGGTATTTTACCCCACGGGTGACGTTTCATGTTTTCTTCGGACTGGGTGCAGCGGCGTCAGCGATATATAATTTTACAATTTGCTTAGGCGGAGGATAAGCCCCATCGTCTTCCTAAGAGAAATGGTTCACCTACCTTTTGTTCCCCTTTTTGCAGGTTGACAAGCACGAGTTCGTAATCCGTGAAGCCGCCTTCGGCGAGAGTCAAGCGGACACGGTCCGTGTTGGTCGAACCGCGAGCGCCATACAAAGTAAAAGCTGGCATTTTCGAGCGGTGCAGTAGTTTTGACATGAATCTAGGGCTGTTAGTGATGAGCTTCGACATGTGCAAGTACAGTACTCCTTTGGAGCTTTGGAGAGAGATTGGGCGGGCCACTCAGTATATAAGTCGATCGAGACGATTGGGCCGGGCCTCGGATCAGAGCATGACAGACAATCGCGTTAGTCGCAGGAATGTGGAGTGTGCTGCTAGAAGGAGGATGAAGCCTACCCTTTCAACAGCACGTACGAAGTACGAAGTATGGTTGGTGGGTTCGCTTTCGCTACCCAATCGAGCTAGCGCCGACGCCTGCCTTGCATGCTGCTTACGAAGGAACGTCTCGTATATACTCGTATACACCAAAATAGGACTGGATACCCTCCGAATGGACTAATTCAGAAAACAGGATGCAGACAGCGCAAGTTACATGACCTAACAACAGTTTCGAAGCACGCGGGGTAGATTCACACGCGAAAGTGCTTCGAAACTTTTGCAACCCAACTGTAAGCCGGATAAAGCTGGAGGCACACCTCGGACATGGACTAATTCAGAAAACAAGATGCAGATATTAGCACAAGTTGAAAGGGGGGGGGAGGCTGGCGGCACTACCGAGCGCTATTGGACAGAGACCCTGCACATCTCTGAATGCTCTGAATGCAGAAGTGAGAATGTTCTTTATTAATAAAAGAAGATGAAAGTAACCGTCAAAGACAAAGTAGACTTTGTTCTATGTCTCGCTCATGTATCACGCTCTCACACCACTTAACTTCATTTTCAAGGTAGAGGAAGAAGGAACAAGTCGGTCGGCAGAGTGCGTGTATAAGATTGCGTGCGCCTTCCGTTTGTAGTATGCGGACCGAACAAACCAATCAGCATGTGGAGGCTGATAGGGGCCTCAGCCTCAAAACCCGATCGATTGCAGCTTGGCAGCCCCACAGGGTGCGTACGAGTCGCTGATGACGTGTTGCTGGCTCTGCCGACCTCGAACCACCCGCTGGCCACGCGTGAGCGGAAAAACCGTTGACATCGCACACCCGTCGTCCACGGCACCTGTCGCGCCTGCCTGGCTCGCCGCACGACATCGCCACTCCGCTCCTAATCGTTGGTCTAGCCGTGCTTCTGGCGGTAATGCTTCTGTATGCCGCGCGCCGTACGGGCAACATACTGGCATTCCTCCTCGTTGCATCGAAACCCGTTACTCTCCGGCGGCGCAATAAACGGGATCGGGTCTACCGTCGGCGGCGGGAACTTGAATGCCTCTAACCCGGCCTGGTCTTGAACAATCCCTGGGATCAAACCTACCTTCTCCGTAACCGTCTTCCTTTCCTCGACCGAAATGGACACATGCCACTCTTTTAAATAGCTGGGCACCTCCTTGGCTACGCATACAAACCGACATGTCTTGCATATTACGAACGGGTACTCGCGCATATGGACGAACGGCTCCATGGCGACAACTTCCAACGGCCAATGCCTACCTTAATAATAATCACCGGGCGCTCGTTCCTATTGTCTGCTGCTGTCGCTGCTTCTGTCGCTGTCGCTGCTGCTGTCGCTATCGCTGTTGCTTACCTGTTGTTGGGCTTGGTGCCGTTGAACTGGGCTGACTTATACGGACCGTCTCAATGTGAACACTAGGCCATTGTATTTCGACCGATATACGCACATTCGCTCGCCCGTAAGGTCAATTGCAGGCCCGTCATGTCAGTTCAATTCATCCGTAACCCCGTCGCCCCTTTGTAACGAAGCTTTTTCGTCTCCTCACAAGCTCAGGCAGACGAATACTCAACGGCCCCTCTCCTTGTCGAATACGATGCATTTCCTCCTCCTCGGCGCCACTGGTCGGACCGGCAATCACGTCGTATCTGAATTGCTCTCTCAAGGTCATACAGCGGTAGCCCTTGTCCGTACCTCTGGCAGCCTCACCCCTTGCCCTGGCCTCATCGTTATTACTGGCTCACCACTATCAAATTCGGACATAAAAAGCGCTCTCTGCGCGGCGCCTTCCCTGACACCTTCTGCGGCCATCGCCACATTCAACACAGTCCGCAAGTCCGACAGCCTTTTCGCGCCTCAGCTCTCACCTCCTCGATTCCTGGCCGACTCCTGCTCTAATGTTTGCGAATTTCTGGAGCATGCCGGCATTCATCGCATTGTAGTCATGTCGACAGCAGGTGTCGGGGATTCATGGGCTAACCTACCGTAGCTGTCCAAGGCATTCATGGGGTAGACCAACATCAAGTACGCACTCGAGTACCACGGCCTTGTAGACAAGGAGATTCGGCTGACAAAGATGGATTGGACTCTTGTGAGGGCTTCGAGGCTGGAATTCGACGATCCGAAGCAGAAGCCGACCGAGACTAGGGTGCACGTGCAAAATCTGGACAGCAAGGGTGTCGGATTGCGCATGAACGATAGCGTGAGTGTTTCTAGTGCGGCGAGATTCCTAGTCAAGGTTGCAGTCGAAGGACTCTTTATCAAAGGCGCAGTGGTTGTAAGGGATTGATGCCGCCGAGGAAGTCGTGGAATTTGGCGATTCTTAGGGACTCGCTATAACGGAAGAAACCTAGGCTCTATTTCGCTAACATACTTAATAAAAGAAGCACCAGTATGTAGCAGAATTAAAGAGCTTGAAATAATCCTCCGGTGCTCCCGTTACTAGGAAGTAACGAGTGTTAGTGCTAAAGATGTCCGCCTAGACAGAACCCATCCTCGCACGTTACTAACAGGAACGAGGCTGCGAGATTCAAGGCCTAGGTTAACACGTACGCTTAGATCGGCGATAGACATATCACCTTTAACCACTGAAATAACTAGATATATGCACCCGCTGTTTAAGTCTTAGTAGTTATTTTTATCGTTCTAGTTATTATCTTCGTATCTAGGGTAAACCGCCCTAGTACCGCTACCTATCTCTAAACTGCCCTTTTGTAAATCGACCTGCAGTATATGGCACAATTAGGTCGAAGATCCTCAAAGCATCTGCGTCATGGAAATAGCGGGGCCCGAAACCCGGCAGTTCCAGAGAAAGAGTGGCCCACAGACGTCTTAATCCCGCCAGAGCTTCGGAGCTCAGCTTCTCGGCCTCCTCAGGCCTCCCAAGTGATTTCAGAATCATAGCATACAGATACTGGACATTCTTCTGGCCACGAATAGTTAACTTACCCTGAGAACTAAAACATGCCAAAACCGCCTGCCTGTAAGTAGGTGTTAGACTTGCATTTTGCGGCGATTGTTTCTTATGGGCATTATCTTACTTAGCTTCTTCGAACTTCCCAAGCTGGCGTAAAACCACAGCCATGGCAAATGCAGTATCCCTAGATTGGCGGTTTGAATGACCAAACGTTGCCACGCGTAGATCATACACACTTCTTAGAGCCTCTAGTGCTTCGTCTAGTCTCCCTGCCCTGAGGAGGCACAACCCGCGACAGAAGTAGAATCGTGTGTGGTCATTGGCTGGCCCATCCACCTAGTCAATAAGTTCTGTCGACTTTTGGCTCAGAACTATCGCTTCTTGTATGCGACCCTGGCCAATTCGCGCCCATGCAAGATTGCTTTTAGATTCGGCATACTCGAACTCTGGAATCTCACCTAGGGAAGAGAGATCGTCTTTGAGGCTTAAGGACTTTCCTAAAAAGACCTCTGCCTCATCGTATTCGTGCATATTGATTAGTTGGCAAGCAACATCATTATATGCATTCGAGAGAAGGACACGGCTCAAAAACTTTTCGCCGTCGGGTAGGTTCATCCTCGCATGCTCTTCACGGAGCCGTAACACTTTTCTAATCTGAAATATTGCCATCTTGCCATCGCTCAGGCCGCGGGTGTGTGCAATTATTCCCCACCAGATGGTAAGTGCTGTAGCCTCAAGTTTTACGGACTCTGATGTGCCAGGATCGGACTCTTCTGAAGAGGTTAATGAGTGTTCCCCAACCTTCTTGGTTGGTGAGTGAACAGGGCGAATGTTCTCGCAAATCTTCGCAGCTGCCGATAAGACAGACAGGCCCGATTCTGCAATGTCGACCTCGTACAAATAATTCCCAGCACTCGTCAGTAGCTCTGCAAATTCCAGTCGGCCAATAATTGGCCTGTCTTCCAGACTGGATGTGTTGTACACCTCCAGGAGCCTAAGTACGTGAGCAACCGACTTTTTGTAGAAAGTCCATTCCGCAAACATCGGTATCATGAATTCGGATAGCGCTGGGAAATTATGTCGTACAATGGCCACCGCTTGGTCAAAGGTGTGTTGTCGAGTCTGAGGGTCAGAGTTGAGGTCCATCAAAATCTTCCATTGTAGCTGTCGGTGGATCGAATAGAACGATGGTCCAGTTTCAGTCTCATGTAACTCAACAAGGTGACGGGCCACAAGCTGGCTTCTCATCTCTCGACGGCACCTTTATTCGTCAGTTTGATGAAGTTAGCTATTAGATAGTAACATGCCTTTGCTTGTCGTTTGGCTTAAATATTCTCAAAGAGTGATCCTCAGGTTGTACAGAAAGAAGATCTTCTGATATTTCAGTAGGCGAAAGCATGCTCATAATCCGCAAGACAGATATTGGCATAGTAGTCAGCCTGCCCAAGGACATGTTGAACGCAGCGTGTATTGGCCGTTCGTACTGGTAGGTTGCTGATTTAGAACTGATGCTGCTGATTGGATTATCACTCTTGGTCCACGACTGCCGCATATCCTCAAGGGTTCCTGCTAGGGATTCGTGACAGTCCATCATGTATCCTGCAAGTCCGACGAGCAGCAGTGGCGAACCCCCAACCTCCCTGGATAGATCTCGGCCCAATTCCATTGTCAGCGTAGATGGATCTTCCTTGTTTTGGATATGCAAGAGGAGACGGGACCCTTGTTCCTCAGTGAGAGGCAGTAGTGGCAGCTCTGATCGTGAGCGATGCGTCATCTTCTGGTCCTGAGAGGTAATGAGTATAGAACCGTGTCCGCAGGCCGGCCAGTACCGATGAATAAGGTCGGAGGCTTCCACATTGTCGAATATTAGTAGCCATGATGTGTCTTAGAAGTAACATTAGATCGTGTGATGCAGGAGCGTTAGTGTACATACTTTGGCAAAGCCAGACCTGAGCCTTTTCGACCTGCAGAGCGAGATCTGCGCCTTTGTGACCCGAGCATAAACCAAGTACTCCAGAAATTTTGGCGAATGCTTGAGCAAGGACCGTTCCATCCCCGGATGGAATCCAAAAGATATACGGGTAGGTTTGCCTTTGGCGAAAGGCAAACTCCAGGGCAACCTGAGACTTTCCTACTCCAGCCATGCCATGAAGTACACAGGACATTTGTTCGGAAGGATGTGGAGCAAGCAATCCCCAAATCAGCTCTAACTCTTTGTTTCGCTCGAAAAACTTCGAGTTCCTGGACCACGGAACCAAGAAGGCACTCTCAGGGCCTTTCGGCAACACTTCCAGCTGTGGAAGTGCGCTCGAGATCTTGTCAAGGGCTGTCTCAGTGGACACGGCGTGGGCCAACCTTGCCTCTGCTTCGAAGTGTTTGGCTTCTGCCCTAATTTGATCGAGGACTTTGTCAAACGTCTCCTTGAGGGATCCGATGTTAAGAAAGCTCATTGCGAAGTGAACTGCAATCAGGTCAGCGTCCAGAAGATGAAACTAGTGAGCCATAAGGAGGAACCCTTCCTACCTAGCACTCGGCGCCTGAAGAACGTTGCTGCTTGGGTGGCGAAGTCCAGGTATGCACAGTATATGCCATGGAGGGCTAGTTGAAGCCGTTGCCGTTGCGGGAAAAGCTGCATGTATTCTTCGAAACGAGGCATTGCGCATGCAATGTCCTCGTACATGCTAATAATTTGACATAGAGTGGAAGAGAAAGCACATGCCACCTGATGCAAAAGGTCAGCTTTGAGTCAGACCTTGGGTAATGTCCCTGCAAAAGCTCGATCACGACTCACGTCTAGGATAATCTTAATGGTACCCCATACCTAAGCAGCCTAACGTTAGTCTCATCTTTATGCTGTCTCAATATTTACTTTGTTGCGTGGTAAGGGGAACATTACCAGGGAGGCAATTTCCGGGTTAGCCTGTGTAAAGACGCTGATGGCCTCGCTGAAGGTGCGCAGGTGAGAGAGGACAGGTGCAAGTTTCGCGAAGTATCGCGAGCTTCGCCTCGTCGCGTGCCTCTGCCGCAGCTCATCCACGGATTGCTGCATGGACTCGTAGGACATCGCTGTGAGCATGGAGCCTTTGTTGTTGACTTTCGCCACGGCCTCAACTGCTCTCGCCGCAGCATCTCCCCAGATGTCGTTGGGTGTTAGGTGCTCCGCTGGAGGCATGGCCGAGTACTCAGTTGAAGTGGGTGTAACGTTTTAGAGGCAACAAATCTCAAATTAAGTATGAAAGTGACTTTAATCCAAGCCAGTAACCCTATATCATTCAGGCGGTCGGTGCTATGAATACAAGGTGTGTGAAACTGGGGGAGGACGGGATCAAGTACGGCGATTACGATAAGACAGAAAGCTAGAACGCATACTCAAAATTTGGGGGACTGCGCCCTTTTCATTCTGTTGGGCCAGTTGGCCAGTGAATACAAACTTGTATACAAGCGAACTGATTCGTTGCCTCGTTTCAGCCACGGTCGGACAAGGTGGTGGTAGGGCACATGAATTGAGAGACACCCAACACCGACGTCTTCCATTACCGTTTTGCATATTTCCCCTCCTGCACCATCCCAGATTCCATCGCCTACTACTCCGTACACATCTTTTGTATAATTGAGTGGCAACTCTCTTAGCCGGATCGGCCGTCCCCATCCATCACGCTTCTTCGCGTTCTTACTATCGAACTACGCAACGTCGCATCGGGCCGCATCGGGCCGCATCGGGCCGCCGCATCGTGCCCATTGGCACTCTCACCGCAACTCGACGCGTCTCAGTCTCATCTCTGAGCCTCGCTGCCTCCAAGTAGGATCATGCCCTCCATATTACCAGATTCTCCTGTTGACTTGATAGATTGCAGCTACCACTACATCTGTGAGAGAAAAATCTCATCGCCGTCATCATGATGCCGGCAGCCGTACTCGATCGCCTTGCGAGGGCGGCTACTATCGTCAGCCAGATCTGCGACATCTCCGGTGTGCCCTCGGCGTCGGTCGGAGTCCTCCACCACGACGAGATCATATGGAGGGACAACTTCGGGTATAGAGATGTTGCCACACAGAAGAAGTCCACTTCGGACACCATGTACGGTATTGGCTCACTAACCAAGGGCTTCGTTGCTGCAAGTCTTGGCCAGCTCCTTGACAACGAGACATCTGCAAGCTGGTTATCGCCAATCCGAGAGACTATCCCAAGCTTCAAGCCTAAAGATCCGCAACTAGATGGTACTGTTGCCGTGGCGGACTTTTTGTCTCACCGGACAGGATTGTTAGGGGACATGTCGGTGGCATCCCAGGGCGGCTTGGAGTTCTTACTCCCACCCGAAGACTTAATCCCAACAGTCGCCAATCTCGAATCAGTCGCCCCATTCCGACAACAGTGGCTGTACAACAACTGGGGATATAGTATGGCTGGCGCTGTCATTGAGGAGCTTTCGAAGAAGCCGTTCTACGACTACATGAAAGAGGCCATACTCGATCCTCTTAAGCTTTCTAATACCACCACTCGATCCTAGAAGACGACACGGATTTTGCTGAAGCGTACATAGCACTGCAGGACACAACCTTCCATCACCTTCCCAAATCGTTTCCATTCAAAAAGAGCGTATTTGAGTCGGCTGGGGGCATGTTTTCGACAGTGAATGACTTGCTCAGGTACGCCCAGGCTATACTGGAGGCCGAGCGAGATCCTGTTTCCAGCCCGATCAAGAACGTTCAAATTCTTCGAAGCAACCAGGTCCCCCTTGACAACCCATCCCGAGACTGCCGATTTTATGGCATGGGATGGGTTGGGACGCAGCTTCCTGGTGTGGTTGGCCTCCAAGGAGATAATGCAGACCTGTTTGACTGGGACGAGCTCCCAACACTTGGCCGAGGCTCGCATCCAATGATGACCTACTACCACCAGGGTGCTGGTATTGGGTACTATTCAGCCTTATTCACATTTCCCGAAACACAGTCCGCCGTCGTTGTCCTGACCAATTCGATTCCCCTCAATGATGCGGCCGACTGGATCGCTCAAGTCTTAGTGTCCGCGCTCTTTGGGTTCACAGATAATGTCGACTATATTCACTTTGCCCAAAAGAGTCGCCGCCGCAAACTAGCCAACGTGGCTGCAGTTTACAGCGGATTCGAAGATATCAGGAGGCATCATCCGGGTGGGTTGCGGCCGCTGAAGGTGTACATAGGCAGGTATTGCAACGATTTGCAGAACTTCTTCATCGATGTCCGCAAGCATCCGGAAAACCCGGATTGCCTAGAACTTGCCTTTCAGGGCAAAGGCACACAGGTCTACGAACTTCGTCATCTTCAGAACGACGTGTTTGAATGGGCACTAAGTTACGACGAGTCGGCACGAAGGGCAAGATTCACGATATGGGATCCCTTGTACTTTGAAATCGACTTCGAGATCAACGAAAAAAAACCAGGGGCTGTCTCTAAAATGGGCCAAGATAACGGATATCCTACCGGAGGGTATGAAGATGACTCGTTGTGATGACAACACTCCCCCCATGTCGGGCAAAGGAATTGAGGATTCGGAGCCGCAACGGGTGCTTGGTAGATCATGAAAGACAGGGTCGGGGCTCGCTCCCCTCCTTATCGAGGCGGGCTCGGCTGGGCGTGGGGGTTTGGCGTTCCTGTGACGCGGGCATACTTCATGTATTACGGCAAGCAACTTATGTCACAACATCTTCGCCTTGAACGAGGCCAGTGTCAGGCCATTCCAAACACCCGATAATTTCTTGGTCATATTGTTCTTGATTCTACTGGTCCAGCTCTCACTGACAGATGGCTCGCTAAGCACATGGGTGTCACGCGCGCACGGAAACGTAGACTCCGGGGATGCATGGGTGTGTACGAAGATAAGTATAGCTAATTCTACTGGAACAGCTTTCACTGAAAACAATATCAGTGACTAACACATGTTACACGGCAGAACGTTAAGACCCTTGTACGGTATAAGAAGCGTGGGGTTGAGGATGCTTGCCGATCAGGCTACTAATCGCATAGAGCTAGGCAGAGGTAAGTAGGATGGAGGTAACGACCTCTGCAGAGGAATTTGAGCCGTTTTTTTATTTCTCTTCGCAGATTTACCGCCCTGACTTTTGCTCTTCCCGTTTAAACAATGACGAAGTCAGGTCTACAGTTCCTAAGCGCTACACCTTTCTTCCACCCCATTGGCCCATACGTTCATCTTAGTAGTAGCAATTATCTTCTGTAAGCCTTTTTCTTGCATCTTTCTAGAGGCTGAGAACTAATAACCAGCCACAGATCTTCTAAAATTTACCTGAACAGTTCAAGATGCCTGCTGGTAATAAAGTTACCAACTTAGCCAAGGCGGATGACTTTGCTGAGAGTACCAACGGAAGGAAGCAGTCGTGGAAGACCTTTTTCAATCAGGAACTAACTGAGGGTCATCAAAATGGCAGTGGTGACTATTTGACTGTAAAGCAGGCTCCTCTTAACATGAGTTCAAAATGTTCTATCTGTGGCGACAATCCCTGTAGCTGTGCTACCGGCTTCTTGGCCGCTTGAATCAATCATATTGGTGGCCGTGTGGAGGCCAGGAAATATCAGAGAGATGAAGGACCGTTTACTCACATTGAAGTTGTGGTAGCTTTAATTGAGTGTCGAGTCATTAATGCAGCGAGGCTTCATTCATCAAAGGAAGACACGGGATTCCTTAACGCAAAGAGCATATTGGCATTCTTTGGGCCAGTAAATAGACTAAGTCAAGAACTCCGGGTGGCGCATCCTGTATGCAGCCGATATATAGCACGGCCAACCCTGAAAACTTAACGTTGGTGGATCGAATGGATCAAAGTAGGTAGAATGGCGCTTCACGGCATAACTCGGGGGAAACAGAGTCAAGAATTTCACGTTATCCCCGCACGGAGGTACTATTTATTTTGTTTTAATAGCTGTGGTCAGCCTAGGTTTAGTAACAATTGTCATCCCCTGACCGGGTTCATTAGCCCACAGAAGAAACGCATGCCCAAGATTCATGGTATGAGCGCTGTTATTAATATGACGATGTGGCATGATGGCTTGAGACTAGGCCCGGACGGACCGTCCCGGCATTCTCAGACGAGATCCGCGGAATCAGACCCAGTATAGGTATGTGGGGATAGGGGATGTGCCACGTGTACGGAAGGAAAAGGTGTATTCGTACTCGTAATTTCATGAAATACCGAGGAAATACGGCGACGCGCAGGGGCCGCTTTCTGTATGTTTTAATAGAATACAATTCACCCTGCCTATAGCAGTAGTAGTAGTCTTAGTTTAGATATATAACTGTGAACTAAATTAGTTGTTGAGAAACTAATGTTTATACTAGTAGGTTTCTTCAAGATAGCCTAACTTCGCTATTCCCAATTCGTAGACAGCTATAGCACGCTCGTAATAGTAGGAGGACGAGAAGCCGGGCCTCTTAGTATTGCAATTTAAATAGTTTTAAACGCCTTTTTATTCTGCTGGCCGCTATGAGAACCCTACTTTATGCTGCGCCTGAGCCTAGAAGTATTTACAGTCGATACAACGATTACTCTGCACCTGCCAAATTTCGTTTGCTCGCTCTATTTTGCTATTGCAACGAACTAGAGATCCATGCGGAAGAGGGTGCCTGGCCAAGTCTCCCCACTGGCTCTGCTAAAAGAAAAGTCCCCGACCTTGATGAAACCCAGTTTTTCGTAATATCTGCAACTGTGTAAGCGACTCTTTACTACTCTACATGTAGCCTCAGGGCTAGCTGCAGGCCTCACCTGTTCAATTTACCGCTGTTGCCTGCCCAGCAGTCCACGTAAAGGGTATTCTTATTCTTCTCCCGTCCATAACGCTTAATGGCCTCAATCAGCGCTGCTCCGGCGCCTTTATGAAGAGGCCCCGTCCTGTAGTCCGAAATGACAACTTCTAAGAAGAGAAAGTCCTTGGCTCCGTCTACTTCGGGCTTCATCTCTTGTCGATCTGTGATATACGACGGTAAGGAATCTTCGCGTATCATGGCAGACCCGACTCGTACGGGCTTCTTTGCGCTTCGCTCATCGTCTCCCGGCGCAGCACCGTCATCTGAATCGACAGCGCCTAGGCTATCGACCTCGGCGATGAAGATCCGCGAGGGATCCTCTTGACTCTCGGACTTTTGGACCGACCCTACCGTGTCCTCCTCAAAGCCGTCCTTCTCGGAGAAGGGCTTCTCGCCCCACATTGCGCCGGCGCCAATGGAGGCAAGATACGGGAGGGTGGAGTCGAATGCCGCAACAATAAATTGAGCATCGCCACCAGTCGAGCTGGCGTGTCGAATGCGAAACTGGTTGATCTCGGACATGATGGGCTGTCTAGAATTGCCTTTGAAGAGGGACATTCTGTGTACGTTGGGATACGTTAGGATACGTGGGGATACGTGGGGATACGTTGGGATACGTTGGGATACGTTGGGATACGTTGGGTTGATACATCCAACGCCGCTCCCTTACCTCACGTGCGACTTTCAGTACGCACCCTGCGTACTTTGCTATTGAATACGTATAAGTTTTATTGCACATATCGCAAGTATCCATCTTAAACACATTAATTTAAACGATTCGAATAATGGTATGTCTGTACTCTAAATATAATGAGGTATTCCGTCTTCCGAGTGGCTTCCATGTCCAGATTGCCTGGCTGTTACGTCACTTACTCCGCACTGTCTAGAAAACTTGCTTGAATGCAGAAGAGCTGCATCGAGACCAGACCGCACAAGCAAGATGCTGGTATTCGTAGTAATCTGGGTGGCCCAACGGCTTGGAGGCTCCGCGTTCCCCGCACTAGATAGATCAAGATCGTCACACCTTGATATCGCTCAATTGAATTGTACGCCCAACGACGCTTTTGCCTTCACGGAATACTCCGAGCAAATTCTGATGCCTTTACGAATACACCCCGCAAATTTTCTCATGCACAAGCCTGACTCGGTTGCCGCTACGAAGTACGAAGTACGAAGTACCATTCCCTTTCATAGATGGGGACAACACTAGATGCCGCCGGGAGCTTACAGCATGCGTAGCGAGTTAGCAATCACAACACACATTACCTGTTAAGGAGCGACATGTTTAATTGATGGTTTCCTTCGAGAATTAAAGACCGTCCAGATACATTATCTTTCAGCCATAAAACGACACAGCACTGACATAAACCCATTCTAGTACGAAGGGTGCTGCTTATATAGCAGCACTCCTATTGCACTATACCCAGGAAGAAAGGCGATCTGCTTCGCTGCCGTGATCATTTAGGCAGGGCTGACAGGCTTGTTGTAGGCCAGGTCGCCATCTAGCTTGGATCGCCTCTCGGGGCTGACAGGCTTGTTGTAGGCCAGGTCACCATCCAGCTCAGATCGCCTCTCGGGGCTGACAGGCTTGTTGTAGGCCAGGTCACCATCCAGCTCAGATCGCCTCTCGGGGCTGACAGGCTTGTTGTAGGCCAGGTCACCATCCAGCTCGGATCGCCTCTCGGGGCTGACAGGCTTGTTGTAGGCCAGGTCGCCATCTAAGCCGTGACGATTGACAAGACCTCACAAGGTAATCAGCTTGGCAAATGTCTAAGCAAAGATTTTGGGCCATACCATTAGGAAGAGCAGAAATTCCCAATGCCAAGAGTGTAACGACGCTCAGGATCGACTTCATTTTGACTTTCAAAGATGTACCTTCGGTTCTGTTGGGAAAGTTTTGCTAGGTGATAAAGTTGTTGGTTTTAATTGCCTAGTATACAGATATTACCAGAATATATACTCCTGTCCAGGCTCGTAAATAGACCATGGCGTGCCATCTTACGGAGGAAGTTGATAGGCGCGGACTGAGTCGATCTTGCGCTTGGAATAGACACCTTGACGGTAACCATGTCAGACACGGCTTGGAGATCGTTACCCAATGCAGTTTCATTCTGATTTCATCATGGAATGAGGGGTAAGCTGCACTGCAGCGTTTTACTTCGTGGCGCCCTCTACTTCGTGGCCCTCACTTCTCTGGTTTCACTTTCTCCATTTTTCTGCGGCAGCGTTGAGTTGTTACTTGCCGATAGGCATGGCCAATGGTCATTGAGTATATATGGCTTCAAGGCTTGAGGACTTATTAGTCAAAGAATCGACTGATACATCGTGTTGCTTCGCAAGCCGCAGAAGCTCGGTCAGCACATTGCATCGGCTGCAGCGACTGTGGAACAGAGTGTTCATCTACAGTACGCACGTGTCAGAAAGGAATAGGTCACAATGTCTGTGTGAGAAAACGAGTCTCATGCAAGCGGTCAACTCGGAGCATGTGTCATGGCAGCGACTCCGTTCTGTAACACCAGCCACTGGCAAGAACGACAAGC
Source organism: Tolypocladium inflatum (assembly GCA_003945565.1). Classification (NCBI taxonomy): domain Eukaryota; kingdom Fungi; phylum Ascomycota; class Sordariomycetes; order Hypocreales; family Ophiocordycipitaceae; genus Tolypocladium; species Tolypocladium inflatum. Next base: position 151,006 of record QEPE01000013.1, read on the forward strand.
ATCAAGAAGGAACCGAATCAGCTGAGACACATAAAACATATCAAATCATGCCGTCATGCCGAAGATAAGCCTACAAGAGACATAAGTGATAACAATAGTGATCTCGATCCAGTCTATGCGGCATGTCGGCATACCGGACGCGGAGCCTGCAGCAACCTGCAGGGAACTAGCTGGGCCAACCAAACTAAGCGTCTCATAGATAGGGCATACAGGACTGCGGCACATGTTACACTGGGGCATGAAAGCCAACCGATTCGCAGCAACATTGATGACGATCTTCGCACGTAATCTTGCATGTAGACTTCCACTCGGCAGAGGCAGAAACTGCAGTAACGGAGTGTGGCTGGCTGGTGAGACAAATCGAAAGTTCAGACGCGAAAACTACTACATAAGACGCAATGCGGAGACTGAGGATCAACAAGCTGCTAAACTACCGATGGATGGTTCCACGCCATATCGGCGTCACCCCGCATTAGGTGTGTGTCACACACGGGTAATGTAGTCCTCGCAAAGCATCGCCCCCTCTTGACAAGGTAGAGAAGAGTTACTTCTCTTCTCCTTTTATCACATAACGGTAGGGGCAGTAAAGGCCACACTCATCAAGTCGTTCACACACTTGGGCTGAATTCACTAGCAAACGACCATGAAGGAATCCTCTGTTTACCAGCCCGTCGATCACGACGACTCAAAGTCGAGTTCAGAAATGGAAGACGACATGCTGATAAACAAACATCGCTTCACCCGCAGCCAGCGCAGGCAGTACATGCGACCGGTGATTGCGCTAATTGTTGTGTTGGCTCTCGCGGTATACACATCAATTGTTGTGTCTGTGACTTGGGGCATGACCAAAGAGAGTCGCCGCCACGGCACACGATTCCTCAAATGTAAGCGCCTGATCTTGACGAAAGGTATTCTTAGAAGACTAACAGAGCTTGTGCTATTACTACAGCTCCTGCAAACGACTACATCACCTACGAGCCTCATGTCATGGAGCAATGGGAATACCCAGGAGAGATCATATACTTCGGGAAGCCCAGCAAGGAAATCGACCGCAATTGGCACAATATCTTTGAGCGTATGTATCACTCCTCCGTACAATTCAACGAAACTGAGGGGTATTTCCAATGAACAGACCAAAACATTGGATTCTCAGCAGAGCTCATGCACGAGATGGGTCGAGAAGAAGAAGGCATCCGATTCCCAGACGGAACCTACTTCGGCTCACTCATGGTTTTCCACCATCTTCATTGCCTTGTGCGTCTATCTGATAACTCTAGCTACACAACTACAGCTATGCAGAAGCAACTGACTTGGACAGAAAAATATTTATCATGCTCTGCACCCCGCCTACTACAAGCTTGACAAATTGGAAGGCCACGAAAAGGCCATGCATCAGGAGCACACTAGTAAGTTCTCGCTCCAAAGTGGCCAAAACATTTCTGTTGCTTTTGTGAACCTCTTGAATAACCATGATGCAGGTCACTGCATGCACATGCTCATGGACGCGGTCATGTGTCAAGGAGACACCACCGTCCTCACCATGAAATGGGAAGAGGGCGGAGCCCGCCCAATAGGCAACCTTACCAGTCCACACGAGTGTGTTAACTGGGACAGGCTGATGGAATGGGTTGTACCTAACTCGGTAGACGTGTTTGCCGATGGCGTGCTAGTCCATCCCAAGTATGGTATGTTTATCTTACAGTTCTCTGGCTGCCTCCCTCCACATATACGTCGAGAATTCTGATTAATCATGTATTCAATAAAACAGGTCCTCTTTTCCAAGACGGAAAGCCCAGTGAGGATTTTAAAAACTCCTTGGCCACGACAGGAGTAGGGAAAGTAACTGGCCTCGATCAGTAAGAATATTCACGGTCGTACCGAGATTTATTTCGTTTGCAGCTTCTACTAATGTGTCATGTTGCGTATAGTAATGGGCGTTGACACTGTCTGTTGCAGGCTGGGATCCGTATCAGGAACGTAGCAGAAGCTTATGTACACAGAGTCACAGACACAGTGAGTGAGCTGGCATGGTATACAGACAAGGTGCAACCTGTAGATTTATCTTCTCCGCGCGTGGTATAACTGGCAGGCTCCACGTTCAAGTTTCGCTTTAAAAATGGCGCCCTGCCTTTTACTGATTCCTACGCTTAGTGCAAGTTGCCCACATGTGTAAATTGGCTGTTGACCCGCGGCTGCGTATATTCTGCAAGCTCTTATACACCTTAAGTAGCGCGCCAGTTGGGAGATGTCCATATATCCATTAACCTCGGCAGGGAGGTCAAGTAATGAGGCCATGGCGCGAGTCTCATTGAGACATCCATTGGGCAAACGAGGCAGGTTCGAGAGCTCTGAGGTGCATGATACTCCGCACTCTACAGTAATCAAAGCCTCTAACAATCCGGCACGACGCGGCAGTCGACGACGGCCGTCCTTCCAGCGAGCACCTTGGCGACGGCGTCCCTCAGCACCGCCTCGAGCTCCTCAGCCCTGTCGACCCTCAGCGCGTGCACGTCGCCCGCGCCCGCCGCCGCCGCGATGCCTGCGTAGTCTGGCGGCGGCGCAAACGAGATGTTGATGTCCTCGTTTGACGCCCGCGAGGCCTCGCCGTCAGGGTGCACCAGCATGTACGACTTGCGCGGCGCGTTCCATCCTGGGCTGGTCAGCGTGTCCATGGATGACGAGGCGCATTTGGCCTCACTCACCGTTGTTGTTGAGCACAATGGTCAGCACCGGGATGCCGTACCGCTTCGATATCCAGTACACGCTCCCCGGCACCGAGAAGAGGTAGGTCCCGTCGCCGACGACCTGGCAGACAAACTGGCGTTGGCCCTCGGCGTCGGCCGCGAGCTTGATGCCCAGCGCGCCGCCGCCGGACCAGCCGAGCCCCCCGCCGCCGCAGTTGATCCACGAGCCGGGTCGCGTCGGGCGCACGCTGTCGTGGACGAAGCCCGTGTTGGTGACGGCCTCGACCGCCCAGATGGTGTCCTCGGGGCAGACGGACCGGAGGACCTTGCTGAGGTGCGCCGTGCCAAAGGTCCCGTCTGCGAGGGGAACCGCCGCACGCTCGATGCCCTCGATCTTTGCGGCGTAGGAGTCGCGCCGCGCCGCCTCTGCTGCCGCCAGGTCCTGTGACTTGAGGACCCTGGCCGCCTCGCTGTCTGGGTCGCGCAGGCTTTCGAGGACCTGCTGCATCGAGAGAAGGGCGTCGGCCTGGTACCTCGCGTCAGACTGGATGTAAAACAGCGGCATGCGCTGCTTGAGCGGGTCGACATCGATGTGAAAGACGGTCGCGTCTGGCCGGGGCTTGCACCGCGTCTGGATCCAGGGCACGTCGCAGTCGAGCACCACGATGACATCGGCTTCGGTGATGGACTGGTCGGCGCCCTGCTTGACGCCTAGCCACGCGGGATGGTCTCCCGGGAAGCACATGTCGCTGCCAGCCTCGTCGAGCACGCGCAGGGCCTTGACCGTGTCGGCCAACTCGACCAGCGTCTTGGGGACGGCGTGGTTGCGCCCCGAGTACCCCGTCACCAGCAGCGGCCTCGACGCCCCTGCCAGCGCCTCTGCGATCCTGCTCGCGGCCCGCGGCGGCAGGCCTCCCAGCTCGACAGGATCCCAGTACCGCTGCCCGAGGCTCATCTCATACGGCTCCATCTCCGCCTCGAGCACCTCCCTCCCGGCGCATAGATACACGGGTCCTTGGGGCGCACTGCACGCAAACTGCAAGGCGCGGTTGACCATCTGCTTGACGTTGACACCTGTCTTGAGCTCGGCCGTGTAGCGGCAGTACTGAGCGACGATGGCGCGCTGGTCGGGCACGTCCTGCAGCCAGTGGATGAACTCGCTGCGGGAGCCGCGCAGCTCGCCCTCGAGCGTGAAGGGCGAGGTGCCCGCGAGGACGAGCACGGGGGCGCGGCCACTGGAGGCGTTGTGGACGGCGACGCCGAGGGCCTGCGTGCCGACGTCGACGTGGATGATGACGCACTGGGCCTTGCCGGTGAGGCGGGCGTAGCCGTCGGCCATGGACATGGCGACCATCTAGTTATTATACCTTGTCAGTGACTGATATCTGAAGCTGACAAGCTATTCACAACTGCCGGCGGGTGGGTGTCGACAGAGGGAGACTACCTCACTCGGGCATGTTATGATGCGCGGAAACTTGGGGTTCGACCTCATCCGCACCATGGCCTCGATGATGCTGGGGTGGTCGGAGCCCAGGTTGACGAAGCAGTGCGAGACGCCCGCATCGACAATGGCCTCGAAAAAGGCAAACGATGTGGTATACATTTTGCCCCTGCTCATAGACGAACTGCGTCACGTAACCAACAATGAGGTCCGGAAGCTACCGATAACAGAGATGGAGATCTCTGCGCACGTCAAGTCAGATTGCCGACGATGCGGTACGGTTGGATTAGGATGGGCTCACGATGTAGAGTCGCAGTGCGTGAGCCCTGGTTATGCTTGGGATAAGACGATCACCCCACTAGAATCCCGGGCCAAGAATTCAATCCCATCCCGGTTTGTCATGGTTGAATGTTCCGCACGGATACTCCGTACCGTAACGTGTTTTGATTCCCCTCTTCTAGCATAGGGGCCGGTTACTTGTGGCGAAGACCGAGATGAGCGCTTGGAGCGGTACCAGACGAGGACCCTTGCTCCTGGCCTGGAGGAGCGCCGGTGGGGGCGCCCTCGGATACCCTCGGCCAACTGGGTAGTCTCCATCCTACTGGACGGTTTTGCCGCACTAGTGCAGGTTGACTGCAGGTTCATGTCCGGCGGCCAGGTTCCCACGCGACAACCCGTGGCAGGCACTCCTCTCTTCGCGCACGATTTTACGTTTGTTCCCGGTCTTTGAGAATTTGGACTTGGAGGATTCAATAGTTTCTTTTTCTTCGGGACGGAGTACCGGATTTGCCGTTGATGAGTTTCGCCCACAGACTATTAACTAGTTAAGTCCCCTGGCAGCTTTCGCCGAGTTCACTTACACGCCTTCGCAACTACTGTTAGGGAGGCAACATTGGTTGGTAACAAGCTGATGGCATTCTATATGGTGGGTACTTCGCCGAGTTTACAGAGTAAACCGGAAGCTCGGGTGCCAGTCGCCCATGTTGCGCCTGTCCTCCTCCGGCAGCGCGAGCCTCTCGTCGCGCTCCCCCCTCTCCCTCTTGCGGTTCTCCCTCCACATGAGCGCGGCCAGGGCCGTCGCCGCCAGTGCACCCACCCACATCATGCCCAGCGCGACGCCGTAGCCCGTCTTGTAGTAGGGCTTCTCGGTTTTAATAAAGATGAAGGCCCCGATAATGCCCGCCAGGTTCCCGATCATGACCTGCGCAGACGCGCCGAACGCGCGCTTCCAGTGGCCCGACAGGTTATTCTGCAGCCAGGCCAGCGCCATGGGCGTGATCATGTAGGCGCCGCCGAAGACGAGGAAGACGGCCGCGAACTTGTAGTCGCGCGACTTACCCTCCTGCGCGAGTAGCATGCCGTACCCGATGGTCGAGAAGCACGCGCCGCCAAAGATGAAGCCGAAGCGGTGCTTGAGCTTGTCCGAGGCCCACGCGCCGAGCAGCATCATGCCGGCGGCGAGCACGTACACGGGAATGGTGCGCACCTGCGCCTCCTGGGCCGTCCAGTTAAACTCGAGGAGGATCGTGGGCAGGAAGAAGGTGCCCGAGAGGCCGGCCACCGAGATGCCCATGTAGATAAGCGCCGCCAGCCAGATCTTGTAGTCTCTGATGATACGCCGGAAGGCGAACTTGTTGAGCGTATCCATACGGCACACGTCGCCCACGTCGGCGGCCATGCGCCTACGGAGGAGCTCCTTCTCCTCGGCGTTGAGGTACCGCGTCTGCTCCGGCCAGTCAATAATAACAAACGCCGCGACAATAGCGAGAACCGACGTGATGGCGCCCTCGATAATGAAGATCCAGCGCCAGGCGGCCATACCCTCACGGCCCAGCCCGGCGATGGCATACGCCAGTAGGCCGCCGAACGCGCCGGCGACGACGGTGCTGCAGAAGAAGAAGGACATGCGCTTCTGGTACTCGTGGCGCTTGTAGTATATGGACGTTATGTAGATAATGCCAGGGAGCACGCCGGCCTCGAAGGCGCCGAGCAGGATACGTAGCGCGACGAGGGCGCCATATGAGTGGACGAAGCCCATACACATGTTTATAATGCCCCAGGTGAACATGAGGCCCGAGATATAAAGCGAAGGGCGGACCTTTTTGATGATCATGTTGGAGGGAATCTCGAGCAGAACGTACGAGATGTAGTAAGCCTGGGCGGGTTAGTCAGAGAATAGGGTCGACTGTGCCAAGCGCATTGGAGGAGACTTACAAACAGGCACACGTTGAAGCGGTTGCCGACGTCGAGCTCGAGCTCCGCCGTGAGGCCTTGGATGGAGGCGTTGCTGATGTTGATACGGTCGAGGAACGCCATCATGTAGATGACGAAGAAGACGGGGAAGATGATGAGGTCGAGCTTGGCGACGAGCTTGCGCTCGGCCTTAGGGTCGATGGGCGCATCACAGGTTTCAGAGACCGTGGAGTTGGGTGGCGAGACGGCGTGTGCGCCTGCCTCGGGGCGCTTTTCCTCGAGCGACGACATGTTCGACGCGATGACCGGATGCCCGATTACTGTAGGCAATGATGCGGAAGCAAAGAGACAAAGCAAAGAAGAGGAAACGAGTAACGAAAGAAGAAGGTGGGGGGGGGGGGGTCAGCAATCAGCAACAGGACCACTCCGCACGCAAGGAGCAGGCTGGGGAGACGAGGTGAGAACACGGGAAGAACATGGTCGCCACGAGGAGATGGATTATAAAAGAGAATTCCGCGGCGATGCATGGGGAAAGAATCGGTCGCATGCGTCCGGCAGGACACTAGATACCTGTCCACGAGTTGCCAAGCTGCGAGTTAATTACACAACTACTTAGTTTACCTAAAGTACGGAAGGGGCTGGCTGGCTGGAAGTGGCTTTGACTTCCTGCCTCCTCCGTTAACTCTTTGTTTTTGGTCGGCGGTTTCTGGTGCTAATGACTTTTTTGAATCGTTCGGTCGCAACGTACCATCGACGAGGGTGTAGCCCTGGCCGGGGGATCATCCAATCGAGGCAACGGGTTCCAGAAAAAGTCTCGCCGTCAGGAGGGGCCATTTGAGGGGGAACCGTCGGCGAACAAGTGGAGGGACAGGGAGGAGATCCCCAGCCCGGGAGGACGGAGTGTCATCCGCGTACGAAGTACCGACGTCTGAGCGTCCCTTTGCGGGCATGGAGAGCCACGGGTCCATGGGGAGCGCTCACTGGGGCCCCATCGTTACGAGAGGAGTAATAGGGCCGAACGGTGTACCATGTAACCAGCCGTCGGTGCAGGGTCCGTCGTGGTCCAATTTGCCGTTGCACGACTGCTACTTCGTACTTCGTAGGTAATAAGTTGTTAATGGCGACATGGACCCTTGCAATCTGAGCCCCACTGAACTAAGTTAGCCACCCGTCAAACGGCTCAAAGCCCAGGGGCGGCCGCTAACGAGCTCTAGGGGTTTTTTTCTTTTTTCCAGCCGGAGTGCCCACCCGGGACGGGAGGGAGATCGCCTTTGCCTAACTTGTCGGCATGCACCGCTCGAACCTGGAACCTGCAACTAGGCACGTTAAACCTACAGCCCTCGGCAACTAAATCGATGTCGGGTCAACGCGCGTATACCTCACAGATCTGGTGCGGATTGTCAAGAGTGAGGAGGGCAAAAGCTCATGTCAATTTTTGCAGCGTCGCATCAGGATCCCCTATTGGGCCAGGATCATCATATGAGATTGGGACTTTTGCGGGCTGTAACTCGACAACCAACCGCATACAACGTGCATTAGCGCGATGCAGAGGGGCTGCTGTGACGCTCCAGGCAGGATTGTTTGCTCGTCTGCATACTCGTACTTCGTACTCGCAATAGCACCAGAGTGCACTTGAGGAGCGGTGTTGGGCGGCACAGATCTAACCAGCCAATTTGGTAAAGAGCTTGGAAGCGTCACCGGCTTTTCTCGAGTTACACTAGACTGCGGTGTGTATTGCAATATTTGGTGAACTAAAGGGCTCGTTGCTCTCGCCAACGGTTGCCGTCCCTGTGTCTGGTCGTATTACTTCATGATCCTACTCGCACTTCGTACAATGGAGAGTTGCTACTGGATGGCCTGATCGATCTTCGTCCTGCGGGCCAGTGGGGTTCCGTCCGCGCCCCGTAGAATCTATGCAATGTTCTGGTCCTGCGGCAGTCTGTGCAAAGAGATCTCAGAACCCACGCGTGAAACTCTGCCTGCGTGGGCTGGATGGGCACACAAGCACATCATGTTTTGCCTGCACCACTTGCTATATCCCGGCCGTTCTATGTGTTGATTCAGGGCCACAGCCACGCCCCGTACTCCGTACAGCCTGCTCCGTACGGCACAGGCCGCGGATGCGCTGGGCTGATGCTCATGTTACATCCGGGCGAGTGTACCCGAACGAGTCGTAAATTGGCGGATCACCATGCCTGTCACTGCCCTCTGGCTCACCTGGCACGCGACAAGAGTCGGTTACCTCTTTTGGGGTGCCATCCGAAGCATGACGTCCCTTTTATATAATGCTCAGCCGGTAGTCGACCAAACTCGGCTCCCTTCGGGGCCCTTCCCCTGCGCAAGCCCAGCACGGGAGATCACCGGAATCTGTTCCCCTTTTTTAATCGACCGCGGAGCCCCTGCACTGGTTCGCTTCCTGGTTTGATCGCGATATATTATCGCGCGCAGAAGCTGTCAAAAGCGATTTGACCCATCGGATCCGGCCTTGACAGCGAAGATCTCTCGAGCTCAGACACGTAGCGCGCGAGACGTCAATGTTCGCCTCTGCACTGGTTTCACAAATCAACCCACAAGATGGCAGACTCGACGGCAGATATCAACCCAGAGGACAACAATGCCCATCTCGTGTACATACCCGCAGGCGTATTTGCCGTCATCTGCCCCGTGCTCATGGGCCTGCGGGTATGGGCGCGGCTGAGGCACGGGGGCAAGATGGGCGCTGACGACTGGACTGCCATTGCAGCTTTGGTGAGTTTACCACATGACATCTGGTCGTCTTGCCGGGCCATTTTTCTCCGAATGCCACTAACTTGTGGTTTAGATATTCACACTTCTTACGAGCGGCTTCCTCATGGCCTGTAAGTCCATACTGACAGCCGTTTCAACCACGCCCGAGCCGCCCCCTGAACTAAACTCTCAGCGTGCAAATATGGAATGGGACGACACTGGTTTACCATTGAAGGCCACGACAGATTCGAGACATTAAAGGTTCGTTGAAACAAGGCCGTTCAACGCCGCGCGCGCTGACCGACCCTCTCAGTACTTCTTCATGGCCCAGGTCACGTACAAAGCCTCCATCAACCTCTCCAAGTGCTGCATCCTCCTCCTCTACCTCCGCCTCTTCCGCATCGTTCGATGGTTCCGCTGGTCCTGTTGGGCGCTACTCGTCTGCGTCGCCGTCTACTGCACCGCCTCTGTCGCCGCCACCATCTTCCAGTGCCGCCCCGTCATTCACGCGTTTGACAAGAGCGTCCCGGGGACGTGCATCGATATGGCCAACTTCTGGTTTGCCAACGCGGGCTTCTCCATCGCTACAGATGTCATTATACTGCTGCTGCCCATGCCACTCGTATGGCGGCTTGAGGTGCCCGTCGCCCAAAAGGTCGCGCTGATGGCCGTGTTCGCGGTGGGCATCTTCGTGGTCGTGACGTCGTGTCTGCGCATCACGACGCTGGACATCTTTGCCAAGTCGCCCGACAACACGTACAACATCGCAAACGTCATGTGGACCATTGTCGAGCCGAACGTGGCCGTCGTGTGCGCCTGCCTGCCGATCCTTCGGCCGTTTGTCGTTAAGTTGTTCCCATCGCTCAGAAGCAAGGGAGACTCCAACGCCTATGGGACGCCCGGGTACGGCACTGGCAAGTCGCGAGCCATGACTGTGAGCCAGTCCAGGGGAGGTCGTGACTGGGTCGAGCTGGGCGGCGTTAGATCGACGGGCATGCATCTGGCCTCGATCCAGCGACCGAGCTCTAACACGGGGAGCGAGGAAAGCATCCTGGCAGGAAATCAGGGGCCAAAGGATGTAGCGCCCGGGATTCAGAAGACGGTCGAGTATAGTATTCAGTATTCGAAGGAGTAATCTTTAGCTTACAAGGGTCCGGAAATAAACTCAAAGGTAGATTATAGACGTATATACAGGGACGGGCGGGTAATATTATCCCTTTAGATATACTAACGATATACCTATAGTACGGGGCCTACTTTCCCTAATAACCACATAGGCATACCTATAGATAATCTGTATATAGCAGTTCCGTATAATTCCTTATAGACTGGTAAGAAGACCTTTCTACAGTAAATTAATTTAATAGGCCTCATTTAATATAGCTTAATTACTATTAGGGCAAACAGCCGGCTATTAATACCTGCCGGGCTGTATTTATCCCGGTCCATACCTATAGTATATAACTTATATCCTTTAATATGCCCGACTATAAGCCTGCAATTCGACTACTTCTATCTATACCGTTATAAAGACTAACTAGCAGTCAAACGCGGGACCTCGGTAACGTAGTTAGGTGACAGCAAGTAATACTTCGTATTGTAACTCAGGGTTAACCCGGCCGGGCTTGGTATAATGCACCCAAAGGACCTCATTCCCGTTCATGTTGGGATGTGAAGACCTGGCAAGGAGACTAAGGAGTAAGTTTAGCAGACTACATCTTTCAGAGGAAGACTCAGAGCCGAAACTTCATCAGGTGATTAGTATATGTCCGGAAGTACTAACTCGTTCGATCAATATCGGCAATTTCAAATGGACCAGAAGTGAACTTTGGCCCCTAATAAGTTTGGAAATCAAGGCCAGTGCAATACGAGGCACATGGTTGAGAGGTTGCAGGCCCCGAATTGCACATTCGCGGCATCATTTCAACATGCAAAAAAGGCGTTCTCCTATGCATTTTGAACAAGTAATACTCATTGCCTCAATACCACTGCGATGCTACGTCCTCTACTATCCTGACAGCACATCCCAGACCTTGTTAATAGCGGTCACAATATCTTGGGACAATAGACCCTCCTCAATCGACTTGATATTCTCCTCAATGTAGTACAGCTTGGTCGCTCCGAGAATAATTTCCATCCTCGGGACTGAGTTGCGAGTGGTAACTGATCTTAGGCAGTGGTGCTGCTGCCGATATGGTGCTGTGTTTCTCGCTGTCTCCCACGTGCCAGGAGCCTCCAGTGTGATCGGGCGTGGCGTCATGGGCTGCACGGGGGATGGGCGAAAAGAAAAACACTGACCCACTAGCTATGCAAACTGTGCAAATAGTAATCCTCGTAACAGAAGTCTCACCAATACACATCGCGACGTCGCTGACCTTAAGACGTAAGACGACGTGTGCCTCTAGGTTACCTGGAGCAATCAGGGGCCACGACCTGCATGCTCCTTTACGACTGCCAAGAGGCTATCTGCGTATCGTTAGGAAACTGCTTTGTAAATGCATGTCCTCGTTGAGACTTTCCCTAATTACCCATACCGGCTTCTATGTCTCAGTCGGACGTGTTGTAGAGGAATGCGGCGCGTCAAAAGAAGGGATATTGTAGATTAGTCTACTTGTTAGAGATGGCCGTCGTTGCCTCTCGCCGTCTTTTGCCCTGACTTGCACTATATGAGAGCGTTACTACGGGACGCACGCACAGTCCCTACGGCTTACACGCTTGCCTGGCTACGTACTGACTCTACGGCTCTTGCGTTGCTTGGGCGAGGACCCAGTGTCTGCGACTGACACGACTTACACGACTTATATAATATCCGTTCACTCGGCCTTTAGTATATTCGTTCTTCCCTAATAAAATAAGACTAAGACATATACTTATAGGCTGCGTAGATGAAATATTTGTTGAAATTTAACATAATATCATGAGCGTTCGTCACGTCTGATTCAATAATCAGAACAGCGAGAACATTTTTTCTCAATATCATAGACCAGATCTGCCTATCCTGTAAGAAATTGCAGTGTGTCAGTTCTGGAGCTGCTTACATTTGCATGGGCTCTCCAACACCCCTTCTCTCCTATTGTCAACACAGACCTATGGCCAGGCGGCATGTAGATATCTTTGATCTGTCCTGGCTCTACGGCGGGATACTGAACAATATTCACTCCGGAAAGGTACACTTGCAGCGATACTGCGTCGAGGCGGTCGAATCGGCTCTGTAAGTTGATGAAGTTGATGGAGTGGAAACCTAACGTGCTATTTCCCGCTGCCTCAGTAGACAGGGCTTCGGGAAACAACCCCTCGTGTTGCGCTATTGGTATTCTATTACTATCCTTCGTCCTATCCTCAATATCGTCTGCGAACAGTAGATAATAGGAAAAATAAGTCGAGGGCGACGACAGTTAAAGTCCAAAAAATATGAAAAATACGGGACAGAAGCCGAGGCATGGCTCTCGCGCGCGGCGAAAGCATCAAGGTCTGTTGCAGTCTAGTTACTATACGAAGTACTCCGCCACCAGAACTAGAAGGGCCTCTATAATAGGCAGCTAGGTGTTCAAATGTATTATGGCAAGCACAGCCAGAGTCTTGGCATACTTATACTCGCCCGTCCTATTCCACATTCCCAGGCACTCGTAACAGGCTGAGGTTCTAGCAATTGGAAAGTTAAGCCAGAAAGTTTGAAACCCTGATGCTATTGAAAATCCAGGGGCAACAAATTCCCGTCACCTGCGGAATTTTGGCGCTATTAATAGTGCTTCTGGGGTGTCCGAGGCCTAGACCAACATAATATTTCACCAAACTTCTAGGGCCAGTTCGGAATGTTCCTCCAGTCTAATTCGACTCCCGCCGGGTCTATTATTTATCCCTTCATATCGTGGATTAGTGACTAATACTTAAATTCAGGCCAATGCCCAATTTGAAAGAATTTGATCTGGTCATAACCTCTTGGTGGTGCCTCTGCTAACGCCTTGCGCCACAACGCGCCAACGTCCCTGTACTACGGTTCGGTACCGTACGCACGGAGTACTTGTGAACCGTTTCCCGAGAGTTTCAAGCCGTACGACAAATGCTTCAAGTAGGGCTTAGTCCAGTTGGCACGTAATTCTGCAATTCGAATTTGAGCTAGGGAGTGGGTCATTTGGGTTTGAGACAACTTTGCATCGGAATGACCGCTGTCTCATATTCATGCTGAGCCATGGAGTCCGGTTAGGAAGGCAGGGGCCATATGGTAATGAGATGTTTCAATGTCCAATTGCTTTTCGGGAGGGACAGGTCACCGGGATAGAGTATGTGCACAGCAGTCCAGCCAGAGGACAGGGACGGGGAGAGTAGTCCTTTCCTTTTGAAAAACCAACGACGGCATGCCTTGAGAGGGTCGGCTTGCTTGGCATATTGCTCATAGCGTGGCTCGCAGGATCTGCATTGGTATCTTCGCCATCGCGTAATTCAGCGACACGGCGACAAAGCAGGGAAGGCTTATAGCGGAGCTCGATATCAACATGAAGCAGGCCGGGTAAGACGCGAACAGCGACATGTTTTTTTTTTTTTTTTTCACGAAGCAGCACCTGATAAAGCTGCTGGAGAGGGAGCCATCAAATTCGACTGCCGCATAGAGTGGACCGAGCCGACCAGCCGGCAACGGTTATCTATATACGAGGGACATCTGTTGACGAGACCGAGATGATGCCTTGCGGGCAAAGATCTCGAACTTAGAGACTATGGAGGCTACCCTTGCTTCTTGTCTATCTCTAACTAAGAATTGTTGCGCTACCGGGGCGCGTATCCGACACCTATTGGTCATATTGTCAAGATCAAAGATTGGGAGTAGCTCCAGGCAGCGCAGCTGCTACCTGCAGAAACGCAAATTCTTGTCGCGAGGGACCCCTGAACCAATGGAGGCGGCACCTGTCGTGCTGTCTTAGTAGACTCAATTCAGAGCTTCCAATTTGGGTTTATGGTGTAGCGGGCTTTGGGATATAACAGAGAATACAGATCACAATTGTATCTCCTAAAGGTCAAGTTGTTGTAACAACGGTGTAATGGACTTGGCTAGCGCCGATGCTGATGACACCACGAAATGAAGGTAAAGCCCTGCCATGAATTCCTTGAGCATGGAGCATGTAACTAGGAGCCAGCCCTGCGAGCGCTTTCAATTCTTCTCTTCAACGCAATCAACTTGTTGGTTTCCAAGCAAGCTTCCGGCCAAACAAGCACTGTCCCCCGTACAGTTAATAGTCAATTGATACAGGTAGGAGGCGTAGGACCGTAGGTCAGGTAAAATAGAAGTAAAGATAGACGATCCATATAAGAGGACAGGGTCTTGGGGACCTTTATATACTAGATCATGCCCCTGGCTAGTCTAGGGGCAGGGGGCAGGATTGCCTATCTGGCCCATTCCTGCATCATCAATCCATTGAACGGGCCGAATAACGTTGAGTGATTTGAGACTTTGGCGCATGGCTTTGATAGTCAAAGCTCGGTCTCAAATGCTTGGCAAGCATCCAAAACATGGGGAAGCGACTGTTTTAGTTTCAATGCGATAGTCAAGTTGAACCGAGCACATGTATCAGAGCCTGAAATTACTCTGTAGATAGGAAATCAAGAGTCTTTAGTTATCCTGTTTCATCTGCGCATGCAATATCGCAGATGTCTTAATCCTGCTGATAACCTTCAGGCTCCATCATGTTATTAATGTCAAAGAATCTCGAGGTACCTAGGAGACATTAATCAGTTCGGCATCTACCCTGATAGTTTGCCTATAGCGTAAGTACGTACAAAGTAGCCCTTCTAGTCAGTATTATGCTTGGGATTGCAGTAGCAACCGAGATCCAGTCAGGTCTTCTTGTCCATGGACGAATGCGTGAACGGGTTATGTCGGTAGAAATATCGTTGAAAAGATGCATCTCGCTCTTGTTGAGGAGAATGCCCGCTACAATTGAGTCCACAGGAGCATCGCCCCAGCGTTCATAAAAGAAGCCACCATCCTGGTCGAGGGACTCGAAATAGTCGCTGTAGGCTTGGCCACGAAGCCATTCCAAGCTACCGACCTCAAAGTTGGACCACTAAGTATTCCGGTAAGCGGGTTTTCTCCTTTTATTTGTCCAGTTCAATCCGGTGCGTACAAAGTGGCAATGGTTATACGTATCGCCCCCATGATCCCTCAGGAAACCTATCGAGTTACCGGCGGCAATATGCTGGGGATAGTTCTTCATGAACTTCTTGGTACTTCCCCAGAGAGTTGCGATTATCTCCGCGTAATCATATAGGTTAAGAACTAAGCTATACTTCTTGCCCTACTCAGCCAGAACGCGGAAGGGGTCGTGGTGGATATTACAGTAGAGCTTAATCGACGGTTCGACCCGCTAGTAATACTCGAAGTTCATCATCAAGGGCTGGCGGTAGAAGAATCTAGACTCGAATCGGCATATATGTCGATAGCTGACGGAGTCGCCATAGATTATTATTCGCTTTCCCATGCCCTCGCGCACCCTCTTTGTCTTATTCTAGTCAATCCATTTGGGGAACGACCAGTGCTCATAGGAGATCTCACTATAGTATATCGGGCCAGAGACTAACGAGGTCGTGACATATTTGAAGTTGGAATCGAAGGGCTTATCGTTAAAGCGGTCCACGACTTGGCGGATTGACCGCGCAACCTCCCAGTGGTAAGAACGGATGGCAGGTTTGACCAGAGGTGAGCTGTGGGTATTGTCGAGGGAGTCTTCTTGAACATGCACCGCGAACAGGCCTTCGGGTTGCAACAAAGGAGACGCGAGGTAGATATCTGTGTGTCTGCCGAAAACAGACCGCCATGAGCATTCTCCTTACATTTGGGTGACTGGTTAGATACCTAATCTAACAGGGCTTAGCCCCGTTATCTTGGAATGCCACACTGACAATAATTCCGAGTCAAATTGCAGTCTGTACGGAGTACGGAGCAGTTCATTAGCCGTTCTTGTTACCAGACGCTACTGTCGCGTTATACGGTTCCTTTTTATGTTGAATTCCCATAGATTGATGAAAAAACCTCTTCTCTCTCTAGTGTGGGATATCCCCCCTTTTATCTCTGTGGCCTCTACCGCGTAGCCGGGCAGACCCCCTTTTCTAGCCGTCTCTTCCGGCTTGGCCCCATTATTTCTCTGCTTCCTCAACCAATAGGCTGTTACCTAAGTCAACTAGTTTATCCAACAGCTACGGCTGCCCTACATATTGTGTCGCAACACCTAGATGGCTGCCGGCGAGACAACAGCCAGTCGATTGCCGAGTGAACGGATTGGAGGGAAGAGGACAAGCGCTTGTATAATACTGTTTCCCTTCATGTGCGCGGCACTCCCGCCCTCTGGATAAGAGGCTAAGCGTGAAGAAGTAGAGCGATAGGGTTGGGGGACATCAGATAGTGCGGGTGATGGACTTCGCGCTGGAGTATCTGGATGCCAGCGTGACCCTGAAGCGTAGCTGTTGCTAGCAAATGGGCCAATTCAATACACTAATGTTCAATAACAGAGAGGTTTGAGGCAGTCCGCAAGGGTTCAGGGTTGATGTAGCAGGGGTCTCGACAGCGATTCCAATCCCCGCCCCTGCGACATTTAATTTCCACTACCGACAAAATACGAGTAAAGTGTCATTGCGATGGGTGGTGTGTTATCGTGTTACTCGTAAGAGGCGCGCGGTGGGGGGGGGGGTGATCGCTGTGGTGGAGACCCCTGGGGAAGGGGGGTTGGACTGTGTCTCATGGCCCAAACCCTGGCATTCCACTCGTGGTTCTCCGTACCTGTCTTTATATGTGGGAACGTGCCGAGATGGTGCGGTGAGGTGCTATAATTTTCCCGGCTGCTTGTTTATCTCGCGTCCCGGTACGCCATGCTTTCCCTCGCCGTATGCTACTGAGCGGACTTAAAGCATTATAGTTGAGGACCATGACTATCGTCAATACCCACTCTATCTTTTCCTCGTCCGTCTTTTCATCTGGATTTAGCTCCTTGAGTTCACTCACTTTACCAAGGCAATATGTTGTTAGCCGAGCTCTTCTCATCGCTTGCATTTTGATGCTGTCGATAGGCTACTTGACACACCCGTGGCAGGCGCCCGTGCCAGAGCGACCTTCTGCCAAGACTCATATTGAAGGGTTACAGTCATCACTCAGATCTGAACTGGAGGAGTGGGTTCCGCCAAAGGGGACCAAGGTAGTTGCACTGGTGTTTTATGGCAGAAGGGACAGGGTTAGCATCTTGGATTGCTACCTTAAGGTATGTTTTATTCGCTTTCCTCGTGGGAGCGACTGTCTCATCGTGTTCTATAGAGTAACCTCAAATCCAACGGTGGTATCCTCGATGAGGTCATATTCGCAGTCAATACGGATAACGAGACAGATCTGAAGTACATTGATGATCTCGTTAAATACCCTGGATACAGACAGTACTTTGCCAAGGAGAAATACGAGGGATTTTCTGGCAGCTGGGAGTGTGTCAATGAGCCCGATACCATCTATATCAAGGTTGACGATGATGTGGTGAGTTTGTTTGACTCTTGTTGATCGGTAAGCCAATGCTGACTACATAGGTTTATATCGAAGATACCGCTTTCAAGGCCTTGGCCAAGCGCTTAATCGAAAACCCCCAACTCTTCGCCGTCTCCGCAAATGTCATTAATAACCCGGCCCTCGCGTGGGTTCATTACCACATGGGTGTCTACGAACCTTTCTGGCCGGTAATTTTCTATAGCCTTGTCACAGCACGCAGCCCCTAACAATCCCAATAGGACCTTACCAAGCCGACAAATGTAAGCAAAATTTCGTGGCGTCCATCAAGCATACGTCCATATAGCGGGCCTGCTTCCGGTCCCGCCGGGTTTGACCGGGAGGGAAAGACACCTGCCCGTTACAAGGGCCATAGCTGGCTCCCAGTGTCCTACTCCAAGGACGCGCATTACGATATATCCCTGACGCCAGCCTCGACTCTGACCTATCACCCCTTTGGCCCGTCGCTTGTAAACTGGGCCGCAGCTGCGCAGACGCATTACTCTTTCCTGACCCACCTGGAGAAGGGCGATACCTGGAAGTATCACTTCGACTTCTGGGATTATATGTACGAACGCGTCTCGATTAACTTTATCGGCTTGCGGGGCCAGGATATCATTGACATTTTCCCCATTCCTCGTGGAGACGACGAGGGATACCTCACGGAGGTTCGACCCAGGGAACTCGGTAAGCATGTTATTGTCGATGGGATGGGTATCGTTGTGCACTTCTCATTCGGCCCGCAACAGAAGGCGCATGACAATAGGGGCGTTGCCTGGACAGATCTTCTAGACCGGTATCGGGGCTATGCCGAGGAGTCCGGGTGCTCATCGGCCTGGGATTATCAGATAGAAGAAGAGGACATAACATAAAGCTTAAGGCTAAGCAGGCTAAGGAGCTCGACATAGGTGCCTTCCGCTAGTTATTATATGCCACATTCTAGCGCTACGAAAAAGACGAAGCTCAAGGCGCACTTTACTCCTAGGCTGTAGATATATCTTACATTTGGGAGATAGCGATAGCTCTACAACTTCCAAGTATGTGGTGTTCCAAACAGATTACATTGACAACTAGCTACAACGAGGGTTTGCATGGCATCCGGGGTCTCGTGTTGCAAGCACCCAGCTTTGGCAAGGGCGTCGGCTTCCCTATCTCCGGAGGTGTTCGTGTGGCTAGGACCCAGAGGATCCGTACGGAGCCGTGTTGGCGACCAGAGCTTGAAACCGCTGTGAACTGCTACTGCAATGAGTCGGAGGGGTGTCTTCGATGTAGAGGCGGTGAGTTTAACTCATTGAGAGCAAATGGCTGCTCTCCACAGTCTACGTAAGATGACAAAAGAAATTAACTCGATGTCGGGTATATATTTAGTAATCATGCTTGTCTTATATGTTTCACAGTTACTCAGATACAGAGCAGTCTGGAAGCTGCTAGCAAAGCGCACTATAAAGGAGGCATCATGAATCGATGAAAATGAGCGCAAGACGCCATATCTTAGCAGCGGCATTCGCACCCGCAGCTTGTCACCGACCGTCTTCTTTTGTACCGACGTTAGTTTTCCAAGCCTCAACCCATCCATCCATTCGGAGACCAATCGACCTGACTTTCAATTAGATCAAGAAGAAAAGAGGGGGGTCCTATCACTTCACTTACAAAGCTGTTGTTAATCGTCTTGAGATCTTGAACACCGAGATTCCCTGCATCGATGGCAATTTCGTGCTTCAAGAGGTCTATGGCCTTTTCCACACCCGGCTGGCCAAAGACGTTCGCATACATGAAAGGCCGGCCAAGGCCCACCGCCTTTACACCAAGAGAAAGCAGCATGAGTGCATCCGCTCCATAACGAATGCCCCCGTCGGCGTAGACCTCAGTGCTCTTAAAGACCTCTGGATCGCGCTGATGTATTTCCAGAGCAACTTCAAGAGATGACGGAGAACCATCTATCTGTCGGCCACCATGGTTGGAAAGAATAATAGCCGGTACTCCATGATCGACTGCTAGGCGAGCATCTTCGACGGTCATAATGCCTTTGAGGATGATAGGAAGGCACGTCATCTTTGTGAGCTCTTTATAAAAGCTCCACTGCAAATATTTAGCATAGTCCAGCTATCGTTGAGCAGGATGCCAAAACGCATTAGTGTCCACTTACAGAGAAGGAAGAATAACTCGAATCACTGGTACCCGGTTAGCTGAGATTCGTGCAGCCGAAGCAGGTGTCAGATGTGATTTTACTTACGCAGATCCAACGCCAAATCGTGCAGCACGGTGGCGGTTTCCATCTGCTGCAGAATCCACTGTGAAGACGATGGCGGATGCTCCGGACTTTTCAGCGCGCTCGAAAAGCTCCTTATTCTCGGTGTTGTTGGCCGATAAATACAGCTAGAACGGACTTAGCGCTGCCCATGTCGTTTCAAGTACGGGCACCTACCTGTTGGAACAAAATTTGTCCCTCGCTCTTAGCCGATGAGATTTCTTCTATTGTCTTGGAAGCGTAGAGGGCTGGCTAGGTGCAAGAAGAGCGTTAATATCAAGTCCACTGCCACGCGCCGAGATCTGTTCATACCATATAAAGAATATTGCCCGCGGCAGCACCTTTGACAAAGTTGAGCTCCGCGTCCGCGTGTCCGTAGTCACCCCTTGCGCATGGGCTGATGAAAAAGGGGGCCGAGAAATTGTGGCCCAATATCGTGGTCCTATGAAGGTTATATTGTCAGGCTTGCACTTCATGAAGTAGAATGCCAAGGAGCCATACGGAAGAGAGGACTCGATGTCTGAGATGTCAACCAGGACTCGAGGGCGGAGGCGATATCGACGGAAGACTTCAAGGTTATTGCGATAGGACCATTCCCCAGCAGCACCGTTCCGGTAGTACGTATAGTTTCGAACGGGCAAATATCGGCGTGCGACCCACTCAAAGTCCGGCAAGCCTACTACATTTGTCAGGTTCGGCAATGTGCCTGCTGGTAAGTCGCCCAAGACATCGTCGATTCCGGTGTCAGGCTCATTGAGGAAAGGACGAGCGGCAAATGCCGTGGATGCCAACGTTGAGAGGAGGATCGTAAGGCGCATTTTCACGTTGGTTTTAGAATGGTTTCGTTGAACAGACCTAATCAGGGGAGCTGCGTGGCCTCGGCAGCTCGAGTGCTACCTTTATAGAATGCTACTTCGAAGCTGCTGTTTGAATGATCAAGCATCAGATGCTTGAATGTAGCATGTGGACCCTTCCTTCGAATCTCTTGCCGAAGTAGATGTGCGCGGACCCCTGAAACATCCCACCTTGGTCCGACCCTGCCCCTCTGCCAAGTCGCCGAGTTGCGTGTCGCCTTAACTAATTAATGAAATTCTCGCCACCCACTACAGTATAGTAGGGATTATATTAGCGCACTATTCTTTACCTCGCGCTGTATTAAAGTGCTCAAGCTGCCGATTGGTAATCTTATTAATAAAGACGGGAGGTACGTAATGCTGAAGCGCGTTTCTCTTGGCTTAGCTTTATGCCATTACTTAGTGTGATTAGGCCGATAAAATTGAGAGCCAGCACGAATGGAGTAGTGCTACTTTACTACTCGTACTTCAAAAAAACAGACCCTGGGCCGGGAAACAGGAGCCCTTCAAAAGACGGAGGACGACGGGGTCTACGCTAGGCTTAGAAGTGTCCATCTAGATCCGTAGTCAGATGGCGCCCCGTCCCTTACATACGAAAGAATTACATGTGTGTTGCCTTTGGGTCTGTGTTGTGGACACCACGTGTGAATGTTGCCTTCCACCTATCCATTATATCATTACACGCATTTTGTCCCAGCTGCGGGCCTCCCTTGCTGCCCTGCGCGGCCGCAACATACCGATGCACCATGTTGAGATCGTGAAATTTTGGCTGGTCTGCATTTATTGACTCTCTTGGGCTCCTACATAGTTGAGGCCCATTTGTGCCATAAACATGATACGCGCATGGGCTCCGCTCGGTGATCCCTGAGGGGCAGGTGCCGAAAACGAGACACACAAACCCCTTCAAAGAGGCCTAGCAGGTCACCGTAACCATTGCGAACAACTATTCATGCTTTGGCAGTTCCCCAGCCGAAGACTAGTGTAGGCATAAGAATCCGGAAGGGGTACCTTGACCTGGAGCCACAAGGGCAACCGCGAGCTGAGCAACAGTGACCGCAGAGCTGACCAAGGAGTATGGTTGCCTGTGAGGTAGCAGTCTTAGTTTAGACCAAATCTGGCTCCGTAGCCAAGTAAACATTTGCCAAGAATATGCAGAAAATACACCCAGAAGAGCATCGAGAGGATGTGCTTGTCAATCTTGCGGCGGACGCCTTGTTTGGCGTTGAATGTGTCAGTGACTTGTATGTCGCGCTACAAAGCATCACATATATCTTCTTCGGCCAGTTTAATTTGCTGGTTCTAATGAGGTTGGTTGTGCGATCGGCGTTCTTGATGTAATTGGGGCTTACTAGAGGTCAAGCTCAGCCGTCTCAAGCTCAGCATCCTCAGTGAAGTACTGAGACGCCTCTTCTCCAGCCTTGGTGATGGTGTTCGTAGTGACGGATGGCAGCGAATTCTGGTCAACCGGAGGGGAAAGAGATTTGCCAAGGATGGCAGACAATGTTCTGGTCCGAGCTGTCGACCCTACCGCCAACTTCATGTGTCCTTCTCCCAGCGCGTATTATCCTGTGTCTGAGGTCAACTTAGAAGCACCTACCTTTATGGCATCCACATAGCCACCCCAGGCTCCCTCAGGCCAGATCTAGGTCAGTTCAGCATGAGTTAGGGATGAAAATATCGTCGTTTGGTGGGGGTCCCTCCAGGGGCTCAGATACCCTCCAGATACGCTTCTTTAATTTCGCTTCCAACAACCCAAGGAGATGAGAGGCGACCGGGCGGTGAATAGGGACAGCTCGAGGCAAGTTGGCACGAAGCATGCACCACGTGCTGTGACTTTTCGGGGAATCTCAGGGGAAGTCCAGCAGTCATGACTCTTGAAAGAGGGAAAAGGGTATGAGGCACTGGGAGAATTTATACATTCAGTCTGTTGATGGCACTGTTGACTGAATGAGCTTAGACTCCTTCATTAACCGAAAGTTTACTCCAGCCAAGATCAGATAGATGGTTTCTAAAGCTGGGGTAAAACCCCCCATCTCCCTGCCTCTTTTGAAGGGAATTCCCAGGATTACATCGACCTCCATGGGTTTCCCTGCTCTGCAATCGTTCTGCATGCTGCTGCCAATTGGCGGCATGCGGCGAATCTTGGTCATCAGGCGGTCGATGAGCTCGTACTCGATGGGCACATTGCATTTCCTCGCCACATCAATCACTTCCTTCATCAGTCGCCGCGTGAGAGGTGTGGCGTCCGTGGTGGAGTCCAACCAAGAATGGGTGTCCAGCAACGTGAGAGTCGTGAGCGAGTTCCAGGCCGCGTTCCAGACGACCTTTTCCCACCGCTGAACCTGAATGTTTGGAACCACCTAAGACCGGAAGCCCAACATAGCCCATGTAGATGAGGAGGCTTGAAGAATCACATTGGTTGGTGTGTGTTGACGTACGTCCGATCTAAGCATAATGAGGCTGGCAAGAAGTAATTCAGGATCGGATGGTCTAACGCATGATCATATTATTTAGTTAGGGCCTGTACCCCCTGTTCCCTAAAGTTCCTCGCTAATCCAGTCGCGTGAGCTCACTAATGAAAAGTAATCACATTAGCCATGTGATGCTTTGGCTGAAACGAAGCTACTACATATTTGCCAGTGTTCCAATTGTCGATTAAGAACCCTTGGGATGTAACATAGGACCTTAAGAGACTTGGGAAAGAGACCTGGGTTAAGTATGACGTTGCACAACCCGTACAAGTATATAAATATGCATGAAATATTAAACAGGGCTGTGGTCTTGACTTATACAGCAGATGCAATCTTTCGCTGGTAGTTGTCGTTCTTCACTGCAAGCTGTGCCTCCCAGAGCATAGCGCCGCCGTAGTTGGGGAGATTCATGTTCTTGACCCCGTGAATGGCTCCAATCAACGTGTTAGCATCGACGTATCCTTCATCACCATCTGCACCGCTGGCCAAGGCGCCGATGAAGAGCTTTGCCTTGCCGACGCCCTTGCTCCATTCCTTGACAGCCTGTTTGAAGCCAGACTGCGCAATGTTGCACTCTCCATTGTTGTAAAATTGAACCCAGACAAAGTCAAGTTCTCTGCACACATCAAGGGGCTGTGAAGCATCGGGGAAGGGGCATTGCGGAGCGGCCGTCAGGTAGTACTTTTTGCTAGTGTCTGATTGTATGTTGGAGCGCAGTCGCTTAACCATCGCCAAATAGCCTGTAGGGTTGCCAGACTCGTTGTCTGTTTGCTGTAAGTATCACTCCTTTCGTGGACAAGAGGGCTACTATGTTATGCACATACCCAGGTCAACGCCATCCAGCTTCACATCTCCAAATGGACGGAGCTCCCTGTTTGCCGTACCGCCGAGGAAGAGATTCCAGAGAGTATCGGCTATCAGCTCTCCCTGAGAGTCGTCACGAAGTGTTACATCGGCATAGTCGTTTGCACCACCAAGGCTGAGGATAACCAGCTTTCCGGATGATTGGCACTTTTTGATTGCTGAGACCAGTGGTGAGCCGTCCTTGAGTGCAGTGGCACCGGCCTTGCGCTGAGCGTCGGATGGCTCGTCCAGACCGCTGAGACTCAACGACGGATAACCACCATCGCTGAAGAAGTAGTTCAAGAAAGCAAGGTTAACAATGCTGTAGGAGCTGTCGGCGCAGACACTATCCAGTGTAGTGCTATCATCCTCTGCGCCCCAGTAGATGGTGAGGCCGCCGTTGCCAGCGGCTTGAGATGTGGCTGGTAGGGCATAGGCGATGGGCCCCAAAAGGCATGTTGCGGCCAGCGCGGTACGGAAAAGCATTTTCAAAATAATAAAGAAGTTATTTTCAGTGGGTAAGTTCCCTCAACGTATATATACAAGCAACGAAATGTCTTGTAAAAGATGACCGGATCTCCTGTAATGAACAGCAGCACTGAAGGAGGCAGCGCGGCTTCGGCTCTATTTATCTTGGAGTATCTCGTTGACTCTTCGTTGAGCTTGCCAGTCCTTTCTGGTTATTGCAGCTGTCGAGTCCAGGAACGGAAGGTGACGCTGACACCTCACCCGTTAAGTCTCATATTGGAGTTACTGAATGTCGACTGAACCTGAATAGGTAGTATATCACACCCTTGGGAGTCAGAATGGACTTGATTGGGCTGGATTACTGATATGACCATGGAAAGGTTTCTTAGCTTCGTCTCTGTGTAATTGTAGACCACGTTACATGTGAAAAGGTCACAAGATGTAAACGACCATCTGCAACATATCAATACGTCGCATTCATGTTTACGCGTTTCCATCCGTCTTTGTTGCTTCCTGAGAACACTTGCCGCTTGTTCCGAATCACCATCCTGGCTCATGGTCAATACTGGAACAAGAGAAAAGTACAGGCAGCTGTGCTCTCGGTGGGGTCATGACAGAGCGGCAACGAATATTCCGACCGACCAGTTTAATCGGTCCTTTCAAGGGCCGACACATATTTGGGTTGGCTGCCCAGTTCAACTGTGCTCTTCCGATGCGTGGTAGGGATTCAGTGGCGCTTTTGTCTGAATGGAGAGATCACGGATTGCCTCAAGGTCTCACAAGCAGAGTTACTACGAGATGATTGGCGCAAAACGCTCCAGTGCTCTCAACATTAAGACCAACAGCTCTGTGTTGTGGAAATAATTTCTCCGAACCTGTTCCTGCACTCGGAAGCGTGTAACAATTAAACGCAACTGCCACGGTGGCCTGATGGGTTAACCTGGCAGCATTCCTGTTGGGGAACTATGGATGCCGCGAAGACCGGACTTGTGGATTTGTTGCAATGCGGCAAGCCGCTAGTTGAAGGCATTGCACGCGCTCTCAGCCATAGTATCTGTATCGTTGGGAAGTCTTTAGCTACGTGTCGACTGGTTATTTGGGCGGAGCCTTTCCACTGGCGAGGCTCTCCTAGATGCAAGTCACCCCTGCTGAAGGGAGATGGCCACCCTTCTCCATGGTCACTGACGGGGACGTGGGGTACACTTAGATCCGGGAAGCATTGGAGAGAAGGCTAGTTTATGAGTATTTGCAGTGCATGCAATGGCTGTTCCTAAGTCCAATTACACTCCACAGACTAGCAGCTTCCGGGTCGGAAGATTTCGAGCTTGGGATTGGTACAGAGAAGCGCACAATACCAAGCATTTTTATCTATCCTATTCACCCTCACAACCCGGAGGCAATAAGAAGCTGGCCAGAATAGTAGAGAGACCAAACCGCATACTGCATCCACACGCGATGGTGCGAGTCAGCCGGGACCACAAACTCATCGGTTGCGAGAATGGAGTCCGACAGAGCGAAGAGAACAGCGCCCGTGACAACTTGGCCATTCTGTACAGTGAGGACCGCAAGAACCATGACCAAAATCACCGAAGAGTAGACGACGATTGGCAAACGCAATGCCGGGCCTACTCTCGGCACCAATACAAAGCCCATAACGGGAGCCAGGGCTAGCATGGCAGTAGCGAGAGCCTGTCGCCAAGTTTCGGAGAAGATTTGCTCCACGCCGTCTCCAAGACGAGCAAACAGGGCAATGTAAAAGAGGTGAGCGACCAGGAAGCTCCCGAGGCCGCGGAGGAAAGCTTTCTCGCCCGGCCAGGCGAGGAAAGCGTCGCCCACCGAGCCCAATGCCAGTGCGAGTACAAGCAGCGACGACTCCCCACGAAAGGCCGCAAAGAGTGAGAGGAGCGTCGTGGAGGCGGCCTTGGAGATCATGCGAGAGTGACATGGAGTTGCACGGATCTGTATGCCGTAGAGGATTGCCGCACTCGCCGAAGCTACCAGTATGGCAGTGTCGACACGGAGATTATCGAACGCCATGATGCGGGTGGCGCTGAAGAAGTGCCCCAGAAGGTTGATGTTGTGTCCAGGGGAGTTTAAAGCCACGTACGTGTATCGACGTGGTGTCGACGTGGTATCCGAATCGTGGAGCTGTTGAATCGCTCGCTGATTGGCGTTTTGCACAGCCAGATGCTTGGGCGGAATCGACGTATGAAGACTTGTCGATACCGTTCAGGCTGCAATATTTTTACCGGGAATGACGAGGGAGAATGACTGGAGAGGCAGAGCTGGAAGTTGCGGCTCTGTGACTAATAATGCCGAGGCCTAACGTCGCGGGGCATTTCAACGATGTATGGCGCATGTGAATCAGCGACCACTAACACGTTCTTGCCAGGCCTCCGGGCATACAGCAGCTTTAAAGCATACTGAGCCGCGCCACTATCTACCATGCGCCGGCCAGGCGTCTCACTTTGGCAGTCAAGCGAGAGGCCCAAGAGGCCTACACCACTGTAGCAAGAATCCGGTACAGTCGGTCGCAGAGCGCTGTGTCTCGGACTCTCAGTGCCTCCAGTTTTGCATTAGCGCGGGATATTAGAACGGCGATCAACTTGGCCTGAAGCCCGCATTTCACTTCCTCCCCCTGCTTCTGCCACTAACACGTACTAGAGTTCCGCTCGGAAGTGGCCTCTTATTTTTATGGCTCAGCGACAAGGGACGAATCGCCCACGGCTGCGCCGCTGCTTGCTTTGTATCTTCTCCCATGAGGGATATAAAAAGGAGACCGACCCAATTGTTAACCCTACTGCAAAGTGCAGGGTGGCTTGTGCTGGACGTTCAAACGTAGCGAAGCTGTCCTTGGGCGCCCATCTACAACTTCGGAAAACGGGCCCAACACCAGAATGGCACAGTAAATTCGAGTCTATTGTAGCACGAGTAGGACCGTTGCCGAAATCTGCAAGGTCAGCAGACAGGGTATACTAACTTGAAGTCGCCTCACCATTTAACTTGTAGTCTATAAGCCGGAGCCAGAACGCCTATGAAGTCATTAAACCGCCGATGCAACATTTACAACAGGGCCTGGGGATCGTTCCGACGCCGTCTCGGCGTCAAGTCGACTGCCCTGCATGCCTCCCTTAATCGTCGTAGTAACAAGGCCTTCGTCTCGGGAGTTGGGTCTGCTCTCGCTTGATCCCGCAGGCTCCGTGCTGACTTGTACGTCATGGCGCTGGTATATTTTGAGGGGGATTCCATAGGCCTTGTTGATTTGCTCCTGGCTGTCCGATGGGTCGACGTTAACCGCGCTCCGGGTGTTTCTTTGGGCTTGGGATCGAAAGGAGGACGCCGGCTGTCCGCTTCGTGTTTTCGAGGCGTCACTGCTACCGGCGAAGGATCTCAGGTTGAACAGGCGGCGGAACAGCGTCCATGTCAGCGGCAGGTTAGCCACGATGATGGCCGTAGACGACTCGCGAATGTACCAGAATGTCCATTGCGATCCGTAGGGCTGGCTGAAGCTGTAGTATTTGTTCAGAATTGCACAGAGAATCTAAGCTCGGGTTAGTACCTCCCAATCCATGCAGGCGAAGACAGGGCCGCAACGAACAGTGAACCCGCCAAGCGCAAAGACGCCCATGAGTACCATCTTCTTCCTTAGGGCAATCCGAGACTGCAGGAAAATGGGCATCGGTATGAGGATGATCATGATGTCGGAGGAAATGTTGAGGACGGCGTTGGTTATCAGGTGGTTGGTGGCAGCGGAGCATTGAGCTATAGGTGCGTGTAAGTCGGGCGTGCGTCGCTGCCGGAAGAGCAGAAACTCACGATTGTCTGTCGGGACGGCCCAGTACTCGCTGAACGGCCGGCACCATACCCCTAGATACAGGACCTGCATCAACACGAACCCAACTGCGACATAGGCAGCCACGATCTTGACGGCACGGTTTGCCGTCAAGCTCAGCCTGTTCCTGTGTTACAAACGCGTCTAGATGGACCGCAGCCGTGGTGAGGAGGCGGGTACATACGTCAAACGGTAATACAGTAGCAGCAAGCAGGCCTTGACGAGCCAAATGGTGAGGAGCTGCATCTGCTCCGTCACCAGAACCATCTTGGAGCCGAACACTCGTTGTTCAATGTCCTCGGGCGTGAGCGAGGCTGGGTGGTTCGGATCGATAAGGTTACTGTTGGTGTTCGAGATGATGTTTATGGAGACGATGAGAACCGTGTCGGTCACCTAACCTGGCTATTAGAACAGCTGTGCCCCGTGGCTCGGCCCAGAGGCAAACCTACCAAGGTTAACATCATCAAGAAGTCGTCAGTCTTCAGTTTCCGGACTGACCCCCGCAGGAGAACCTGGGAGACCCTGGAATGATACACAGACGTCGGTCAGATCGGTTCCTCGATTGAATGGGTCCGGGGAGCCACCCGACATGACTTACATTCTGATGGCGACCACCAGCCAGGTCAGCCCGTACCAAGTCCATGACTCTGCCGCAAGACTGGACATTGTGACTGCGATCGCTCATTCGAGCACGCCGGTGACGTTGGGGCTGGACGGGATTGAAACCTGCCTCGCCTGCAACCGCGGGAGCACCCAGGGTAGTAATAATCGCCCGCATCTTGCACATGACGCAAGGGCGGTGGTAGGTAAAGAAGAACCTCAAACCAGAGGAAAGGGGTTGTGGGGGGCTCTAGAGGCGTCGATCGTCGACAGGTGTTAGTGCTGGCCAGCCGCTGGGCCTATAGCGTGCTCGCCTGCATCACCATCAAATGCTTGGCTGCTTGGGGCGCCTGCTAGTTATACCAGCCGCATGCAACCGATTCCCGAGAACGCCCTAAAGAGTCGTCGAGAAGACCAAAGTCGCCGAGCTGCCCCGCTGTCGTAGCTGTTGGAGAACCCCCTACTGCACAGTACTCGTAGATGGCAGCGATTGAACCGGCTGTCAGGCTCTATCGACGTGGGATCCCGGACGAATGGCTTCCGACCAACATTGAAGCGCACTTCAAACAGTCGGACATCTGTTGCTTCCAAATCCAGCCTGCTGCGACAGTCACCGTTTCTACTTCGTACCCTCCAGAGCAACATTGCCTTGATTGCTTCCACGAGTCATGGCATTGTGGGGCACAGCCGGTGGCCTCTTTTGTCAGGGGATCTCGGACCCTGACCAGCATGGGCAACGAGGCAGATCAACCCACAGTGGCGCAACCCCAAAACAGGCCTGGAGCCACAAAGAATTCGGCCGGGCGGAAGGAGGACGGCAAGACGGGCAACGGACAGCCGAGCGGATTGTTGACGAGTCCACAAACTTTGCTCCGCTCCTAGGGCACAAAAGCACTTCATGGCGGCCAGCAGATGTCCTTGGCATGGTGAACATGATAATGGTTGACTGGCAGCCGACAACCGGGCTGCGTTACGAAGTACTGTATTCGTATTGGTGCGCAAATGAACTTGTATCATAAGAGCCAGCCACGCATTTCCCAGCCCAGCCACGCCTCGGAACAAATGCCCCTTGGGGTTCGGAACTACCGGTCTGCCATGGCAATGGTGCCCCAAACCGTACCGATACATGTGCCTTGGTAAGCGGGATTCAATCTTGTTTCGCAAGCTGGTATATTACAGGAATTCTGCTCTTTATTTGGCACTCAGCTCCTACGTACACCGGAACATGAATCCGACGGCTTCCGCGGTTCTCAGCTGGCAGTGTTGGCTTTTCCTTCAGAAACGAATTCTAGTACTCGCCCAGCACTAGAATTCGTTTCCGAATCCGAAGGGTACTGGTCAGGTTTGCGCCTCACTCCCTGGTAGACCTGTCGCAGTTGTCGCCAGCCGTCCAGAATGGGATAGAAGCCAGTAATCAGCATCGTGCACCACACCCAGATGATCGAGACGACGATCCACGCAATGAAGAAGCCTCGTCCGAACACGTACTTCGAGGCATACATCGGAAGCGGCCTGTCACTCATTAGTCGGGATAGTGCTGCAGGGGGTCGAGACTGTGGCTTACCAGAGAACCCAGTGTCCCAAAAAGGTCGCGGCAGCCCACAGGGCGGCAAGCCTTCCCCATCGCTTGAGCCTGGCCTTGTCGTCCGAATACCTCTTCACAACCTCCTCGTGCGCTTTAGTTTCTTCGTCCGAGTCACCAGCGGGGCTTGTGGAAAAAGCAAGCCGCTCGTTTCGAAAGTCTGCCCAGTCATAATTGGCGGGCTTTACCAGCGAGATGACAACCGAAAACAAGCCAGGACTGAATGCAGACGCAACAGTGCCGTAGACGCACGGCAGAGTCTGTCCCGTCGAGGCCACGCTGACGTCTCCGTACAGCGCCGACGCGGAGCCCAGCCAAACACCGATTCCAGTTGCCATGCCGAGGATTGGTGAGATGACGGCGGCTGCTTTAGACTGCTTCTTCCAGAGAATGGTAAAGACTGTCGGGAAGATACCAGGGCACGTCAAGACTCCGAGCATGTAGAGGGTCCACCCCAGATCGACCTTGCCGTAGTAAAGGGCGGTTGAGAAGGCTGCTGAAAAGGCTCCGAAACCCACCACTCCAATGTGGCTCCAGCGAATAGCGTCTCGGTCGCTCGCGTTCCGATTAAAGTACTGCCGGTAAATGTCAAAGCTAATAATGGAAGACACGGAGATGACCTGTGCGCTTATTGTCGACGTGACGGCCATGAAGGTGATGAGAAGCACAGCGATGGCGCCACCTTTGCCGGCGATGGCAACAGCCGCATATGGGAGGACCAGTCCGTTTGATACCTCGATAGCGGACATGCGCCTTGGAAACGTTGGGAAGAGCTCAGTGTCTTCCAGCCCTAAGGCTGCAAAACTCATTATCGTCCCCAGACACCAGGGGATCGCGAAGTAAGCAATGCCACCGATGATGTACCCAGGCACAACGGCGTGAGGTGCTGCACTAAAGGCCTTTGCGAAGAACCCCGTATCCATTATGACAAGGCCTGTGTTGGCCAAGCTACGTCAGGGAGGTCAGTACTTCATTCTCTCTATAGATGTCCGCCTCTGGGATACAACTCACGTGTGTATTATTCCGAAAAGAATGGCCTAGACAGAGTTCGTAAGCAAGCAGGACCCCATCACAGTAGATATATCACTCACATTCTTGCTCGTCATTGTCAAATAAGACCCTCCCTGGTTGCCGGCGACGGGGCGCGACTGGCCAAGGTTGACCATGATATCGTACAGGCCGCCGAGAGAGCCAATTTCGGGAACAACGAAAGTTTTGACGGTGAAGAAGCATATAATGATCGTAATGACAAACGTATGAAAGTAGTCGGTCAGGAAAGTTGCTTTTATCCCACCGACGAAGGTGTACAACACAACGCCGACGGGCAAGAGAAAGGTTGCGGCGATGACGTGCATACCGGTCCTAACCGTGTCAGTGTGTCGAACTGGACGCGTCCTTCCTAGGGGGATGCACTTACAAAGCGGAAATGGCAGCACTGGCTCCAAGAAGCATGTTTGCAATTGCAATGATGTTGTTGATGAGGCATAAGACGATCCAGACAATGTGCCCCAGCTTGCCGTACCGTATTCTGACAATTTCGAGCAGCGTATGGGCCTCTGGAATTCTCATCTTGCATGTGATTCCGAGAACGGCGAAGAACACAATCATTGGAGAGCACCTAGGGAAGCAGGTTAGCAGGGCATCTCTCCTCAAATGCCAGCTGCGACTTACCCGGCTGCAAACCAGAACGGCCCGGCAACGCCAAAGTTGTAGCCTACCAAGGTGCTTCCCAGCATGGCAGTGCTCCAAAGCCAAGACGATATCACCGCGGATGCTGTCAACCCGGTACCAACACTTCGATTGGCTGTCATGAACATCTCGGTAGTCTTGTTGTCTTCGCCCACCGTCCTCTTGAGAAGGCGCGTTGTCGCCATCATCACCAGCGCAATCAAGAACCCAATCGCGATAACGACTGCATATCCGGCAGCCTGCGGCAGCGGTGGCGCAACTGCGCTACTGGCATCAGCAGCATCTCGTCCGGTTAACCACATTGTCGTCAGATGTTGAGCGTGTCAAGGAGAAGATGAGAGTCGAAGGCGGCCCAGCTTTATCGACCGACATCCATCATGAGATATAAACGACATTATGATCTTGCTTCCGAACTCGCAACATGTCGTCTTCAATATTATCACAAAGATGGCGGTTTTCGTTCCTTTAGCTTCGATGACGCGATACCCCGGTGCGAGATGATCGTCCGATGAGCCTTTCTGCGCAACCCCACCTGGGTTGCTACCGAATCTCGGCAGATAAGTTGCTTGAAATGTCTGCATCAGTTGGACAATGCTTGGCAGGTGAAACTAGCCTTCAATAGTAGCCATTGTTCGTACGTTGCGGAGTAGATGGTTGGCGGATTGCGTTTGCGGCAAACAGTATGGCGCCATATTGCTTCGGACCTGACTATGACGCTTGAGGACCAGGAACCGCGCATCACTTCCCGATTCCACATTTTGTATCGGTAGCTCAATATATATATGCTGCAACATCAATCGGATGTTATTCCGAAACCTGCATCGCTCAAGGCCCAGCCTTTTTGTCTGAACCAATTCATCTCCTCCGAGTCAATCGAGCGAGTGTCCGCGAGCATCATGGCTTCCGCAACGGCCCAAGCAAGCGGCAACACCAAGAAGAAGCTCATCCTCAACGCATTTGTGGAATCCTGCAGTGGGCATCAGTCACCCGGGCTATGGCGGCATCCTCGCGACCGCTCGTGGAACTTTAATAATGTTTCTCACTGGGTTGAGTTGGCGAAGCTATTGGAAAGGGGCAAGTTCCACGGAGTGTTCATTGCCGACGTCCTCGTAAGTCACCGTGAGCTGCCCCAGATACTGCAGAGGTCACTAACTGTTTCCAGGGCGCGTACGATGTGTACAAAGGCCCACGGAACCCAGACCCTGCCGTGGTCTCGGGAGCGCAGTGGCCCGTCAATGAGCCATTGGCAGTCGTTCCCGCAATGGCAGCAGCCACGAAGAACCTCGGGTTCGGCGTCACCATCGCGACCACGTACGAGCAGCCATACCACCTCGCACGGCGACTGAGCACGGTGGACCACCTCACCGGTGGCAGACTGGGTTGGAACATCGTTACCGGCTACCTCGACTCGGCTGCCAGGAACTTGGGCTACACTGAGCAGCCAAAACACGACGAGAGATATGCCCAGGCCGAGGAATACGTCGAAGTTACCTACAAGCTCTGGTAAGAAGTCCTCCGTATGGCATCGCGCCACTCTATCTGACCCGTATCTAGGCAATCGTCGTGGAGAGACGACGCGGTCAAGCTAGACCGCGATAGTGGAGTCTATACTGATCCTAAGCTTGTTCGTACGATTGACCATGTCGGCAAGTATTATACGGTACCAGGCCCTCATATCTGTCAGCCATCGCCACAGCGGACCCCAGTCATCCTGCAGGCCGGGACATCGAGTTCAGGCAAGCTCTTCGCGGCAAAGCACGCCGAGGCCATATTCGTGGCTGGGCACAGCCCGTCGACTGTGGCCAAGAACGTTGCCGACATTCGGGCACTGGCCAAGGATCAGTTCGGTCGCGATCCCAGCTCCGTCAAGTTCCTGGCCATGCTCTGTCCCATCATCGGCAAGACGCAGGAGGAAGCCGATGCCAAGTATCGCGAGTTTCTCAGCTACGGGTCGGAAGACGGCGCCCTGGCCCTGTTTGGGGGATGGACCGGGATTGACCTGGCCCAGTACGGCGATGACGAGGAGCTTCGCCACGTCGAGTCCAATGCGATCCGCTCGGCCGTAGAGGCGTGGTCCAAGTCAACGCCCGGCGTGCCTAAATGGACAAAGCATACGGTCGCCAACCACATCAAGGTTGGCGGCTTGGGAGCCACCGTCGTGGGCACTCCAGACAAGGTGGCGGACGAGATGGAGAGGTGGGTCGCCGAGGCCGACGTCGACGGCTTCAACCTGGCGTACGCGCTCATGCCCGAATCATTCGAGGAGGTCGTTGAACACCTCTTGCCTGTTCTCAGACAGCGCGGTATCTTTTGGGACGATTACGCTGTGGATGGTGGAACGTACCGCGAAAACCTGTATGGTAAGAAGGGGGTTTTGAGGCCCCCGGCTGATCACCCAGCCGCCAAATACCACTGGAAAGCGGAGTGATTGGCAGATGTAATAATGAAAGTTTGCAATACCACACGAGCTTGTCAGGGCGTCTGTTGTTGGTGCAGCGTGGAACGCCTCAGAGGCCTAACAAAGCTGTCCTGTTATCCTGCACTAATCTGTGGCGGCTTGCCTACACATGAAGGATGATGAGATGGCTCGGGATTTACTTTATTCGTCCTGGCCTGGAGGCACGGCTGTTTCTCCCCGAGCAATCGTACTCCAGATTCCAGACAGTTTCTGGGTCGCAAGGGTTAGCACTACTTCGTACGACCACTGACCTAGAGACTTTGGCAGGAACCAATGGATCTGCTACACAACTTAAAGGAGCAACTCCAGGTCTAAAGGTCTAGAGGAACTTGGGTAGGCGCGGTAGAGGCTGGGCTACGGGTAACTAAAAGTCAATGGCGCCTGTTGTGGGATGTGTAAGTCGGGCAGATTGGGGTCGGGTGACCACCATCAGCACCGGCTCAGTTGTGCCACTCGGTCGCGACTTTGGCTCGACTTGTCGCCACCGCGGGGAGGGCATCAGCTATGACGTCGTTTGTGCAACTTCTTGGGCATCACGCACTATCGCACCAGATCAGGGCGGCCGAAGTTCGTCCACGACTCCACGTGGTCTATTATAAGTTGACGCCACACAGCAGCTGCAGTGTGGTTGGGCGTCTCCCTGGCGTCGCCAGAAGCCAGTGGTCAATGAACTAGCCAACGAGGCAGCTCGCCACGGCTATCCTACATACATATTCGGCACCGTCGCTGGCTCTGGCCTCGAGTTGGTGCACCACCTCCATCACTTGACGAACTGGTCGCTTCAACCCTTTGTTCCTCGTTGCGCCGACGCACTTGTAAGTAACCGAGTTCATCTACAACGTGCATCTTCTCCAGCGGCCAGCACCCATGCGAGCACGTCTCGGCCGATCTTGGCCCCGCACTCCCCGCCCAAAGACGACATGAATGAAGCACACAGCAATGCGAATACCAGGCCTGAGACCATCGACGGGAATGACGAGCCGCCCCCCGGGTACAGCGACGCGACGGAGCCCAGCCGTCCACCCCCCGACGATGTCGACGTGACTGCGTCCTTCGCTGCGCTGTCGCTGTCCTCGACGCCGAAAGACCCCGATTCCGACACGTGTTTGGCCCACCTCAAGTTTCTCCATGCGCTCCAGGGGATGAAGGAGGATGTCGGGTACACGGATGGCCTCTGGAACATATGGGACAGTCGCGCCGACGACTTGAGGGAGGACCTGTCCCCGGGAGGCATCCCCGACGCCGACACGGCCAAGCTCACCGAGGGCGACAAACGTAAAATCGCCATCAGCAAAATCCGTGAGAAGAGGTGGGCCGTCTTTGTCGCACGCGCGGTCGACCGGTATGAATCCTGGTGGCACAGCCTGTCCGGGGTCATGTTGAGGGAGGCAGACATGGAGGTCTCGGGCAGCCCCAGGTACTCCAGGTTTCCCTCGGATGGGACTCGCGCCGTCTGGAAGCAACATATGCTACCGCCTCTAGGTTCGTGTCTGCAGATGTGAAGGGGAACTCTCGGAAGCAACTGACAGAAAATAGATGTCTTGATGGTTTTTCACGCGCACATGCTCAACCCGCGGGCATTCCTCGAAGATACCATGCGGCACGGTCTGGGCAAGTATTGGACTTCCGGCATGCCATGGCACGTCCTTAATGAAGCCATCGACACTCGCTGTACCTACACTGTGTCTGCCGAGGCCAAACAGCATTGGACAACGCGGACTGGTCGGCCTTGGGCAAACCAGGACGATTCCTCGACCAAGAGCATCAAGTGTCCCTTCTGCTTGCGAATAGACGATGTTCCCTGGACCACGTGCGGCATGGACGAAAGTGCAAAAGCAGACCGGTACAAAGACTGCTGCTAGCTGTATCCGCTGGGGCCTCGGTGCTAACTGCTCGCCAGGTTGCCTGGGCTGGTCGGGCGTGGCTACGGAGATGGCCAGTTCAGTCACACGTGTTCCACGTGTGAGCGTGGGAACTACAAGGAGCTCCTGTCTGTTTCCAAGTTTGTGCAAGACGCAGCTCTGCTTCTCAGCCGCTCCGTTCCCATGCCAGGCACGCTGCTCGACCCGCAAACCGGCCGCCCGGAGCGCGTGCCCTCGCCTCCAACTTGGCAAATATTCCCGCTCACCTTTCCGAACCGAATGATCCAGCTCGATCTGCGCATCAAGGCAATGGAACTGCTACGGTTCGACGGCGATTCGCACCCCACCATGGCGACGGTGCGGGCAATGATAGAGGAGACGATCCGCGACGACCAACGACTCCGAAAAATCGACGGGGCAACCGGCTGGAGACGGTATCGCTTGCACCCAAAATCCAAGGTATGCGTCCGGAAGATGATGAGCAGATACTGGGAGAACTTTTCGTCGTTTGCGCTCGACCTCGGCGGCGCGGTGATACGACAAGGCGTCTTCGTCGACAAAATGTGCAAGCTGGACTGGCTGCACAGTCCGTCGGCGCGAGACACCATGCAGCGCTTGATCACAAAGTACCGGCGATTCATCTCCATAATGAAGACACATCCCAAGCATGTCGCCGTCCCGACACTAGATGTTGACTTGGCCTGGCACACGCACCAGCTGAGCCCGCCTGCCTACTATGCGTACACGGTTGAGAGGACAGGCAAGTTCATTGACCATGACGATAAAATCGACGAGAGCAAACTGAGCGCAGCGTTTGAGTGGACGACCAAGACGTATCAGGAAATGTTCGGCGAGATATACAGCGAATGCACTTGCTGGTACTGTGAAAGTAGGTTGTTGCCGTTCAAGGTCTGGGGTTGAAGAGACTGACTGTTCTCAGCAATACGGTCTGCGCAAATATCGTCGATTGGCAAGCTCCTCGGGGTCTCAAAGGAAGAAAAGATGGCAGAGTCGTTTCACAACTCGGGAGCCGCACGGCTTTGCCCCCCAGATAACTCGGCTCACATCTCAGCTCACAACGCCGTCCGGTCCCTCGAGACTGCCGAACGGCAGAGACTGGGCAGCTATCTGCGCGCCCGTCATCAGGAGAAGCTCGAGCGCAACTACGAAAAAGCAGCGAAGCGTGCGGAGAAGAAGGGACGCAAGTTGCCCCCCCGAGACCAGTACTACGACCACTGGGGATATTCTTACTACAGTATGGCCTGCCCTTGACAGCCTCCCCTCTCCGCTCCAGACTTGTGCGACGGACGCTGATGCTGCAGAACAGTGTATTCACCGTTCATGTATCCCATGTACTTTGCTCCTGGCATGTATTACGGATGGGACCCTGCCTACGCCAATGCTGGCGCTGGCGCCTGGGGCAATTGTGCTGCAGGAACGTGTGGCGCTGGTGGTGTGGGAGCCTGCGGAGCCGGGGCCTGCAGCGCTACCGGAGTAAGTGGTTCATTTGGCCTTTTTGCGAGCTTCATGGGCTCCGGTTCGCGGCATGTACGAAAAGGACTAACACATATCCTAGGCGGGAGCATGTGCTGTCGGCAGCTGTGGCGCCTCCGGTGGTGGTTGCGGAGGAGGAGGCGGCTGCGGAGGTGGTGGTGGATGTGGAGGTGGTGGTGGATGTGGAGGAGGCGGCGGTTGTGGCGGCGGTGGAGGTAGTGAGTCTCTCCCCTTGATACCCATCTACCAGACTTTGACTGGATATTGACTTACTCCAACCAGGCTGATATACTGTGGAGGTTATTCCAAGAGCAGTGCTCGGGCTCGTCAGAGTGCCGAGGAAGGCAACAGTCATCTCACGCCTCACGTACTCTAAGGGGATACTGTGCAAGCTCTACTCGCCGGCGTTGAATCCGAAGAGCATTTCTACGCGTACCTCACCATTTCTTGCGTCCGTGGTTAATCCTTCAAGTGAACTCGTACCTGTAGCCAAAAGTACGGAATCTCTAGTTCCGCTGTCGAGGATGGGGCATGCCGTCGCGCTGGAGGAACGCCAGGATTCCCGTCTCTTGACATTAACAATTCAGACTTCTAATTCTTTTGGCGGGCACTTGCTGAGCTGAGGCGTTATACAGGCCATGTTACCTGGTCACAAAAATTGTATGCTACAGCCAGGAAAGCCTTAAGCGCCCAAGTTAGTCGAACAATAGAACTTGCGCTGCGCTCCCAGCTTCGACTTGCCCCTTTCCAAGTCAATGGGACTTTGATCAGCGTCCAACATTTCTTATCGGCGAGTTCCAAAAGTTCATGCAGCTCACTTACACCAAAACAGGAAGCTGTATGCAGACAGTAGTTTGACGGGGAAGGAAGACACACCCACGACAGTAGCAGTGGAAGGGGGCCCAGACCCCCCAATTTGCATGTATATGGGACAAGCTTTCCCAGCAAGCCAAATAGAGGGCACGCATTGCAGAATTAACAACCCCCTTTAGTCTTGAGACTACGAGCAGTTTCCAGCAGCATCAGTACCATCCGAACAGATGGTTCGCGTATGTCAAATCCACTTCGAGTGATTGCTGACACTCGAGACCCGTTGGGTGTAGTCCCCCAGAGACGTGCAACCAGTGTCCTTTAAGTGTGCGTGTTTCACTTCATCAAAGTAGTCTTCAAATACGAGTTTTGGTCATACGCCCGGTGGCTAGGGAGCCTGTGTGCGAAGTAGTAAGTGTATGACATGTTCATCAACTGCACCGAGCTTTAGGTAGCCAGGGAGTATCTACGCGAGGGATGATCATTCATGTTAGCTTCGACCGGATCTTTATTATTGATACGGGGTTGACGTGCTAGACCGGGGCGTTGGCACAAGCTCATTCATGGCATGCACCGAGGCGACACAGCTCCCCCAACGGCGCTTCCATAATACGAGGTGATATATGTATATGACAGATATACTTTGACGTCGTGGCCAGATGCACATAGCAAAATCTTCGTATAGAAGAGATCCTTGAGCTGCGAAAGACGGTCGCTTGCGTTCGTGAAATCCAGCCTGTGCCACTCAATGTAGACTGTCCTTCCGATACGGAGTACCCCCAATTCCTTTACAGGCTGCCCCCTTTGGTGCCAGCCAGATGGTCGATCCCTGGGCAAAATGGAGAGAAAGGTGAATATAGCTGCAGCAAGGCAGATAAAGTCCTGTGGCAGCAACCCCGAAATGGATGTCCTGGGCCGAGAGGCGGGTAGTAATTGGATGAGGATCCTCCAACTAACGGCGTGGCCCACCTGTGGTCCGTAGCGGCCGCGTTGATCGCCAATCCTCGGCCGTGGCTTGTCTCAGATCATCACGATCCTGGCCTAGCAGTTTCAGCTGTAACAAAGTGTGCAAGTACGCCCTGAAGATCGGATGAAGATCCGGCTTTGCGGCACAGTGCTAACGAAACCTACCATTTCGAGAAGCCCAGCCGCGACCCTCTTTTCAGCGGAATCCTCCTAGACTACGGATTAACCACCGATGCAGAAGTTGCTGCGCCACAGCTGCCGCTTTTCTGCCGCTTTTCCGGCATATCAACCGTTTACTCGCTGTCAGACTTCCACAAGCGAAGAGAAATCAGCCTATCACATCAGCGTATTGCCTTACTCGGTGCGATCAGCATGCTTGGATCGGCATTGTCCATTGCATGCATCATTCACAAGATACCAGATTAATTAAGCTACAAAAGTTCGCTCATGGAACGTGGTTCAGGTGCCATCTTCGGCTGTACATGGATGCTTGGAAGATTAGACGGACTGGGAAGCATCGTCGCCTGACGATTAGAACAGTGAGTCCAAGTTTCTGGCCTATTGACCTTCTCTTCTCGTACTCTATGTCCGAAGCTGCACTACTAAACTCGCAACAACTCATCTAAATGACGGATGCTATCATGTGAAGTGTTCATGTCGATCGCTTGCTTCAAAACGATAAATAGTGGTTGAAGGCTTCACCAAGAGAATGAAGGAGAGCCATCGACTACTTGCAACTTGTGACTAGCATTGCGAACATTCGTTCAAACTCGAAATCTTGAACAACTCCAAATCGCTTGACCGGGGACCACCACTTTCAAAATGCAGCCCACAAACACCTTTGGGAGCTTCCTCGTGACTGCCTTATCCGCCTCTGTTGCGGCTGGCAGTGTTATCCAGGCCATGGCGCCAACGCGGGGCTCATTTGAGGTGAAGCGAGCTACCAACAAAGGATTCACTGGCCGCAACGGACCTCTTGCCCTGGCCCGAGCCTACCACAAGTACGGCATTCCGGTATCCAAGACGCTCCTCAAGGCCGTCGACAATGTCCATGCGTCGCACAACAAGCGCAGCAACGGAACTGCCGTAGCCACGCCCGACAAGGATGATCTGGAGTATCTCGTGCCCGTCAAGATTGGTACACCAGCCCAGACCCTTAACCTGGACTTTGACACCGGGAGTTCCGATCTCTGGGTCTTCTCCACGGAGACCGACGCCGGCAGTTCGAAGGGCCACGACCTCTACACCCCGGGCAAGAGCAGCACCGCCAAGAAGATGGACGGAGCAACTTGGAAGATCACGTACGGCGACCAGTCGTCCTCATCCGGCGACGTTTACACAGACACCGTCACCATCGGCGGCCTCAGTGTGCAGAACCA
Organism: Tolypocladium inflatum; assembly: GCA_003945565.1. Taxonomy (NCBI): domain Eukaryota; kingdom Fungi; phylum Ascomycota; class Sordariomycetes; order Hypocreales; family Ophiocordycipitaceae; genus Tolypocladium; species Tolypocladium inflatum. The sequence continues at coordinate 192,116 of QEPE01000013.1, forward strand.
GGCCGTCGAGTCTGCTCAGCAGGTTTCTCAACAGTTTGCAACGGGAAATAATGACGGTCTTCTCGGACTCGCTTTCAGTTCCATCAACACTGTGAAGCCCGCCTCGCAAAAGACATGGTTCGACAACATTTCTGGCAGCCTCGACTCCCCTCTTTTTGTCGCAGACCTGAGGCACAACACCCCTGGAAGCTACATCTTCGGCAGCATCCCCGATGGAGCTAGCAATGTTGTCTATGCCCCAGTAGACAACAGTCAGGGATTCTGGCAGTTTAGCACCAGCAGTGACATTGGCGGCAACTTCAAGGCCATTGCCGACACCGGCACCACTCTGCTACTCGCCAGCGACGACCTTGTCAAAGCGTACTACCAAAAGGTCCCCGGAGCCACAAATGACCAGCAACAGGGCGGCTACATCTTTGACTGCAGCTCGGAGTTGCCCGACTTTTCTTTCGCAGTCGGCAGTGGCAAGATCACCATCCCTGGCACTCTCATCAACTACGCCACGGCAAGCGGTAGCAAGTGCTTTGGCGGCATCCAGTCCTCTGGGGGGCTCGACTTTGCCATTTTTGGTGATATCGCCCTCAAGGCAGCTTACGTTGTCTTTGACGGTGGCAAGAACCAGGTAGGCTGGGCGCAGAAGAGCTAAACGTCGTCAAGGCTATAGCACGAGTTGCCAGAGTTCGGTTTGCAACATTTGGAGAAGCCCGGTGCAGTCCCGCTGAGAGCTAGGGGTTAAAAAGAGAGAATGTGGTTCGAAAGATGTGCATTTAGATATGAAGATTTATACAAATATTCAAGGTTAAGTTGACATATTTCGTGAGCATTTGGTTCGTGATAGATCGCAGCGAAATGCGGTTGATGCTAGCGTGGAAAGTTCTTATAACACCGGAGTCCTCAAGACAACCACGTCTGTGATTGACACTATCAGGGAATTGAAAAGGCCACTAGGGTGTTCCTACTTGGGTTGTTGAACTTCAACTTATCGAGAGTGTGCAAACCCTGGTTGCAGAGGACTGCTGGGGAGCTGGGACGGTAAAGTCCAGGCAACCAGGCAACCAGGCAACGCGGGCAAGGGGGCGGCTGCATGTCAGCTCTGCCACCTGACAGCTAACCAGAAGCAGCTGTAGTGAGGGGCGGTGAGGGGCGAGCCCCCCATGATTGGCCGTGTCTCGAGTGTCGTCATTGCCCCTCTGTCGATCTCTCGTACCCCACCATCGTCCCAGACTCCCAGCTTCCACGAGCTTCCTGACCAGACTTCGACTTTTCATCTACACCGCACCGGCAATCCAACCACAGAGAATAACAACCACCTGCACCAATCAAGCACCATGGGCGTCACCAAGACTACGCTTACCGAAGGCAGCGGCGCCCAGCCCGTGGCTGGCGACACCGTGACCATTGAGTACACCGGGTGGCTCAAGGACAGCTCCCAGCCCAACAGCAAGGGCAAGCAGTACGTGGAGCTCCTCCGAGAGACGTGAGCGCACGCTAACCTCGACACTTCCTCCGCGGGCAGGTTCGACTCCTCCGTCGGCCGAGGCGACTTTGTCGTCAAGATTGGCGTCGGCCAGGTCATCAAAGGTACGGGTCGCTGACGGGATTGTGACGCTGCCTCGCTAATGTCTCTAGGATGGGACGACGGCGTTACCCAGATGAAGGTCGGCGAGAAGGCCACGCTGAACATCAGCAGCGACTTTGGCTACGGTGCCCGGTAAGACGCATTGCGCAGTGAGAAGCAAACCGAAGAAAGGGTGGCTGACCGATGATTGCAGCGGCTTCCCTGGCCACATCCCGCCCAACTCCGATCTGATCTTGTAAGTGACCCAGCAGAGACACGGAAACAGCAAGTCTAACATTCATATAGCGACGTCGAGCTGAAGGCTGCCAAGAAATAATGCATGGATCGTCGCACAACTGTTAAACTGTCGCATGTGCTGAAGTCGCAATTGACGTTTGCGCCAGAATGCGCTGGCTACTGACCAAGGCAGAGCAAGGCATTGCTTCTTAGAGAATAAAACGATTGCCCTTCTCAGTTGCTGCCGTCGTAGAGGGTGTGCCCAGGACGTTGTAGGGGTTGCCCCATTGCCAATAAGCCATACTCAGGGTCGTCGAGGACCGAGACGACAACACTGACGTTGGCACCGGCAGCTCGGCTGGGGAACAACTATCCATCTTACCATCGTCAATCCATGCACACACACAGGTTCAGAGTCAGAACACGGCCGCAATATCCTCTGCTGTCTTGCCGCAAGTATTCCATGTAACTCCAGCAGGAAAGTAAAGTTGGATGTGTTTGATGAGGTCCTGACATTGACAGTTGGTAGAATGATCGAATCTACCTAGGAAGCTGCTTAATGAGAAATCCCATCTAGGCCTTTCGCGACTGCCAAACCCCTCCACTTTCCACGGCGAGACGTCCGTCTCATTTTCCAATCTTTGAAAACTGGCGCGAGCGATTGCATAGCGACCCTTTAAAAGGGGCCGGCATACTTCTCCTCCGTCTTCCCGCTGATCCAATCCCTAAGGTTTGCAATCTGATTGACGTCGGCTTTCTTTGCCTCAACCCACGCTGCATTAAGCTTGCCCCTTGCCTCCTGAATAGCCTGGTTGATTTCCTCGGCAAATTCCGGCGAAAAGGCCCTCCCAAACCTCCATTTCGCGGTGTCCAAGGAGTCACGGGCCAATGACACACGGTATTCATTATCCCTCGCAAGTCGATCAATGAGATCGCTGCCTTCCCGATCATGTTCCCTTGCGACGTAGGTGTCTCGGAGTTGCATAATCAACATGTATCGGTTGTATATCGCGTTTCCCTCATGCAGAGCCTGGACGCCAGCGCTGTAATCGTCCTTGTTGAGAATTCGCTGCGCGTCGACGGTCTTGGGGTCGATGCCTCGGGACAAAAGGCATTCGTCGGTGCTGGCAAACTCCTCCCCGTTGTTCTTGTAATATTGGCGGAAGCAGTATGCCATTGTGCCAGTGCATTCTTCCGACAGAATCGGAGGCCGGGCTTGCAAAGTAGGCGCGTCGTCGCGTTCGTAGCAGTTCGCAAAATTGGTCGGGATCTCCTTAAAGGGCTTCGTGTCGCGCGCGGCATGCTGCTGCTGAGGTGCTGCAAGAGCAAATCCCGCGAGGAAGGGGAGTGCGGTATAGAGCTTCATGACGAAAGCGGAAGATGAGGCGTTTCGGGTCAACAGCAAGGTGAAATGCGAGACTTGAATAAGGATGTGTGGTAAAAGGTTTAGCAGGTATGTTCAGAAAATCGCTCTCTTTATATGTCAGTTCCAGACTACTTATTTAACGTTAATATCATGTTCCTTAATATGCTTAATCCTATGAGACTCCATGCAATGTTATTCAGAGTACGAAGTACGTACTTCGTACTACGTATCCGTACGTACTTCGTGCTATAGGTATTCTATCCACATTTCTCCTAAAACTCCATAGTACTGCTCCTTTTAACGGGGCGGCTTAATGCATCGGAGGGTTAGTGGAGGAGGGAGCCGATTCAGTGGAGGGAAGAATGGCACCAAGTGGTGTCATGGTGTCATATTTCTTTTGCTTACGGATACAAACATGGGACGATTCCATCTGTTGTTTTGCTTCCTCTCAGCTGAAAAGACGTACGCAATCTCCTTGGCAGCCTTGTTGAAGGATCGTTGTGTGACCCGGCCCGCGGCGGGGCGCTGCAACGCTTCGACCCTCTTCTCTTTTTCCCAACGCTTAAGACAACTCAATGCACAATCTTATGGCAATATTAGACTTCCTGCAATGTCGGCCCTGCAAATGGCGCGCATGATGAGCTGCGATGCCCTCGGCAGAGCAATCAACATGCAGCCTCACGCAAAAAAAGTAGTCGGTGTCGCTCTTGACAATCCTAATGTCCTCCAGATTCCTGCAGCGCCGACAAGCTCGCCGTGCTTTGCATGGGCGCAATAAATTACCCTTGGGTCCATGCAGTCTTTTGGGCTGCACGATAAGTGCTGCAAAGTGCCATCGACGCTGATGAGCTCTTTACCCTCTTTCACCACATTCACCACACCACTCCTTCAGTGTCCTACTCCGACCCTCCTGCTCTCCGTCACTATCGTCCATCTTCTCATCGAAACTGGGAACCGCCAATCCATCTAGCCCTTCCATGGGTGGTGCCATGACTCCAATCGCCTGTGAGGCTCTCTTCGGACGAAGCGACAAATAGAAAGCGTGGAGCGATGGGGCCGGCAGGGTATTGTCCAGCCAGCCCATCATTTCCAGCCTACTTCGTACATCTCGGCCATTGTGAGGAATGGGCGGCCATTGCTCTGGACATGGTTCTCGCTGCGAGCTGCCGCAAGGGTGCAAGGCCGTTTTCTATCAAACAGTGCCCGCAGACGTAGTAATCACCTGATCCGGTCTCTGATCATCCACTTCACACTTGACCTTCGTATTCGTTCCATGTACTTGCAGAGACCATCGTCATTCTCGAACGGTTGTCCACGACCCTACGAAGTACCTACTTGCACATTATTTCTCGTACAAGAGCACCCCATTTAAAAGATTGACCATTTTTGAACGCTTCAATTCAGTGCATATTCACAGTGCAGAAGATGTCTCTGGCTGTCGCCTCGCGGACTGATTCGACTACATTGGCTCATCGCCTCAACTAATTCCGAGAAGATGACCGACGGTCCTCTGCTGAAGATGTAGGGCATTACAATTAGTCTTGCTCTTCGGACAGGACGAAAGTTCTATTTGCACAGGAGTCTATCCACCAGCCCGCACATGGCACGAAGAGCCGCCTATTCCTATGGTAGATCGTTGCGAGGCTCGTAGTCCTCCCAAGTCTCGCCGTGATCCTCGTCGCGAGCCATACTGTAACGTTGCGTGGTAGGGTCGTAGGGATAAGTTCTTCTCAAACCTACTGGCATGCTCGTGGGGGTCTACAAGAGGGCAACTCCGCCCTGACCCTGCCTCTTCTACCTAGGGATACCTATGAACCTTGTATTCTTTATATATCACTATGTAGGAATGACAAGATAGGATTGACTGAATACAAAGCGTCTGCCTGCTTCCTGTGCAAACAAAACTTTCTTCGTGTGCGAATAGTAATAGGACTGGCAATTGCATATGTTGGTCATGATCGCGCGCCGCGGGCCAAGGATGGTCGGCGTTTGGTTGCTTGTTGATGGCTGGCATCTCTCTGGTCGGCTATGGAGCCCTAGCTGTGGTCGGTGCTTCGCAAAACCTCCCTCCACTCGTCCAGCAGCTGCATGGTGCTTGAGCACTTGTCACTGATGGCCTTTTCGCAGTCGCTCCCCAGCACCACGCGTACAGGAAGATCCTTGCCCGCGCCTACGCCCGTTCCCGTCAACGCATCCACGACAACGTTGCAACCCTTCTTGACGTCTCCGGGCTGGTTGCCGTCCGTAACCTTGAGGGCCCGCCTCGTCTGGCCCGAAGGCGTCTCTTCGTCCTCATACGCATCGATGCGCTTCTGTCCCTGTACCATGGCGCCCGGGTTGAGGAACGATGTGCGAAAGTATCCCGGCTCAATGGTCGTGCAGTTGATCTTGAACGGTAAAAGCTCGGCTCGTAGCGACTCTGCGAGGGATGAGGCGCAGGACTTGGTCATTGCATAGACCGCGAAGCTGGCGCCGCCTCTCCAGCTGCCGAGGCTTCCGAACGTGACAATCGTTGCCCGGACGCCGTTGGGTGCCACGGACTGAGATCGCAGCCAAGGCAAGAAGGCTCGGATTGTGTTCATGGCGCCAAAGACATTGGTGTTGAAGCAGTCGTATACCTCCTGTGGTGTCACCTCCTCCACTGCCCCCTCGAGGATGAAACCGGCCGCGTTAATGAGATAGTCGACGCGCCCATGCTTTTCGAAGACCTCCTTGGCCATGCCCTCGATGGCATCGAGCGGAGCCGTTACATCGAAGGCCATGACGTGAGCGCCGGCATCGGCAAGGTCCTGGATGCGCTCGGGCTTGCGGGCAGTGGCAATGACGGTGTGTCCACGCTGGATGGCATTGAGGGCGATTTCGTGACCGAAGCCACTTGACGCAGCGGTAATGAACCAGACCGGTGCCTTGCTGCCCATGGTGCTTCTGTGAAAGCGATCTCTGGGTTGATTGTTGATAAGACTTGGCAATTTCTGGTGCAGTAATTAAGATCCTGACAAGTTGGGGCGTGATTTGATGCTTCTGTGTAACGAGTTGAGTTCAATTCCCATATCAATTCTTTGAGCTCTGGCAAACCGATATTTATACGTCACAACAGCTTAATTTGGGGCACTTAACATCTGTCTCACGCAATTAAGGCATGATACGCCCATTAAATCCGGGTCCTTGGAAGTCGACGGCCCGGCTGGAGAAGTGCAACTACAAGCCCTGTTTCGAAAATCGAAGCTTTCGGCCTCTTCCAAAGCCATCATGCCGCAGCCATTACATCGGACATAAGACCAAAGACGCTTCTGGTGTCACCAGGTCCACCAGCTGAACGCCAAAGCGGGGACTAGAGTCAACGCCGACGCACGACACAGCGACAGGAAGCTTATCGCCGCAATGAGCTTCATCATCGTTTTCGGCGTTAAAAGCGCCAGCTTTCGGACTTGAGTTTGACTGAAAAACGTGCGACATAACGACGACTGATGCTTGTGCTGCTTTAAAAGTCGCGGACAAATCTTGTACCCAACCGAGCCTGCGAGTGTAAGCCGACCCCAACCTTGTCTGCTACATTACGACACGCCTAGAACCAGACAATGGAACCCACTCAGCAACCGCAGCGTGCATTTCCAACACTCGCTGGGAAAGTCGCCATAGTTACTGGAGCCTCACGCGGGCTTGGTCGGGGCATCGCGCTTGAACTAGCCCGGCGGGGTGCCAAGGTGAGTCTTACTCAACCTAGAACGATGATACAATGGCCAACGGTGTTGCAGATATCTGCCATCTATGTCTCCCCCAGCAGCGAGAAAGCAGTAAGCGAGCTCGTCGAGCAAATCGACAGTTTCGAAGGCTCGTCCAAATGCATCGGCGTGCGGGCGGATTTGCACGACCCCAGCAGTGCAGCGGAGATTGTAAAGCAGACCGTCGCCGCATTTGGGCCTCACATCGACATCCTCGTAAACAACGCCGGAGTCGAAGTCGTGAAGCCTCTGTGCGACATCGCCCTGGCCGACTTTAACAAGGTCTACCAAATCAACGTCCTGGCCCCGCTGTTGGTGCTCCAGGCAGTCAAGCCTCACCTCCGATCGCCAGGCAGAGTCATAAACATTGGCTCCGTCGGGGCAAGATGCGGCTTCAAGCAGCTGTCGCTGTACTGCTCCTCGAAAGCGGCTCTGGAGGCCCTGACAAGGTGCTGGGCAGCTGAGCTCGGAGCGGAGGGGCACAGCATCAACGCCATCAACCCCGGTCCCGTCCTGAGCGACATGCTAGATAACATCCCACAGGACATTATAGCAATGCAAAAGGAAAACACGCCGTTGCAGAGCAGGCTGGGGACGTTTGATGACATTGCCCAAATCGCGGCGTGGCTTGCGAGCGAAGAGAGTCGGTGGGTGACGGGCCAGGTGATATCGGCCAGTGGCGGATGGGCCACGTATTAGGCGTGAGCGCCAAATATCACAAACACGTCGGTACTCTGGCGAGCTGGATAAATATAGTCTTGGGAATACATAGAACTCATTTTGCAGCCTCCGCTTCCTTCACCTTGATAAAAACCTCCATGAAATCGTGGGGATCTAGCGCACCGTGGAGCTTGTGAACCCCCTGGATCACGTACGAGGGAACTCCCAAGCCCTCGACGCGGCTCCGATACACATCCGCCTCGGCATTTACGGCCTCGCTCGCCATGGCAGAGTTGAGCAGCTCGTCAACCTCCGTCTCCTCGAGTCCCGCCGCGATGGCAATCTCGCGAAGCACGCCTGGCGAGGAAATGTCCTGCTCACGCTCGTGGTAGGCATGGAACAGCTTCTCTACGAGCAAGTCTTGAACATCCGGTTTGGAGCGGCTGAGGTAGACCAGCCGATACGCATCGTGCGTGTCTCCGACCTTGCCGCCCCATTTGAAGTCGAGGCCGACGGAGCGCCCGATCTGCTCCATTCGCCGTGCCAATGCCGCGCGGGCAGCCGGATCCATGCCGCCCAGCTTGATGTCCGCCACTTGGCTCTTGTCGACGCTTTGCAGTGACGAGCCGTGGTAGTTGAGATAATACGGTCGCCAAGTGATGGAGAAGACGTCGTCTTTCCCACCCGGGTAGGTCTTCTGGTACAGGGACATTGCCTGCTCCAGCGTCCGCTTTCCGACAAAGCACCACTGCACCGCCGATTAGCTCTGGAGCCACCAGCGATGGATGGAACTGACTTACTGCACATACAAAATCTGATACTACGTCAATGTTTATGGCAACCATGGCGAAAAATGGGCTGCTGTAGGGCAAAAGCATGCCAATGTTCCCAAGAAAAGTGATGTCAAGCGTCGTAGCATGGCGGGGTTGCAGTTTACAGCCGTATTCGTGTCAGCGCTGAAGCTCGCCATCAGGGCATCGTCTCCGCTCATACACAAGAAGCTCAACTCTTTGTCCTTGGGCTCTTTGGTCCAAGTTAATGCCAAAGCCATGATTAGTCTGCCAAGGTCTACAGCCTCGCCACGCGGGACACACGGCCAATACCGATGGCAAACCAGTCGATACATGCTGCCGCTCTGAGCGAGCGTTGAGCGGCTCCACGCGACAAGACGAAGTTGGCCGATTCGATTAGCCACGCTCAACCGACCCTCTCTCAACGCAGACATGCTCAGACACCAGCGACCCATCGCAGCCATCGTAGAGAACGGGTAATCCTCAACCTAAATACCGGTTAATAAAGAAGCAAAGCTGGAAGCTGCTTGCTCGGGCACTTGCCCTGTACCCTCTGCATCGCAAAGTAGAAAAACAGGTGATAAAGCATATTGCTGCTATAGAGGCAGCAAAGTATTACTTGATTGAAAGCCCTAGAAATAACTCATAGTAGTATCTACGCCACGCTTTCTCTTCGCAGCCTGCCGGGTCATCCTCGACTCATCGATGTTTATCTCATTGTCCGGCATCGAGTCCGGGATGGTCTCATTCCTGCCGTATCTACGACGGCGGCGGCGGACCGGGAGCCGGAGCGGGGGCAGTGAGGGCGAGCGAAGGCCTCCTCGCTTTTCATTCTCATCCTCTTCGTCTTCGTCGGCTTGCGGGGGAGAGGAGGGGAGGCAGGGCGAACACAAATCGGCCATGTCGTCGTCATCGTCGTCGTCGAGGGGTGGGAGGGGGGAGGAGGCGATGTCTGCCATGTCATCGTCCTGGCTGTCCTCCTTATCTTCATCCTCGTCGTCCTCATCAGGGGAGGGGAGGGTGTTAGTGTTGGCGCGTCGGTAGACAGGGGGCGGGGGGGCTCGTAGCGGCAGCGGGAGGGTGTTGCAAGGCGAAGCGCTCCGCCTCTTCGACCTCCTTCCTCCTCTGCGCCTCGTATCGCTTGACAATGTGTTTAGTAGCCGCAATTTCCACCATTAGAGTGCCCGGATTTGGGCTACTTAGACTCACAAGATGCCACTTGTTCTGATGGTGTCTGCGATGCTCCGACATATTTTTGCTCCTTATGCCATTGCATCCCATTCCTGGCACCAAACACGTCCCATTGAATATCTCTTCGCTCGAAATCGACCAATCGACGCCTGAATGGGGAGATGCCCAAAACGAGACGCTCGAGCTTCTCTTTCGAGTCGCCGAAGCTTCAGCTCGGCCTCCTGAGCAAGTTCTTCAACTGCGACTACATTAGTACGCAAAACTACCAGCCCTGTTGCCTTGACTTACATGAAAGTGTGACGACGGGTGGGAGGATCGGTGGTGGAGACGGCGAAGGAGAAAAGACTGGGCCACGAGGCCCCAGTCAGCGGCGGCGACGGGGCGGCGACGTCGTTGACTGACATTGCGGCGCTTGGAGAGGGGAACGACACGGGCCAAGAATCTCAGTCGTCGTCGCAATGGAGCATCGTCGAATTTGCAATGGAGAATCGTCGAATTTGCAATGCAGCAGCGTCAAATTTCTTTTGTGCGCTGGGTCACGGGCTTCTTATCGCACGGGTAAGAACGACATGGGCCCCGTACGATTTTATGTAAGCACCGGCGGCCACCACTAAAGCTAATAACTAAGCCACTGTAACTACGCTATAACTTAGGTACCTGTAGGAAGGTACGTGCTGTTGCTGGTGCTGGTGCATCCAGCCATGTTGAGCTTGCTTGCCTCGCTGGCCTCGCTGGACTTGCTATCCTAATCTGCTCGCTCTACTGGCGCTGCTATCGCTGCTGGCTCTGCTGCTCTTGCTGCCGCGACGCTGCTGCGACTTGCGGCTCTAAGGTATGGAGTACTCGTATTTGCGCTGCCCTTGCTGCTGTTGATGCTGGCGCTGCTGGCGTTGCTGGCATTGCTGGTATTGCTGGCCTTGCTGGTATTGCTGGCGTTGCTGGCGTTGCTGGCCTTACTGGTATTGCTGGCCTTGCTGGTATTGCTGGCCTTGCTGGCGTTGCTAGTATTGCTAGTATCGCTGCCCCGACCTGCTGGCTCTATTGGCGCTCCAGGCGCTACTGCCCTTGCTACTGTGACTTGCTGCCCTCGCTGCCCTTGCCGAGATTCATGTATTTAGTGGTGGCTGCCGGCGCTGGGCAGCCCGCAGGTCTAGCAGAACAGCAAGCAGTAAGTGCGCCAATAATTATACCAGCAATAGTATATAAGTTATAGTGTGGCTCCCGCCCGTGAAGTCACTATAGTTTATACCTACCCCTGCCGCTCCAATACCGCTCCAAAGACGCCAGATACTTTGTCGACGACTCGATATGGCTGCAGCATTTGCATTGCCATGGTCAAAGGTCCGTGTTGTGATTGCATATGATCCGACGTGTGTCAAAGCATGTGGGAAGCCAGCCGGCGAGCGCAATGTCAGCTCGGAAGTCCAATTTTGTGTCTTTCATCTTCCTGCCGAGACTCGGAAGAAGCTTGGGTATAAGATAAGTCGAGGGATGCTCGAGCCGGAGCTGCTTCAATGGCCGCTTGGTGATCAGTTACGGCGCAGAGACAGCCGAGTGCCACATGGTATACAGGCACGACTCCGGGGAGCAATCCAATACATCTCGGTACATACAAATGCCACACAAACTTGCACCGGAGTCTCTAAGCTTCGTGACAGCCGCGTCGTAGTAATTGCTACAAGTATCACTGAGTAATACGATTGGATACTGGCCATGAGGCTTCGTCCCACTATATATTCCTAGCTCATCGGCTATAGGGAGCCCCAGTATCTCGCTGAGCTCACGCTTGGCAATTGTCGGCCGTAACCGCTCATGGTGCTTCACAGAGCTCACACTTTATCTTGTCACTGCTTGATAAATGATTGGGTACGGCGAATATGGGTGTTTAGTTAAGTATGACCCGACATCTAGCCTCCGGTTCTCGCCGGTGGTTCAGCGTGGTAATTTACATTTCTAAGCTCAGCTCATAACTAAATCCATCTGTCCCTGTTGCTGCCGGCCTAAATAAAAGGAGATTCTCAAATGCCCGTCACTCCCGGCCTCTTGTTCCTTTTGGTCTTGGAATACTCGTCATTGCTCCCTAGATCACCTGTGTAACATTTCTAATGTCGGGACTAGCTTAATTATCGCACTTTAAACGGCTCGTCTCATCATGACTGTGTAAAAGAGAACTTGATTTCTACAAGCGACAAATTAGAACTCATTTTATACCTCTAGGTTCTTTAGTTACAGGGTTTCTACCGTTTTTTAGCATACGCAGCCTTGATTACACAGAGTGTGCTGATATTAATAGCAGTGGAAGACGCGTTACACCGATAGGGGCCAATGCATACAAGCCGGGCTCATCACTATTAGATGGATTCACTATATAAAGGAGAACTTGATTCTTGCCGTGTACTGCATCGCAAGGCTTTCAGCTTTGCTTAGTAAGGGTACGTACTATAAGAAACAGGCTACCCATCGACAGCTACGCAACACAGAACTCGGGCTTCAGTCTTGATTGCAATATAGTAGCTACCTTTATTCCTACCAAACTACAGACCTATCCTTGCAATTTCTTACCAGGTTAGCGGCAGGTATAGCCCCCGTCGATGACGATGTCGGTGCCCGAAGTATACGAACTGGCGTCGGAGACCAGGTAGACGTAGGCTCCCTTGAGCTCGGTTGCAAGGCCGTTTCGACCGAGGGGGATCATGCTCCTCCAGAGCTCCTGGGTCTGGGGGTCGATAAAGTCGGACAGACCCGTGTCGATGTAGCCAGGCGAGATGCTGTTGACGCGGGCAAAGTCGCGCCACTCGTTGGCCAGCGAGCGGGCCATGTGGATGCAGCCGGCCTTGGCCACGTTGTAGGACGTCTGCTCCTGGGGATAGTTGGCGATGTGGCCGGACATGGAGGCGGTGATGACAAAGGAGCCGTGGCCCTGCTTCTTGAAGTGGGCGCCGACGGCCTTGGCACAGTAGGCGGTGCCGTTGAGGTCGATCTGGATGACCTTGTCCCAGGCCTCCGAGGATCCGTCGATGACGCCGGCGTCGGCGGTGGCACCAGCACTGGGGACGGCAGTCAGCACAAGCTTGGCCGAGCAAAGGCGTAACACTTACTTGGCGATAAAGGCATCAATCTTGCCAAAGTCCTTGATGACCTCGTTGACGAAGCGCTCCACGTCCTTGTACTCGCTGACGTTGGCCTTGTAGGCCTTGACCTTGACGCCGTAGTCCCTGACGAGCTCCTCGACGTTCTTCTCGGCACCCTCCTTGCGCGAGGAGTAGGTGATGGCAACGTCGGCGCCCATCTCGGCGCAGCCGCGGGCGGCCTCGATGCCCATGCCCTTGGGGCCGGAAGCGCCGGTAACGACGACGACCTTGCCCTTGAGGCTGAAGAGGTCGGCGAGACGGGTGGCCTTGGGGGGTAGCTGAGGCATCGTGGCGGTGTTGCGGGTGCTTGGTGGAATATGAGGAGGCAGGCAGTGGATGGATGGGATGACGGGGATGAGGTTGGGAAGACGAGGGGCAGAATATCTACGAGGGAGACGGAGATGAGGGGAAGGGCAAGGTTGAGAGCTGTCCGTGACGAGGGCGAGAGTTAATAAGTGGCGCTAGCAAGCTGCCCGGGCAGTCGACGTGGAAGCAGACGGAGGACCTGGATAGGTACGGAGAGTCGAGGCCCCACCGATGTCGTCACTACGGCATGCATGATACGGCGGGAGGATCCATTGCTGAAGATGCCCCGTCTTGCGGGAGACCACGGCTTCTGGCTACTTTGTTTTGTCATGTTGACATGTTTCGATGTAAGCAATTGGTGGCTGTCGGGGTGAGCCTTGTTAAGCTCACGCTCAGCTGTCATACGTGAGGATTGGCTGCTTTGATATGTTGCACTGGGAGAGTGCTGGTGTGAGCAGCTCGTCCCGCCGGAACCGGCAGATTGCCGAGGAGGGGTGAAGAGGAGGGGTGACGAGGGGCAACAGACGGGAACGGAGGGTGGGGCGGGGCAACATGAACGATCATGTCATGATTATCAGAGCCTCGAGACAGTCAGCCTTTCAATAACCAATGTCTCCTAAAGAGATGGGAGGAAACGATGAGGGAAGTGGCGCTAAGCACAGCTGTCCAGAAGTTGGATACTAACCCAATGATATCTCCGACTCGTCGTCCACTCCTGAGAATATAGATACCTCTCCTTACCACCCTCCGGAAGACTCGCCCCGTGGGCCGAGTGTTGGGAGCGACGATACAATTCCCGAATCCATGCCGGACCTAGAGGTTAGGGGCATGTTTACTCGGAGGCAACGTATGTATGCCTTATAGACTGAAGCAACGTTGTCCGCCGTGGCCAGCATTGCCATCTGTTTTTCCGTCGCCGTCGCCGTGCCCCCCACATGTCATCCGCGCCCATCTCCCTCCTGGCAACATGTTTTGTTCAGCAGGCTCTCCGTTCAGAATAACATGTTTTGTTCTCCGTTCAGAATCACAAGCAAGCCCACGCTTCCGCCGGCGACATGAAGACCATTGGCCTCTTGGGCGGAATGTCGTATCACGCGACCATTCTATACTACCGCCACATCAACGCGCACATCCAACGCCGCTTGGGGAGCCCGCAGGCCGCGTCCCTCATCCTCCACTCGTTCAACTACGCCGACGTCAACCCCTTGTTCACATCCGGCCGCTGGTCCGACATTGCGTCCAAGTTTATACAGGCCGGGACGCACCTCAAGTCCTCGGGGGCGCAGGGCTTGGTGATCGGTTGTAATATCGGCCACAAGGTGGCGCCGGAGGTCGAAGCCGCCGTCGGCCTCCCCGTCCTGCACATCGCCGACGCCACGGCTCGCGGCTTGGCGGCGCACGGGATCAAGAAAGCCGGCCTCCTGGGCACGAGGCCCGTCATGGAGCAGGACTTCATACAGGCGCGGCTGGCCTCCAGGGCGGGCGTGGGCGAGCTGGTGGTTCCGGACAGGGGCGATTGGGACGCCATGAACGAGCTCGTCTTTGGCGAGCTGGCGGCGGGCACGGTGACCGATGGGACACGGCAATGGATGAGGAGCCTGGTGCAGGATCTGCGGGGCAAGGGCGCCGAGGGAATCGTGTTGGCGTGCACTGAGTTTCAGTTTACAGTGAACGCGGAAGAGGCTGGGGTTCCGCTCTTCGATACTCTGGAGCTCCATGCGCAGTACGCGGCAGACTGGGCAATGGGGATGCAGAGTACTTCGTAGCTGCAATCAATAGCGAGAATTGAGCATTTGGTTTTATCCTCCAGCCTTACCTTGTCTTGCCAATTGACGTCAAAGCGACTGTCTGCTCGGCCATGGCAAGGACCGCGCAGCGACTCATATAGCAGCAACCGGTGGTGATCTACTTCGTACAAGCCCGTGCATTGTTGTCCACGCCGCAAAAGTTGCGCAAGACTTGGGCACCATAGGCGACTTAACCCTGCCTCACCAGTGGCATGCCCGCGTCCGGGGACAGCCTCCGGGTCTCGGCCCGCACCCTCGTCCGCCGCTCGGCCTCCGGGAGCCGCGACTCCGGAGTCCTCACCCTGCCGTGCCAATGCGTCATGTGCAGCGTCCGATTCTGCATTCAATCACCTTGAATCTCTTGCAATGTGGATTCCACCGTACGCGTTTCCAAGACGTGCTGTCCCGTTGTATCGGCGGTTGAACGCGGCCATTGTCAACCCGGCGCTCCGGAATCGGCGCGCCGAGATAAAGTGATGTCCACGTTTTCTCTTCACGGCTACGACGCACAGGTTCGCACGAATGATGGCCGCGGTGACCCACGCCGATCGGCCTCGTCAGCTTTGGTCTCAATCGGCGGCGGCAGCGGGCTCGAGGCATCGAGTCTGTGCCCAAACAGCTGCTCGTTGGGGGGTAACTGAGCTGTCAAAAGCATTAAGCCCTGGATATCCGCCCTTGGACGCACTTAAGAAGTCATCGTCTTCAACCCCGCCCCGCGTCGGCACTTGGATTGTCACTGGGCAGAAACATCGCCAAACCCCTCTCTTCAACCATGGCCACCCCGTGCCCTCCTCGCGGCATTTACGTCCCGGCCGTCGCCTTCTTCAACGAGGATGAGACGCTCAACTTTGACGCAATCAAGGCCCATCTCACGCGCATAGCCAAGGCTGGGGTCGATGGCCTGGTCATTCAAGGCTCAAATGGAGAGGCAATGCACTTGGACCACGCGGAGAGACAAGAGGTTCTTGGACTCGCCAGGGCTGTCCTCCAGGAGCATGGGAAGCCTGGCGCCGTAATTGTCGCCGGCGGCGGCGCGCAGAGCACACGCGAATCGATCCAGCTCTGCAAAGAGGCCAAGGAAGCTGGGGCAGACTACGCCCTCGTCCTGTCTCCGAGCTACTGGAGTAAGTTTATCTTCTAGCATTGTACGAAGTACGGGTTGAGTAGTACCGCAGTTCTGGCCAACATGGCGGGCAGCCTCGTATGGGCTCCACGGACACCCATCCCGCCCCATGGCCATGTCTCGGATAGTCAAGGTGGTAGCTTACACGTCAACGGTAGTTGGAGCCATGCAAAAGCCGACCATTTATAAGTTCTTCGACGACGTAGCTACGGCTTCGCCTATCCCAATCCTGCTGTATAACTTCCCTGGCGTCACGTCCGGCATCGACCTCGACTCCGACATGATCATCAACCTGGCCGCCAACAACCCGAAGGTGGTCGGCTGCAAACTGACGTGCGGCAACATGGGCAAGCTACAGCGCGTCGCGCACGACCCTCGCATCGGACGGCCCTTTGCGGCGTTCGCCGGCAAGACCGACTTCATGCTCCACGGCCTCGTCGGCGGTTCCCACGGCGTCATCGCCGCCGCGGCCAACATGTTCCCCAAGGCACACGTACACATGCTAAAACTGTACGATGGAGGCAGGCTCAAGGAGGCGCAGGAGCTGCAGACGCGCTTCAGCCGCGCCGACTGGGCGCTCGTCCAGCTGGGCGTTGCGGGCTTGAAGGCGGCGCTGGACAAGTACTACGGGTACGGGGCTGGCCGGAGCAGGCGGCCGCTGGGCTTTGTCGAGAGCACCAAGTTTGAGGGTGAGACGGATGTTGTGCTGCGGGACCTGGTTGACTTTGAAAACTCGCTGCCCGACATTTGAACGCCCGCTGCGGCTCAGGGATGATATGAGCAGCATGAAGGCAGGGGACGGACGGCAAGAGTTCGACACGAACGGCGCAGATATACATAATACATCTATTAGGCGACAAATTGTCCAACTTGCGGCAGCCAAAGGCAGACTCTTTTGCAGATGGTACTGTGGGAGCAACCTGTGCAAGCCCGTTGTCACACTTACGACCAGTCCTACGCCACCCAGAAAAGGGGGTTCGGGTGCCTGGGACCAAAGTCGGCTCGAGGCCTCCTGGTGGCTGTTTCGTATATAGGTTTGGCGGCTTGTTGGTGGGAGCTAGGCGCGTTCTGTATGTTGCAACTGCCAAGGCCGGCTGCCTCTTGGAGCTGCCCCTTGGGTAGTGCCACAGTGATGGCCAAGTACGAACACAGGCCATCTGATCCCTGAACTATTAGCCATGGGTGGCATTAACCTACGGTAACTCAGGGCAATCTCGGGATGAAGTAGGAATATAGGAACAGCCAGGAGTAGGAGCAAGTATCAGAAATAACAGTACGTCGTAGTCTAGGCAAGTGCCGCCATAATCGTACACACGCTTCAGGCGATGCCGCAGGAGAGTGCCTGGCAGGTATGTACGGAGTGCTGTGGGAGACTCCGTCTAAACAGGGCAGTGGGTGCCTGTCACGTACTTCGTACACATCGTCACTTTGAGCCTCATACCTACAAAGTACGATTAATTAATACCTGCCTACGTACGAGTAATTCGTACCTTTGCCCGCACTTGACAGACGCTCGGGTTCAATCCACGGCAAAGGCCAATGGGAACCCAGTTGTCAACCCCTCGGAGAACCCCCGTTTTGGGACCAGGAACCGAGGACGGCGGCCCACCGCACACGCGGACCGTTGTCGAGGCGGCAGACAAGGTTTGGCTACGGCGTCAACCTACTGGTAGTGCATGGGCCGCGACGGGCGGATTCGCGCCTCCTGTTGGCGGAGGCAAAGACGGCCACATTGATTGCTTGACTCGCTGCTGGGGCTCTGAACTCGCATCATTGCATGTCGTCCTGGGCCTCAATTAAACGGTGACGGGGGGACCGAAACGGGGCTCAAGGAGCGAGGGCGAACGTGACACGTCACATGGGTCGCCATTTGCGAGAAGAGACAAGATGCATGGGGTGGCCAATCCCGGCAATTCACATTCCCTGTGGTGGCAGTCGCAGAGAGGCGTCAGGGACGTACGAAGTACGAACAGGGACGGATGCTGTACGAGTAGTGGCACCAGTGTACAAATAATGCCGAATCGACAGTCAGGGGATGCAGTTCTTGATGATCAAACTGGTTTGTGCTCCCGACGGGGGCCAAGGGGGGCCGCGATCTTGGAACTCCACTGCCGTGGGTTCGGGTCGGTGGCTGTGGATGGACCCTGCAACGGGTGCCTCTTGGCCTGCAGCAACTCGACAACCGCAAGTCCAAGGGGACGGCATTCGAATTCCTGTCCCGTCTGAACTCGGCACCCCCGAGTCCAGGTGTAAGCCAGGCGTCCCTGCTCTGTCGTGATGGCTGACTGCATGTTCAAAGGACCCCTTGGGCCAATCGCGGACAGGTGCCGATCCATCGAGGACGAGCAGATGGCGCATCGAGACGGCCCTGGCTGGGGCTTCCGATTGGCAGCGGCCCGAGTTGCAACAGGGGCCCAAGCCTCAGGGGGGGCCGTTGGACATGGATCCATCCCCTCTTTGATTGCGCCCCCGGACTGGGCTGGAAAAAAGCAATGCCTCTCGACGCTTAGCGGACGATGCCGCTGTCTGGTCGAGACTGGCCTGACTGGGTGAGCCCAAGCCAAGTTGCGAGTGAGATTGGCTGGCCGGCAAGGCGGCGGACGACCGACCCCTTCTCCCTCTTGCACCCTCCGGCTCCCATCCTCCAGCGGCATCTTTCGTCACCCCGTCACTCTCTTGGCCGTGCCGCTCGAGACTGCTCCGCGTCGTCTCCCCTCACCCGTCCGCCTCCGCCAGGGCGCGCCCGCCAGTCCCGTGGCTCGCGAGGGCGACGATGCAGCCGGTTGGCGATGCCCGCGCCGCTTGACGCCCGACCCCGACCCCGACCCCGACCCCGACACCACCACCACCACCACGACGCAGCCCCGGCCGGAGCAGCCATGGCCGCTCCCCGGCACCGGCTGGAGGGCCGCGGCTTCTTGGACATCTTTGTGCGTCCTGCTCGCCAGCGCCCTCGCGGCCGTACCCATCCCCTCGGGCGACGACCGGCGCGCTGACCACGGCTCTACCTAGGGCGGCACCGATCCCCGCGTCGGCTCCGGCCGCGAGGACTCGTCCGGCGGCGGCACCCTGAGCACGGCGTCCAACAGCAAGACGTCGTCGCTCGGCAAGCTGGGCAGCACCTTTATCCCCATTGTCGTCTACGTCGCCGTGTGCATCGTCATCTTCACCGCCCTGCGCCGCAAGTGCCGGCGCGTGTATGCGCCGCGGACCATCCCGAGTCTCAGAGCACCCGAGTAGGCTTCATGATGGCGTGCCCCCTGCTCGTGTACGTGCCGTGCTCACCGGCGTCTGCAGGTTGCCGAGTCCCGCCCTCCCGTCCGGCTGGGTCGACTGGGTCGTGCCCTTCTTCAAGATCCCCGATACCTTTGTCCTCAACCACGGCTCCCTGGACGGCTTCTTCTTCCTCCGCTTCATCAAGGTGCTGAGGAACATCTGCCTCGCCGGCTGCCTCATCCTCTGGCCCGTCCTCTTCCCGCTGCACGCCACCGGCGGCGGCGGGCTCCAGCAGCTCGACGCGCTGACCATTGGCAACGTCAAGGACTCCAAGAAGCTGTACGCCCACGCCTTCATGGCATGGGTCTTTTTCGGTACCAACGTCCTCGTCGTCCCGCGACGGCACTGCGCGTGGGGGCTCGGCTCGGCTGACCGCGAATAGGCTTCGTCCTGTACATGATTGTGCGCGAGTGCATCTACTACGTCAACCTCCGCCAGGCGTACCTCTCGTCGCCCTACTACTCGCAGCGCATCTCCTCCCGCACCATCCTCCTCACCTGCGTGCCCAAGCAGTACCTCGACGAGCACCGCCTGCGCAAGCTCTACGGCGACTCGGTCAAGCGCGTCTGCATCCCCCGCACGACAAAGGCCCTCGCCAACCTCGTCAAGGAGCGGGAGCAGACGGCGCTGCGGCTCGAAAAGGCCGAGGTCGCGCTCATCCAAAAGGCCAACAAGGCCAAGCAGAAGCAGCTCAAGAAGGCCGCCAAGAAGGCCGCCAAGGAACCCGGGTCCGAGTCCAGGCCGCAGCCGCCGCCGCCGGCCACGGCTACCGGCTCGGTCGCGTCGCAGCAGGACCTCGTCTTCGTGTCGAGCGCCAGCGGGGACAGCGACACCATCACGCGCGGGGGCTGCCCGGTCATCGAGCTGCCGGCGGACCTCGACCTCGACTTCGAGCTGTCCGAGAAGCCCGGCAGCGACGCCGACGCCGACGAGGCCGTCAAGCACGGCGAGGCGGGCGAGACCGTCAAGGACGACGACGCCGAGTACACGCACCCGTACGGGCTCGACCCGGACCTCCCCGACGTCCGCGGCTCCGTCGCCGCGCAGTGGATCCCCGTCCAGGCCCGGCCGTACCACCGGCCCCTGGGCAACTTTGGCCGGCGCGTCGACACGATCCGCTGGACCCGGACCCGCCTCCGGGAGCTCAACGTCCAGATCTTCAAGATGCGCCGGCAGGTCCGCCGCGGCGACGGCAACACGCTGCCCGCGGCCTTTATCGAGTTCGACACGCAGGAGAACGCCCAGGCCGCGCAGCAGGTCCTCGCCCACCACCGCCCGCTGCAGATGTCGTCGCGCATCCTCGGCATCCGCCCGGACGAGATCCTCTGGAAGACGCTGCGCATGCCGTGGTGGGAGCGCATCGCCCGCCGCTTCTTCGTCCTCTCGCTGGTCACGGCCGCCGTCATCTTCTGGTCCATCCCCTCGGCCGCCATCGGCCTCGTGTCCAACATTGACTTCCTGGCCGAGAAGATTGTCGTCCTGTTCTGGATCAAGAAGCTCCCGACCGTCATCCTCAACTTCCTCCAGGGCTTCGTGCCCGCCATTGCCCTGTCGCTGTGGATGGCGGCCATCCCCTTTATGCTACGATGTACGTCCCCCCCCCCCTTTGCAGCCTGCCGGCAATTCACGAATGCTGACGCCTTGCAAGTCTGCGGCGCGCAGGCCGGCATCCCGTCCGTCACCATGGTCGAGCTCTTTGTCCAAAAGGGCTACTTTGCCTTCCAGGTCGTCCAGGTCTTCCTCGTCACGACCCTCACCTCGGCCGCCTCGGCTGCGTTTACCGAGATCATCCAGAACCCCCTCGGGGTAAAGGACGTCCTGTCAAAGAACCTGCCCATGGCGTCCAACTTTTACCTCTCCTACATCCTGATCCAGTGCCTGGCGAACAGCGGAACGAACCTCATCCAGGTCTTCGCCCTGGTCCGCCACTGCGTCCTCTCCAGGTTCACCACGATGCCCCGGGCCCAGTTCATGACGTGGCGCAGGCTCCGACCCGCGAAATGGGGAGGCATCTTCCCCGTCTTTGCCAACATGGGCGTCATCGGTATGTCTCGCGGCGTCACTGTCCCCAGGAAAGCGAGCTAACGCGGCGTTCACAGCCCTGAGTTACGCGTGCATAGCGCCCCTCATCCTCATCTTTGCCGCAGGGGGCCTGGCAACCGTGCGCATCGTGTGGAAGTACAATCTGATTTTCGTCTTCGACTCTGACATGGACAGCAAGGGCCTCTTCTACCCGCACGCGCTGCTGCACCTCATGATCGGTCTCTACCTGGCCGAGGTCTGTCTCATCGGACTCTTCGCCATCCACCTGGCGTTTGGGCCGCTCGCCATGATGATCATGTTCTTCATCTTCACCGGATTGGTGCACTTTTCGCTCAGCGACGCCATCGCGCCGCTGCTACAGAACCTGCCGCAGACGCTGACGCTGGAGGAGGAGATTCAGCAGGAGGAAAAGGAGGCGGCCGAGCGGGCGCGCGAACGGGCCACCGCGAGAGCGGCTGAGGAGGCGGCGGGTGTAGGAGGCGCCGCCAACAGCTACTACGACGCCGAGCAGGCGTTTGGCGAGGAGGAGGACATGAACAGCGACGGCCGCGGCGAGTACGACGAGGACGAGGAACACACCGACGACGACGACGACGACGACCAGGTGACCGTCACCAACGACCGCGCCATCGAGGGCGCCAGCGGCGTCAAGTCGGCCCTCGCCGAGTGGCTCAAGATGAGCACCAAGTCCAAGGTGCAGGCCGAGGCGGACAAGTCGGGCCTCGGCGAGGCGCTGGCCAAGCTGCGCTTCTGGCGCGGCGACAAGCACGGCCACAAGCCGCCGGGCTTCCTCGCGCGCTGGCTGCACCCGGAGGAGTACGAGGACTTCCTCGCGCTGCGGCGCCTCATCCCGCCCGACGGCCAGCCCAACATCGCCTACCCGGACGAGTACTACGGCAAGTACTGCGACTACCTGCCGCCCGAGGTCTGGATGCCCAAGCCGACGCTGTGGATCCCGCGCGACGAGGCACGCGTGAGCAGGCAGGAGGTTGCGCACACGAAGAAGTACACGCCCATATCAGACCGGGGGGCGAGGTTGGATCACAAGGGGCGGATGGTGGTGCACTTTGAACAGGCGCCGTTTGAGGCGCCGCGGCTAATATTGTAGGGCGTGGCTGATGTTGCGGTTGTTATTCCCCTTTACTATATAATTACGACATGTCAATGTGATGGTCAAGCAGAACTTGCTTGCGGCATTGCGAAGACTGGCAGCTTGGCTTCGGGACAGAATGAACCGTGTAGCGCATGATGTATGTACATGCCTGTGATGCCGATACTGCAAAAACCACCTTTGACCCGTGACTTGTGACAGCACTATCAGGTATTCCGCCGCCGTCTCGGGCAGCAGATGATCCTTTCAACCCTCCTCAGTCGGTCTACAACATGGCAGCAGCGGCGACGATCAAGGCTCCCGCATTCAGAGCATTGAACTTGGATAGCGCCGTAGCCGCAGCTCCAGAACTAACGGAAGTCCCAGCCGAAGAAGTCGTCGTCGCAGCAGGGGCAGCAGTGAATAGAGTCGTTGTGGCCGTGGTCGTGAACGTAGCTCCATTGCTAGTCCAAACCGAGGTGTAAGGCCTGGTGGTGTATGCAGAGCTTGCTTGAGCCACGGAGCTGGAGCTGGAGCTGGAGCTGGAGCTGGAGGTAGAGTTGGAGTTGGGGTTGGCCTTCAAGACCCCGCCAACGGCTCCTCCGGGTGGCGAGGTGCTGTTTGTTGCTTTCTTTGCCAGAGCGGCGAATGCCTCGAATGTGTTGCCCGAGGTCGGGGCGTTGATTGCGCCGACCATGCCTGCGACTGTTAATGATGCGTTACGAGGGTCAGAGGGGAAGGGACTTACCAGACTGGCAGTGGTTGCCTTGACCACAGTAGAACCAGATTGGCTTTGTGTCCGCGACCGTGATTGTGAAGCTCGTCCCGGAAGGAGAGTCCTTTGTAGGAACGAAGCCGGAGAAGAAGCCGCCTTCGAGAGGATGGCAGGGATCAGCGAAGGAGGACTGTGTCACGGTGTGATTCTTCGGGAAGAAGTCGAATTCGATTTCGGTGCCGACTTGGGCCTCGAGGCTGGGAGGGTTATATTTAAGAACGCCGCCTTCGCCAACAGTGACTTTGATCGTGCTTCCTTTCTGAGCGCTGACAGAAGTAGCTGCGAGGGTGGCAAGGCCAACGAGGGTGTTGGTGAGCTGCATTGTAATTTATTATTCTCTGAAAAGAGATCGAATAGGGTGTATTTGAAGAGCAAGGCCGGAGGGGGATGTTCGGTAAACCCGAGAAGTAAGAAGGTGCAGATGGGACGTGTAGGGGGAAGAAAAGCTGAGAGAGGTCATCCTTATGTTTTATATATTTCGAGAGTCAGAGCTTGAACACGGGGGTATAACAAGTATGAACAGCCGCGGTCGAGGTGGGTGAGACTTGCAACGGTGGCGCTTATCGAACGGCAGACGCCAACTAGAACTCAAGCGAGCGGCAATCCCTGTTGGTCCAACTAGCAGTCTCGGTCCTTGATTTAGAGCTGATTCCAGAACAGCAGAGGCCTCGTCGTCCAGTAATAGCACATGTCCAACAGGTGCGAGGCTGACGAGACAAGCGCTTACTTTGCTCAGCCCCTTGTTGGTCAACAATGCGAAGCCGTAGGAACCCTGACTCGCTCAGCTCAGCTCCTACCCACCCACATACGGCACGGCCGCACGGGGAAGCTTACATACTACGGACTACTTTGGGTGCAAAAAGCCATCGCTGATTGAAGCGGAAAGCGACCTGCCGCTGCGGTGTGACCTAAGCAATCAAGCCTGAGCAATCAGAGCCTGACTGGCTCGTCGCTTCGTCGATGGGTTTTGGTCGGAACCAACATGGACGGCGCAGTTGCGACGCAACGACTCGCAACGGGGGATTAGGCCCCCAGGCAAGGGCCATATGCTGTCCATGAAGCAATTTAGCTGTCTTTGCAAGTGGGACGCGACGACGGCATCTGGTTGGTGTCGCGAATTAACAACGACTTGGGCCTCGACAGATCGACCCGGGAACGCCAGCTTCCGCTGCAAGGCTGATGATGATGGCCCGCGGGTGGCTGCGATACGCCACCACTAGGCACTTCGAGCACAGGCGGCAAAAGCGCAGGCAACTATATTCCAGGAGGCGCCAATCGACCATTCAAGCTAGATCGAGTGGGCGTGGCCGGATCTATTGTCAAGATCACAGGTGCTGGCGTGGTGGACCCCCGTGAGACCCGACACTCAAACACGGGGCTGTATCAGCCATCGCCAATAGCCTCGTTCAAGGCGCCTAATATACCATATAGCAGGTCCTTGCTGATACAAGGGGGAAGAAGAAAAAGTCCGTTGGCTTTGCCCCAGGTTGCCTGGAAAGTCGTCTGAGAAGGCCGACCCTTGCCAACCGAGGTCGCTCCGCGATGGGAACGTGTCGGTCGTTGCGGGAACAGCCGTTGCGACAATGGCCATGTGCAAGAAAGCAGCAGAGCATGAGTGTTCCGGAATCGCCCAGAACTTGAAGCGTTCCGGCAGATGTTCAGCGTCGGCATTCCGGAGTCGTCATGTTGGTCGGTTGTCACTGACGAGGCCCGGGGAGGTAGTCGTGATTACCGGGATGTCATGAGCGCCAAAGATGGGTAAAATATGAAGAATCGAACCATTGTACCGATTTTTCACTCGAGGGAGAGAAGGGTGAAACCCAAGTTGTTGGGGTAGTCAATTCAGCAATACGGACACGGATCTCTCGTTCGGCTCTCACGTTGTCCAACATGGCACATGTTTCCAAAGGTCGTGAAGAAACAGGTTGAATCGACTACCCAGCACAAACATAGACGCCGGACCCCTTTTCCGTTTTAACCCCTCCACCACGCCACCACCCCCCCTACTGCATGACCAAGACGTTCCTGAACCGCGGCTTGCCCGCCTTCAGGTCGTCGACGGCCTTCTGGACGTCGGCCAGCGAGTACTTTGTAACCATGCACCGGACATCGTGCTTCTGGGCGAACCGGATCGCCTCCTCGCAGTCCAGCGCGTGCCCGCTGGGCCAGCCGTGCACGCTCCTGCCCTTGAGCACCAGCGCGACGGTGTCGACGGGCACCTCGCCGACGGGCGCCAGGCTGAGCAGCTTGCCCCCCGGCGCGAGGCCGGCCACCAGCGCGCCCACGACCTTGGGGTTCGGCGCCGTCTGCACGATGATGGCCGCGCCGCCCAGCTTGGTGAGCTCGGCCGCCGCGTCAGAGGTCTTGGTGTTGATGTAGTGGTGGGCCCCGAGCCCCTTGGCGAACTT
Source organism: Tolypocladium inflatum (assembly GCA_003945565.1). NCBI lineage: Eukaryota > Fungi > Ascomycota > Sordariomycetes > Hypocreales > Ophiocordycipitaceae > Tolypocladium > Tolypocladium inflatum. Next base: position 217,580 of record QEPE01000013.1, read on the forward strand.
GGCCTTGTCGTCGCCCGAGGAGAGGACGGCGACCTCGTACCCCATCTTGTTGGCGTACTGCACGGCCAGGTGGCCCAGGCCGCCGAGGCCCTGGACGGCGACGAGCGCGCCCTGCTCGACGTGCATCTTGCGCATGCCGTTGAAGACGGTCACGCCGGCGCAGAGCAGCGGCGCGGCGTCGGCCGGGTCGAGCTCCTTGGGCACGCGCACGACGGCCTCTGCGCGCAGGAGCACGTACTCGGCGAAGCCGCCGTCCTGGGACACGCCGTTGACGGCCTCGTTGTCGCACATCTGGAACTGCCCGCGCTGGCACTGGCGGCAGTGGCCGTCGTGGCCGCCGTGCCAGGGGCCGCCCACGCGCAGGCCGATGGCCATGTCCTTGACGCCCTCGCCGACCTCAACGACGTTGCCGACAATCTCGTGGCCGGGCGTGACGGGGAAGACGTCGCCCATGTGGCCTTCGGCGGTGCCCACGTCGGAGAAGCAGACGCCGCAGGCGAGGACCTTGACGAGGACCTGGCCGGGGCCGGGGTGCTTGAGCTCGACGTCCTGCAGCTTGAAGGGGGCGCCGGCCTTGCCGAGGACGACGGCCTTGTAGGTCTTGGGCAGGGAGGGCATGATGAAGGTGTTGTCGATGCTCCGTTCGTTCTTGATTGACTGGGTGGTTGAGAACTTGAGATGGCGATGAGATGATGCCAATGGACAGCGATTGTGAGTCTGTAGACTTTACTGCAGGAGGAGGCAAGAGCTTTATACAGCTCTGATTATATCTGTTGATGCCAAAAGCAACCACGGGCCGGATGCAGGCTCAGACGTCACCTCCACGTACGCTCCGCCGCCCATCAATGACATCACGGCGATGTAAACGAGGCCTCGGCGCGGGATACAGCCTTCGCTAGCAGCACTGTCACGGCGTTAGCGCCGGTATTAGGGGACAGACCCGGTCGGGGATGTGCGCCTTCGGGTGTTGCGGAAGCCCGTTTGGATCGGGGATGGAGATGAGTGGTTGTTCCAAAGCCGACGTCGTGGTCGGGTGAGACGGCGGGATAATAATCCGACGCGCCGGAGACGAACGCGGGAGCCGCAGACGTCCCAAAAGCTCCTGGTTCCATTGCGACGGAGGGGGATCGGAAATTAGCAGTCGCATATTACTTGTTGCAAAATTCGAGCGCGAATTGGAGCATTCTCGCCGCCCTACGGAGCTGTTCGTTCGTACTTCGCAGGGCAGTGCTTGGGGGAGAAGCACCAGGCAAGCCACATCTGCCACCCACCAGCCACATCTACACCCGCGACTCCAAAAATCTCGTCTCCAACCACAAACACCAAAAGCTCGACATCCCAAGCAGCCCGTCCATCCGAGCTCTGCCCGCGTCACACCCCCACGCCTCGGACCCCAGCGGAGACGCACGCCCAACAATGCCCCTCGACACGTCCACCTACGCGCTGGCGCTGCTGCGCGTCGACGGCCGCCGCTGGAACGAGCTGCGCCGCCTGCACGCCCAGATCCGCACCCAGGACGCCGCCGACGGCTCCTCGTACCTCGAGATGGGCCACACAAAGGTCATGTGCGTCGTCACGGGCCCCTCGGAGCAGCAGCCGCAGGGCCGCCGCGGCGGCCAGTCGTCGCAGCGCGAGGGGGCCTCGATCAGCGTCAACGTCGTCGTCGCCGGCTTTTCGAGCGTCGACCGCAAGAAGAGGGCGCGCAACGACAAGTCAGTCTAACGCATTGCTCGCGGGGCGGGAGACGTCTCCCGTGGAAGCGTGTTCCGTGTGTGTTGCTAACCGCAGTCGGCCCCGTAGGCGCATACAAGAGATTGAAATCACCATCGCCAAGACGCTCGCGTCCACGGTCCACACGCACCTCTTCCCGCACTCGACCATCACCGTCTCCCTCCACGTCCTCTCCCAGGACGGCTCCCTCCTCGCCGCCCTCATCAACGCCACCACCCTCGCCGTCATCGACGCCGGCATCCCCATGACCGACTACGTCGCCGCCTGCACCGCCGGCTCCACGTCCTCGTACGCTGCCGACGACGACGCCGCCGACCCGCTGCTCGACCTCAACAACCAAGAGGAGCAGGAGCTGCCCTTCCTGACCGTCGCGGCCCTCGGCGACAGCGACCGCGTCGCCGTGCTCGTCTGCGAGAGCCGCGTGCAGGTCAGCCGCCTCGAGGGCATGCTGGTGGTCGGGCTGGACGGGTGCAAGCAGGTGCGGCAGTTCCTGGACAGGACCGTCAAGGAAAAGGGCGTCAAGATGATCAGGGAGGGCGCCGCGCAAAGGAGCGACGCCATGGCCATGGACTTGGACGGTTAAGGGAACTCGAGCACGAGACTTGAGCGACACATTCATGACAGCGATAGTGGCGAGGCCAGCAGGTTTGTCTCTCCTATACAAAGCGCGCACCTGGTCGCTTTCCTAACGACATGCATCACAGGAGCACGCTCAAAGCTCCTCGTGCACAATTTTCTCCTGGGGCTCCGGGGCCTCGGTCTCGACCTCGGGCTCGGGGTCTGTCCCATGCGTCGCCTTCGTCGAGCTCTCGGTAGCCGTCTCGACCTGTTCCACCACCACGCCCTCGGGCAGACTGTTCTTCTTTCCCTCGCCCATCCGAATCACATCAATCCAGCTCTCGACGCTCTCGGCGGAGAAGTCGCCTTCGTAGTGTCGCCACCATCCGCGACGCGCGTTGAGGGCGATGAGCTCAACGTCAGCGCTGAGCTTCAGGGCATCCCTGAGCAGGGACGAGCCCTCGACGCTGCCGGCGACAGAGTAGAAGGGGAAGAGGTGGCGCTTGCCGTGAATGTACTTTGTGTTGAGCTGGGAGAGGGACGCCACGGCCCGGTCGCCCGTTTCGGACGCACCAGAGGGGACAAAGGCGAGGACACAGGTGTGGGACTTTTGCTGAAGGCACTTGTCCACCAGCATGTCCTTGCTCGTGACGGAGGCAATGGGGATGATATCGGGGGTCTGGGTGGCGCTCTCGGTAGCGGTGGTAGCGGTGGAGGTCTCGGGCGACTCCTCGGGCTCAGCAGCGGTCTTCTTGTCCGAGGCCTTGTCCGCCTTCTTGTCGGCGGGCTTGGCCTTGCCGTTGGAGGGCGCGGGGTCCGGGTTAGGCTGGCCAGCTTGAGACAGAAACTTGACCATGTCCTTCTTGGCCATCTCTCCAGTGTAGGCGATGGGCTCCTTGCCCTCGCCGGGAATGAGCACCAGCGTAGGGAACTTTTCAATGCCAAACTTCTCCACCGTCGCCTTGTCCGTGTTGCGGGCCTGGCCCACGGAGATGACGTCGAGGAAGTCGATGGCGATGCTCCGAATCAGCCCACTCGTCGTGCCCTTTTCCGTGAACAGAAGGGCCTTGGGCCTGTCCCCCGCCAGGAAGCGGTCGAGGTCCTTGTCCCCGACACGGGCGACGTGGTTGTTGATGTTGGCGACGAGGGCCTCGGCGATGGCCGTGGCAGAGCGCGCGCCCTGGTAGTCGTCGACGACGGGCTTGCCGGGCTTCTTGCCAGGGCGCACAATCTTGAGCGTGGGGAAGCCCTTGACGCCCATGGAGCTGCAGAACTTCTTGTTGGCCGCGGCGTCGCAGTCGATGGCGGCGACCTTGGCGAGGCCGTCGAGGTTGCGGGCGGCCTTTTCGTAGGCGGGCTTGAGGTTCTTGCAGTGGCCGCACCAGGGGGCGTAGAACTCGACCATCTACACGTACGCCGTGTGAGCCCAGGCCTCCATCCCACGGGGGCATTGCGGTTGGTGCTGGTGTATACACCAGTGGGAGTGAGTGACTTACCGAGGTGTGGTTGGACTTGGCAATCAGCGTCTCGTAGGAGCGGGCGTCAAGCTGCAGAACGGGCGAGTTCTTGGTGTACATGCCGGCCTGGACGGCCGGCAGCGCGGCCAGGACGGCCGTCACGGCGGTTGCGAGGTTGTGATGCATCGTGAAGACGTGGTGGATGAGAGGAGCAGCTGTTGCGTACGGGAGCAGGGGAGCAAGGGTCTCTTTGAAGCAGAGCAGAAGTGAAGCTTGCGTGGCTGAGATGGGCTCACAACACCCTCAGCAGAAGCAGGCTCTCGTGGTGGGCGCGAAGAAGCAGCATGTCTCAATGGGAAAAGGCCACGGTGTAGCCATGAGGCCCCGGCCACCCCATCGCGGCACCGGGCTGCTACAGCGGGCAAGCCACTGTGGCGCGAGCTCTGGAGGGGCACGGCGGCTCGTGCGGCGCAGCAGCACCAGCTGCGTCACAGGGAAGTGGGGGATACATATTGGCGGGGATCACTGGAACATCTGGCGACCCTCGAGGCACGCGCGCATTCAACCTCACCGCGAGCGCCTCTCCTGCTGCTTTCCCACCGTATCCGTCTGCGAGTGAGGCGCCATGGCAGAACCGCTCCCCGCCGCGCTCAGGATCCCAGAGGTCAGCCGGTTCATCAACCGCGCCAACCAGCTGCGCGCCATCAAGCCCGCCATCGCCTACTGGTGTGCGTCTCCCCTCCGCCGTCCTGCCCAGCACCCCCCCCCCCCGCCTGACATGAGGCGTACTGACAGTGTTCTGGACCGGCGTTGCAGGCGAGTACCATGCCGTGAACCAGATCGTGGGCAAGAGCCTGCACACCACCGACGACGACTGCTTCGCCTTCACGAAGACGCTCATCGAGCGCCTCGAGGCCACCAAGGCGGAGCACGCCGACGACGACGCCATCATCGACAACGACGCGGGCCAGGCCTACGTCGAACAATTTGCGCACGAGACGTTTGTCCGCGCCGAGCGCACGCTGCGCGCCAACAAGGTGACGAGGTATTCCGCCCGCTCAAACGCCGCTTGGATGCCTGTGCGGGATCCTATGCGAGTTCCTATGCAGGTCGCTGACCAAGTGCGCGCGCAGGCAAACCGCGGACACGTTTGACGCGGCGGCCACCTTCTTCGACCTCACGCACGAATGGGGCACGCCCGACGCCGAGACGCTGCAGAAGATCAAGTTCGCCAAGTGGAACGCCGCGCGCATCCTCAAGGCCATCCGCGAGGGCCGCGACCCCAACGAGTCCAACCCCCAGCCCGCCGCCGCCCACGCCGACGCCGAGCCGCCGCTCAACCCCGACGACCCCGATGTCCGGGAGCTCCTGGGCCCCGGGGCGCCGCCGCAGCCCGCGTCCGTCGAGGATGCGCCCGATGCGGGAGACGCTGCCATGGTGCCGCCGGCGGGACCTCCGCCCGCCGCCCAGGAGGGTTACTTCCCGCCTGGTCCATCCGCGCCTCCGCCTCCAGAGCCCTTTGCCCCTTCGCCCATGAACCAGAGCCCGGCCGCGGAAACGACGGGCGCGCCCCCGCCGCCCACCCAGATCCCCCCCCAGCCGTCTCCCCAGATCCCGACCAAGCTGCCCTCTGGGTTCGTGCCGCCGCCGCCTCCTACAGGTCCAGATCTGTCCGGCGCTCCCCCGCAGTCCTGGGCCCCTGCACCGCGCGTGCCGCCCCCGGCGGCTGCACCCTCCGCCCCGGTACATACGCCGGCCGTGCCGCCTCCCGCCCCGGTTGCGGCGGCCGGGACGGCGACGAGCCTCGGAGACATCAACCAGGCGCAGAAGCATGCCAAGTGGGCCATCTCGGCGCTGAACTTCGAGGACGTGCCGACGGCCGTGGCGGAGTTGCGAAACGCGCTGGCGGTGCTGGGGGCGCAATAGACGGGGACAGCAGCTGACGAGTGTACCGAGTACATGTCACATTCACGAGACAGGTCGGGACGATACCATGAAGACAGACGCATGCGAGAAGAGATGCGTCATAATTGAATAGTGTCGTTACCCTAGGATAATTCAAAGCTTGCCCAAACTGCGCCTCCCACAAAGCCATTCCCGGCGTGGAATCATCGCTCGCCAGACCCAATCCCAATGCCTATACATGCTCTCGTCCCTACGCCACCACCAAGATATTCGGTGCATACCCTTGAATCGGGATGCCGTCCACAAACCGGGCAGCCGGATCGGCGCTGACCGTGTCCTCGTCCGTGTCGGTCCAGCCGCGCTCCGGCCCCCATTGGATGAGGCGCTTGGACTGCGTCGCCACATCGAGCAGCCCATGCATCATGTCGCCGGACTTCTTGACGCTTGACCAAGCATCAAACTCGACTACACCCACGGCCGGCAGCTGGTCGATCACGCTGGCCAGGAGCTTGCGGCTAAAGCCTTCGTAGAAGCCATCCGACTGTCGAAATCCCTTGAAGACGCCGTCGCTCGGGTCGCACTCGACAAAGACGCTGAGCTTGCGCACGTTGACGCAGTCCTTTAGTCCCAGCGCATCGTTGACGACCCATCCCCTCGGCGGGGCGTTCCAGCCGGGTCCGAGGCGCAGTTCCAGGGACGTGATACACTCGCGCTGGCAAGGCTTGAGCCGCGCGAGCAAGGGCTTCTTCGTCTTGAAGTACTTGCCAGGGTGCGTCGGGAAGATGCGAAATGACCTGGTGCTGTAAAAGAGGTGCGCGGCTTCTGCATATATCTGCTTGCAGACGCGCATGAGGCCCAGGGTCTTGTGGATGCGCTTGTGGTTGTCCGGGCCCAGGTCCACAACCTTGTCCGTGACGTCAAAGTAGTGCTCGTAGACTTTGACTCGCAGCTCGGAGGGCAGGGAGAGAAAGGGAAACGGTGTCACGGGGGCGCGTCGCGCTTTCGTCCTGAGCGGAATCAACGGCACGTCGAGCGTCAACGAGGCAATCGAGAGCTTGTTGACGTCGTCTTCGGTGTCGGCTTCGGAGGGGGCCGTCGAGGCGTAGGCGGAGCCCGTTGGTGTCGTCGCAGCAGACGACAAAGGGGCCGGCGCATACGTGCGAGGCACCAGGTGAGGAGCGGCTCTCCTCACGGGTCGTCGGGTCATGTTGGGCCCGTAGGTGTCGGTGTGAAGGCGGTCGTGGCCGCGGGGCGTCGGGCGTCGGCGGCGCTTTGCTGCAAACTCGGACTCGCAGCCAAGCGTCAATAAGGCTTCTATGCGAAGCAGCCACGGACGTATTCAGTGGCAACCGTCGTCGGCTGGTTCGGAAGCGTCTCTATGGTCGCGGGGAACGAGCGGGCTCGCAGAGGGCGGTGCCATGGCGAAGTCGCAAGACTCAACGAGGACCACCCTCAGAATGCAGCACACGCGGGCATCATTGTGCCGCCGCTGGTGGTGCAGGAGAGGATGGGTTGACGGGGCGTCGTTCGCCGGTGAGATGAGCGAGGGCAAGTCGTCCGGGACACGGGCACGGTTGCGCAGAGACGGGGGTGGTCTCGGTCTCGTGATGTCGCTGGTGAAGTGAGGGGAAGACGATGCAAGGTGCCATCCAATTCCATCTCAGCAACGAGGCCTGTCTCTCGGCGTCGGCGGTGGTTGGATGCCGCCACCCGCCCGTGACCCCAGGCCACTGGGCGGCTCACGTGAGGCGGCAGCCGCAAAATCCTCGGCGAATCTTGCTCGCTCGTCCCGAAATTTTCCACGGGTAGAAGAAGTGGGCTGGCCCAACGCCTCCTGGGAGCTCGCAGCAACTGCAGGTGGCCAGTCCATCACCGCACACAAACGCCGCCTCGTCCCAGCCATGAGCCGCTGAGCTGCGTATCACGACAACCAGACGCTACACCCCCCTCGCCATTGGCCGCGCCAGCATGCTCTCGAGAGTCGCCCAGGCCCCGCGGCTGGCCACGGCGGCGGCTCGCCTGTCGCGCCCGGCCGTGTCGCCGATTCTGCGCGCCCGACCAGCTGCCGCGACCATCTCGCCCTGGATCCGGACGTATGCGGCCAACCAGGGCAAGCCCGGCCAGAGGCAGTCTCCCTCCAAGCCTCCCTCCACGCCTCCCCAGTCGGGCGCGACGTCGTCGGCGCAATCACAGGGCTCCTCGGCCAAGGATGCCAGCCCGTCGAGCCAGCCGCGAGACGACAGCGTCGGTGCTGCCGAGGAGCAGCCCTCGCCCGACGCCTCCAAGGACGCCGAGCAAATACCCTTCCACAAGCTCCCCGACCTGACGCAGGGCATCCCCTCCACGCTGGAGCAGGAAATCCGCCAGCAGACCGGCCGATCGCAAGCGGAGCTGGAGGCAGTCGACCAGGAAGACGCCGAGGGCCGTGAGCGCCGCGACCGACGCGAGTCCTACGTCTCCACGAGCGAGCGTAACCGTCGCTGGTGGACGCGTTTCATGCTGCTCACCACCGCCGTCGGCTCGGGGTTCGGCATCCTGTACATGGGCCGCAACTGGGAGGACGTCATCGAGGCCGAACGCCACCCCGACGTCCCCAACGGCTGGAGCCCTACGCTGTGGTGGCAGCGAGTCAAGGCACGCATGGGCGAGTCCGTCTCGTACTACCAGGACCCGGCGTTCGACAAGCTGCTGCCCGACCCCGATCCCTCGTTTGAGCGCCCGTATACCCTGTGCCTCAGTCTGGATGACCTCCTCGTCCACAGCGAATGGTCCCGGGAGCATGGCTGGAGAGTGGCCAAGCGTCCCGGCATGGACTACTTCATCCGATACCTGAGCCAGTACTACGAGCTGGTTCTCTTCACCACCGTTCCCTTTGCCATGGGCGAGCCCCTGGTGCGCAAGCTGGATCCCTTCCGCTTCATCATGTGGCCGCTGTACCGCGAGGCGACCAAGTACGAGGACGGCGAGATTGTCAAGGTAGGTTGTGCCAGTTCTTTCAACGGCGCTCTGAGACGCTAACGCCCCTCGAGGACCTCTCGTACCTCAACCGTGACCTCTCCAAGGTCATCATCATCGACACCAAGGCCTCCAACGTGCGCAAACAACCCGAGAACGCCATCATCCTCGACCCCTGGAAGGGCAACGCCAAGGACAATGACCTCGTCGGCCTGATCCCCTTCCTCGAATACATCCACACCATGCAGTACTCGGATGTGCGCAAGGTGCTCAAGTCGTTTGACGGCAAGCACATCCCCACCGAGTTTGCGCGCCGCGAGGCCATCGCCCGAAAGGAGTTCAACAAGCAGCTCGAGGCGCAAAAGTCGAAGCACTCCAAGCCGTCTGGCATGGGTGCCCTGGGCAGCCTGCTCGGCCTCAAGCCCAGCAACATGAGCATGACGATGGCGCCCGAGGGAGAGCAGAACCCCAGCGAGGCCTTTGCGCAGGGCAAGATGCTGCAGGACATTGCCCGCGAGCGTGGGCAGCGCAACTACGAGCTGCTGGAGAAGGAGATTCGCGAGAACGGCGAGAAGTGGCTCAAGGAGGAGCAGGTTGCCATGGAAAAGGCGCAACAAGAGGCCATGAGCAGCATGATGGGCTCCTTCTCCGGCTGGTTCGGGCCCAAGCCCGGCGAGGCTGCGGGCGCCGAGAAGAAGGCCTAGGGACATCCCGCACGACGCCTCTCCATCATTTAATACTTGTACTTGTAGGGACAGTTTGCGGCCACTGGCGGAGACTTGGGTGGCGGCAGCCAGAGGTGGGAACCGGCACATAGAATTGCATTGTCATCCGGGGGCACGGGTCATTCGGCATGTACAGATGGACGGCGGAAAGGCCACTTGCTTGTATACTAGGGTGTACGAACTGACGATGGTCGAGATAGCATCCAATGAGATGGCTCGGCTTCATTCATTGCTGACGCTGACGGCTGTGTCCAGGGGCCCCGTGTCCGCCGGCGCAAGAGACCCGGGAAACACCGCTTTTAGAAACCGAACACGACCAGGTCCAGTCTGCCGGCCGTTGCTCCAATCCCCCTCGCGATGCTCCAAAGTGCCTGTCCCCTCGTCAGCAGCCATGGCCCTCGCGGCTCGAGACTCGTAACGCTTCCTCCTCACTCCCCGTCCGCCTCGGCCGTCGCCGCAGCATCGCCCGAGGACGTCGTCGTCTTGGTCGGCGTGTCCGCGGCCGTGGCGGGGACGGTCACGACCGTCGTCTCGACAACGGTGATGACGCGCGGCTTGGCCGACGAGGAGGACGTGGACTTGGGGGGCGCGGTGGACGCGGGCCCCGGCACGATGATGACGGAGACGGTTTCGGCGGCGGAGACGGTGTACGTCCCGGGGGGCATGGTGCCGAAGTCGGTCGTCGTTGCGCGCGAGGTCGTCGTCGTCGTCTTGGGCGTGGTAGCCGTGGTCCGCGTCGTCCACGGGGCGTTCATCCAGCAACGCTCGCAGTCTGGGTTCGTCACGCACTGGAAGTACCTATTGTTCTCCGTATCAGCCCCTCGTCGCCCACGGGGCAGCACCCGGTCCGGGGGCCGTAACTTACTCGTCGCTGTTCTTGTCCGCGATCCGGGAGCAGTCGCACAGCTGCCCCTTCTCGCACCACTTGCGCCACGGCTCCGTCGGCTCCGGCGTCGGCTCCGGCTGGCTGGCGCTGCCGCTGGCGCTGCCGCTGGTGCTGCCGCCGCCGCCGCACTTTGTCCCGGGCGACTGCCGGTGCTGCGGGGCCGTGGGAGGGGCCGCGAGCGCGAGCGCGAGGAGGGCGAGCCCGGCGAGGAGGCGGGAGAGGGCGAGCATGGTTGCTGACGAGGAACTCTCGGGAACGTCCAACAGAAGCGCAAGGGCAATGGGCCGGGTTTCGAGGTCGGGATCGGAGCTTGGATGCCGGAGCTTTGCGAAGAGACGAAGAACAACAGAGGCGCGATGCCCGGCCTCTTATACACCCTCCGCGGTTCCACCGACGCCAGGTCGCCATCCGCCCAGTCTGCCTCTCGGCCCATCCATCCGTCGATGCAGCGCAGTCTGGAATAGGCAATCGCCTCCTCCCCCGCGGTGCGTGCGCGGGAAAACACCGCAAACACAACTCGCTTCGGCGGCGGGAGCATACACCGAGGCCGAGGATGCGAAGACCGCCGCCCGTGCTCCTCCGCACTGACTACTTACACGGGCTGATGGCCTGCACGCGGGGAGCAGCAAACCCTATGGGCTGATCTGGGCTGGTCTGGGCTGATCTGGCTTGGTCCCCGGGCAGTTTGCCCCGAGCCGACGATGCTCGATGGTCGTGGTTGTGGGCAGTTATATATCACCACGGCTTTGCTGTGCCCGGCTCCGTCCCGCGAGTCTGCTGCATCACGAGCGGCTCAATCGATGTGCCGGCCAACGCTGCACAAACCCGTGTCACAAGAAAACGATGCTGTGCGTTCATGCGCCGGGGGTCCGCGGGCGCACATCCGAGTCGCGACCCGTTCGCTCCACTCGCTTACATGTTTGCCGTCCAAAGGTGCAGGCAGACAGGCAAGTGGTGGCACGGCGGGAGGTGCCGCGGGACAATCATCCTGCGCGACCGGGGACGGGCTTCCGGGGAACTTGTAGTGTGGCCGAACGGCTCTGCTGCCACCAGGCGAGCGGCAAACACCAACGCACGGGCAATGTATGAAGTGGGTTGCTCATCGCGACAAGCCGTTGCACGACAGGCCACCCACGGCAAGAGACGAGGCCAAACGTACCAATGCAACATTCCAATGCTCTCATCGTACAGAACCCACCCGGGTATATGCGCCCTCTATCCAATCACGCTTCCTTGGGCTTGCCATTCGGTGCCGCCGCGATGCTTTTCCCTCTAACCTCCTCCAGCCTGTCCCGAACCCAGCCAACGCCTTGATGAAAGCGGCCGTCGACGTCAGCGCCCCCGGCCTCGAGCCCTAGAACCACCAGGTACAGCGCGGCGAACAGCAGGGCGCCAAAGTCCACAAAGTGCGTCAGCCACCAGAAGTGCTGCCGGCCCAGGGGGCAGTCCATGTACTCGTACTCCCATTCCCAGGTGCTCTGGTTGAACCACATGCTGAGCAAGCCCGCGTTGCCGCCAAAGTCGCCCATCATGCTGCGGACGGTAATCTCTCGCCGCCCGGGCAGCATGTCTTGCCGCGGCAGGTCCTTGGCCCGGGCGTCGGCCCACCGCACCGCCTCCCACGAGCGGTCGCTGACCTCGGTGCCGTTGGTCTGGTTCACGTAGTGGAACGTGTCGCAGCCTTCGTGGTCGTGCCCGTTGAGCACCAGCCCGCTGCGGCCCAGGCCCTGCCCCGCCGCCGTCGGGTCTGCGTTGACGCCGAAGACGCCCTCCAGGAGGCCCTTGCTCGCATCGCCGCTGAGCAGGAACTGTTCCTTGACGCCTCCGCCATCCTCTGAGCTGTGAAAGTCGAAGAACGGGGCGTCGACGCAGACGCCCTTCGGCTTGTAGAGCGGGATGTGGGTCAGGATCAGCGTGAATTGGCCCTGGTACTCGACTGCCGCAGCTGTGCCGATGACCGCGTTTATAAACTGATATGTCTCATCCTGCAGGCCCAGGTCCTTGGCCGGGGTGTCGAGGTTCATGTCGTTGAGCACGACGATCCGGAGTTCCGGGGGCAGCCGGGTGGACTCGGGGTTGGTCTCATCGTCGACGATGGTGGCGTTGACTTCGGGGTCGTGGATGGGCAGCTCGAATCGCAGCTCGTAGTTTGCCTTGCCAAACACGCGTTCGAACCGCTTCATCCGCTCCGGGGTTAAATCGCCGGCGTAGCCAATGTCGTGGTTCCCCGCCACGTTCATTATCCTTCTCGTCCAGACCTGTTCCTCGAGAGAGCCGTCCAGGAGGCCCGATATGTTGTACTCCTTGTCGGGGTACATGGCAACCTCGTCTGGCACCCTCTCCCCGCCCTTGAATGTCCTGTTCCAGAACCGACGTCCCCTCTGGTCGAACTCGTCGTCTTCGATCCACTGGCTCCCCAGCAGGTCGCCGAGGACAGACACATGCGTGGGCCGTGTCCACCAGTGGAGCGTTCGGTAAATGTGCGCCAGGTAGAAATCGTTTCCCCAGAGATCGAAGCGCTTGCGCATGGACTCGAAGATGTTCGGAATGTCCTCAAAGTAGAGGTCGACGGTGTCGTGCAGCGTCATGCGGATGCGCTCCCGGAGGGACTCGTGCTCGGTCTGAAAGGCCAGGTGCTTCGCGATGCTCTTCAGGTGAGGGAGAAAGCCCAGGTAGGCAACGGGGATGGACGTGTCTCCCTCCAGCTGGGGGTCGCCCAGCGCCAGCAGTCGAAACGGCGCAAGCTTGGTCGGCACATGTTGCTCTGCCTCGGCGTCCGCGTACGGCCAGTGCAGCTTCTTTGTCGCCTCGAAGGCCTCCTTGGGATCCCTCGACTCGAGGGGAAACGCGCATCCGCTGAAGAACGGGTACAGGTAGAGGTAGATGGTGCAGGCTATCCCCAGTGGCACCAGCAGGCGCAAGCCATGGCGCAGAAAAGCCGCGACCAACATGTAGCCGGCTGCATGTGCAGGGCACAGAGGCAGCGAGTCGTGAGAGCAGCAGCAAGGCTAGAAAGGCGTAAAGTATCGAAGGCTTGCGTGTCCGTCGTCGTCGACAGAAAGGGGTTCGATTCAGGGACACGAAGCGCGACGCTTAGTCAGGTGGCTCCTTAGTTACCTCAGCTGCCTGGGCCTGATGCCACGAGCCGGTGCCGCGGCCCATGACGGTGCTGGACCCTGCGAGGGCATTGGCTCCTCGAGAGCGTCCATGTCGATACTCGGGGTCGATTGAAGGATGCGATACTCAATGCGCCAGTGGAAGGGCAATGCACGTGAGTGCGAAGCGCCGCGCACGTCGTTTATCACACGGCGGGCCGAAACCCTCCGTCTCGGTCACTCGCAGTCGCCGACACGCCAGCCTACCCTGGACACAAAGTCAATGAAACCTGAAGCGTCTCCGATATCGCTCAAAGCATGCGTAGGCTGTGCCACATAAGCTTTCACCAGTGCTGTCACAAAACAAGAGTTGTTGATGCTCTGTGTGTGTGTCGCATTCTATGCTCCGTCGATAGCCGGCAGCAGTACGTATTCGTCGCCCCAGGCTATTACAACATCGCGGGGCACGGGGTATGAGATCATCGGATATCAAGGCCATGACACCATTCAATTGCGATGGTACGCACTCTAAATCCTAGCAAACGGAGGTATGTATACTACACCCACACCAAGTCGGATAAAATGCTCCTGGGCGCAAGCGCACATCGAGGCATCGAGACGCATCGTAACTTCATCGAGGCCTGATCTTGCGGCCCCGACGCTCGATCGCCGGCTCGACGTAGGACAAAGCCTTGGTCGCCACACGATGTTCAGATCGACTGTGTGACCCTTGGCGCACAGGTGCAGATCCAATTGATGTCATATGACGATTGGCTTGCCACCGCATCTCATCTCATCCGCCCTGCTCGTAGAGCTCGTCATCCTCCTTTGGCCACTCCACCTCGAACAGCACCTCGTCGTCGTCGTCATCCTCGAGGAAAGCAAACGCCACGATGCTGTTGTTCTTCAAGCCGCATTTTGTCGGGTTGTACTCTTCATCTTCGCCGATCTTCAACCTCTTCCATCCCCTGGAAGGGTCATTGGGGACGGTGAGCACTCCGTAGGCGAGCCTGGCTTCAGACGGCACGGGTGTCGTCTTCGGCGGGGCAACAGACGTGGTCAGTCCCGAAGGATACCGCTCCCGCAGCAGCCCGAGGAGCTCCTGGGTGACTGCGGAGAAGGGGGCGAGGGCGTCCACGAAGAGGTAGATGGTGTGGACGCCGTGCTTGAAGCGCACCGAGATGTGAGCCTCGTCCACGGTGCTCTGGCTTCGCGTCAGCTCCCCTGCAAGGCTTGGATGGCCTGGGCGCTCACATACCATTTTAGCGACGTTGCGCACGGCCGTAATCTTCGCTTCAATCCTTGGATGAAGTCTGTCTTCTGCCCTGAAGCTGTGGATGGGGTGTTCACGATCTGTTCGGCGCGATATCACGTGCTACCGCGTGAATGAACGAAAGCGCAGTTCGCAACGTGCCGTTGACCGTGCGCGCCACCTATGGACACTGTACTGCCATAGCTCCATCGCGATTCTCGATTCTCGGGATCCCTCCCCTGCAACAAAGACAGGAGCCGACGATGAGCGGTTTTGGATCACCGCCAGCCAAAATCAGCTGACGCCTTCGAATCCCAGCGACCCGACGACGAGCGGCCCGGCCGACGCTGCGCTTCATTTTACGACATCTCACGCAGTCGTGTGGCAGGACAATCTCCGACACGGGCCACGGTCTCGTCAGCCATCTCCACCATGGCGTCGAGCAGCAGCAGCGAGAGAAGTGCGTCGAGCTATCAAGCTGCGAGAGGAGGAGGGGACACCTCGCCGCCGCTGCTGCTGCCCAGCCTGCCGCCGCCGCCGTCACCGTCACCGCATCACGATGCCGCCTCGCCCGCAACGCCGACGCCAATGCCAATGCCAATGCCAATGCCAATGAACATGTCCATGTCTGAGCCGCACCCCCGGCTCTCCATCTCGACGCCGAGCCGCCTCGTGCTGGGCTCGGTGTCGTCTGGCATCGTCGGCCTCACACTCGGCGCGATGCAGGGCGGGCAGATGGCGCAGCTGCGCTTCCGGGCCGAGCACGCGCACAAGATGCCCGACACCACGACGGGGTGGTACTTTTACCACAAGTCCAAAAACTACCACGCCATGCAGGGCGGGATCCGTGAGGGCTTCCGCATGGGGGCCAAGACGGGCTTCTGGAGCTTCGTCGCGCTGGGGTTGGAGAGCACGGTGGATCGGTATCGGGGCAGCAGCGACATGTTCTCGACTATCGTTGCGACGCTTTCCGTCGCGGGCGCGTTTTCGCTATGGCGTGAGTGCAGCACCCCTCACCCTCGCCGGACTCCTCACCCCCCCTCAGGCTCTCCGCACGACGTGTGTCGGGGCACTGTCGGGGCACTGTCGGGTCACGATGTGTCGGGCCACGATGTGTCTCGTCTGGAGCGTTGCCAATGCTGGGGCCTGCTGCGTTTGGACCAGGCGAGCATGGCCAGACTCGGGTGTTTATTACCAATGTGGGGACAGATTTGCTAACGAGCGCCGACCTTCGGCTGCACGACTAGACAGGTTCTCGCTGTCGACTGCCGCCCGCACGGCCAGGTTTGGGCTGTTGTTTGGGCTTGCCTACGGGGGCGTCCAGGATCTCGTCGGCTTAGCCCGCGGCAGACCGATAGGGTATGTCGAGCTTGTCCGACGTCGGTTTGGGGCTGCATCACACGACGGAGGCGACCATGGTGCCAGCGGGCCGTGATTGCGTGAGAGTGCCTGTCTGAGTGGGGAAGCTTGGAATTTTTTTGGCCGGGTCACGATGCCATGCCCACCAGCGGCGCGACTCAAGCTCGAGCCACGCCGACGCCATGCGAGCCGCGAGGTCGGCCGAGTCGGGGGTGGCTGGTGGGCAATCTGGGCGATGGATGGGGTTGGGTCACGGCGAGGGGATGGAGGGCGGCGAGGGGGGGAAGGCAAGGCAAGGGCATGGTGATGATGATGAGCCAGCCAACAGCATGGCCATGATGGCATATCTGATCAACAGGCGTTATCTCGGCGTCGAGCGAGGTGAGTCGGCTGCGAGGCATCGATCCGCTGGGCTGGGTGCTTATCTCGTCCCCTTTCCCAGCGATACGATGCTGCCACGTACGCCGACGCCTCCCGCTCTGGAACATGGACGGATGGGCGCGGCAGCGCAGGACGAGTAAGCTCAGCGCCGCCACCTCCGGTCACCGGTGGCCGTATCGGGTTATCAGGGCTCAGGCGAACCCCTGCGCTACAACCCTGCCGCGAGCTCCGGTGACAGCAGCACCACGCAAGATGAGCCAGATCCAGCCCAGACAAGCAATTCCCCAATTCCCCAAGAGCGGCCCCCACGCGGGACTGCCGTATCGGAGCCATTCCAGCAGCCCGGATGTGATGGCTGCGCGCGCCGCCATTGGCCAATGCGGGCGGTGGGTGCTGGTGGGCGCTGGTGGGTGCACCCGGTGCGGCTACACTCGGGCTTCACTAATGCACGTAACGGGGGGCCACGTGACGCCAGCGACGCCCGGTTTGGCATCGGAGCCCTGCAGGACCGCTTGACAGCGGGGCGCGAGTCGCGGTCCCTGGAACTTGGGCGGCGGAAGGGGGGGAGGCGAACGGCCTGGGTCGGCGCTGGCAGGCTGGCTTGGCTGGGCAGGTGGATCGTGGCTCTGCCGGGGCCCTTGCCCGGGCCTGGTTTTAGTCATTGGGGTGTTCTGGGGCGGTTCTGGGCTCGCCGGCCCCAGCGCAGCCCGTGGTCGGCAGGCCGGCTCGCCTCGCTGCCTCGACGCCGCATCGTGATGGCCCAGTGGCTGGCGATAACAAACGCCCACCTGCCACCTGACCACCAGACCGGGCCCTCCCCCGGCCGATGCGGAGGGGGATGTATAAGAGGACGTGCCCTTTGCCGTGCCCTCCCACCCCCCTCCTCCTCCTCTCTCTTCCCATCGAGATAAGAATCGGAAAAGCGTTAGAAGGAGAGCGATTGTCGGTCTCGTCTTGTCCGCTTTTGTGGTTCCATGTCATATTGCCTTTAATATATCTCACGATTCCCAGCAGTTTGCTGTGAATACCTCTGCCTCCTTCCCTCTTCCTCCCATCCATCCATCCATCCATCCTCCATCCATCCTCCATCCACCCATCCATCTCCCACAAACAAACAAACAAACACAGAGAGACGCCCATTCTTGTCTTCCTCTTTCCCTCTTCACAGACCCAAGCCCAAACCCAAACCCCGATACTGATACCAGCAAAACGCCTTATCAGCGCCGCCACACAAACAAAACAAACAACCACCATCATCATCCACACACAACCAGAACAACGGCACACGCAGAACCATCATCCACAAAGTCCTTTGTGAGCACCACAGAGGCTCTGCAATGCGAGCTGCCCCCCTCCACGGACTCGTTCACCGGGCGTCCCCCGCACCGCTCACCCACCGCATCTGCCTCTCGCTCTCGCGGCCATCATGCCTCGCGGTGATTCACTGCCAGCATGGCGGCCTCGACAGCAGCGCCCTCGGCGGCGGTAGCCCTGCTGCCCTCCCCCCCTCCCACCGCACGCTCCAGCGCCGCGGCATCCATTCCTCGGAGAAGAAGTCGTCGACCATCGCAGAGTACCCCGGCGCCGTGCCCCCGCCGCCCAACATGGAGCCCGGCCGCGCGCCGCTCTCGCTGCTGCCCCTGAGCATGATCCTGCGCTCGCTCGGCACCACCATCGTGTCGTCGTCGCCGCTGCTGCTGCCGCCCTCGCTGCGCATCATGGGCGCGCTCGCGCACAGCACCAACCCCATCCTCAACCCGGACCGCAACCCGCTGCTGCGGTACATCCTCAAGCAGTCCTTCTACGCGCAGTTCTGCGCCGGCGAAAACGCCCCCGAGGTGCGCGGCACCATCGCCCGCCTCAAGAACATCGGCTTCACCGGCGTCATCCTGGGCTACGCCAAGGAGGTGGTCCTCACGGACAAGCAGGCCGGCCAGCTCGAGGCCTGCAAGCTGGGCGAGGAGACGCAGCAGAGCATCGACAGCGAGATTGTTCCCTGGGCCGAGGGCACCATGGAGACTGTGCGCCTGGCCGAACCGGGCGACTTTGTCGCACTGAAGTGAGTCTTGTTCGAGACGAGGACGCAGAAATGGGACAAGTGATACTGACGCGATATCCACAGGTTCACTGGCGCTGGCAGCCTTGCCCTTCACCAACTGTCCCACCGCCTGCCGGCGACGCCGTATCTGGCCAAGTCGATCGACTCCATCTGCAGCCTGGCCCACGAGCGCGGCGTCCGCCTGCTCTTTGACGCCGAGCAGGACATGCTGCAGGACGGCATCGACGACTGGACCATGGCGTTTGCCCGCAAGTACAACACGTCGCCCGACAACGCCACCATCTACGGCACCTACCAGGCGTACAAGAAGTCCATGCCCGCCGTCGTCTCGCGCCACCTCGCCGAGGCCCAGGAGGGCGGCTTCACCCTCGGGGTCAAGCTGGTCCGCGGCGCCTACCTGGGATCCGACCCCCGAACCTGCTTCCACGACACCAAGGAGGAGACGGACGCCTGCTACGACGGCATCGCGGCCAGCATCCTGACCCGCCAGTGGAACGCCACGGTCAAGGGCGAGGGCGAGTACCCCGCCGCCCACCTCGTGCTGGCCACCCACAACGCCGACTCGGTCCGGCGGGCGCGGGCCATCTGCGACGCCGGCGGTGCCAAGTCGGGCATTGCCTTTGCGCAGCTCCAGGGCATGGCCGACGAGGTCAGCTGCGAGCTGGTCGACGCCAGCCAGTCGGCCCCGGAGTCGGTCCTGCCCGTCTACAAGTACCTGGTCTGGGGAACCACGGGGGAGTGCATGAAGTACCTGCTGCGACGTGCGCAGGAGAACAAGGACGCAGTGCAGCGGACCCGGAGCGGCCGGGACGCGATGTGGGCCGAGGTGGTGCGCCGATTCAAGAACGCACTTCGCATGGCGTGAGAGCGTGGTATTCGAGCGAGCAAGCAAGCACGGCCTGCTGCGGTTAATTTGTCTTTATTGATAGCGGTTTTGGAGCATGGCACATTTCCTGCATTAGAGTTAGCCAAGAAGGTAGCTCGGCGGTGGAGAGATAATGAAATGAGATGATTTACGTATGATGCTCTTGCCCATGGCCGCGACTCTTGACCGTGACCCCCGAGAGAGGTGACCTCGTATTACGTACTGGCTCTTCGACT
Organism: Tolypocladium inflatum; assembly: GCA_003945565.1. Taxonomy (NCBI): domain Eukaryota; kingdom Fungi; phylum Ascomycota; class Sordariomycetes; order Hypocreales; family Ophiocordycipitaceae; genus Tolypocladium; species Tolypocladium inflatum. The sequence continues at coordinate 237,044 of QEPE01000013.1, forward strand.
TTGACTTTGCTTAGATTCCCCGTAACGCCATGGCGCCAAGTATGAGCATCTCCAGCTCTGCGCGCCTCTCCCTTTCGTCCTTGATGGCTTCTACCCAGCCGAGCCCGTTGAGCTTGTAATACTTGCGGACCTTGGCGATATCAGTCGCGGCGCCGATGTTGTCGTCTGTGACGGCCACGGCGTCTCCTTGGACATTTGCGTGCAGGTGTTGCCAGATCTCGTCACTGGAGGGCGGTTCGGGTTTGGAGTCGGTGGCAAAGGCGACCTTGACGACGAGGAGGTCCTTTGTGGACGGTGAGATGCCGAAGCGGCGGTAGGCGTCGGCAATCTAGGGGGGATTTAGCCGGGGCGCAGGTGCAGAGGCTGGGCTATCCGATTTACATTGTTCGAGGCACTGAGGGACGTGACAATCTCGGAGTGGACGTTTGGTGTTTTCAGGGCGCCATTGACGACGGCCAAGACGGCCTTGAAGACGACCGAGAGCAGCTGCCGGCGCGAGACGACCTGGAACAAGCCGGCGTTAGCAAAGTATGCCATTGGACGGGAAGCGCCTTCCCCTCTGCCGCCCCCTCTGGGCGACTAGTCTGCGAGCAATGGGCACGCACCACGGAGGCATCGACAAAGGCGTACTCAAAGTCGGCGTTGCGGTCGAGCAGCTGCCGGTGCAGGAATGCGGCGTTTTTGACGTCGCGGAAGAGGGCGAGGTGGACCGTGTGCGAGGCCGGGAGGTGCTCGAGGGCCACCGTCTCGAGAGACATGGTTTTAGCCGCTACTGATGGCGGTGGCTGCGGGAGCGGGCGAGAGGCTCGCGCTGAGGCTCTGGTGATGCGACGAGATGAAGTCGAGTTTGGGTGTGAGTCGAGGAGGGGTCGAAGGGAGGCAAGGCCGCAGGGAGGGCCTTGGGACCCCCACTTTCCCGACTGGGGCATGTCAGCAGCCTGCCAATTGTCACCCTGACGGCCAGTCCGCTGAACTTGAGCTGCGGATACGAAGCACAGAGGTTAACTTAAAAAAAGGAAAAAAGTCCCCATGGCCTCTCATTCCCATCACGATCTCGGGCAATGGCCACGGGACAGCCGATGCGAGAGTTTTGGGGAGTAGCGTTGCAACATATTACTTAAGTGTCCGTTCCCCGTGAGGGTAGAGGCGGACAGAGAGTGACGGCTCGTACGGAGTACGGACTCGATGGGGTTGGCGATCGACAGCCACCCACGTGCCTGCGGGTCTGCCTCGGGGTCATGATGCAGGGAGCCGAGCTAGCCATGGAAGGGCATCTTGGGCTCGATCGTACGAGCAGGGCTGAGATTAGGCGGCGCTTGGAAGTCGGGGGCCATCGGCAGATGCATTTGGTTGCGCCGTGGTGGTGAGAATGCAAGGGAACCACGTTGGGCCGTGGAGAAGATGCAGACAGGGTCCAAGCTGGAGGGCTGAACACGGAGACGAATTGTTGAGATGAGCTACGCAAACTCGTGCATGTTGCGCACCGAGAGCGTCTGACAGATTATGGCCTCCAGCTTGGGCAGGTAGGTAAGTAGGTAAGGTAGAGTCTCGCCTGGTCGTTCAACGCTACAGGTAGAGTCTCGTCTGATCGTTGAACCTACCGACGCTACGAGTCCAGGTAGAGTCTAGTCCGTCCGAATCAAGTACCCACACCGCAGGCATGCTCAGGACTGGAGTTTGTTTACAAAGTAAGTTAACAGCCGTCGTTGCCCGAGGGCGGTGCAACTGGCGGTCGCATCCACAGTGATCGAGTGGCGCACGCCATGGTCACGGCTAAATGGAACCGTGAGCAAGTCTTCTAGAAGGGCAGCTACTCCTGCACCACAGGGCAAAGGGCATGGAATGGCGAGGAGAGCGTCATCCGTCGGGAGTGCCGGCCCGTCGTCGTGCCTTGGGAGAGCGAGGGTATATAACATCTGGGCGTCATGTGGGCGCAGACGTCGGCATTAAAGGATCACACGGCTTCAATCTGCTGCGGGCATCTTGTCGAGTTGTTCATCGACCCCTGCACGCACCGCGGGTTATCAGCGGTGCATCCAGCGCATCCAACAGGCTCCTCCCTCCACTGGGCCGAGACCCGACAGCGCCGACACCGCCTCCCCGTCAGGCCCAGCCAATTGGGTGCACCACCGAGATGATTGACGCCCAGCGCCGGGCCAAGCTGCCCCGGCACCACGGGCCAGGCCTGGCGGACGCGCTGTATTACAGCACCGCGCCCTCGTCTGCGCCGCGGCCTCAGCTTGACCACCTCCACCACCGCCTCACTCCCAACGCGTCGCCGCCCCTGTCGTCGCTGCCGCTGTCCGCCCCCAACAGCGCTGCAAAGCACCAGCTCCAGCCGCATTGGCCAGCGGGGGCCGCCGGCCTGGGCTTCGCCGCCGTCACCAACGCCACGCCTCGCAGCGCCTGCGCGGGCGCCCACATCACCACCTCGCCCGCCTCGTCCACCGCCGCCGCCGCCAGCTTCACCATCCGCAACGCCAACCGCGGCACGGCCAGCGCCCCGCGTCGCCGCCGTCCCTGTCCTCGACGCCCTCGCCGCCCTCGCCGCGAAGCACCTCGCCGCGCTCCATCCGGAGCAAGCCCGCGGCCGCAATGCCGGGCCGGCCCGCCAGCAAACGGTCGGCCGACGCCAGCAGCCCCGGCGACGACGATGGCTCTCCCACTGGCCTCGCCGGCCACAACAGCGCCCGGCTCAAGCTGCCCCGGACGGATCGGGGGCCCGACGACTTCTCCTCCGTCGTCAAGAGCCGCCTACAGTCGTACACGCGCACCGGCCAAGCCTGCGACAGGTGCAAGGTAGGCCCTCCCCCTCTCCCTCCCCCCTCGCGCCGAGTGCCGATTTGCCATGCTGACCGGGCCGCAGGTGCGCAAGATCAAGTGCGACGCCCTGCCCGAGGGCTGCTCCCACTGCATCAACCTCAACCTCGAATGCAACGTCACCGATCGCGTCAGCGGCCGCACCGAGCGCCGAGGCTACCTGCAGGAGCTGGAGCGCGAGAAGAGCGGCATGCTGGCCCACATCGGCGACCTCGAGAAGCTGCTGCGCGACAGCGGCGTCGAGGTCAAGTCCTGGCAGGGCGCCTCCTGGGCGCGGTACCACCCCGACGACGTGGGCAACGCCGCCTCGAGCGCCGCCTCGAGCGACAGCTGGTCGCAGGTCGGCTCGCTCTGGGTCAAGAACCACTCGCCCAAGCCGCCGTTCGCGCCAAGCTTCCCTCGCAGCAAGTGGGAGACGCGGTCCGACCAGAACCACATCGGCGTCGGGCCCGACAACGCGCCGCTGAGCTCCATCCGGGGCACCAAGCTGACGCTGCTGGGCACCACCATCGACACCACCTCCTTTGATCTCCCGGACATGGACGAGCCCGGCGACGACGCCCAGCCCTCTGCTCCTCTGTACAACAAGTCTATCCAGGCCTTCCTGCAGTCCTGCATGGGCCGCAACCCTCCCCTGCACGTCGACCTCCCGTCTCGCGAGGACGCCTTTACATATGTCGAATGGTACTTTATGTCGGTTGGCATCTTCCTGCCGGTCCTCCACAAGCCGTCCTTTGTGCGCCTGGTAAGCCTCCTTACCCAACCCCTATTCAGACGCGCTGCTGACTGCCTGCCTACCCCGTTAGTTGACGAGGATCTACGATGAGCCCGACTTTGAGCCGTCGACTCCGGATCTCGTCATTGTGCACATGATCTTTGCCGCCATGTACTTTCACTGCGGCGTGCGCAACGCCCAGCAGGCGGACCAGCGCAACAACTTCAACGACATGTCCAACAGGCACTACCACTTCGCCCTGAGCAAGATATACGACCTTCTCGCCTGCCAGGAGCTGGTCGCCGTGCAGGCGCTGGCCCTGATTGCGTCGCACACGCGCGCTTTCCCGAAACCGGGATGTGGCTCGATCGTGGCCAGCATGGCCTTGCACCGAGCTCTCGAGCTGAATCTGCACCGCTCCTCCAAGAAACCTGGCGAGGGCACGGATCTGCAGAATGAGCTGCGCAAGAGGACCTGGTGGGTCATCCTGACTGTGGTCGTGGCCATCACCGGCAGGCGGGGATGCCCGTTGCCCGTCAGCGTTCAAGACTTCGACACCGAGTTTCCCGCAGCTATTGCAGACGAGCTCCTTTCCGACCAGGGCGTGGACACGTCGCGAACGTTGCCCTGTCCGTATCAAGTCGGGCTGGTGGGCATGAAGATCATCCCTCTCTTCATGGAAATGTACGCCAACGTCTACAGCGTCCGGAGAGACGCGCAAAACTATGTCGGCATTGTCAACGCGCTGGAGAAACAGCTGCAGGAGTGGCAAGACCAACTCCCGGACAGCCTGCGGCTGAACGAGTCCGAGGGTCTCGAGAACGCATCAATCCCCGCCATCTACGCACGCACGTTTTCCCTGGAGTTTCGGCTGTGCCTGCGCCACCCTTCAGTGGCCATGACGACGGACCGGAAGATGATGGCCGACAACACGCGCATCTGCGAAGAGACTGCTCGCGAAATCCTCGAGTGCATGCAGCAGCTGTACAGGAGCAAGTCGCTGGATACAACGTGGTACCAGATGTCGGTCTACGGCGTGTGCATCTTCTCCATGCTGGTCGCGCATTGGGAGAGGCGGTTCAAGACGACGCCAGACAAGGTGGCGCAGTTGCGAGAAGAGATGCAAAACTGGATGACGATTCTCAACGAGACCAGCTTGCTCCTAGGTATGTGTTGCTCGGGAATGAGACGACGGCAGGCACTGACAACTTGACAGGCTGTGGACCGGGGATCAGCAACCAGATCTCGGGCATCATCGAACGAACCATCGGCTGGATAGAACACGACATGCGACGAAATGACCACAAAAAGTCGCCGCCCCCTGCGCCAGCCTCCAGCAAGCAGGAGGATCAGACGCCAACACCCGTGTACCAGGCAACCCGGGCGAGCGCAGGAGTACCCAACGGGACGCCCCAGGTAGGCGGGCAACAGAAGGGGTACTACCAAGAGTCCAGCCTCAACGGCCAGACGCCATATCCCGCCTTGGCCTACGGGGATCAGCCCCAAGGCAACGCGGCCGCGTCTACCTATCAGTCCGAGCCGGCCATGTTCTACAACACGGCCCCCGACGCAGCAGCCGTGCCAGGGGTGTCTGCGCAACAGAATCCTCTGTCGGCGTTTGCCTCCCAGGCGGGACAGCATGTCCCCACGCAGGCCCCAGCCGATATCATGTGGCAAACCGGCCGGGGGAACACCTGGAACGACTGGACCGCCGCCATTGCGGACAGCCAGGAGCGGTACAGCGCCAGCGCGCTGCTGACGCTCGGGAACCCTGGCAGGGGGCCCGGGTCCTCGGGGGTCCTGGCCGACGGCACGGTCGGGCAAGCAGCCGGGGATATAGGCATGGTCCCGCCGGGAGCTCAGTGGCCATTAATTATGTTTGACCATGCCACGCATGGCTGAGCCCATGGTGCTTGGGGGGCTTGCGGGTGTTTGGCGGCAGCAGAAGTTGGCGTGTACTAGCACGCCCGGCGTTGGGGACTGTGAGACCAAATTGGGTCAAGGGATATACCAAACTGCCATTGATGTTGAACCAAAACATGGTGGCGCTGTTTCTCGGAGCATGGGGTACATATTTCTACATGGTTGTCGTTGGGTACTGCGTGGGTGGATATCTAATATGCTCATGAGACTTGTAGGCATGTTGGACTACAAGGAACGATGGGCTTGACGGGGATAGAATAGAGAGGCAGCTCCTAGCAACTGTCATATTTATTGATGTTGTCCACTACTGATACCCGGGCTGTCCCTCACAGATCAATCGAGCCTGCTGGGCGGGCAATGTTGGCGCGCCAGTGGTGCTTGTTGACAGGGTCCTTTTGGTAAATGTTCACCTCGAAGAACTTGTTGTGCGTCTCGCACTTGTAGTTCTTGTACCTGCGCCGACGTCAGCTTACCTGCCGATGGCAGCGTGCGCAAGTGTATGCTTACGAGTTGAGCTTCTGGAAGTTGGCCTCGATCAAGTCGCCCTCGGCGATCTCGACAAAGGCGCCGTCCTCGGCCGGGATGAAGTACCTCTTCGACTCGAGGGGGCCGAAGTTGACTTGGCGCACGAGCTGTATGGCGAAGGGGGGGCTGCGCTCGGCGAGGTCGGGCTTCTCGGCGTCGCTCATGGAGGATGCTTGGGGAAAGGAGGACCAGGCCATGAAAGTGGTGAACTTGTCCTGGTGGGAGAGGTACTGCGGGCGGTAGGGCTTGATGCCGTTGCAACAGAAGAGGGAGGACATTGTGACTAGTTGGGTGCACAAGAGTTGTTGTGGGAGACGAGGGGATCTGGGTAGTGGTGGGATTCACGGAGGACAGAAACACGGAGGACAGAAACACGGACTTGGACGCCTACTTATACCCTCCGCGCCCTCTGCTACAACATCCCATCGTCGATCCCTTCTGGTTTGCGAAGACTCCAAGCTTGTCCCTTTCAAAGGTTACGAGGTACTCTACGGTATTGAAGTACTGGCGAGGAACGGTAGCAACGGCGAGGGGGTGGCAAGACAGGGGAAGCATGGGGAAGGTTGGAGTCTTTGCACACCAGAAGTAGCCATCGCCGTCTTACAGCGAAACATTGCGAGGGTGATTGGCCGAACGGGTTTCCATGCAGCTCAGAGCGCCATGCAGATTTTGAGGCCTACCATCCTCCACGGCCAATCACCAACAAGTCCGCTACTTCAAGTGTTTCTCATACCAGACGTCTACGAGTGTTTTCCAGCATAAGATCCTCGCGTCCCTTCTACGTTTCCTGTTCTTTTCCTTTCCTTTCCCATCTCATGGTCGGCCCCTGGCGGTGCCGCCGGACCCGGTCTTTTCCACGTTCACCACAACCGACTCATTTCACTCCTTCACAGATCTAGTTTGCGGCCGTTAGCTCTTTCTTCTACTTCGTTTCGTTCTCTCTCTAGCTCGCGGGCTCGCCCCACCCCTTTCTAACCCCTAGGTAGGGGCTTTCTATTTCCAGCCAAGACTCAGCCCGGCGACTTGGACTTGGGGATCCGGATTTATTACACCATCACGATTGCCGACCTCCCAAGTTCATTGATCCGAGCTGGATCCAGTCCGGGAACGAGGGCCCCCTCCCAGAGTATGACTGGGCGCATTCAAGCACCGCGGAGCCTGCTGGTCAGGACGAACGAGTTGAGGAAGAGCCGTGGCCGGCGAACACAACAACCCCCGCAGATCAACAACCAGAAGCAAACAACAACGACGTCCGACAAGCCTCGGCTGATCCGAATGCCCTCCAGTGCCCGGAATGTCATGCCTCATTTCCCACGAAGCAGCCACTGACGTGCGTGCCCCCCCCCCCCCCCCCCCCCCCCCCCCAAGTGTCCGGCCTTGTGTTCTCGGCGGCGCTGACATGGCCCGACAGGAGGCATCTCAAGAGGCACAGCCGGCCGTTCAAGTGCCATGTGGCCAGCTGCAACGCGGGCTTCGCCTTGAGAAAAGATCTTTCGCGTCACTACAACGACGTACATGGTGTGGCGCGGTGGTATTGCGTGTATCCGGGCTGTACCTACAAGCTGGCCAGGGACGGCACGTCGCGGAAGGAGAATCTCGAGAGGCATATCCGAACACGGCACGGAGGGCAGGACGCTTCATTGTACTGTAGTACAAGTAGCAGAGTCGCTTTCGCTCATTGAACCATCATCGTTACACATTTTCGTCGCATGGCGCTGGACTCCCGAGATATCTAGGTGGCTGTCTCACCTGGCTCTCTCGTTTGACATTGGGGTTGATAGATCATCGTTGTTCTCCAGGGACAGGCTGGGCGTTTCATGGGGTCATCTAGAGTTGACGCAATGGCTGGCGAATGCGTGCTTGACGGGCTTGCAACCATGTAGCCTGAACTGCACCAGGGGATTAATGACTCCGAGCCTCCCTCCCTCCGTCATTAGTACCCTCACCCCGTGATAAGTCGGTACAAACAGCAAAGCGGGTAAACAACTCAAACTCCATCCTTTCAGAAGCTTGTGGCCCGTTCCTGATATCATCCATAATATCTGAGCCAGGGGGGAAGTCATGCTCGAAGTTCGGCTCCCCAGCCCCTCTCATGTTGGTGAGGACGGCCTGCCGGAAGTGCCATCTTAGGAGCTCGTCCACGGGTCGTTGTGTATCATCAAGGGGGCGACGATCTAGGTATGTTCCACCGACTCTAGCAATATCGGATTGGAAGCAAACGAAGCAAGGCCAGTACCAGTAGAGCCAGCAGATCAGGACAGCAATGCTAGCGAGGCTAGCGAGGCCAGTGAGGCAAGTAAGGTCAGCACGGTCGGATGCACCAGCAACAGCAGTTATAGCGTACGAGTAGTTACAGTAGCTCAGTTAATAGCTTCAGTGGTGGGCGCCAGAGCTTACATAACCCCCACGGGTACGGATACCCGTGGCTCTATTGGGTCCCTACTCTGTAGCTGTTGAGGGGTGAAACAGTCCCGAGACCGGATTGGCCAGCGATGTGCAACTGGTGACGTGTGGGGCGCATTACCTAAGCTGAATTTCAGCCGACTGAAGCTCGATCCAAGAGGCATTCTGTGCAACACGTTATCCAACTTCATCACCTTTCGCGTGCGTCATATTGAGGTTCGAATCTCTTCCGCGCCGCACGTCGCGCCCTCATCGTCGAACCCGCCGAATCGTCCTCACATCCGCCGCTCCCCGTCCTCCCGCCCAGCATGGGGAAGAAGAAGCGCGGGCACCAGGACGTCGAGGACGTCCTCGCCCGTCCGTGGTGCTACTACTGTACGGCGCGCACGCCACCCGAGCTCCGGAGACCTGACTTTGCTAACTTCATCGCAAGGCGAGCGAGACTTTGAGGACCTCAAGCTCCTCACCTCCCACCAGAAGGCGAAGCACTTCAAGTGCGACCGATGCGGCCGACGTCTGAACACCGCCGGAGGTACACACCCCCGACCCCCCGCGGCTCACGGAGCAGTTGAGGAACAAGGAGCTTACGCCGTTGCGCATCATCAAGGTCTCGCCGTGCACATGAACCAGGTCCACAAGGAGACCCTCCACCAAGTCGAGAATGCGCTCCCGAACCGTCAAGGGCTGGACGTGGAGATTTTCGGCATGGAAGGTGTCCCGCACGACATGATCGAACAGCACCGCAACCGCATCATCCAGACCTTCTACCAGGCGCAGGAGGAGCGCCGGGTTGCTACTGGCAACCCGCTGCCCGGACAGACGCACCAGCACTCGAGGAAGAAGATCAAGATGGAGACCAAGGAGGAGCTCCTCGCGAGGCTGAGAGCGTGGCGCGCGATGCAGAAGTCGGAGCGAGAGGCGGTCGTGAATGGAACCGCGAATGGCGCCGCCCCGGCGAATGCTGTCCCTGGGCAATACGTGAGTGTTTGGGTGTGGCGCGGCAGTTGTTTCTCTTCTTGCCCCTATGCTGACTGTGGTGTTGCAGGACGGCCAGTATCAGCAGCAACAGCAAGGCTTTGAGCAGCCCGGCTTCCCCGGACAGCTCACGCACGGCCAGCCTCCCTACGGATACCCCGCGAGCTCACTGCCGGCGCGGCCTCCGGGCAGCCTGGGCCCTCCGCCTGGCCTGCCTCAGCGGCCAGAGGGCGTCCAGGGCACTGCGCCAGGCGACGACATCGACGAGATGATCCGCATGGCAGAGGCGGGCATTAAGCCCGCTCAGAAGCCAGAGGACGGCGAGGACGGCGAGAAGAAGGCCAAGAAGGAGAAGAGGGGCAGGATGGTGTACGAGGACACCGAGATCAGCCCCGAGGAGAGGATGGCGGCGATGCCGCGGTACGCCTTTGTTCCGCAGGCCGTGGCTTGAGTTCTGCGCACCTCGGGCAGGCGACGAGAGGATGAGAGCTTCGGCTAGTACCAGATACCATGCACGCACGCACGCACGAGGTAAAAGGGTCGTTTGGCAGGTCACATTTTGCTTTGCTTTTCAGGGTTGGGCGTCTAGGCTGTGTGTATAGTATGAGGATACAATGTGACGTGCTGCTGGAAGATGCCTGGTGGCGTCGTGAAGCCAAACTGGTGCATTGAGGACGTCGTGTGAAGTTTGATCGGTGATGTGTAATGTGCACCTCGGCTGTGCTTGTTCCCTTGGTGCTTGGTAGGCATCGGCAGAGTCATGAGCACTCGGTCCATTATCAATTCACGGCACACTGGTGATGATGGCCAGCAGCCGCGACTGTCAATGGGCTGACTGTAGGGTAGGCTGACGCCCCACGCCAACTGAAGCCCCCGTTCCTGACAGGTGTGGAGCTTTGTGGTCACCACAGCAACGCCCGCCCAGGGTGAATCAACAAACGAGAATGCACGTCACTCATGCGTGCGCAGCTGATAATAGCCTCCCGTCGAATCCACAACACGGACACGCTTTTTTCCTTTGGCATTTCTTCCGTCGGCTCCCTCCTTCGAACTAACCCCCGACGCCGAGCATTGTTGTCACGATTAGAGCTTTTTGGGGGGATAGCCTTGCTGCCGCACTTTGCTTTGCCGTGCTGCGCTGTTCCCCTTGTTTTGCTTCAGCGTTCACGCCTCGACGAGCTCGACTCTCAGCGCCGACGCGCCGCAGCCGCTTGAAGAAGACGCGATAGAAGCCATCGGACGAGCGACGACGAGGGCGTACGACGGCATACCGCCAGAGACGGAAACCGGAGAGCACGAGCACACCATGGCTGACTCTGCTCAGTCGTCCATCACGGTGGCCGGTAAGCGAGCATCGTGCGTTCCGATGAAGAAGCCCACCGCTCACCATGTCCTAGTCCGAGTACGGCCATTTACGATTCGCGAAGCCGCGCAGCTGTAGGAGCCCTCCTCCATGACGGACGCTGCTCGCGGGTGCACGATGCTGACGGGGCGCGCAGACAAAAGACTGACGAGAACACCGTCTTCCTGGGCGATGGCGCCCTCGCCGGGCTCCCGACGCCCAAGCTTCACCAGCGCGGCCTCCGCAGCGTCATCAAGGTCGTTGACGACCGATGCCTGTGAGCAAACCCCGGTGCTGTCCGGTGCCCGTCGAGAAGCGAAGCTGACTGCGTGGTGCCGTAGAGTCTTTGACCCCCCCGAGGACAGCCCCGTCCAGCGATTCTCCCGATCCGTCATCCCGACGTCGAAAAAGGTCAAGGACCAGGTCTTTGCCTTTGACCGCGTCTTCGACGAAAACACGACGCAGTCGGACGTCTACGAGGGCACCACCAAGAGCCTGCTGGACAGCGTCCTCGACGGCTACAACGCCACCGTCTTCGCGTACGGGGCCACGGGCTGCGGCAAGACGCACACCATCACGGGCACGTCGCAGCAACCCGGCATCATCTTCTTGACCATGCAGGAGCTGTTTGAGAAGATTGAAGAACGGAGCTCGGAGAAGACGACGGAGCTCAGCCTGAGCTACCTGGAGATTTACAACGAGACGATCCGCGACCTGCTGGTGCCCGGCGGCAGCAAGGCGGGCCTGATGCTCCGCGAGGACAGCAACCAGGCCGTGACGGTGCCGGGGCTCTCCAGCCACCACCCCAGGGACGTGCAGGAGGTCATGGACATGATTGTCCAGGGCAACGAGTACCGCACCGTGTCGCCGACCGAGGCCAACGCCACGTCGTCGCGCTCGCACGCCGTGCTGCAGGTCAACCTGGCGCTCAAGGACCGCAACGCCGACGTCAACGAGCCGCACACCATGGCCACGCTCAGCATCATCGACCTGGCGGGCTCGGAACGCGCCTCTGTGACCAAGAACCGCGGCGAGCGGCTCGTCGAGGGCGCCAACATCAACAAGTCGCTGCTGGCCCTCGGCGGCTGCATCAACGCCCTCTGCGACCGGCGCCAGAAGGCCCACGTGCCCTACCGGAACAGCAAGCTCACGCGGCTGCTCAAGTTCTCCCTCGGCGGCAACTGCAAGACGGTCATGATCGTCTGCGTCTCCCCGTCGAGCGCGCACTTTGACGAGACGCAGAACACGCTGCGCTACGCGAACCGGGCCAAGAACATCCAGACCAAGGTGACGCGCAACGTCTTCAACGTCAACCGGCACGTCAAGGACTTTTTGGTCAAGATCGACGAGCAGATGGCGCTCATCACCGAGCTCAAGGCCCAGCAGAAGGACGCCGAGAACACCTTCTTCGCCAAGTTCCGCAAGCAGTGCGAGAAGCGCCACTGTGTGGCCCGCGAGGGCATCCAGCGCCTGCGGGTGGCGTTTGACAACTCGGCCGCGGAGCGTCAGGAGCGCATCGTGAGCATGAAGAAGCTCAAGGCCCTTGAGCGCCGCATCGGCTTGCTGTCGGGCTGGATCGCGGCGTTTGACACCATCTGCGAGCAACGAGGCGACGAGGACGCCATGCCGGAAAACCTGACGGCCATTCGCAAGACGGCACGGGGCATCCTCGTCGAGCTGGAGAACAGCCGGCAGCACATTCACCAGAAGCTGGAAAAGGCCTCCTGGGAGCGCGCCATCGACACGGCACTCTCGCACAGTCTGAAGCAGCTCGAGGGAATCGAAGGCGCCGACACTGGAGAGAACGCCAGCCTGGGTCGCGAGGCGGAATTGCTCAAGTCCAACTTCAACCGCGAGGCCTACCGCGAGGTCCTGGAGCAGGAAAAGGCCGGCGACGCCGCCATGATGCAGATGCTGCTGACGGCGCAGTTTGACATGTTGACCTCCCTGTCCGACACCCTCGCTATGGATGAGGAGAGCGCCGTGGCCCACGCCAAGGAGATCATCAACCGACTGCTCCAGACGGGATACACGGCCGCCTCCCAGGTGGTCAAACCCGACGGCTCGCTGCCCGTGGTGGAGATGTTCCCGCCTACGCGCCGAGGAACTCCAAAGAGGAAGAAGACTGTGGCCTCGTACGTCAGGCCCGTCGCTCCGCCGGCGCTCGGGGCGGTACAGAACGAGCACGTCTTTGCGAGTCCCATGAAGTCATCGCCCCGAAGGCGTAAGGGCCTGGGCCCGGCGAAGAAGGGTGGAATGGGCTTCACGCCCATCAAGAAGACCAAGAGCCGCGGCGTGAGGTGGAGGGACGACGAGTCCGAGGATGGCACCCTGGCAGACTTTGCGAAGACGCCGCAGAAGTTCCAGGATTCGTCTCCGGACAAGGCTTCTCCTGAGGAGACTGAGGCTCCTGCGCTCGTGGTTGTGCCTGATCATCTGGCTGCAGAGGAGCCGACGGACGGGGATTCGAGCCCGAGCCTGGAGGTGCCGGAGGCGACGAGCCTCCTGGCGTCGAAGCCTAGCAGGTTCCAGGCCGGATTCCTGTCCAAGAGCTCGCGAGCGCCCAGCCAGCAAGGGGGGTCGCCGCTCCCAGCGCCGCCGACTCTGAGCCTCAGGCTGTCGAGCTCGCCCGTGTCGGAGAGGACGGCGTCGCCGCTGCGAACATTGGATGCCGCCAAGGCCGGCAACATGTCGCCGCCGTCTCTGCCCGTCCCACGAACCAGACTGAGCCCCAGACTGCCACGACCCATCGTCGTAGACGAGAACACGCCCCTCCAGCAACGGCAAGGCACGCCCGACGCCGGGTCGGACTCGGAGTGCAGCACCATTGACGCCCGCAAGCTCCGCAGCGCGATGAACTTGGCCAAGAAGGACAAGGGTCGCAGAGTGAGTGCCCTGACGGCGGCGGCGGCGGCGTCGGGCGCCAAACGCATCCCGTCGTTTGGCCCCGCCTCGGGCCCTGCTCCGCGGCCGAGCATGCCCGCGGCGGCCCTGGCCAGCAGCACCAACGGCATCTCGCGCCATCGCCGCGGGAGCCTGGAGCGCCGCCGCAGCCCGCCGCTGACGTGCTCGCCGACCGAGTACAAGGCCGAGCGGAGCTTCACGGCCGGGCAAGCGAGGCGGATGAACATGGGGGGCAGCGTGCGGCTGGACGCCACGGGGAGCCCGCGCGACCGCGACGAGGCGGCCCGTCGCGTCACTATTAGTGTCGGGGCGACGCCCGCGGGACAACGGCGACAGGAGAGCAGGGGAGGCACGGCATGGCGATGAGCCCGGCCGACTGGATGATGAGAGCTCGGGACTTTCTTGTCTTTATTGTACTTGCATATATTCCCCGCGGCCGATGCGCTGGACGATGGTGTTTCACGGGGCGGTTACTGGCGTTGAAGGGCTTTGCATAGGATGCTGTGCTCGCTCATGTGCGGGTGAGTCGTGTATACATAGAGATTGGGAGACGCAGCTGTTAGATGAATGTATTCATGATGAATTCTTACGACCGCGTGGTGTCAACCGGACGTGGGTGAGCGCTGCTTCTGCTTCCAGACGCAACTGAGGGCATCTCCAGCATTGGCGGAGAAGGCCAAGAGCGCGGACGGCAACATGTCGCCGAATGTGCTTGTGCTGCCGTGGTCGCCGGCTATTCCGACGGCTTCCGGAAAGGGACGGCACGGAGCGGGACGGGACCGACCAGCCGAGCTCCACAAAGGCCAGCATCCGCGCCACAGTGCTTCCGACGACGTCCTCTCACCGTCACACCGCAAGACATATGACTGGCAGTGCACCCTGCGTCGCAACAGAGACATCCGAAGCCGCGGGCCAACCACTCCAATGGACGACTCCGCCGGGGCCAGCAGCGACAGGGCACGGGGAGCAGCAGAGTCGCATTCGCAGTCGCCGTCGCGTTACATCCGCAGCCGCGTCGCCAACGCCTGCGACGGCTGCAAGGCCCGCAAGGTCAAGTGCGACGGCAAGCTGCCCTGCGGATACTGCGCGGGACGGCAGCGGCCTCACGCGTGCCACTACTCGCCGCAGCGCCGGCGCAGGCCGCAGCGCCGGCCTCCGCGATCAGCGCCGCCGGCCTCCGGGGCCCGGGGCCCGGGGCCCGCCGCGACGGAGCCTCTTCGCAGCGGAGACGACTCGTCGGGGGTGGCGACGGCGACGACGCCGAACTCGTCGGCGGCCGGGACCGGGACCGGGAGCGCCGGGGTGGTGCCCGCGCCGACGCCATCCGCCGAGCCGTTGGCGGCTGAGGACGACACCGAGGTGCCCCGGGAGGCGCGGCTGCTGTGCGACGCGCACGGCAAGCTCGTCTTCATCGGCGACTGCGCGCCCCTGTCCTTCTTCCAGTCGGTGCGCCAGCTCGTGACGAGCCGCGTCGGGCAGAACGCCTTTGCGCCCGAGTCGAGCCGGTACTCGGTGCTCGAGAACGCGCCGGCCGGCTACGGCACCCGGGAACGGGGCCCGCACCACCACCGCCGCGGCCTGCCGCCCCGGGTGCGGCCCGCGGACGTGGCCGGCGCCGTCGCGGCCTACCTCGCCGCGACGACGAGCCTGGTCGACCTGTTTGACAACGGCAGGCTGCTCGACGACCTCGTGCTGTGGGCGGACCCGGACCACCACCACCACCAGCAGCACAAGACGGACGACGACGACATCGCCTCCGTCGTCAACTACCTCGTCCTCGCCATCGGGCGGCTCGCCGACGACGAGGAGCTCTCGCGCGAGTACTTTGAGCACGCGCGCGACCGGGCCTACGCCTCGCTGAGCGGCAGCCTGGGCGTCGGCACCGCGCAGGCGTTTGTGCTCATCACCGTCTACATGCTGTGCTCGTGCCAGATCAACGGCGCGTTCCTCTTCTTCGGCGTCTCGGTGCGCGCGGCCTACTCCATCGGCGTGCACCGCACCGAGGTCAACGCGCGGTTCGGCCCGGACGCGCACCGCCAGCGCGACCGCCTGTGGAAGAGCCTGCGCGTCGTGGACCTCTTCCTCAGCATCTCCATGGGGCGGCCGCCGGCCACGTCCGACGTCGACTGCACGGTGCCGTACCGGAGCGCCGGCGGCGAGGCCTTGGAGCTGCTCGACGCGTCGGCGCAGATCCTGCTCGTCACCGAGGGCGTCGTGCTCGAGATTTACTCGCGGCGCAAGATCTCGCTGCAGCTGACCGAGGGCATCTCGCTGCAGCTGCGCGACTGGTCCGCCCGCTGGCTGCGGCCGCTCAAGGACGTCATCGCGGCGCGGCCGGCGGGCGGCGGCGCCGGCGGGCGGGTCGGCGACGCGCAGGTCGTCGGCGCGTGCCAGGTGCTGTCGTCGTACTACTACGCCGTGATGCTCGTCTCGCGCCCGTTCCTCATGTACGAGCTGTGCCGGCGCCTGTCGGACGGCCCGGGGGGCGCGGGCGGGCCGGCGCTGGCGTCGGGCAAGTCCAAGCTGGCGGACGCGTGCATCGACGCCGCGAGCCTGCTGGTCGACCTCGTCCTGGACTTGATAGACAGGGGCGTCCTCGACGGGCGGGTGCCCCTGGTGGTGTAAGTCCCACCCAGCGAGCCACCTGAAAGTCTGATGCGGTCTAATACGTGTGGTAGATCCTGGCTCTTTGCCTCGTCGCTCGTCCTCGGCGTCGGCCTCCTCGGCGGCTTCGGGCGCATCCTGGAGCGGTACAGCCGCATGTCCATCCAGGCCCTCGACCACTTCTCCAAGACCGACGGCCACGCCACGCAGTACTCGCTCATCGCGCAGTCCCTCCTCACCACCGCGCTCGAGCACCTCGAGAGGCGGGAGCTGCAGGAGCGCCTGCGGCGGACCGAGAACTCGAGCCAGCTCTTCGGCCTGGTGCCGTCCGAGGCGCGCGCCCTGGCCGCCGGCGCGCCGCGGGACGTGTCGTCGTCCGGGCCGGCGAGGAGTCCCGCGCCGGCCGTGGGCAACAACAACAACAACAACAACAACAACAGCAACAGCAACAACTACAACAACGGTGGCGGCGGCAGCAGGAACAGGGAGCCTCACCCCATGGAGCGCTCGTTCCTGCAGCACCAGGGCCTGCAGGGCATGGCGGCGTCGCCGCCCGGCCGGCTGGGGGACGTCGACTCGGCGTTCCTGGGGCTGACGGAGAGTTTGCTGCAGACGCCCGACGCGAGCTACTGGGGCGGCAGCCTGGGCAACGACGGGGACGCGGGCTCGGCGCTGAATCTGTTTCCGCTGCTCGAGGCCGGCGGGGGGATTGATCTTGCGCACTACCTGTGACGAGGCCCAGACCCAGAGCTGCGGTCCGTCGACCGGCGTGATATACTTTATCCATAGGCACAAGTCTCTCTTCTAGGGGCGGGCCCTGTGGTTGTTTGCGCCACAAACGTTAACCGCAGGAATTGCAAACTTACATGTAGTCAGGCGGGCGAGTGGTCCGGTAAACATATAAAACCCTTCCTGGTCTCAACTCGGAACCCTTGTCCTTTCTCTTTCCATCCTTCGCCTCTCACACCTCTCTCAATAAAGGAAACAAATCATGCCAACTTCTCGCCCGGCGAGCCACGCAATCGTCAAGATGGCATCGATCCTGGGCGTGCCGCGAGAGCTTCGCGACATGATCTGGGACCACGCACTTTACGCGCGGCAAGACCCCCCAGCCTCGTCCGCTGAGCTTCGCACGGGCGATCGATTTACACGATGCAGGAGAGTCTGCGGGTCGTGGTTCAGAGGCACCCGCGTGCGGTTCGAGAAGCTACCGGCGAGCCCGTCTGCGTCGCTACGTCTCGTCAACCGGCAGTTTTACACGGAAGTGACCGAGGCGATGGAGCGCGAATCCAAGCGACTGCCCGACTACCATCTGGACCTCATGTACCTCAGCGACGGCAGCTTCTGGCCGACCTGGACCGGCATCCCGGTTCGCACCGAGCACGTTGGCACGATCCACGCGACCGTCCGCATCCTCCACTGTCCCGCCGAGCTTGTGACGCCAGAGGAACACTGCAGCTCCCCGTTCTTCAAGGGGGGCGGCGGGCCTGCTGGCATTGTCTGGGTCTTCTATCACATGCTGAGGATGTTCCTCGAATACGGACCGCGCCCTCGGCAGTGCGACGGGGAGGAGGGGGAGGGGGAGGAGAGCAACCACGGCACGGGCATGAAGATACGCAAGCTCGTCATCAACGTCCTTTCGGCGACCGAGCCCGGAATAGTTCACACGGCATACCCACCGTCCTTTAGCCTCATCAATCGCCTTCTATGGTGCGACCCTCTCAGGTGCGTTGACAGCGGCGGGCGCAGCCTCGCCCCCCCGGGCGCCGACGAAGGGCCCCTGGCGGCGACTCTGCTCGCACGGTTCCTCGAAACGGGGCTCGAGCTGCTGCTGGACGTCGACCGCAACATCTTCAGCTACGGGTGCATCTTTTACGAGCGCGTCGGCGGGATCGAGGTCCGAGTGGACGGCCGGAGCCGCACGAGGACGGACCTGGCGCCGCTGCTGGCGCAGGCCCCCTTCCGGGAGGGCTTCGGGCCCTACGCCCTCGAGGCCTGGAGGCGGAGCAACGCGCAGTGGATCGTCGAGGCGACGAGGCAGCGGCGGGAGGCTGGGCTGTCGCTCGAGCCGCCGGGCGCGATGCAGCGGCGGCTGCTGGGCGAGACGGGGAGGCTGGAGGAGTGCCTGGAGATGTTTGCCGGGGAGGAGGCGGAGGCGGGCGAGGCGGGTGCTGATTAACGGTGGTTGCCGGGCGTCGCTGGGATTCTCGGAACGGATGACCATGCCCTCGGCAATCCGTCTTCGTTAAAGGAGCCAAGTCGGCGGAGTAGTGGCTTGGAGTAGTCGAGCTGAATGCTCGGTTGCACAGGGATGGATTACCCTCTCCTCGTGCTTTGGCGCTGAGTTCGGTCAACTTGTGGACAGCCACGCAGCCTCTATCGTGAGATCTAGTGTTGAAACTCGTGAGCATACAACGAAACATTCGTAGCTCGCAGTTCGTCCATTCTCGGCCGTTCAAGCAGATAGCTTTAATAGATGTCTTTCAACATGCCGTTTTATTTATTACAGGGAAGTCCAGAAAGCGCCATCAAGCCCACCGACTCGGGCGCGTCTACCAGTTGACCACATAGCGGGCCACATTCTGTGTATACCTTGGTTTCTAGCTAGTGGAATATACCTCGCGTTCCTTCGCATGAGGAGTTACCTCGCGTCTCTTCGCATGAAGCGCTCGTCTATATTGAGATCCTCAATCAACAACCTCTTATCAGGGTCTCTGTCCAACAGGGCCATCAGAAACGGTGTGAAGTGAAGCCTAACCTCCTCCGGCAGCTCGTTCATCGACTCATCTTGCCCGCTTTCCAGGTCAGCCAGTCGACAGTCGTACTCGTCCCGGAGGTCCTCGTCAGTATACCCGAGATGTCGCTGAAAAATAGGCCAGCCATCCACGAGAACGAAATAGATCTAGTCATGGTTAGCACCGAAGATCCGCGGCCAAAGAGCGACGTACTAATTGGCCAAGATACCAGCTCTCGGCCTTGAACGGCTTGGTTGTCTTCCTCTCCGTCCCGAGAAGTTCAGGTGGGGGAGGTGTGCCGCGCGCAAAGACATCCCTGCTATAGGCTTCGCCGTCTATCGGCCGGAACGCGTATCCATAGTCGATAAGCTTGATGTCACCGTCGCCAAAGCCGATGTCTTCGGGCTCGCTAACGCGTTGTGGAATATGGGGTGGTGTAGGCTGTCCGTCCAGTCGAACAACGTCGTATTCACGTGGCGGCTTGGCTAGGACCTGCTCAATATCTCTGCGCGCAGGCGGCGGAAGGGTGACATTCCCAGGATGGAGGTCTAGACGGTTAGGACACGATCAGGGTAGAGATGTTGCGGTCCGCTCACCTCCATGCACTACGCCAATGCGGTGGAGCTCCGAAACTGCCTGGACGATTTGTTGAATGTATAGCCCTCGCCTAGCTATACTTAGGGAAACTGCCGAAGCTTTAAGCTGCTCGCAAATCGAAGACTTGCGCCGGAGATCCGTTCCGGTGGTCGCGTAGACGATGGCGTCAAAAGTAATACCCTGGTACTTGGAGTCTATACGCGCCAGGTGATGGGGAATAGTGAAGCAGTCCCTCAGAGTAGAGACCAATAGGCTGTGGCAATTCTGCTTCAAAAACATGCTCATCTGCAGGTCATTATCCTGTCCTCGAGAAAGGAACTTGACTGTTAAGTAATCCCTAGCAGGAAGTGACGATGTTAGCCGAGCCGAGCGGGAGCGACTGGGCGAGATCAATGGGCTGCTAACTTGGTCTTGGGATCCTGTGTCAGCCAGCACCAGTCGCCTAGCCTCCGCAGCAGCTTATACCCATGGTAGCAATTGTTGCGATACACAACCGGTTGCACGCACTGGTCCCAGCACTCAAGAAGATACTGATCCCGCCAGTAGCTGCCGCCGTGCGTGAGTTGCTTGTACAGATCACACAGATAGCCTTTGGCCTTGGTCATGGCTGGGAAGTAGTCGAGCTAAGGGTGGGTAAGGCTGTCGAAGGGTGATTGCGGGATGCGAGGAGGAATGAAATGAAGGTGACGGGAAGAGGTGCAAGAAGGTGACAACAAGCTGAAACCTTAGGCATCAATATCTAGGCTTCGAACCTGGACCAACACCAACACCGGCTGGAACATAAAGACATGTCACCAACGATGCATAAAGGGCATCATCTGTGAAGTACCAACTCACAGGAACAGGGTAGCCCAAGACATCGAGTGGTCAATATATCTGAGGCCGGCAGCGCCCATGCAGTGTCTGCAACAAAAGTCATGTTATTGACCTTTAGTTGCTTTAACGTGCGATGCTATGGGCGTGCCGCCCATCCCAGCCATGTACAGGTCTTCTCAAGAGGCAACTGCCATTGCTCCTGCGGAAGGCAATATCGAGGTGTTCGAGGTCGACCCATCATACGGCGACGAGGTCTCGTCCGCCAGCACCTCCTTGCGCGCCAGCCTTCGTCTTCCGGATGAAAGGTGCTTTCGCGAGTGCATCCGCCTGGACTTTCCAAATCTCTCTCCCGAGCTCCACGAGTTCTGGGCCGAAATCCTCGAGCAATTCGTCGGCGCTGAGCTCTCTATCCCATAGCACCTCCCGGTACGCTTCATCCGACTCGAACGTGGCCGCCCTCCACACCGTCTTCCACCTCTCGACTGCTCGGACGGCCTCTGGGTGCTGGCTTTGAATGCGGGTGGCGACCAGATAGAAGGAAGATCGTGTGGCATGGCCTTTCTTTGGCTTGAAGAGCCGTACCGAGGAGAACTTTCGGAATACCCATATGAGATTCACGGTGTCCCACGCTTCAACCTTGTGCAGGAGAATGACCATGGTTCCCCCAGGCGCGAGATGCTCCAGGCCGAGAGCAAGCTGCGCGGTCGTCAACCGTCTCGCTTCTCGCTTCTCTCGATAGGAGGCCCGTGCATGTGTTCTACGGACTTGGCCATCACACAGGATCAGATCGAAGAGCTGCTGTGTTTCAAACTGCCGGGGCAAGAAGTTGCCGGCATCTGGATGGTCCTCGGGAATCCTTTCCACGCCCATGTCTGCAGCGAGCATCGTGACATCCAAGAACCTCTGCTCGACATTCGAACCCCTCGGCAGACGGACCTTGTGCCCTCCGCAGGAGTTAGGCAGGCTGAAAGCCAAGGCGCGAGACCCCGGGTTTCGGCTCAACGCCGTTGCGAGAAAGCCGCCTGGAGCCATGCACATGTCGAGGATGGTGAGCGGGCGTGTGTGCACCTTCTGGATCGCAAAGGCATTGGTGGATCGGTGAAGCTCTTGCCCGATGTCTTTCATTAGTTTATAGAAGTATATATCCGTTCGTTCATCGCTTTCGTCGGCACTTCGACGTTGCTTCTGGAAAAATGCATCGCCTTTGGGGTTGTCCCATCCCTATCGCGCAACAAGTCAGCATCATATGCGGGATCAGGGCTGCATACTACTGGCCCTCTGTCGCAGGTCACTGAGTTCCCGAAACTCTGCACTCCTCTCTAGAAGGTAAGGCACGATGGCTTTGCAGGCGCGTTCCATCTTCCGGTCATCCTGGCTGGCTGCCTGGTCCTCGACATCCCGAGGGCTGTTCGGGTCCTGGGCGGGCAAAGGAGAAGAGCCCCACGCCTGTGCTTGCATTGATGCGAATGTCTCCATTTTGGCAAGAAAGCAGGCGTAAGCTTCTCGATGGGGAGAAGAGGCGCCCGGTGAAAGACAGGGAGGGACCCGGGCGACCTTTTGTGCTCGCGGGGGTGACGGCTCCCAACACGTCTCAGTTTGGGCATTACTGCATACGCAGCCATTGGTCAGATAAGACGGCCTCCGGCAGCATGTGCTCATTGCATCATCAGATGTGACAGTGATGTGAGGCTTAACCACGAGGCAGTCAAGCTTTCACGATTAACGGGTAGAGTGCGTGATGGGCGGCATGGGAAGTCACGCGGCGAAGTCGATACCAGTTGCCAGTATCGAGTTGCAGAATATGACTGGAGTGGATGTATCAATGTATATTATAAGCTCAGGCGCCATGCTATGTACGGTTCATCCCAGCCGCGCGATGTAACCTCCACCTCGTCCAGATATGAAAGTCGGTCGGCCGTTTCTCTCATTACTTCTGCTCGTTCAGTCATCCCTCTCTATTATCCCCCTCTACAGGTCCAGCGCCCCCCTCAGAACCTGCATAAACTGCCAGACGTCCTCGAAGCGCGTGTACAGCGGCACGGGCGCCACGCGGATCACGTCGGGCTTGCGCTTGTCGCACAGCACGCCGTTGTCCTCGAGCGCCTGCGAGACGCGGTCCAGCAGGCCCGCGCGCAGCAGCACGCTCAGCTGGGTGCCGCGCTGCAGCGGGTCCGCGGGCGTGATGATGGTGAACAGGGGCTGCTTGTCGCCGCTCGTCTCGGCCAGCATCTGGTTCAGGAGGTGCTCGGCGTAGGCCGTCAGCACCAGCGCCTTGGAGCGCAGGTCGCGCATGCTCGTCCGGTTGAAGACGGACAGCGCGCCCGACAGGCTGGCGAGGTCGATGGCGCTCGGGTTCGAGGCCTGGTAGCCGCCGGCGCCGGGCGTGGGCACGAACTTGTTGTCCATGTTGAAGCGCACGCTCTTGTCGCCGCCGTACCAGCCCATCAGGCGCGGGCGGTACGACGGGCGGTCGGCGCCCTCGGCCCACTCGACCTTGCCGTGCCTCTCGTGCACAAAGGCACCCGCGATGGCGCCCGGCCCGGCGTTGATGTACTTGTAGGTGCACCAGCAGGCAAAGTCGACGTCCCAGTCGTGCAGCTTGAGCTCGACGTTGCCGGCCGCGTGGGCGAGGTCCCAGCCGACGACGATGCCGCGGGCCTTGGCGTAGGCGGTGATGCGCGGCATGTCGAAGAGCTGGCCCGAGTAGTACTGGATGCCCGGCAGCAGCAGCAGCGCCGTCTCGTCGGCGTGCTCGTCGATGGTGCGCAGGATCTTGTCCGTGGGGATGAGCGCGTCGCCGTCGGGCTCGATCTTGACCATGCTCTTCTGCGGGTCGAGCCCGTGCCACACGATCTGGCTCTCGATGGCGTAGTGGTCGCTGGGGAAGGGCTTCCACTCGAGGATAATCTTGTGGCGCTTGGCCGTGGGCTTGTAGAAGCTGGCCATCATGAGGTGCAGGTTGACCGTCAGCGTGTTCATGATGACAATCTCGTGCGGCGCGGAGCCCACGATGTCGGCGGACCGCTTGGCGCAGTCCTCGGCGAGGTCCTGCCACTGCGTCAGGGGCGAGTTGGCCATTTCGGTGAAGTGGCCGTTGACGCCGATGGACGCCCACGTCTCGAGCTGGGCGTCGATGTGCTTGCGCACGGCCTTGGGCTGCGCGCCGAGCGAGTTGCCGACAAAGTAGAGGCACTGCTGCGAGGAGGCGTCATTGCCGTTGCTCGCCGGCGCCGCCCTGTCTCCGTTGACGCCGTTGACGCCATTCACGCCCGCGCTTTGTTCTACCAAGATGTCAGCTTCCACCGGCGCTGAACTGGAACACCGCAAGGAGAGGTCTACTCACCCGGCAGCTTGCCATCCAGGGCCCGCTTCTTGAGAGACGCCTTGCTCGGCAGCACAAACTCGTCGCGAAGGTGCCTCAGCTTGTCCTGCACGTCCATCTGCTGCGCAAACGCCAGCGAGTTGGCCTCGGCCGGGAACTCGTGCGCCGCGCCGCTCCGCAGCCGGTCGACACAGGCGGACAGGTCCATTGCTGCTGTGCTTTTGGTGAGGAGGGAGGGTGAGCTGTGAAAGGAGCAGCGGGGGTAAGAGGGGAGTGATGGGAGTGAGGGCGAGAGTGAGAGCGAGAGTGAGAGCGAGATGAAGCGTGTCCTGTCTGGCTGCAAACGGCGACCCAGGGACCGCATCGTCGGGAAGTCGAAACCACTTTATGCACAGCTTGGGAACCGGTAACGCTCGGCGCTGCCCCTCCTCGATGGACCATCGATGCCCCTCCCATTTTTTAGTCGACTTCTTTCATCCGAGACACGGCGGCAGGGAGACGGTGCGGCTCCACTCGGAAGCTGACGCCCGGCCGCATCCGCATCCGAACTTCCGTCTTCCGAGCGCCGCCGCCAGCCGCATACTCGTATGTAGTCTGCGCGCCCACGTTTCGCCCGGCCAGTTGCCCGTTTCGGCGGCTGTCCATGCGCTTGATTCGCAGGCGGTCCCACGCGCGCCACATGTGCCTTGCAGATTTCGTCAGCGGGCTGTTGGCGTGCACGGCTGGAGCACGTACCAACGGCTTCGGAAGACGCGGCGGGCCTGGCGGGAGCGGATGGAGGGAACGGCACACGGATGACGGAGGCAGCGCAGAACGATGCGTTGGAGGGATGTACGGGCTGGAACCAGCGGATGAGGAACTACAACAAACCCGATGTTCCCCCCGTAACTTCGATGGGATATATTATCCCCGTGTCCTATCCCGCTTTCGTGATAGACCAGCCCATCCATTACACCTCGCAACACGGACACTTGACATACCTTGCCCCCTTTCACAACCCAACCTCACGTCGAGCTGCATCGCATCATGTCGCCCCACGCCATCCTCGCCGGCGCGCACCGGGAGGGGAAGCACTCCGTCGACCTGAGCAAGTTTGCCGTCACGAAAAACGCCTTCCTCCCGGAGCATAGCCCGCTCAAGGTCCTCCCCGACCCGTACTACGAGCCGTGGGAGCTCGTCGTCCAGCACTTGCCGACGCTCATCCAGACGGGCGCCATCCGGGAGTCCATCGCACAGGTCCCTGTCCTGTCAACGGACCGGCTCAGGTCTGAGGCAGAATGGCGGAGAGCGTATTCGATGCTGGCGTACATGACCCATGCCCACGTCTGGGGCGGTGACAAGCCGCAAGAGGTATGATCCTATCCCAAGCAACCCCTTGATGAGACGGAACCATGGCTGACTGGCCTTGCAGATTCTGCCACCACAAATCACACTCCCCTTTCTGCGCGTGTCAGAGCATCTCGAGCTGCCGCCGGTCCTCACATACGCCGGCGCCAACCTCTGGAACTTTTCCTGCACAGGGGAAGATTTCTCGAACCCGGAGGACCTCAGCACGCTCTTCTCCTTTACCGGCACCGAGTCGGAGTCGTGGTTTCTCCTCATCAGCGCTGCCATGGAGGCCAAGGCCGCCGGCATCCTGCAGACCATGATATGTGCCCTCGAGGCCGTCAGGACCCGCGACTACCAGGCAGTCACCGACGCCCTCGGCGAGCTGCGGGCATGCATCCAGAACGTCGGCGCCCTGCTGGAGAGAATGTACGAAAAGTGCGACCCCATGACCTTTTACCACCAGATCCGGCCCTTTCTGGCCGGCAGCAAGAACATGGAGGCCGCGGGACTGCCGCGGGGCGTCTTCTACGACGAGGGCGACGGCAAGGGGGAGTGGCGGCAGCTGCGCGGCGGCAGCAACGGGCAGAGCTCGCTGATCCAGTTCTTCGACGTGGTCCTCGGCGTCGAGCACCACACGCACGGCAGCGCGGGCCAGAAGAGCTTCCACACCGAGGTGCGCGAGTACATGCCGGGCCCGCACCGGCGCTTCCTCGTGCACGTCGCGCGCATGGGCAGCATCCGCGAGCTGGCCCTCGTGGCGCCGACGACCGACGACCAGCGGCGCCTGCGCGACGCCTACACGGCGGCCACAGAGGCGCTGAGCGTCTTCCGCAACAAGCACATCCAGATCGTGACGCGGTACATTATCCTGCCGTCCAAGCAGCCGTGGAAGGGCGCGGCGCGGCAGAACCTGGCGAGCTCGTCGACGGAGCGGAACGGGGACGAGGAGCTGACGGGGACGGGCGGCACGATGTTGGTGCCGTTTCTGAAGAAGGCCAGGGACGAGACGTCTCAGGCCGGTAAGCTGGAGCGGTAGATGCGGCCTGCTGCATGAGTGATGTTGGGTTCGGCCTTTGAAGACTTGTACGTAGAAATCAGCCGTGAGCGAGCATGGAGCTGGGATGTGGAATGGGCGGCATAGCCTGATGCATCATAGATTTGCATATGACGATAATGACAGACACTTATCTTGCTTGCTTGCTTGCATGCATTCAAATAAACGTTGTTTGGGCGTTTCACTTGATGGTGAGCGTGAGAGTTGATGTTGGGCTCGGGTTGTCTTAAGTAGGTGGTGATGGGCCATTGGCTGGCAGTCGGGGATCTGCGCCATTGTGCCTCAGGCGCCAAACTGATCGAGACAGGCAGCAATGGACGCCACCTCCACTCTCGACGTCTCAACAACTCGGCCTGCCTCGTCCATCATCGCCCTCAACCTCAAGGACTGCGCGCATCCGCTGTTACCGCATCCCCCGCGACAATCGAATGTCGCGTCGGCGCTCATCGCCGCACCTGACACGGCTGACATCAGCCAACACTGGGCTCGCTGCCCTGACTGACGGGGCGCCGTGCATGGCCAATGAAGGACCAGCTCGACTCGACGCAATGAAGCCACCCCTCAGCGGCAGACTCTACAACGCCAAACAGATCGTCGTTTTGCTATTGCTGCTACAGATGGGAGTCTTGGAGATGGGAGTCTTGGGGCTGGCCAAACAGTGATCCTCGCGCAAACCAAACACCGCCATAACACGCAATTTCATTCATATGTCGAGAGCTCTCAAGGCATCTCACCGCCAGCGTCTGACTCTCACCAGTTGCTCGGAGCACCGCCGGATCTCATCTGCTCAATGTACGCCTTGGCCCAGTCCACTGATGACAGTCAGCTTCGACAGTCTCGCGACAGCAGCACCATGGGGGACAAGGCCACTCACGCTTGGCATCCCCTTCGGCCCTCGCAGCCATGTGCCACATCTCGCCTATCCTGCCACCTTCGTCGCCGCAGCAGAGACAGAACTCGAAGCTCGTGGCCATGGGCGAGAGTTCTGGCATCGGCAACATTGGCGGCGGGGGCGTCTTGGGAGGTGTCATTGGTGCGAGGCATCTCTCAAGGTCGCTGGACATCTCACAGGGCGCCATCTTGCGACTTGTTGGCGTCTCGTCGCACCACGAGCCGAGTTCGCGAAAGACAGCGCTGTGTCGGTCCGCCAGTGGAGATCCAGGGGATCCAGGGGTCGTCTTGCGATGACGGCGATGACGACGACCGCGACGGCGACCTGCCTGTGCCTCCCCATTGTGCAGCAGCGAAGCGCCACCCAGGTTGCTCGACGACGGCCTGAATCCTGCTTCTTGGCTCCAACTGGGAGGCTCAGATTCGAACAGGACGAAATCGGTATCACGTGGATCTGGCAGACCACGTGACGAGTCTCCTCCAGAGCCGGACCGACAGCTCAATACCATGCCATCCACATCACCACGAGCAATTGGCCTGTGATCTGCGCGAGTTCTGCCCTCATCTGATGCCGGTTTGGAAAGACGCTCGGTGGCGCGATAATCCTGAGCCACTCGTTGTCCCCTCTCGACGCGCCTGGTGGACGGTCTTCCCCTGCCAAGGTTGCCAGGAGCACCCCCAAGCCCAGCGGCACGATCAACAGCGAGCGCCACCACATTCATAGCCATTGGGGCTTTTTGATGGCTATGTGGCGATCTTGCTGCCTTGGTTTGCTGAAGACGACGCCAGTATAGCAAGATGGTGGTGTAGCCGGCCTGCAGGTGGGTTTCACAGTGTCAAGGGGCCGTCAGGGTCCGAGGCCGATAGGAGTCAAGTGACTTGAGACTTTCTCGATGTTTTATGGTCGTTTCTCGATGAAAGGTGAGAATGAGAGATGAAGGAGGAGAAAGTGAGAAAGAGGAGGGCAGAGGGGGGAGCTGGTCTTTATGGGACCGGCCCTGCAGGAGTGAACACCCTGCTCTCGGCCAATCAGCGCTCCCAAGCTGAACGTCACCCTGTCCCGTCTGCCTCCGCGCCATGGCTCCTACGCCCGCTTGCACCCTTCTTGTCACTTTCGTCGTTCAGAAGCACATTGGCAACCCGGATACTGGTTTCTTCCATGTCGTTGCCCCGGTTTCCCCCTGACGTCGGTTCGACCCTTTGGTCCTATCTGGCGCCACCGTTCTGCTGCGAGGGACCCGGGTCGCTGTCATCAAGTCACGACACGGCTTCTCACGTGTTGTATTGTCGATACATGTTCCCCTATGCCTGCAGAAGTCTCTGCTCCCTTCTTATTCGTCATTCCTGGCTCTCGCCTCGTTGCGGTTGACACCAGGGGCGGCTGCTACCAGGGGCGGTTGCTACCAGCTGATGGTACATCATCATGGTCACACTGTGGATACCACAGAAGCTGTCAATGGACAGAGCGTTCGTTTGTACTCCGATGCACGCTCCATATTCTCCTTGTTTTGCCAGCTCGTTACTCTTGGCTGTCATTGCGGATGGTGCGAGGCTGACAGGAGTCAGGACATATCACTCTGCGGGGTCTCACCGCACTATCTACCACACATCAGATGGGTGTGACGGCTGCTTCGTACAAGCGTTTCTATGGCTTTGACATACGACATGCCGTCGAGTATCAACACCCCGTGTCGCCTGTTCCGCCGTAATGGCAAGGCCTGATGAGCAACTGCCCAAATTCCCACATGACCCAACCCGCTTCATAGCTGAGGGCCTCTATGCCGCCAAGTATCGCGTTGCTGTTGCGAGGCACGGGACCGCCGTGCAACTCATTGTACTTGCATGTACATGTATAGATGTCCTTGCATATACATGTATAGATGTCCTTGCATGTACATGTGTAGATGTATGTACTTGCATGTACATGTATAGATGTATATACTTGCATGTACATGTATAGATGTATATACTTGCATACACATGGATAGATGTCTTGAGAAGTCGGCACCGAGGTTACGGCCAGGCAGGCATTGTTGGACATCGGTGTGGGCGCCCCCCCTGCTTACATCCGCCTTCATGTATAGTGACAAATGCACGACAGCGTGGTGACAACCCCAGACTTATGGGTGTATAGGACTGTTCATTGTGCCAAGACACTGCCGTCAGTCGGGTTCGAGCCATGGTAATACTTTGCTGGCGGAGCATGGGATGGGGGTTCATGACCAGAGCGACAGCGGTTGACAGGCAGCCGCCGCTTTGCCAGAACGACTCCAGGCCGCCGATGACCGACTTTGCCCAGCTGGCAGACCTTCTCAAGCCTTCCCAACTCCGCCACCTAGCATACTTTTGGCAGACTTTGGGAGGCTTCCCAAAGAATACCCACGGCTCTTACGTTCATCCGGTTCTGCTCGCTCTGGACCTCATCTTGGCCATGACAACCCATTGGCAGTGGCGGACTAGGGTTGGGGCACGCCATCGACGGTTGGGCATTGATTGTGTTTTCGTCGAAATAAATAAGCTAGAGAATGTGGAAACTTGGACGCAAAGACGATTGCTGCTATGCAGGTGCGTAGGAATCGTCTCGGAACATGTGTGTCGTAAGCCACAGGCGGCATAAAGACAGCGGCCTCGGGAGGATCCGCAATTAAAGCGCCACGCGCCGCGATGAACCCCTACTTCGTACTCTACTTCGTACTCTACTTCGTACTCTTCAACCTCACCACCAACCCCATCAATCCACAAGCCACACCTCGGTCTTTGGCGGCCATCTCGGCAATCCAGACGAAGAGGAAAATGCCCGCCCGCAAACGCGCCGCTCCGGCGGCTGGAGGCGCTGCAGAGACGGAGCCCGTCGCCAAGCGACGCTCGTCTCGCCAGGCGGCTGTGTCAGTCGCCTCGTCCGCAAAGCCGGCGAGTACGTCCTCGGAAACGGCAAAGCCAGAGCCCAAGACGGGAAAGAAGAACGCCAAGGCCGAGAGCAGCAAAAAGGCCGCGCAGGATGCGAAGCCCAAGGCTCCCGCCAAGAAAGCAGCAGACTCAACGCCCAAGCAGCCAAGCAAGGCCGGCAAGGCCGGCAAGACCAAGGCAACGGCCGGAGCCCAGCCATCCAGCGATGCGCCCATCGTCGGCGGCTCCCGAGCAGTCTCGGAGGACCCGGACGTGGACTTGCTTCCGACGGTCAACCCGGACGCGCCGCGGCATGACGGCGAGTGGTACTGGCTCATGAAGGCCGAGCCCGAGACGCGCCTCGAGAACGGCGTCGACGTGCGCTTCTCGATCGACGACCTGCGCGCCAAGACGAAGCCCGAGGGCTGGGATGGTGAGGCCCTCGCGCGCGAGCTTTGCTTTTGCTGGATGTGAGCTGACGTACGGCCGTAGGTATCAGGGCGTATGCAGGTGAGTGAGATATGTTTTATGCTGCTGTGTGAGCGGATGAGATGCCGGACTGACAGGCGAACGAACGATAGCTCGCAACAACATGCGCAACATGAATGCGGGCGACAAGGCCTTCTTCTACCACTCCAACTGCAAGGAGCCCGGCATCGCGGGCACCATGGAGATTGTCAAGGAATTCTCCGAAGACAGTACGTCCCTCTGCCCCCCAGCACCGCACTCCCCCGTTTCACCTCCGTCGAGCTACTCACGCCTACGCAGAAAGCGCCCGCCGGCCCGGCACGCCCTACTACGACGCGGCCTCGACGCGCGCCAACCCGCGCTGGAGCCTCGTGCACGTCGCCTTCCGCAAGAAGTTCGCCGTGCCCATCACGCTCAAGGAGCTGCGCGCGCTGGGCGCGCCGGGCGGCCCGCTGGCGGGCATGCAGATGCTCAAGCAGATGCGGCTGAGCGTGAGCCGCGTCGGCGCCGAGGAGTGGGCGGCGCTGTGTCGGATTGCGGACGAGAAGGCCGAGGCGGCGGGGTTGGAGCATGAGGAGTGAGTGAGAGGCGAAGAGTCGCTGGATGAGTTTATTCTGTTTGTTTACGATGAGCGGCGTTTGGAGCTGTCTGGATACATGTTCAGATACATCAACAACAGGCAAGGCAGCTGAAGGACATTGAGGACCCTCTCCTCTCCGTCGACTCGACCCTGTCCATCTCTCTCTCTCTCGGTGTGCGTTTCTGGTAAAACTCTGAGCAAATCCCCGGCCAGATTCGGCATTTCTGGCGAAGAAGAGCTGCTGCTCTGTTGCACGTCTGCTGGCTCGGGTGTTGACGGACCGGCGTACCCCTGGGCATCTTGTTCATCGTAGACGAACTCTCCAGAACGTCCTCGTCGCCGACACCTGCAGCTCCCTCCACCCCCTACATCCTCTGCCTCTCCGTCCGCATCCTCCTCCACCACGGCCGGTTCAGCCACAGTCGGGGCATGGCCTCGGGCCCGGCCCCTGCCTTCGCCAATGGCGAGGAGTGCCCCTTGATTGCGTGCTCTGTTCACCTCAGATTCGTACGCCGAGCGCTGATTCAACGCAAAGACCCCGGGCCACTGGTCGGGGGACATGTTGACGAGCTCGCCCACGCCATCTGGCTCGGGAGTCCCACCAGTAGGTCGATCCCCAACAACGAATAATAACCGCATCCCCAGCGTCTCTTCGGTTGTCACGGCGCGTTCAATTGGTGTAGGTCAGTGCGCTGCAATTTAGTACGAAAAGAAGAGGGCTGCCGTTCTGCGCAGCCTCTATGTGAAAACCCCCTGTGGGTAGGGCAGTGTTAGGTGACCCGTCAGGTGACCTGTTATGTGATCCGTCACATCGATCGGCTGCCATCTCCAGGGCAGTCTGGCTTACTTCGTCCTCTCTGAGTGCGCATGGTTGTCTTTCCCACCGCGGCCCGTGAAGTCGGCAGACGGCGGACAGGAGACAAGGGCCGAAAGCTCTGCCGCAATGCTACGAGCCCGTGGCTAGGTGGCACCAACGGTGTCCTCTATGGGAGGCCCGAATTGTCGTCTTTATACAAACCCAGTCATCCGGGGAAGGTTAGTGAGTCCAAGAGGATGCAGTGCTGTTGTCGAGCAGCGGCCAAGATGCCCTCTTCGAGGTAGTGGAGGACGGCCCGTAATCGTCAAATATGCCCACCACCACTCTGGCAGGTTTTCAAGTCCTGGGAAAAGGCCAGTGGTAGATGCCCGGGTTCGACGGACGGGCCAGGCCATCCAAGTCCTCCAGAGGCCGGGTTCCTGCCAGCCGCGGCCACTCCGGGCGGCCGCATGTCGAGCCTCATCCGCCATGAACCCGACGCGTTCGGCTCTCCCGCGTGGGATTAGAGAGCAGTTCGCCATGAAGCACGGCCCAGTCCCGCCATCGAAGGGGCGCGAGCTGCCCGGTCGTTGCCGGTGTGTGCGTTCCGGACACCAACGCCGTTGATGGCGGCGCTGCTGTAATCCTGGCCGTGTCTAATGGACACGAGCGGCGTGCGCCTGCCCCTGGACGCCTTCCACCACATCCTGTCTTTTGTCGACCAAGTTCACGCTTCTCGCGGGCGGCAGGCTGGTGACGCTGGTGACGGTCAACATAGACGGCGGCTATCCAGGTCTTCGTCGTCGGCGTATTGATCGCCTCTGTAACCCGGATGAACACACGTAGCTTCTCCCAGAGTGATTCCAATGCCCAAGCCTGGATGCCCGCCGCCGTTATGGCCATCTCAGCAGCGCCAGGGGCCATGGCATCGAGCTGCTCCTGGCGGCCAAGCCGCACGCGAAGAAAGGATCGTTTCGCCGCCTTGGACGGGACAGGCAAGCCGCCCGGGTAAAAGACGAGCAAAGACCCAATCTGTAGCTTGTAGCGCCGGGCCCAGCTGCTTCTCGGGTTCTGTAGGCATGGACGGTCCAGAGGCTCCAGTTTCGAGTTTGGGTGGCATGAAGTCGGGTGACGCGATTTGTTTGCTGCGAGCCTGGATGTTTATCCACAGTGCACTAAGAAAGACGTTCGTTTTCCCAGTGCCGCATTCACTAGCAAGAATAGCGACTTGTAGTGGCGACGTCATCTTTTGATTGGTAGCATAGGCATCTGTGTAAAGAACAGAGACGGTGAGAAGTGTATCTCTCCATCCTGGGGTTCAAAGTCGGGAGAGCCGATCTGCCGGATCCGAGCCTGGACATTGATCCACAATGCAGTCAGGAAAACGTTCGTCTTCCCAGTGCCGCATTCGCTGGCAAGAATGGCGGCTTGCAATGGGGATGTCATCTTTTGGTGAATGGCGTAGGCATCTGTGTAAACGTTAGTTGTATTCCCAGTATGTGGTCGTTATGTAGGTGGGCTGGCCTCCGGAGCATGCATGCTCTGGCATCGACCCGGGCATGCATGCTCCGGAGCCTCGCTTGGGACCGGGGGGGGGGTGACATACCAATAATCTGAGACGGCTTCATTGCCGTCTCCTTGCCTCCGAGTGGGTCCAACCTAAGGTCTCTCCAATCGTCCAACCCAATGGTTGAGACGATTTTGGCCAGGTCGCGTTCCTCAGCCGGAAACTCACCCATCAGGCGGCTCATCTCTTTCTGAATGTGGACCTTGGGGCCGGCGGGTCGGGGTTCGACGGCCTGGGCAACTGGACGTCCATGTCCGCATCGTGAGAGTGGGGAGAGACGTGCGACAGCGGGAGCGAGGAGTCGTCTTTACCCTCCTCGATCGCTCCGTCGGTGTTCCAAAACGCTCAGCCGCCGCCACCCACGGTTCGGTTGTGGGCAGCACGTTCACCCGGTGCAACGGGCCAGGTATGTGGTACACGCCATGCGTAAGATGGTATCCGCAGCGCAAAGCTCCCCCCGTAGGGTGAGGGAGGAGAGAAGACGCAGGGAGGCAATAATTGTAGGTTGTTGGTAGTCTGTAGTCTGTATTCCGTAGGTGGCGATATAATGAGGAGGAAAAGATCCAAGCCAAGCCTGGGTGAAGAGCAGCGTATATATAGCTGAGCCAGTGCAGTGAATTTCGAAGGAGCCGTGCAAACAAAAGTGACCTTCTCCTTGCAGCGGACGGAGTAATCCGTCGTGGGGTTGAAGTGAATCAAGGTCGGTGACAGTGAATACTGAATGGAGGCGCAAACAACAATGGAGCCGGAAGCGAGGACTCCACCGGGCTCGCTAAGACCGGCAAACCGGGCTCCAACAGGCGGCGGACGGCAATGGATCCCGCTGTGGGGCCGCTGCAACTGCGGGCTGCCCTGTCGATCCATCATGCATCCCGCATCAATGATTAATGATCACCATCCCGAGACCCGGACCCCTCCAGACCTCCAGATTTCCAATTTCACTCCAAACTCCATGGCCATCGCGGTCTGCGACCTAGGCCTAGCCCGTTGACCGCTTCGGACAGAGTTGCAGAACCCAGCGGCCTCCTCTCGCGGCGCGGGGGGGGGGGGGGCCACGGCTGGTCTCGAATGCCCTCTCATGCCGTATCGCCACCCTGCCAGCGCATCCGGGCCCTCGACGAGCCGGATTCCGCGCGTCCATCGCACAATGGGCGACGGCGTGCCCCGGCGAATCCCATGCCGGTTCTCCGCGGGCTTGCCAATTAGCCGGCCCCGTGACGTAGCCTGGCGCCGGGGCGCGTACGAACCGGAACGACAAACGACGGGGGGCGAGCGAGCGGCGAACCAACAAATCGCAAATACTGCGCGCTCCGTATCCCCCAGCGCACAGAGGCGTTTCACCTCGGCGCCGCCCACTCGCGAGCTCCCGCGGCGGTATCACGAGCGATCGCTTCCCGGTTGATATGATGCCTTGCGGCACTCGGCTCCCAGCCTCCCACAGCAGCCCAGCGTAGTCCCCTCGATGCCGAAATCTTCTGACAATCGCGTACTACGCGCGTTTCCAGAATGCGATTTTGGTATGGTAAGCCGAAAACCCCAGCAGCAGCAGCAGCAGCTCCATCGCATCATGGCCCGCGTTACACGGCGCGCCCCGGCTACAAGTCTCGGAAACACAGACGGCCTCGCCCCAGACGTCCAGACTCCGGCCAGCCAGCCCGGCAACCTCGGCGGGGAGCGTGGAATCTAGACTCGACGCCACGGTTGCCTGCTCGGATGGAAATCTCCTCATCTTTGCGGTTCGCACATCGTGGGCATCTACGGCGCATCGGGCAATGCCACTATCGTGGGCGCTCGAGAACGTTCTTCTGCGGGGGGGCCATGCGAGGGCCATGACGGCACGTCACGTCATGGCCCGTTGCCGGCCTGGATCGCTGTCCCTTCGGCCCTGGTGAGACGTACCCGTTGGTTGCCTGGGCTCGCCCATCGGAGCCTCACGAGCGTCACTGGGCTTTCGGGAGTGGGCAGCTTTGCCACTTTGCTCGACGTTGCTTCTCGCCAGACGTGCGTTTAGACTTTACGCTTTCCCGGTACCCGGCAAAGCACACAGGCACAGAGACCCTGAACACTGGGGACCCTGAATATCCCATATACGGTAGGGATCACCCATCACCCCGCGGGACCGGCCTGTCGTCTAGACTCGGTTGCCGTCTGGTAGGCTCGACGGCCGTGCAAGTTGCCACATGGCCTGCCTCGTGACAGGCCCCAAGGGGTGCCAACACAACGCTCGCCACCTCCTGGACGCAGATGATGGACGGTGGCGATCACCAGACCAGCCCAGCCGGGCACCAGCCATGCCCTCTCCCCGGGTCATACAACTCCCGCATGGAGCATCCCGGCCTGGGGGCACACGGCGGCGTGGCACCGGCCGCGGTTTGGACGAGGCCCGCAGGGAATTTTCTGGCGTAACTATACACCACAGATCCGGACCTTCGTCGTGCGATGCTGGAGGAAAGCATCCTTTTTGAGTAGGAATCATCCATCGGAAAGTGGCAAAGCGCAACCGCCGGCAAAGGCCGCAGCCGGAGCTCAGGCGTGGGTTTCTGTTCAACGTCAAAGGGGTGCTGCGTCGATGGCATATTTCATCCGATGGCCTCCCCGGCTCGGAGAGTGGTCGGAGGGGCCAGAAACAGAGCAGATCTGCAATCGTCGATTACTTTCCATAGATCGCAACCGAAAACCATGATCGCACGCTCATCCACAAACATGGCACGCATTGGCGGGCACGTCATCATGAACATGGCTGCCGCTGCCACGGCCCGGTCCATGTCGACCGTGGCCAAGGCCGTTACCGCTGCCGCTGCCGCTTCTGCTACACTGCCCATGCCCTCACTGCCGTCCTTCAAGACATCACCCGCGGCCGCAACCATGCCGCCCGGTTTCACGGCCACAGTCGGACAGCTCGAGACATTCGTCCTCCCCGAGCAGGTCTCGGGGTCCGTCTCGGACCAGGCCATGGCCCGGGCCATGGTCGACGCCTGGCGCCGCGACGGCATCTTGCAGGTCGGCATGTCGCAGCTCCAGCGCCGGCTGTACCAAGCCGCCAACGCAGCGAGCAGGCGCTTCTTCGGCCGGCCGCAGGGCGACAAGCATGCGTGTGTTGACGCGCGCAGCTACGCCGGGTACATTGCCTCGGGCGAGGAGATTACCGACGGCGTGGCCGACTACTCGGAGATCTTCACCGTGACCAAGGACCTGCCGCCACGGGACAGACGGGTCGCCGGCCGCTGGCCGTGCCATGGCCCGTGTCCCTGGCCGGACAGGGACATGAAGGCCGTCGTGGGCCGGTACATGGCCGACCTAGGGGCGAGTGGCGAGAAGATCCTCCGGCTGATAGAGCTGGGGCTCGGCGTGCCTACCGGGTCGTTAACGCGGTACACCAACGACGGCTGGCATCATATGCGGGTGCTCAGGTAAGTTCACACTTGCCCCTCTTCTCACACTGGTGAGGAATTCGATGAGCTCTAACAGCAAGTGTAGGTTCCCTCCTCGGCACAGGACCAACGGCAAGGGCAAAGACGGCCGCGGCATCGGCTCTCATACAGACTACGGCCTGCTAGTACTCGCCGCCCAAGATGAGGTCGGAGGTGAGAAGCTCTTACACAGACAACTCAGGTGTGTGTGGCGACTGACTGGTCTAGGGCTCTTCGTGCGACCTCCACAGCAAGGGGAGAGGTTCAACAACTGGCAACAGAGCGCCGCAGGAGCCAAAGAGGACGAGTCGGGCTGGGTATACGTACCGCCCGTGCCCAGCGTCTTCACCGTCTTCCCTGGTAAGCAGCCTCACTCACCTTCAACACCCCCCAACGTGTGCAAGGTCAGCCGCTGACCCTCACCCAGGAGACATGCTGCAGTACATGACCAACAACGTGCTCCAGTCGACGCCGCACAAGGTCGGGCTCAACACGCGCGAGCGCTTCGCCTTTGCCTACTTCCACGAGCCCAACTTCCGGTCCGTGGTGAAGCCGCTGGAGGGCTTCAACGGCGGGCAGGCACCCGTCGATGGCATCCACTACGGGACACACTTTACCAACATGGCGCTGCGCAACTACCCAGACCGCGTCACGACGAAGCGGCTGGTGGCGGAGGACCGGTACCGGATGCTGAGCAACCCGGAGCTGCGCGATGGCGGGGCTTCATGACCGTGGGGGAAGAGGTGGGCGGGGAGAGGGAGTTTCGGGGTTTGCTAGCGTAGCGTTGATCTGATTGAATGGATTTCTCCATGACTGAATGCTCTTTGTGAACGCGGCTCATCTTGCTGAATACAGAATGACGATGGTCGTCGTCAGCGGAGCCTTGCAGCGACCCGGCTCTCGGACGGCGGAGCTTCGGCCGAGAGGTGGGAGGCGGATCGGGAGCACCGCCAATCGCGGCTGCATAGGCCTGCCCTTTCGGGATCAACACCGCCATGTTCGTCTGACGGCGACCTGCAAGGTGCATGGTTGCCTGCCAAACCTTGCGGCCTGAAATCAGGCCACTATACGGACGTACTCGGTACGGATTACTGTACGGTCGAGACGGCATCCCGGGCCCGCGCCACGGGTGACGCGTGCTGGTCGGTCGAGGGTTGCTCGCTTGCAGAGCCGCACCAGCGGGTGACAGACTGACAGCGGGAGAATGCCTGTCCCGGTGGCCGCGGGAATAAGCCATCAAACGCTGTGCCGCAGCCGGGTGGGAGGTCTTTTGGCGCGCCTCTGCCTCGCCGTGTGAGGCGCATGGCCGGGTGAGGCGCGGGACAATCATTCTCCCTCCGGCAGCCAGTTGCTCCGGCAGTTTATCCAGCCCGGGGTCTGGTGACTGCATCTCTCGTTCATGAGAAGAACCCAATCCAAGAGGGCAATGGCAGCGATGGCGATCGACAGGCCGAACCGGCAGAAGCAGTTATTAGGCGCCATCGGTTCTGTGCTGGGCCGGCCAACTCGTCGGACCAAGTTGCGTCATCGGCATCCCGAGGAGAAACGGCCCTTGTCCAGCTGGACGATGGAGGCTTTGCGGGGGATTCGCCAGAAGGTGCGCCAGGATTGGCTTATTACTGCCGTTGCCATCAGCCTGCGGCACGGAGATGCGCGTTGGTTTGAAGATGCCGGGAGAATCCTCCGCTGCACTAACAGCAGCCCAGTTCCCGTGCCTGAGGCTGCCACAGCGTTCCAGGTTGCTGCAGCCTGAAAGGTTCCTTCCTTGCTTCGATAAGACAGTGGACACCGCCCCGGCGCCGGCCCAACATCGGCAATCTCCCTAGCCCCAAAGAAAACAGCCGCCCACCCCAATTTTTTCCCTCGACTGGAGCTTCACCTCTGCAATTTCGCCAGTGAAGGGCCGCCCCCCCACGCCAGGGGAAACCAGCCAGGCCCAAGCAACCAAGACCTGCTCATCAGCGAGTCCAGTTATTTCCTCCTCGACATCCATCCTCGTCCTCGTCCATCCTCGTCGCCCATCTCGAGTCCTCGACCCTCCTTTCGAGCGAGCCCGCGCGCCTCGTCCCTCATTGTCCTCGCCGTGCCGCCGCCTGGCCTGTCCGTGGCTGCGCCTGTTGGTCGTCAATTGGCTGCGTCGGTTGCCATTGTTACTTATTCTTCAGGGTCCCGTCCTCGCGCGCCCGCCGTTGCAGCTGGCCCCGCGGCGTCCCTCCGGCGCCTTTTCCAACCCACCGACGATTGTCACGTCTGCATTGTTTGCGCCACGAAGACCTGTCACGCGGTGCCAGCGAGACTCTGTCAGTATAACTTCCCGATGCCGTCACCGGCCAGTCCTCCCCTCGCGCTCCCCGTTCCCTCGCTCCTCCCCCGCCGCCTCTGCCCGACGATGCCCTCTCGAGCTGCCTCGCGCCGCCATGGGCCCCTATGTCCTCACCACCACCACCCAGAAATCCCTTTCGTCCCCGCCGACATCCACTTACACAACCACCCCCTGCTTAGACCGAGCCGCCGCCGACTTCTCCTCAAGAGCCAGATGTCGTAAACCGAACCGCCGAGTCACCTTCTCCGATTCTGTCACCATGATATCCGCCTCTTTTCTCCCCACCCGCTTCCGCGGCGAGCCCGAGCCTTCTCAGGCCCCCTCGGCCCCGTCCCGCCTGGCCAAGAAGGTCGCGCCGCTGCTGCAGTTCCTCTCCAAGCTGGCCTGCTTCCACCCCATCCATACCGTCGTCATCGTCGCCGTGCTCGCCAGCACCTCGTACGTCGGCCTGCTCCAGGACACCCTGTTCGAAGGCACCACGAGCCTCGGAAAGGCAGATTGGTCGTCCCTGGTTGACGGCAGCCGGGACCTGCGAACCGGCCCCGACACGGCATGGCACTGGCAGAGCGTCGAGCACGGTGCCGCCGCCGCCGCCGCCGCCGAAGGGGACCGCATCGCCCTGCTGACGCTCGTCTTCCCCGATACCCTCTCGACCAGCTCGCCCAGCAACGCGCCGCGATCCCACGCCGTCCCGACGCCCAAGAACCTCTCCATCACGCCCCTGCCGTCCACCGACAACCCCTTGACCGCCTACTCCCAGGACAGCATCCTCGTCTACTCCCTCCCCTACAGGGAGGCGCCCGAGTTCGTCGCCGCCATCCAGGAGATCCCTAACGAGGACGCCGAGGAGACGGTCACCCGCCATGGCCGCGAGAAGAAGATGTGGATCATGAAGGCTGCCAAGGTCAACACGCGCAGCACCATTATCCAGTGGGCCAGCAACGCGTGGACGGGCTTCCTCGATCTGCTCAAGAATGCCGAGACGCTCGACATTGTCATCATGATCCTCGGCTACCTCTCCATGCACCTCACCTTTGTGTCCCTCTTCCTGTCCATGCGTCGCATGGGCTCCAACTTCTGGCTGGGCATGAGCACCCTCTTTTCCTCCGTCTTCGCCTTCCTCTTCGGCCTGGCCGTCACCGCCAAGCTCGGCGTCCCCATCAGCCTCATCTTGCTGTCCGAGGGCCTGCCTTTCCTGGTCGTCACCATTGGCTTCGAGAAGAACATTGTCCTCACCAGGGCCGTCCTCTCCCACGCCATTGAGCATCGCCGCGCTCAGGTGCAGGACTCCCGGTCCGGAAAGAAGACCGCGGAGCTCCAGACGCAAAATGTCATCCAGTATGCCATCCAGGCGGCCATCCAGGACAAGGGGTACGAGATTCTTCGCGACTACGCCATTGAGATTGTCATTCTGGTCCTGGGTGCTGCCTCGGGCGTGCAGGGTGGGCTCCAGCAGTTCTGCTTCCTGGCTGCCTGGATCCTCTTCTTCGACTGCGTGCTCCTCTTCACCTTCTACACCGCCATTCTCAGCATCAAGCTCGAGATTAACCGCATCAAGCGACATGTCGACATGCGCATGGCCTTGGAGGCCGACGGCGTCAGCCACCGAGTCGCCGAGAACGTGGCCAAGAGCCAGGACGACTGGGCCGATGGCCAGGAGTCTAAGGATACCTCCCTCTTTGGCCGCAAGATGAAGAGCAGCAGCGTGCCCAAGTTCAAGTGGCTCATGGTTTCGGGCTTCATCCTCATCAACATCATCAACATTTGCACCATTCCGTTTCGCAGCGCCTCCTCTCTGTCGAGCCTGCGATCATGGGCTGGAGGACTCGGCGGCGTCGTCTCCATCCCCCCGGTTGATCCCTTCAAGGTCGCCTCCAACGGCCTGGACGCGATCCTCGCGACGGCCAAGGCCACTGGAAAGTCAACTCTCGTCACTATCTTGACCCCAATCAAGTACGAGCTT
The DNA here is from genome assembly GCA_003945565.1 of Tolypocladium inflatum. Lineage (NCBI taxonomy): Eukaryota > Fungi > Ascomycota > Sordariomycetes > Hypocreales > Ophiocordycipitaceae > Tolypocladium > Tolypocladium inflatum. Next base: position 277,992 of record QEPE01000013.1, read on the forward strand.
CAGTATCCGTCGATCCACTATGCTCTGACGTCTCCGATTGGTGACGGCGGCATTGGCATCGGCGAGAAAATCGGCCAGTTCGACAGCTACGGTGTCGGAGGCCGCATGGTTGGCAGTCTTCTGAAGAGCTTGGAAGACCCTGTCCTGTCCAAGTGGATTGTGGTTGCCCTCGCCCTGAGCGTTGGCTTGAACGGTTATCTCTTCAATGTCGCCAGATGGGGCATCAAGGACCCCAATGTGCCCGAGCACAACATTGATCGCAAGGAGCTGGCTCGCGCGCAGAGGTTCAACGATACTGACTCCGCAACCCTGCCTCTCGGGGAATACGTTCCCCCTACGCCTCAGCGGACAGAGCCTGCGACCCCCGCCATGACCGACGACGAGAGCGATGCACTCTCCATGACACAGCTCCAGCCGACCGCTTCTCCGTCGGAACATCGCTCGATTGACGAACTTGAGAAGATGCTGGCCCAGAAGCGCACTCATGAGATGACGGACGAAGAGGTCGTCACCATGTCCATGCGTGGCGAGGTTCCCGGCTACGCTCTGGAGAAGACGCTGAGGAACTTTACCCGTGCCGTCAAGATCAGACGCACCATCATCTCGCGCAATAAGGCAACGGCTGCCATCACCAACGGCCTGGACCGATCGAAGCTGCCGTATGAGCATTACGACTGGGAGCGTGTCTTCGGGGCTTGCTGTGAAAACGTCGTCGGCTACCTGCCCCTCCCCGTCGGAGTCGCCGGTCCCCTCGTCATTGACGGCCAGAGCTACTTCATTCCCATGGCTACCACGGAGGGTGTGCTGGTGGCCAGCACCAGCAGAGGCTGCAAAGCCATCAACTTTGGAGGCGGCGCCGTCACCGTCCTGACGGCCGACGGCATGACCCGCGGCCCGTGCGTCAGTTTCGAGACGCTGGAGCGTGCCGGTGCTGCAAAGCTCTGGTTGGATTCCGAGGCTGGACAGGCGGTGATGGTGGAGGCCTTCAACTCGACCAGTCGGTTTGCTCGTCTGCAGTCCATGAAGACAGCTCTCGCCGGCACCAACCTGTACATTCGGTTCAAGACGACGACTGGTGACGCCATGGGCATGAACATGATTTCCAAGGGCGTCGAGCACGCCCTCAGCGTCATGGCTAGCGAGGGCAACTTTGAAGACATGGTCATCATCTCTGTATCCGGCAACTACTGCACCGATAAGAAGGCGGCCGCCATCAACTGGATCGACGGACGCGGCAAGAGCGTCGTGGCCGAGGCCATCATCCCCGAAGATGTTGTCAGGAGCGTGCTGAAGAGCGATGTCGATTCCCTGGTGGAGCTCAATGTGACCAAGAACCTGATTGGGTCAGCCATGGCTGGATCGATCGGTGGCTTCAACGCGCACGCCGCCAACATTGTCGCCGCCATCTTCCTGGCAACAGGGCAAGATCCTGCGCAGGTGGTGGAGAGCTCCAACTGCATCACCGTCATGAAGAAGTGAGTCTTGTGTAGCTGCCTGTAACGCTTGACGTGCGCTAACGTAATCTTCCAGCCTCCACGGGTCTCTCCAGATTTCCGTCTCGATGCCATCGCTTGAAGTCGGCACCCTAGGCGGCGGTACCATTCTCGAGCCCCAGGGCGCGATGCTCGATATGCTCGGTGTCCGAGGTCCCCACCCGACGAACCCCGGTGACAACGCCCGGCGTCTGGCCCGCGTCATCGCCGCGGCCGTCCTAGCCGGTGAGCTCTCCCTGTGCAGTGCCCTGGCCGCGGGTCACTTGGTGCGAGCCCACATGCAGCACAACCGCAGCGCTGCGCCATCGCGGACCGGCACCCCGGCTCCTCCGCCGATGACGCCCGTGGGCCTGGCCATGACGAGTGCGCAGGAGAAGTCTGCCAAGAGCGCTGCCGCTCAGCAGAGGTCGAAGCGATGAATTCAGGCGTAAAGCGTGGGTCAGGCTATCCAGGCGTTGTGCACAGCGTCGGCCGGCTGTGTGTCGGCCAGGAGTTTTCGCATATCGGGAGTTATTCTTGGAACATGCATACACCTTAGATGATATACAAGCTACAAGTGGCTGGGTGCTGGTCAAACCACCCGGCGCGTTATCGATATTTAATCTTGCTCGAGAAATACATTCTTGTCAAACTAGGTGTGCTTGTTGTAAAGCTCCCTTTAGTGAATGATATACCTAGTGTCATGTGCAAAGGTCATGACAGCGCCTTGACTCTGGCAATCTCGTCGCCCTCTGCAGAGATGATCTTGACGCCCTTGGCGAAGATCTCCCGCCTGCACTCGGGCCACTTGTCTGGCAGAACAGGCTTTGCTCCCTCCTCGACGATGTACGACCGGAAGCCCTCATCGACGGCATGTTCGGCCGTCGCCTTGACACAGAAATCGGCCGCCAGCCCGACGACGAACACGTCCGTGACTCCCTGCCCCCTCAGCCTCTCCGCGAGGCCGCTGTCGCTCACGCGAAAGGGATCGTAAAAGGCCGAGTACATTTCGACACGCGGGTCCATGCCCTTGTCGAGCACGGCGTGGACCCGCGCGGCGTCGAGCTCGGGGACGAGCTGCGCACCGGGGGAGCCCTGGACGCAGTGCACGGGCCAGAGGGTGGTTGCGTAGGAGCGGGACGGGTCCGAGGGGTGGGCGACGGTGGTGGTGGATGTGAACGGCGGGGCGTCGGCGTGGTTGGCGGCGAAGGAGATGTGGTTGGTAGGGTGGCAGTCGCGGGTGGCGATCTTGAGGGCGAAGGGGAGGGTGAGGAGGTGGTTTACGACAGGGGCGATGGAGCGGCCGTTGGGGACGGCGAGGGAGCCGTTCTGTGTGATTGTGAGTTACGAGATGGTGATGGCGGTGATGGTGGTGATGGACTGATGGTGGATGAGCGAGGTGGAGGTGGTGGAGGTGGTGGGGCTGAGACGTACGGGTGGGCAAAAGTCTTCCTGGAAGTCGACGATGATGAGCGCCGGCTTGAAGGGCTTGGCGTCGGCCATGGTGCCAGCTGTTGGCGAGGTGAGGTTGACGGCGAGGGAGGCGATGATGAGTTGCCGCGACGCGACAGCGCGGTTTATCGCCGGCGACGTCTCGGCCCCACTTCCGGAGAGGGGCTCGGCTCGGCGCGGCGCGGCCACCTCGAAAAGCTGTCGCTGATTGAAACGCGGAACCGCGAACGAGCAAGGAAAATGGACTGTGAATTGCGTTCGGGGCTTGTGTCCCTTGACCGATGAATTGCCCGAAGCGGGAAGGCAAGACTGGAGGATTATGGCTTGAATGGAGCTTTGGAGACCGGGTACGAAGTACGACGAGAGTTTGCGTGCAGGATGCCGTACACTTGTTGCACAGCAGCGTGGGTGCTGCAGGTTAACACGTGCACAGGGCTGATACAACTCTACCGGCCACGCCAGACAGGTCAAAAACGGAACATGGGACCAGGGATGTAAAGCAATATCATGGAGCAGTAAAGGCAGGTCCTTTTTCTATTCCAAAAAGCGCAAGTACGTACGAGTTTATGGCCGACCAAGCAGCATCAAAGCTCTAGGGTAGACACTGTGACGTCGTCCATGCGCCTCATCCGCCCGAGGACCCTGAACCAGTGGAGTCGCGAAACCCTGTCTAGCGCCACCGAAAATTTCTTCCAGCAACCCATCCACGCATTCCGAGCTCGGCCAAACTGGGTCACAAACGGCGACCTCGAACGGATTTTCACCTCGGGGAGGGCAGGGGAAGGTTCTTAAGGCGAATACGGCACGACTCGTTTCCAAGCACCAGCAACGGGACACACCCGCAAGCGAGCACTCGCTCGCAGACCGGGCCCGGTTAGCTCAATCGGTAGAGCGTGAGACTCTTACTTTCAGAGTACACGAAATCATCTCAAGGTTGCGGGTTCGACCCCCGCATCGGGCTTTTCCTATACAGTTCAAACATGATTGAGATCTAGCGGGTGTTGACCCGTCGCTGGTATTCTTTTTTTGCTGCTGCGTAGCATTTATCCAATTTTTTTTTTAATAGAAGGAGGCAAGAGGGAAGGAATTTAGATATAGCGGGTGTTTGTTCGTTCGTCGTTAGTACGGAGCATCCTTTTTTTTTTTTTTTTTTTGCCTACGAGTAACATCCCCGGAAAACCCCATTTTTCAATGGGGTAGGAGCGAGAGAATCTTCTTAAGAGGATACAACGCACAAACGAACACGTGACACCCGCTGAGCGAGTTCTTCGGATCTTCGCCCGGTTAGCTCAATCGGTAGAGCGTGAGACTCTTATTCTAAGAGTGCACGAAATCTCAAGGTTGCGGGTTCGACCCCCGCATCGGGCTTTTCCTATAAGTGCAATGATTGAGGTGGCGGGTTTCTTTTTTGGCCATCAGCTGGTTTTTTTTTGTGGTGTATTTTGTCTTTTGGTATTGAGAAGGGCGGGCGAGTCGGCGCATGTGCTGCTCAAACAAGGCCCGTTCCTTCTTTTCGGCCGTCACCTGCCAAAGGGGTTTCGTGATTCCACCATCGAGGGTAGTTGCAACTGCCTCGATGGTTTTTGCTGTTTGGTCGCGTCGCCGAGCACCTGCGTGTCATAAAGGCCCATGTTCTTATTGCTCGCTACCCAATGCCTTCAGCCGCCTGCTCAACTCCGATCCCCCGTGTTGTACCCGAGTCACATATTCCCAGTCGACTAGACTCCCGCACGTCCGTCCACTAACAGAATTGGTGGACATCCCAGCTGTACAAGGTGCACTTGACACACGCTCCTTTCCTGTCGTCGCAAGCGCCATGGCAGTCGATCCTATCCATCGTGGGGTTCTGCTTTCAGCTGTAGGCGTGATCGCCGTTGCGGTACCAGGCCATTGCGCCATTCTTCGACACGGCGAAGACGTAGCCCGGCCGGCAGCCGGCAGAGCAGTGGCCGTCCTGGTCGATGCGCCAGGTTCCCACGGAGCCTCCGCAGACCACCGAGCCGCTGTCCCAGAGCTCGGCCCCGATGCCGCTCTGGATGTTGAACGGGTCGTGCGTGATGGACCCGGTGCTGTGCACGCAGGCCAGGGCGCTGGGGACGACAGTGAGGAGGGCGAGGGCCAGAGAGGGGAGCTTCATGGTGGAGGAGTGATGGTGCAGTTGCTGGCTGAGTTGGGTTGATGTAGTTGAAGAATGCGTGTTTGATGATGCTCGACTTCTTAATGCTCGACTTCTTGAGTTGTGGAAAAGAGCTGTACCACTTATACAGAACTGCCAAGAACTCGAAACTCTTTATACTTAATTTTAAGCTTCCCTCTCCGTATACTCTGTACCCTGCAAGATGCTCATTCCTCACCCTATCATGTTTATTGAGTCTCTTCTACCGTCATCATTTTTGCTGGATCCTTGGCGCCAGTAGCATTCGCTTACGGACAGGACAACCCCGGAGGCGTGAGATAACATGGAGAAATTGCAGCTAGACATAACGCGGCTGAGCGTTAAGCCAGAACAAAGCTGGAAGAGCTTTCTCCCTCCTAAGCGCTGACGCCTCAGGCAGTAGGATACATCATCCTCTGCTTGTGCAAGTGCTGGTAGGATTCGTCCCATGCACCGCCCGTAATTGTTTCAATAACACAGCCTTGCATGCACGAATAGACATGACGGTGTCTGCTTGTGAGTGTAAGTCACTGATGATGGTCTCGTCAATGAAGAGCTTGTGTGGCAGCTGGAAAGACACTACTCCCGCACTAAGATGTAAGCCGCTACTTGTCACGAGTGCGCAGCTGTGCTACTCTATCAGTAGTACAACTCTCCCATGTCAGTATTTATAGTACAACTGGGTGTTGCTGGATATCGTCTGACAAAGTGCCGCGTGAGGTACTACACAGGGACTGCCGACTTCCGGGTCTGGCCCTCCCCCGGCGGCTAGGCGCGTCAAAGGGGCTTGATCGACGTGGATCATTGAGCCTTGAGGTTGAAATCGCGAGTCAGCAGGTGAATTACTTGCCGCGATGGGTCTCTAGGGCCATGCATTGTAGCGTAGGACCGCAATCCTTGCCAACCGTGGTATATCGTTTATCTGAGCTCCTGTTGTTCAGCCGAGACCATAGACTGTAGCTTAGCGGCGCCACATCCTTACAACCATCGCATGATGCGGGTGCCAAACTAATAGAGATATTGTAGAAGGCAGCCGATTCGGCCCCCATGTGACATTACGGCGGTGGCAGATTCAGTAGCGTAGAAAGGCCGTGAGCCTCTGTCTGAGGTGAAGATCCCCTGGGGCTAGCAAAGGCCCTGCACAACCGCGGGCAAGCTTATTAACCAGGCGGCCTTATCGCGCGCTTTGAGTCGTTAGGGCGGCTATTCGGCAACCTCAGCTTATTACGGATCAGCACCATATCGAACCTATGATGTCGACTATCGAAGGATAAAACACCCGCCGCCATCTCCTAACCTACTGTGTATAGCTCGAGCATCGATCATTCCAACCACACCTTTAATACGCCCAGAGTTTATAATTAATCGTCCAAGGGATTTATTCGACCGCAATGCGCAGCAGAGCCACGACCACCATGTTCAGGCGTCCGTAGCCAACCCGCAAGCCTTCCCCTTTCACAGGTTCCATCAGGACCATCTGGGAGAAGAATGGAAGAACCTGGCGATGCTGGGCCTCTACCCGTTCATGGACGGCAGGGAGGAGGACTTCCAAAAGGCCTTTGCTCGGCTGATTGGGGAGAGTTGCGGCGACACGGCCGCCTTATATGACCCGGAGCGATATGCTGCGCCCTTCTTCCCTGTGGGTGGGGACCTCGTCCGCCAGGCCAAGGAGGCCGGCGACACGGACAAGGCGTGGGAGTGCTTTCTGCGCGCAGGAGCCGTGTATCGCAGCGCGCGCTTCCCCGTCATCCGCCCGCTATGGGCAAGAAGGCCGTGTAGGGAGTCCTACCTCGACGCCACTCCCTACCTCTCGTCGCCCGATGTCGCCGAACCGTATTTGGTCCAGGTCCTAGACTGGGTCGACGAGCACCAGAATTTGGCATGAAAAACCTGACGTGCATGTAGAAATTAGCCACAAAGCTAATACGTAGGCACTGCGCGTATATGGGAAGTGTGTTGCTGCTGCCACTGAGTCCCACGAGCCCGCGACTTGGAAAGATGGAATGGCGCGTGGCAAATCTAGTACCCACATCGGTCAGTAAATGCGACCTACTCAATTTCTTGTCCTCCCAGTTGTTTTAATTACTTTCTGGTTTCGCGTTTTGCTCAGTTCTAGAGCTCCTACTGTTGGTTCCATGTCCGTCCCGAGGTTGAGCTGAGTCGGAATGGAGACGTAGCGCCATCCACGCAAAGTCTTTTAGGGAAAAGGTTATAGAATGTAGACCGCAAAGGACCCCCGAGATTTTGCAAGCTGCCAGGAGCACGTTCATTTACTTTCGACTTGAGTGGCAGAGTGCTTTAGTGTCTAGTCCCGTGCAGCGTCGCAGGCCCGTCGACTCAGGTCCCCCCAGAAGTGAGCTAAACAGCGGAAGGCCCTCGAAGACTCTATTTCCTGCTGAGACGCTCGCCTTAGATTTAACTTTACTCTGCAAAGAAAAGGCCAAAAACTACCACAAGAAAGATGCAGACCACTCAGCGCGAAGCACACCGAGGAACTCGACCGAACCCTCTGGAATACCCCCAACATGTTGCAGGAAGATAGTATTCGACTAACACCAATATGACCTGCAAGCCGAAGTGGAAGGACTCAGGTATCATACGCTAGAAAAGCGGGCGGGCCAAACTTCTAGCTAGTTGGGACTCTGCAACGCCCCGTAGAGAATGAAGCATCTTGCACGCTCTCATGCTCACATCTAATCCATCTTAAGCTCGCAATCCAAACCCCAAGCACCAATGGTTATTCGCAGACGCCCTCGCTCAACTCAAAGCCCACAGCCAACCCTGCTGGACAACCCTATATCTCCCCCACGGCTGGCGCCACCGCCCTACGAGGCTTGAACGCCTTATGCAAACCTCACAACCAAGCCGCCGTCCGAAGCTTGATGCTTCAAAGCCAACGACACAGAAATTGCGAGCAGAGTAAACCAATTAAAAAAAAGCAAACCGATGTGATTTCACTAAAAAATTCGAACAATCCGAGAAAGTCTGAATTGTTCGCCCACATATCCCAGATCACTCCCGCCCTCCAGTCTTCCATATAGTCCTTCCTTTCCACTCCCAGGATCCGGTCTTCTCTCTTTCATCCATCCTTCTTACATATACGCAAATACACACACAGACACGCACACGCACTCTATCTCTTGTCTCCTTGACAATACATGATCAACACACCACTACTACCTCCCATCTCGGCATACCCCTTTACCTCAACCCTCACCACACCTCTGAAATGCCCCTGGTTCAGAAGAACGGAGTCTCCGTCGTGGTCCCTCTTGACCCCGACTCTCCCACCTACCTGGAGCAGATCTGCGATCTCGCACTCGGCCCCACCTTCTACCACCCCCTTCCCACCGCCATTACCAGGCCGGCCATCATGAAGCTCTTTGAGGAGCTTGAGAAGCGAGAGTCTATCGAGAAGACCGTCATCCTGCCCATTGGAACAGGCAGGCCTGCTGGCTGCTTTAGGGTTAGTCTTCCCACATCTTCCTGACACGGCATCAAAAACTGAGTCCTGCAGAACCCAGCCACAGAGTGTCCTGAGATGGACAAGTACGAGGCCCTCGGCATACCTCGCCCTGCACCCAAGGGGTGCCTCAAGCGCGCGGGCAAGGGCAAGGGCAAGGGCAAGGGCAAGCAGTCCGCGAAGCTCGTCAGCTTCAACGACGCCGCCCTCGCGACCTGCCTCGAGACAGGCGCCCGGGTTGAGCCCCGGGGCAGCAGCGAATCCGCCAAGCGGCGCTTCGAAGCCACGCACCAGAGGCTCAAGGCCCGCAAGGGAAAGGGGATGCTCACCGACGGGCCCGCCCACAACGAGCTGCCCCCAAGCCCCGCGGAGCCAAGGCCAGCCACCCTCGCACCGCGGTCCTCAGGGCCCGCCTGGACGAGGCCTGGAGCAACGCCAACGCCCTGAGCGAGAGGGCCATCAAGAGGGGGTACATGGACTTTGCCTACTACGTATGCAAATGGGGCTCCAAGCAGCACAGGAACCTGGCTGCGGTGCAGGCCAAGTTCGAGAGCGTGCGGTTCGGCAGCTTCGAGGGGCCGGAGAGGGAGCACGCCATCGATGGCGGGGAGGAGTTGGTTTCGCTGTCGCGGTGGTACCGGGACATTGCAACGGCAATGTCGGAGCCCCGGACGCGGACGCGATACACGGTGGAAGAGTGAGGGGGACTGGGGGCAGAACGGAAACAGGATGGAAGTCAAGGATGGAACTTGTGGACAGGAATTGTGGGTGGAGTTTTGGAATCATTGGAATTTTGGACAGTTGGATTTACCCATGGCTGGAACCGGTATAGGAGCGAGTGTTTTGGCAGATGAATGGATGACGGAATGACATGAAACGTGCAACATCGTGGGACTAAACGTGAGTAAATTATCATGTATGAAGCTAGCCTACTATCGCCAACAAAATAAGGAAACACAATGCTTGTTCTGTTTATCTGAACAGTCAAGAATCTTTTTTGCAGGAGCCACGTCGTGCCTTTATTGGCTTCTGAACCCGTATGCGGCCAGGCTTGGTATCAAAAGCGCCAAGGGATCTGTACAAGTCAGCCCACGTGGTCTTCTGTCAGAAGACGTCTTCAACTCACTGGTGGTATCGCAGCAGACTGTTGCTGCTGTCCCCGAGACCGCCCAGGCCCGCTTCTTCGAGCTCGCGGTGCAGCCGTAGGTGCCTGGCGGCGAGCGAGGGACGAGCGGAGAGGATGTCGGAGATGGCCGAGTCAGGGGGAGAAGACGGGGGGTCAGAAGAGACGGAAACCGCTTCGACGCTCTCTGGCTCGATGCGCAGAGACGCTGGGTGGGTCTCAATGACTGGCTCTGTCCGGCCAAGTTTCTGGCGATGGTCCTGCTCCAAGTCGGTTGCTTCGGCCGCTTCCAGTTTTCTTTTGTGTGAGGCGTGTGGGTTCGGCTTGCTCAACGGCCCTTGGGTCTCGCCATTGTCACCTTCGACGTACTCCCGACTCGAGGTCGGTGGATCGACAGAGCTGCCACCCTGCCACGCTGGAGATGGTGTAGCAATCCCCTCTGGCCCAGGCCCAGAAGAGGAACGAGACACGGGGAGACAGACCCTTGGGCACCGAGAGAGCCTCAGCAGCCGCTGTTCATGCTCGTTTTTGTCCATCAAGTACGCCTCCAATGGGAGCACAGGCGAAGACGACGATGGAAGGCTTGGCTTGGAGGGCAGAGGGGGGCATGTGTATTCCGCACTGGAGTCTCGACGCTTATCCAGCACCTCAAGCTCCAACGGCTCCATCAGCAGCAAAGGCGACTTGGCCGAGTCGTAGTCGTCGACTCGACTCGGCTGGTGGAGGACAGAAACAGAGGCATAAGGAGACCTGTTGAGATAAGTCAGAGATGATGCCTCGACAAGAGATACATGGGAGTCGAGACTTACGGTGCTTTGCCCGCTGATGGGCTATCCAAGCTGATGCTGCTGTGCCGACTCGGTTGCACCTTTCCTGGCGACTTTGCGCTGCCAAACGACGGCTGAGTCACCTCGATGCCCCGAAGCGAGTCCATGATGGCTGACGTTGCTGGCCGAGTTGCTGGCATAAGAGGTCCTTCTTCTTGAGGGAAGCGAGTAGGATTCTCCTCGCCAAAGGGGGGGAGGGTTGGCCATGATTCAACATATCACACACAGGCTCCGGCCATGGTTTTTAAGGAGCAAGGGCCAGTGGGACGAGCTGGAGGGACAGCCAACGACCAAACTGCTGGGAAATGACAAGGTACAGTAGCTTTCCGAACCGATGGGGTGGAACGCGATCAGTCCATCTCCCTCCTGCAAGGCAGCGGCCCCAGGACCCGCCCGCGTCCCGCGTCCCGGGGGTTCGGATAGCCTTTCGAGTTAGCTGTGCTGCTCCTCCCCTCTTTCCTCCCTCCTGCATAGCGGGCCGCCAAAGACTGGCCAGCGAGCCCTGCCGCGCGAGGCGACGATCCCACCGCTTCCACGCCCGGCGGCATGATGGGCGTCGACGGCTGGAGGATTGGCTAGCGCGGACGCCTTCCCGCTGGATGGTGTCCGAGATGGCGGGTCCGCGGCACATCTGGCGTGGGGCCGAACCACCTCGTTGGGACGGGTGCAGACAGACAGGGGACAGACAAGGGCCTGAGGGGCACGGCGGCGGCCGAGGAGCGTCGGGCAAGCGAGCAGCGGATCACTAAGGTGCGTGGAAAGAAGCAGTCAGGCGCGAGCATCACTCCAAGGCCCCAGACAAAGGACGCGGAGGCTTGTTGGCGGCCCGAGGAGGTCTGACCGCATGGCACGTTTGTCGAGAAAGGGGCCAAGGGGCCAGGAAGCCATGCCGCAGAGTGTCTTTGCCGTGGCACGCGGCGGGAGATTGGCCCTCCCGCGGCGCCCTGTTTGGCGTTACCAAGCTGTCGGTGTTGTCTCTCCACGCGGAACGGCCGAGTCTCAGCAGGTCTCGGTTGGCCGCTCTCGTGGATGTACTCTGTACCCGTAGCTTTGTCGGAAATACTCCGACGGCCCCTGCGCTGTGCGCTCTGAATCAACCGTTGAGGCCATGCAAAGCCTGGAGGCGGGCAGGAGAGCCACAATCACCGCGCGAGAGCCATCCTTTAGCTCGCCGCCGCTCAACTCAGGACACGCTTGTGCCGACAGCGGCCGACGGGTGCAATACGGTACTTCTCGAAAGCGTGGGAGAAGAACTCCAGGAATAGACGCAACTGTTCGCCAAGGCGCCGCAAAAGAAAAGATGGAAACTCGGCAGATTCGCCGTCTGCTTCGTCCCGACCGCGTGGCGCCTAGCTCTGGAGGCGCACACGGCAAGAGTCGGGAGAGATGACCTGCACCGGCTTGCGGCCAGGAAAGGCAAGGAACCGGAAAGCCACCAGTGAGAGAGACGCGAGCCAAGGCACCAGCGCGAAGGTTTGCAACCGCCGGCGCCGCGGCTGCAGGGGGGACACGGTTGGTGATTCGACCGGTGCGAGTGAGATGCACGGGATGTGTCGACCGCAGCAGCGCGGAGCCAGGCCTCATCAGCGGCATCCGCGGCAGCAGTCGATCTGTCAGTTTTTGGCCCTTGGCTGCGCGACGCGCCTCGAGCGCGGGAGGGTAGCGAGGCACGAAGCAGGTGTCGATGATGTCGACAAGTTGTGGATGTCGACAACGTTGTGGATGTCGTCGACTCGCGCGGTCACTAGAGGGGACATCTCCAGCTCCTGGAATTGGCCAATGGCCGGTGGACAACGCACGACGCACAGCACCACAGGCACCGGCCGTCTGACGCAGCGCTTTGTCGCAGGTGTCGGCGTCCCGTGGCGCAGCGCTCGTACGCAACGGATGGAGGTGCAGATGGAAGGGATGGGGTTGATGGGGTTGATGGGGTTGGAGTATTTGGTCGCTGTATCTGGGGTGAGGCAGACGCTCCTTCTCCTTCTCCTTCTCGCGGTGGGCTGTCTGTCGGCACCGGGGCCGGCACCGTCTCCCGGGCTGCCCGCTAATCCCCAGCTCGTAGCGGGTCTTCACCGAGCCGTTCCAGCGCGCCTCGGCTGGCTGGGCCTAGGTAAGGTCGCTATCGTCCCGCGGACTCTCCGGTCCGGCACCTGCGGCAACGACGTCATCCTCCGTCCTCGCGTCTTCTGGATGCGATAAGCGTGCGGCCACCCGCCGAGGCAGGTTTCTCTCCTTCCCATCTTGCCTTTTCTTCGCTTCGTGCATTGCGCCTTTTCTCGACGCATTGGGCCGCTGAACTTTGCCGCGTGACGGAAACAGCATCATATTCATAGACATCATGGCTTCCAAGGACGAGCTGCCCAACTTCACGCCCAGCGACTATGTCAAGTTCTTCGGCGCCGGCGCGCTGGCGGCAACGTCCACCCACGGCGTACGTACTGGCCTCTCCTCGGCCAGCAACGAGACTGGCAATTCTGACTCTGGTTGATAGGCCGCCACGCCAATTGACGTCGTCAAGACGCGGATCCAGGTCGACGACGCCATGAAGGGCCTCAACATGATCCGCGCGGGCCGGACCATCATCGCCAAAGAGGGCGCCTCGGCCCTGCTCACCGGCTTCGGCCCGACTGCCGTGGGCTATCTCGTCCAGGGCGGCGCCAAGTTCGCCGGCTACGAGTTCTTCAAGAAACAGTACATCTCCCTGCTCGGAGGCCCCCGCGAGGCCGTCAGCCACCGCACCGCCGTCTACCTCGGCGCCAGCGCCTCGGCCGAGTTCTTTGCCGACATCCTGCTGTGTCCCCTGGAGGCGACTCGCATCCGCCTCGTCTCGCAACGGGGGTATGCCAGCGGCCTCGCCTCGGGCTTCACGCGAATGGCCCGGGAGGAGGGCTTCCGCGGCTTCTACTCGGGCTTCGTCCCGCTGCTGTTCAAGCAGGTGCCCTTTGCCGTCGGGCAGTTTTCCGTGCACGAGGCAGTCAACGAGATCATATTCCGGACCATGGGCCCGGAGCGCAAGGCCAGGCTGACGCAGCTGGAGTCGACGGGCGTGGAGCTCACCTCGGGCCTCGCTGCCGGTGCGGCGGCGGCGGTGCTCTCCCACCCGGCGGACACGCTGCTCTCCGCAATCAACAAGGGCGCCGGAGATCCGAAGCAGGGCGCCACGAGCAGGATGTTCCAGCTGGCGCGCGAGTTTGGCCCGAAGCGGCTGCTCTTGACCGGCCTGGGGCCGCGTGTGGTCATGACCTGTGGTCTTGTGTCGGCGCAGTTTGTCATTTACGCGCAGTGCAAGACGCTCACCGGAGCGCCGCCGGGCATCGAGATCCACAAGGAGGCGGCACTATGATGGCCGAGACGCGGGCTGTTGTAGACGAGGCGCAAGGTAAGGTACGCAAGCAAGGCAAGGTAGGATAGGGCACGGCGCAGATGGTATTGGCGGCATGTGGCGGATTGATTTGCGTTTCTATTTCTGGGAGCAAGTAACTATAGATGAGACAGATAGAATGCGCTTGCCAGGACTGGCATTGAGCGTTGGCGATTGATCGTTCGGCCCGGTGAGCAAACATCGATTGAGATGTTAGATCAACGCTTAGAGCCTCGAACCCGGGTAAAACGACGGCGACTCTGGTAGGGCTATTCATGGCCATTGAGCACCAGATTCGGGACGGCTTCACGCCACCATGGCGGCAGCCGCCCGATGGCCCCGGGCTGGCGAAGCATGTGGCGAATGCCTGAGCGGTACTCCGCACTTCGCAGACCTTACGAGTACATAACTACTCCGTACGAGTACGTATTCCAGCATCTGGAACGACCAGATTCTCGCGCAAACGGTAAATGGGTGATCCCGCTGGCCTCCGTGTTTCCTGTCGCTCACGTGAGGTGCCGTACAGGATACACAAACCACCTGCCTAATCGGCCTGGCCGCGGGGTAGAAGTTACCTCTAGGTTGCTCGGACGTCCCGAGCCCCAGCGTCAGCTCCTCTGGAGCGGTTGCCTCTGGTTGTTCAGGAAGGCGCCAGCCTCAACAGCCACGCACCTACCACAAGGGGGACGGGACCCGCTAAAGTTTAAAGGACGATTCGCGGCACTCCTGGCAGGAACCAAGGGCCAAGGCCACGACACCGTCTGCGGTTCATCATCGCCATCCTCCAACTCTCCATCAACATTATTCCCCATCCGCGCCTGTCCTCCGCCATCGCCGGCCAACCTCGTCCTCCTCCGTCTTCCAGCGTCTGCACAGTGCCCAACAAAGCACGCGCCCACCCGATACCCCATCGTTCTTGTAGCGGTACGTGCGTCTACGAGCGCTGCGCAGCTGGCCGCCCGGCATCCCCGAGCAGACGTGGCAACAGTCATCGTACACTGGCCTCTCTCCTTGCGGCCCGCGGCCGTGCGCAGCATGAAGCAGCTCCCCCAAACTAATTTCTGCACCTCTAGGCGTTGATTCGAATTCGCTTCCAGGCCTCGACACGCCCATCTCGATGTATTAGACCCTGTCGTTTTCGCCCCCGCGCGTGCACATTCTCTCCTCCTCCACGCCTACCCAGCGTCGTCTCTGGACCAGGCTTGCGTCATGAAGATTGCGTCGCTCATTGGCCTGGCCGGCCTGGCCGCGCTGTCGCATGCCGCCCGCGTCCCTCGAGACTACGATAATAATGACTACTACGTCCTCCACATCGACCCGTCAACACCGGCCCAACATGTCGCTGCGCGGCTCGGCTTGGAACATGAGGGCCAGCTGAGCGAACTCACCGACCACCACATCTTCCGCGCACCCAAGGTCGAACACGACGTCGTCAAGAGGGAGATCCAAGAGCGCAGGCGAAGAAAGCGCGACCTAGGAGGCCATGATGTTCTCGACAATGTCCTGCTCTCCACCAAGCAGGAGGCTCGCATGCACTTGGAGAAGCGTGTGATCCCGCCACGTGCCAGGGAAGCCCTTGTGTCCCGCGCAGTCGGGGAGCCGGTCGCTGCCGCCGTTCAGAAGCAGTCTCAGCTCATGAAGACGCTGGACATTGCGGATCCGATATTCGCCGACCAGTGGCATCTCTACAACACCGTCGAACTGGGCCACGACGTCAACGTTACGGGACTGTGGTTGGAGGGCATCACTGGCAAGAATGCGACTGTTGCTATTATCGACGACGGCCTCGACATGACCAGCCTTGACCTCAAGGACAACTACTTTGCAGAGGGCTCCTGGGACTTCAACGACCAAGGCCCGGAGCCAAAGCCGCGGCTGTCCGACGACAGGCACGGTACCCGCTGCGCAGGCGAGGTTGCCGCGGTCCGCAACGACGTGTGTGGCCTCGGCGTTGCTTACAACTCCCGGATTGCCGGTATTCGCATTCTCAGCAAGCCCATCACCGACGCAGACGAGGCCGAAGCCATGATCTACAAGTATCAGGACAACCAGATCTACTCTTGCTCGTGGGGCCCCCGAGACGACGGCAGATCCATGGAGGCCCCTGGTGTCCTCATCCGGAGGGCAATGCTCCAGGGAATCCAAAAGGGGCGAGACGGCCTCGGGTCCATCTACGTCTTTGCCAGTGGCAACGGCGCAGCGAGCGATGACAACTGCAACTTTGACGGATACACCAACTCCATCTACAGCATTACTGTGGGCGCGGTGGACCGAGCCGGCCAGCACCCTTCCTACTCGGAGCACTGCTCGGCTCAACTCGTTGTTACGTACAGCAGCGGCAGCGGTGATTCCATTGTGAGTTGTGCACTTTGCTTGATTGTGCCATTCGCAGTTTACTGACCAGACTAGCACACGACGGATATCGGGACCAACAAGTGCGCCACGGGCCACGGCGGCACCTCTGCTGCCGCCCCCCTGGCTGCTGGTATCTTCGCATTGGTCATGCAGGTCCGTCCGGATCTGACCTGGAGAGATCTCCAGTACCTCGCCTTGGATACGGCCCAGCCTGTCGCGGACAAGGACGCTGGCTGGCAGCAGACGAAAATTGGCAAGCAATTTAGCCACGTCTTTGGGTACGGCAAGATAGACTCTTATTCGCTCGTCGAAAAGTCCAAGACCTGGCAAAAGGTCAAACCGCAGTCCTGGTTCTTCTCGCCGTGGTTGCATGTCAAGAAGGCCATCCCCGAGGGCGACAAGGGGCTGACTGTCGAGTTCGACGTCACCGAGGACATGCTGAAGAAGGCAAACTTGGCTCGCTTGGAGCACGTTACAGTCACGATGAACGCGGACCACACGCGCCGTGGTGATTTGAGTGCTGATTTGATCAGCCCCGAGAACGTGGTCAGCCACATTGCGACAGCTCGCAAGGACGACAGCCACTATGGTGGCTACGACGACTGGACGTTCATGAGCGTCGCTCACTGGTAGGTTCAGTATGGTGGATGCTTTTGTTGGGATATTGACTGACGTGTTATTTCAGGGGTGAGTCCGGAGTCGGCAAGTGGACTCTCATCGTCCGGGACACGGTGAAAAACGAGCACAATGGCACCTTTGTCGATTGGCACCTGAAGCTGTGGGGAGAGTCGATCGACGCGAGCAAGGCGACACTCCTACCCCTGCCCAGCGTTGATGACGACGCGGAGCACGACGTTATCTCGTCGACGGTCACGCCACCTGTAGCAACCGCGACGGTCGCGACGGTCACGACCAAGCCTGAAGCCACCCATGACGATACCGTGGCAAAGCCGACAGACCACCCGGAACGGCCCACGAAGGCGGGACCTAAGCCGACCGGGACAGAGACCAGCACCGACGTGGCCCAAGAGACCACCTCGACGCCGACTTCATGGATCTCCAAGTTCCCCACATTTGGCGCCTCCAAGACGGCCCAGATCTGGATCTACGGCGCCCTGGGCCTCATCGTCGCCTTCTGCATCGGCCTGGGCATCTACCTCTTTGTTGCTCGCCGCCGCCGCCTGAGGAACAACCCGCGCAACAACTACGAATTCGAGCTCATCGACGAGGAGGAGGAGCGCGACGCCCTGAAGTCGGGCGAGAAGGGCGCGGCCGGCGGCAAGACGGGGCGCCGGACCCGGGGCGGGGAGCTGTACGACGCTTTTGCAGGCGGGAGCGACGACGACGACGAGTTCGACGAGTACAGAGACCGGTCGGCGGAGAGGCTGGACGGGGTCCTCGAGGAGGACCGGTACGAGGTGGGCGAGGAGAGCGACGACGAGGGCGACGACGAAAAGGCCGAGTCGAAGCCGCTGGGCGGTCGCGGTTGAGGATGGGGCAGTCGAGGCACGGCACATTAGTTGGCGATGGTGGCAGAGGAGGGGAGACATTGACGGAGTGTCGTTTGGTATACCGTGGTGAAGTGCATTGCCAGTACCTGTATGGGATAAAAGGAGTTTTTGTCTTTACCGCACTGCCCGTGTCTATTAGCATTATGAATAGAGGTTTTGGAAGGTCTTTGAAATTGCCGTGCTCTATGAAGCCGAAAGGGCCTCGTAATTAATTTAATCAATGCGTGAATTGCATGCCGACGGCTGCCTACTCGCAACGCCACAACGCCCTGCCTCGTTGACACATTCAGCCCAGCCCATCCTCTCTTGTCTATAAACGGACCCGGCGTCAAATGGCTACGGCCCCCTCGCCGCCCTCCTTTTGCATCTCCATGACGTAATTCTCCCACAGCTCGGCGACGTCGCCGTAGAAGGCGACGTGGGCGTCGGCGAGGCCGCCGAGCTGGGCCTTGAACTCGGCGCGCTTGATGCGCTCAAAGTCGGCGACCTCGCGGACGACCTCGTCGTCGAACAGGTCGCTCGTGTGGCGGGCGCGCTCGACCTCGGTCGTCAGCTCCTCGACGCGCAGCTCGAGGCGGCGGGTGCGCTCGCGGCGGGCCTGCTCGTGGTCGACGCCGCGGACGTCCTCGATCTTGGCGCGGATGAAGCCGCCGGCGCCGCCGCCGTGGCCGCCGTGGCCCGAGTGCAGGGCGTCGCGCTCGGCGGTGGACTTGTTGAGGTACTCGGTGAGCTGCTCGTGGTCGAGCTGCTTCTGCTCGCGGGCGCGGAGGAGGTTGCGCAGGGAGAGGGAGTAGGCCTGCATGTCGCGCAGGGAGCCGAGGTAGTCCTGGTCGGTGAGGTCGCGCAGCTGGCGCAGGTGGGCGGCCGTGTCCTCGACCGAGGCGGCGAAGGCGTGGACGGCGGGCTCGACGCCGGGCTCGAGGGTGATGAGGCGCTGGAACTGCTCGGCGAGGTCCTTGAGGTCCGTCTCGAGGTCGGCCTCGCGGCGGACGACGCGCGCCACCACCTTCTCGATGTGGCCGAGGTCCTCGTCGAGGCGGTCGCTGCGGTCCTTGACCTCGATGAAGCGGCGGTCGGGCTTGTGCACCTTTGTGAAGGCGTTGATGAAGGTGTCGGCGAAGTTGTCGAAGACGCCGCTGGGCCCGCCGGGCTGGCCGCCGGGCCCGCCGGGGTCGCCGCCGGCGACGCTGGCGCGGGCGCCGCGGCTGCGGACCGTGGCGTTCCAGTCGGGGCTCTCGAGGAAGACGTGCAGGATCGGGGCGCGGCGCAGCGTCGGGTGCAGGGCCAGGCGCGCGAGGAAGCGCTGCAGCGAGCGGGCGCGGCGGGCGGTGAAGTCGGCGCCGAAGCGGTCGCCGCGGACGTACTCCATGCGCTGCTTGTCGGGCAGCGGCGGCACGGCGGCGGCGGGATAGTCGCGCGTGAGCTGCTTGTAGAGGAAGACGAAGTCGGTGAAGCGGCGGCGGACGGCGGTGCTCTGCTTCTGGAAGGACGGGAAGGTCGACTGCGAGGCCGGCAAAGTCAGCCACGGGCACAGGTTGCACACGCGTAGGGGGAGGGGGGTTACGTCGGTGGTGATGAGGTACGACACAAAGGCGTCCTTGCTGCCGTCGTTCTCCTTGAGCGGCGCGCCGACGCCGCACTCGAGGCGCTCCTCGCCGAGCGCCTCGGCCTCGGCATGCTCAACGCCCGCGCCCGCGCCCTCGGCGGCGTGCCCCGGGTCCTCGCCGGGGGGCGCCGGGCGCGACGTCTGCTCGTGGACGTGCTCGCTCCACGAGACGCTGGAGAAGGTGCCGCTGTCCTGCGCGCGGTCCTGGTCGGTGACCGCCATGGCTGCGTCGTCGGATGGCGCGGCCGGCGGGCTGCTGCGTCGGTGCGTCGGGGCTCTCGGGGACGGGGGGAGGGAGAGAGGCGGCAGGGGGAGCGGGACGGGGCAGGCGGCTGGTGAGGCGAGTCGAGGGTGAGGCTGCGGGATGAGGTTCGAGGCTGCGATGATGGCGGATGGGGAGGCACAGCTGGCGGGAGCTCGGAGGGCCGCGGTGCTAGGCGGGGACATGTGGCCACCGAGGCATGCACGGCTCGTCGCCTCTCTCTGCAGACGAGAAGTTGTGTCAACAGCCGAGACGACTCGATGAGGCGTCGGGAAAGCTTCCAGCTTATACGCCCAGCATTCTGTCTCTTTCGTTGCCGTTTGTGCTGTCCATGTCTACAGCACAGCGGTACCTTGCTATCTAGCCGTCGAGCAACGCCGCATGCGACGATGACGATGACGCAGCCCCGCGACTGTGCCACTCAGCACCACCAGCCACAAATCAGTGAATCGTGATCACACACAGCACATCAGGCACAAAGCAGGCACAGTCGGTAACCAAAGCGCAGTCTATTCCGCCGTTCCTTCGAGAACGAGATGTCTATGTATTTCCACTCTCCCGCGGCCGCTTCGCCTTTTTCAGCTGAAACAGCCAACCCGTGCGTGTCTCAGTATGCCACCCGTCCAGTCATACATGGTGAATAAAACAAGTCGTAGAATAATAGAGTGGGTGGCGCATGTCACAGTGATGGGGGCTTTTTCTCCGCTCTATCCTGCCTCGTCCTCCTTCCTTACTGCTTTTGCTTGCTGTCGTCCTTGGCTTTGGGCTCCTCCTCGGCCGTCTTGGCCGTGTCGCGCTCGGCGTCCACCATCTCGCCAGCCGGCGACGTCTCCATGCCTGCGGCCTCGGCCGACACCTTGCGCTCCTCCTTCTCGTCAATGTCGTCGACGTCGCGGGGCGTCGCCATGCCCGTGCTCTGGCTCTCCTCGTTCTGCTCGTTCTCCTCCTCAATCAGCTCCTGCTGCTCCTTGAGCACCTCGAGCCGCTGCTTGTTGGTGGCCGCGCCCTCGGCGTTGTGCACCTCGAGCTCGATCTCGTGGAACAGCTCCTCGGGGATCGACGACAGCACGCCGACGAGCGCGTCGATCTGGCTCGAGCCCTCGCCCGACCCCTGGCCGTACATGTAGGCGTTGCTCAGCACCAGCAGCGTCGACGGCACGCCGTCCCTGAGGCGCAGGTCGAGCCACGTCTGCAGGTCCGTCCGCATCCGCGCCGGCGACACGCTGTGTGTGCGGATGCCGCGCGCCGCGCAAGCCATCTGCAGCTCCAGCACGGTGAGGCTGTCGACGCCCTCGAAGCTGATCGCCTTGTCGTCCCGCTTGATCTGCCTCATGCGGTGGCGGATCTGGTACCGCAGCATCATGTCGGTCCCGAACGTGTTGAGGTTCATGTACCGGCACATGGACACCAGCTGCGGCCGCGACAGGTTGTCCAGCGTCAGGTCGTCGCGGAAGATCTTGCACACCTTGACCACGTCCTCGTCGGTGGGCGTCTCGCCCGTCGACCGCACCTTGCGGAAGAAGTTGGCAAACTCCTCCTTTTGCGCCGTCGCCTGGCTCAGCGGCAGACCAGTCTCCCTGAGCGTCTGCTGCAGGAAAGTGCTGACCTCCTTGCGCGTCGATCGCAGGATGCTGGCCTTGGCGTCCTTGGACTTTTGGCCCTCAAAGGTGCTCGGCAGCATGTTGGGGAACAGCTTGAGCGCCAGGGGCAGCAGCGCCTCGCCCAGGGGCACGATGATGAAGACGGAAAAGGGAACCAGGCGCCCGAGGTCCTGGACGGTTCGCTGCAGCTGCTTGTGCTCCCTACGCGTCAGGTCGTAGCCGGCGGCCATCTTGAGCGCTAGCCTCCAGCTGATGCGGACCTCGGTGACGAGAAGCTTGCTGCCGTCCCAGTAGTGCCGTGCCTCCTTCTTGACCTTTTGCCACAGCGTCAGTTTCTTGTCCTCCTTGTCGGCCTTTGCGACCTCCTGCTTCTCTGCGAGGTCGCCCTTCTTGGCTGCCAGGTCGGCGATGGCGACCTCGGCCTTTGTCAGGCCCTCCTTGGCCGACGCATCCTTGCTTGCGACGTCGGCGCCGTCTTTCTTGGTCGCGCTGTCGTCTTTTGATAGGGGCTTCTTGGCCTGCTCGACGTTGAAGCCGGGAGGCGGGCTGGAGTTTTGCGCGTCGGACCGGTGGTGCTCGGTGCCAATCTGGCGCATGGGGAACAGGAGCGCCAGCGCAGGGACTTGGGCGTTTCGGCCGACGTGTCGCGCCAGGAGGGCCGGCGAGATGCCTCGGGACAGGTGCCTGGCTAAGGTGCAGCGTGTCAGTCATGGTCAACCAGGTCGCTTGGCTGCGAAGAGCTCACCATTCCCCAGCAAGGGGTTGCGAGCAGCCGCCCTCCGGGCAACGGCGGACGAGGCGCTCATGGCGGTAGAGAACGGTTGGGGGGATTGTGTAAGGAGCGGCAGTCGGTTACGCTGACATGGGGGCGTCGGTGGTTCAAATGGGGGGGTTGTGAAAAGGAAAGAAGAAGAAGAGGCGATGGTGTTTGATGGAGAGGGTCAGCGAATGCGTGCGCCTGCGAAGTCTGAATGTCATAATTGGCGGGCTCCACGGATGGGCCATGGACTGGACCCCCAAAACGGAACCCGGCGATAAGATTCCGTGCCGAGAGATCCAGCCGCGGTACGTACCGTTCGTTGAGATCACGTGAAGGTCCACGCTCCGCTTTGGCGTCGACCGTTGAACGGCGAGCTTCCACCGCCTCACTTCATTCTCAGTTTTCACGTCTCGATGCGAGCGGCAAACATACGTCATCAGCAGGTTCGGATTGCAGAAACTTGTTTCAGCTGCCTGCAGGCGCTGAAGAAAGCGGATCAAATCGGGTTTTGCCTGGAGCAGCAGATCCTCGAGTGGCACAAGGCCTGCCTCCAACTCGCCCGCATCAACTGATACACATCCCCTCCGTGACTGTACGAGGCGCCCTGAGTCGCTATGCAGCGCGGCGGCGGCTACCCTGCCTCCAGCCTGTCGAGAGCCTCAGCGCGATGTACTAGCTGGGAGTTGGATGAGAAGTCGGCATGCTCGTACTTCGTACTTCGTATCACCCCAGGTTATGGGCCGCCATGGACAGTGCTTCCGCTTTGAACAAAGACCGGTGCAAGACAATGACTGCAGCCAAATTACCATGAAGATCGACACGGACTTGGGTGACTGCCCGATGAGAGAATCAACCCGCATTCATGCGCTTCTTCCACCCGTCCCTCCAGCTGCCCTTGATCATCTGCAGCGAGAGTGCTTTCTGCCGCGCCGCCGAGTCATACGCGTATCTGATCTCCTCCGGCGTGAAGTTGTCGCGCTTGAGCTTAGACAAGTGGTAGCACTGCACAAGACAGCTAAGTCTGCAGCCTGATGAGCATGCTAGCCACCTCGGCTCGGGGGAGGACCAGACTCACAGTGCCGCAAACGAAAAGCAGGTACAGAAAATAGCCGCCTTGAACACAGACGACGCGTCCGTCTCTGGCTGGCACGGGCCGGGGGTGTCCTTGCCGCAGTGGTACGTGATCGCATCGGGGTCCTGCTCGCTGTTGTCCTCCCTGGTGAGGACAATCATGTCGAGGCAGGTCGCGACCGCGGCCACCCACATGACGGGCGATGCAACGAGGAGGGCGATGTACCACCCGGCCGGCCTCGGCGTCTTAGGCGACGCGGGCTTCATGGCAAGGTGCGCGAGCAGCAGCAAGACGTTGAGACTTGCCTGGATACCCTGAGTTAGCATGGCCATGTAGCACAAGTGTATGGCCACCTACACAGGCGATGTTGTATCCGGCGAGCGGCAGAACCGATGGGACGCCCGCGCCGACGGCGACGACGCGCCCCGCGGAGCCGAGCACGAAGATGCTGAGGAACCACCGGAGGAGCCCAAACAGGTTGGCGTTGCCGTACACTCTGGTGATTCTGTGCGCGAGGGCCCTGTCCTCGGGCCGGGGCGCCGACAGGGGCGTCGACCGGGAAGCCTCCTTGTCGGCTGCCGGGTCCGGGCCCGGATCCGCGGCCGGGTACGTTGGTCGCAGGTCCGGCAGGAGGCCTCTTCCCGATTCATCGCGCCGGCCCATGTCACCCGAATGCCGCTGAGAGTCCGCCGATAGTATGTCGCTGATGCTGACCGCCGTGCGCTACCCTGCTGCGCGGCCTCGCGACGTCTGCGCGTGTGCAAAGGAGGCAATGGGTCTTTTGGGATGCAAATGCGTAACGCAGTTTTGGAGGCGGGAGCGTCAGCCTCGACGATGCTCACATGACTGGGCGTTCGGCAGTCTCCCCAGATTGCGGCCTTGGCGGTTGCGAGGTTGGCACCGTTAGCCGTATCCAGTTTAAGCTTATTTTGTCTTGGCGGGTCTAGCCGCCGTCACACCCCTGAGTCCCTGGCACCCATTTGGAGCACAGCTGAGTTCAGAATTCCAGGGCCTGCCTTTGGGAACAAGTACGGCAACAGTGGCCACCGTGAGAACATGGTGAGAAGATCCCAGAATTCTGCACCCGCCTAGCAACTCAGCTCATCTTCCGCCATAAGAACTCGACGTAGCCTAATGCGAGACCGAAATAATATCTTTTTATGATATGTCGGATGTCTGAATGGCTTCTGACTGATCTCGGGTGTTTCTGTCCCTCGTCTTGTATTTATTCATCGCCCCTTTATAAGACTCCTCGGTCATCAGCAGCAGGTCGCATTCGCTACTGTAACCATGCGTCTGATTCAAGCAGGACTTCTTTTTCTGGCCCCTTGGGGCGTTTCTGCAGAGCTTTTCGGCGACACCTTAAACCACCAGGCGGTTAATTTTACAGACCTTGGTACGGTACGGGTGCCCGAAGAATTGCTCACCTCTCGGCTACCCGATGACACATACGAAGAGAAGAACCTCACTTTAGTCGAGATTCCTGATAGCTATCGAGCACTGCTTGAGCTGCAGAAGCGAGAGTGGCAGTCGGGCATTGCTTATGCTGTTGCCGGTGGTGCTATGGCAGCCACGGGTTTGGCAGCCATTGGCCCCGAGTATCCAGTTATTGCAGTGCGCCTGTGGCTTGTCCGCGACACGCCGACATACGACAAGGCCGACGTATGGAAAAGGGCCCAAACTGTCACGTTATTCGAACATGCGGCCGCGTACGCCTTTTTCGCCATCGGTGGTGGCTTTGTCGGCCAGTGCATCGGTAACTGGGGTGACTTGGTCTCGGGCGTCATCGGCAACGCCTTCGCCTCAGGAGCTACAAAGGATGTCCGAGAGGACAAGAAAAAGCGAGACCACGAGCTTCACCGCCAAGGGTTTTTGGAGCGCTGGGACCATGACTCCAGACAGCACGACGAACTCAAGCGATCCGGGAACAACTGCAGTCCTTTGGAGAGTGCTCTTGTTTACAACTCGGACATAGCCTCGAGCGCCGACGTGGATGACCTATCGCACGTGAGGGTAGTCGAAGCCGATGCTGAGCGCCGAGGTGGCCACGATAGCGGGCGAGTCCGAACCCGCGAGCCACCGGTCGATGATCGCTGCTTTTTCCTCCTCCGTGCCGAAATCGTCCGTATACGCCGGGCAGCCCCCTAACAGAGCGGCTAGCTCCGCCGCAAGACCCTTAGTCGGGCAGTAGAGGATAATCCTATCCCGATCGCTCTCGAAGAGGTCCTTCCGGGACTAGCGCGTCTAGACGAGGCGGGCTGCCCTCTTATATAGAGAGCCCAAGCGCCGCTCGCGACGAACGATATACCGGATGTTAGGCCGGTTAGTTAATTCTCGGACTACGCGCGGGTGCAAGCGATCCCGAATCCTATAAAGAATCCAGAAAGGTACACTAAAATGACTGACAACGGTTAGAGGTGGACGAGGACAACAAACCAAGAAAAGCACAAAATAAAGCCAACACTCTATACTTATATTTAAGAGTCCAGGGCACAACTCCAGTAAGGGTCTCTTGACCATTCTAATATGATGGATGCGGGCCCGTGCGACTGCTGGTTGGCATGGACTGGGTGGGGGGGAAGGAGACTGAGCCCAAACCGGCGCCATAATCCTGCGTGGCGGAAATAAAAAATGTTCGACAATCTGTCCCCTTCCACCTCCTTTTGCCTCGGCATCAAAGACCTCAGCCAGGCCAAGGCGGCGGCTGCTGCTCGGAATGGCGACTCCGTTCCGATGAATAGCAAAGCCATACCCAGCGCGGCCCTCAAGTGAGAGGGGCCCATCAGAATAGACAACCAGAGTTCGCGAGGATAGTGCTTGAGTCATTCCTGAAACTCTGCTGCCGTCTTCTCTTTTGATGTGGTCTGCAGATGCCTGGCCTGCAGTAGGGCAGGCCTTGGGCAGCTGACTAGCAGGCGGGAGTGCCTATATGTAAGACGAGCGGTATCCACTAATACCATGTACGAGAATAACGCATTACTTTATGCATTTGACCGTGTCATACAACCGTGCGCTGTTATTCCCCAAACGAGACTGCCATTATTTACTAGGCAAGGACACATGGGCCGGGCCTGTGCTTTTAAGGGCCAACGAGCATAACGGCGCTGTCATGGCAGGAGTGTTTCACGTAGGATACCCTAGCTCGTCAAGTGGGATGCCCTGACTCGGCAAGTGGGATGCATAGAGTTTCGACTTCTTAGCGTCTACGAAGACGACCTCAATAGTTATTCTAACGGCGCCTGGAATCATTATAAAGCTACGATAATTCCGTCTCCGGATCCCATCATTCAACTCACAGCATCACTTCATTCAACTCGCAGCATCACTTCATTCGACTCGCAGCATCACTTCATTCAACTCCCAGCATCACTTCATTCAACTCCCAGCATCACTTCATTCTTTCACTACTATCGCACTCAGAACACTGATCAACCGCACTAAGTCAAGATGAAGGCTTCCATGACAATCGTTTCCTTTATTCTCGCGTTTGCTACAGCCAATCCTGTTCAACGCTCGAAACTCGTCGACAGAGTAAGTATCGTCCAGGCAGCGAATCAGTCGTACCCTAACCGACATCACAGGCCACTCCCGAGGAGCTGCCGCTCTGCAATGGAAAGTCCGCTTTCAGCATTCCCGGCGAGAATTGCCGAGATTTGCCGGTTCCAGCTCCTAAGGCGGCCGCGAAGCCCGAGGAGCTGCCGCTCTGCAATGGCAAGTCCGCTTTCAGCATCCCCGGCGAGAATTGCCGAGATTTGCCGGCTCCCGCGGCCGCGAAGCCCGAGGAGCTGCGGCTCTGCAATGGCAAGTCCGCTCTCGACATCCCCGGCGAGAATTGCCGAGAGTGGCCGGCTCTCGCTCCGGAGGGCAAGCCTGGTTCGACGCCTGGGCAGCCAGGACAGGGGCAGTCAGCGACCGGATCTACCCAGCAGTGCCGCGACGATTTGAACAAGAGCGCGGTTATTCAGAAGAACCTCTGCAAGCAGTTGACGCAGCAGAAACCTACGGAACTTACCGCACCTCTCCAGCGCACTTTGCCAAACTGCAGCATTTCTTCCCTCACTGAAGTCTGTAAAGATATTCCACAAAACTAAGAAGTCGGCTTCGTTATCCACTACAACCTACTTCTATAAGCAACGGACTCAAATCGCACAACCCTACTAGCTGCGGATTCTTTATAGGATATGAAAAAGAACAAACATAGGGGCAACTTCTTTGCTATAGAATAGAGGGGAATAGCGCCAGGGGCCGATTAGGGCGACAAAACCCGATGATAGATAAGATCTTTTTATACAGTAAATGGAATTCTCGCGAAGAGAGCATGCATTGCCTACACCAAAAGTAGAACGCGCGCTCCGACAAGTAGCGCGCAATTGACAGTTATGGACTGTGGTCTACGTGTGACAGCATGACAGGCGTACGGTTTGCCCAATCACAAACTAGCTTTTCCAACGCAGAGATACACCTTAAGTGGGCAAGGCATTTCAATCGCTAGTCTTGGGCATCGTCAGCGCAGGCAAAACAGTCAGGAAAGTCGCTGGAAGAGTGGTTCGGCTGTGACGAGCATCTTCGGCGCCCTAACATGGGGATGAGTCGCGTGGACGGTATAATGTTATCCTCTTTCTCACTTTCTGTATCCTCCACGCTCCGCCTGGTCCCAGGGCCCTTACCCCGTGCTTTCCTTGCAAAGGCTTCCGTCGTTTACCTTGCTATCCAAGCTTCGAGGGGACCTACACTAGAGTCCACGGAGCAATCTCATACTAAAGTGGCGCACTTATATTACTATAGCCTAGGTACGATCTCCGATCTATTACTCACCGTAACCCGACGCCCTAACCTTACTGCTACTATAAACCCGTCGGTTTATCCCTTAGGAACCCAAACCGCTATATAAGGCTAAGTAGCGGCAGTGAGGGCGAGTAGATCTTACATTTACTCTACGAGTGAATGCATTAAGCCATCGCAACTATCTCCCTCCTTAGCCGGCTTCTTAATAGTATTAGTATACGTCCTACGCTACTAAAACTGGAGTGCCCGTAATACTTAGTTATAATATATTTATAACTAGACCGCCGCGGCACTAGCTGTACGTCTAGTGTCGTGGGCACAGGCTGTGAGTCTGGCTGCAGGACGCTTATACGTACGACAATGTCCCTTTGAGATTCCTGGTGACCAGGAATGCAGCACGCGCGTGAACTGCCCCTATCGCACGGAAGCGGCGTTGCATTCTCCTAGGAACAGCGTCGCAATCTACCCTGGGTATGTAGGGAGAAAGGTACTCGCACCTATATGCTAAAAGTAGAATAAAGTATCTCCTCCATTTTCAATACTAAACTTTCTTTTGGATGGAAGGCACGGCCATCCCGATATGACCAGCATGCTTCGGCCGTTTGACGACTTCGCAACTCGGACTTTGAGAGTGATTCAACACCCCTATCATTCTTCGTCATCCAATGATGAAGTGTATTGCTTAGCGGGCTGAGGACGTCCCACCCGCACACCGAATACAATAATCGCTGCACAAGTCAACAGACACCCTGTGGAGATGAACGGTAACCCGATCCAAAACTCTCCCCAACCTAGGCCAATCCTAAATGTCGCTGCCATCAATGGGCCTGCGACCAGCATGCCAATGGTCTCCAGCACGCTGATGGCAGTAAATAGTATGCCTATATGGCGCTCGCCCGCTACAGAGGCGAGTAGGCTCTTCATGGACGGGCCGTATCCGGAACCGAGGGCGTATACCACGAGGCTTGCGATGAGCATACCGGAGTTGCTGGCTAGACCTATACCGAAAGTGCCAGTGACCAATGCCAGAATACCCGCCCGCGCGAGCCACGAATCCTTGACTTGCGGCGGGAGACTGAACTTGACTAGAAGCACTTGGCTCACGATGGGGAGTATTGCGGCGACCAAAGCAAGGTTCACAGAAGCACTGAGCGACGAGAGTAAAGCCGCCTGCGTGATTGACCCATGTTAGCGACGGTCCGCAAAGAAAAAAGGTGCATTGGATGCACGAGCGCATCTTACCTCTGACCAAGTCCACCCAAAGCGCTTCGTGGTGTATTGCATCAGGATAACCGACACATACGTGCCGAAAGTGGTGAAAATCAAGCTAAAGAGAAGCAAGCCAAGTCGTTTGTTTTCCCAGAACAAGCATTGGATCGACGCCAACGTCTCCTCCACAGCGGCGGAGATTCGTGATGACGGTCCACTGGTCGCAAGTGAATCTGGGTCGCTATCGTCAACGATCTCGTTGGGCACCGCCAGTCGGCGGGTCTCGGGAAACGTCAAAGCGAGCAGCACGGCGGCTGATAGACACCCGAATCCGACGAGTACAGAGAACCACGCGCCGCGGGCCATGGCCATGTACGCCAGTGGGCCGGATATCAGCTCACCCCCTATTGTGGTCGCGGCAAGGTAGAAGAATGTAATGGACCTGCGGCAGAAGATGAACTCAGCCTTAATGCTTAACGCCAGGGGTTTGCGTTTGTGCCCTTACCGTTGCGCTTCAGTAGAGACGTCGCTGGCGATGGCTAACACCATGGCCGAGAAAACAAAAGGGCCGCCACCAATCAAATTGAATTGAGTGGCCAGCCATATCAAGCGAATCGGGAAGACGTCTGGGAAGCGGCCTATGCAGGTTATCGAGTAAGCCCAGCTTCGATGAACTGTTCAGGGAGTATGGAACCAGGGTCCACGGTATGGTGAGGCCTACAGATGACAATCTCGGCAGCTTCAACCATGGTCATGCCGAGAAGAGACAAGCTGAGTGTGACCTTGCGCCCATATCTATCCGCCATAATGCCGTAGGGAACGGCCGTGAGAAGGCCAGGGATGAGGGCAAAGGTCATCTCCCAGCCTTGCAACATTGATAGGTCGGACTGCACGACCTCATCCTTGCACCGCGGATCCTCGGGCGTTTCGACGACATCGGGGTAGTGTCCACGGCATATAATACCCTCCTGTATCTGGGCCATTGGAACAGTCAGCAGCTTGACCCCAATCTCAACAGCCGCGAGCAGCAAGAGGCATGGGATTGCAACGGCGAGGCGTCGCGAAGTGGCAGGCTGGTGCCCATGAGATTTGATGGAAGCGGCCTCGCTATCGTCTTCATGGGAGGGTCGGAGAAGGGGGCTGCACTCAGCACTGCTGGCTGCGGGAGCCATGGCTTCGTAAAGGTAGAATTGAGCGTTGATTGATTGCTGAACACCATGCCTCGGCGGCAAAACGTGGAATGAAAGGAACCGAATAAAGGGAATACCTCGGAAGGATATTTCGTGCAATCGCTTATGGTAAGTAAGCAACCTGCTCCTGGTAATTAAACACATGAACCCACATGGCGTCTTTTCTCGTGGGCCAGCTGAACCCGCAGAGGCTCCGACTATGTGGTCGGTTCTATCCGTAGGCTCCATTGGCTCACGAGACAAAACTCGCGCACACGAAAAGGGAAACCCCCTGGGGCTAGTCCGTATTACTAGCCTGCATCGTCACGCATGTACTCGTACATACGAGTATCCCCTAGCAACCCCCCCATTGGCTCTCCGATTTAAAAGTTCCCTGGGATTTGGCTGACCAATACGGACAAGATTGCCACAAGGGAAACACTTGCGTTCCCCAATCTTCTTAGTCTCTTATATCTCCAAGCATGTCGCATAGACAACGAGTGCGTTTAAGTTATAGGCTATGAAGAATGTGAGAGCAGCCGCTAATTTTTGGGATATCGAGGGCCATGGATGTTGACCTGCGGTCTACCGCAGACGAGTTGTTTAACTCGCAGCTACGGCAGGAGTTTGACTTTAATCTGCCTTTCTCACAGACCATCTTATCGATTCTTCCCTCATCGTGGTTCATTGCTGCCACTCCCGTGTACGCATCTTACTTGTCGCATGATTACTATGCTCCGTGGTGTCCTCGTCTCGGCCATGTTCAAGAAACCGCTCGGGTTAGAGTAATCTCGAGCAAAAGAGTCTGCAGCCGTGGCCCGGATAAGCCCCCATACTGACAGCATAGAAAACGGTCTGACAATGTTTCACGATATCTGGGCTGGCATCATTGAGCTTGGCCTCGGCATAGACCTTCTAGCAGCGATGGTCGGCGGAGCTTCCTTTCTGGTGGTGCTGCCTGGGCTAGATGGGCTCAGCAAGCAGCCAAAACCGTAGGCTTAAGCTGACAAGACCAGACCTAGCTATGACTCTGGTTTTTGTTCCGCATCGCCAGAAGAATGGCCTCAGCTCGTATCGCGTGGAACCAACAAGACCAGAAACGGGAACGGAGAATCGACGGATTCAGTATGCAACTAATGAAAGGTTCTAAGAGCATTGCTGTGCTATATCCTCTGCTTTGCCACCTTCCGTCACGATTGGATCAGCACAGTCTACTTGCACAAGATGACTCTCAACCCCATTTTCGGTGGCCACTATCAGCAACGCACTTAACTGGTGGCCATATACACAGGCAGAATCCAGCCCAATCGAGAACTTGCCCTGTTGTAGACCACGCTTCGCATCGTGTCCGAATACGACTGTCGTCGGAACTTGGCACGTTTCCTGCCAGTGATCCCACGTGGCCGCCCAACCTTCGGCCCCGGCCGCTTCCATCGGCATCTGCCCACCATCAGCCGTGCGGACGAGACTGCGCATGTGCATTATGCTATGCGGGTCCTGCTGCTCTAGAGGAACGCCGGGGACGAGGCCTGCGTGCACGATGACAAGACGGCCGAGCGAGGTGTTGTTGGGGGGGAGCCCGACGCGGAGGATCAAGGGCAGAGAGGCGAGCCAGTCGAGCTGGGCGGGAGAGAGCCTGGCCGCGGTGATGTAGCTCGTGCTGTTGCCGCTAGTAGCGGTCACGCGATTGTCCAGGGGCGCCGAGTGGACGTTTTTGCATGTCTGATCAGCTTGGGAGTTCCCATGTAACTTGACACAACTGCTTCCCGAGCTCGAGTCTGTGGAGTCTTCCGATGTAGCTCCTGCCGATACTGGCTGATGTAGCTCGGCTTTTAATTCCGCGGCGGCGAGTAGCACGGCGTTGTCATGGTTGCCTCGGACAGCGCTGGCACCAAGCCTGATAGCCATGTCGACGACACCCGGGCTATCGGGGCCCTTATTAACCAGATCGCCAACCAGTATGAGATGATCACCCTCGGATTTGTCAAACTTGACTTTGTCTAGGAGTGCCTGCAAAGTGTTCCTCATCCCATGGACATCGCCGACGATGACCAGGCGCCTTGCTGGTAACTTGGTAGGCCCCGGCGATGAGGCTGTGTTGGCAGACTCGGTACAATGCGGGATGAGATGGCCGGGTAGGTCGGCGATGAGCCTCTTGACCTGAAACGTCTTTCCCGCAGCTTCACCTGATGCCATCGTTGCTGTGTCCATGTATGTGACCTCTTTTGGAATTGCGAAATAGAGCAGCAGGAAGTAGAGCTGTGGCTTACCTACGTTCTAGCTGAATCGGGATGACCCTAGAAGTGAACCGAACTGCATGGCTGGGCAGAAGCTGACGCGCTCCAATGTTAATCCGAGGGCTCCACCCTGTGCTGTAAAGGTAAAGGTTGGAGAGCGTGAGTCTCCTGGCTGATAGACTCATGGCTGAATTGGAACGGCTGGTATAACTCTGGAATGGCTGAAGCAAAACAATTTTGGGGCCGGGGCCACCCATGTTGAATTTCAATGGGCATGTAGTCGGAGGGAATATACACACGTATGAACATGTACCCCCAGACATTCGACTACCCAGCTGCAATCGACGCTTTCCCGCCGCACACTTGACAACCCCCCTGTGAGCGGTATGCATGATACCCATGGGTACCCCGAAGCTCAGCATAGTCACGGCCCCAAGCGACCTCATAAGATAGCCTGAGTCCGAACCCTCCTCAAGTGACAGCGCGCGTGGTTGTCCTCGAAGAGGTTCGCCGTCGCCATCCCCGCGCCAAATGGAACGGAGCCCTCGCAGCCAACGGCCTGTTTCCGCCACTCCCCCCAAATGACCAGCTTAGCTGACCGTACAACATGCTCTCTGCAGACTTCAAGGAAAATTCTACAGTACCGTCTAATAACTCGCCATGTAACTTCTTTATCATAGCAAGGCTTCGCCGACGGAAGCACAGACAGTAGATATTGTTGGGTGCAGCTGCCAATGCTTGGCAGATAGCCTTGAGCGAGCTTTCCACCGACTCTGCACTGTTGCGGTTATCGGTTAGCAAGAGGACAGCCTCCAGAGGAGCAACTGAACTTTACCAAAATCGAAGACCTGGGCTACCCAGGACGTGCTCCCAGCGCCCCAGGAGTCTAGTACATGCACTGGGCCGAGTCTAGCGGAAACTAGGAAATATGTGACACCGTGGGCGCAAGGGGCAGGCCAGCAGTGCACACCCGAGAGGGTAAGTTCAACCGCGAATTCTTCCATAGACGCTCAAGTATCCTGCTTGTTTGTCACAGGTGGAGAATGCAGAGGAACCGCGTTCGACAGGTCCATGGTCTCACGGGAGCCGCTGGTGGCCAGCACCGCACCGCTCCGTCTTGCAAGCCACTTGAGCAGCTTCGTCATTAGCAGTTGCCTATTCACCGGCTTGGAGATGTAGTCATCCGCGCCTTTCTCCAAGCAGCGCTCCATGTCGCCCTTGAGCGCGTAGGCGGTCATGGCGATGATGGGTATGCGCAGGCCGCTGTTCCTTATCTGGACCGTCGCCTCGTAGCCGTTCATGATGGGCATGCTGATGTCCATGAGTATCAGGTCGAAGGCGTCGGGCGCGGCGGACAGCATCGACACTGCCTGGGCGCCGTCGGGGACGACTGTGATGTGTGTGAACCTGAAGGCATGCAGCATTCCGACCAGAACCTTCTGGTTGATGATGTTATCCTCGGCTGCGAGGATCCGCATCTTTGGTGCCAGTTCCATCAGCTGCGTCAGCTGCGCCGCGGCGTTGTCGCCTCGTGGGTCCTGCTGCCGCGACGGTTCGCTGCCGCGCTCTGGCTGCGCGTTGACGGCGCGGATCTGCCGAAGGCTGTTGAGCTTCTTGAGCTTGACCGAGAACCAGAAGATACTGCCCTGCCGTTCCGGGTTAGGTCTGTATCCAATATCCCCACCCATCAGCTCAGCGAGCGATTTCGCGATGGACAGTCCGAGGCCAGTCCCCTGTTGGCGCTTCTGATACGTAGTATCGAGCTGCGTGAATGGCTTGAAGAGTTTCTGGGCGGCATCCTCGGACACGCCACGTCCAGTGTCGGCGACCTCGGTCAGAATCGTGTACGTGGCCGCGTCCTGCGTGAGCAGCGACACGCTCACCACGATGGACCCCTTTTCGGTAAACTTGCCAGCATTGCCGACAATGTTCTCAACGATTTGGCGGCACCTGAGAGGATCTCCCTCGGCCCAGTCTGGCAGGTCTGGTGCCAGGATCTGCCTCACCGACACGCCGGGTTGCACAGTGGTCTGGAGACTGCGCACGACCGAGGTGATGATGTTCCCGACATTGATCCTGTCGTTGTTGATGGAAAAACTGCCTGCCACAAGCTTGGAGTAGTCGAGGATATCGTTGATGACCTGCAACAGGACGCGGCCCGACTCCTCGATGATATTGGCCGTCTCCAGCTGCTCCTCGGTCAGCCGGCTGTCCAGAAGGAGAGAGCAGGCGGAGAGCATGCCGTGCATCGGCGTACGGATCTCATGGCTGATGTTTGCCAGGAAATCATTCTTCAGCCTGGTGCTCTCCTCGCAGGCGGCAACCAGCCGCATTTCCGCCTCCTTTCGCTCGGTGAGATTGCGGGTGACCTTGCCGAAGCCGACGTGGACGTCGTTCCGATAGACGGCTGTGATGATGACGTTGGCCCAGAAGCGGCTACCATCCTTGCGGTAGCGCCAGCCTTCATCTTCGACCCTGCCCTCGCGCAGGCAGGTCTCGAGCTCCGTCTCAGGCTTCCTGGACCGGATGTCCTCCCCGCCGTAGAAGACCGAGAAGTGCTTGCCGACGATTTCCTCCTTCTTGTAGCCCTTGTTCAGCTCTGCTCCGGTATTCCAGGTCACCACGTTCCCGCGCGTGTCGAGCAGGAAGATGGCATAGTCCTTGACGGCCTGGACGAGGATGCGGAAGGCATCGTCGATTGGCAGCCAGCTCTGAAGCTTCTCGCCATCGGCGACTGTGACATGGAGCTCGGCCTTCTCCCATTCGAAGATGAGGCACAGCAGCTCGCCCTCCCTGTGGATGGGTATAATGCGTGCAGTCCAAGAGACGCCGTCGGCGATGTAGGCCGCATGGCTCAGACGGAGGGCCCGGGTGGCGACGGCAGTCTCGATGGCGTAGGCGAGCGGGATACGATCGAACCGCTCGGTCGGCGAGCCATGGTAGAGAGCGAAGAAGATGTCTTCCTCGACAAGCTCGTCGCGGCTGCGGCCCCAAGCCTCCAGCAAGCCGGCCGAGACCCTCTGTATGCGGTGCGACGGCGAGACGAGCAAGGTCGGGACGGGGGAGAAGTCGAGAATCTCGCTCATGGCGGGGGCCACGGCGTCGAGCGGCCCGATGGCCGGGTCCATTGGTCGCGGATGGACAAACTGTTCTGTAGCACGGCGTCGTTTGGAGTTTCCATGCTCGTTGCCCGCGTCGGCCGCGTGGGAGGATGAGCCGGATCGTCCCTGGCTTGCTACCAGCGCGGTTCCAGGCGGTTCCACGCATGACGTCAGAGCAACTCGGGGCTCGAACTGCGATGCATATCCACTAACGTTGGGGACTGAGGCTTGTCCATAGTGCCGGTAATGGCATGTGTGTCGCCCTGGCAAGGCTCGAAGGTAGTCCGTATCAGCCGCCGACATCCTCCACTCCTGGCGGCGGAGATAACCACGGGCCTTGGCTTTGTCGGCACGCCTGTGTCTCGCCTGCGATTGTGCGACGCGGTTCCAGGCCTCGATGGCAATATTTGCTTGGGTCGGTCTGGGCCGGTCTGTGGGGACGCGGAGACCCGGCCAAGGGGGTTATCCGCTGATCTTTCCTATTTTCGTAGCTTCCTGTCTCCGTTCCTGTCCATCATGGGCCTAGGCTCAGGCGGTGCGCTTCTGAGGCAGGAGTGTCGAGTCCTTTGTCTACATGGCCCCGGAGCTTTTCGTCCCGAGCCCTGCAATTGGCTTATCCGCGTCCTTGTTTTCGCTACTGAGGCGCTCTTGGTGTCAGACACTGTCAGTCGCCTAGAACCTGGTCGGAGTAGGCCTACTTGTTCTGAGAGCTGCCACCCCCGCCCTTTGCCACAGCTTTCGCATTCAGCTCTCCGTCTGCTTTGCCAATTCTCGCCTTCGTTCAAGGGCTGGCGCAGGTCTCTTCCTGAACTGTACCGGTGGTCCCTGTGTTTTCTCTTCGGGCAGACACAACATACATCTCCCCTTTCCGGTTGCCAATTACGCAGCCTTCTCATCGTTGGCAACGTGGTGATGAGGCTCTCAGCGACCACTGCTAAGATTGTGGCCTAGCTCGCGGCGGATCCTGTGTCGTCTTCATCCCCAGAAGCAGGCACCACGCGACTTATCAAGTCAGCCAGGCGGCGAGTCGTCTTGAGGGCTCTTGTTTGGCTAAAGAAGAACGATCCCCACTACGCCGAGATCGAGATCGACGCAGCGGAGATAGACAGCCGGGGAGCCCCGACACACGGGGTGCCATTGTTGGTGCATGATCGCACATAGCAGAACGAGCCGTCCGCGTGGGAAAAGACACGGACGGCGTAAGTCGTGCCGCCCACGAGCCACGGAGCGTGACTGGATGATGGGGGTTCGGTGAGCCGTAGGCTTGGGCGAGACAACGACACAAGATGGAGTCCGTGGTATACCATACGACGAGCAGCATTGAACCTTGCAGACGCCATTAGTGGTTATTTCAATCAACGTATGGAAGAAGATTGCGCTGGAGACGAGCTCTCTTCAGAGGACTGCATTACCCTCGAGAAGATGCAGTCTTTCCTGAAGCTGAAAATGACGATCAAGGCCCTCGAGTTATCGTTTGCAACTCTCGACGATGTCCTCTTGGCTATGGACTTCATGTTGGCACGATTCGAAGCTGGGAAGAAGGTGCATACTGACAATTCGATGATGGCCCCAATGTACAACAAGTACTACCGCCTTATTGATGGATCGCCTACCTATGTTGCAGCGATCGTGCTGTACCCTTTGCACAAATGGCATCACATCCACGAGAACTGGAAGAAAGAGTGGGATGGGTCGTCAAAGAGGTTGATTGAGACGCTGTGGGACGAATATGAACCCGTGGAGTCACTTCCTCTCTGCAAAGTACCGTCGAGGAGTGCGAACGAGTTTTTGAATTAGAGAAACAAGTATCTATAGCCATTACTCACCACGGACTTTATCGGTCTCGGGATCGTCGATAGGCTGTTGGTCATTTCCATCTTCTGGCCCGTCATTCCTGTCATTCTCCTTTTTTCCATCGACCCCGCCGTCCCATTTGGTATAGAAGTCTCTCGGCAACATCGTTGCTCCATTGACCTTCTGAATCAGCAACTTATCTTCCCTCACATCGTATTTCATCCTGGCTTTCCCGCCGCCCGTCTTAACAACAAGAATGATTTTCTTAATCAGGCCGCCCAGCTTCCTCAAATCCGTCTGGTTGGCTGCTTCCCAGCTCTTGAGCTGAATGGCGACATCTTCGACCTCTGGCTCATAAAATCTGCCCCTGTCGTGATAAGCTCGGACGAGCTTGGGAGTTTGAGACACCCAAAGTTGTGGTGCAATCTCGTGAAAATCAAGAGGTTTCTTGATGGTGCGAGTCTTGATTTCAAGGGTTGATTCGAGAGGTACCACCTGGCCGCTTTTTCGATTCTCAATTTGGATCCCGCAAGGGTGGTGTATACGGGGCTCCTGGCTGAGGATAGAGACAAAGTTCCTAGAATACCAGAGAGGCTGTTTACGTCTGGCCCCTCATGATCGGAAACACGTATGCTGGCGTTGTTCTTCACATACCCATCTGTTTCGTGGCGTACGATGAAGTTTAGAGCACAGAAACAGTACGAGATTATTCTGTGATGCCCCGTGCTGCCGCTGATCTGGGTAGTTGTGTATTGTTTCTCAAATTCGTGACCGAACCCCCTGAAATCATGAGGCCCAATGTACTCATGGGTCGCGGTCTCGGAGCGACACAGTATTGCGGTGTTTTGGGTGACCTCAATGTTGATGGTGAATGCTTCTAGCTCGTTTCTGGTCCCGGCGGGATTGATGAATGAAAGGAGCTTCCGGATGTTGTTTCGATCAGTAACGACGTCTATCGAGCGAATATCGAACGAAGGATCTGTGATGTATATCGAGCGAAATAGGGGTTCTAGCGGACTGTCTGGATGACGAGCGGCGTTTTGGGCAATGTAAACGAGGCCGGAATCTTTCTTCAGCTGGCGAGGAGCCTTTGGAGCGGTCCACAGAGGTGGACTACCGGGCACGGCAATCGTAGGCGTGACTCCTTCGATCCAGTTGTAGGAGGATAAGTATTTGACGGCCGTTATTGATGCCAGACGAGACGTATTGGGGTCTTGCAGATCTTTGCGAGAGATCTCGGCTATTGTTCTGGGTACCATCTTTAGAAGTTTGCACCACGTTCAGAAGATCAGGTATAGTGCCGGACGCTTGTGAATGTGCTGTGCTTTTGATCAATTGTAGGAAGTGGCGGTGTTGGTTCTCATATGTAGATGGGTATCGAAATTAATACAACATTGGTTTCTCCCGCACGTAAGCCTGGTCTGCAGTATGGTCGGAATTGGATGCCTGATTTCCCCTTCCCCTACGCCACTACTGCACACCGCTCCTCTTGTGCAACATAAGAAACATTGACTCTATTGGATAAGCTGGACACATCTACAGTGCTCAAACCGGTGAGAGTCGAGGCTGACGTAGGCAATAGCCACGAATCTGCTGCGGTCACCTACACCAGAACGGCCTCCCGCAGCTGAACCCGCTAGGGAATGAGACACCACCGTTGCCAGCAGACCTTCGTCGCTCCGCGTGTCGTGGGCAGATTGGCTAGTTGAACCTGCAGCTAGGAGCTAGAGTGAGGGGCCAGCAGACGCAAGAATTATTCATACATAGATGACTGATGCATGGCATGCCAATGGCCGGTTAGTTTGCATGTAGGAGTGTGATGCACTTTGGAATTTTTGGCTGATCACTCAGCCCGGTTCCGGGTGTCGGGGTGGTGACTATAGACGCAAGTTATATATCGCGACATGCCGGAACCCTTGGAGTACTGGTTTGTCGTGTAGGACGACTGCGGGAGACTGCAGCCGCAGGCGGCGCACGAAAGCATGGTCGGTGATAAGGCGGCAGGAGACGTGGAGGATGAGGTGGAATGTAAGGGATAATTATTAGCGCAGGGGTACGGCAGCCAACAGACCGGGTGGTCTCCCCTTCCCCACGACTAGCGAAACACCGAGAAAAAGTCTGGAACTCGAATTGAGGTCCCTGTTGCTTCGGAGGTACTCGTAGTTGTATCGAGCTTTTGTTTGTGGTGGTAGGCTCGGCCCCGATCTATCGTGATAGGGGTGCCTCGCGGACCTGGTCGCCGTAGGGCCCGCCAGCCTGACTGTTAATCAAAATAGTGAGTAAGTGTGTCTTATAGTGGATATCAAAGAACTCAGCGTTGTCTTCGTGCTAGGGCAGTGGTCAATTCCCGTGGCCTGCTCTCCCTGTTGATTGAGATGATATTTTCCCGCGTTTTCCATATAGTTCTAGTGCCTCCTTATATAGTTATTCCCCCAGCCTCTAAGCCCCCAGAACATCCTCACGTACCGCCCTACACCCACAGCCCACTGTCTTTAGCCTAGATATCCGAGGCCCTGCTGGCCAGGGCCATTAGATATCAGTATAGCGGTTCCCAGCAACCTTTGCATTCCCCAACTATCCGATATAGCTATGCCTACCGTGACCTTCACGGTAGGGCTTAAAGCAAGCTCGGCCATACTGGCCATCGCTTATAGCTTGCCTGGGTGCCCAGTTCTTCCACTTACACTTACACTAGGTCTTTCCATTCAGCGCAGCCCAAGGTGCTCTAGACAGGTGCGCGTCCACTGAGGCCAAGCTCCTGCAGTGGATTTGGCCAACACCTATGCTCTCCCACTGGCTTTTTTTACATGTACCATGATCTTGTAGTCGGTGTAAACGAGGCTGCTACCAGCATCGCGCTCCCAGACGAACCCGTCCCGATCCAGGAGCTCGAAGTCATACATCCAGAGCAATTTTGCCACAATTAGACGAATGCTCTGCTGCGCCATGTGCCTGCCAATACAAGCTCTACTTCCGATGAGGAAAGGGCGATAAGCGGTTGGATTGTCTGCTTTGAATTCGGTACTCTCCCCGCTGTCTAGCCATCTTTCCGGGCGGAATGTAGCGGGGTCGATAAAGTATTCCGGCGACCTCTGGATTGTGTATAGGTCGGCGGAAACGATAGTTCCGGCGGGAATATATAGCCCCGCTATGGTGCCCGAGGGAGCGGTGCGTTGCGCCGTTTTGCCGTTTGCAGGTGGCAGTAGGCGCAGGGTCTCACGGATGCAAGCGTTTAGAAACGGTAACCTGGCAAGCCGCTCTCCTATAATATCGGCTTCACTGGCGAAGTTGGAGCGTACTTCGGCACAGAGCCTGTCATAGGCGTCAGGATAGCGCAGGACGTGGTAAAACGTGGCGGCCAGCGTTGTAGCTGTGGTCTGGTAGCCGGCCAGTCTTGGCATCTGTCAGTGAAGATTCTGTTGTTAGACGGGAGTGGTACAAACGTCAGGCCCATAGCGTTGCTGAAGAAGGCATCTGAATCGAGCGTCAGACCTTGCTTTTCGCTGCCCATGATGGCAGTGAGAAAGTCCTCTCTGCCATCTTGCCTGTCGACACAACTATGGGAAAGTCAGAGCACTGGCGTTGGAAGCAGGAGACAAGCTACTCACTCGCGCAGTTTTGCCGACGGCACAAGCTTTGAGAGCTGCGAGGGGAACGGTACTACTGCTGATACAAGGCTTCTGGCAATCTCAAGTGCTTGAGCGATGCCAGGCATGGTGAGTAAGAAGCTCAAGGCTTCAACCATGGGCATCGATGCTTTACCATGTTGCTTTAAGGATTCATACGTAGCTGAGGGCACTGATTTAGCCTTGTCTTTGTTAAAAAAAAAAAAAAGCACTTTCACGACTTACGGCGTTTTCCAGCCATCAGCGGCTCTCCGAAAGCAAGATCACCAATAATCTCCCAGAACATTGTCTCCAACGTGTTGGCGAGATCCACCGTACTTCCTTTCTTTGCGAATTCGTCTATCTCGGACATGGCCATGTCAATGTGCAGTTTCTGGATAGGCTCCTGCCTTGCGAGCGCTTGAGGAGTGAAAGCTTGCTCGATCACTTTATGCAGCCTCTTGTGGAGCTTTGGATCGGGTATCGTGATAAGCGTCGGGGCGTTCAAAACAAGGTCTGAGAAAAGTGTCAGGAAGGTCCCTTCCTTGGAGAAACGGCCGTCCTCTTGCTTTGCGTAAATTGCTGTTTCCGCCTCCAGGGAAGCAAATGATACTTCATTGGGACCGATTCGTACAGCAGGTCCTGGATCGAATCAGTCAATTTTCTTTGGTGACGTCCAACCACCGGGATCTTACCGTATTTTTGGTGGAGAGCCTGTAGTTCTGAGTTGAATCTCATGCGGTACAAGGCTCTCATTATCCATAGCTTTTCTTCATCAGCAACGTAGTGTCTGACTTGTCTGTAAGAACTTACCGGAGAGAACTTGGCCACAAATGGTCCAGGGACATGGGCAATTGGGTGGAAGAAGCAACAATATATCACCACTGATGTAAGGGTCAGTGCAGACTGCGAATTTAAACTTATTAGAGTATGTAAATAAAGCTAATAAGATCGATGGATACAACGTACAATAGCTACTGCAAGGCCGATTTGTTGTCCCAAGCTCCAAGCTGGTAGCGGGAAAACGACTGCCATGATAGATGTCCGTGATGGTTATCAGTGCCGAAGTAGGATGATGAGAGATGGATAGACGGTCTCCCTGCCATCATGACGGGGGAAGCAGCCATTTCAATTCGTTATGTGGCCCGTGCGTGTGAGTGTGGAAATTTCCAAGACCCCGCGACACTCTTGCCGCCTGGCGTCGAAAATGGAATTGCATGTGCGCAGAACAATTATGGGCCCTATCGCGGCGAAGTGCTCTGACGTGTCGCACAGGAGTGAGGCCGAGCAAAAGGAATCTCTGGTACTTCGTACGATGACTGCATGGCCTGCCTGGAAGGATGTGCTAGCGCTGACGTGCGGGGAATGTTGGGCGAACAAGTTCCCATGATGATATCCTTGTTCTTCCCGCACACCAAGGGGGCTTTGCTAGTACGACGCCCTCCCCCCACGCCTTACACCCGTAGGGATTTCAATGTTGCACCCAGTACTCCGTACTTCGTAATTCGTACCGTACTTCGTACAAGCGCCATAAGGACCCATAAGGAGCACGATTCGTAACATAAGAGTATAAGTACAAACGAAAGCTAGTTATTCCCTAGTACTTTAAGTATATCTACTCTCTTAATATCCGGTCTGCTTCTCACCACTCTCGATAATAGCATACAGCCGATCGGGCATACTGCGTGCCAACGACTCTAATAGCGAGTTCGGCACACTTCCAAAGAAGCCTTAATTGCATCCTCTCGCGCCCGTAAAGAGAGACCCTCTATATAGTAATTCCAGTCGATCCAGGTCTTCATCTAGATTTAGATCAAGGTCCGGGCTATATAGCGCCCAATCGATCGTCCTAATTATATGATAGAATAGCTACGCCCTTATGTGATGTGCTGCGTGCGGCGGTACGTTATCGTGTATGAAATAGAGGTTTGTTGGCTACTGACGTAACAAGAGATGAACCTTCGTGAGAATATCGTTCGTGAAGTTAATCTCAGAATCTATGGCTAAAGTGGCTACTATCAGCTCTTAGATGACCATCTGCGTGGACGACACACCATCTGCGTCTTACCACCCTCAGAAGCAATCTGTGCCATTCTCCAGGTTTACTGCAACGTCTCCAGAGCGCGCCGATTTCGTGGGTGCCGTATGGCTCACCACTCCGTTTCTGCTTCTGCTGGGCTCCCGGGTGTCGAGACAACTCCGTTGGTCGAAAACAGGGCTTAGAGCCTATCAATCATCATGCCATGCTACATGAGGATATTTATATGCCTGAGATCCTTTTACGTGTGCTCGTTTAGGCTGTAGGACAGACATTTGAAGGCTAGTAGAACCTATTTGACCTTGAATCCTCCAGGGACAAGCTCCGTGAACAATCCCTCACGGTCGTACATTTCTTTGACCTTCTTCAAGAATTCCACGTTGTCCGCCCCATAGCTTGCAACCGGATCTTGGTCTTCTGCAGCGTAGTTCATGTACTTGAAGGGATGATACAAACCTCTTTCCTTCGCGGCTGCTACCGATTGCCCGAGCACAGCCTTGATTCCAGCAATGACGCTCTCATCATCCGATTCGTGAGACCACTCCCACCCAAAAGAACAGACTTTGACACAAAGAATTCGTGAGCAATATTTCGATCATGGCGGAGGACATAACTCACCCACTAATGGCCCCTCCTCCTCACTGAGACCCATCACATTCCCTCCGCGCTTTGCTTGCTCCATGAGAATGTTTCGCGTCAGCGGTTGGATTCCCAACATTGGCGCAAAACCTTCGTCATTGCGCAGACCGTTCTCCAGCGCTTTGTTGACCTGCTCCACAAAATAGCCAACCATGTGCTGTAATAATGCCTTGTCGGCCTTGAAAGTTGCCGTCGTAAACCGGCTCCGCTTTCCTGCTGGCTCTGATTTATTGAGCTCGTCCGCAAGATCCGACAGCGACGTCACCCGCGCCGTGCTGACAATCTTCGCGGCGCCGTACGCCTCGACATCGTCTCTGAATGGAGCGAAGATAGGAGGCTCTTCCCTACCGAGGGTGTCGTACTGCCCGACAGCCCAAGCAAAATTACCTTTCATGTATCCCAGGCCTGCAAAGAGCGAGACATGCGGGTCTGACGGTGCCTCGTGAGCAAAGTTGACAAAAGCCCCCGTGATAGCGGACGTCACGGACGGCAGCAGTGGCCACACGTGCAGCCCTCCCCATACCGGCCCTTGTACGAACAGGTCAAGATCAAAACGTGTGATGACACCAAAGTTGTTCCCACCGCCGCGGAGGGCGCGATAAAGGTCCGGATGGGTAGAGTGTGAGACGTCAACGACGCTACCGTTGGCAAGGACAACCTATATTAACGTTAGCCACATACGTTATGGAGTCTTGACTCCCATTACCTGG
Organism: Tolypocladium inflatum; assembly: GCA_003945565.1. NCBI lineage: Eukaryota > Fungi > Ascomycota > Sordariomycetes > Hypocreales > Ophiocordycipitaceae > Tolypocladium > Tolypocladium inflatum. Next base: position 322,299 of record QEPE01000013.1, read on the forward strand.
TAGTTGCGAACGTTGTCGCAGGCCCAACCGTGCAGGCCGGACAAGTGGCTGAGCCCACCGCCCAGCAACAGCCCTCCCACACCCACATCGGTCAACCGGCCACCCACGACAGTTCTGTTCGTCTTCTCGAGCTCTCTGTAAACCGCCCCCCACTTGGCGCCCGCACCAACCCTGGCAACTCCGGCACTCTCGTCCACTTCGACGTCGCTCAGGCCAGCCATGTTCACCGTAATGCCACCGTCGATGTTGCTCGCACCAGGTATATCTGAGTGCCCGCCACCGCGGACGGCGAAGGGGCAGCCGGTGGAGCGTGAAGTCTCAATCAAGACTGCGACATCTTGGGCAGCACGGACGTGAACGATGCAGGCGGGTCGAGCGGATTGCTGCTGCTGCGCCCAGAAGAGTGATTTGGCATCTCCCTCCTCCACGAAAATGGGCTCATGCTTGAAGTCTGCAACATAGTTGGCATCTGGTTCAACCGAGAGCAGGCTAGATAGAGAGATGCACTGCGAATGTCAGATGTCCCGTCGTGTCGGCGCTTTATTTTGATACGTACTGCGCTCTGGCATGCTCCATAGTCTGCTGCCAGGCCCTTGCTTTCTCCAATGCAAGCACAAAGGGCGCAGATCCAGAGCGAGTGCAATGATTGGCGCATTTTCCTTTAGATCCAATTCGCCAAACAGAATGATACCGAATAACAATCACAGCTGGGGCAATGCTAGTTCTGAGTGTTTGTCTTCCGAGCCCGGTATTTAAACCTTTAGAAGAACGGTCCTGGCCATCCCCTGCCCTTGCAGGTGGGGCGGGCGTAAGTCTGGCCCGGAACTGCATACGGATACATGGGCCCATGTGTGACTCTGCGAGATGCAAGGATGGTGGTGTCGGGCGACAGGTTGGCAGCCAGCGATTGGGTACAGTCGTCTATTGACTATTGATCCTACATGATGATTCTTAATGCGTGAGGGGTAATCTGACAGATCCAAAGAGGATTGTTTACGGAGTACATGTACGGGCTTTTCGAGATAGTCTCACAAAGTGCCGACTCTCGACTGGTCATACCTGATAACATGTTATGCATTCACCCACACCAACAAATCAATAACTGCGGTCTACAAAGCAAGCACGCTAATGAACTCATCTCATTTATTCCAACCTGGCAATTCCTTTGACGCTGAGCTTTGCGAGGCACAGGCGAAGCATGGGGTTTACCTCACCCGTAAGCTGCTCTAACCGGTCGATTTCCAGTTCCAGCTCACGTTCCACGTCCCACAAGCAGTTCAGCGTTTTCTCAAACGCCCCACACTTCCGCAAGCATGCCATTAGATGCGCCTTGCATTCTTTGGACAGCGGAAACGGGGTACTCGTAGCAGCTGTTGGGCGCTGCCGGAAGACACCGAGGATGTGCCCGCGGTACTCCGGGTGATTTGAGAGGCAGTAGACGATGGGATACGAGAACTTTCCTTCGTCCAGATCCTCGCAGAGGCCCTTTTGCGTGGCATAATCCCCAAAATTCATGTAGTCGTCTCGAATCTGGAAGAAGCGGCCGAAGAGCAGCGTCAGCCTCTCAAAGTCCAGCCGCGGCGTCGGCGTCTCCGCAACCGCGCTCTCGGCCTGCATCATGCGCAGCAGCATCCTGAACATGCCGCCCGTCTTGTGGTCAATCATGTTGACGTACTCGGCCTCGCTAGGCCATGCCAGGTTGTACTTCCAGTACAGGTCCCAGCTCTGCCCAAGGTAGAGACCCTCGAGCTCCTCGAGCACTGCCGTCAGTGCCGCCGGGCTCAGGCCCTGCGCGACTTCCTGCACCGCCCGGACGAACATGAAGTTGGCGCTGTTGATCGACTGGGCTTGCCCGAAGATGATGTGAGCCGCCGGAAAGCCCCTGCGCAGCGGAGAGTTGTCCTCTAGATCATCGAGGATGAGGGATGCGTTGTGCAGCGTGCTGACTACTGACGTGATGGTCTTGATCACTGCCGGAGGCACCTGGAGCCAGACGTTGAGAGCATCAATAAGAGCGCTTCGGACACCTTTGGAAGGCATACTTGAGATGTAGTCTGCGGGCGCATCCATGGCGAGACTGGACGGCTTGTAAAACGGATACTCGGACACCTCGCAAAGATCAGGCTTGCTGTCGCTCCGCTCAGTTCCATTGGCGCCCAAGTCCCTCCTTTTCTTTGTGGGTGCCTCTTCTTCTGTACTGGCCACTGCAGAATGTGAAAGTCTCCTCTTGATTCCGTTGCTTGGGGTAGTTTCGTTGCTTGGGGTGGTCCCGTTGCTTGGGGTGGTCCCGTTGCTTGGGGTGGTTCCGTTGCTTGGGGTAGTTCCGTTGCTTGGGGTGGTCCCATTGCTTGGGGTGGTCCCGTTGCTTGGGGTAGTTCCGTTGCTTGGGGTAGTTCCGTTGCTTGGGGTAGTTCCGTTGCTCAGGGTGGTTCCGTTGCTCAGGGTGGTTCCGTTGCCGTTGGGAAGAGTCTCGTTCTTCCACGCATTCTGCCTTGGGCAAGCAGAGCACCAGTAGTGGTTCCCTGAGACGGCTAAACCGGCGCAATCGATCCACCTTCTCAGTTTCAAAGGTATGTCTGGTTGGGCCCTGTAGAGTTCATCACGGCGTTGACAGAAGTCGCGTTCTGCGTTGATGATCCTGCATTTCACCTCGTTCTTGGCAGCCTCGATTGAAAGCCCTTTTGTTCTGGCAAACATCTCGACGGCACTTACAATCCTCTTGGAATGGCCGGACTGCAGCTCTCTGTGTTCCCGCTCCCAGCTGAAATAGTCGTTGGCCAACAAAAGTCCTTCTGTGGCTGCATCGATAATAGGCTGCACGAGCTCGTGGTCTGCTTCCGAGAGGGAGATTCCAAGGCTGAACTGGAGCATTGGCCAGAAAACCCTGTCATTTGATTAGAATTGACCTCAGAGAGGGGACTTGGCCTGCTTACAGCATCCCACCATTATCGCTGCGGTATTGCAAGTATTCTCCTATAGTCTGCGCTTCCTTGTCGCTGTTCTTCTCGCTTATCGCAAGCCAGACATCGCGGAACGCAGCGAGCATATTTAGACCAAGTTCATGGTCAAGATTGACGCATTCGAGAATGCACTGCGAGACAAGTTTCTTGGTCTTCATTGCTCTCGAGTTCGGGGCCAGGCATCTCTTGTCGTCTGGATCCAAAGCTGCATGAAGCTCATCGTGCTTAGCTTGAGCCTCCTCAATGCTGAGGCCCTCGCCAGTGTCTGGACGCACTGTCAATAAATACATGAGGGGAACCTGGATGGGAGCACTTTACCGTCATGAATCAGGCCCAAGTCTGAGAGGTAGGCTAAAACTCCCAGCCGCTCTGGAATAGCCTCCGGGTAGATGAGAGAAGACCAGTTCCCCACTGGCGAGAAAGAGAAGTAGGTTTGTTTCTCCCGGTCATCCCCAATTTCCCTCTTCCAGTCTTTCACAAAGCGGCGGCTTGCTGCGTCTGCGAGATCATCTCGGGGATGAATGCGAATGGGAAGCGTTGTGAAGCAACCCGTCCGGCAGGCTTCGTCAGCAGAGACGAGCCTCGACTGGTACGACAGCGTCTCCATGGTGTGTAATTTCCTGTCGAGACACTGCCTTGGGCCCGCGATGAAGTTATACGAGAAGCTTCAGGCTCCAACACACCACCCCCACCTTCCCCCACCCGGGCAGTGACATTTTCCACTACAGGCGTAATTCTTCCTTGCTCGCCAAGTACGGATACTGACGGATTCGGCATTGGCCGGGCTGGGCTCAAACGACAACCCGCAAGTCATTTATAACAATCAGCACTGCCCCAAAAGGGAGACCCCCTGGGGTCTCCCAAACACGACGCGCTCCTCGTCTGCCCGAGAATACAACATCCTTGCATGACTCTGTGCGATTGTTGAAAGCTTGTTCTATGCGAGCTGCGGAGCCAATGAGCGCGGCCGGGGCTGTCATATTCCTGATGCGGGCATCTCCATTCGCTACCGTTGGTCTGTCCCTGTGAGGTTGCTGACGTGAGATTGCTGACGAACTGACGTCCCGCATGCTCACTGCGTCCGATTACCGTATATACCTCTTGGGCAGCGGTAAAGGCTTATGAGTACAAAATTACAGGGTCCAAAAACCAGACAGATGCCAGCGCGTTAACGATACTTCTTTTCACTAGATCGTTGGCCTGTAGTAGAAGTACTAACTATCCTTATCGGTATATATACATAATAATACTACATTTATTAGTCCCCTTAAAGTACTACCGGGGCTTGTTGGGAGAAATGGTACCCACAAGCCGTATCGCTGCCGAGGGGATTTTCTCGGGCCCTTCGCTCCGAGCTAGAAGTAGCCGTGGCGCTGCGGGATGTCCCACATATTGTGCAGTTTGCGGTTAGCGGCATCTTGTGATCGGAATTGCATCGAGCAGACTTTTCACAGCCGGCACGCAAGGATCGCTCTTTTGCCTCACCCGACGGCTATTACGATACAACAAATGTCCTCTATGGGATTTGTTGATGTGGTCTGTATGTGTGTGCGTGCTGGCTCGAATTTTTTTGCCACCTGTTTGCTAGCTGATAAATTAGACGTCACAGAGGACTTTGCAGACGCTGCCTGCTTTGAGAACGTTGTTTCGCGTGGCTTGTGTATAGATTCTTCCCACGCGTTTCTATGCGTCAGGACTCTCAATACGAACTTTGCTGTGTTGAATTAGCGATCTTCGTATCTCTTGCGCTTTGAGCCCGGCGTGGCGCGGTTTGACGTTGGAATTCAACCATCGTAGCGCGGCGGCGGCAGCGTCATCGTCGCACAGCTGCCCGGCAGTTGCCTTGCAATGGTCTTGCAGTCGTACGAGCTTTATCGAGGGCCCGCCGCCGCCGCGCTGACGAGCCTCGAGCTCGTCAAGGGAAGCAATTTTCAAGAAAAGCAAAAACAACGATGCAACATGGAGTCGCCGATCACCTTCCCTTGCTGGTTTGGTGCGGGCATAAGAATGGGCTCCCCGCAGCGCCACGGCCACTAGCTCTGAACGAATGAATTCCTCGTACGCTTAGATTCGGGCCGGGCCGGTACTAATTACGTTTAGATTTAAATCCCCTGGGCAGCGGTAAGGCTGGGTACCCTCTCGCCCCACAAGCCCCCGTGGTACTTCAAGGGACTAATAAATATAGTGTAGCAATATACGGAGTACCGATAAGGGTAGTTGGTACTTCCATCACAGGCCAACGATCGAGTGAAAAGAAGGATCGTTAATGCGCTAGCATCTGATTGGTTTTTGACCCTGTAATTTTGTACCCACAAGCCTTACCGCTGCCCAACATGACGAAGGAAGAGGCTGTTGGCCCACGGATCCTTGCTCTCGGTGTTGTGACAGGTAGCCTGAATCTGTGGTGTTGAACAAGGGCCTGAGCTGGACCGAGGCGGATTCACCACCGTGTCAAAGACGGCGGGCAGTTGCAACTGGTATGCCTGCCGGCGAGGAGCGGGAGTCCGGCGTGAGTCACTGTGCTGATGGAAGGTTGCAAGAGCCCGCCGCAAACTCCTTCTTCTCAGTTCTCGTTCGCCTCTTCCCACGGTCACACAAATTTGCTAAAATGTCGATATTTATCATTCCCGTCGAGACATTCAGCCAGTCGGCGACGCTGGCATCCCTCATCGTGTTTCTAATCCTCTATATTGTGTACCTTACCGTGTACCGTCTTTTTCTGAGTCCAATCTCGCGTTTTCCGGGACCGAAGCTTGCGGCATGGACATTCTGGTATGAATTCTGGTACGATGTTGTTGCCGAGCCTGAGTATACCTTTAAAATTGGTCGGTTGCATAAGGAATACGGTATGTGGCGCTCCCGTCCGGAGTTCGAAGAGCTACACTGACCACCTGTAAGGGCCCATCATCCGCATCAACCCGGACGAAATCCATATCGCAGACCCAGACTTCTACGACACGATCTACGCCGGCAGCGGACGCAAGCGCGATAAGTGGGATTGGATCACCCGGTCCTTCGGCGTCGACGAGAGCCTGATTGGCACTCTCGGACATGACGAGCACCGCATGCGTAGAGCTGCACTTTCGCCATACTTCTCGAAGCAGAGCGTGCGAGCCCTGCAGCCGCTGATTGACCGGAATATGGGGATTCTGCTTGGACGTCTCCACGAGTTTGCTATGTGCGGGGCCACGATGAAGCTGGACGATGCTTTTGCCGCATTAACCAACGGTAAGACACCCTCTTGAGCCTCGCAGTCGAGCTTGCGTACTGACTTAATATTGCAGACATTGTCGAATACTACGCCTTCGGGAGGAGCGAGCATCGCCTCCAGGCCCCAGACTTCGATCCATCCTTCAGAGATGCAATGCTGCAGGGCGGCAAAGCTGGACATGTGCTGAAGCACTTCCCGTCGTTGATGGATATACTACGGAAACTGCCGGACTCGCTGTTGCTCAAACTGAGCCCCGCGATGGGCGCCTACTCCCAGCTCCAGACTAACGTCAAGCGGCAGGTCGCCGAAATCCAACACGCGCACCAGACGCACGCGTTCGAGAAGACGCGGCGCACCATCTTCCACGAGATCCTCGACAGCAAGCTTTCAGACTATGACAAGTCGAACGACCGCCTCTGGCAGGAAGGCGAAGTCGTCGTTGCAGCGGGGACCATCACGACGGCCTGGGCGCTGGGCGTGTCGACGTACTTCGTTCTCGCCACGCCAGCCATCCTGTCGCAGCTCAAAGCCGAACTGGAGGCCGCAATTCCCGACCCTTCGCAGCCGCACAGCCTGGTCGTGCTCGAGCGCCTGCCCTTCCTGACGGGCGTGGTCCAGGAAGGCGTACGCCTCAGCCACGCCATCTCGCACCGCCTGCACCGCATCTGCCCGGACGAGACGCTCGTCTACCGCTCCGGCGAGCGCGAGTGGCATATCCCGCCCGGTACGCCGCTCAGTATGACCAGCAACCTGGTCCACCATGACGAGCGCGTCTTCCCGGACTCGCACGCCTTCAAGCCCGAGCGCTGGGTTGGGAACCCCCGCCTCGACCGCTACCTGGTCTCGTTTGGCAAGGGTGGTAGGGCGTGCCTCGGCATCAACCTGGCGTACGCAGAGCTCTATCTCACGCTGGCAGCGCTGTTCAGGGTGTACGGGACAGCGGAAGTCCAGGGAAAGGATGATGTAGGTACGCTGGAGCTGTTTGAGACAACTGCTGCCGACCTGGTGATTACGAGTGATGCTGTCGTCCCTGTGATGCCTGAGGACTCCAAGGGCTTGCGAGTCAAGGTGCATCAGCGAGCTAAGTAGCTGCTCAAAATTTGGTATTTCAGTGGAATGGCGGGTGAGAAGCTATAAATGCTCACGTTATTTTTACGGGATGAAAGGATCGGGGTTGGCTGAATGTGCTTAGAAGTGTGATGTCCTAGTAGAATCAACGAGTGCGTGATTCGGGAACGCATTCGTTGCCAATGTCATAATTACCACTCTTAGAAATGCTGGTACTCGCGGGTAGCTACGTATGCTGCGCTACTCTGCTCCTTCTGGCCACTCCCAAATCTAGAGATGAGCGTCTCAGTCCATTATTGTGTATCCAGGGCGTCAAGGTCAAGGGAGAGTTTCTAGAGTTAAAGAACACCATCAACCAGATGGTGGATCGCTTGGGCACATTTGCTGCGGAAGTCAGCAAGATGGCGCGAGAAGTCGGCACAGACGGCACTCTTGGTGGACAAGCGTAGGTCGTCAACATCGAGGGCAAATGGAAAGACCTAACCGAGAATGTCAACACTATGGCCTCAAATCTCACGGTTCAGGTGAGAAGTATCTCTGCAGTGACCCAGGCTATTGCGAATGGAGGATATGAGCCAAACAATCGACGTCGAGGCGAGTGGGGAAATACCGGTGCTAAAGGATACCATGAACAACATGGTCGGGCACTTGTCAAGCTTTCGCTATGAAATGCAGCGGGTTTCAAGGAGCGTGGGTCTCGATGGGAAAATGGGTGCTCAGGCAGATGTCGTCGGCCTTAATGGGCGCTGAAAGGAGATCACTACGGACGTCAATATGATGGCCAGCAACTTGGTATGTCCCTGCTCGAGAGCTGCGTTACGTCGTTGGGCTAGCACAGAAAACTTTGGGCTACCTTGCTAACCATTCCAGACAACCCAAGTGCGTGCCTTCTCCGATATCACGAATCTGGCAACGGACGGTGACTTTACCAAGCTTGTAGACGTGGACGCGTCTGGCGAGATGGACGAACTCAAGCGAAAGATCAACCAAATTATCTCGAACCTCAGAGACAGTATCCAGAGGAACACTCAGGCGAGAGAGGCAACAGAGTTGGCCAATAAGTCCAAGTCAGAGTTTTCGGCCAACATGTCGCATGAGATTCGAACACCGATGAAAGGGATTATTGGGATAACTCAGCTGACTTTAGATACTGACTTGACGCAGTATCAACGTGAAATGCTGAATATCGTCAAAAGTCTCGCGAATAGTCTTCTCACGATTATAGACGACATCTTGGATCTATCTAAGATCGAAGCAAGGATGATAGTACTAGAAGAGATACCCTATACATTGCGGGGATCTGTCTTCAACGCTCTTAAAACCCTAGCCGTCAAGGCAAACGAGAAGTTTCTAGAACTTACCTTTAAGGTTGATAGCTCTGTTCCAGATCATATCATCGGCGACTCGTTCCGCCTTCGACAGATCATACTCAACCTCATGGGCAACGCTATCAAGTCCACAGAGTATGGGCACGTCAGTATAACTATCAAGGAGCAAGCTAATTAGGAGCACGTTGGGCCTGACGAATACGTCGTCGAATTCGTTGTTAAAGATTCCGGGATAGGTGTTGCAGAAGACAAGTTAAACCCCATCTTCGATACCTTCCAGCAGGCTGATGGCTCGATGACGCGCAAGTTTGGCGGCGCCGGTCTGGGCCTCTCTATTTCGAAGCGGCTCGTCAACCTCATGGGTGGTGAACTCTGGGTGCATCGTGAACCCGGTGGAGGGAGTCAGCTTCACTTTACTTGTAGAGTGAAGCTTGCCCAGGATTATACCCAGTGGATTAAGAACCAGCTCCACCTGTATCAGGGTCACCAAGTTCTCCTCGTCGACCAGGCCCTGTCTACGTCAGCAGATATTAGGGCTATGCTCAAACAACTTGGGTTGCACACGGTTATAGTCGGTTCCGAAAAAAGCTCAGCTTTTGCTCCAGTTAAAACGGACGGCGCAATGTCTTACGATGCCTTCTCGTCGACTCCATCGACACAGCTATGAGACTAAGAGCTGTGGGTGAATTCCAGTACCTACCAACTGTTCTATTGGCCCCAGTTGTCCACGTGAGCTTAAAAATTTGCCTTGACTTGGGGATCACGTCGTATATGATGACACCTTGCAGACTGATTGATCTGGGAACTGATATCATTCCCGCATTAGAGAACAGGGCCACACTTTCCTTCCCAGACAGCACGAGAACTCTAGAGATCCTACTCGCAGAAGACAATACAATCAATCAGAGACTAGCAGTGAAGATACTTTAGATACATCATCACATCGTGAGAGTTGCAGGCGAAACACCTGTCTGCGTTAATGTTGACTTAATAGCCTGGTACCGGTTCTGGAGTGTGCAAGGCCAGGATGGTTCAAGGTCCTGCAGATAGTATAGTGAAGGATGTGTCAAATTTAACGGGTGTCCTGATATTCTCCATTGTTGTGGCTGAAGCAGTTAATAAATGGGTGGTTGCAAATCCTCTTCGCAAGTCGCGAGGATTTGCAGTAGCAACGGGCTGGGACGTCAGATGGAACAAGCGCTGCAATCTTCGATAAGAGCTTAGGGGCAATAATAAGCGTTGAGCAAGGAAATCAACTAGCGTATGATGTACGGCGACTCGAGCGCGTTTTCTGGCTCAGGGGGGGTACGTTTAGCTTAGTATTTGGCGCCTCTGAGTTGGCAGTGCTGTTAATACCTTTCTCAAGACAGTAATACAAAATGAAGCACCTGCACGTCCGCAAAATGAACCCTCTAAATAAGCGTAGCCCCCTGCAGTCATCCTTCACTTGTGACAACGCCTAGTTTGTACTGTTGTAAATGGCCGTATCATAATACTTGGCCTACATCTTGTTAGCAACGTGGTGTCTCGGTGCTGAGGTATTCATCTCTACCTTAGATCCAGGAAAAGCTGAGGATGTTAAGGCCAGAGATAGAGATGTTAGACACCAAAGATGAGGGCATATTTAATGACACACACGCATAAGTGAAGTATATTACACCGTGGCTTTAAGCCATTACGGTACTATCACTACGCTATAGATCTATTTACCAAGCTTTGTCTTGATCCTATAGAACAAATTAAGCCATCCGCAGCAACGGAATCTATATACTTCTAAGACAAGCTTTCAAAAGCTTTAGTAAGAAATATCTATAAAGTAATTAGTCTATCGAGTCTTAAGGTTATTATACCTTACGAATCTCGACATTTTGCTCTCTAGTCGTATCGCCGCTTTTATAGATGCCGGCTTAGGCTCTACTTAGGGGCTGCTTATATATAGCTCTAGACGCTCTAGGGTTACTTAATCTTGCCCTATAGCTAAGAGGAGTGTAAAGAGCGACCTAAGTAAAAATAGAACTAAGTATATAAACAGCTAAAAATAACTATCGAGGTTAGATATCGAAGAGCGGGCTCGTATTTTAGAATTATACTAAAGAGCTAATATACTCTCTTTCTATCTATATAAAGATATATTATAACGGTTTAGGTTCCTAAGGGATAAACCGGCGGGTTTATATTAGTAATAAGGTTAGGGCGTTCTATTACAGTTAGTAATAAATCGGAGATCGTAACTAGGCTATAGTAATATAAGTATATATATATTAAAATAAGTATTAAGAGCGAGCTAGGTATCTATATTATAGTAAAGAAATTAGGGGTTCTTATATACTTAGGCTAGTTTATTAGGGTAATAGTATAGACCCCGAACTAAGAAAATATAAAATATAAAACTATAGGGGAATACCTAAGGGCTCTAGTAGTAGGTAAGGTATAAAGAGGCGCTTAGATCTACGGGAATAAATAGTTCCTTATATCTTCTTTATATTTTATGAGCTCTTTATAGCTATATAATATATAACTTAATGTTTTCTCTTACTTATTAGAGATAGCTAAGGTTACCTCTCGCTATTCTTTTGCCTTAATGTATACGATATAAGAGCGCCTCTTGTCGGATAGACCGGTTGACGAGGCAGCCCCTTGGCATCCCCCTTGGCAGCCACAGTACATTGATGACTCGGATGTCTGTATTCAAAGACGGTGGCTGGAGGCATTCTTCCTTAGAAGAATGAAGCCTCGTTGGATTGATGACTCGAGGTTCAATAGGGGCTGTTAGGGGCTACAATTGAAGTCTAACGCCACTAACACACACACACAAGCCAACGCTAGATAGGGGCAACAGCTGGATAGGGGTCACAGGGACCACAGCTGCAAGGATAAAAGGAATCCCTTTTCCAGGCTCCTTAGGCAGCTAGAAGAGTCATACAGAGACACATCAATTGATCACGCATTTAACGGGGTTCGGGCCACGCTCATAGCGATATATTTAATTACTTAAGTATTTAATAAGATTATAAGTAATCTTCTTATAATTATAACTAATCGTATCCCTATTATTAGTAATCCGTCCTAATTACTATTAATTTAAGTATATATTATAGTAATTATATCCCTATTAGTCTATCGTCCTAGCCTTTATTCCGTACAGCCCGCATCCGCGCCTACACAGCCGGCCCATCCCGCGGCCCGTTAGCTTAGGTCGTAATAGTTATGAAGAGAAGCGCATACTATCCCGTGCTCGTAAGAAGAGGCCGCTCCCCTTCCTTAGCCTAACGCTATATCTAGAACTATATTCTCTACTCTCCTTTAACGGTTCACGAAGATTAGGGAAGAGGCGATAGGTAAGAAATAGGCTTACGGCATAACTTAATATAGAAAAAGTAAGGGCGTTAGCTATTAAAGTACTAGCGACTCTCTCGGGGAATAGGAGGAGGAAGGGGCTAGGGGTTCTAGTACGATACCGCCACGCCGACGGGATCCTACCCGCTTCGTTTACGTATTCCGATCCCCTTTTCCTGCGCTTTTCGCGTTAGGCGCGCGTATCCAAGCGCGATACGGTAATTTTACTATTAGTCGGGCCGGAGCTAGAGGGACGAGAGTGAATAAAGAAAGGCGACTGAGTATCGACGTAAAACTATTGACGAAGCCATCGCATAACGGGAGGCAGTCAGGGTGGGACCGGAAGCGCCGCTGGCTACCCTACGTGACTGGAATTTAGAGCAATTAGAAGAATAGAAGCGCCGACTGCAATACATACATTATAGCTTTAGTCCACGTATTATAATTTTTAATGCTATTTTAGGAACGCAACGCACTAGTTTTCTGATTCCTAAAACACCCTCTACGAATACTTTATGTCTCGTCTTGATGTGCCTTCAAAAGTATATGGATTATTCATATAAACGCAGCAGCCAGCAGTATCCGTTAAAAATAGACAAGATAGCGGATGTATAAAGGAGCACTTAACGGTCATGAATCCTTTAGGTAAATAGTGGCTAATTCAATAGTACGTTTAAAAACATAAATACGTTAGCTAGCGTTGAATAAAGCCTAATCAACACTTACACTTCTAAATTGATTGCTCTGGAGAACTTCTTAACATAGTGACATTATACAACTCGATGGCTAAGAGTAAAGTCTTGAGGTTCTGCGCCCACTTTCAAGCTGATCAGCCTTATGCCTCTTCTATGTTGAATCATTGTCGGCCGCATCGCAACACCTAACCCAAGGTTGGGTGCGGGTGCGAACAAATACCGCTCGTCATTTAAATATCGATGCACTATCTTGGCTGTGGGAATATAATAGGAAACGGCTAAGTTACCCTCGAATAGAGCAGGTGGCATATTAAGAACACCATTTCCACCGATAACAACGACACACCACTTGAAACGGCTATGCCAATTTCGAGACGTAAGCCATAGAAAGAAGACACACTGTCGTTCATCACCTCACAAACCCCACAAAGATAGTCCCTGTCTGGTTGTTATTTCTTACCCAACAGGTACCCGTCTCAACGCAACATGATCTCATCCCACTCGTAGTCTTGTGCCGTGATGCCATCGCCTTCCATATAGCCATGGATATAGCACTCGCCAACAAGTTCAAAGTATTGGCTTGCCGGTCGGATTAGGAATGGAAGATGGGCATCCTTGAAGAAAGCCTTCCTAACGACAAAAGGTACTGGCGACCCCTTGAAGACGAATTCCCCGCTATATAGTAGGAGAGACTCCGTCGAAAATAGAATATATAGGGTATATCGGCCGCGCGACCTTCGGTAAGTATAAGGGACGTAAGACGGGTACGCTTAAGGGATTTTCGCGAGTACGGTTTCTCGACGCGACTAGATATTATATTAGCATTATCCGGGAATAATAGTAAGAATAGGTAACTATACCTATAAATATAGGCGTAGGTAGAGTATTTATGCGATAGGTATTATAGTAGGTCTCGAGGACGAAGACCTTTAGGAGAGGGGATATCGTATTACGACCTAGGATAATAGGCTATAGGATAGGCCGGCTATATAGGTATTAATGCAAGCTATATAGAATAATAATCGGAACGATAGGCTAATATGTAGTAGATCGCCTCGATCTACGGGCCGGATCGTATAATCCGCGAAGGGGATCGCTACGATCTAAGGATTATAGTAATCTAAGGGATTGCAATAATCCTTAGGATAACTAGTAATTTAACGGAGTATATAGGACCCCCTAATTTCCTTACTATAGTATAGATACTTAGCTAGCTTTTAATACTTTATTCTAATATAGATATACTTATATTACTTTATACCTAGTTACGATCTCTAATCTATTACTAACCGTAATACGACGCCCTAACCTTATTACTAATATAAACCGCTAGTTTATCACTTAGGAACCTAAACCGTTATATCTTAAATCTAGAGCTTACTTAACGGTATATAAGTCTAGAGATACCTAAGAAGATATCATATTAGTAAGTATATATAATATAGGTTACGTATAGAATAGTAGTAGGAGGCTATCGGGACCTTTTATCTATTCGGCAAATAGATATTCTAGTCTATAATACCGTTAGTTACCTTAGTTTATCGTAGTAATAGAGATAGTCCCGATACTTACTAATTTATATCTATTCCTTTATAAATCTCTCTTATAAATTTAAGGCGAAATTTGGGATTTCCTTCGTAATATAAGAGTATAAGCTTAAGATCCTAATCCTCGTTAGTATAAGAATATACCCGTATAAATAAGGCATTTACCTTATACTCTACCTAGCATACCTCCTATACTCTCGCTAATATAAAATAATACGTATTTAATAGGTTAGCGTTATCTACCTAGCTTCCCTTGTACACGTAGTCGTAAGAGTCTTTATATTAATAAAGCTCTTATATATATATAAAGTTTTCGATAGTAAGGAAAGTTTTCTTCTTATAGCCTTTCTTTCCCTTTATAAGATTAATTTTACTAGCTAGTTTACCTTTAATATATTAGGACTATAAGTAGTGAAAAGTATAACCGTTAGGTCTAAGTAACTTACTAGAGCTATAAAGCGCGTAGTATTAAGAGGAATATAGTCGTTGAATATATATTCCTATATATTATAGAATCGTTATATTATACTTCGTATACTTCTAGTAGTTAGTCTCTTATTTTCTTTATCTAGCTTTCCGATTATAGTAAGGCCTAAAAGCTCGGCGTATTACTTTAATATCTAAATATTTTTTGGTATTAAACCTAAAAACCTCCTTTCGAATCTAGAGGCGTATTAAAAATTAAAACTCTATTATAGCGAATATAAAGCGAGAACTTACGCGTATTATAGAATAAGTTCTCTATTATACTGCTTTTTACTTCTCAGTATTAGGTTCCTTCGAACTAGGTATAGGTTAAGGTAGGACAGATCTAAAGATAGACTATTCTATATAGTAAGTTCTACTAACTCGTTAGGGTTTCTAGTTAGCCGTGCTTCCTTATTTCTTATCGTTAACTAGTATTCTATTTAATAGAGTCGGCGAAAAGTAATAATAAATATATTTAGGAGCGTTAGGACGTTATAAAGGTTAGCTTATAGACTAAGAGCTAGGTCGCAAAGAATAAAGGAAGTAAACGGCGAAGTAGACGTCTTTATATAGATAAGAAGAGAGCATATTAGCTCTTGAGTGTACTTCTAAAATAACGGATCCGCTCTTCGATATCTAACCTCGATGGTCATTTTTAGCCGTCCGTATACTCAGTTCCATTTTTGCTTGAGCCGCTATTCACACTCCTCTTGGCTGTGGGGCAAGATTGAGCAACCCGAGAGCTCCCAGAGCCATAGGTGAGCAGCCCCTGAGTAGATCCTGAGCCGACATCCACAAAAGCGGCGATGCGTCCGGGGAGCAAAAAGTCGAGATTCGTGAGGTATAATAAGGATTATCAGCGAAGAGTCATCGGGATCTCAAAGCCCGTCTGGCCTGATAAAAGCTGAATGAGACGATACGAATACGGCATGTCTCCGGTCTTTGATAAATTGCGAGCGCGGAAACAAAGCCGCCATCGCGAAGGCGTTTGTTCCTTGTGATGAGAAGTCGATGTGGTGTGGGGCGATCCGCCAAAGGTTGCCGCTCCACACTCGAAGTCTTGCAACCCCACGAAAGGCGGCGAACCATGCTACCTGCGGAGGAAAAGTCCTCTCACATTCGGCAGCCATCGCCGGATCTATAGAACATCAATCGCCATCCTAGCCACGCGTGGGTACTCGCTGGGCAGACCAGTAGCGTAGTGGGTTGTCGCTTGGTGTACATGTTATTTGATGGCGGCAAGAACAACACGACTCAACTGCGCCTATGTTTTAATGGGAGAAATATTCTCACCCATTCGGTTCGGCTGCATTGATTTTTGCTGCTGTCTTTGCAACAATTGGCGGGAGTATCTTCACTTCTAACAAAGGAGACGAAGCATCAACCAGAATTGGCTTGCTGTGGCCTCACTCCTTTTTGCTGTGCTGCTTGTTGGGTTAGGTCCATGCCTGGCCAGAAAACTCTAGAAGGCATTATTCTTTCCACTTATTCTCACGATGGTGTCTCTCAGGTCTTCTGTACTCCATGGTGGTGAAACAGTGTCGTGTAGTATGTAGTACTTTCAACGACAGCCACGGACGGGAAGCGGGTTGTGTGCGTCCAGTCCCCAACCCGAACCCACCCCACATTTCTCCACGGCATACGAGTACGAAGTACTTGCCTACTCCGCAAATGCACCGCTTATTCTGGCCACCGCTTATTCTGGCCATTCACCAACGCGTGACGCCGGAGCAATGTCCCATTCGGTACATGTTTCCTTGATCATCGGCGTTCGGATGCATCCCGACCTCAACTCTCGGTTGCGACAAACAACGGGAAACATTCGGACAAACATGGCGGGGTAAGCAGGTTTTGACGACTCACAGAGTGACATGGCATTGTCAAGAAATTTCGACCAGGAGGTGCGACTGTACCGAGTCTTCCAGGAATATGAAGCACGGCTTCCAAATCCGTTGGTGCAACTGCGTCGGACTTGGTCAACCAATGCCTCGTCCTGGCCCAATTCACTCGTCGCCTGTCAATCGGGCAGATCCAGTCCCGGTCCCGCAATTTGTCGGTGCTCCCAGGGGGTCTTTGGTTGGAGCATGGGCCAGGGAGGAATGGGTGAGGGTTTTCGGCACTCTTCCTCTTCCTCCTCAGCTTCCCCAACCTGCCCCCATCTTCCCCAGAGACGGCGAAGCGGACGAGGCAATTCATCCGCCTGCCCGTTCCTAGTTAGCCAATCCCATCGGGGCCCGAGCGGGCCATCCGGCGTTCCCCATCTAAACCGTCACCACTAGCCAGGCTAGCAACAGCTACCCTGGCGGAAGTAGCATCGGCAAGATTAGCGTTTTGCATACGAAATAGGAAGGCTGACGGGATAGCATAACCACAGCCACGCCGACCTTGGTAGTTAAATGAATTGATCAACTCTATATCATTTATGACGGATGCTTTGAGTTTATATCCACAACTTCAAGTCATATTCGAACGGGTATCTCGGCATGGCGTTGGTGAGTAGTCCGGGTTAGGCTGCTGCATATTGATTGAGCGAGTGGAGCCTTTTCGAAAATCCCCTCGATTACACCTTAAGGTTGGAACGATCATACCTTGAAGGTTTACTACATGCTTTGGCAAATACACGAGAGCCGAGGCATCTCTGTATTGTGACAAGCTGCATGATCCAAAGTCTCTACACCTTTTTCCTTTCCTCCCTTAAGCCGCATATTTCTAAGAACTATCCTCAATTTTATGTCCCACTGTTGTGGCATGATACTTGGAGCCTTGGTATCATGCCACTAGTTCAGACGTGCGTCTGCCCTATCGCCATTAATTGACCACCTCTACCAGAGTCGTACTGTCTTTCGAAGTATGTGTTGATACTATCGAGTTTCACCGGATTGCTGGTACGTAACGGACAAGCTCATGACGGACAAATTACCATCATTAACTCGTGGAGAGTACCATAGTCATAAGAAACCATTATGTGCGACTTTATCAAGAACTACTATATCTATGCATACTGCGTAGATCCCGGAGCACACTTCTGCAGCATATCAACAGACGGGAGCCGAAAACAGTATTGTCCCACAGCACCTCACGAGCGCTACATTGTGATTCCGAAAGCTGTCCACAATGCTGCGGATGACAGAGAGAGCTCTCCGCCGTGGTGTCATCTAGGCTGTTGCCGTTCTCGCCGGTGTTGTTGCTTGGGTCAAGCGGTCGACTCTCTGAATAAATAGCAACGTTGGATTTGTGGCAATCGACCTCACCAAAGGTCTCCTCACAATCGCAGCCCCAATCGATTACGTCGCAGTCACCAGACATCGTGGAGATTATCGCAACGTAATAAGCGAAAATGCTGGAAGCTATGAGTCGATGGTTTTGGTAAAACTCACCCAAAATTGCGCCCGGAGTCCTTTGAAATACTCAACGACTGTAGGAGCCTGATCACGTTTTCAACGTGGCAATGGAGCTGTCTAAGCGCCTTAGGCTCAGCACCGGCGTATGCTGATAGAATCAGGTGGAACTGCCCATGTTTCAGCGACACGCTTGCGTGGCCAGGCAGTTTGAAGACATTTCGACTCACAATCATGTTCTAGGAGCAGCATCGTCCTGGTTGGACATGGGAGCGGACAGATCGGCCACCATATTGTTACGAGTCGTTTCAACAGGCCTTATTGGGAGCTGTGTTTCGCCGCCTGTCACTGTGCTGCGGTCGATGTCGGCGTCAGTGTCTCCTCTCGAGCACGGTTTATTGGCAAGAGGTAAGACACTCTCCACAGCTACAGCACTGTTCTTATGTCCCTGTTGTAGGCCACCTGGCGGCTTTTCAAGAGAGGACCTGGCACCGCTACCATCAGGTATGTTCCTGGCATCCTGACTTGCCACTGTCCCTGGTTGGACCTCCCGACTGAAGTCACGAGTTCCGTCCGGAGTCGCATGGGATATATCGCCGCTCGTTCGGGGGCGCTTTATCCGTCCTTATCTTCCCGCCCGTTCCCTTCTTAGCGCGAGCATGTGCCGCAGAGGAACCCTGGAACGGCCGCTGGTATCTTCGCTTCAAAAGAGCAGGGGTGGAAATAGCTCGGCTTGGAGGTCAACGTACTTCAACTGGTGGACATTCAACTCAATTTGACCCTCAATTGATCAACTCCACTGGAGACCATCGTTGATCAGGTCAACTCAACGCCACTGAGGCATTCAGTTGATTCAATAGAGTGGTTTGCATCCTTGTTTGTCTCCAACAAATAGCTTCCTCGGCGGCATTGACGGGCTTTCTTTACAGTACGAGCGATCGTCATGGATCTTCAACACTCGTGGAAACCGTAGAGTATAGTACCGAGCATTTGCCGGTTTGTCGAAGCCAGCTCCCACGAGTTCTGCTATACACGGATTTTTGAATGACGCCTTCAGGCGCCGTCCGCGGTTGGGCTCCAAAACCACATCGAAATCTGGCGTGGACTCAGCGAAGGGTATTTGTGTGAAGTATCCATGTCGATTGAGATATTCCATATTGTCTTTCGAGATGGCATGTCTGTCGACGATGTCGATGTTGCGAAATCTTGGCTTAGCATTAAAGCGGCAGACCTGATCTTTATTGTCCAAGCATCCGCTATAAAATGACGTCCACCAGAGCTTGCCAACTCCAATCTCTTGCTCGTCCTCCGCGCTGTAGCTTCCGCCGACGATGAGGAAGTCAGCAGAACCGAGGCCTGGAATGTAGTCTTTCTTGAGCCTGATGAATGACGTGCCGCTATCGGAGGTGAAGTAAATGTCTTTGAGAATCAGGCGGCCATTTTGCCGTACGGTGTAGCCGTAATTCACGGCTCTCTCCGCAGATAAAGGGCCGTCTGAGTACACTATCAATATTCTATTCACAGTCGGCCCATTCCATGTAGCCAGTACCGTTCAGGGGCTGGCTGCGCCACTTGCCGGTGAAGGTATAGGCACCAACATATCCTTGGCCATTGCCATAACGCAGCGGAGAGTCGATACTGGCAATGAAGCTCACCATCTCTGCGCCATCATTACGTACAGTCCAGCGCATCCGCTCCGGCACCCGCATCGTGCGACCTTGGGGGTCTGTAAGCGGCGTTTCACGGTAGGCGAGAACCTCGAAGGCGACGTCCTGGTAGACGAGGACTTCGCCGTCGAGATTGCGGAGGTGTGCTACCTTGCACATAGTCATACCAACCGCGCGCATGTCGACCAGCAGCAGCTGAGTGCGTTTGTCCAAGTGGACGATTTGGTACGTGAAAAAGCTGACCGGTATCTTCAGCTGGGGTGGAAGGGGCCTGCTCATCAGCACCTGCGGAGTCATATAGCGGGCGTACTCGACAGTACACATGCCAGAGATCTCAGTGGTGCCACGGATATCCCCGATCGTACCACGGTATGTAGCGAATAGGCTCAGGTGGTCATAAATGGGAGTTCGGAAAAACCAGGAGACCTGCTGGGTGGCGGAGATCTGGAGATCCACCTTCATGTGGTGATACTGGCCGGTGAGGGTGAAATCAGGGTACTTGGACGTGATGACGAGGTCATCTCCCCAAGCAAGGCGCGATCCGTCTGGGGTGAACGAGCAGGTAGTCGACGTGTCGTACGCTTCGTAGTGGTGTGTTTCACCATATGCGGTTGAGGATAGCACTGTCGTAGTGTTTCGTGAGTCGGAGGCAGAAAGATAGTCGTTATCCATGAACAAGACCCCGGGTGCGCCAATTATTGTCGAGGTGTTCATATAGCGATATGGTTCAGCAAGGTCGGGGATGAACACACCGTAGTGTGTCCACCCCCACCACTTTGAGTGATCATGCGGCAAGAGTATGTCGGGCACGTTGAAGGGACGTTCCGACTCTTCAATTCCCTTGTCTAGGCGTGGTGCGACGTAGGTGATCAGGAGTTTTGTAATAGTGCTTAGCACCGCGTTGGTAGGCGGTGGCGTCATGGCTATACTTGGCGTGGGCTGAATGGTAGTTGGGAGACATGGAAATGCGGTCGTGCCGCGTTTTATGATCTAACTAGGCCGTTCTTTGTGATGAAAGGTAAAGATGTGCAAATTGAACAGGACAAATGCAAATGCTTCGCAAACGTCAGGGGTTGTGACATTTTTATTATCTAGGGCTATACTCAATCACATGGTAGACGCGTTGTATTGCATAACTATAGAGTAGTACTTGTTCTATGACTTAGGGATGCCGAGGATCTCGGTATAATGTCAAAAGAGAAATCGTTTGGGTACTGTAGTTAAAGTGTACCTCGTCAAGTGAGACTTGACGAACCGGCCGGGGTGATGATAAACCATCCCGCGCCGAGAGCCAGCCGACATATGGACCGCTGAGCGGGAGCCAATGGAATCCTCATCAGCGGCCAGGATCCAGGGTTCAACAACGTCACGTCACTTCGTCTTTGTTTCACAACCGCCACGGAAAGAATCCGTCAGTTGGCGGTCTGATTTCACTCGCACGAGGCAGCGTGATGTGGTGCATCGGCTGACTCTCTCCGTCCCCTCTACATAAGATAAGGGACGAGCGGCGGCAAGCAGCTCGAGATCGCGAGCGGCGCAAACATCTCCCTCAGCGGCATCACCGAGCACGCCCAACGGCCACGATGAATCGCCTCGACAATGCCGTACGCAACGCCTACCGCGCCGCCTTCACTCAGGCTCTCGCCGACGGACGAGCCAAGCCGCTGCTGATCCCATATACCCTGCTGGGAGCTTTTCTCGTACCCATGCTATGGCTCACGATACCTCACACGCGGCGGCCTTGGCTTTGCCATACTAGATGGCTCGTCATGGCCTTTGTGGTCATATTCAACGTCAATGTGGCTCGGCATTCGTCAAGCACAAACATGGCCTGCGCCTACGCCGCGGGACTTATGTCCGCTTGGGGTACCATTTCCAGCATGAACTTGGTTATCTGGAAGCGGCCACAGTTCGAGGCGGCCAGGGCGATGAAAGTACCCAAAGCTCCTAAGAATGAGGGAACAAACGGCACGACTGGGCAAGACACTAGGAAGTCGAATCAGAACGGGCTACGGAGACGCAAATCTGAAGCCACTGCGGTCGAGTCTACGGTGGACGGGCACACTGAGGATCACAAGGAGGTTTGGGTTTGGCAACCATTTCCTGCGGAGGCGCCATTTTCGGAGCGCTTCGGCTGGGTCTTAGATCTTACATGTAGCTTCCGGTGCTCTGGTAAGTCTCCAATCTAGAACACAAACGAGACCTAGAAACTGGGGCATTTCTGACAACCATGAGGCTGGAATTGGTCGATATCGTCCATCCCACGGCCGCAGGTTCCTCATCAAGTCCGATCGGGAGACTTGGTAGACTTGAGCTTTATGCCTCGGGTCACCGAGCTCGGATACGAACGCTGCCTAACAGAGCACCAATTCACGCGAAAACGCCTTGTAAAAATAGCAGCGATGTACCTCATCCTAGACTTTCTGTCCGTCTTCATGATGAAGGATCCCTACTTTATCGTAGGACCCGACAACCCTTATGAGCTTCCACCACACCTTCGGGGCATATCCCCATGGCTGTTGCTTGCATACAGAGAGGTGTTTTGTCTAGCTGGTGTCCTGAGCGCCATCGAAGCCGTGTTCAACCTCAACGACCTGGTCCAGTACTGGCTCCTCAAGTCATTTTCCCCCTCTCGCGCGGCACTGTGGCACCATGCCTCAACTTTTGGATTCTTCTCAAACGTCCTTGACCGAGGACTTGCAGGGTGGTGGGGAGGATGGTGGCATCAGACCTTTCGACAGCAATTTCTGGCTCCCTCGACTTACATGTTGCGTTACGGGTACCTCGAGAAGGGTACTCGAACAGCCACCATTGTGGCGATGTTCATATCCTTCCTTCAGTCTGGTCTTCTCCATGCCTCTGGGAGCATATCGTCTATACCGAAGACAAAGCCCTGGCGTTCCCCGGCATTTTTTCTCCTCCAGGCAGTGGGGATCTTGGTTCAAGAGGGTCTCGCGAAGGCCATTAGGCCATACCTCCCGAACCCACCTCGGGCCTTGGCCCGGGCGGCGAATCTACTTTTCACATTTACGTGGATGTACATAACGGCTGGCTCATTCATTGACGACCTCGCTTCAACCGGACTGTGGCTACTGGAGCCCGTCCCGATCTCACCCCTGCGCTGGCTGGGATATGGACATCCCACCGATCACTGGTGGCGCTGGGATCGTACCCTCTGTCGGTAGTATTTCTTGCCGACTTTGACAAGGTTCTTCTCTACGTGCTCTGTCAAGAGGTGCAGGAGAGCTTGGGTATCGTGAGATGTTTGCGCCCCTCTGTCGACAAAGACTGTGTTCTTGCTTTTATTGCCAAGCCCACTCTCCAGTCGCTCCAGGAGCGGCCTGTGTTGGCCTTCTGCCAGCGCGGTAGAGCGCTACCGCTTTATTCCTTTTGTTGTGGGCTTGTTCGGCCTAAGCAGCGCACGCTCGTCCGGTTGCACCTCAGCGTGTTTGGTGATAGTGTATAGCTCCTTTCTAAGGACGGTAGTCATGAGTTTGGCAACTTCAGCCTGGGGAATCGTGTCAAAGGCAGCATGTACATAAATCTTGGCGAAATAAAGACGTTTCTGTCCAGACCCCAAGGCAGCTTTGAATCGTTTCAGCGGAGTATAAATGTCGCTAGGTGAAAAGAGGCTTGAGCCTATCTTGAGCGGATTTGCGTCCTAGATCCGTCAGTAAAGTGCCAATCCACGCAAGCGATCGCCAAGTACCTTTTAAAATGCCAGGACAGAGTAAACCGGTTTCAGTACAAAATTTATACTAGGACCCAGGACTCTTGAAGAGGCTTTGCGAATTTGTCTTCGTTTCAGATTCATGGTGGGCCGTAGTTTGCTCTCTATGGGCAATAGCCGTACTTGGCTGAATCCGAGTCGTCTCGAGTCGAGGATCTGTTGCGCCTCGCTGAGTTTGACCTCCTTAAGCATGTTCTTCTTAAGTTCTGCCATTCCAGGCTCTGCGATGAGCCTTCAGACATCATGGCAGAGTGCGTAATCAACCAATTCAACTCAACTGGTCCCTCCTCGCAGTTGGATTGACACCCCGCCAGATACATTTCAGTTGGATTGAACTTCACTGAAGTTGGAGATCGCTGCTCTCAGTTGGATTGCTGTTGGTTGATTCGAACCAGCGCGTATCTCCGATCTTCACGTCTTAACTCCGATCTTCACGTCTTAACGCCGATCCCGGTTATCACTACTCCGAGGGTAAGATAATACCCTCCCTACACCATGACCGCAGACTCTGCGCCATCCCAATGGTATGCCGATCAAGACGACTTCGTACCGCCGATACCATCTTTCCTGCGCTACTGAACGACCTTTCGGTCTCTGCTGACATTGTAGGTATCGACAGCAAGTCCGTGGCCATTCGAGAAAGGTTCGGATATTGCATTTCGTGCTCCCGCCACCAACAAAGGGGTCTGAATTGGTATTCGTCATCGGCGGGGGTAAAAGCCTGGATATACCGCTCGTACTCGTCAAGCGGTGCCGAAGCATTTCCCTCCCTGCCATCCGGATCCGCCCTTTTGCGCTTGCCGAGCGACTGGGCCAGTAACGCGTCATATCCCGAGAGCGTCCTTCAGTTGCTGGCCATCGCAATCGCTGGTAAGGCAGGAACCTCGTGACCAGCGTACTCATCTTTCCACAGCTTCATGAGCCTCGTCGAGTAGTCCTTTTCCCAGCGCCTCGCAGCTGCGTGTAATGACGACCATCCACTCAGAGAGCCACGGCTTGCTTCAGTCTACTAATTACTGGGTGGCGAAAATACTCGAGATTAGGGCATTGGATGAGGATCACGTCTATATACGAGTTTATTGGATGTATTCGCTAGCCGAGCTCCCTCCGAATACCCTCGACGGTAAGAAGGTAGTATTAGGCCGCTAGTCGTACTACGGCTAAAATAAGCTAATAGCTTCTAATTATAGTGAGTTAATTACGCTCGGCCTCCTTCCGCTTTAAGCGCGGAGTTAACTCTCCCTAGTAGATATCATTAACGTATATAGCGTCGCTATACATGCCGCTATTAATAAATAGATAGAATCGGATAATAAGTAGGTATAAGACGCTTTATACTAGCGGTAGACCTTCGACTATCGAAACTTATAGCTCTTAGTATACCGTAGTAGTAGCCTAGAATAAGAATTATATTACTAAAACTAATATATCTTATATAGTCGATCGGCCTAATATATAAGTATAAACCCCTTATGAACCTAGATAAAATACTAGTTAGGTATACGAACCCCGACTATAAGGAATGGCTATATTACGAGTGCCTATTGCATAACGTGCTAATATAGGTATATAAGAAGCTAGGAACTATTATACCGTATAAGCTAGGAGAGCTACCCGTAGAGATAAAAGTTAAGGTATAGCTACTAATAACGCCACGCTTAATAACTCCTAAGGTTAAAAACGATAAATAATAGATACCCGCGGTTATACTAAGCGAAGCTAGAGATTCCGTCTACCCGAAGCGGAGTGATGTAATTACCCTATCGATAACTATATCGCCTACTCCCGATAAATGCCATCCGAAAAAGGTAGTAGGCAGAAAGCCGTACGAGAGCCTCTTTAAGGCAGCATAATGGCCTAATAGTCTGGCAAATTACTAACTTGAGAAATAGCTCCGATAGCGACGACACTTAGATAGAGAGAGCTTAGTGCCTCGTTTGCCGCTCTAAAATCGAGTAAACGATACTCCGAGATCCGAAGAGTGCTATTAAAGCCAGGAGGTTCCTTAGCGCGGTCTAAGTCTATCTCGTCCGGGTCAAAATCTACGTTAATAGCGTAAGTTAATGAGTGCCTTTACGTACTATATAGCTAAAAAAGATATTAGGATTACTAGTAGCTCTAATGGCCTCGAACTGTTTAAGATACATATTTATAGGAATTTATAGACGTAGATATATAAAGTTAAGTATATAAGACTTCGAATAAGTAAGTAGCTATCGGGCATATATAGCTAGTATAGGTTATTAGATAACTTACGAACGATAGATAGTCTAGTTAGGCTATAGCTATAGATAAGGTCGCCGTCTATAATCGTTCGTAAGGAATACGGTCGCTTAAGGTCCTTACGAGCCCTCGAGGCCGCTAGGATTAATGGCGGTAGTATAGGCACGGCGCTCTCTAGAAACGTAAGTAGTGTCTAATACCTTTCTAGGCTACTCCTCGTCCTCGTATTAGAGTTGCCGCGTTAGTACGTACGTTATGCTATCGGTTGCTTAATACTATAGGTTAAGTAAATATTTCTTTCGTTAGGGTATAGATAGGCTATAGTAAAGGTTTACGTATATTTTAGGATATAGCTACTAAGCCGGTAAAATCCTACCCTAATAGCCGGCTAATAGCTAGTACTAAGAAAATAGTTATTAAGGGGAAGGTAGCTCTACTAGCTAATAGCTACCGGGCGGAATATATTTTATATATATAAGATAAAGCTTAGGAAATATATATATTCCCGGAGCTAGAAGCGGCCTATAAAGTAAGAGTAAGATATAACTAAATAGAGCTATATTTCGGTATACTCGAGGTTTGTTAGCGCTAATTCTAGATCTAGAGGTAGTGAGATAGGAGTGTAGAGAGGTAGCGTCGCCTCTAGAAATGGCCGCTGCCGGAGGTGCTAGGTAGGATTAAACGAGCGATTCCTAACTAATATTTTGCCCGTGCTTTAGGGCTATATATAGCTCTTAGGCACTACTTACGCACTACTTACGCACTGCTTAGGCACTGCTTGACTTATTTATATAAATAAGGTATAGGTGCTTAATTTTTAGTATCCCTAGTAATACTAATATACCGCGGTCTTTTATAGACGGATAACTTCTAGCTTTTTTACCTTTCTTTATAGCGCCTTCTTATCCGCGCTCGTTACTACCTCCTCTAGCTTCTTTTCTTCTTCTCCCTATAGTAAGAAATAAGTTTAGCTATAGATTAATAACAATCTCGCTAATTACGATAATTATTAGGAAGAGGGTAATAGTTAGTCGAATAACTACTCGAACCTAGCCCCCTTAAATATTAACGAAATAGCGGTTTCTAAGTACGAATAGAAGTATAGATAACGCTACTATAGCTAACCGCCTTAATATAGTCTACTATATTTATTACTATACGCATAGCGATCGCCTCTTTCTTATATTAATTTACCTCGACCGAGAAGGCTATTATAGCCATAGCGGGTTTATAGAGGGTAATAAAACCGAGATTAAAAAGAGTCTTATAAAGCCTAACTATAGAATCTAGTATTACTAAAGATAACGATACTACTCCTTTACTTAACTTATTTTACGCTATTATTGCTTAACTACTAATACCGTCCGACCGAGTTTAGAAGCAATATAAGTCTCTAACTTACTCTCCTTCTTCTACGCTTATAGTTTTTCTACTTCTACCTTAGACTACCGGAGGCGCTTAACGGATATATTCCTAACTCTAGTCTTAACGCTTAGGGAATTATCTTCGTCTTTATCGCTACTAGAGATACTATCGTTATTACTCTAACTAGAATGCTCGTCTAAGTAACCGAGAGAATCTTCGTCCGACTCTCTATAACTACTCTTAGAGGACGTAGATCGTTTGTGTAGGTTATAACGCCGCCTCGAGACGTTGTTTACGGGCTGGTCATGCCATGCGTTGCTCGAAACGCCTTCGGACGATAGAGAGTGTAGTAAGAATAGAGTTTTGAGGAGGGCTATACGGAAAATCATGTCTTCGCTGCAATGGTATACTGGGATCCCACACCACTGCCACCTACGGATATTGTTATGGCTGCAGCTAACCGTGTTTAAAGGCCAAAGATGATTTATCTTGTCAGCAAGCCGAGAGACCGATGAGTAAGAAGCGCCAAGCTGCATGACCTTGTCACCGACCCTTGAAACGAAGATGCCAGCAACCGTTCCAGGATTCTGCTGCGGCGCACGCTCACGCTAAGAGCAGAACGGGCGGTAAGATGACCCGGATATAGCATCCCGAAGAGCGGCGACGTATCCCATGCGACTGCGCACGGAGCTCCTGGCTTCAATTGTGAGTGCCCAGCAAGAACAGAGCCATGCCGGGATGCCCGGTATGGTAAGTGGTACAAGGTTTCGCGCCTTACCGACATCCGACGCTGTGATGGATCTATACAATTCAAGGCTGGGTGGGCTTCTATTTGGACACCTATATCGGATCTTGGGGGAAAGGAGGCATACAAAGAGGCGAAGGAACTCTTTGTCGAGAAGTTCGGGCCCGGGGACTGGGATAATGTATCCCGTGGATGGAAGCCTGACGAGGAACCTGAGGTGGAATGGGAGATTCAGTATGCCTCAGACTAGTGATATTGCCTGTACTTAAGGAAATACGTGGAATAGACTTGGCTGATGCTATGAACCTTTGTTTAGCTGGTATGCTTACAGGCCTATTGAACTGGACCCTAATTTGTGGCCTAGTTCGACCCTTGCCTTACACACTGTACACGGGGATGTACGTGTGTTTAGTGGTTGGCCAGTTCATTAAAGCCGTAGTGGTGGTCTCAATTTGGCTTTCTACAGCTTCACAAGTGCACTTCAGGCGCCAAAGTTGGTTGGGCAAGTAAAGCGACCATCTGTACATTCCCGTTCGTTCAGCCACTCACTGTCCCTGGACCTTTTCAGGGCGGGTCAGGATGCCGTAAATATTGCATGCAACTACCACACCAAACGCCACATTCTAGTTCCAGTCAGCCACTTGCCAAATGTTGCAACTAGGTAAACGACCCAGAGGACTCACTGTATTCGCCCATATCAGCTTTACCGATACCAAGTCCACCAAGACGCGAACGTTCGGTCTCGACAGACCTGATGAGAGGAACTCCCTCGCCAGAGCTGGTAACTTAGCCAGTATGCCAAGCCTCTTCGACTTTCGAAGCTGCTTAGGGCCTTGAGTAGTCAAAGCCCTGCATCCACAAGCTCACGGGCTCCATATCCTTCCCAGGTACGTCCACATTGCTGTCGCGAAGCCCCTCGAAGACGACGTCATACTTCTCCGAGACCGAGAATTGGCGAGCCTCATTATCCCACGTTAGCCACTTATCTGAACTCGCCATTCTTCGCCCAATCCATAGAATCCGATCTAGTCGGTCCCCAGCCCTCGACGCAGGCTCGAAATATCTATCTTCCTTGTCTATCACGTGAGCACATTGACTGGGCATGAAGTCGACTTCCGAATGAACCCGGACGTGACAGCTGGACAAACGAGGGGAGAGAAATCCATGAGGAGGCACACACCACTGCTACACAGGAGGCAGCTAAGGTTATGTAATGTAGAAGTGCCTTGCATCTGGGGCCAACCTCGTTGTGTCTTCCAGCTTGTCTTCATCATCCATCAACGTGGACTACCACCGGCGCCAAAGCCCCACGAGGCTTCATAAAGGTCTAGACACTCTTCCAAAACTAGTTCCCGTATTAGTTTCCAATCCACATTATTTCAGGCGCCGCTTACCTACTGCTTTCAATTTGTTCCTCCCATACGCCATACTGGTAGTCGACTAGGCCATGTCGCTCGATGCCATTGCAGAGTCGAATGAGTTCGTCGCCCATCTTCTTGACCGTATCTTCGGACATCAACCTCTGTGATTTCCCTAGCCGCTGAATAGACTCTATCATCGTTTTCTATTAGAAGCCCAAGGCCAACCATACGTGATTGAAGTCATTCCACAGCTTCAGTCGCTCGTCGTCAAGGCTCGCATCGTCCTGGCTGAGTCCTGCCCCTATCATTAGTAGCTTTGCAGCTCAAGAGAAACAATAAGGCATGCGTACCAAGCTCTGCTATTTGTGTCAAGAGCCAATTGGACAGGCTCAACAGCGTCTCGGCGGCATACTCAAGAGACCCGCTCTATACATCCTGGAACACGGTACCGAGCTGCCTCTGGTAATTCGCCTACTTCTCCTCGAGCGCGGCGTCGTAGTAGTCGTGATCCTCAGGTACCGCTACGTCAACGCGGGCGAGCGGTTGCTAATACATAATGCTGACGTCGGGCATATTGCCACCGTAGGTTAAGGCAGTATTTTATTGATACACACCCGACGATGCGCCAGAGCCGTAAGTAGAGTGCTACAGGCCGGGCGCCGCCGCCGCTCCAACCTCGGATCTGAAGTATGCGGAAGCGACGTCGGGCGTCATTATCTGCACGTCCGTTCGCATATCGTAAACGGGTTTTTACGTGCTCGGATGCGCAACGTTGTGGATCGTAGTGCCAGACTTATAGCTCCCAAAGCTTTAGTTCTGCGCTCACGAGTCTGTGCCGTAGGCCATGGCAGTGGCCGACATGTTTGGCCTCGAGAATGCAACTTGGGGTTCTTGATAGTGGGAGCTGCAATTGCCCGCGAAATCCATGCTTCGTGTCGCCGAAGGAGACGTAACGAGCGGCACCGGGCCATACCTCCCTATAGCGCGGGTAGTGGCGGAGCTATACGGCGAAGGGGCTTAGAGCGAGTAACTCGGATTCAATATGAGATAGACAGGCGCTCCATACTGCCTTCTTCTCTGACTGGGGTCGTCCATGCTCTAGTGGTTCCGTATCTCCAGAAACTTATTCCCCGGGCCCGCACGATCCTGCGAAGCTGATTCTATAGGGCGTTATCGTGACTAGTCGGCCGTTACCCCTGGGTCCCAGCGACTTTCTGGACGGCTATCACGGGAGGCTGGAGCAGGACCTTAGCCGTCGCGAGGGGCGGAAAGGCTTCCACGGCGGTAACTAGCATTGGCTCCGATAAGCAAGCGTCTATTTAAAGACTGGTGTGCTCTGGTAAGGGTAGGGGCATTAAAGTCGTCACAGCCTTCTTTATGTCTCATCGTTTGCAAGTACGACAAACGGACGTTACTCACAAACGAAACAATACGGGTGTGATGGTGGTTTGAGGCGCCTCTCCAAATGAAAGCCCCATGAGGTGATGTATTATCAATTTTCTCTACCTTTAGAAACTCAACGTCCCCTACATCGAGACTCTATCCCATGCTGCACCCTGCGGCTGAAATACTACAGCGAGACACCATGCTGTGCAACATTTGCCTGGATCTTAACGGACAAGTTTGGGCTAGGCCGCAAGGCGGCCAACATCACTTCGCCCGCAGGGGGGGTTTCTGCCAGGGTGGCGCGTCATCGTACACGCTAACCTGTTTTCTGCAGCAGGGCTTTCCTGCTACGGAAAAGGAGCAGTCGCTTCTGTAGCGTTCAATGATTGTTCCAAATCTGCTCAACTCAATTCATGGTGCAGAGGGTGGCGTAGCTGATGAGTGCCCGACTGAGACAAGGTGATGGATGCTCTTGGTGGGAATTTGGTTGCATAAGCCGGCACACGGGTGCTCAGATCGTTTGGGGGCCTTGCAGGAAGACTACTGCTCCTTTGGTAACCGGGGAATCCGGATGCCGAAAATCGTTAGCGGCTTCTTAGTCGACGTCGCCAATAGCCAAGAGCATTGTGGCTGGCACTTGAACTGTCGCCGTGCTCCGCCGAACCCCTGCTCCCAATCTTCAAAGCGTCCATGTGAGATAGTTCAAACGCAGCGTTGTAGTTCTGTGGCAAAGCCATGACCTCGGCCGCCTTCGAGCTCAGGTTCCGCGGCGATGATCGGACCGAGCTTGTGGGTGACCGGGCGTGGCTTCCGCTTCCCGAGCTTCTGCCACGGCAGTCCGAGCCAGCCGAAGGTGATGATTCCGAGAATGCTTAGGATAGTGATGACGGGGATGAGGACGCGCAGATTGGGGTTTGCATAGGAGTTTGAGTCTGTCTGATTGGAGGTGGTGGGAGAAGCGGTCGGTTGAGCGTTGGCTACAGTTGACTCCGACGTCGCCGTTGCAGCCGACGCGATCAGCAATCCGAATGAAATGTGAGTTCGCATGGAAGAGTATGTGTGCTACCAGAAGGGTGCAGTCGTCCTGGGATGCCAGGACGTGAGTATTTATGGGTGATGATTAGAGCGGCGAAACTGCTACCGATCCTGACAACACCGCCTTTATCTCGACGGAGCAACTTGAAAGGTATAGGCGGCTGGTGGCCTGACTCGAGCCTGGGGAAAGGATCATGTGGCTCCCATCCCCGGACGGGGATGCTTCCAGTTTGAGCAGTTGATACAACTGCGACGCTAATGGCTGGCTGCTAACTCTGGTCCCTGGACGGCTCTGGACCGCATCTTGTTTTGTTGGTGCTAGTTGGTGCCACCATAGCCTCGACCAACAGCGGCACCGGAACGACTGTTCCCCACATCCCGAAGTGGTATGGAGCTAGCAGAAATCTTGGCTAGACGTTGCCCCGTTTCAGTGGTCGACACAAAGTTGTTTTGCATCAATCGACGAGCAGGGCGTGGATTTGCCGATACCCGAGCCTTAGCGTGTGGAGGGTCTTCCTACGCTGGGGTAAGCGGGGATGCACGAGTGGGAGCAGGCTCGGTAGATAAGCCTCAAAGAGTCGAGGTGGCGACGATGCAGCTCGGCTTCACAAACCAGCGCTCATCATATGTCAATCAAATCAACTTTAGGGTTAAAGTTAATTTGATTGATAGCTTTTAGATTTCGAGTTGATTTATTTGATTTAATTGATGCCTTATATTAATTCTACGTATAGCGATCCTAATATACCTCGAGAATGAAGCTATCCCTAAGGTATCCTATCGGTTAGCTACCTGCCTAAATACCTAGCTTTACCCTACCGTATCTAACCTAGTTCTTAAGGTACTAGATACGCTCTAGTATATCTACGCCTATCGAGAGCCTCTAAGACATTAATATTAGCTTAGCTAGACTAAATTGCCTCTCGCAATCGCTAGCTATCGCTAGAATAGTAAAGATATCTAGAGTAAAGTTACTTAATAAAGGGAATAAAGTCCTATAGTCTCTCTACTACTAGATAGGATCTTATATATCCTATAGTTCGAGACGTAAATACCTATTTAATTCGCTAATATTACTACCTATTACGAACGCTTTCTTTATCTTATTATTATTTTATTAAGTATATTAATTATCCTCCTAACCTATCGTTCTTAGCGTTAAGTCGTATTGCGCCGTTTCCTTATATTCCTCTTATTTCGTATCGTACTAGCGGGTAAAGTAGTCTTTTATTCTTACCTTAATATTACGAACTTAAGCTACTTAGTCCTTTAAAACTTAAGTAGCCTCTAGCTAGCCGATTCCGAACCTTAGATAAAGTATAATCGCTATTATAAATAAGGGAGAGTCTTTAAGTTTATTATAATACTCGTCTAGCTTCTTCTATCTATTATTAATTAATGCCTAGATATACGATTAATAATCTACTAGTAATATACTCTTCTATAAGATCTTAGAGGCTAGAGGCTTTCCTATCGTAAAATATTTAGTTTAGGAATACTTTAATAAGGTAGATTCTATAAACCTTAATATTTATATAACGGTTTAGGTTCCTAAGGGATAAACCGGCGGGTTTATATTAGCAGTAAGGTCAGGGCGTCGGGTTACGGTTAGTAATAGATTAGAGATCGTAACTAGGTATAAAGTAATATAAGTATATCTATATTAGAATAAAGTATTAAAAGCTAGCTAGGTATCTATATTAAGGTACGGAAATTAGGGGGTCCTATATACTTACTATAATCCGTAGGATTATACTAGATCGCGGGGATTATCGCCATAATCCCGTCGCTCCTACCGAGATAGGTCATAGTAGCTCACTTAGATTATAGCTATAATCCAAGCGATCTTATCGCTCTACCCTTTATTAGTCCGTCGCTCCGACTATTACTCCATATAGCCTGCATTAGCGCTATATAGCCGGCCCATCCCGCGACCCGTTAACCTAGGTCGTAATACGATATCCCCTCTCCCGAAGGTCTTCGTCCTCGAGACCTACCGTTAGCACCTATCGCATAAATACTACGCCTACGCCCGCGTTTATAGGTGCGGTATCCTATTTCGTAAATATTCGAAATGTCCTATTAATACTATATCAGACCGCGTCGCTAAATTAAAACCGCGTTCTTCCCGAAAGTCCGAATAGCGATTAAACCTTTTTGCCTTAATTAACGAGACCGGTAAAATAATAGTGCCGTATTCCTTATACGCCTAGAGGGGCTTTATTTATAAAATAATTAAGGGGGTATCGCGGTATAGCGAGTATATTTATTATAGTAAATCCTACGATAGTTTAGGTATTTCTACTTCCGCTAGTTTATCCTTTTTTCCTTTCCTACTAGTGAGGTTTTTACTTATTTATCTTTCTTCTCTAGCGAGTCGTCTTATCGCCGAGAAGCGTTATATCGAACGTAAAGAGGAAGCGACCGAGGAGGCGCTTCTCGCCCTTTAGCGTAACTTTAACGAGAAGATTACGCGGCTAGCCCGGTTACGTAAATAAAAGAGAGCGGTTATAACCTATAGTTACGAGATAATCCGAAGGGGAATAAAATCCCTAAATAAATTAGAGGAAAAGGATCGGGAGGAGTCCGAGGCCGTAATTGCCGTTTAAGCCGTCGGGGCTTTTAACGTCCTCGACTAGAACGCTATATTCGGTAACGCCTTAGATCCTATAGTTCCTAGTGACTCTAGCGGAACTATCGTAATAGCGGCCGGCAGTTCGTTAAGTATTTAATTAGTTCCTATATATTTTCCTTATATCTATAGCCTTTCTATTTAATTAGCTATTATTATTCGTTATTATATTTCCTAGTATCTAGTATTTATTCGACTTTATATTCCGTATCGTCTGCGATTTTAATATAGTCTTATAGCTTTACGTCCTATAATACTAGTTCGAGTAACGAAATATAAAAGATAGGGTATATCTTTATTATTTTTAATAGTAAAAGTTCGTAATTAGTTTTTAAAATAACTTTCTTAACTAGAAATAGTCTAAGTTTCTTAAAATCTAATTTATCGCTTAGTTACTTTATTTTAATATTTCGTCGAAGTAGGTAGACTATATCTCCCTCCCGAAAGATTAGTCCCTTTAATCTTTTCTTATTAGCGTAGGTTAATATTCATTATCTAACGTATTTAAGTTCTTTTCTTATTTCTTCGTAAAGTTCTTTTAATCTATCTATATATAGAATGGCTCGTTCTACTTATAGTCCTATCCGCGTTACGCGGTATACTTTAGGGTTATATCCGAAGTTAGCGTACGATAGCGAAACCTTTATAGCTTCCGTAATTAAGCTATTATAAGCTAATTATACTATTAGTAACTATATTACCTAATTATCCTATCCGTAGTTAATATAATAACGGAGGTACTATTCTAATATTTAGTTAAGTTATTTAGTCTATCTATCCGTCTAAGGGTAGTAGGCTATACTAAGCTTATACTTTATATTAAGCTATATTATTAATACTTACTAGAAGTTTATAGTAAATATAGTTCCTCTATTAGAGATAATCTTAATAGGTAACCCGTAATTACTAACGATAGTTCGTATAAATATATATATAAGATCTTCTATATTACTTAATTCCTTATATAGAATGAAATACCTATACTTTATAAGTCGGTCTATTACTACGAAGATACTATTATAGGCAACCTTTATTATAAGTTCCTTTAACGGTAGTAACTTAATAATATAGTCGAAAGCTACTAAGTCCTATAGTTTAACTAGTACTAGTAACGGTTATAGTTCTCTATATAGCTTATATCGCGATACTTTACTTCGTGCGTATAGCGTATAATTATTAATAATTTTTATAATTTCTTCCTTAATTCTAGGGAAATCGAATCTTTATTAGATTCGTTCTATTATCTTTCTAATTCCCTAATATCCGTATATCGGGTATTCGTAGAATTCTTTTATAGTTTATTCCCGTAATAGCGGTAGTAGCTATATCTTATTCCGGTATATTAATACTTCGGAGTATTCTATATCGTATCCGTATAGTACTTCTTAGATATACATAACGTTTTTCTTAGTCTATTCCTTAATTTCCTAAAGTATTAGGTCGTTATCTTATACCTTAAATATAGCGTTTAACTACCTCTACTAGTAGTTACTGTTATCGTTTATTCTAAGGAGTTGCCCTATTATAATAGGGGTTCCTTATATATAATTATATCTTCTACTAAGGGCGTCTACTCGCCTATTCTTAGATCCTTTACGGTAAATAATCTTATAATCGAATTCGGAGAGATATTTAGCCTATCTAATTTATCGTCCGTTAAGTTATTAAGTTATAGCGAAGTATACGATATTTTTATAGTCGGTATATACCTTAACTATATATTTACTTCCTAGGAGATAGTATCTCTATTCTTTAAAGGCATTAATAATTACGAGGAATTCCTTATCGTAAATAGGGTAATTAAGTTCTACGCCGGATAGCTTCTTAGAGTAGAACGCTATCGGTCTTACTTTCCTATTTTCGTCTCGCTATCCGATCTATACTCTAAGTATATAGTTAGATATATCGGTTTCTAGTTTAATCTAGGAGCTTAGTTTAAAGATCGTAAGGACTAGTTCTATAATAATTAGGTCCTTAATCTTTTAAAATACTTACTCGGCTTCCGGTCCCTATATAAAGGTATTTCCCTTCTTCGTTAGGTTATAGAGTAGCGCTATATATCTACCTATTCCCGTAATAAAATATCGATAGTAGTTAGTAAACCTAATAAAGCTTTATACTTCCTTAACGTTAGTAGGTTTTAGCCATTCCTAGACTACCTTAATTTTATCTTTTTATATTCGTATTTCTCTTAGGACGATTATATATCCAAGGAAGTCTACTTCTTATATATAGAACTTACTTTTCTCTAGTTCGACTAGTAGTTTCGTATCCTAAAGAGCCTATAATACCTTATAGACGTATTCTATATATTCTTTAAGGGTATCTAAGAAGATTAGGATATTATCTAGGTAAACTATAACGAAAATATCTAAATATTCTCTTAGAATATTATTAATTATTCGTTAGAAAGTCGCGGGTACGTTAGTTAGCCTAAAAGGTATTATTAAGTATTCGAATAAGCCGAATTTAGTTTAAAACGCGGTTATCTATTTATATCCTTCTTTTATCCGGATTAGGTTATAAGCTCCTTTAAGGTCGAGAGCTATAAACTATTTTTTACTATAGAGTCGATCCCTTATTTCTAAGATAAGTAGTAAAGGTATTCTATCCTTAATAATATTACTATTAAGTCGTCGGTAGTCTACGATTAGGCATAGTTTTCCGTTTTTCTTTAGAATAAATATAACCGGGTATCCTACTTTAGATTTAGATAATCGAATATACCCTTTCCTTAGGTTCTCGTTAATATAGTCTCGTAATATCTCTAATTCTTTTTAGCTAAGGTTATAGATTTTCTAGAATATCGTAGATATACCTTCCGTAAGGTAGATCCTATAATCCTACTAACTATATTCTAGTAGTCCTATTTCGAGTTCTTCCGCGTATAGTTACTTATACTTACGGTAAATCTAAGGAACGTTCCTTATTCTATCTTCTAACGGGCTCGTATTATTATCGTTAATTTTACTGATTTATATAAGGTCTTTCCTTAAAGCGGTAATAACTCTTCGGACTTTCTATTTCTTCCCTTTACTCTAGGAGTATCGTATACTAGGTTATAGAGCCGTTTTAGTCACTACTTAGGTCTTTATTACCCGAAACGTCTTATATAAAGGGGATAATTTATTTTTCCCTACTTTAGTAATTAAGTTATCGTAAAATTTTACTTTCTTCCTTATCTTTTAATCCTAAGAGGTTATAGTTTCGTTCTACTATAATTAGCCGGTCCTCTAGTTAATTAATAGGTTACTCTCCTTTAGCTATAGTAATCCTAATATAAGATCGTATTTAGATATATCTATAACGTTAAAGCTAACTTATTCTTAGTATTCCTAGATCGATATATCGAGTTAATTAAGCTCTATATCGATAGTTCTATTATTATAGTCGAACTTTTCTCCTTTAATATCGTAAAGTTCGTAAGATTCCTTCTTCTTTATCTATAGGAGTCGGTAACGATTAACGACTCTTAGTAAAATATAGTTACCTATCGCACTACTATCTACTAGTATATTTATACGACGTCCTATAATATAGGTATCTAATACTATTTTATCGCTATAACTTACTATAGTTATATATAGGGTCCTTAGATCTTTCTATTATATACTAGTCTATAGCCCTTTTATAGATAGCGTGCCTCGTTTTTTAAGTCCTAGTTTTCTTCGTTAATTTAGTCCTTTAGTTTCTAATACTAGTATTCTTATTCTACTATACCTTTTATTTCTTTAAAGTCGAAGTTTGCCTTATATAGCTCCTAGATCTTCTAGTAGATCTCTTTTAACTCGCTTCTATATTTTCGGTAGTTATAGGTTTCGTAGCTAACCGCGTACTTCTATCGGCAATATAGACATACTAGCGCTCCTTCGTAATATTTATCGAGGAGGTCTTTATTTTCTTAGTGCTTTAATATAGCCTTAATAAGTCTAATCTCTCCTTATTATTCTTTCCTATTAATATCGTTCTATCGGGTCCTATAGGCCTTTAGCTATCCTTAGGTTCCCTTATACTAGGCTCGTGCCTTTTCTTATATATATTCGGGATATACTAATAAAGGGTAGTCTTTATAGTTTTCTCTATCGTATATTAGTATATAGATAAGTCCCTAGGGGACGCTCGGTTTACGATATCCCTTTATCGTAAATCTATACTATTCCTATACTTTCCCGAATATATATACGTAATATATAAGCGAATTATAAGTCTCGTTAATTACGGTATCGTTTCTATATTTAAGGGGGGTATTAGCGTTTAGTTCTATAATAATTACTTATTACGAGACGTAACGTATAGTTAACCTCTATTTATATAATTCCTTTTCTAGGTAAGGGTTCGAAATAATATATCCTCTCTATTAAGTTAGGAATATATCGTATCGTACTTTAGTCCGGAAATATATAAAGTAGTCTAGATAGATATAAGAAGCCTATAAGATCTATCTATACCTCTTATATCTTAGTATAATTCTAGGGTTATCTCCGTACTCTCTTAAGGGGTGCTTATAACGGTTTGGGTTCCTAAGGGATAAACCGGCGGGTTTATATTAGTAGTAAGGTTAGGGCGTCGGGTTACGGTTAGTAATAAATTAGAGATCGTAACTAGGTATAAAGTAATATAAGTATATCTATATTAGAATAAAGTATTAAAAGCTAGCTAGGTATCTATACTAAGGTGCGGAAATTAGGGGGTCCTATATACTTGCTATAATCCCGTAGATTATGCTAGATCGTTAGGATTATCGCTATAATCCTAACGATCTTGCCGAGATAGGTCGTAGTGGCTCACTTAGATTATAGCTATAATCTAAGCGATCCTATCGCTCCACCCTCTATTAGTCCGTCGTTCCGACTGTTATTCCGTGCAGCCTACATTAGCGCCTATACAGCCGGCCCATCCCGCGGCCCGTTAACCCAGGTCGTAATAATACCTTAGCGTTTTTATAGTAGAATTAGGTTAGAAAGTATATAAAGTATACTCATATTTAAGTAATAAATAGCTAGAATATTCTTATTATACCGTTAAAGGGTTATAGTACTTTTAGTTTAAGGACCTCTCTAGGGTCCTTCCCCTTAATAGCGGTATTAGTAAGGGAATAAAGTTCGTTAACCTAGGTCTAGTATATCCGGGTCTATTCTTCCTATAGCGCTACTATATTAGCGATTTGCCGTTAGAGTTACTAGACTTTATCTTAAAGCGGGTTATTAAATCCCGGGGTATCGTTATCCGACTTGTCGTCCGAGATCTCTATTTTATTAGTTACCTTTATAAGGGGAGATAGTGCCTTCTCTTACGAAGTAATACTTAATCTAGGCTTAGCTATAGGTACTATTCTAATAGTATTAAGATATTACTTAAGGTAATACTATAACCTTCTAAATAAGAGCTTTTAATATATAACGGTTTAGGTTCCTAAGGGATAAACTAGCGGGTTTATATTAGCAGTAAGGTTAGGGCGTCGGGTTACGGTTAGTAATAGATTAGAGATCGTAATTAGGTATAAAGTAATATAAGTATATCTATATTAGAATAAAGTATTAAAAGCTAGCTAGGTATCTATATTAAGGTAAGGAAATTAGGGGGTCCTATATATTTACTATAATCTCGCGGATTATATTAAATCGTTAGGATTATCGCTATAATCCTAACGATCTTATCGAGATAGGTTATAATAGCTTACTTAGATTATAGCTATAATCTAAGCGATCCTATTACTCTACCCTCTATTAATTTATCGTTCCGACTATTATTCCGTATAGCCTATATTAACGCCTATATAGCCGGCTTATCCCGTAGCCCGTTAACTAAGGTCGTAATACTATATAGTATTAATATAAGCTATATAGAATAATAATTAGAACGATAGGCTAATAAAGGGTAGAGTAATAGGATCGCGTAAATTATAGCTATAATCTAAATAAGCTATTACAAACCGTCTCGATAAGCTTATTAAGATTATAGTAATAATTCTAATAATCTAATATAATCTATAGGACTATAGTAAGTATATAGGACCCCCTAATTTCCTTCTTATAATATAGATACCTAGCTAGCTTTTAATAACTTATTCTAAAATAGATATACTTATATTACTTTATACTTAATTACGATCTCTAATCTATTACCTATATAATATAACGCTATAACCCTTTTAGTAATATAAACCCGCTGGTTTATCCCTTAGGAACTAAACTATTATAGGTATTATAAGCTCTTTAAGATACTAAATTATTAATAGAATTAAAGAAAAGTAAGTTTTATATATAAAAAGTAAACTTCTTAAGTTATTATTATATTAAGAGAAATATAAATATAAAAAGAAAACTTTATAGTAGTTAAGGACTAGCTAACCTTAAGAAGTATTAAATATAAAGTAGGGGAAAGTTTAATATAGAGACGAAAGAAGAAGATAAGGGCAGATTAACGAGGGTAGGAGAAAGAGGGGAAGACGGACATAGGTAAGGGGTCGTGCATAATAATATAATATTAGTCCGCTGCTATACGGAGTAATACTTCACACGCGACTAACTATTTATAATATCAGTTAATAAACTAATAGTAAGTGATCCCTATTAATGCTATATTCGGTTAATATTAGTTACTGAGTTTACACCCAGATAATTCCCAAAAACCACGATTCAGTATTGCGGTAATAATAGAGACCAGCACGTGGATAAGGATGGGGACGAACTTGCGACATACAGCCAGATAGTTCGCATGTTCAATATATTGTGTCGCTATCGCAAAAGCAGCGACATCAACCGGTTTCGTCCAAAACAAGTATTGAGAGCTACAAACCGACTCATTCAAAGCAAACATATACGGAACCGGAAGCTACACAGCGCGTAAAACACTACGAGCAATAAAGCAAGGGTTCGGGCTTGCTGTAACATAGCCGAGAGCTTAACATAACTTCCATTAATAAAATAAAACTAGGAATTAGAGGCAATCATAGGCAAACCAGCGCCGGATTCGTTTTGACCACTCATAAATACAAAAACCCAAGTAATCTCGACGTAGACTTCGGGACTAACACTTCCAGCTTCGAAACACCAGTTAGGCTCCAAATCAATACTCAAATCAGACACTCGTGTTAAGCATAGGAAGGAATTATATTGAAGGGTACATCTAAGATAGTATTCTATGCTCAAATCGCTTACTCTAAGTCACCCATTATTAATTAACATGAATTTCACTCTCGTTCCATCAGAATAAACATTCAAATGAATAATAGGTCAGCTACTATTATATACTTTGTTGAAGCTAACTATACACCATGACCCGGAAGGCAAGGCCAAGAGGGATTAAATTAGACATCTAGGGCCTGCCTAGAAAAGGAGGGGAAGACCCGATGCGTAGGTAGATAATTGATAATAGATAGAAAGAGGGGGAAAATGCCCTGCCCGAAAGTCCCCTTTGAGGTTGGGCATTCAATCACCAGCCTCACCAGCTCTCGTACAAAATATAACCACAATCCATTGTTTTACTATATTTCCATCACATCGCACACGGAACACAACTTCTTTTCCACAATACAGCTAAAAGGTATCACTATTCCGACCACCCTGATCTTTTCCAACTTAACCAAGGCTGCCCATCGGAACGTAACGAAGCAGCCTGCATCTAGTCCTAGTTCGACAGCTCAGCTGCAACTTGCCAATACGTGAGAAACAAGCAGGGCACTAAATATGAAACGCAATTACTTCTAATTTTTAACTGCCGCGCTGTGTTGCTAATCGCTATCGATTCATTACGGATGACAAAGGCTTTGTTTACGACCTCAGCCAGAACAGTGGACTGGCCATTGCTAATCGCAAGACTTTCCCCGCCCTAGTTGGCACTGGCAACAGCGTGACGATTACAAAAGTTGATAGTAAGCCAACTTGGTGAACTCGGATGCCTGTACCTTTGCTCATCCATTCATGAATAGACTGTGGCGTCAGCAAGCTCCATATACACGGCCCTGGAGCGTTTCGTCCCGAGTCTTGCAATCGGCTCTCTATTATCCGCATCCTTGTTTTCGCTGCTGAGGCGCTCTTGGTGTCATATGTACGGACCCTGGTCTTGTGATTGTCAGTCGACTCAGGATCAGTGGACCGCAACCAGGAGCGGTGGGGGAAGCTAGGCGTGTGGACTCGGTCGCTGGCTACGGGGTATATTACGGAGTATAGCCACATTCAAAAGGCAGCATATAACGACTCTTACTGAAACTCGGCTCCCCCTCAGGCAAGCCTCGCGTGATCTTAAAGTTTTGGCCGCGCTTGAAGAAGAGACTGACAGGAATTTCTTCATGTGACAGATGCAGAACCCAAGACAGAGAACACGACACAGCTACGATCAGTGCCTGTTGAGATGTAGATAAAACAAATGCTTTCTTATGCATCAAATGCTGGGGAGTTTGACGAAACGCAACGAATGACAAACTTGACTTGGTCAATTCCGTCAGCACCAGCCGATTGCGAACTAACGCACCCTCCACAATACCTCGGTCATCCTCCGTATTTTCTGTGGTTTTCTGTTTTCCTGTCCTAGAATCTGCACTTCCAGCCTGACAGAGTATCCAGGGGCTCCTTTCCCAAAACTAAGGGAAGAAAAACTCCAAGTATTGAGCAATGCCTCACAAGGATCTAAGTTCTCGCAGGGCATCAAGCTCTCAACTTCATAACGACGATAGCTCCACCGTGAGCGACACGGTCAAGACTCCCAAGCCTCTCAGTTATGCAGGCAACCATTATGGGCAATTGAGAAAAGCCGGCGTGGGGCCGTGGCGCATGACGCCGCAGTACTTAACGATGAAGTCCCTGGTTGTCCTCTGATACTCGAAGACGACGCGGTCCGGCACATTAGCTACGGAGCCGCCGTTGTATACTTCATTGCTCGTCTGGATTGGGAACTCCATCTTGTCTCTGCCGCAGTCAAAGGGCAGCTTCTCAGCGTTGTTAAAGTCGTGAGGGTAATGTTCTAAATCGGCCCAGGGGCCAGGGGTCGTCAGCTGCTGAGCAGGAACATTTGACATTCAGTAACGTTCAAGGAAAGAACTCACGGTCACCAACTTGCTTGCCAGCAGCGGCAAGCTTGGCACCGCCAAGGAAGGCTGCTTTGATCTGGTTGACGGTATATGTCTGCTGGGGGTACACCCTTCCAGGACCGTTGTTGGTGGCTGGGCAAACGCCGTTGCGGCTTGGCTCTCTGGCAACCTTGAGGTCCAGGGCTTGCACGCCAAGCACGCTCAGCTCAGAATTTGGGCTCTGGAGCTGCCCCTCAATGTCGGCGGGGAGGGCACTGGCCAAGCCTCCGAGGCTGGCTCCAACAAGGGCGAAGAATGTGGCGAAACGCATA
The DNA here is from genome assembly GCA_003945565.1 of Tolypocladium inflatum. NCBI lineage: Eukaryota > Fungi > Ascomycota > Sordariomycetes > Hypocreales > Ophiocordycipitaceae > Tolypocladium > Tolypocladium inflatum. Next base: position 365,733 of record QEPE01000013.1, read on the forward strand.
ATGAGCGAAGTGAGTTGTGAAGGTAAGGTTGATGAGGACGGTAGATGAAGTTCGTAGGTCCGGGACTTGCAGCTTTATACGCCCTTGAGAAGCACCAAAGTTGTTTGAATCACAACAGAGATGTCCCCTGAAGCTCTGTTCTGGCGAGTACGTGTATGACAGCGCCTAGAGCGAGAAACATGGCTCAAGGTGCCGAGTAGCCGTCTAACGTCGGATTTTTACGTGCAATATTGGTTTTGCTCACGTCACATTCAGCCGCTCCAGGAACAAACTCCAAACTAACTCTCCTTCTGGCAGACATCAGTGCGGGCATTGTGATTGTGTAACAGTAATATGCAATGATATATGATATCACGAGTCCACGACGCACCTTTGACCAGCAGCATCAGCTATTCTGCATGGTAAGCCTACATATCATTGGATGAGACACTGAGACGGCTTGACTAAGTTATGGGAAAAAATATTGCCCCAGCAATGCCGCATTGGCTGTATAGAATGCGGCTTATTCTGGGTTGCAACCTGCTTATTATCATGAACGGCTCCTGGGCCTTCCGGGCCCTCGGAGGCGCCCTTTGCAACCGGATCATCGTGCACGATGACGATGACGAGGATGTCCGAGCGGCACAGTCAATAGCGGCCTTTCTGTTGTGTCTCCCGAGGCAGCAGGGTGGTGACCACCAACAATACCACATCCGCAGCGACCAGCCGCTGATATCGCTCGTCGTGATGTGAACCCGCGGGCTACTTCGCAAGCCTGCAGCCTCTCGTCGGTATTGCAGTTGGTTGCTAGAGGCTCCCGCAGCCATGTTCAGGGATCTCTTCAACTGACTCAACCATTGTTTTTGGACCTCTGCAGATGGCTGTAGATATTGAATGAGGCAGAGCAGGCTCGAGGTATCAGTCCCACGAGCAGAAGGTGATGCCATTCGAATTGGGCTACTCCGTATTATGTAGAGGACATAGGCACCTTGGCCCCCTGGACGGTTCGCACTAAAATCTGGTGGGGACGGGACGTACGGGTACAATTTAGCGCTGCAGCCACCCGCCCCGCCCCCGCAATTTGCTTGTAATTAGTGCTCGAGCAGCACAGCTCTTCTTTCTTCGACCTCTCCTCAGGCCTCAACCGTTCTCCTCTTCAACGCTTTCCACCTCCCCTCCTGCGTTCCCAATCATGGCCCCAATCAGTTATCAAGACTTCCTCTCTACGCAGGTGAAGGAGGATTATCCCGCTGCTCCCGAACAGCTCTCTGCACTCCGAACCCTGTTCGCAGACCCCTCTGTACCCGTCTCCCAGGTCGCAGAACAGATAGCCCGCCCCATCGTCGAGGCGCGACAGAATTGTCTGGAGAATCCAGAGGCGCCGGACGAATACCGCTACGGCATCTTGTGGCGCACAATCGCCGATGCTGTCAGGCAGCTGACCGAGTACAATGACAGGCTTGTCAAGCTCGTGGTTGAGATTCAAAAGGTTCCTGATCCAGAAGGCTACATCGCCTTTATGCAGGACTTTCAGGAGCATTGGACCGAGTTCGCATTCGACTGTAAGTCTCGTCTTGCACATTGCTGGTTCCAAGTCCAGCAAGAACCAGCTCCCCGACATGGGCCGTCTTGTTGGACTGACCTGTTGCTTATTCTTTATAGTCAAGGATCCAAGGTCAACTGACCCAGACCGTGCTGCAAAGCGCCAGGCCTGGCTCAACATGAATACCTTCTGCGCAAAGCTCTCCACCTACCGCATTCCACGACTCGACCAGCGCAGCCGCGCCGCCTGGGTGATGCGGCATACGCTCGAGAAGACGCCGTGGGAAGTCTTCCACCACGCCGATATCGACGAGCGAGAAGCCGAATACCCCGATGACGAAGTCGTCCGCGAGTGGTGTGACTACGAGCTCGAGGTCCGTGACGTTAGAGTACTCAACACCTGGGTGCCAGCAGCTGCGGCTTGGATCAAGATCGATGGAAAGGGCATCTACGAAATGGAGGGGCCAATGATTGGCGAGTCGGAGTGGAATCCGACAAATTGGAAGGGGCCAGAGGGCTGGTCGAAGGAGCGTTTTGCGTACTGGGGAGAGCGATTCGAGTGGATTAGCAAAGTCACTGCTTTGGATAAATCCACGAGGAAAGATGCTGCGGTAGCTGCTGGGTTGATGAAGGAAATCGGGAATGGGACCTAGTGCAACCGACGTCGTGGACATGGAGGCCGAGACTCAGTTGATCTGCTCGACGGCAAAGAAGCCCATCGCACGATGAGGGTCCGATCATGTTGAGCAATAACCACTTTACTGTGTACCTCCTGGTCGCCAACTAATGCCCTAGACTGTCGAGACTACTAAAAGCGACGGCATCTCCCGCTCGATTCGGTGAACACCGCTTGTAGACTTGATCTCCGGGTTTGGTGGCATCCCCCATCGGGTACGGCACCCTTGTGTCGCGTTATGCGGTTCCTTTTTATGTTGAATTGCAATTGACTAATGGAAAATTCTGCTCTGTCTGTCTGCCCCTTGTCCTAGCCGTCCCTTCCGGCTTGGCCCCCTTAGTCTTGAGGCATTTCCACTGCTTCCTCGACCAACAGCCAAGTCATCTAGTCTATCCAACACCTTGCCGTGTCCCTCCACCGCAAAAGGCCTAGGCCTACCTATTCCAAACGTGGCTGTGTTTTCGTGTGACTGGCGGATTGACTTGCGTGGTCTGTGGCGCAGCAAGATCCCCGATCGCCAACCTTGGCCCCCCTCTCTGATCAAGCTCTGTGGTGGCCCGCCGTCTCCTACCCTGATTTTTTCATCCCCTCATCTCACTCTCTGGTCGTGCTATTCACGACGGCCATGGAGATGTATTCGAAGTCCCATTTGAAGCCTGTGTTCGTGCTGGCCGCTGCACTGGTGATCATCGCATTTGTCCGCATCAGGCGTTTCTTCACCCGCCGTCAGTTCGCGCGCCGCCACGGTTGCCAGCCAGTCGCGAGATCATTCAATAAAGACCCTTTCTTGGGGCTCGATATATTACCCGGAGTGTTCCGCGCTCACCGGCAGCATACGGTTCTTGAACAGAGTTGCGAACGCTTTCGCATCTACGGAAACACGTTTAAAGTAAAGGAGCTGCTAAATCGTGCAATTTTGACCGTGGAGCCGGAGAACATCAAAACAATCCTATCAATTAATTTTAAGGATTATGGCATCGGCTACCGCCTCGGACCATTCAAACCGCTATTGGGGGCAGGCATCTTCGACACTGATGGCGACCACTGGGCCTCATCGCGTGCCCTTATCCGGCCCAACTTTACCCGTGACCAGGTAGCCGACTTAACGTCGTTTGAGCACCTGATTCAGGACCTCTTCTCACTACTGCCGCGTGACGGAGAGACAGTCGTGGACTTGCAGGATCTCTTTTTCCGCTACACTATCGATTCCGCGACCGAGTTCCTCTTTGGACAGTCGGTCGGTAGTCTAAAGATGACCCAGTCGGAGCTCAGTTTTGCCCAGGCATTTAATTATGCCCAGATGGCCATCATAACGCGGGCCACACTGGGCCCCCTCAACATGTTTTACCGCGACCAGAAGGCCGACAAATGCAATCGCATCTGCCGGGAGTTCGCCCAGCGGTTCGTCGAAGAGGCGGTCCACGCTGTCAAGTTCGAACAGGAAGACAACGAGAAAGGACAACATGAGGCGAAGCGCCAGAAGTACATCTTTTCACATCAATTGGCATCGCGTATATCCGATAAGCACCGCATTCTGGATGAGCTTATGAATGTCCTGTTGGCTGGCCGTGATACTACTGCTAGTCTACTCAGCAATCTGTTCTTCATGTTGGCTAAGAATCCAGCAATTTGGGACAAGCTGCGTAGAGAAGTAGCTGGTTTACAGGGCCGGGCACCAACTTATGAGGAGCTTCGAAACCTCAAATATGTCCAGTGCTGTATTAATGAATGTGAGAACAGCTCTCTGCTATCTTGCCCCCTTTGACTTTTCATCCTCACTGACTTCTTTCGTTAGCGCTGCGTTTACATCCGGTTGTACCACGGAATGAACGCAAGGCATTACGCGATACTGTCCTACCAGTTGGAGGAGGCAAGGATGGTCTCTCACCTGTCTTCGTGCCTAAGGGCACCCTAGTCTCCTATAACATATATGCGATGCATCGACGGACAGACTTCTACGGACCAGACGCAGAAGAATTCCGTCCAGAGCGCTGGGAGGGTGGACAGCTGCAGCCACGCTGGGAATATCTGCCCTTTAATGGCGGCCCACGCATCTGTGTGGGCCAGCGATACGCGCTGACCGAGGTTGGCTATGTTGTGGTCCGAATGGCCCAAGAGTTCCAAATCTTGGAGAGTCGAGACCCAGGGCCGTGGGAGGAATCGCTGACCTTAACCCTATGCTCCCTGAACGGAACGAAGGTGTGTCTCACTCCGGCTTGAAAGCCCGAGTTGGATGGAGAGACGGAACGGCTTTGATGGGAATGGTATGGCGATATTAATTTGTACGCATGTGATCAGTGGACGGCACTCCGGGCGATCTCACAGGACCCCTTGGTGGGCAAAGGCGCAAGATTTGGGCGCCGTATGTACTTTGTACGAAGTAATAATAATATTAACTACGTGGTAGGCCTACGAAGTAGTCAAGTTGGTTGGTTGGATAATACTAATTATGCAAGGCATCCCGATTCATGCACAGTTCAATGTCTCCGAGGTATATCCGAACAGGTCAACCTCTTCCGTACCTGTCGATTGCCTGAGATCATCAATGCCCCTATAATTACAATCCACTCGTCTCCAACAGTCCACTTGCCCCACGCGTGCGCCCTATCATCCAATATACAGAACATAGCGGCCATTCGTTACTACTGCAAGTCGCGAGGGATGCCCTTCGTTCTAAGGCGCTTTGCTTTGGCGCAATGGGCATCACGCGTGCTCTCTTGGTCCACGCCTCACGGGCTGCTCGTGACCGATCGTGCCCAGCACAAAGCAGCCAAACAACCACTCGCGGCGCCACAGCAGCATGATGAGAAGGCTGAAGGGTCGATCGCTTCTATCGATGGGGATGACAGTCGTGCCCAGCATGAACACTGCCCGCCATTCCCTCTCACAGTAGAGCAAGTCGACGAACGAGTTCAAGCATTCATTGCCTCCATAGACAAAGGGGCTGTTTGCCGTCTCGCTTCTCAGCACAATGGGCAGAAGCCCTGCAGCATCACCGGACAGGGCAGTGGAAGCTTCAATGTGTGCTTCTTTACTCGTTTCGACGACGGCACTACGTGGGTTGTCCGAATCCCTTTGGAGCCCGTGATTGAGGATGTTTGGGCCAAGGTCCAGAGCGAGGTTGCCACCATGCGGTTCGTCCAACACGATTCTCCTGCTGCCAACGGATCCCTAACCGCGCCAATGTCTACAGATATGTAAAGCTCAAGACGACGATTCCCATCCCTCGCGTCCATGCGTATGGCCAAAGCACGCAGCTAACGAAAGCCCGCGACTCCACGACGACGGCGTTTATTATTTCCGACTTTATCCCTGGTCAAAATCTCCGTTTCGAGGACCTCAAGGACACGACCGAAGAGCGACGAACTCGATTTCTCCATGAATTGGTTGACATCCTCGTTGAACTACGCCGATTGGAGTTCTCCGCGGCCGGTTCTTTGATGCCGAACCCAGTCGACGAGTCTGAGCCCATCGTGGGTGGCTTCCTCGGCATGGCCATCAACGAGCTCCAAAGAGACAGCGGCAAAAAGATGATCCCGCAGTCTTTCACTTCTGCGGAAGCCTTCATGGACTACCAACATTCCATATTGTCAGAATATTACGCAGTGCCATTCGTAAAGTTGAAGGAAAAATCAGTGCAAGAGCATGTGTTCGTTCTTGACAACTTGGCAGAGCAGATTCCGCGCCTTCTCAATCCGCAGTGGTCTAATGGCCCGTTCATCTTATCCCATCTGGACCTAAGATGTGGAAACATCATCGTTGACGAAGATCTACATATCCTCGGCATCATCGATTGGGAGTTCTCCGGCACGGTTCCGTTACAGTACTTCACACCGCCGCTGTGGATTACCGGTGAGGCCCGTAATGGGTTTTTCCTTTACTGGAAGGATGCCATCTTCCAAAGCTTTGAAGCGGTCCTGCAGGCGAAGAGTGCTACCTCTGAAGGCTGCGCCCAGCTCGTGCAAGAATGGAATTGGAACGATCAACGGAAGGTGATGTTCCCGATAGTCCAGATCTGTCGCGAGCCAGATACACTTTCCCAAGTATATCGCAGACATCTCTGCCGCAAGTTCTTTGAGGGCAACATGGAAGAAGTAGTCCCTAATTTTTTTGCGCATCACGACAGGGCGAAAGAGCTCGTGCCCGAGGTCAATCGTCAATTAGAGGCCTCCAAGCGCTACACCGAATATCTTATTGATCACGACCTTCTGATTATTGATGAAGAGGCAGAGCGCAAGGACGCGGAACGTCTTGCTTTCATGAAGGAAGGGATAGCAAAACTCAAGGCAGCAGGGGCATTAAAGGCTAGCTACTAAACTACTCGCAACCTCGTCCTGTGCTGAGCGCTCCTTTCATACGTATCGTGGCCGAAAGGATGTTCTGAAATGCCGACAACGAGGAAACGAAGCATGAACATTAAACTCGCTATTTCCCTTCATTTGCCTCCAGGACGGCCTTCCGAGTCTGTAGCTCGTTTATCTTGAGCCAGATTCGGCCGATCGTAACGCGCTTTGCATCGGCATCGGCCTGAGTAGTATCCCCGTATTCTTTGCCATCTATTGGCTTAGCCATGGATCTTTTCTCTTTCGCGCTAGATGAGCTTGCCACTGCCTGATCCCGCGCCTCTGTCGGCATCGATTCGATGAAGGCCATCAGGTTGTTCAACGCCTGTTCCTCCTGCAGAAGTTTTTCAATCAACTCGTCGAGCTCCTTCATGACGAACTCGAGCTCTTGGCGCGTCGGATTCATGGACGTCATGGTCTCGTCGGTCTGGAGTCGTGGTCAGCGACTGGGTGGGAACCACATGTTGTCGTATCTCACCGGATGTAGACTCGGGTTTCCCCAGGTTGGTTTGGCTGGGCTCTTCGAAGAAAAGGAAATGAATCGAAAGAGTGTCCGAAAGGATGTTTCTGTGGGTTCTGAAATGCTGGCAACGAGGGAAAGGGAGATGGAATGATGGGATATTTATATTGCTATTGATGGCTGTTGTCCCCGTGAACGTGAACACCACCCGAATGCTGTTGTTTGTGACGTGTGGTTGACATGCAGGAGTTGCCTCAAACTAGGCAAAGCGATGCTGCCACCTGTTCTGTTGCCTAGAAGTCAGGAAGCTCTGTCCCAATGAATACAGGCAGGTGGAAGGGAGGGCCGCATGGAGGGCCGCATGCAAGGCAAACAAGTCGTCGACATTCACGCCCAACAGGTGGCGTAGGGGTCAAGCAAAGAGTCGTTACACCAAAGTTCACGCCCAAGGCAGCCCGCAGCAGAGAGCTGGGCTTTCACGCAATCTGTATCAAGCTGGGCTTTCACTAATCTGTACCAGGCTGGGCTTTCACGCAATCTGTATCAGGCTGTGTCTGTATCAGGCTGTGTAGCCTTTCCGCTTGACAGCCTGGCAAGCATCACGCGGCCGGAGCAAGTCCTGAGTCACCGAAATGCAGCCTCGGAAAGTAGTGTCACCTCAGATGCAGCCCGATGACAGAGCCAACAGGCCGTCATGGAATACAAGGAGACCTTGGATATTTACTCACGCCTGAGGGGCCAGACAACAACATCGGCGTAGCCTGATTTCCAACTCAGTACTGAAGAAAAGAGTGTAGGATAATCTAGTTAGATCGGGCCTTTAATATCCGACGAAAAGAAACGTTGCTGTTAGGAAGAGAGTCCGTATTAATGGAGACGCTCGGGGGCGAATGTCGACAACGTGGTGGCGCCAACAGACGTTGCCTAATCGCAGCCGGATGGCGCAACCGCCGCGATGAATCCCGACCACACCACCTCCGTCGTTTGGGAGTCCTCGTCGTACGAAAAGGCATGCATCGGCTGCTCCAAAGCTAAGTGCAGGTGCATCTTTCGGGGAGATGGGCTCGGCTGCGAGCGATGCTATCGCCTGGGCAAAGGCTGCCAAGCTTCACTGGTGAGAAAACGACTGGCTAGGAAGCCAGCTCATAGGGCGGCACATCTTGAGGAGAAGCTTGATGATCTGTTTACTTTACTCATATACAAGCTTTTGGATTCTCAATGACACCCGTGTCAGAGGATGACTCTTGAGAGCGAAGTCAGGTACACGGTGCTAGTCTTGATGGATCTGCGATGGCAAGGGAGATTGAACCAGCTCTACCGCCAACAAGGCAACATCAGAGTTCCCAGGATACAAGAGGCATTGAAACATTAAGGGGATTGCCAGATTCGTCATTGTTCTACCTGACTCCCTAAGGGAGCGATTCAGCGTTCCCACTTGATGTGTCTCCATCCCAGGCCGAACAGTATCTTCAGACATTTCGGAACCATCTATGGACCTTTCAATTCGTCCACACTCCATCAAAAACAATGTGAGCAATCCATTGACAGGTTTAGGGGGGGAAGTGCTAAGAAATACGGCTGAACTACAGCACGATTGGCCATTCCTGTGGCTCAACATCCGAGCCAGCTGCTGCAAATTCTCCTCGGAGCAACGAGCCCTCGAGCTCAAGATCCGCGAGGTTGTCACGCAGAAATGATTATTGATCTAGAATGAAATATGGATTTGCTTCTAGGACTGATCGTCTATCTTAGCTGGTTACCACTCAAGTCCCGTTTCAAAATGGTATAGTTCTAACAAGAACCATGGCAGGGCCGCTGAGAAGTACCGGGAAAGCCGCTGCTTAGTGTCTTCTCGAGTCTCGCCATGTCATTGCTGTTTTACCTGTGGCTGTAGGAGCTCGCAAGAGATGCCTTGCCGGGAAATCAGCTTGTGAAAGGCGTACAGCTTCTCCATCAGGCAGATCCGAGCAGTGAACCTCACCAACGTGGAATAGAGGGACGTACTGGGGTGTTATGTCGTGTCCGCAACGTAAGCATGAACCCCCCTTAGTTTAATGATGACTCTAAAACGCGCGGACGCAGAATCGCCTGGTTCCTCAAGAACTGGCCGGTGGAATGAACCGGCCGGTGGGATGGACAGCCCATGGAAGATTGCCTACGGCACCTATCAGAACGCCCCGAAGCGCCTGTAGATTCTATACTGATGGCTATTGCCACGCTATTAAAACCATCCAGGACTTGCACTCGGTTTCGGCTTGGCCGCAGATTGAATCCCGCCAACGCAGGCAAGGCCCCCGCAGGCTAGCTATGTCAAGGAACAGGGGCAATGCTGGACGATATCAAGGAAATGACTCCCCCGGGAGTCCTAAACGATAGTGGATTAGCCGCATATTTTTGAAATCAACCACTTGCTCACCAGAGTAGAAATCGTTATATCCTACTTGTACCGAGGATGCGACCGCCGAGGTGGGACAGCATAGCTTTGTATCAACACGGAAATAGATGGTCAGGTTCACATCTTACGCAAAGCCTGTCCTCGCCATCTTCGTGACTGTGGGATGGCCAGATTATTGCCCCGAGAAGAACAATATTGAGATCCCCTCGGAGGAGAACGGCGGGATTCAGGACAGAGTTCCCCCACAACACGCTACCGCGCCGTAGGATAGCCAACAAGCTTGCCACGCCGGACACTTTCGAGCGGCGCAGTTGTAATAATCACCCTGCTGCGCGTGGACGAACTGTGCCATGGTGAATCCGCCCGGAGTTCGGGTTTCACGCAGAGTACTCGATTTCCGATGCCGTGCTGACATTCAACATTGTCAAAGTAAATCTACGAGGAAATCGAAACGTCTATCCTGTACTGCAGCAGCTGTTCTAGGCTTGTCGGGCTCTCTTCTCCAAGCGATTTCGGCCACTGCTACAAGCTACAGCAAACTTGCGCCTAAATAGACCTCTAACAGAGTGTCTCGGAGCACACCATGGCAGCCCGCGAGCCAGAAGAGAAGCTGGCCGACTCGTCGGCGCCTGACGACGTGAGTCTGCGAGATGAAGCGATGAAATGCACAGGTGCGACTGAGCCTTCCGCGCCAAACGATGCTCAAGACGACGCCACTCGGTTTCTCAGCGGGTTCAAGCTGCGGGTGGTGATGGCCGGCGTGACGGTTGTTGTACTCCTGGCCATGCTGGACATCTCCATCGTTGGCACGGTCGGTCCCCAATCTGCTCTTTTGTCTGTAAAGGCCCGCGTTGATCGTTTCCCAGGCCATTCCCCAAATCACGAGCGACTTCCACCGGCTCGAGGATGTTGGCTGGTATATCGGCGCCTACCAGCTCGCCAGGTGATTCCGTACCCGTCCAACTCGGATATTTGACATTCAAGACTCTTACAGTCGCGCAGTGCCACGTTCCAGCCCCTCACGGGCAAGTTGCTCAGCTATTTCAGCGTAAAGGTTGGACGAGATATCATCTACAATGAGTGTCGTTGCTGACACCCCGCATAGTGGACATTCTTGGTCTTCTTTCTCATCTTCGAGGTTGGCTCAGTCGTCTGCGGCGCGGCTACATCCTCGACCATGCTCATTATTGGCCGCGCCGTGGCCGGGCTGGGGGCTTCTGGTCTGATAAATGGAAGTCTCACCATTATTCAAAGCGCCTGTACACCCCAGTCACGTCCACGTAAGAGCCATTCTGCATCAGGAGGCTTGCAGAACGACATGCTAACTTGGTGCTCCATGATAGTGTACATTGGTTTCGCCTTGGGAGGTATGCCATCCTATCTGCCTTCGGGTTGGCGTACGTTTGCTGAACTCTCACGCAGTTGGACAACTCGGCGTCGCTCTTGGTCCCTTGCTCGGAGGAGTCTTCACACAACACGCTACTTGGCGCTGGTGTAAGCTTCAGCTCCATTTACTCTGCAACCCGTCACTCTGACCCGCGCCCAGGCTTCTACATCAACCTTCCTCTTGGCGGCCTCGCGGGTCTCTTCATGATCCTCACGAACATCCCCGACCAAACCCCCAAGCAGCCTCCCACGGTCCCTTATCTCCGATCGCTGCTTCCACACTTTGACCTTACTGGCTTCGCCCTCTTCGCGCCGGCGGCTATCATGTTCCTCCTCGCGCTGCATTTCGGCGCCGTCGACTATGGGTGGAACTCGTCCGAGGTCATCGGCCTGTTCTGCGGAGCTGCCGCCGCGGCCGCCGCGTTCGTCTTCTGGGAGCGCCGCATGGGCGACGATGCCATGATACCGCTGCCCATGGTGCGGCAGACGGTCGTGTGGGCAAGTTCGCTCAACTTTGCCCTGCTGATGTTGTCTGCTACTGTCGGAAGCAACTTCACACCGATTTACCTGCAATCCGTGAAGGGATTGTCGCCGACCATGAGCGGAACGTACATGCTCGCCTCGATTTTGCCGCAGATACTGTTCATCTTCCTTTCTGCAGCACTTGGTAAGGTCTCATCCCAAGGGAGGTACATGGGCTTACATTAGTCAGTGACGAAGCTCGGCTACTACATCGCTTGGGCGTTCTTTGCGTCTGTCTTGACGACTATTGGCTGTGGCTTGATATCAACATGGGAGCCGGCCACAGGTCTGGGCAAGATCATCGGCTACCAGGTACTCGTTGGTGCCCGTGGCGCAGGCATGCAAATGGTCAGTATCGAAAAAGATGATCTCAAGTAGAATAATCACTAATACGTTTCTGAACAGGGTGTCGTAGCTATTCAGGCCGCTCTGCCGCCCAAAATGGCCGCCGTTGGCAACAGCTTCATTATCTTTTCTCAGAACATGTTCGGCGCCATCTTCATAAGTATCGCCGACACCATCTTCCAAGAGAGCCTCTCGTCTAACATTGCGTCTAACGTGCCAGGCATCAGCCCAAAGGCGGCCATCGCAGCCGGGGGGAGCTCCGAGGCTGTTCGCGCACTGGCTCCTCCAGGGCCGCTGCGGGACGGCTTGTTGAGGGCGTATTCAGACAGCGTCTCAAATGTGTTTTATCTACTTATCGCGGCGAGCGGCGCCGCGTTCCTGGCATCTTTTGGAATGGGGTGGGTGGACTTGAGGACCAAGGCACAGCCTAAAACGGGGGATGCCTGAGCAGCGGATCGGGGTTTCTACTCACCAAATTGGATGAAAGGTCATAGAACGGTTTTACAACTCGTAACTAGATACTCTTCTCGCTAGACACACGCAAATGAGCCATCTGAGCAGGACATAAAAAGTCCAATCGCTCGCAATGGAACGCTCGCCGAAACTCGAGGCAGAAGACAGGACAGATTTAGCAGGGAGCGTGGGATCGGGCTTCTCTAGATCTAGTGGTTATCCAGTTGATGACCGTGGAGCGACATACGGCAAGGAAATACAGAGACGCAGCTGCCCGCCTGTGAAATCAAGACACCGCTCGGTTTCCATCATGGTCCTCCTCGCCTTCATCTCCCTCACCCTCGTCCTCATTGTCATCGTCCTCATCCTCGTCCTCGTCGTTTTCGTCTACATCCTCCCCTTCTTCAGACGACTCCCCTTCCAAGGACTCGTCCGCCGAGGTCTCCTCCGCCGAGGTCTCACCGTCCGAGTCCAGGTACGGGGCATCCACACCACCTACCCAGATGCTGGGATTGTCGTGTCTCATTGCGCTCGCCCCAGGCAGACGCAGACTCAATTGGCCCTCGTCAAACAGATCACGCCGGGCGGATTCCTTGGCCCGGTCGCTGACGCTGCCGCCGTTTCGCAAAACCACGGCCTCGGGTCGGAACGAGACGGTCACAACGTAGTAGTCGATCTGGCCCGGCTCCGTCTCGTCTCGAACCCATCTCTGCTGATGCCAGGTGCTCGTCCCACGCCACAGACTCGCCTCGGCGGCTCCACTGGTGGTGTCGGCGTGAAGCACGACGCCGTCGGGTCTCTTGAAGAACCAGCGTTCGGCCATTTGCTTGGCGATGCCGTCGACCTGCTGCTTCTTGCGCTGCAGGGACTCGAGCTCGATGCGCATCTCGCCAACAGAGTTGGGCATTGCCTCGCAGACCTGTCTGATCCAGCGGCCCTCGAATCTCAAGGGCTCGTCGTCTTCCCAGAACCACCAGTCGGCGTGTCGAATGGTAAGCGTCATTGCGCGCGGGCGCAGGAACGGGGTCCTGAGCAGGGACGCCAGCCCGCCCTCTTCCAGCTTGTACATCTGGGCAAAGACGCGCAGCCTGGCAATCACGGCCTCGTCCTCGCTCTGCAGCTCGGCGATCTGCCGGAGACACCGCCGGAGCCGGTGGCGGCTGGATCCGGGCGGCGCTCGGTGCGGGTCCGTGACCCAGTGCAGCTGCTCCTTGAGGGTGAAGGGCATGTGCCAGCTCTCCCTGTAGACGGCTCGACAGGTGCGGAGGAGCTGGGTATCGGTCCTGCGCGGCGAGAAGTAGGACGGCCGCGTATAGCAGGCTTCGGCGGCATACTGCTTCTCCGGGGCCGGGTCCGGGTAGTCGGTCAGGGCCAAGGCGAATATCTGGCTGCGCACTTCGCCCGGCAGCATGCGGAACAGCGGCGATTGATGCTGCGAGGCGGCGGGGCGGCAGAGGATTTGGCGATGGGCCTCGTTCATTTTCCGGTTCTTCTTGTATGTGGAGAGGGTGTCGGATGCGAGATGGGAAGAATGGCAAAGTCGGCGACTCTTATACTCGTAGCCAGTCGTAGATGGGCCCGTGACCCCGATTCCAGGCTGCAGAGGGCAGCAGAAGGCACAGCATCGACCCCTGTCGGACGTTGCCTGGGCCTCTCCTCACCAGGGGGCATGCTGCGTGGTCCTCGGCTACAGAAACAGCTGCTCCTGCTCCTCGACGGCCTCCCGCAGCACCCGGCAGATGGCGGCGAGCTGGTCCTCGGTCACCGTGTACGGCGGCGCCAGCAGCACGTGGTCGCCGCGCACGCCGTCGGCGGTGCCGGCGCCGGGGTAGACGGCGACGCCGCGCCGGAAGGCCGCCTGCTGCACGCGCATGCCGAAGCCGACGGCCGGCGCGAAGGGCTCCTTGGCGGCGCGGTCGCGCACGAACTCGACGGCCCAGAAGAGGCCGCGGCCGCGCACGTCACCCACGGACGCGCAGCCGGCCAGCGCGGCGCGCAGCATGCGGCCCAGGGCCTCGCCGGCGCGCGCGCACCGCCCGACGAGCCCGTCGCGGCGCACGATGCGCTGCACGGCCAGCGCGGCGGCGCACGAGGCCGGGTGCGCCTGGTACGTGTGCCCGTTGTTGAAGGCGCCGGTGCCCTGGCGCAGCCCGGCGAGCACCCGGCCGTGGATGTAGACGGCCGCGATGGTGGCGTAGCCGCCGCCGAGCCCCTTGGCCGCCGTGACGATGTCCGGCTCGATGCCCTCCTGCTCGAAGGCGAAGAAGGTTCCCGTGCGGCCCGTGCCGCACATGATCTCGTCGAGGATCAGCAGGATGCCGTGGCGGTCGCACAGCGCGCGCACGCCGCGGAAGTAGCCCGCCGGCGCCGCCACGCACCCGGCCGTGGCGCCGAGCACCGTCTCGGCGACAAACGCCACCACCGTCTCCGGCCCCACGCGGCGGAACTCGGCGTCCAGCTCCGCCACCAGCCGCGCCGCGAAGCCGGCCTCGGTCTCGCCCGCCCGCATGTGCCGGTACGCGTGCGGCGGCGACACGTGCGACACGTGCGGGTACGCGAGGCCCTCGAACGGCAGCTTGCGCGCGAGGTTGGCCGACACGGACATGCACCCCAGCGTGTTGCCGTGGTAGCTCTGCGCCCGGCTCACGTAGTGCACGCGCCGCGGCTCCCCGCGCTCCCAGTGGTACTGCCGCGCGAGCTTGAGCGCCGACTCGACGGCCTCGCTGCCGCTGCCGACGAAGAGCGCCTTCTCCAGCCCGTGCGGGCTGCCGCCGAGCACGTGGCTGGCGAGGCCCTCGGCCGCCGCCGACGTGTAGGCGTGCGTGTGCACGTAGCTGACCCGGCGCGCCTGCGCCGCCAGCGCCTCGGCCACGGCCGCGTTGCCGTGCCCGATGATGGAGACGGCCGCGCCCCCGCAGGCGTCGAGGATGGTCCGCCCGTCGGCGAGGTGCAGGTAGATGCCCGAGCCGTACTCCACCATGGCCGGCTGCGCGCCGAGCGAGCGGTGCAGGAGGTGCGACTCGGCGCCCTCCGAGAGGCCCGTGGTGTTATCCGTCGAGAAGCTCGTGTCCGTGGAAGACGTGTACGTGTCTCTGCGGTCGACCGCTGTCGAAGTCCCGGGGCCGTCATCCCGGTGTGGAGCCGACTTGCACTCGGCGTGCGGGCATGCTGCCGGTGGATGCCGCGTGACCACACGGTCTATCATCCGACGACCCCCGAGGTCTACGGACGATATCCAATGCTGGACGAGAGAAGAGAGCGAGGACAGATCCATTGCGATGTGAGGTGTATACAGAAGAGGCAGCCCACGGGAGCCAGCAGCGGCCTCATCGAGGTTAAGTATGATACGATATATCCCTCCGGCGCGGATAAGTAGCTCACTTATTTCCTTCTTCTCGTTGCGCCCCATTCACGGCGGATTGTTCCTTCCCTATTGCCCGTCTCCGCGAGGCTTGGTTCTGGCCCGGCCCTGCTATTCCCTGCTTGCTGGTGCCTATTGAGCGCCTTTCGGTCCACTTACACGCAGAGTGGCGCGGGCGCACGGCTACGAAGGTAGCAGAAACACGACTCGGGTGCCTCGCGGATCGCATCGCCCAACCCCACGGCGCCTGCAGAGCATGGCCTCGGGGTTCGCGACCAACACGGGCTTGCGCCCAACAACCAGCGATGAATACGGCGTCGGGCGCGGGACCAACACCACAATGTCTTCGGCTTCGGGTGCGGCCCCACACACCACCACGGCTCACGATGCTCGGCTTTGGAACTTCAGAACCGAGAACCGGACTCTTGGGTTTTCCACCAAAGTGGAATTGATAGAGTAATAGCAGTGGGACGCACGCGTTGCGGTGAGATACAAATACGAATGCGATGGAAGACGACGACGACGATCCACGGTTGTCAATGTCTGTCATCTGTGCCGCGAGCGACAATGGCGGCGCCCCGACCAGACCACGACACGGCCGCGGCAGAGGCCCCGTGCTTCCCCTCGGACCCCGAGAGCCACGGCGGCACCGACACGCCCCCCGAGTTCCCCCCCAAAGAGGCTGATGAATACGACGACGCACGGGTCGACGGCTGGCGCGGCTGGGTCGTCGTCGCCGCCGCCGCCTGCTCGCTCTTCGTCTTCCAGGGCGTCATCTACTCCTGGGGCATCCTGCAGTCCGAGATCGCCGACACGACGGGCGCGTCGCTGACCTCGCTGACCTTTGTCGGCTCGCTGGCGACGTCCTTTATGTGCTCCATCTGCATCTTCGTCGGCAAGGCCATCCGCCGCTTCGGCTACCGCGAGACGGCGCTCGCGGGTGCCGTGCTGCTGGGCCTGGGCGAGTTCCTGTCGAGCTGGGTGGTGGGCCACCTCGGCGCCTTGTTCGTGACGCACGGCGTCCTGTTCGGCGTGGGCGGCGGCCTGACGGTCCTGGTGCGTTGCTCCCGTCCCTTTGCGCGGCCCGGACGAGGTGCCCGAGCTGATCCGAGCAGCCTTGCTCCACGGCCCCCCTCAAGTGGTTTCGAAGACACCGCGGCCTCGCGACTGGCGTCGTCTTTGGCGGCGGCAGCCTCGGCGCCGCCGTCATGGGCATCGCCACCAACCAACTCATCCAGCAGGTAGGCGTCCCGTGGACGTTTCGGATCCTGGGCTTCCTGCTGTGGGCCGTGTGCCTCCCGGCGGCTTGCTGTATAAGGCAGCCGGCCTCTTCGGGCTCCTCTATTCCCGCAATACAATGGTATGATGTGCCTTCCTCATCGCCTTTGCGCAGTTCCACCGTCCGGGCTAACAGAGTCATAGGCATCGCTGGCGGGACCCCGAGTTCCTCGTCATGCTCGTCGGCTCGGCAATCGCCTGCTTCCCGCTCTTCATCCCCCCGTACTTCATCCCCATCTTCGCCCGTTCCATAAGCGACTCGGCCTCCACCAGCATCATCGCCCTGTCCATCTGGAACGTGGCGTCGACTGTTGGCCGCGTCTTTGCCGGCTTCACCGCTGACTCGTTCCTCGGCCCCATCAACAGCCTCATCATCTCCCTCTTCTTCTGCGGCGTCAGCGCCTTGGCCATATGGCCGTTTGCATCCAGCGTGGGCACGCTTTCCCTGTTCGCCGTCGTCAACGGGATAGGCTGCGGTTCCTTCTTCAGCCTATTCCCCACTGTCGTCGGCGCCGTGTTTGGCGCAGAAAACACCCTGGGCGTGCTGCCCATCATGTGGGGGACCTGGTTCTTTGGCTTCTTTTTCGTAAGTCAGCCTCGTCGAGACGAACCCGCAGAGACTATTCTGACCAAGATTTAGGGAACACCCATAGCGTCACGTCTTTATGCGTTGGCCGGCGCCGGAGCCGACGTCAGCCAGTACAGGCCGGCAGCTTATTATGCTGGATCGGCCTCTGTGATCGGCATGGTGTTCATCATCATTCTCCGTTTTATGCGCGCCAAAAAGTTTCTCACGCGTGTGTAAGCGTCGGCGCAGGATGCTGCGGCCATGCAAAGGTATCTCGTTCGACTGGCTAGGGCTACTTGTCAGTATCACGCATTGGTTTGGAGTTGGACACTCACGCATTGACTGGTAGTTGGATACTCACGCATTGACTTGGAGTTGGATTCTCATGCATTGGCTCGGAGTTTGAAAAGTGGAATTATAGACCTTACCTCATCTCATGGTAGAACAGACATAGACTCCCCGGCTGCGGGCAGATCAACCTGTTCCATCGGCGGCCACCACTGTGACCATGCCCCCTGTTCGTCGAGGTTGCTGCTGACTTCTGCCATCAGCTGGTTCAGGAGCGTGTTGGTGTCGAGCCGATTCTCGGGCGTGCTGGTCGTCCCCGTCATCTGATCCAATGGCGTCGACGCTGCCGCTCTTTCTGCGCCGTCAATCTCCCTGTTGTGCTCGTCCGTCCTGTCCACGACCCGGAACTCGTGCACCGACTGATGAAGCGTGTCAAAGTCGTCTCGCGTTCTACCCCGGTACCGCGTCCGGTCTTTGGTGTGGCGCTCATACAAGAGCGCCGCTTGTTGTATCGTTTTGATCTGATAATAGTGTTAGCTTCCATGTGGCCGCTCCATCAGATCTGGGGCAGCATACCCAGCCATCGGCAATCTTCCATACGTGGCGAAACTCGTGCAGGTAGTCGAGGCACATCTTCAAGTACGCCCCCGCGTCCGGGCTGCGGTTGAGGTTCATGCGCGGGAAGCTAGACACGTAAAGATTCACATATCCGGCAGAGAACGCGCAGAATCCGGCAAACGGCGTCATCAGATGGACGCCGCACTCGGACGCTTCGTGGAGGACCCTGGCGATGTTTTCTGCCGCTCCGAATAGCAGTCGCGCGCTCTCTTCCCACCACCCAGGCGGCGCGGGGGCTTCCAGCCTGGGATGGTCGACGGGCCCCTGAGGTTCCAGCTCCAAGGTCGGTAGGAAGGGGAAGTACTCGCGGTGAAGCATGAGTGTGCTTCGGGTCATGTTAGTAAGGACCCAATTGCCGAGGCAAAAGGGGAACCCACCTCAAGTAGTAGAGCAAGTTCAGATAAACAAACGTCTCCCCAAACCCGAGCGTCATGTGAATCGCCACAGAGTTGTTGGGATAATGCAACTTGCGATGCTGTCCCGCTCTCCACGTCTCGAGCTGGCTCCTCGACAACGACCACGGCGAGCCCGGCACCCACGGGCAATTCTGCGGCGCACACATCCCCGGCGCGCGCCGGCCGTCGTTGAAGATGAACGTCATGACCTGCGCCCAGATATCGAACCCGCCCACCAGGATCTCAAAGCTCTGCGTGACGTCCAGCATCCCGGACGTCTGGCCGGCGAGCGAGTGGTCCGCGCCGACGGCCTGCGGCGGCACGTCCGGCCCGAAGGCGAACTCGACGGCGCTGAGCGGGCGCGCGACCTTGAGCTTCTCCATCTCCGACATGGGCAGCATCGGGGGCGTGTAGGTGCCCGAGTTGACCATGCAGTCCATGATGAAGCACGCCCAGTAGGTCCGCGTCTCGATGGCGAGGGACACGGCGTCGTGGTGGCGCTCAGACGTGGGGTCGAGGGGATAGGGGGCGACGCGCAGGCTGTGGAGGGCCTGCATGATGCGGATGGCGATTCCTGGAGAATCGAATAAGCCTCGAGTCGCCTTCGGGGAGCCATGAGCTGGCTGACAGGGCAAACTCACCACAGTAGATCCAAGCTTTGTGAAAGTCGCGAGATCCCCACTCATGCAACGTGATGATGAGCAGCGCCTGCACAACCTGAATCTTTGGCGGCTGCAGGATGAAGCCCGACAGCATCTCCTTTGTGTAGAGCGCGTACTGTTCCCTGGTGAGCAGCTCCCCTGCCCAAGACACAGTCAACACCGACAGCTGGGCCCTGGTCACCGCAAGCACAGCGCCGAGCAGGGCCTTGCTCTCCGGGGACCGCACAGACCGAGACTCGTTCATAAACGTCGGCAGGTGCAGGATGGCGAGTTCGGGAAAGCTGTTGATGAAGACGTTCAGCGCCTTGAGCACCACGCTGTTTGGCAGGCTTGCGATGTGGGCGTCAACCTCAGCCTTGTCATACACCAGAGTCTGCTGTGGCTGGTCGTCCGAGGGCATCGCCGGCCAAGCTTCGTTTTGAGTCTGCCGCGAATTGCTTGGGCGCTCCGCTGCATTGAGCTGTTGCTGTATGCTTGCCGGACGGTCATCCTGCCGCGACAGCACTACAGCATGTTTACGCAGGATCTTGCGGCGACTTGTCTTGCCCGCCGCAACTCGCGGCCTTGTCAACAGACAGGAGGCGACGCCAGACTTTTCGCATCGTTGGCAAGGAGGGCTCCCCGAATTGACACACTTGACTTTCGACCGTCTTAGACATCATCACAGTTAGCTATGCTTTCTTCCTGGCATGGACATCGCCTCATCACTCACCGACAGGCGTCGCAGGACAGACTTGAGCGCATTATGTCGGATCTCGGGTTTGAATGCAAGTTGTGGGTGCAGGTTCGGGAATGGACTTTGCCTCCAGTGTGGAGAACAAACCCGACGTCCACTTTTCCGAAGTCGGCCTTTGACAACAACACCCGCCCACCTACCACAACATGACTAAACTGATTCCTATAACCGGGGGAGATGGAGATGCCGTCCAGTAGCAGAAGTTGAAGTGCTGGTAGGCCCAAGTTTTAATACTTGGCATTAATACTTTCAACTCCACGCCCCTCTTCCAAGAATCGACGTCATTCCTCATCCCTATTTGCTCTTCCCAGCCATCTTCTTCAGTTCCCAAAGGCGAGTAGCAGCTCTGGAGAACAAACGTAGCGTACTCGCCATGCCCTTCCATATTCACACCGGCCCGTGTCTTGGTGCCAATATACTCGACTCTCTCCTCACCCCGTTCGCCAATCGGAATAGGATATGGCGGGGCACGGTGCGCACTTACACCACGACTGCGACAACGCAACAAGCAACGCTCATCAACTACATAGCATCCCAAAACAGCATAATTATAACAGAAATATCATTCCAATTGCCATTCTGAGCACGTTCTGCAAAGTCATCGTCATTTGCCGTCGCCGTACGGAGTAGATTGCGTGAGAAATCGCTCCCTCCGTGTATCCTCCTTGTCCATCTCTTCTTGGGTCTTCTTGACCTGGTCAATCGTCGCAAACCGCTCATTCGGGGCCTGCTTGAGTATTTTCTTCCTCGGGGGCTTCAGGGCTTCGATTTGGTGCGTTTTAGCTTGCAACGTCTCCTCTTTTAGAATCAATTCGGTGGCAATCACATCGAGCTTTTTGGCCGCACGACGCCCTACGAGATTCAATGAGCGCTGGCTCGACACGGTCGCCTTAAATCCACGTAAAAGCCCAATCAAATAAAGGTTCAGAGAAGAACCTGCCTGTGGTAGAAGGGGGTTTTCATGCCTCAGATACTCGGCACCGCATGCGAATACGAAGGCTACAAGCGCCACCAAAACACGCGCGCTGAAAGACATGAATTAAGTGCGGTCACTAGAACAACCGAAGAGCTACTAGACACTCGTACATGTAGGCATACTTCGTGGCGCCTCGGGTAGCCGAAGTTACTGACAGAACGCTTGACGCTGTGCACAGATGCTATGGGTGGGTTGAACGATCCCGTGCCGCCTGAATACGTCGACC
This sequence comes from Tolypocladium inflatum, assembly GCA_003945565.1. NCBI lineage: Eukaryota > Fungi > Ascomycota > Sordariomycetes > Hypocreales > Ophiocordycipitaceae > Tolypocladium > Tolypocladium inflatum. Next base: position 386,942 of record QEPE01000013.1, read on the forward strand.
AGGGTAAGATGCCCAGACAGCCGCGCGTATGCTTCCGATACATTGCGGCATCATTCTGTAGAAGCATGTTGAACAGTCTTACAGTTGTTGAGGCTGGATCAACGTCCAAGGACAAGGGCCACAGGGTGCGGGTTGATGTGCAGGCAGACTTATCCTACACCTTCCAGCCGGCCTGCACTTTTATGTTGATCCAACTGTCAAAGTGGACGGAAAGAAATTTCTCTCTATTTGATACATCAGTTTCGTAGTCTCCCGCGGCAATCAACATACCAATGAACAATGGTACATGCTTTTATTGTTGAGAATCCCTGTTGGAAACGTCTCAACCCACCAGGTGATATCAGCTTGCACGAAGCTGAAACATCCGGGGAATCCACAGAGCTGTTCAATTCAAAGATCTCACCACCACGCCGGTCATGTGATCGTGCCGGACAGTCGTAAAAGCAGAGTTCGCACGTTATAGCCCCGCGGAAGCGCCACTGCAGCCACAGTCCGTCTTCGCCAGAGCCCTCCCGCGCGCACTGTCCCTCAACAATGTATGCAGCAGCAACTAGCGCCGCGTTTCGCGCTGATCCCTGAGGTGGGCTCTCTCTCCCCGGATTTCCAGGCAGGCCCCCACTGTAGCTTGTACATACTGTAGGTCCCCGTACGAAGTAGCCTCGGTGACTTTCAGCGAGACCCCTGCTGCGGCGGCCCCAATCACAGCGCTGGACTTTCAGATGGTTGCAGCCGACTCGCGGCGTCCTCGGCTGCCAAACCCCACCATTCCAGCGAGGTGGGTGCAGCTGCTCCCACCTCCAGTGCCTTATCAGCTGTCTGTCTGTCCCTCTCAACAACTTTCCATGCCCACTCCACCATCTCGACCTTGATCCTCCATCTTCCTACATATCATAGCACGCATACGACGGCTTCCTCCACGGAGCGCCTCTTCTTTTCCTCACTGCCAACACTTGCATTGAGAATATTCCCACCCGCGCCGCAATCTACCTTTTTAAGCGAAACCGGCTTCAACCCGCTCCAACCCGCTTCTTGGCCCCCCCCCCGGCGCGCGATCCCGTCCCCCCGTCGCCGGCGCACACCGGCCTCGCCACCGCGAACCCCCCCACGACGGACGCGTAGAATGCAACTCAAAAGGGCGGCCAGAGCCATCCTAGTGGGCGCACCCGGCGTCGGCAAGGGCACGCAGAGCGAGCGCCTGCTCCGGCGCTTCCCCCAGCTGCATTCCGTCAGCACCGGCGACCTGCTGCGCAGCAATGTCAAGAACCGCACGCCTCTCGGTGCGCTTTCCCCTTGTCGCGGTGAGCGTGGGTGCTTCGCGTGCTAACGGCGTCGTCGCAGGCATCATGGCCGAGAAGACGATGAAGACGGGCGGCCTCGTCGCCGACGACCTGATGCTGCGGCTCATCTCCAGCGAGCTCCGGAACCGCGGCTGGCTCCGCGGCCAGGGCCGCCCCAACGTCATGACGCTCTCGTCCGAGGCGACGTCGACGGAGATGCCTTCGCCGCGCGACCGCGGCCCCCCGATGGACGGCGGCGGCGGCAGCCTCTCCGCGCAGCCCTGGTCCTACGACGAACACTACCACGCCCACCACCCGGTCCAGCACCCCCAACCGCCCCCGCAGGCCTCCGACGACCCGTCCGCCTCCTTCATCCTCGACGGCTATCCGCGCACCGCCGCGCAGGCCACGACGCTCGACACCATCGTCCCCATCAACCTCGCCGTCTCCATCAAGACGCCCTTCTCCGTCATCCTCGAGCGCATCGCCGGCCGCTGGGTCCACGAGCCCTCGGGCCGCGTCTACAACACCTCGTTCAACGCGCCCCGCGTCCCCGGCCGCGACGACGTCACCGGCGAGCCCCTCGTCCAGCGGCACGACGACTCCGAGGGCGTCTACCGCGCCCGCTTCGCCCGCTTCCAGGAGACGAGCGAGCCGCTGCTCGAGCACTACGCCAAGAAGGGCGTCCTGCTCGAGGTCGAGGGCCTGAGCAGCGATGAGATCAGCCCCAAGCTGTACGGCGAGTTTGAGAAGCGCTTCGTGGGGTGACCCCTGCCTTTACGCCTCTACACGCGCCATCTCCGTTTCAACAACACTTGTTTTTGCAAAGCCCTGTTACATGGTTTCTTGGCCTACTTGGTTTTAGTTGCGTGGACTGCTTGGATGCCGTCCACGCTGGAGTTTGAATGCGGCATCGGGAGCACCGCTGGGTTCACAATGGGGTCGGCGATGGGTTGCATCCGCCCACAAAGGAACGCGGGGAGCAGCCTCGGGCCTCCCCCTCGGGAGTTTGTTTTGTCGGTTCAAGGGAACCACCTGTACATAGGTACTGTAGCACATACTACAACAGACCACCTACACGCACTTGCACATGCCTCGGGCATAATACCCTTCCTCCTAGAAATTATCGTCTCGTCTACGCCGGAAAGCTGCACACATGCTGGTGTCTTTCACATGATGTTGAAAGCCTGGGCCGAACCCCACGCCGAGCAGCGTGCGCGAGCTCCACCGCCGTGCATGCCGGGGGGATCCGGAGCGCGGATGTCACCAACCATGAACCCTGGCCACGGGAGAGCAGGAGAGGAGACTGCCAAGTTCTCGGCCGAGACGGGATTGGTACTGCTGTGAAAACGGTTTCATTTGTCTTTACTCCGTAGATCTCCGTGTCGTATCGTGAGCTGTTTCTCGTGTCTAAATAGCCCCGGCCCGGACAATCTTGTCAGATATGCGTGAGAACATCTCCCTTCCCTCCCCTTCGATTGGACCTCCACCAGAACGCTAGTCAAACCACATGATATGAATACATAGGAAGGAACAAGGGCGCCGTATAAGTCGCGCTCTGTGTGAGTGTGAGATCGCGCTCCCCTCTGCCGTCGCTCATTCTCGCCATTCGTCTCCGCCCCTTATACCGCTCGGCACAGCACCCCCCTTGTTCTGCGACGACGATGAGGGACCGGCGGCGTCATCTTCGTCGTCGTCGTCATCCAGTGCCTTGGCCAGCTCATCCGGATCCTGCATCTTGGCGTCGGGGTCGACGGCTCCGTCCAGGTCGTCGGCGGCCTCCCGGTTCTGCCTGTCCGTGTCGAGCACGCCCTCGTCCGCGCTGACCGAGATGCCGCGCGCTCCCCACTTGGGCCGGCCGCCACCGCGCGGTCTGCCGTTGTCGCCGTGCTCACCGCCCAGCGCCGGGGCGCTCTCCTCGTCGTCCTCGGCCGCCTCGACGTGCTTGCCAAAGATGCGGCGCAGGAGCCAACCGCGGCGCATGTCGTCGGCGTCGACGATGCCACCGCCGCGGAGCTTGACGCGCTGGCGCGTGTAGTAGACCCATGCAAAGTCAATGTACAGAGCCGTCTGGATGATGCCGAAGATGACGGACACGGCGTCGGGCTTGCGGCCCGAGGAGTCGAGCTCCCGCAGGAACCAGTTGAGGCAGTAGAGGGCACGGTAGGAGCCCAGCGCGATGAGGTAGAAGGAGTCGATGACGGTGGGCACGGTGGTCTGGCGCAGGAGGAGCAGCTGGGGGAGGACGCAGACGGACTCGAGGATCTCGGAAAACACCCACATCCACTACTCCGGTCAGCACTGCGGGTCTCGCTCAACTCAGGGCGGCGGGCCGGGTCTCACCGTTTGGAAGCTCCAATGCTTCTGAAAGATCATCATGACAAAGGGCGACAGCACCAGGGAGGCGCCCAGCACGCCGGCGCCCATCTTCCACGACAGCTCGCGCTCGCGGGAGCGGGGGTAGATCCATTGCATGACGGCGAGGATGTAGAACGAGGACAGGATGTAGCAGATCTTGAAGAGCAGGTTCCATGTCGAGGGCTCGGTGAAGACGTCGAGGTAGCGGGTGCAGAAGACGAGGGCGTAGAGGCCCTGGGTGATGAAGGAGACGCCCTCGGCGCTGCGGTTGCGGTGGATGGCGAAGATGAGGATGCATTTGGAGAGGGCGTGGGACAGGTCGCCCATGATGCGGAAGATCTGCGACTGTGAGCTTGTGTCGTAGATGGGCATCCTCTTGCGGCGCATCAAGGCCTGCGGGCGGGCGGGCAACTCACGTTCCACGCACCCATCGTGGGAGCTCGAGCGGGCGGCTCGCAGTCGCGCTCCAGAGGGAGATGTGCTGAAGATGTCGACAAGCGCCAGCGCCTTCTGGCTCGCTGGGGTTGATGGCGATGCTGGAGATGGGGTTGGGCAGGCAGCTCGAGGTTGGAGGGGAGAAGGACACGAGGCGGAGCTGAGATGGAGCTTGCGTCAGGCTGGTGTGGCTGGTGTGGAGGCGGTTAGCGCACCCGGGCGGTGACACCTCGAGGACAGCCGCTGTGACTTGGCGTACGAAGTACATACGAGTGCTTGGTAGGACTGGTGAAGGAAGACAGAAATAGATGCAAGGCCAACCGAGGAGGATAATGCCAATAGCAGGTGCAGATGGGAAATGAAATGCGCAATTATCTGTGCCACCAGAGCACGGAACTGTGACCGAGCTGTGGCGCCTACTTGACGGAGGCTGTAAGGAGCCCAGCCGGGTGGCTTACGCAGCACGATGATGCCGTGTCTGCAACTGCATCTGAAACAAGGCTGGCATGACGCAGATGGGGTGAAAACAGAGCCGTACAAAGTCGATGGACCGAGTCTGTTTGAACACGGGAAGCTACTCCGTAGACAATACTACTCTTGTACTTGGCACCCAAGTGTTGCCTTCTCCCAGGCCTCAACAAGCACATCTCCTCAGCGCAGCTTTTGGGCGAGGGTATGGCACGAACGGAGGCAGTGCAGGGGATGCGTTGAAGACAAAGAAGCAACAGACCTCCTGCATCGAATCCTCATCGGCCTTTATAGGCGGCGCTACTCCGTACACATCAGCCGGCACGAGGCGGTGTCGACGAATGGGGTGCCGCGGACTGCCGTGACAGCCGGCATCTCGAGGTAGCATGCGGATCCAGGTGCCGCTTATCTTATCCGGGGCGGACAGGGGCGAACAAACTCTCGCCAGGTGCGACGTCAACGTCACCCGGGCCGCGACGACTCGCACGCTGCACCGGCTTTCCCTCTGCCAGATGCGAACGCAGCTCGCCAGCAATGCGCGCGTGTTGGTCGAGTACTTGCTAGAGGACGCCTGCGCCCGAGGGCTACAGCCACGACCTGCCCGGTTGCCACCAACACACCTGCAGCTGGCCAATGAGGGCGCCAGATCGGCCTTGAGGCTCTTACGTGTTGGACCAGCTCGCCAGATCCAGATCCAGAAGGCTAGGGAATGAGGCCTCTGCCGTGCGCCGGGCTGCTGTTCCTGGCCGCAGCGCATGCCGCTGCGGCCGCGGGCCTTGTCAAGCGAGATCCTGTCCCGGCCGACCAATGGCGATATCCCGTGCCAAAGTACTTCAGTGAGTGCCTCTGCATGGAGTCAATGTGTTGCGTTCCCAGACAAGGTGCTGACCATCTCGCTCAGAGGAAGCGTTGTATGTGCCGTCCCGCCCGACACGACATGCACTCCCTGACTCGTGACTTGTAGCAACGAGGCGCATTACGATGCCCGCTTCATGGTTGAGCCCCTCGAGGAGGCCCCCCACCGGGAAGCCATCCGCGTTCTGATCCAGACGTACCTCGCCACCTTTCGCGAGCTCGGCGTCCAGACATGGCTCATGCACGGAAGCCTGCTCGGCTGGTGGTGGGGGAAGAAGGCGAGCCTCACCCTGCTGTCCCTCAAGGATTCGTGTCTAACCCGCCCAAGGTCATGCCCTGGGATTTCGACGCAGACGTCCAGGTCACCGAGGGCGACATGTACTATCTGGCCGCCTACTACAACATGACCGTCTACTACTACAAGTACGCCGGCATGCCACGGGGGCGGTACTTTCTGCTCGACATCAACCCTGCCTATTCCTACCGGGAACGGGACGACGCGCTCAACTTCATCGACGCCCGCTGGATCGACATGCAAAGCGGCTTGTTCATCGACATCACCGCCGCGAGGTACGACGCCGAGCACGAGGCCGGCGAAGGGATGCTCTACGACAAAAACGAGCACGAGTATCGGGTAAGCGGCGCTCCGACGTGGCTCCCGCGAGCTATGCGCCGGTGGACTGACGTGCAACAGGATACGTACGTGTTTCCGCTGAGGGACACCACCTTCGAGGGGGTCCCGGCCAAGATACCGTTTCGATACCAGGAGATGCTCGAGTCGGAATATGGCAAGGCGGCGTTGATGAACAACGAGTTTAACGGGTATGTTTTGTGTATGAAGCATGACCGGAACGTATCTAACGCTCACTTCCTAGGCACGTCTTTGACAAGGGCGAGATGCAGTGGGTGGTTGCACCCAAAAACCACTTGTATGATTAGCCGAACGTGCAGAGAGCTTATTAACCCTGAATCTGAACTGCCCGTGGTCGTATGACGTCGAGGACCGAGTATATCTTACAATGCAGGCGTTCGGGCGGTGCCATGTTCGCAAGGTGCACGGGGGAACGGACACTGCTGTTTAGGCGTTTTAATGTAGAATCGGGATTCTATTAAAAAAATCAAATAAGGAGAGGTCTTCTCGATCAATGTGCGCTTCAAGACATGGGGCTCAGCCGGGTATGATGCAGTGCTGTGGCCGGCTCCGCGGTGTGGCTCGGTGAACTGCCTGCGACAACTGCCCCGCGACGTCACCCCAACCAAGCCAACCTAGCACGCGTCTCCCAAGCTACGCGTCGCGGGCACTGCAACACCAACTCTTCACCACTACCGCAACCAGGCCGTTGAATCGGCTCATGAGGGAACGGGCTTGCATGTCGCGCGTGTAATTCTTCGACTCTTCTGCGCTGCCGCCCATCATGGCCACCGGTATGTCTCGAGCTTGACAGCGCTGTTCGGCGTTGCATGCTGACCATCAACAGCGGGACGGGAGCGTCGCGCAGAGCGCCTAAACGAGCGCCTCAGAGGCGCCCAGTGAGTTGACCTGAACAATCCGTTTGATTCATCCATTGCTGACTGCGCAGGCGCACAAACCTCGAAGACGACTCGTTTAGTCTCGACCTCGAAGGCTTCGAACTGCCTGCCGACCCCACGAGCCCTGCGCGCCGCACGCCGAGCTCGTCGGCCAAGAAACGGAAGCGAGACGACAATCCGGCCTCTGCAGCTTCACAGGAGAGTGGAAGCACCGGGCGCAGGTCGGCGCGGTCGGCGGCCAAGGACCCGTACGACCTGCCCGACACATCTAAGGAATCTGCCGGGCCGTCGGCAACGGACGCGGCCAGGGACCACAGCTCAGGCCGGGATGGCTCGTCAATCCGCGTGGTGCGAAGCTCGAGCAGGGCGGGATCGGTCGCGACGCGCCAGGGGGACCGGGAGGCAGACGAATTGGACACACAGCCTGCGCCGGCCAGCATGCAGTCACCGGTGCGATCGCGCCTCTCCGGCGCCATACTCGAGGAGGTGGAGGAGAGCCCCGTGCATGCCCCTGGCAGCGGACGGCGGCGGAGCGTGCCGATGAGCGCAACCCTCAGCTCCGCGACGAGGAGACTGCAGAGCGCGATGAGCACGGATGATATGGCGCCGCCGTCGTCTTCGCCGCTGGCACAAAAGGCTCGGAGGAGCGATGCCGCGGCGTCGGTGCGGTCGCGGAGATCCCTTGGTATGATGTCTCGGACGTCGATAAGTGAAGATGCGGACGAGCTATCGCCAGACAGGTCGAGGGCCCAAGCAGCGGAGGAGGGTGAGATGTCGGATACGCATCCCATCGACGTGGAGCCCGAGCAGGAAGAGACCGCAGAGCCAGAGGAGCAGGCTGAGTCGGAGGAGGAAGCGGAGGAGATTGATGCGGCCGAGGCAGCCAGGACACTGGGCAGGAAACGACCGAGGAGGAGCATCCGCACCAGCTCGCCGGAACTCGGATCAGCGGCCGCGGCGGAAGAGCAAGAGGACGAGGAGCAAGGAGAGGAGCAAGAGGACGAGGAGCAAGAGGACGAGGAGCAACAGGACGAGGAGCAACAGGACGAGGAGCCCGCGCCGAAGCGAAGACGGGGACGCCCGAGCAAGAGTCCTGCAGTACAGAAACACCCAGCACGCAAGCCCAAGCCAAAGCCGCAGAAACAGCCATCACAAGCCACGCAGAAACGAAAACGCAGCTCGAAACCCGAGACGGCCAAGAGCCGCCGGGAGAGCGGCGACGGCGACGGCGACGGCGACGGCGACGACGACGCCATCGAAATCACCGTCCAGCGATTCGTCAACAACAAGCGCCGGCACTCCGACTCCGGCCCCGACCCGCTGCACGCCGAGATCCCGTTTGCCAACCGCAGCGGCGAGACGGTGGTGGAAGTCTTCGCGCAGGTCTGCGAGGAGGTCATCGCCGCGACGCTCGCGCAGCTGGGGCAGCTCGCCGACGCCGCCGACGGCGCGGCCAAGAAGAAGGAGTGCCGCATCAAGATGAGGGCCGTCGAGGCGTACAGGGAGGAGCTGAGCGCGAGGCTGCTCCAGCACGTAAGCTGGCCCGGCGGCGCCTGGACACCCTACCCGTGTACCCACGCTGACGTGACGGACAGGCAATACATCTCAATCACTGGTACTCGCTGCGGAAGCAGGTCCGGCAGGCGCAGAAGGAGAAGCTGTCGCTGCGGAACGAGATTCTGCGCCTCAAGGGGGAGAGGGAGCAGGTTGCGCTGCGCATGGACGCGGTGCGGATCAAGCACGAGGCGGACAACAAGGAGGCGACGGTACGTCGTAACATTCCCATCGAATTTTGCAGGAGTGGCTTCTAACACGACTGCCTAGTATCGTATAAACACGTCAACCCTCATGCACGACCTCGACCTTGCCGTCGAGCAAGGCAACGAGGCTCCGGAGCTGCCCCGCGCGGCGCAGAAGCAAGCCGAGCTCGCGAACCTTGAGCTGCTGACGGCTCGCGTCTCAGACCAGGCCAGCTCCGCGAGCTCCACAGGTGGGTTGCTGCGCCAGGTTGCCGACTTCAACGCCTTCCTGGAGCGAGCCGCGCTGGCCCTCGAGTCGAGATGATGCCGTTTCTATACCGAGCCTTGCCCCACGACGCCGCGTCTCGCGCCATGCGCGAACAAGGCTAGTTGATCTTGGCCTTGCTAAAGTCCATCTCCGGGTGCTGCTGCTGGAACTTTTTGAGGATGTCCGCCTTCTTCTGCTCGTCCGAGGTGGGCAGGCCGGCCTCCTTCTGGCGCTGGTCGAACATCATCTTCTCGACCATGCCGCGCGTCTCGCCGTCGAGGTCGGACAGCTTGGACGAGTCGGGCTGGATCTTGGTGACGTCGATGGCGGGCGCCGAGGTGACGACGTGCGCCCACCACTCCATCTTGTTGGCCTTGTCGAGGTGGATCTCGACCGTCTTGGTGCCGTCGGCGTTGGCGGAGAGGGTCCACGTGGAATCGTCGACGAGGACGGCGTGGGGGAGGTCACCCTGGGGGACGTCGGTCAGCATGAGACGGCGGTCCGAGGTGTATGGTAGTACCTTGATGACGGGGTCCTGGCCCTTGATGCCCGCCGCCAGGCTCTGCTTCTTGATGTCGACGACGAGGTCGCGCGACTTCATGTTGCCCGGGACGGTAAAGGCGACGTCGAGCTCGGCGATGGTCTGCGTCCATTTGTACGGCAGGGCGGCCTGCTCCTGGGCCTCTTTTGCCTGGGCGGCGGCGACTTCGGCGGGGGAGGGGTCTGGATGGCGGCGGTTAGCTGCGGGCGTGCCTGGTAGCAGAGTACGAGCTGGGGACGGGAAGCAGTAGACGGGCTTGACGAATGCAGAACGTGCCTTTGACGTCGGCCATGGTGGAGGTGACGGCTGTGGACTTGCTGGAGACGAGTGAAGATGGAAGCAGATGGAGATGCTGGAGCTGTCGGGTCTCTGATGGAGGGGCACGGCAGGGGTCCAGCACCACCCGCCGCTAGTGGATGACAAAGCCGGAGAGCTCTCGAAGCTCCTCTTCTCAGCGCAGGCCGGCCAACCGCTTCGGCCTCGCCTCAACTCCACCAGAGCATCATCCACCTCCCCTGCCCAATCTCCCCCGATCCCTCGCCCCGACGCAGCCAGGCGTCGCCTCGTCCCCTCCGCCATGTCCCGGCAGGCCGGCGGCACCGTCTCGGTGCGCCACGCCTCCTCGGCCGCGGCCGCCACCGACGGCAACGCGCCGCCCTCGACGGACCAGGACGAGACGTGCCCCGTGTGCAAGACGACGCGCTACTTCAACCGCGACATGGAGTTCCGCATCAACACCGAGTGCTACCACCGCATGTGCAAGACGTGCGTCGAGCGCATCTTCAAGGACGGGCCCAACCAGTGCCCCTACGCCGGCTGCCACAAGACGCTGCGCCTGCGCGGCTTCAAGTCGGCCTTCTTCGCCGACCTCAAGGTCGAGCGCGAGGTGGACATCCGCCGCCGCGTCGCCAACGTCTTCAACAAGGCCGAGGACGACTTCGAGACGCTCGACGCCTACAACGACTACCTCTACATGGTCGAGTGCCTGACCGACGACCTCGTCAACGGCGGGTCCGAGGCCAGGGCCACGGCCGAGGGCCAGCTGGCCGAGTGGGAGGCCCGGCACAAGGCCGAGATCGAGCGCAACCGCAAGCTCGCGCGCGAGTCCGACGACGCGCGCCAGCGCCGCATCGCCGCCGAGCAGGACGCCGCCCGCCAGCGCCGCCGCCAGGACCAGCAGGACGACGCCGACGAAAAGGCCAGCGCCGCCCGCCTGCGCGAGGAGGTGCTCACGTCGCTGCAGAACGCCGAGATCGGCCACGCCACCGAGGCCATGGACAAGATCATGCTCAAGAAGCGCGGCCAGCAGCGGCGCGACGCCGCCCTCGCCGCCGTCCCCGCCGGCGGCCTGTCCATCCGCGGCCTGCGCGACAAGACCAAGCCCGTCGCCGAGGACCGGCCCTACGACCCCTTTGGCGGGCTCGACCTGGCGCCCTCGCGCGTGGACCTGGCGCCCGACCGCCTGCGCGAGTACCACAGCGAGTGGATCGACGTGGTGCGCTCCAAGGAGGAGTACCTCGTCGGCGGGTACAGCGCCGACGAGTACATCTCGCGCGCGCTCTTCGAGGCCTTTTCCGGCCTGGGCGTCTTCGTCGCCGAGGACAAGGTCGACAGGGTCGTGCCGACGGCGGGCGCGCGGGAGGCGGCCCTGGCGAGCGGGCGGATGGACACGGACGTCGATGCGTTCTGACGCCCGGGTACTCTGGGCGGCTGGCCTACTCGCGTTGGCGCGACGCGGGCTTTTTGCTTTTGGGGCATTTACACGGCGTTTTGGGTACCTGGTGAGGTGACACGGCTGGGAAAAGGGGGCCGGGGCGGCTCATGACTTATGATACCATCTGTACAACATTCTACAACCAACCTATCAAAAATCGAATCAAAATCAGCACAGAGCAAGTACAGCATCGATGGTGATGCCGTAGTCATGACGTGTATTTCTGCCAAAGAGCTAGTCAAAAAAGATGCACGACATACGAGAAAAAACGCAGACGGCCGAGAGCCACATCCCGCCACTTCCGCCCACGGCGGCAAGTTATTAATCTCTGCCCCGGTAATCGCGAATAGTAGCTCCCTCCCCCCCCCCCCCCCCCCGGTACGTTCCGTCACGCCCAAACAAACGCCTCGCTGTGATGCGACACCAAGACCCAAAGCGACGGGGAAGAAGAAGAGATGCAAGGAGACCAGACCGTGGGCGGAGGAAAGAGAAGCAAGAGTGCAGAGGAACAAGGAGTGTATGGTTGGTTGGTAGTGAGGGGGGGGCTTCATTGCTGCCAGGGCGTCTGCTGGGCCGGCCGCGGGAACACGGGCATGGTCTGCAGCTGGTCGATGCCGCCCCCGATGGGCGCCTGGCTGTGCTGCCAGCCCATGCCGGTGGCGTGGTTGACAAAGGCGCCCTGGCGGAACGGGTTCGTCGCGCCCGTGGGCTGCGGCGCGATGCCCGGCTGCTGGACGGGCGACTGGGGCGCGCTGCTCCGCGCAAAGGGGTTGGTGCCCGTGGGCGTGGGCTGCAGCGGCTGCAGGGGCTGCGGCGCGAAGGGCGAGGGCGAGGGCGAGGGCTGCGGAGAGGAGCGGGCAAAGGGGTTGGTGGACTGGCGGTTGAGCGCCGGGGCGCCGGCCGCGGGCGAGGCGAACGGGGGCGTGCTGTTGGTCTGCATGCCCGTCTGCTGGGCCATCATCATGGACTGCCGGAAGGGATTCGTGGTTCCCGTCGGCTGCGGCAGGAGGCCCGTCGGCTGGCCCATCTGCATCGGCTGCTGGCCTGCGAACTGCTGGCCCGCAAACTGCTGGCTCTGGAAGTCTGCCGTCGAGTTCTGAGGGATGGCGCCGAGACCGCCTGGGTGGAAGCCCTGCTGCGGCTGCGGCTGGGGGGTGAAGCCGCCGAAGCCGGCTCCTGTGAAGTTGGGCTGCAGCTGTTGCGGCTGTTGCAATTGTTGATGCTGTTGCTGCTGCAGTTGTTGCTGTTGCTGCTGCTGCTGCTGTAGTTGCTGCTGCTGTAGTTGTTGCTGCTGTAGTTGCTGTTGCTGCAGCTGTTGTTGTTGTTGCTGCTGCTGCAACAAAAGATTCTGCTGCTGCTGGTACGGATCGTTGGCCACAAAGCCCGTCGGCTGCGGCACGAACCCGTTCGGCGGGAACGGCATACCCGTCTGCTGCGGCTGCTGGGGATTGACCTGCATGGGTGTCTGGTTCTGCTCGATCGAGTCGAAGAAGTCGATGAGGTCCGGGTCCGGCCCCTTGTTCGCCTGCGGCCTCGTCTCCGTCGTGTGCCCGCCCGGCGCCGGGAACGGGTTGCCGCTGCTGCTGTTCGGGGCCGGCGAGGACGGCTGGGGGAACTCGAGGCCCGTGGCCTTGGCCGACTTGGACGACGGGCCCCTGACGCCCTTCTTCTTGGCGTCCTGCTCCGCCATGTACTGCCGCCGGTGGATCTCAAAGTCGGGGTCCTTGAGGTAGTCCTCGAGCTGGCGGCCGAGGTTGACGGGGGCGTGCTTCAGCTTGGGCACCTCGACGCGGGTGTGGTGCTCGTGCAGCCGCGCGACGCTCAGGTACTGCACGACGTAGTCCGTCTGTCTCGTGAACGTGCGGTAGATGTCCATAGCTCTCTCCGCGTCGGTCTTGGACATTTCGAAGAAGTGGCCTGGGAGTGGAGGTGAGACGGCGGGCGAGCGGGACGAGACGGGCAGGGCGACGTACCTAGGATGTTGATGAGGCCCTGGTTGAGCACCTGGAACAGCGAGAGCAGGTCCAGGACCAGGAGCCGGAAGACGGCAATGGTAATCTCGTTTTCGGGCTCCGACTCGAGGACCTGGGGGACGTCAGTCGGCGGTGCCGGGTTTGCAGCCTCCAATGGCTCGACTCACGTCGCACTTGACCAGGGCGGACAGCTGGCCCTGGACAGTCTCCGTCTCGCGCAGCAGCCCCTTGTCCACGGACAGCTTCTCGAGCCTCGACTCGGGGGCGCGCACCCAGTCGGTCTTGGTGTCGCGGTACGCGCGCGCGCGCTCGGCGAGGTAGTTTGCGTAGTGGCGGATGTTTTTGCCCTGCGTTTGCACTGTTGCGTCCCAGTCAGCATCGTCCAGGGCACGCAGGGTGCGGCCGTCGGCGGGGGCCACGAACCGTCCGAGAGGTGGCCCAGGGACAGCATGTTGCGGTGCTTGGCCAGGAAGGCCAGCGTCACGTCGGGCGAGCCCTCGCGGATCATAAGGTGGACGGTGATGAGGCTCTTGAGGACGACGGTCCAGGTGGCGTCGCGCAGGCGGTGCTGCAGGGCACGGAAGACCTCGCCGACGCCCGCCTCGCCGGAGTGGGTGGCGACGAGGATGTGCTCGATGTACTTGGTCTTGGGGGGCGCATTCTGGAGGAGACGAGGAGGCTCTGGGTCAGCCGTGGCCGCGACGACGACGGGGACGACGGCGACGACGAGGACGCCGGCCGGACATGACGACGCACCTTGATCTTGGTCGCGCCCTTGACGGACTTTTCAAACGAGCTCGACATGGTGCGAGCCGGCTCCTGGGGCACCCGGGCTAAGGGATACTGGCGTGCAGTCCGGGGACGGGTGCGGGCGGCGACGAAGCGAGAGCGGACGGGAGGCTGTGTCGAGTCGAAGATGTCGTCGGGCTCTGTTCGGTAGCAACTGGGAGGCGCGGGCAGCTCGGCGCACGGGCGGGGTGGGGCCAGCCGCTGATGCGGCGGGTTCCCTGGCAGACGGCAGCGATACCACTAGGCGCACGCCCCGGTCGCTAGGTCCTACATAGGTACTCCGTAGGTAATACCTATCACCATGGCACTGCGAGGTCGATTCACTCCAACTCGACGACAGCTGGCGGCGCGTCCAGTAGGCGGCCGGCTGGTGCAGCTGCGTGATTGTGGAAAGTGATAAATAAATTCTCGCTGCACAACCTGAGCTGGTCCCCCTTCCTCCGTCTCCCGCAACACCACCCACCATGCCTCGGGCCCGTCCAGGACCGGCCAACGGCCACGGCGCCGCCGATGCAGCCTCCCCGGACGACCGAGACGGGCATGGCCCCCACGACGCGGACGCGGAGCCCGTCCCCCCCGACGCACCGGGGCCCGCGCCCAGCACGCCGCTCTTCGACCAGGTCCTCGAGAAACACCTCCCCGTTGAGCTCATGTACCAGGTCATCGGCCACCTCCCCCGCGAGGCCCGCGCCGCACTGGCCCTGACCAGCAAGCAGTGGCTCCAGCGCTGCGGCGGCCGCGCCGTCTTCCGCCTCGGCAAGGCGGCCCGCCGCCGGCTCCTCCCCGTCCTCGACAGGGACCTGCTCTACCACTCGTACTGCAGCGGCTGCGGCAAGCTGCACACGCTCGACAACATGCTCCTCCAGTACCCGACCGCGCAGACGGTGCGCTGCTGGCGCGCGCCCTGGGAGTCGCCGCGCGCCCTGCCGCCGCTGCTCACCAACAAGATGCTCCGCCTCGCCATGCAGTGGCACCGCGAGGGCCGCCGCTTCGACTGGCTCCTCGGCAAGATCGAGGAGCAGACCCACGGCCTGTGCTGGCACCGCAAGTACGAGGGCAAGTCGGCCATCGCCGGGCGCGTCGTCGGCGGCGAGCTCATGTTCCGCGTCTTCGAGTTCGTGCTGCCGCCGCAGCCGCAGGGCACCTGGCGCAGCTTCGCCGCCGTGCGGCACCTGCGCAAGGCCCTGGGCACCAGCGCGTGCCCCTACATCTGCCCGCACCGGACCTGGGAGCGCGAGTATCCCTTCCTGCACCCGGACAACATCTACGCTAACCTCATGGTCGAGAGCCGGTACGCCCCCGCCCTGCCCATCACCGACGCCCAGATGCAGGACTTTACCAGCCCCGAGCTGTTTTGCATGCTCGAGCACGACCAGCCCTGCGACAAGGAGTGCTCGACCGCCCTGGCCGGCTGCAAAACCGAGCTCGTCAGTAGCTGCCACCTGTGCCACACCGACTTCGCCATGAGCGCCGTCGACATCGAGACGGCTGGCCGCGTCCTCGTCATGACCAGCTGGAAGAACGTGGGCCGTGGCCTCTCGCCCACCGATCCGAAATGGACTGCCCACTTTGCTGACATGGGCCGCAGGAGGATTTCGTTCAAGCGGGCGGAAAAGGCAGACGTATACATGGGGTATGAAGGCATCGACGACGACGGTTCGGAGCAGTTCTGCATTCCGCTGCTGACGCGCCAGGACCTCGAGGCTTGGCTGCCACCGGTCCAGAGTACTTAACGACCTGCCGTGAGCACATGTTGCTGCGTCATGACCAGAGTAATGGACGGGGAGAATTGCTTAGGAAGTTGCTTGCTATGAAGAGGACTGTGAACAGCTCAGGGACAGTAGGGTAAGAGTACAAACGCAGCGCGCAGTGAACATGTCCAGGAATGGCGAGGAACCGGAAAAACATAAGGAAATACAACGCTGGAGCCTTTGTGCATCAAGGGATACAAATCGCATGTGACAAAATGCTGGATGGGCAAAACCGCAAACCTTGTCCGCTGCTTGCGAGACCCAATCACCTACCGTTTGCGCCAATCGGCCAGAGCGCCGAGCGCCAAAACAAAAAGAAAGAACCCTTCCATTCATATTAAGTCAGAGCTGTTTTCCATCGCGTCCGATGCTGTAACAAGGTCGGTGTGTCGAACGCCCATTTCATGGAAAACCAGCCCTTGCCTCGCCCCCAGACCACTGAAGCCCCGGAGGGAGAGTCCGAGGGTTCGGAAGGGCGGCTTCCGCATCATATTACGCACGCGGTTCTCATCATCTGCAGGCGTGCTGTTAGCATTGGCTCGTTTGCGAGGTGTGGCAGAGCTGGCACGTACGTTTATTTGAATGGAAGGGTCATGGAGAGGAAAGGAAAAGAAGGAATGAGCCCGCGCGCCAGAAATTTAAAGACCCGGTGGTGTGGGTCAGGCGGAGTTTCGCCGGGTGAACTGGTGGTTGTGCAAGTACGGAGTACCCCCATTGCCCCACTGTCCTCTGGGTCCGCGCCACCAAAACACCAGGCTGATGGGCCTTCTCCAAGTCGACGATACACTTTCGCAAGGCATCGCACTGCAGCGCACGCTGATCTTTGGCCATGGTGCCTCGTCTTGGTCGCTGCAGCGCCGCCTTGCGCAGGAGGGCTTGCAGCAGGGCAATTGTCCCGGTAATCTCGCGGCAATGCCTCTCTGCTGCCTGCGCGCGGTGGGCGAGCTCTGAAGCCTCCGAGCCGAGCCGACATCCTCGGAGGGCAGAACTGCTGGATATATGGAGCAGATGTAGGTACTACTGTGCATGCTATAGCACTCTACTGACCTGATACAGACCGAACCGACCTACCGTCCAAGATCCCGTCTGATCTCTGCGTCGGCTTTATTGGAAAGCGGCGCAACGTTGGAAAGCACCTCTCCTTTGCAGACCTCACCACACCCTCCGGCGAAGTCATTCAAATATGCTCCAATGCCGAGAGCGACGGCGCGGCCCACGACAAGTTCCGCCGAGTCCCTGCGTTTGCGCCAGTCAGCGTCAACGTACACCTCGAGCCGCCAACGAAACAAGCCCAGGATGCGCAGGACCCGGGCAGCTCCAAACGAACAGTCTACCTGCGCGACATCCGGCCCCTCAATGGCGTCCCCAAGGAACTCATAGTCACATCCGATGTCCAGTTCCCGCAAACGAAGCGCCACCTCCAACTGCGCTTCCACCCTGAGCTGCAGGCCCGCCTCAGGTTCCGGTCGTGGCTGAAGGGCATGCTGAACCAGGGACTACTCGAGAAGGGCTTCACCGACATCGAGACGCCGACGCTGTTCAAGTCGACGCCTGAAGGCGCGAGGGAGTTTCTGGTTCCCACTCGACAACGGGGCACGGCGTATGCGCTGAGCCAGAGCCCGCAGCAGTACAAGCAGGTTCTCATGGCCAGCGGCATTGCGCGATACATGCAGTGGGCGCGGTGCTATCGCGACGAAGACCTCCGTGCGGATAGACAACCCGAGTTTTCGCAGGTATAGATCCCTGCTCTTCCGCGCGCTATGAACCAACTGACGCTGTCAGCTCGACATGGAATGGGCCTTTGCAGGCGCGGCAAAGGTCAAGCAAGACGTCAATGACATCATACTGAAAGCACTATCTGCGCTTCGCCCGTCTGAGACCTACAAAGATATTCGTGGGGAGAGAATCCCCATCGTAGCGGATATCCCCACAGGCTCTGCGACCAACGCCGAGAAAGAGGCACACAAATTCACGACCATTACGTTTGCAGACAGCATTGCTGCATATGGAATAGACAAGCCGGACTTGCGAATACCCAACCGAATCCATGACATTGGAGACATTGAGCCAATTCGGAACTTTGTCAGCATGATCACACATCTGCCTGATCCTCAAATCGAGGCCTTTACCTTTCCGCTGAAAGACTGCTCGCCGGCCGAGGCCCGCAAGTTTGTCACCAAATTCATGGACAGCCTGCCGTCTTCACTGAGCGAGAACCCCGACGGCAAGCCCCAGATTCTGATACACGACTCGAGCCAGCCCTTGAGCGGCTTCTCCTCGCTTGGCTTCGAGTACGAAAACGTTCTTGGCCTGGTTTCAGGCGGCAAGGAGATGAATGATGGAGATGTCGTCGTTTTCCAAGCTCGGGAGAAGCCTGCTGGGCAGTATTGCCTGGGCTCTACAAAGCTCGGCGAGCTGCGGAACGCACTTTGGAAGACACTTGTCGAAGAAGGATACATGGAGAAACCCTGTCTCGGAGAACCGGGCTCGCTCCAGTTTGTCTGGGTGACCGAGTTCCCCATGTTCAAGCCCG
Source organism: Tolypocladium inflatum (assembly GCA_003945565.1). Lineage (NCBI taxonomy): Eukaryota > Fungi > Ascomycota > Sordariomycetes > Hypocreales > Ophiocordycipitaceae > Tolypocladium > Tolypocladium inflatum. The sequence continues at coordinate 405,173 of QEPE01000013.1, forward strand.
TCGAAGAGGGCGAGCCTGGCCAGGGCGGAGCAGCTGGGATATCCGCCTCCCACCACCCCTTCACGGCGCCTCTATCAGACAAGGATCTCGAACTCCTCTTTACCGACCCCCTACAGGCCAAGAGCGCCGCCTACGACCTCGTCCTCAACGGCGTCGAAATCGGCGGCGGCAGCGAACGTAACCACATCGCAGAGATCCAGGCCTTCATCATGCGCGACGTCCTCAAGATGACGGAAACGAGGATCCAGGACTTTTCTCACCTCTTCGAGGCGCTGCGCTCCGGCTGCCCTCCGCACGCGGGCTTTGCGCTGGGGTTCGACCGCATGGTGGCGCTCATGACGGATACGCCGACTGTGCGAGACGTCATGGCGTTTCCGAAAACGATGAAGGGGGAGGATCCGTTTGTGCAGTCGCCGAGCAAGTTGAGCGATGAGCAGCTGGCGCCGTATGGGCTGCAGCTTCGACCGAGGGGGGGGACGGCTTGAACGAAACACCCCTCAATGTTCCAACCATGTCACCACATGCAGCTGGCATATGTAGAATGCTGTATCATATTGTACTATAGACCCATAGACTACGAAATGCACGATCGCCGTGACGGTTTGAGGACAGGTATCCTCCTCAACTGCAGCCAGTAGGTCTTTTTATTTTATTTTTGTTATTGGATACGGTGCATAGCTTCTGGGCCTTTCAAACAGCATGAAGAAGGGTTATGAAGAAAAGAATTGGATAATGCTGAATTGCTTTCGTCACAGTATTCTTCTCACTTGCATCTACGAAGTACACATGGCCTGCATGGGGTCTAGATGTTGGTGGCGCTAACAGCCGCCACACCCACCCCACCACGACAACGACCTCTTCTCTCACCGCCAAAAATTTCAGAATTCTGCCATCTCCAACCTCCAACAATCCACAGCTCTCGAAGCATCACCACAGCAGACCCACGATCCGCCCCGTCCAGCACCCGCCAGACAGATAACCTCCCGAGCCACATTACGATGTCTTCTATGCGAAACGCTGTTGCGCGGCGGCCGCACCGCGAGCGAGCGCAGCCCCTCGAGCGCCGCCGACTCGGTCTCCTCGAAAAGCACAAGGTTGGTCGCAGTTCAGCGGTGCAATCGCAGCGCACGTGCTAACAGCCACAGGACTACTCGCTGCGTGCCAAGGACTACAACAAGAAGCAGAAGCAGCTCAAGGCGCTGCGAAGCAAGGCCGCCGAGCGAAACGAGGATGAGTTCTACTTTGGCATGATGTCCCGCAAGGGGCCCGGGTTGAGGATGAAGAACGGAAGGAGCTGGAACGGAACCGTCGAAGGCGACCGTGGGAACACGGCCCTGGATGTGGACACTGTCCGGCTGCTGAAGACGCAAGACCTGGGATACGTGCGAACGATGAAGCAGGTGCTGTCCAAGGAGGTCAAGCGTCTGGAGGAGCAGTTGGTTTTGACCCGCGGGCTGGACCGGTTGGATGAGGATGACGTGGAGGACAACGACGACGACGACGACGATGACGATGACGACATGCCCATGCCGACCAAGCCGAAAGCACCCAGGAAGATTGTCTTTATGGACGACGAAGAGGAGAGGGAGGACGCTATGCAAGATGCGATGGAGGAAGACGATGACGGTGCCGAGCCGTTTGAGGGGTTTAAAGACGACGACACTGCCGAGAGCGCAAAGTTTGAAAGGGAAAGATCATTGCGGAGAGTCAAGCGGCAGCTCGACAATTCCCGCCAGAAGCTCAAGACCCTGACGAATGCCGAGAACGCACTGGACATTCAGCGTGCCAAGATGGCCAAGACGGCGACGTCGGGCGGGATGACGAGGAAAGGAAAGAAGATTATGGTGCGCTCACGAAAGCGATGAATGTCGAGGCGCGTCGGGTTTGCTGGCGTTGGTACCACTTGCATGGGCATCGGAGTTGTGTTTAATTGACCACTTTCACCCACCTTCACCGTCCCTGGACGGCTGTATTTCTCACACTGCTAATCTCTTGATCGGATCTACAGGTAAAGAGCCTTCAAAATGGGCCTAGATGCGCTCGAATCATGTCTGTCTTGGATGTCGTCTACTCGTGTCGATGCATTAATATTTGGACCCCACGCATTTATACAGCAACTTGAAAACGCCCGACACGCACTTGAACGCGATGGTCAGCACCCACACGATGCACTTGAACAGCCCCTTGGACAGCTTGACCACCACGCGTATCAGGAACGGCAGCTTGTCCTCGGCCGCCGCCCCGCGGCTCCTGCCGCCCTTCCGCAGGCTGTCGTCCTGGCTCTCGACGTCAATCTCAAACTCCTCCATCTCGCGCCGCCGCCGCTGCCGGCGGTCCCCGCGCCGGACGCTCAGCTTGCTCAGGCGCCCGGGGTCGCGCCTCGGGGCGGCGAGCACGGCGGGCGGCGGCGGCTCAAAGGTCTCGAGCGGCGCGGGCGAGCTCCGGTCGTCGGCGGCGGCGACGAGCAGCAGGGCGGCGACGGCGACGTCGACGATGTAAAAGGCCTCGATCTTGGAGGCGATGCCCGCGTCGACCTCGATCCAGCCGCCGCCGGTGCCGTCGCGCGTCAGCTTGGCGAGGTGCCGCGGCGACTCGTGGTGCTCGAGCGTGTACTCGGTGCGCGAGTAGGCGGGCGAGCGCTCGACGGCGACGCAGAAGGGCGTCGCGAGCGCCTGGTGGACGAGGAAGTGCGTCGCCGTGTCCTCGTCCCAGACGAGGCGCGCGCACTCCCTCTCGGCCATGGCGACGGCGGCGGGATCGTCGGCCCTCTCCACGGCCATGCGGGTGGCGGGCGCGGGCATGAGCAGCGCGACGAGGCCGTCGTTGGGCGGGTGCCGGCGCGACTCCTCCTCGAGCGTCGTCGTGAGGGCCTCGTGCCAGTTCTTGGTGTCCGAGGTCCGGCCGCCGCCGCCGCCGCCGCCCGGCGAGGAGCTGGCGTCGGGCTTGGGCGCCCTGTACGGCTTGCCGGGGTCGTGCCGTGTCAGCGTGACGTAGGCCGAGGCGGACGTGGGATCCAGGCGGAGGTTGTAGAAGGGCTGCGAGGCGGCGGACGAGAGGGTGTACACGGGGGCGTCCTTGGCCTGCGCCAGCTTGAGGCAGTAGACGCGGCCCTCGGAGGGGGAGGCCCGCCACCCGTTAGCGACCCTCCAGAGGTGCCGGAGCTGGTCCGTCGTGCACGCCGGGGGCACGACGGGCGGCTCGACGGACTGCTGCCGGGCAGGCCATGTGCTCCCGGGGGCGGCCCTCCCGACGCTCCGGACGGGGCTCCGCACGCGGGGGCTCCGCGCCTCGGGCTCCGGCGGCTCCTCAAAGTACGACTGCCGGCTGATGACGGCGCGCGGGATGCGGGACGGGCTCATCTGCGTCGGGGCGTACTCCTGCTGGTCCAGGGGCAGCTCCGGGTTGTACGTCGGGAAGATGGACCGCAGCGCCGTCTGGGCCTGGGGCTCCGCGGCCGAGGGCCCATCGGCCCGGAGGGGCAGCTTGGCTATGGAGCTGCGCGAGCGGCCGCTGTTGCTGCGCACGAGGGTGTTGGCCTGCGAGAAGCCGGTGTCCGTCCTGCCGGGGACGTCGGCCGGCTGCCGGGGCTGCTGGACCGGCACCGGGCCGGCCGTTGCGGTGGTGCCATCCAGTGGCCAGTTGCCGCCGCCGCCGCCATTCGAAGGGGCATCTCTTCGCGGCGGTTCCAGCTCCAGGGGCGTGTACATGCGCTGCTGCTGCTGGGGCACCGGCCTGCTGTTCCGGGGCGGCGTGATGTGCAGCGAGGGACGCTCGCGCGGCCGGTCCGGCGTGTCGGCGCGGCCCTCCTGCGGTGTCGGCGCCCTGCGCTCCTGGGACTCGGAGCGGCGGCCGCGCTGGGAGGGCGTCGCGCGCGGCGGCTTGGAGGAGTTGGGGCTGGGGAAGAGGGAGAAGCCGCCCTGCTGCTGCGGCGACATGCTGGCAGTGGTGGTGGAGATGCGCTCTTGTCCGAAGAGGCCGGCAGTTGGGCCGACTGACGACGCTGCGAGGAACCAACACAGTCCGGGTATCAAGTTGAAGGGGGAAAAGAAAAAGACGCTACCGCTTCATGGTGTCTCTGGCACAGCCCGCGGATGTGACGACCTGCACTCTGGGTACGGGCATGCAGCAGCGGGACGTCGACGACGAGAAGAGGGGAGACGGGGAACGCGGTGCCACGGCCGGCGACACGGGATACATACTCTTACATAGGTAGACACCCGCAGGACTCGAGAAGCAGACTAGCGATATTACGCAAACGACGGCGACCGCGTCCGTCTCATGCGGGACCTGGGGGCCAGCAGCAGCCAACCCTCCTCCCGGCGCTTCTCAACGGACTGCGGATATCCATCGAGTGGTTGGCACGGCGGGAAAGCGGAAGCAAGGCAGGCAGAGCGTCTGCTGAAAATAGCAGCGCAACGGCGGCCGGGCCAATGGGCGTGCGCATCACACTGCAGCATGGCGGGTTTAAGCGCCGGGGGATGCGCCGGCGGCGGGGGTGTCATTGGCGGATGGGGGGACATGATTAGAGGTTGGGCAGGGACATGGGAGGGCGCGTAGTTGTCGGGAGGGGGGGGGGGGGGGGGGCTGGATCCATGGGATTGCTCGGCCGTGGTTTGGGGGTTGTGTGGTTCATCAAGTGCTGGTAGCCAGTTGGGTGAAGCTGAGTGAGGCTCGAGAGTTGTGAACTCGGGCGACTTCAACACAGGCCCTCGATGAGAGTTGGGGCAACCGGGTACAACTGCCGTACTTTGTACTTTGCAGGTGGATGATGCTTTGATAGAACGACAACCTCCTTTAATTTCCGTCTTTTAATCTGCTGTTTGTATCAAAACACCAGTCCCGGCCCATCTCAACCACGATCTGGCGCCCAGCTCCACAGACTCAAAATACCGTGCATACAACACGCTACAGCCCACACGCGCCCGCAGAGCCCATCCCTGCCGCCCGCGTTTCGTGCCATGCCTTCCCGCGGGTATGCAACGGAGTACAAGGGTCTCGCTGCCCATGGCCATTGGGTGGCTATTTGCTGTTCGGTCGCGGACGTGGCAGGCCTGCTCCGGCGGACGGCGGCGGGCAGCTTGGCGCTCGTGGCTGGCTGGTTTATTCTGGGCTGGCTGCGTGGACGGAGCAAGCGGCGGTGTGGAGTGTCTGGGCGCTTTGTGCGAGTATCCAAGGATCATCGCCGTTGCTTGCTGCGTCGCGGCTTGTTAGACTGAGTACTAAGTTGTTATGTACTTCGTGTGTGAGGATTCCACTCCGCAACTCCTCGTTCTCCCCCGGCCTCACCCGCAACATCGAAAACTACGCAATCTTGTCATAGACAATGGTCCCCTCGTAGACCATCTCCGACCGATCAAACAGCGTAACCGCCAACCCCGCCGCCCTGCCATCGACGCCCAAGATAAACCGCCCCTCGTGAAAGGCCTGCGGGCCGGCAGCATCGACGACGTACACGGTCCAGAAGTCGCTCGAGGCCTGGTGAAGCTCCAGGCGGCCCGTCCACGCCGCCTTGCTGCTGTCCGCGACCAGGATCGTCTCCCCGGGGCTCGACGGGTGCGGCGCTTGCCTGAGCTCGAGCGATCCGTAGCCCTGGTTGCGGTAGGTGCCCACGAGGCCGGACGGCGGCAGCGACGGCGGCAGCGGCGTCTTGGGTCTGTCCGGGAAGAGGATGGTGGGCGCGTTCGAGATGTCGCGTTCCGCCGCGTCTTCTGCTTCTTTCATCCTGGGTTCCTGTTAACACGCCATCACGTTTCCCCGGGGGAATGGGTTGCACCAACTTGTCGCCCATGTTATAGCGCCTGTCCTTGGGAATCCGCAGCTTGTCTTCGATCAGCCGCCACATCAGGACCTGCCTCGCCGGGCTGGGGTAATTCGCAAATATCACGGCGCCGTAGTTGAGGTCCGGGAACCAATACACCAGGGCTCCATGCGTCCCCACGGAGCCCGAATGCCAGTATGCCACCTGGCCGTGGATCGTGGTCCTGAACCAGGCCAGCGAGTACAGCGTCGCGTCGGCTCCCATCGCCGGCTCCGGGCTTTGGACCATCCGGGGCGTTCTGATCTCCCTGTGCACGGCCTCGGACAGCGGCCCGCTCTTGCGCAGCAGCGACTTCACCCACTTGGCGTAGTCGAGGACGTTCGAGATCATGGCGCCTGCGCCGTTGAGTGGCTCCGTTGGCATAAACGGCATGGCCTTGAGCTTCTTTTCTTCCTTGTTCCAGTAGTATCCCGTCGAGAGGTGCTCCGGGGCGTCTTTCGCCTCCTGGAGGTCCATGTACGTAGAGTTCATTCCCAGTGGGCTCCAAATCAAGTCTTTCAGAACATGGCCAAGCCGTTTTCCCGTGGTGCTCTCAACGACGTGGCTAAGGACAGTAAACATCAGGTTGCAGTAGTGAAACTCGACGCGCGGCTCGAGGTGCAGCGGGAGGTTCCGCATGTTTCTGACGGTGTCCCTGACAACGTGCTGCGCATTGTTTGCGTCAAAGGCCACGCTTCCGTCATGACGCGTAAATCCCGTCCGGTGACTCGCAGCATCTTCAAGGGTGATGTGGTCCGTCGACCAGGCGTCTTGCAAGACAAAGTCGTCCCGGATGATGTTGGAGATGGGTGTCCTCCACCCACGGGACAGGGCAGAATGGTTCTTCGAGTCAATGAGCTGCGCAAGCGCGGCAGCTGTATGGGCCTTGGTCGTGGACCCGACGTACCAGAGCGTCTCCGGCGTGGCTGGCACATCAGGCAATGTCGCGAAGCCATATCCCTGGAAGACAGTCAGCTTGTATATGTGTATTGCGTAACGTGGCCTGGTACCGACCTCGGCAAACACATCATCGCCATCAACAACGGAGATGGCAATCCCAGCGCAATGCCATTCATCCAGCGTGTCCTTTGCCAGCTTGGCAAACTCGTCCGTGAAGGGGTTCTTGGACGTAGATCCTCCGTGCCCGCTCGCACTAATCGGCTTCTGCTTGGTTGCGTGAACGCCAATGCTCTGAAGACCTAGCACGACGCAGGCCGCCGAAGAGACGGTCTTCCACCACATTGCGTTGCCCTTGTAGTCGCTAATCGAGTATTGATAGTATGAGAAGTTTCAAGGTGCTGGATACAAGTGAGATGATTAACTAGCAAGGTTGGTCGGCTCAAGAAGTTGAGCCTTGTAGTTGTAACCCCTCATCTACGTCCATTCTGCAGGTACAACTCCTTCGGGTACAGCCCCCGGGCGGGACACAACTCTAACCATCCACCAGTTCTAATGCGCAGCAAGCTACTAAAACGCGAATCCCTTTGAAACGGTTCCCAGGAGTGCGCTGTCTGCAAAAGTCGATCGGATTGATCATGTTTTGAAAACACCATTTCTGCGCATCGTTTGCTCAACCTCGTGCGTGAGAATCGGCTGCCCGGTCTCGTGTAGTTGGTGTAGATGCAGCGTGCAGCTACAGACTAGTCGTGGTAAGATTGTCCTGTTTAGGGAGCACTATGTTAATGCTTCGATTCAGGCAATCCGTGCATGCAGGACGGTCCCGATTCCGCCTCGACCAAGCGCGGAATTCGTGCACTACTACGGAGTACTTGTGGTCAGATTTGTTATGACTGTTTCAGCTGTGAGTCTGTAAGTCTGCAAGACTTTGGGCACGGTTTGACGGGGCGGCTGCCTCCCGTCAGGTCCTTAATCTTGTTGTCGACCCATCCGTTCACCATTGCTGTATCAAGCCGCTTCCGATATCATCCGCATCAATCATGGCTAGTCCCAATTCAACCCCCCAAGAGCGCATCCACGCCGCTGCCGCTCAAAGGGAAGCCCTCTTGCAGACTATCCTCTGCACAGAGAGAGCACGCAGCTGCCGCCCTCTCCTAGACCAAGATTGACCTCCAAGGCATCAACAGGAGACTATATCTCGCCAACGAGACGCATGGCACAATGACCGCCCGGGTCGAGCGGGAAAAGGCCGAGTGGGAGAAGCTCAAGGGCAGTCGCATGAAGAAGCTGTTCAAGCGAGATTTCGACGACCGGGTCGTCAAGGAGGAGGAGGAGGACATTGAGGCTTTGGATTGGCAGCGAAAAGCGCGCATTGCGAGGGAGTTGGTGGAAGCCGAGGTCGAGAGGTGAAGAAGAAGAGAGGTCGTATCAAGAGACTGGCGATGCGGTGCCGTCGTATCAGGAGGCAGTGTCAACGGCAGCCAGCCCGTAGCCTCTCTGGGCCTTTCAATCGCTTCTTTCATCATCTAGAGAATGCCCCGTAACGGTGCAGCTTCTTCAGCTGAACACGACCGACGGCGAAGGACCCGGCACGCGCCCGGGTCTCGTCCAAACGGCCCCACCCAGAACCCCGGAGCTGGGTGAGAACACCGACTCCGCCCCGTTCGTGGCCCCACATCGCCGGCCGCACTTCGTGCCACGGTAACAAAAAGCATCGGCAAAAGAAATCAAGACCTACGCGTAAGCCAACCGGCTAGGGATACTGCTACTTGGATAGAGCATAAAAATTCACCAGTTGTCATGGTACATGAGAACCACCAGTCCCATCGCAAGAGCCAGTCCGCTGGAAGAACTTGGAATACAGCTTACGCAGAATTACGACGCCTAGAAACAACCTTTGATCCAGTCCGCATTTGTCAGGCCGACTCCGAACTTCTCCGAGCTCTTCCCCCGATTCGGCTCGTCCCTTTTGCTGGCTCACCCCCCCGAGCCTTCTGCGAAGCCGGGAGCCATCTGGTGACTTGTCCCGTGCTGTCGGCGCATTGTGATGTCTCCCGCGATGTAACAGCAATCTCATGTATAAACTCTCCTCAGCCAACACGAAAAGACATGGCGTATGTCGAAAGGAATGATGCAACAAACGTCAATGCGATAAAGGACAAGGGTGGCAGGAGAGACCCGAAGTCGAGCCTCTCTCAGATAAGGTCCCTCCGGCATGGCAACGGAATACAAGTCAGCTCGATTGTGAACAGTCTTTCCAAGGTACCGCGAGGGCAGGCACTGAATCACTGGCAGATGTTAGCTGGACGCCGGGGGTGTCAAGCCATCCGTGTCCTCGAGACAAACCCATTCGTTTCATCTCCCCAGCCAGAGGCCACGCACATCCGTTCACTCTCAGCTCCATTCGCCCAGGCCAAAGTAGTTGATTCGACAGAGGTTCCGGTTTACGCCAAAGTAGCGAGTTCCCTGTATAACGTGTGGTATAGTCAGATCCGGCCTCTCGATATTCTTACATACAAGCCCCCGTGTATATCTGTACATGTGTCACTCGTCCAGGGGCCAAGCCCGTTCCAAAGCTCAGCCCCATCCGCAAACGCCGCAAACAATGCAATGAGACGCTCCGCCGTCATGCCGCCGTCTGTAAATGCTACCTCGCGCTCGCGTCGCCCGCGCCGGCGTGCCGCGGCCGGTCCTTGGCCGGCATGCCGCCGACGCGCTCCTCGCCGTACCGCCGCTCCATCTCCCGCTGGCGCTCGAGGCGCTCGCCCTCGGGCAGCCCCCACCACTCGCGCATAAACTCCTTCTGCGCGGCGGCGACGTTGGCCTTGTGCTCGCGCTGGCGCTGGCGCTCGAGGCGCAGGGCGAACCACTCCTCGCGCGCGGCGTCGTGCTCCTCGGGCGTGGCCTTGAGCATCATGCAGCCGTTCATGGCGCGGTGTTCGGGGCGGCAGGCGAAGGAGACGGTGAACGTGCGGCCGAGGGCGCAGGCGGCGAAGGCTGCGTGGGCGGGCGAGTTAGCATGGGCTCTGGCTTGGGCTGAGGGTGCGCGTTGAGAGCTCGCCCTGTCGCCCACATGGTCGCGGGAGCCGGGGCCTCACCTTTGATCTCCTCGGCGCACTGCTTCCGCACGCGGGCGTAGTAGATGTCGCGCACCTGCGACTCCTGCGAGGCCGACAGCGGCAGCGGGTTCCGCGACGGCACTCCGAGGCGCTCCTCCGGGACGGGAGGCTTTTCGGCGGCCATGGCGGCCATGGGCGATGGGCGAGACGATGGGCCGCTGCCGGGACCGGCTTTCAGCGCTGCTGCCGCGATGTTCCACGCGCGTGGGGAGGAATTGCGAACTGCTGGAGGCGATGGAGACTGCCGTGGAGGATGCCATGGAATATCGGACGAGCTTCAATGGGAAGTGGTTCCTGATGGCAGAATCCCGACCGCCTGCCGCATTGGTCGCCTCGAGACCTCGACGCCACGGCGCACTAACAGCGGCCGATCCCACGCTGCAGCCTCATCCAACAACCAGGTCTCACGCACATGAACCGCCTTTCACAGGCCTCGGCAGCTGGAAGCGAGATCCCTATATTTCCGGGCTACGAGATCCAGGCTTCTGCCGGATCAGCGCACGGATGCGGCTACGGATGGGAACTGGAGAGAAGGTGGGGGACCGGGACGTGAGGTGAGGTGAGCCAAGTATAAGAGCCAAGTATAAGAGCGAGACGGCGTCACGCACGGATGGGGCTAGATGAGAAAACTGGAGAGAAGGCGGGGGACCGGAGAGATGGGCTGTGCCGAAGCGCGTATTAGAGGGTGGCGATGTCAACGCACGGATATGGCCACTGATGAGAAAACCGGAGAGAAGGTGGAGGACCGGGACAATGAGATGAGGCGAGCCAAGTATAAGAGAGAGACGATGTCACGCACGGATGGGGCTACTGATGAGAAAGCCGGGGAGAAGGCGGAGGACCCGGGGAACAGGACGAGGTGAAGCGCGTATAAGAGGGAGACGCTCCCCAGCACCCGTCCGGTGACAAGATCCAGAGACTCGAAACCAGACGCCAGACTCGGTAAACAACCACAAACCTCTACAAGACTCCTCACTCTACCCGCAACCATGGTCTCCTTCACGCCCCTCGTCCTCCTCCTCGCCGCCGCCTCCGCCGCCCCGTCCCTCGAGGCCTCGCCCCGCGCCCTCGCCACCATCGAGCAGGTCAACCAGGACGTCGACAACATCGACACCAACGTCAAGCACCTCACGGGCCTCACGCGCGCCTACGAGGGCGGCATCCTCGGCGCCACGCCGCAGCTCGCCGCCCTGTCCGCCGTCTACCTGGCCCTCGCCGGCGGCGTCGTGCACTCGGGCTTGCTGCCGGGGACCATCTCGGCCGCGGACGCCGTCGGCCTCGTCGACCACGTGAACCGGACGCTCGCCGCCGACAACCCCATTGCCGTGGACACGCTGATTGCCAAGCGCAAGCAGTTCCAGGACGCGCACGTGGATGGGTTCATCGCGCCGGCGCTGGAGCTGCTGCTCGTGGGGCACGAGAGCTTCTCCAACAACGTGCTCACGAGGATCCCGGATGACGTGTCGCCGGAGCTGGTGGCAGGGGGCAAGGCGGCGGTGGAGGTCATCTCGGATGCGCTTCGCAAGGGCATCAAGACCTTCAGGAACTAGAAAGGCTGCATGTCAACTGGGCAGGCAAAGACTCGGCAGAGTGAACAGTGGATGGATGAGGTATCTTGTAAAATAAAATAGAGACGTGTGCTCGCAAATACGTCAGGGCAGTGGCGCCATAACCAGAAGCCAGTCAACAGCAGCCCAAAAGGCCTGTTGCCTTGGGCCTCGGGTTCTCATAATAAGTGGTATCCATAAACCCGCAGGCGATGACCTTCCCCTTCCCCGTAACTCCCCGACCCATTAATCCGTATGTCTTTGAGCGTCATGCCGCAGGGTACTTCAGTACTTCAGTACTTCAGTGCGAGGTATATACATCCGGTGACCCTTACTGCTGGTGGTACGGCTGTTGCGGCGGCGGCGAGGTGGTGACGGGAGGAGCCGAGTGCTGCTGCTGCGCGGAGAGCTCGCTGCCCTGCGGCTGCTGGTACTGCTGGGGAGCGTACTGCTGGGGAGGGTACTGCTGAGGAGGGTACTGGGCGTACGCCTGCTGGTCCTGGGGAGGGGGGGAGTAGGTGCCCTGGGGGGGAGGCGAGTACGCGGGCTGCTGCTCGTAGGGGCTCTGGACCGGCTGCTGCTGGTACTGGCCGGTTGCCTGGGGCTGGAGAGGCTGCTGCTGCTGGTGGTACTGGCCGGTTGCTTGGGGCTGGAGAGGCTGCTGCTGCTGGTACTGGCCGGTTGCTTGAGGCTGGAGAGGCTGCTGCTGCTCGACCTTGGGCTCCATCTGGTAGTTGTTGGTGGTGGTGGCCGTGGCCGTGCCGATGGGGAAGCGGCCATCCTTGCGGCCGGCGAGGAACTGCAGCAGCGTCCAGACAAAGGTAGCGATGAACAGGATCCTAGTCCGCATAAGCAACACAAAACGCAGCCTGACAAGAGCAAAGACAACTCACCACACCAGGGCGCCCAGGCCGGCAATGGCAGACATCTCGTCCATGCCCTTCTTGAACAGCAACCCGATGTCGCGCTTGCGGAGGCAGTTCACGGCGTTGAAGGCGCCCCCGTCGTCGTAGCAGCTGGACACGGACACGGGCACCTTGAACAGGGCGCGCTTGGCGGCGACGGCGGCCCACGCGGCGAGCCACAGGATGAGCAGGAAGGCGTCGAGCGCGAGCACGGCGACGATGTGGTACCCGGCGTGCGCGGCGTAGACCTTTTCCGTGACGAGGGCGTAGGCGACGACGACCCAGGTGATGACGGACTGGCCGGGGGGTGTTAGTCGGGCGGAGGTGCTGCGAGGGGGGGGGGGGGGGCATGTAGGAGGGGGACGTAGTGAACGTACCACCGCAATGGCGAGGCCGAGCTCGTCGAGGTACAGGCCGTGGGCAATGTCGGCGGCGAGGCCGAGGATGATGAGGGAGAGGACGACCTGGGCGATGCGGATGGCAAAGACCCAGATGGGCGTCTTGAGGACGTGGTCGCTGGCGACCTTTTCGTGCGTCTGCTCCATCGCGGCGAGAGTTTCCCAAACACACACACTCTCTCTCTGAGGCTTCGTCTGCTGTCGTCCGAGTTGTCGACTCAAGCTGGGCGTGCGTGCGGCTCTCCGATCACAGCAACAGGAACAGGGCCGGCAACACCCCCCGTGGCGTCCACCACCCGCCTTATAACAACTTCCTCCCACGCATCCCCCCCCCGCCCCTGTCCGCAAGCCGGCACGTCCTCAGCCCCGTAGCGAGGCTTTCTCAGGCCAGGGCATCGGAGCATTGGGCCTGGCTCGGTGCAGAATAGAATGAGCGCGCCGGCCCCGTGCCGCCCACCGCCCGCTCGCTAGTCCCTCAGCCGCACTGGCCGGAACCACTTGTTGGGCTGAACGGCTGCAGGTGGGTGGGCTGCTGGGCTGCCCGTCGCGCATGGACAATCATTCCATCATGCGGCCGGAGCTCGCAGAGCCGCTTGCTCGACGCCCAGCTGACACGGGAGCCCAGGGCTGAAATGGCGTTTGGGAGGAGGCCCCTGAGGGTCGAGACTGGGCGGGTGGCGGACGGCCTTTGTGGCAAGCAGGGCAGTTTATTAAAATTGCGAGCGCCAATCTCGGACATGTCGTGTAATCCCGAGCACAAGAGCTCCGCGCCCTTGCGGCTCACGGTTGCTGGTCCCGACCGCCTCACCCTGAGAGGAAATGCGTATCGCCAGACTTGACGCCCTGCGACGGGAGGGCTGTATTAAGCTATTTACTAAGCTACGAGGATGCCAGGAGGTTATCCCAGATTAGGCCCGGGGAAACGAGCGCTCTGTCGGGGCAATTCCGCAGTCCCTGTCTTTTTTCTCTCTCTCCAATAGGCGAAATGGTGCTCGGACAAGGGTCGTTGAGCGGAAGCGGCTTACACCCCTGCTCGCGACCAGCGCACCGATTCAGCCCGGAGGGGCGGAGCACGATTCATCGCGGTGTGATGCCGCTGGGCTTGCCATACGAGTATATGGGACACGGCCATGACGCCGGTCTCGGCTTCGGCGGCACGGCATGGGCCAGGCTGATGCGAGGCTGAAGGGCGACTCGACTCTCGCGGAGACCGAGGGGCTCACAGCGTCTCGTTGGGCCCGGCGATGAGGATCTTGATGACCTCGCCCTCCTTGACCTTCTTGAAGGCCTCCTCGGCCTGCTCAAACGGCACGACCTGCGACACGAGCTGCTTGACGTCGACGCGGCCGCTGGCCACGAGCTCGACGGCGAGGTCGTAGTCGCCGGGCCCGTAGCGGAAGCTGCCCTTGGCCGTCACCTCCTTGAGGCACATGGCCATGATGGGGAACGTGATGTCCGTCTTGCCCATGCCGCCCTGCACGTAGGTGCCGCCCACGCGCACGACGTGCAGGCTCGTCTGGATCGACGGCTCGGCGCCGCTGGCGTCGATGACGGCGTCGGCGCCCCGGGGCAGCCCGGCCGCCTCGCGGATGGCCCTCGCGTTGTCCTCGGGCGCGACGCGCCGCGAGAGGTACGTGTGCGTGGCGGCGAGCCGGCGCGCAAACTCGAGCTTGGACGGCACAATGTCCACGCTGACGACCTTGCTCGCGCCGTACGCCCGCGCCACGGCCGCGCAGAGGACGCCCACGGGGCCGGCGCCCATGACCACGACGGACTGGCCCGGCCGGACGTCGGCCTGCTTGACGATGTGCACGGCCACGGCCAGCGGCTCGACCAGCGCGCCCTCCTGCAGCGACACGCCGTCGGGCAGCTTGTAGCAGAAGTCGGCCGGCGCCGCCCACAGGCCCGTCAGCGTGCCGTGGTGCGGCGGCGTCGCGGCGAAGACCATGTCCGGGCAGAGGTTGTAGCGCCCGGCGCGGCAGTCGGCGCACCGGCGGCACGGGTAGCCCGGCTCGAGGGCGACGCGGTCCCCCGGCCGGAGGTGCGTGACGGCCGCGCCGGCCTCGACCACGGTGCCGGCGGACTCGTGGCCGAGGACCATGGGCTCGCGCACGACGAAGTGCCCGATGGCGCCGTGCTGCCAGTAGTGCACGTCGGAGCCGCAGATGCCCGTGTAGTTGACGGCGACGAGCACGTCGTGCGGGCCCTGCAGCGTGGGCTTGGGCCGCTGCTCGAAGGAGACGTCGAGGGGCTTGTTGAGGACAAAGGAGAGGTTCTGCGCGTCGGGGGCGAGTGGTGTCAGCGGCGACGGGCAACGGGGCAATGGGGGCGGCAGGGCCTGCGTACGCTCATCTCGTCTTTGTTGATGGTCCGGGTCGCCATTGTGGCGGCGCCGGTGTTGGTGATGGTGTTGGTGATGGTGTTGTCTGGAGGAGGGACACGGGATGGTGCCAACGAACAATTGAAGAGCAAAGAGACGGACAGACGCAATAAATACCACAATCCCTCACCCGCTCACCCCGCTCGTACACATGTCATGGCACGGTCACGATACGGTGCTACCTTTTCCATCTCCCCGTTGTTATCATCCACATCATCCCGGCCCAGGAGACGTGCGGGAGCTTGCATTTAGCCACTTTACCCGCGCCAATGGCGTGGCGAGCGCCCCTTTCGGCGTGTCCACAGGGGCCGTGGGGATCTCGGGGAGTTCGGTGAGTGCGCGGGGGAGAGTTTGCGCTGTCGGCGAGGGATTGGACTGTTACGAGTACTCGTAACTCGCAAGCCTCGATAATCGGCCAAACAAGAGTGGAATGCACACTCCAGCAGATTAGCCGGTATTGGGTATATAGGCGTAGACTTGGTTTGTTTCCCGTCCGGTCCATGTTTATATGGCACCTCTATATCACCGGTGCAACTTCACATTAAAGTTTCGGTCTGAAGCACCCCATAGGCAAGCTCGTGGCATGGTATCGGATTGGCTCATCGGACCGTTGGAACAAGCCGAGAGACACGCCTAGGATACAGATGGAGGAGGATTTACTATTCGTACAGCCAAAAACCTCTATTCGTACAGCAATGTATCGCCACGGTAAGCATCGATCGCGGCGTTGCGCAACTTGGACATCTCAGGCCGTCTCCTGCTTTCTACCGTTGTTCTCGAACTTGCCTATCAAATATATAGAAGCAACTGATTTAGCGTTTAGAAGAGTTTCGCCAATGCAATTAGTTGCGCCTTTGCAATTACCATCGTTTGAGAGATTGTCCTTTTTCTGCACGAGCCAGAGATGGGCCAGTGTCGAGGAAGTACGTTAGGTAGCTGTACGAATAGAGATTTTTAGCTGTGTAACCCTCAAAGGACATGACGCATTTCACAGCCAATCGGAGCGAGCTAGCCTACGAGTACAAAGTAGCAATAATCCTCAGTACAAATGGCGCACTCCCGCCCCCTTCCCCGACAAGACTTTGGCGTGGCCGACACATCCAGTTCACGATGCCCCCCATGAGCAACGCATTGTCATCGGCGACAGGTCAAAGCGATCTCGACCGTCTGCCCAACGAGCTTCTTCTTTCTATTTGGTCTTTTCTACCGAACCGCGACATCAAGAGTCTGCGGTTGACATGCTCAGCTATCCACGACACAGCGCGTCTGCGCCTCGACAGGGTCTTCATATCGGCCAATCCGCGCAACGTCGACGTGTTTCGCGCCATCGCAGACCACGATTCGTTGCGCATGGGAGTCGTCGAGATCATCTGGGACGATGCGCGCCTGGCTGAGCCTCTAGAAGATGAAGAAGCAGGTCTCTATTTCGGGATTGACCCTGACTATTCCGTGGGAGAATGCCCCTCGTGGTATGGCAAAGCGTGCAAAGATAACATAGAGCATCTATGGGGTCGTAAGGGTTCGGACGCAAACCACCCCTACCACGAGACACGGGCAAAGCAGGTCGCCGCTCAACTGCCAGTCACAGAGTCATGGGCGTACTACCAGGAGCTACTTCAACAACAGAGGCATGTGATATTGTCCGACGCTGACGCTGATGCCTTTGCATACGGTTTACAACGCTTCCCTTCGCTGAGGAGAATCACCGTTACTCCCGCGACACACGGGTTCACATTTTGTCCGCTGTATGAGACGCCCATGATCCGGGCCTTTCCGTACGGCTTCAACTACCCGATTCCCCGGGGCTGGTCGGCGGCGGAGGACCTCGAACCGCTTCCCAGACCAAACCCGTGGGTCGAGGAAGCTGGCATCAGCAGCGGCGAAGTCGAAGCAGAGAAGAAAAAGTGGCGTGGCTTTAGCATCGTCACGCGTCTACTTGCGCAGCAAGCACGGTGCCAGAGTCAGCACCGCATCCCAGAGTTCGTCATCGACGTCCACCAGCTTGACACTGGCTTGAACTGTCATATCTTTGACCAGCCATGCGACGAGTATGATAATCTAGTTGCGATTCTTCAACAGCTTGGTTTCCGCCGCATTGACCTTGCGCTCATCGTTCTCGGGATAGAGAATGAGAACTGGCGATCCTTTCGAAATGGCTACCTGGGACGTGCACTAGGCCGTGCCACTGAGCTAGAGCACGTCAGCCTAACAACCGACGTGTGTGCAAATCCAGATTTCCGTGGGCGAGATCGTCATGGCGGCGGTTCCATAGAGTGCTTCATCCCATTGCGCTCCATCTTCCCCGTCGACAAGTGGCCCAACCTTCGACACTTTGGGCTCTCGAGATTTCTCGTCCAGCAGGCCGACGTGCTTGCTCTCCTCGCGGCACTACCGGAGACGCTGCGGTCGGTAGAGCTGAACTTCCTCATGTTTTTGGATGATGGCGGCACTTACAGAGACCTGATGGACGACATGCGCCAAACGTTGGGCTGGCACAAGCGGGCTGTGGCCGCAAGGCCGAGCGTCAGCATAGCTCTGGATGTGCGGAGGACGCCCACCGGTGGGCGTGCCATTTGGGTCGCCAAGGAGGTTCACGGCTTCCTTTATGGCGACGGCCCAAATCCATTCAGACACGTATGGGGCCCGAACCGCGTGTTAACAGGCGTAGGGGTTGTACGGGACGAGTTTGAGCCGGCTCACGAGCGGCCCAATGAAGTGTATATTGAAATGGTGCGGCTGGGATATTATGAAGAGCACCAACGGAAGGGTCAAACAGCCTAACTGTTAATTCCAACTTTACTTGTCATCCTCTCAGCCATATCTCGCGCGACCTTCGCGACACCGATACAGACATACACGTCAGCTTGCAGCCCGAGCAGTCATTCCTGACGGCGGGATTCCACGCGTAGAAATCGTAGATTTTGGTAAGTCCTCAATATCCCGATTGGGATTCCCCGGGGAAGGTATTATTCCGTATTAGTGGTAGAAGTAGTAACTAATACAGGCTACCAGACGGATCCGGGTACCGAGGATCCGTGGGTGATCACTAGATCCGGAAGAGAACGTTAGATAGTCGTGAGGGACATACCCCGCACGACTTTTCTCTCCTACAGATTCAGTCTCTGGATAATATAGAGGATAGACAGAACTGAATGCCAGACGATTATATACGTCTATCTATAATCCCTACCCGGCAGTACTTAGTGCCTATCCTCTTATAATTTCTAAATCTTCCCTTTCCCGGTTACCTATTTAAAGATAGCCAATCCGTGGGAGTATCGTGAGGCTACTGCACCTATAGCCCCGCGAAGCCCAGACCTTTCTACTAGGATTGAGGTCTATCCGACTTTAAAGACGAGGAAGCAGCGCTATTATAGATCTGTTGGCACCATCGACTATGTCACGACCCGAGGGTGCACGCCGACCTTCTCGTCAAACAAGCCTCCAAGAAACGGGGGAACGAGTTGCACAGCTAGAAGAAAACAAACGCCTTCAAGACCAGATCCTTCAGCTACAAGATGAAATCCCCAAACGTGGCGGCCACACGGGCTCGCGTAAGCGTCGCCATTCCCACTCCTCCGATTCGGATCAGGGCCATGGAGGCGAGATCGAATTGAAGAATATCCCGCAGCTTTCCCAGCCAATCAATGCGAGGAAACGCCTAGACTGGATTTATGATCTCCAGGATGCCTTTGCTGCAGCACCTCGCCGCTTCAGAAAGGATCGTGTGAAAATCCTGTATGCTGTGGACCACATGCATAACAACTGCAAGGCGAGATGGCGTCAATGCCTTGAGGAACGAACGTCAGAGGACCGAGCACACCATCGGGACGATTGGTCCCATTTCCGAGAATGGACCCTGGTCCTTATTAAGGATGCAACCAGTCGAGAGGATAGATATAACTGAATGCCAGACGATTGTACACTTCCACCTTTGATACCTACCTGGTAGTACTCAGTGCCTATTCTCTACACGTATGAACCGCTAGTTGATTAGGCTATCTGGGACTTGCCAGCACATGGACGTGTCAACTGCCTAGTGTGGTTTGACGAAGAAAGACAACACCCCGCGGAGCAGACTGTGTGGCAGACTGTGGCAGCTCCCTATAAAGGGGCTACCTTTCCCACCTAGCTAGATGAATGCCATGCTTCTTCTTCTTCCTTCTTCTTTCATCTCTCTTGCTGGCCTGCCTCGGCTGCCCCGTACCCGCGAGGGCACGGCTGCCCCTTGCCTGCTTGCCTTGCCGTGCCGGCCTTGCCCATCCGTAGGTACGGCCGACACTAGGTCAGCGCTTTTGCCGTCGTTCAAAGTACGGATGCATCCTCGCATCGGCAGGCTACCGAATTGAGTAGTATCTGCAGAGGCTGGAGCTGTTCCTGCGGGAGACCTTGGACCGCGGGGGGATCGGTTAACTATTCATTGGTTCGAGTGCTGGAAAGTGTATTGCTATTTGGACAGGAGGAAAGTGTACATTTATAAAAGGGGGCTTAGCATTTCCTCTGTAGCCTACGGTAGAGTAGGAGCAGCTTAGCCTAGGTCAGAACCGGACCAAGCAGTACGTCCGTATCAAAAGCCTTCGTAAACAAGAGCATGGGCGACAGACGTTTATATGATGCGGCCTCAGCATTCAATAGGTCTACCCTAATATATTCATAGTACTAAAAGCACCTGTCCCAACACAACAGGCAATGTTCAATACAACAGGCAATGTCCCGCTAGGTTTCATCGGGCGTCCAGGGCCGGATCCGCCGCATGTCCCCCTGCAACCCGCAAAACTCCCAAGCTCCTCGGCCAACACATCACGCTTCCGCATTGTGCAGGTAGTGCCGCTCCTGGTGGCTCATCGAGTGCCTCTTCGTCATGCTGTCCTCGGGGTAGTCGTGCTCAATCGTCGGCTCGCCGAGGTGCTTCGCCAGCACCGACGGCGGGACGTGCGCCGCGTCTCGGACGTCGTGCGACTCGCTGCGCAGCACACCGTCAGCGCCGTTCTCGACACAGCCCGCGGTGCAAAGAAAAGGGGGGGGGGGGGGGGGGGCTTACCAGGCTGTTTGCCCGTGCTGGCTGATGCGGATCCGGGGGTCCGGCCGCTTCGCCGGGTCGCTCCGGCGGCGCGGAGACGACTTGCCCGACCCGGCAGATGTCTCGCGCTCGCGGGGGGTCGAGTCGTCGGCTTGCTGGTCCTCGCCCTTGCTGTTGGGGCTGACTGTTTTCTTGAGCTTTTCCATGAGCCGCGAAGCCATCGGGGTGATGCGGATGTGTGGTCTCGGTGATGATATAGTCTCGGTGATGATGTAGTCTCAAAGAACAACTCGTCGGTATTCTCAGAAATCAGGTTTCAATGTTTGATGTCCGTTTAGATGGCTGTATGCCCAACGACTACTCAACATGGGCATCGAAGACTGTATATATATCACGACTCAAACTCTAAACCCGGTCACATTCCACGGCATTGCGCCGTGGCGCACGCCAATCGCCAACTGTTCCCAGCCAAGTGGCAGTGCACCAGCATCCCTCAGGTCTTTCCAATCTCGTGTTGGTGTTTCCCCCTTCGTGCGTGGTTACTGCTTCATCCATCGTCATAGTGGGCCTCTCTTCCAGGTATTCACCCGTTCGCGCCTGGCGACGAGCCATTGGCGGTGGCATTGCGATATAAACTTTCCACCATCTTGCTGCGGCACCCAAGCCACATGGGCCACGCGCGCTCGTTCGACTCATCTCCCTAGCTTTCTCCATATTTATCGGCTCTTCGTACTGGTCGCCAAGGCGCGTTGAACGACGCGCCCCCGAGGCTAGCGGGAGAGTGTCACGATGCGCCGGCACTCGGGCCCCGGGGACCCCGGATTACGTCCTGGGCTGGAACTACCTACTTGCGGAATTATGCTTGTTCATTAGCTCTCTTTGAGGTATTATAGCGTGGTTGTTGCTGATCCCCGGGCAAGTGGACAGTAATACGGCTCGCCACATGGGTACTAGGGCCATCCATCAGGAAGGATGAAAGACCGAGTCCCATTCAGCAGGCCGGGCATTCCTGCAAAGCAAAACTCAAATAGTGTACACCCATCACTCGTGCTCCTCCGCGTCCGCCTCGACCTTCTCATCCGGCACCGGCGCCGTGAGCCCCAGCGTCGCCGCAATGTTGAACAGCCGCGTCTTCTCCGCATGCGCGGCCGTGTCCCCAAACGCAACGTCCATGTCCTCGAGGCTCTTGCCCTTGGTCTCGGGCACGAAAAAGTACGTAAACGCCAGGGCCAGAAGGCAAAAGGCCGCAAAGAAGATGTACGTGCCCCATCCGATGGTCTCGAGCATGTCGGGCGTCACCAGCCCGATGATGAAGTTGCACATCCACGTCGTGCTCGTCGTGATGGCCATGGCCTTGGACCGGTTCCCGAGGTTGAAGATCTCCGAGGGGAGCACCCAGCCGATCGGCGCAAACGAGTACGAGAAGTTGACGTCGTAGATGTAGATGAAGGCGA
Source organism: Tolypocladium inflatum (assembly GCA_003945565.1). Taxonomy (NCBI): domain Eukaryota; kingdom Fungi; phylum Ascomycota; class Sordariomycetes; order Hypocreales; family Ophiocordycipitaceae; genus Tolypocladium; species Tolypocladium inflatum. The sequence goes on from QEPE01000013.1 coordinate 426,690, forward strand.
TGCCGGTCCAGGCCGCGGACTGGTGCGAAGGGAGGTCCGAGCCATAGGCGCCGATGATGGCCCCGACGATGACGAGGGACACAAACGTGCCGAGGGCGCCGCACATCAGGAGCGGCCGTCTGCCGACCTTGTCGATGAGGAATACCGCCGGCAGGGTCGAGAGGGTATTGACGATGCCGTACACGCCCGTAGCCAGCAGAGACGTGGTGTTGCCGGAAAGGCCCAGCTGGCCAAAGATGGTCGGCGCATAGTAAATCATGGCGTTACAGCCCATGAACTGTTTCGCCGTTAGACTAGCCGTGCGCGTCCGGTCCATGTGCGACATACCTGTTGGAAGAACATGATGCAGCAGCCAATCGAGAGCCGCCTGAACACCGGCCAGGTCGACACGAGCGAAGCGTATTGGGCCATGTAGAGGCTCACGCCGCTCTTACCGGGGTAGCTGTCGCGAGCAACCGACTCATCAAAGAGAACCTCGGCTTTGATGGAGAGGTACTCCTCGCGCAGAGAGTCTGAGTCCGGGTGGACGCGGCGAAGAATGGCCAGAGACTTCAACGCCTTGTCCTCGTCCTTCCGCATCAGGAAGAATCGAGGAGACTCTGGGAAGAAAAGCATGCCGATGCCGAGGACGAGGGCCGGGGCGAGCTGCAAAGCGAAGGGAACCCTCCAAGCGGCCTGGCTCTGTCCGGTGCAGCCGTTCGGGCCGACATCGCGGATCGGGTCAAACTCCCGGTTGGCCTCTGTGCCTCCTGTGTAGGGAATGTCGGGTGCGCATCTGGTGCCGCCGATGTACTGCGTGCCGTACTCGAGCCAGTAACTGACAAGGATTCCGAGAGTGATGCTGACTACAGAACGTGTCAGTAGGTTGACAGGTAAGTCTACGACAGCGCTCGGCATGTGACGTACGCTGCTGCAACACAACCAGGGTGCCACGGATGCCCGCCGTCGAAACCTCGGACATGTACATGGGCACAATCATGGTCAGCATGCCGACGGCAAAGCCGGCGACGGCCCGTCCTATACAGCGAAGAGTCAGTCACGGATCTCGTGACCATCACCGTACACACAAAGGAGCGCCAGGATTCGAGCAACATCACATACCTCCAAACAGGACACCAGTGGTGCGCGCCGCCGCCTGCAGCGCGGACCCCAAGACAAAGACAACCACGGCAGCAAGCATGGATCCCTTTCGGCCGAAGCGGTCGGCAACGGGCCCGTTGAGCAGGGAGCCGAGCCACGCCGCCAGGAGGAGCGTCGACACGAACCAGCCCTTGAAGCCGCTGTCGAGGTAGACGCGCGGGAACTCTGCCGCAAAGGACTCCATTTTCAGGACCCCAGAGACGACTCCCTGGTCATAGCCGAAGAGGAAGCCGCCCAGCGACGCAAACTAAAGGCCGATTAGCACAAAGGCCACGACCCAGGAGTCTGTCTTGTCCGTCTTGTCTTACCATGGAGAGCCCAAAGATGTAAGGATTCTCCCGCAACTGGCGGTAGACGCTCTTGGAGGCGCTCGGCTCGACGAGTTGCGACGACATCTTGGCGGCGAGGGCTCAATGGCAACGGGCATCAAACAAGACGCTGATGGACAGGCCTGGGCATATGTATCTCGGTCCAAACGAGCCATGCGGGGGGCTTTATACTTGTATTTCTTCGACGGAGACTTACCCCGGCGAGAAAAACGTGGAGATCGTCCCCAGACGTCAGTTCACCCATGGGGATCATGCCGAGAAGCGGCAAATGTGGGGTACGGAGGACACTCGTCCGGCCCAACTTGCGACCAATTGGCGCTTGAATCCGCGATTCATTCCCCTGCTAACAGGGGGTATTGGGTGCTTGATTGGAGACGACGTTGGACAACCCCCCACCCCGAACGCACGACCCGACGAGTGCCGCGTCGGACGCCTGTCGTCCGACGGCATCGCGACCTCACTCGTCAATTCGTGGCTTCAGGCGGCGGCTCCTGGGCTGCTGGTTGGGTCTCTCATAAGCCCTGCCCAAAGTCGCTCCAGCCCAGCGAGCTGAAGGCGTCGGTCGGGTCCATGGGCCAGGCAGAGATGTCGAACTCGTCTCCATAAAACTCGACGCTGCTCATCAGGTTGGAGGCGGCGCCGTGTTGCTGGGGCAGGACGTGGCTCAAGATGTCGGCGCATCGCGACGCCAGCGGATTCTCCGCCAGGGGGTTGCGAAAGGTGTAGCTGGCCATTTCCACATCCGCCTGCCACGCGGCCACCTCGGGCGACTCCGGATCTCCCAGGATGGCGAGTGCGCTGATGAGAGCTGCGTGGAAGAGAAAGTTGCTGGTTCAAGTCAGCAAAGTCAGAAACGAACATGAGGACGGTGTGCTTCAAGACGTGCGCGGGGTACTTACGTCGCGTACCAGTTGATCAGCCTGGTCATGGCTACCTGGCCGAGAAAGTCGTGGGTAGATACAATCGTTGAGTGCGCGGCGTGGACCGCAAGGTCCCTGCATTTGTTGTCCAGGTCGGTCGTGGCGGTACTCTGCGAGTCTTGCGTTCGCCGCATTGCTCGACGCAGCACAATCTGCCGGAACAGGATGATCTGCAGGTTCCAGAGCCGCCACCAAAGCTTCGCCCTCGTAAACAGATACCACTCGTCGCGCGCCGCCTCTTCCTGGCCCAGTTGAAAGTAGGTTGGCAGCGTTTGGGTCCACGTCTCGAGGCACTGGTTCAGCCGGATTGCCTCTTCTGGCGAGACACCAGAGGGTGCCAGGAGCCTGTTTGAGATGTGGTTAGAGTGGACGTGAAGGTCGCACTGCGCCTTGATCCCCGAGTATCGGGTCGGTTGGCTGGACTCTTCCGGCATGTCCACCGTCCGCGGCGTGAGTTGCTGCAACGGTCAGCCTCTGGCGTGTGGCTCAAGGGATGAACACTGACCTCATCGTTAATGTTGAGGACGTATTTCACATCCATTGCATCACCGCCGGGGAGGAGAATCGGCCTGCCAAAGGTCGTAGAGGCGCCGCTGTCGAACATGTACAGCCCCCACCACACCCTTCGCCGCATTTCTCGCTGCAGCAAGCTGATGTTCCATGCCGGGAGCTCGCGGTGCAGCCCGAGACTGAGAGCCATGCGGGTTGCCAGCCCCAGGAGATTGCCGCCCGTATTCGGCTTGTTGCGCTTCTGGCTAAGGTTGCTGAGTAGCACCAGGGCCTGAACGAGGGTCAGGTTGGCGCTCTCAAAGAGAGATTCGTCCTCTCTAAACGAAATGGCGCGGTGATAGAGATAGTCCTCGAGCTCGTTATCCTCGCTGTTGAGACACCAGGCGCCGAGAGCCAAGATGGTGTGGAAGAGGGCCTGCCAGGAGGCGTTGCTCGGGCGGGGGATGAGCTGGTGGTACTGGGCCATAAAGGTCGCTTCGTGGACAAAGGGGTACGAGGAGTGGTACACCGAGAAGAAGGTCTCCAGCAGCTGGTTCAAGACTTGGCCCGATTCCAGAGACTGCTGGATGTGGGCCGAAAAGACGGGCGTGGGACGGGGGCTCTGGGGCGACGCAGCCGCAGATGATGGCCGCGGTTCAAGATGCGACCTCTGGCTGTCGACCCACGATAGCAGAGGGCGGAGGAAAAACACGCCAGCGGTTGAGCCTGCAAATATGATTAGAATCCAAGCACGCAGTGTGCGTTTTGAGAACCGACCGAGATAGCCCGCGCCGGTTGGCTCGACAGACAGTGCCACCATGCCGTCGACCAGCTCGTTGGCCTCCTCTTGCCAGTCAAAGCCGTCGGCGGCATCGGGCACCGCCTCGGAGATGGACTCTTCTGCTCTCGGGGTGCTGTCGTGGGCCCTTCTGCTTGTGGGGGGGGCCGCAGCATGCTGCTCAGGAGCTCGACCTGGCGAGCTGCTCATGGGCGACGAGGTGGCCACCAGCTCGTCGTCGACAGTCAGCTCCGGAAGCCTGTCGGCCACCAGCCTCTCCAGGTAATGAAGGCGTTTCTCAACAGAGGTGAGGTAGCTGTACCAACGCGTAAGCAAGCAAGGCATGGCACCGCGACGGATAGGGGACAAGACGAACGCTCGCGTGAGGGGTGACCGAACGACGCGGCCGCTGTAATGGCACTGTCGTCCATTTTGGACGCAGGCTGTGCATCTCGGGCGGTCCCTCGAGCACTGCGAGGCGAAGAGAAGGCGACAATGGTCAGCAACAGATGAAAGCCACGTCCGTTCGCGGTGTCTCGGCTCACCTTTAGCTTTTTGATGCGGCAGGCATCGCACTGGGTCCTGGTGAGTCGAGCTGATCATCTCGAAAGGCCGGGGTGCTCACCGAGAGGGTGGAACCGGGGTCCATCTGTGCCTCGATGCAGGCTATTGCATGTCGCAAGACACGTGTCCGGCCAGGTTGTGTTTGCCTGTAGTCCAAGACTGGCGGATCTCATCCGATGCGAATCATGTGGTGGGTGAAGAGCAGCGTCCACTCTCGCGGTTCCGCGGGCCATTCTAGGCGGGGGCTCGCCACTGGGACAGCGCTGTGGGGCGCAACCTGGAGGGGATCATTGAAGCTTCAACCATCCATACCTCCATCTCGGTTTCGACGTCTCTACGTGAATGTACCAGGTTGGTGATTCAGATGCAGCAGCGAGTATCCTGTGATCTATGACGTCTCCTCTAGAGCCAGACATCGACCACGACAGACGGCGTCGTACTCCTCTTCACTCCGACTTGGAACCTCCAGGCTCGGTTCAACCCCGACGCCCTCGCCCTGGCACGCGGCCGAGCGAGGTTCAGGCAGTGCCCGCGACGCGCTTCACGGGGCACTCATCCACGTCGAAGCCGTGCTCCTCACCGAGGCAACCGTCATCCGACGTCTTCGGGTTCTGGGATGGCGACGGGCACGGAGCGGCCCGACTACGGTGCGAGGAGCTCGGGCCCGAGTCTCGTCAATCCCTGGACCGGCGCCGTCGCATGGGGAGGAGGCTAGTGGACGAGCTGCTCAGCCAAGCAGAATTCGATTTCACCTTTGTCCGTCCCGTGATATACCAGCGCAAGGTAGGCGGCTGTCCGACGGTAGGCGTGCCGCTTATATGGGAGACCCAGCAAGGGAGACGAACTCACTCAAGAACACTGAACCAAGGAATCGACTGGCAATGAGCTAACAAACAACGCCTGGACTAGTAATGTAATAGCAAAAGAACATAGCCATGGCAGCACGGAAAAGTGATGGTTGAGTACCACTAATTTGAGGCTCAGGTGCCTCAACTCGTAAAGTTGAAACGGCCCACCCAAGCCCTAACAACGCTCCCGCAAAAAAAGCACCCCCAAGCAGCAACTTCCCATCAGCTCAAAAAAAAAAAGACCACCCGAGGAACCCCGGGAGGGGCCAAAAAAAAGAAGAAGAAAGTGACACCTGAGGGATTCGAACCCTCGCCTATTACTAGACCGCGAATAGAGAACCTGTTCCGAAGAACCGGGTGACCTGAACACGGCGCCTTAGACCACTCGGCCAAAGTGCCTTGTGCTTCTGTGGGTACAAGGGCCGCGTTATTCGCTTCATGGAGGTTTGCGCCGCGTCGCCTCCACTTTCTCCCACCAACCCGCCTCTGTCTTGGCCCTCACCAGCAGCAGTAGTGTATGTACTCGTACATACATAGCCCGAAGCTAATGAATCACCTGCCCTAGTCTCCTTCGGGGCACTACGCTGAGAAACGAACCTCCGCCGGCCATCCTGGGCTGCGCCCGTTCGGGACGTTACCGCGAGCCTGCGACCGCCCGGGCGTCGAGGCATCGTGGGGTTGCCGGCGGGCCTCGCCGCGGCCGGTGTCCGGAGGGCGCTTTTCTCGAGCGAGTTGCCGGAGGGGGCATGGGCGACGGGTGTCGTGTGCGCGCGTTCTGCGGGATGGCCTGATGGGGACGTGGGAAACGGTGATCGCTGAGGCAAGACGGCGGTCGTGGTGGTCAAGGTATAAATACGGGCAACGGCGTCCAGAGGCCGGTTTAGAGAAGACTGTAAACGTGCAAACAAGTACGCGCTGAAATCACGTCCTCCGTATCCCCAGCCCGTCTCCGTCTCACCATGTCCTGCGCAGAGCACACGCCCGGCGGCACCCCCTTCCCCACCGAAGCCGGCACCAGCATCACCGCCGTCGACGCGGCCGACCCGTCCACCACCGCGGCCCTCCTCGAGTCCATCCTCGAGCGCGACGGCGCCCTCGTCGTCCGGAACCTCGTGCCCCGCGCGCTGTGCGAGCGCATCCGGCGCGACCTCGCCCCGCGCTTCGACTCGGACCGCGTCGACGCCAGCGGCTTCTTCCCGACCACGACCAAGCGCGCCCACGGCGTGCTCGCCTACTCGGACGCCACGGCCGAGCTCGTCGTCAACCCGCTCTTCATCGACACGGCGAACCGCCTGCTGAGCTCGCACTACACCTACTGGGAGGGCCAGCGGCAGCTGTCCGTCGTGGGCAAGCCGCAGATCGCGAGCATCGTCGGCTTCAGGGTCAGCCCCGGCGGGTCGCAGCAGGCCCTGCACCGGGACGACGCCGACTACCACACCAGGAACTGCGACTTTCCCGTCATGCTGGGCTGCGTTACGGTAGGCAGATGGCCCCTACCGTCCGGAGAGGCCGAGAGCTGACGCCCCCGTGACAGGCGTTGACCAAGACGACAAAGGAAAACGGCGCGACCGTCATCATCCCCAAGAGCCACAAGTGGGGGCCAGACAGGTGCCCCCTCGACGAAGAGGCCATCCCCGCAGAGCTCGACGTGGGCGACGCCGCCATCTTCGTTGCCAATGTGTACCATGCCGGCGGAGCCAACATCACCAAGTGAGCGCTCCCCATCCTGCCTGCATGAGATGCCCGTCCGCTGACTCCCCGTGCCACCCAGGGACGACGCGCGCGAGACGATCGGCGTCTTCCTGTGCAAGGGGACCCTGCGACAGGAGGAAAACTCGTACCTCGAGATCCCGCCCGAGACGGCAAAGGCGCGCGGCTTCTCGCCCCAGCTGCTGCGGCTCTTGGGATACGGCATATGCCCGCCGGCGCTAGGCCTGTACAAGTACCAGGACCCCATGAAGGTCATCTTTGGCGTCAACGACAGCGAGACTGTCCAGAAGTAGGATGTCGAGCTCCCGGCGCGATCTTCTTGCGCCCCTCGCATCGCGAGCTCACAGCGCCAGGATGCGGAACCCCTTTTGCTGGAACTCCCGGGCCAGGGGCTGCCAGTCCGGGTGGTCGCCCGCCCAGAACATGCGCAGGAACTTGAGCACGTCCAGAAAGTGCCGGAAGCCCGTCGCGTCCGTGATGGTTGTAAATAGCTTAGCGATAGTCTCCTGTCTCTCGTCGTCGCCGTGGCACTCTGTCCCCGCGACAAAGGCCGGCCACGGCAGGTTCTGCGCGCACAGCGTCGGGTCCTCGAGCGCCGCGAATTGCTCAAACAGCTTCAGCATCGAAGACTCCCAGTCTGCCCGCTCCAGCGTGACGAAGCCCAGGCATCGGTACGAGTAGAGGATGCCGGCGTGGTGGTAAATGTCCACGAGGCGGATGAAGTCGCGGCCAACCACGGACGGCTGCATCTGCAGTCGCCCTGCGGCCAGCAGCGTGGCCCCGCGTGCCTGTTCAAACTGCGACCGGATGGAACTAGCGCTGAGGTCGCCTCCGCCGGCGGGCCCAGGGTTAGCATCCGACGGCGGCGCCGCCTCCATCCTCTGTCGAGACACTAGGGTGACGCTTTGCAGGAGCGTCAGGTACTGCGTGAACAGCCCGTTGGCCATGCTCGGCGGCGGCACGACGGTCCTCTCCACGTCCGCCAGCTCAAACGACGTCGTCGAGGACAGGATGTCGAGGACGGCGAGCTGGTTCCGCAGAAAATCAAAGACGCGCGTGCAGGACGCCTCGTTGTGGCCAAAGACGTTGGCAATGGTCCGCGCCGCCATCCGGTGGCTCTCGGCGGCGGCCGTCTGCGCGTTGGCCATCTCGTAGGTGGAGATCATGAGGATGGCGGCCAGCATCCACTCGGCGTCGGCCATGTCGGACTGGCTGGTGAGCTCCGACCCGCCCGTGAGGCGGCCCGTCATCTCGCGGACCTGGTTCTGGATCAGGCCCAGGCAGGCGTCCCGCGCAGCCTCGGAGAAGCGCGGCGTCTCGTGGTCGAAGGTGCCGGCGCCGTGGTGGGCGGAGATGGCGGCGACGGCGAGGCGCAGGCCGGGCGTGTTGGCGGCCCGCGGCAGCACGCGGCGGCGGTAGTCGTTGTCCTCGGAGTCGAACCAGACCATGAGGCCGGCGATGTTCTTGTCGTAGTACTCGATGAACTCGCGCGCCGACTTGCGCAGCGTCTGGTCGAGGCCCGCGGGGCTCACGACGACGGCGTCCTGCGCCGAGGGGCCCGGGCGAGGCTCCGCGTCGGCCTCGGCCTCGGCGGCGTCCACGGCGTCCACGGCGTCAGCCAGCACCGCGGCCTGCGCCGGTCGGTCGGCCAGGTCCGGCAGCGGCACGTTCTGGCCCTTGAGCTTGCCGCGCACGGCGACGCCGCCCGCCCAGCGCAGGCGAGGCCCGTAGCCGGGACAGGCCAGGCCCTTTTTTGCGCATTTCTTGCACGTCGGCTGCGCCAGGTCGCAGCGGATGCGGCGCTTGGTGCAGGTGCTGCAGCCTTTTTTGGCGGGAGCGTCAGCGGTGGCCGTTATCGGTGGCGGCGGACGGCCGGTGAGCGCAGAGTCGGTGGACGGGGGAGGCAACGCACCCTTGTTGGCCGCGCTGAGGCGGCGGGATCCCGCGGCCGTGCTCATGGCATTCTCACCCCCTGGTCCCGAGGATATACAAGTCGGCAGCGTCTGGCGTCGGCCGTCAGCGGTCGGCGGTGAGCGGTCAGCGGTCAGCGGTCCGAGGTGTGCCGGACAAAACGCTGCAGAGATCTCGCAGAAGCGTGGTGAGTAAAGGTCTAAGTTGATTCGCCACGATCGTGGGGTTGCAGCGTGGGGGAAGTACCTGCGTGGGCGCCGCTAGCCCAAAAACTACAAGCCCGGCGACACGGAGCTTCCTTCAACCTCTACCACTAACCTTGCCTCGGCCAGCAGCGAGTTCACAACCTCCCGCCTTCGCAGACTGAGCCCAAGGAGTCGCCTTGTTGACGGCGGCCACGCATCAATGCGACCATCAGTGCGACTGGCGCCGTCTGCTTTGTGCGCCCGTGCTCTCCCAGCCGGGACCTTGCAGCCCGGGCCTTGCACTCCCTGGCCGGTCCCTTGACGCCGTCCTCGCCATGAACAACATCGGACGAGCTGCTGTTCACCTCGCCTCTGGCAACCAGCTGCGTAGCAACTGCCGCGTCCAAGGCTGCGACTCGCGCGCTTTCGCCTCTGTCCGTGAATCACCAGTCCCCGTGTAACCCGGGCGACCCCAGCTGTCGCCGCCACGTCGCCGTCCTTCTGCCTCTCTCTTTCTCTTTCTCTCTCTCTCCTCTCTACCCTCCCTCGCAACCACTTCACAGGCTCGCTCCCGAGTCGCAAGCACGCCCGCGCGCCTCGTCGGCTTTATTCCACCGCACGTGTAGGTTCCATCTCCTGAATCACCATCGCTGCCAGAAACAAAACAAGGCAAAGAGCAAAGCTACTACCGGCATCTCTCGGCTCCGTGCCTCCAGTCTCAGAACAGCCACCCGCGATGAGCACCCCCCCAGCCGAGCAGCAGCCCAGCCAGGGCCAGGGCCTCGCGCTTTTCCCAGACCCAGACCACATGTCCCTCGAGCGCCTCAGCGACACGGCCAGCCACAGCGCCGGCATCTCCCTCGGCTCGCCCACGTACCGCGCCAGCAGCTCCCCCGACGCGCTCGCCGCCGCCGTCTCGGCCACGGGCTTCCAGGGCGCTGATAAGCACCAGCTCCTCGCCCAGATCGCTGAGCTCCAGCTGAAGCTGCAGACGCTCAAGCGGCTTAAGGCCGAGGTCGACCTCGCCCTCGCCGCCAGCGAGGATCAGTGCGCCCGGCTGCTGCACGAGAACAAGAAGCTGGCGGCGAATCTCGCGCACGCCCAGCAGCGCTACGACGACAACAGGCCCAGGCGCTTCGAATATACCGATTCCGGCAAGTAATTCATCACCTGGCCCGATCATGGATTCGCGTTCTCGCGTGTTGCTTCTTATTAGCTATGGGCTATGAGCTTGGTACATGCCTCCAGACGGGGTATAGAGTAGAAAGCCACCTAGTCCAAGTAGACAGTAACCTTATATAAAGCAAATCATCCATCCATTCAACCACCCGCTCCCTGCTCCGTTGCATGTGTGCTTACAATGAGTCGAGGTTCTAAATCAACCGGGCCCGTCGAGACCCGGGGACGCCGTGTCGTGAGGCTCGTAACATGGGAAGCCAACTGGCCGTGTGGCGTCGTAGCAATTTCCACTGCAAAGCAGACCATACCCATCCAGCCCCTCGGGACCGCGATGGGGCTTCCAGTCGTCGTCAAATCAGTGCAACCGCTCCGTCACATACACCATCGCCGCCAGTCCGGCGCAGCACTTGGTGCTCATCTCGTGCTTGCACCAGGGACACTTGACCGTCATGGAGACGGCCCCTGCGTATCCCAGCGTGTCCCTGGGCTTCAGCACGCCCTCCGGGTTCGCCATCGCCTCGTACAGGTGGCTCGGCATGTCGTGGTAAAACTTGCAGCCGCAGCACTCGACAAACACCTTGGCGATGGGCTCTCGCTCCAGCTGGCCGAGGCTCGGAGTCGATGTGTGGCGCGGTGGCCGGCTGATGGTGTCAGGCGAACGCGATGCCTCCGAGGGGACCGAAGGAGACGCAGGGTCGCCGGGGAGGATGAACGATGCGGGCGGACCGAGTCGCAGTTTCGATGCTCTGGCCGGAGGCGCGGCAGGCGGCAGTTTGCGCGCTTCTTCGAGGTAGACAGCGGGCACGGCTACCGGCGTGGGTCGCGGAGGCTGTTCCATCGACACCGGAGGCGGCTTCCAAGCCTGGTTCCCAGCCGGTGCAGACACTCTTTGAAGCGCGCTCTTATCCTTGAGCCGCAGTGGCTGGTGCCTTGATGCCGGCAGGAGGCCCTGGTTCGCCGCGATGGTCGATTCCGAATGGATGCGGCGTTGCAATCCCCGACGACCCACGGCAGCCCTGCAGAAGGAAGCGAGCGCCCTGTCGGCGGCAGCTTGGATCTCGTCCTCGTCATCCAAGGGTTCGGGCGAGCTCGCAAGCTTCTTCCCGTTGTCCTTTGGCGTCCTTGAGATGGCGGGATCCAGGCTCAGCCCCTTCTCGCCGTTGCTGAGCAGGGGCAGCCCCGTCTCCGACTGTGGGCGGGATGTAGCCGGCGTGCTGGGTGGCGACGGCGAGTGCAACTCTTCCGAGCACGAGTCTTCCGATGAGCTCACCGGCGCGTGTCTCAGATTCTTCGACGAGGATTTCCGAGTCGTCGACCCGCTCACCGTGGAATCGGCCGGTTTCAGAGGCTGAGACGACGTCGCGCGTCGTACGGCCTCTCGCGAAGCATCTTTGAATGCAAGCTTGTTGTTGGAGAGGTCGCTGGCCTTGGGAGTTAGGGAATTTGTCGATACGGCATCAGAGGTCGCGGCAGTATTGTCCCTTTCCTCGGAGGTCGTCGTTCTTCCGGGAGAAGAGGCATCGGGGGCGGAGGAGATGAGCGCATGCGCGGTTTCTGTAGGGCTTTGAGGGGGCGGTATGGATCCAGTCAGGCTCAGCAGTGAGTTCCGTTTTGGACTGCGGCGAGGCGGCTCTGGTGGAGGCGTGGATGGTGCTGTCCGATAGCCGTTGGACGGGTCGCTCCGGCTATCGAGACTGGAAGGGATGGACTCATTGTTACTCAAGTCCTCGTTGTCCTTGTTCTCGCCGTGCACGTCCACTGGTGGCAGGACCTGCGCATAGGCAATGTGGCCGAGTTGCTCTGCGATGCGGCGCTTTGCGTCCGTGGTCGGTGCCTCTGTTGGACTCTTGGGTCCAGAAGGCGGGATATTCGCATCTGCTTTTGCCTTCGCATCGTGCTTCGGTGGCGCATCCTTGTTCGAATCTTCCGCCGGTGTCTCCTGCTCTGCATCTATGCTGTCCGCCTTTGACGTCGTCTTGAGACCGACACGCTGGCGCCACTTGTGAATCTTGCTCATATCCGGTATAGCAGGCGCCGTCGGCGAGATCAGCGAGCGAGTCGGGGTCGCTTTGCCGTGCCTCGTAATCGGCGGGTACGCCCGTCGATTGGCATCCTTGGAGTCGACGGATGCACGAGCCGGCGGTGGAGGAGACTTGAGCGGTCCCGACCAGCGGCGGTGGTTTGGCTCGTCGTCGCGAAGCGCAGGGTGGATGTTTGCCTCGTCGGCCTTGGCCTGCTCGTTGAGGGCCCTTTCGTGGGCAAGGTGCCTCTCCAGCTCGAGCTTGATGCCGCCGACGAACCCGGGCTCGGCGGTGTGATCGATGGATGAACGGCGTCTCTCGAACGGCGCCCGGATCAGAGAGGCAAAGGAGCCCGAGCGACTGCGCGACTTGCGCGGCGTGGCCGCCTCAGCCTTGACGGGGCTCGCCGAGTCGACAAGGCTCGTAGGTCGTTCCTTCTGGCGTCCCCTCGCGCCGGCGGCCGACGCTGCTGGCGCAGTGCGCTCAATCTTGTTGAGGGCATCAGTCGAGCTCGCAGGCGGAGGCTGCTTGCTCAGCCGCCCAGGCCGTTTCTTGCCCCTGGTCTCGGCATTCCGCGCGGCCTCTTCCTTCTCCTTTTCCTTGCGCTCCTCTCTCTCCTTTTCCTTGCGCTCTTCCCTCTCCTTCTTCTCCATCATCTTCTTCTCCTTCTTGCGGCGGCCGTGAGACTCCCAGCTGGGGGACACGCAGATGGAGCGCTGGTCCATGTCCTTGGGCGGGAACTCAAAGGCGACGACCTTGGGGCTGGGCTTCTCGACGGGCGTGGCGACGGCGGTGGGAGCGTCATCCATGGGGGGCACTCCGCGTGGCCGTTCCACAGCCGTTTCGGATCTGGGTCTCGCGGCGACGGTGTTGATGACTAGGGGTGCTGGGCGCCTGACAGGTGAGGCATCCTCGCGACGGGCCTCGGGGGCCGGCGGCGGCGGGCGAAACTCGGCCCGACGAACCTGTATGCTGGAGCGCGGCGGCGATTCGCGCTTGGGGGGCGAAGAATCTGACAGTTGTTGTTGCGGCTTGCCGGTCTGGAGTCGCTCAAGCTAAGCAGCAAGCACAGCGTTAGCATGCGTGCAACGGCCGCCGCAGCGATTAGCCGTTGATTGCGGCATGATTCACTCACCATGTACTGCCTCTCCAGCTCCAGCATGCGCTGGAAGCTGTTGGAGCGCCCGGGTCGTGACTTGCGCTCGGGCATGGCTGCGAGTGCGTGAGGCTAGATGAAGCCCAAGCCCGCGTTTGGCCCAAGCGAAGCGAAGTGTCTTGTGAGATGTGGTCGCCCTGGTTGATGATGGCACAGCCCGGTGCTGCAGAAACGATGAATAAATGGCCGGCTGCATACGACTGCGCAGCAACGTGCGTACCTAAAATCGAGCTGTCGGATGCCAGCCGTGGCGTGACGCTGCACTGCAAGAAACCGGACGACGCGTTTAAAAGCCGTTCAGAGCCATGAAAGGGGACAGCAAGCTCCGCGACAACGAGCGGCCGGGCCGTCAAACCCGATGGGAGCACGGACGGGGCACAGGGTGCGTATTAGAAATTAATAACAGGAGTGAGTTGCTTTTTTGCGGGCGGAAGAGCGAGTGAAAGGGAGGAAGACGAGCGAGGTCGGCAGAAGAGACGCAGGCGATGATGCGATGTGACGGGACGGGATAGGCGGTTTGTATAGGCCTAGGTACCTTACTTGGTTAAGAGTCGAGTGCATGCAACAGCAGCACTACCTTTGCAGCGCAGCGCCTCGGGACGATCCCAGCGCCAAGCGGACGAAAGGCACTACGGTACGGCAATACGAGCGAGACGGGCTGATGATGGTTGGTGGTGTTTGTCCAGTAGGACTCACAGCCTGGCAGCAACGCCTGTAAATACAGCACCTGTCATCGGGCTGCCGTGGCACCATCCGAGCCCTCCGCTGCATCGTCATAGTACGAGTACATTCATGATTCATCTCACTGTGGCCCTTATCCTCACCAGGCCTCTGGCGTCGTCCATCAACTCAACGGGACCCCCTGGCCCTCACCTGATACACGCTCCCGCCGCCGTCTCGTCTCCGTCCAGAACCTCCTCCGTCCTGCTCCGTGCTGGCAAAATTTTTCCCTCCATGGCACCATTCAGAACATAAAAGCACAGTCCAGCAATGCGTGCGCTGTACGACAGCGCTAAGGCAGGTTTCACGTCAGAATACGAAGTGTGGCTGCCGACGACCCCTGCTGAACCCGCGGGGGTGGGCGGCGGCGCCCGCCTTCTCCAACCACGTCCGGCCGCGGCGCCGGGACGCGGATCGCCTACAGGGGGGCTCCTGCTGTCATTCGCCGACGGTTTTCTGGTTGCCGTAAATAGTGCACGGCGCGGATGGTGGCAAGGGTGGCAACTGGCAAGGTGGCTGCTGGGATCGGTATCGCCGGAAATCGCCGCGCCAACCGAGCGTGGGGTGACGATGGTTCTAGGGTAGCAAGCAACAAGGTAGGCCGACATGTCGGACGGGGCAACGGGGTTCCGTCTTTGACGGCGGCTCAATCCGCAGATGCTTCTTTGACGCGATGGAGTATTAGTGTGGCACACGTGCAAATATCAACAATCGGGATTCCTTGTGGTTTGGGATCCAGTTGGCGGCAACACCCTTCGGGACGCTGCCATCTCCTACACCTGATACTCCTGGATACGTACTGTAACCGCAAGGGTGCATCAAGGCTCAGCAGCAGCCCCAACTACTCCGTACATACGTACAATCAACTCGGGCGATCTTGAACATATACCTTGGCTGCAAACACAGAGCAAGTATTATTCCATGTAGCAAATCACGGCTGCTGTGTGACTTTGATGACCTGCGGAGTCGGCGCGGAGAATATTGCTGTGGGCGCCGTTTCAGGCGGACAGGGGCTACACCATCCCTGGCGCTGGGGCGTTGACGAAAGACGTCGCCGTTCTCGATGCCAGCGTTCTGTACGAAGTACACGTACCAAGCGCTGCCAATTTATTGGAATGAGATTGTGTTTCGATACTGTTAATAGTCATTGATATTCGTTGATACTCACCAAGACATGATCTCTACAATGTCTCGCAGCTATGTCGATGCTCAAGATGCTCAAGATGCTCTCTCTTGGACGCAGAACGCCCCCATGCGCTCGCCGCCGCCCGCAAACACCGGATCCTCAGATCGCCTCCCGGATCGGAAGCAGACGCCTGCTGCATGCACCTGACCTGAACCAATGGCCCGAAACACGCAAGCCATGAGGCAGGCCTTCCCCAGATGCCAACATGCCGGCACGTCTACGAATACCTGTGCGACCTACCCTTCATTTCCAGCCGTTTGCTCGTCTCCACTCGCCCGGCCACCGCATCATCGCCGCTTGTTCATGTATGTCGACACCTCTTCCTCTGTCGGGCTCAGGTGAGTCCATATCTCATCCTGCTCACCGTAGTCGTGCAGCCCGTTGCCCAGCTCGGCCCCCTTGTCCGCGTCGCAGAGGGCCCTCCGCCATGTGCGGCGCAGCCACGCCTTCATCCGCTTCGAAAACTCGTTGTCGATCTTGAGCCGGACGCCCACCCACTTGTCATCGGGAGCGTGGTCCAGACGCATCGCGTCGCCGGGTTCGAACGGTGCCTTGGCCGACAGCAGCAGTTCCTCGTCCAGCCACGTGTTGTACCTGGTCTGCTCCGGCGGAAGCGTCATTTTGAGAAACTCCAGCGATGCCACCACCGTCAGGTAAAACGCCCGCAGTGGATTGACCATGGACTTCGTCAGCATAGACATCCAGTGGGAATATAGAACCGCAAAGTCGGTCATGGCTAGGTGCGTCGAACCCACAATCGTGAGCATCCAGCATAGCTTTCCGGACTCGCGAGCTTCCTCGCAGAACCCGACGACTCGCTCAAAGTTCTCCTTCCAATGCATGAACGCCTCGGTTGAGATGGAGATGATTGGCTTCCCGACGGCGTCTCCAGGATCGCTGCCTCGCAGCGGAGTCCCTTGGCCCCAAGCGTCCAGGACGACGCCTTGGCCCAGCCATGTGAGTGCGTTGCTTCGACACAGCTGCACGGTAGTCGCTCCGCCAAAAGAGTGGCCCATCGCCGTCACGTTTTCCAGGAACATGCTCTCCTTCCAGTCGTCCCATTTGACGCCCTTGAGGCCCAGCGAGCTGGCACCGATGTTACCCTTTTTGCGCAGATTCATCCGAGCAACCTCGTCCCCGCGGCCGCTGTCGATGAGTCCGAGGACGTAGTATGCCTCCTTAATTTCCTCGAGCCTCAGCTCTACCTGTGCAGATCTAAGCGTTTGATCCACTCCTTGAGGGTTGTGTGGTGAGGTATCTTGGGCGTTATCTTTCGGCAGGATGTAGTCCATGATGTAATATGGATTCAGGCCGGCTTCCTTGCGCCCGCGGACTCTCTTGTGCTTCGGATCATCTTGGTCTTCGTTGCCCGTGTGAATCTCGGCGGTCGAAGATTCGATCTTGGCGGCTTCGACATCGCTCGGTAGGCTCACGTAAGTCCTTGCTCCTGAGCCGTCCCTGTGTTCTAACGCGACAACGATGAATCCGAAGCTTGCCAGTTCGCCACATATAGAGCCGTAGCAGAGCCGTGAGCCCCCAAGGCCATGGCTGAAGAGGATGACGGGAAACTTGAGCCGGTCTGAGCCACTTTGCTCCTGTTCCCTGGCCCTTTGCCCTGAAGGTCCCTGGTCCTTGAGCATCTCCTCTGGCCAATGGTCTGCGAGTTTCGCATTCCGAAAGGCCGGCAGCTTGGTGAAGAGGGACGTACAGGCCAAGTAGGCAGTAACCGGCGCCGACGGGATGTTGAGAAACTTGGCGTATCCTTTGGCCGTCGCCAGTCGGGGGCGCGGCATCCAGTTTACCCTGTGAAGCTTCTTCGCTCTATCAGTGGACTCCAGGTACTTTCGAAGATCACAGGGGTAGTAGACGGCCATGAGCACGGTGTCGAGGCGAAGAACCGGCTTGCCGTCCCTTTTCAAATTCGACACTGGCCGCGGCTCTCGCGCCGGAACCTCAATGTCCATGTATCCGACATTGTACGGCCCTGTGTAGTGCGGTAGACGGTGGAGGAAGCGTTCGCGAAGGGTCTTGTGCGGAGCGGCGGCCGACTTCCGGGGGGGCTGTGTGTCGGCTTTTGGAGGCGCCATTGTTCGCTTTCGGCGCTTTGGAGATGGTAGACGAACGGTAATTCGACTTGATTGTGTAATCAGGCTACATCTCGTATTGGGATTTCTTGGATTTCACGTTCAGTCCGTCGGAAGGGTCGGATGGCCTGAGAAATGGGTGGTGAATCGTGACGAGGAGACTTGGGAGCATATGACGTCAATTTCCGAGTCCTGACAGGACCGATTGTCCGAAGCTAAGTTAGGCAGGAGGTAGTTCCGAGCCAGGGGCTTCCAAGTCAGACGCATCAAAGAGCAGTGGTATCAAGAGCAGTGGACGTGTTTCTTTGATTGTAGCTCGGCAGTATAGCATGTGAACAGCGAGAGCAACTTTCTCGCCCTCTTCAACCAGATTGAGGATCGATCACATGCTGAAGCCGCATTCAATGCAGGTGTTTGGTAACGAACCTCGCCGGCGACGACTTCGTGTCTCAATTGCACGTGTCAGCAGCGGCGCTAATGATTGGAATTTCCGGCGACGTGCATCACTGGATGAGACGCTGTGGACATCAAGATGAAAGACCTCCATCAGCGACAATGAAGTACTTCGTACGAAGTACACGTCGCTCAGGATGTCTTTTGGAACAAGGCTGATTATGTAATGCTCCGGCTGGTGGAAACGCTGTGGGTCGGCAGAGTCATCTCGCCCACAAGTTTTTCCGGCAGGGCAGCCCATTCCCACTCACGTGAGTTCGCCTCCGCCCACAACCATTTGCCAAAATCCACGAAAATATCAGCGCGCCTCCGCTGACCTCACCATCCATCATCGCCAAACAAATCCATCACCATGGGTAAAGTTCACGGATCTCTTGCCCGTGCCGGTACGTTGTCGCCATTTTCTCGTTCATCTCGCGTCCAAGACTTATCTGCTAACTCCCTCCTCAGGCAAGGTCAAGTCTCAGACCCCCAAAGTACGACGCACCGATCCTCCCGCCGACCGAGAACGATGACTGACCGTATCCCCGTACAGGTTGAAGCCCAGGAGAAGGCGAAGGTCCCCAAGGGCCGCGCTCTCAAGCGCCTCAAGTACACCCGACGATTCGTCAACGTCACCCTGACCGGTGGCAAGCGGAAGGTGAGCAGCCACGACGGAGTACTCGATCCAGTGAGGAGGGAAATGCTGACGGTGCGCCTAGATGAACCCCAACCCCGGCACCTAAAGAATGAGCCAGGCTCGGGAGGAGGATTGCGATGATACAGGGCGGAACCGTTTCCCATGGTTCCTGAATCGGCGGGGCGGAATATGGATTAAGTCGGGTCGATCAGGCTGAGCATCTCCGCACGACGAGAGGTGCGACGAAGCGCGACGGCTTAACACGGCGTCCGGTGTCGTTCGTCAATACAACAGATTCATCCGCGAGTTATTTCTGACCGTCATGGTGCTGTGTTGTGACGGTTGCATGCTCTTGTGGAAGCGATTTATACGACTTGGCATGGTATGCGAAGGCTGGAAGACGGATACGACATGCGTATGCTACGACCTGCTCGGCCAGACGGCAAGCGACCTTTCGACATTGCACAGATCGATACGAGCCTCTACGCCGGTGCAGACGATGGGTGAGGGGACATGCCACCCTGGCCGGTCTACTCATCTGGTGCGATGTTCCGTGGAAGACGAGCCCTAGCCTCTGTCCACCAAGTGGCCGTAGAAAAGCAAGTAGTTGCCCTACTCGTAGAAGGGAAGCTGTCCAAGCCGATTCTAGTTGCCCAGGCATAAACTCCCTCTGTGTCGCCAGCACGGTCACGTGACCTAACTTTCAGCCAAAGCGTCTGCCCCACGTATGAAGCTTCAGCAGAGGTGTTGTTCACCACATGTTGACATCTCCACGGCAATTCGCCCTTTACATACCCCGAAGCGCATATCAACCATGGCGGACGTAGACATGGAAGTCGACCAGCCGGCGTCGCCCCCGGCGCGCAACGAATCCGAGATGCAGACGCATACGAAAGCTACGGCCGTCCGCTCGATCGAGGGGTGGATCATTGTGGTTACGAATGTGCACGAGGAGGCCGACGAGGAGGCGCTGCAAGACAAGTTTGGCGAGTTTGGGGAGATCAAAAACTTGCACCTGAACCTGGACCGCCGAAGCGGCTATGTCAAAGTGCGACACGCCGCATCCATCTGGCTCGCCGAGTGAGACGCTGACGCTGACTGTTACCCGTCCGGTAGGGCTACGCTCTGATCGAATACGCGACCCTCGAAGAAGCGAGGGCGGCCATAGACGCCGCCCATGATACGAAGCTGCTGGACCAGACGGTGCAGGTGGACTTTGCCTTTGTGCGACCGCCGCCAGGGAAAGGGGCCAGAGGGGGCAGAGCTGCCGGCGGCAGAAGAGGGCGCAGCCGGAGCAGGAGTCCAGGAGTCAAGGATGGCGAGGAATGAGATGGAGCAAGAGGAAGCGGAATGCAGATCTGGCGGCCGATGTGCTGGCCGGCTGGCCGATGTCACGTCGGCGTGTGTAATCTTACCCTACCAGGTATGTTCCGCGCACGGTTTCGATCAAGGTTGGTAGGCTAACAGGCAGCAGAATGAAACAACTGTTCTCATCAGCGAGAGAGTCAACTGGGAGCCCCTCGGGCGGACGAGAGGGAGACGTCCGGGCGTGATGGCTCATGGACGTTTTGCATAGTCGGGACGAGCGCGGCTGAAGGCCGCATCCGTAGGCATGCAATAGAACTGTCTTTCCACCCGCTATCAGATGCTTCCAATGCCTCTATACAGGACGCTGACACCAGCAGCGTCTCGACTCATCTCGACTCGTCTACCTCTTGATCACGCTCCCGCTGACTAGCACAAGGTTAACTCCATAGGCTGCCCGACCATGCACTCTCCGTTCATGACTCCATGCACATAGCACTCGCCGATCAGGCGAAAGTGATCCTCACGCTCCGTTGGCCGCACGACGAACGGCGCATTACAACCATGGATGATGACTACGAAATCTCCCACCTTGGTCAAGAGAGGCAGGAGTCCCATGAGGCGGTGCTCGGTGAAACACAGGACATGGCGGTTGGCCATGACGCCGAAGCTCATCACATAGGCCGCGCAGTCCTGTGGCACCGACCCAGTCGTGGCCGTCACGGCGACGCCCATCTGCGTGAGCATCTCGAGGAATACGACGGGATATGCCTTGGCCACGATGTACCACGTCAATCCGACCAGGGCTGGCACCAGGGCGACGACCCACAGCCAGCGGAACACTGGCAGAAGGACCATGAAGATGACGCCGGGAATGATGGGGATCTTCCTCAGTGCGACCGCGGCGGTCACGATTGCGACTTGCGCGAGGATGGGGACGTAACGGATAGCGAGGGTCACAAACGGCAGCGCGACGAGACACCCGATGCCCAAGAGAATCATGGCGCGCGTCAGCCGTGCCGTCTCATGGCGCTTGAGGTTCTGGTACTGCGCCGCGTACTCCTCCGGGGCCGGCAGCCCGTGGAACGTGCGGTTCGCAACCAGCGTACGCCACAGCGCCTCTTCGACGGGCTCGCCTGTGGGATACACGCGGCCCAGCTTCTGCGCCATGCCCGCGTACATGCGCGTCCCGAGGAGGAGCCTGCCGGGAAGGGTCACCAGCACCCTGTCCACGGCGATGGCCTTGACGGTCAGCGTGCCCTGCGCCTCGTCCAGACGGAACTCCTGAGCGGTGCCCAGGGCGGCGTCGTACAGCCTCTTGGGCAGTGGCTTGTCTGCGGCCTCGGGAGCTTCTTCGGGTTTGGGCTCGCTATTTGCCGGCTCGCCTCCCGCCTCTGCGGGCGTGGCATCCCTGCGAGCCTTGGTCTGCCCCGGTATGTCCGAGAAGCGGTTGAACCCTACCGCGTGCTCCTGCGCGTACCTGACCTTGGTCCAGTGCGGCACCCAAGACGGGGGATCGCCGGCAGCTGGCGTCTCCGACCTGATGCCCGCGGCGGCCAGGATGTCGGGCAGGCGGCCCTTTGCGATAAACGACGCGGCAAACCTCGTGACGACGACGGCGAGGGTCTCCCGGTCCGAGTATACCGGCTTGAGGTGGCCCGTGTCCTCTGCCAGCCCGAGCAGCGCGTACAGCCGGTCGACGGGCTGCGTGGCCAGGAAGTTGTTGGTGCGGTGCAGCAGCTCCAGCATGTCGGGCTGCCCAAAGGGGAACGTGCGGCCCGACGCGCGGTCCATCAGCAGCCTGGAGCGCGCCACGTCCTCGTACTGCCTGATGGCGTTGAGGTCCTTGCGGATGGTCAGGCCGTCGAAGTCGGACAGCTTGCCGTCGCCGAGGTTGAGGACCATGTACGCTGGCGTCATGTACCCCCACGCCCGCATGCGCAGGTCCGTGATGGTGTGCAGCGCCCGCGCGCCCTCGTGCGCCTCGCGGAACGCGTCTCGCGCCCTCGTGCCGACGAGGTCGGGCTTGTACCCGGCGAAGATGAGGTGCCGGTTGTCGACGTAGGCCTTGGCCGCCAGCCACAGCGTGCGCCAGTCGACCTCGTGCGCGCCGCAGCTGACGACAATGTCCGTGGCGTAGACGAACTCCTGGATGACCCAGGCGCGGCGGAACCAGGGCCGGCGCAGGAACGCGCGCAGGGCGGGCCAGCGCCTGTCGGCGGGCGGCGGGAGGACGAGGCCGCGGCGCTGCGCGAGGAGGGTGCCGACCTCGCCGGCGGCGTGCTGCGAGTTGTCGAGGTACTCGGAGTAGTCGGCGATGGTGCCCAGGAGGTCGAGCGCCGCGGGGACGTCGTCGGCGGCCGACGCCGGGCCGAGGTAGATCTGCACGCGGGCCGCGACGCGGTAGATGTCGGGCATGAGCTGGATCTGCTCGCCCTTTTCCTTGTTCTCGCGGCTGGAGACCTGGTTGATGCATATCGCGTCGGCCCAGAGCACGCGCTGCCTGTCCGGCAGGGCCAGCCGGCGGAGGACCGCGTGCAGCGAGGCCGTGAGCCTGATGAGGGACGGGCCGCCGCCGCCGCCGTCGTCGATCAGGAGCCGATGCGGCGTCCGCGGATCGCTGCCCCAGTGGTAGGAGATGGCCTCGTAGCTCTGCGGCCGCTCCAGGTACGGCGGCTGGCCATCTTTGCCGGGGCGGTAGGTCGGGTTCGTGAGGAGGTGGTGGATAATGGATCCCGAGAGCGGTTGCTCTGCGCTATGGACGGGGTCGAGGCGGAGGAGGCGGATCTCGCCCTGTTGGAGGGGTTGATATTGGTAGTCTCTCATTGCCGGCTCTCGAGATAACCATGATCAAGTACGTAAAGCGGCGAGTCTACGAGCGAGCGATATGCCTGAATATATACGAGTAAAGATGCGGCTCTGCGAATGCTGCCTTCACGGGTTTCCTGTTGCATGGGTCGAGACGGTGCGGGCGGATTCCGCGTGTAGGGTAGCTGAGCGAGGCTGACACGCCTGCTTCTCTACAGGTGCAGACACAGCCTCCCTGCTGAATATGCTGGTTAAACACCTCAAGGCTTTCTGGGGCTATCCTACCTGGCGGAAAAACAAGCCCTGAGCGGATGGTGTCTTGGTGCGCATCAAGTGTTTCTACTCGTACAGTTGAGGTGCACGAGACTGGATCGGTGCCTGCCGAGCCCCGGAGGCGATCCCAGATGGGCTGCGGCAGCCCCACCAGAGCTGCCGTCGTCTCCCCTCCTCCATCGTCTCCCTGGTCTCCCTTCTGCTGGCGCGCTGCGCTTCAACCAACCAACCAACCAACCCCCCACGAGGCAACCAACAACAGACGGCGTTACTTGTACAGCTGCGCCGCTGCGCCGCCATCGCCAAGGAGCGCCGACAGCTCCCCGTTGCCGGGTCGCGATCAATGCGCCCGCGGATCCGTTGCACTGCGCGCCCCCGATGGCGCCTCTGGGGCCGCTGACCCCCCGCCGCAACCGCCATGTATAACCGCGAGTCCAAGATCATACGCAAGCTGCTGGGCAAGACGGCGGCGGACGCGCCAGGCAGCGACCTGCCGTCGGCGGCGGGCTCGCCGTCGCCCATGCCCGCCGCCTACCGGCCCTCCAAGTCGCAGAACGCCGTGTACCCGGCCGGCGTGCCCATCTCGTGCTTCGACGTGGCCCCCGACCGGCGCGCCGCCGTGCTGGCCGGGCCGCACATCCTCAAGACGGTCGCCCTCGACACGCCCGGCAGCTCCAGCTTCAGCTTCAGCGAGGGCGTCGACGTGCGCGCCGCCATCACCACGCGCCAGGCCGCCAACCCGCGCGCCGGCGTCGCCGCCGACCAGCTCAACATCCGCGACGTCAAGTGGCACGGCAACTCGACCATCTTCACCGCCTGCGCGAGCGGCAAGATCTTCGCCTACGACCTGGCGCGCCTCGGCGCCGGCGCCTCGGAGCCGCTCGAGTGCATCCAGATGCAGGAGGACTCGCGCCAGGTCAACACCCTGGACGTCAACCCCCATCTGAAGAGCTGGGTGCTGTCGGGCAGCCAGGACGGCACCGCCCGCGTCTTCGACGCCTCGACGCCCTTCCAGAACCGCGCCGGCGTCTTGACCTTCCGCCAGCGCTTCGCGCCCCTGCGGTGCATCGACTCGGTGCGCCAGGTCAAGTGGTCGCCCAAGGTGGGACACGAGATGGCCTGCTGCACCGAGGGGGGCGTGGTGCTCAAGTGGGACGTGCGGCAGCCCGCGAGGCCGCTGCTGCGCATCAATGCGCACGAAAAGGCCTGCTCGGCCATCGCGTGGCACCCGGACGGGATCCACCTGATGAGCGCCGGTTGGGACACGAAGCTTCACACGTGGGACCTGGGCGGCACCGCGGACAAGAGGCAGAAGCCCAAATGGACCATCTCGACCCCGGCCCCCGTGTCTGCCGTTGCCTGGCGGCCGGCCCTCTGGTCCGCCACGGCGCAGACGAGGCGCGCCGCGCAGGTCGCCGTGACGTACGACGAGACGAGCAACCGGCGCTACGGCACCTCGGCGGTGCACATCTGGGACCTGGCGCGCCCGGCGATGCCCTACAAGGAGATTGAGCGCTTCGAGAGCTCGCCGACGGCGCTCGCGTGGCAGGACCAGGACATGCTCTGGACCGTGGGCCAGGACGGGCTCTTCAACCAGTGCGACGTGGCCTTTGCCCCCAAGGTCATCGACCGCCACTCCACCTCGGCCATGGCCTTTTCGCCGAGGGGCGACGCCCTCGTGTTCCTCGACGAGCGGGCGCAATCGCAGCGGCCGCGGCCCTCGGTCTCGCACGAACCAGAGCCCATCCACCGCCAGACCTACGGCTCGAGCCCCAACGCGCCCATGCTGAGCGTCAGCCGAAGCGACTCGGAGGAGGAGGTCATGGGCACCTTTCTCGGGCCCCGTCGGAGGACGGGCCACAGGCGGGGGCCGAGCGCCAGGTCCGGCGCGCCGATGAGCACGACGCCGCCTTCCGGACCGGCGTTCCCCGACGACCCGAAGCTGGCGCTGAGCCTGGAGCAGTCCATCAGCGTGACCGGCATATTCAAAACGCAGCAGGCAATGGCCTCGGGCCACATTCCCGCGGCGAAGTCGGTGCACGTATACCATTACATGTCGAGTGCCTATCTCGAAACCCTGGAGAAGGGACTGCCGTACGTGGAAGGCGGGAAGCCCCTGGTCGAGCGAGTCGGCGACATCATGGAGCAGTTTGCCAACGCGGCCGAGAACGCCAGTCTCTACAGACTCGCGCAGACGTGGAGGATCCTGGCGTACGCCATGGCTCTTCTCCTGGAGCGCCGGGCGCAGTACCATCTCGAGCTCCGCGTCGGGCAGTTCCAAAAGGTGCACGCCGACGACGGCAAGGGCAGCGCTCGGCTGAAACCTCCGGACGTCTATGGGAACGTCCACGGAAACGGCCCCGGAGACGGAGAGGACACGCCGCGCCGGCCGTCGACGCAGAGGGGGAGCGTCGACAGCCGGTTCCTCTCGCGATCGCTGCTCGCCGAGGAGATTGAGAGCACGTCCAACGTGCCCACCCCCGTTGCGAGGCCGGCAGACGTCGAGGCCGAGAACGAAGACCGCACGTACCAGTACGGGAGGCGGCTGACGCCCATCGTCGAGCCGGAGAGTCTCAACCTGGGACCGGCCGCCCACGGATCCTTCCGAGAAAACATCAGCCCCCGCCAGCGCCTCGACTCCGCCCCGATGTCCGTCATAAGCCAGGACAGCGAGCGGTCGCAAATCTCCAGCACCGAAGGCTACGACTTTTACGACGCCGAGGTGCTGGCCAAGGCCATCGACGTGCCCATGCCCAAGAACGACGCGAACTGGGGCCGCAAGGGGCAGGCGTACCGGGGACGGCCGGCGAGGCACGACTCGGACGAGAGCTTCGGGCACATGTTTTCCGTCTCGGACGGGACGAAGCGCTCCACGGTGAGGAGCTCGTCGAGCGGCGACGCGTTCGCCAGGCCCACCATCGCGAGGCAGCCGCCAGACGTGGGAAAGGACAGCACCGCATCCAGCGTCGAGTACGACGGCGGCGTCCGCGGCGAGGGGCCCACGGAATCACCGCCGAGGGCACACGCCGGCAAGAATGGCGCCAAGGGCCCGGCCGACTCCCCCGAAGAGGTCTTTATGATCTCGCAGACGACCACCAAGTCGGACGAGTCGCTGCCGTCCCAGCCCTCGTCTTCGGACTCGGACGGGCGCAAGCAGCCGGGCGACGCGCCGCCGCCGCCGCGCCCCGCCGAGGCCGGCCGCGCCCCCAGCCCGGCCAAGCCGACGCCCTCGCCCGAGCACGACCCGCGGCGCCACGTCATCGAGAACGACTACCTCCCGTGGGACGACGACCCCCCGTACCCGCACCCCCTGAGCTCCGACGAGGCGACGTCGCGCCCCGCGCCGACGTCCCCGCTGGACCCGTACACGGTGCTCGCGCGCGCGCTGGCCTTTGAGACGCGCACGTCGGCGCTGCACGCCTCGGCCATGGTGCTCCTCCTCGAGCCGCTCGTGCCCGCGTCCGTCGTCGACGGCCACCAGGCCAGCGCCGTCCTGCGGCAGCAGCACGCGCGCCTCATGCGCATGGGCCTGGTCGTCGAGGCCGCGCTCCTGCGCAACCTCTGCGTGCGCGGCTGGCCCGCGGGGCTCCCCGGCTGGGGCGCCAACCACACGGCCATCTTCGCGCCCGCCCAGCAGGGCGTCAAGGTCGGCCTCTTCTGCGCCGCGTGCCGCAAGCCGCGCGAGGTCGACCCCGGCGCCGGCGACGCCGCCGTGTGGACCTGCGAGCGCTGCCGCGCCGTCATGGCCCCCTGCGCCGTCTGCGGCCACCGCGAGCCCGAGCGCCCCGCCCAGGTCCCCGCCGAGATCGCCGGCCCGCCCCCGGCCCGCCTCGCCGAGTGGTGGTACTGCCCCGGCTGCGCCCACGGCGGCCACGCCTCCTGCCTCGCCACCTGGCACGCGCCCGCCCCGGCCGCCGCCGACCCGGCCGCCAAGTACAGCGACGGCTGCTGCCCCGCCGACGGCTGCGGCCACGCCTGCCTCCCCGGCCGGTACCGCGGCGAGACGACCACCGCCCGCGCCGACGAGCTCGCCCGCGCGGCCGCCGACTCGGTGCGCGAGCAGCAGCAGCAGCAGCAACAACAACAGCAGCACCAGCAGCACCAGCAGCAACACCAGGGCAGCCAGAGCAGGCGCCCCAGCCCGCACGGCGTGCGCAGCGACGCGCACGACGTGCCGCAGAGCAGGGCCGTCGGCATGGCGCGCGAGGCGCTCAACACGGCCGGCGGCATCCTGAGCTCCAGCCCGGGCCGGGCGTCGGGCGAGCGGGAGCGCAGGAAGAGCGTCAAGTTTGCGCGGACGGACCGGGGGTGATGCGAAAGGGGTAGGTTGCTTTGCAGCATGGAGTTTCTGGGGCACTGTTTGGGGGTCGTGTACTTTGTACGCTACGGAGTCTGGTGGTGGGATTCTTCGCCTCGTTTGCTTTGCTTCCATGTACCGCTACAGCCATGAATACGAATACACTGGCACCGCGCGCGCCGGGTATCTCGAAACCAACCGCTTCTTCGCTGTCCTCGCCATCGTGCTCAGCCCGACGCTCACCCGGCCATGTTCTCCCTCAGCCCCTTCGTCCTCAGCGTAAACCTCGTGTCCCCCTCCCCAAACGGCAGCCCGACGCCGCTATCCTCGCCCCAAGCGCCCCCGTCCTCGGGCCCCTTGGCGAGCGCGTTGCGCAGCGCCTCGCCGTGGCCGTTGGCGGCCTCGCTGTCCACGCTACCGCGACGGCTCCCCGCGGCGCTGCTGCTGCTCTCGCCGTCGACGCCGGGCAGCGGCGACGCCATGCGGCCCTTGAGGCGCCCCGCCCAGAGGCCGCGCACGCCGCCCTTTTTGCGCTCGGGGACCTGGTCGGTGCCGGCGCTGCACACGTAGAGGAGGTACTTGAGGTTGGGCAGCGAGTGGCGGATGTCGACGACCTTGAGGCCCTGCGAGGCGCAGAGGGCCTCGATGTCCTTGTTGAGGAGGAACCAGCCGTACTCGAAGCGCCACTGGCCGATGGCCGAGCCGCCGCGCGGGAGGTGGAGCGGGAACTCGCGCCGCGGGGGCAGGTTGTCCGGCAGGTGGGAGATGTCGTCGCGCACGACGCAGCGCGAGCCGTACGAGTACAGGGGGTACGGCAGCGGGTGGGAAAGGTAGAATTGCAGGTTCCGGGTGAGCAGGGTGGCGAACCCTAGCGCGGCGGACAGCACGTCCTCATTGATCGCCCGCGCGGTCGCGGCGTCGTAGGTCGAGTTCGGCAGCGGCAAGCCGCAGATCTGAAAGGAGAGCGGCGGCGCGTTGGGTATCGGCGCGATGGGGAACATGTCGGACAGCTCTGAGCATATGCGCCGCCGCTGTCCGCGTATCTGCTGCTCCGTCCTCTCCGCCAGCTCCCTCGAAGCCTCCAGCTTTTCCCGGTTGTTCGCGATGTCCTCCTCTGCTATGGCCTGCACCTCTTGGCCCTTGGCGATTGCGGCGCGTCTGCTGCGGAGCGACTCTCGCAGCTCGTCCCGTCGTTTTTCGGCCATTCGGTTGGCGCGCCGTTGTATTGCCACGTACTTTTCCGCCAGCGTGACCCCCTCCACGGCCGCGTCGGCGGCGCTGGGCGGACATTGCTCGAGTATCATGTTGATCTCGGACATTATCTTCTGCTGCGTGTCCATGGCGTCCTGTATGGAGCTCTCGAGATTGGCCAGCTTCATTAATGCGTTGTACGATGACGTTGCAACCGCCGGGGCCTGCTTCGGCTCGGCAGCCTTGGTGGGAAAGTCGAGCGAGTAGACGCCGTCTTCGAGGTGGAATATCAGCGCATTAGGAGGGAAGCGCCTGTCCATGAGCGTGCCGATGAACTTGAGCTGCCGAAGGTCCACGAGCTCCTCGAGGAGAAAGACCCAGGCGGTCTGATTGGGCCGCTTCGACCAGATGCGGACGGTTAGGGAACATGACCTGGCGACCGACGCGTCTTCGCTCGCGAGATCAAAGAACTGAAAGTTGAAATTCTGCATCCAGTTAGAGAATTGGGCCATGAGGCGTCAATCACGGGCAACTGCACGCACCGCCGACCTCTCGCGCACCTCGCTGACGTAGACGGGCCCCGCGTCTCTCCCTACATGCAGCGAGAAGAAGACGTCGCCCACGGAGCCGTCCACCAGCGCCTCGAGCTTCTTCTGCCTCGACGTCGGGGTCGCGTGCGCCAGGCTCAGGCTCGTCCGCCGCGGCTGCTGCTTGGGCCGCCGCTTATCTGCCCGCAGGCTGTCCGAGGATCGCGACGCGTGCAGCAGCGGGCCCGCCTCGCTCAGGACGCCGAGCTTGCCGGGGCTGTGGACGAGGGCGGCGTCGTCGGCGGTGCGCAGGTGGGCGGGCGCAAAGGAGAGGTTGCGCAGCGAGAGGCCCTTGAGGTGGCGCAGCTTGCGGTTCTGCGCGAGGAGACGCGGGCGGCGAGGCTCGGCGAGGGAGGACATGATGCGGGCATGCTCGGGTGATGCTGACGATGCGGCGTTGGCTGGAGCATATCGGGGGAGCCGTTCGAGGGCGGGCGAGCTCGAGATCGAGGCTGAGGTTGGGGGGGAGCCGTGCGGCGGCGGGGAGCTATTCCATGGATGCTGAATGGTGATGCTCCTAATATTAAGTGAAGTTGGTGAGCTCGTATGGAGGAGGAGTCGTCATGGGGAGCTTGGAGCTTGGAGTTGGAGCGGATCTGCATACAGCGATATTTGCTATATGCATACGCTTCCAGAAGGAAGCCGTATGAAACAATCTCCCGATACTCTGCAATCTGCTACAGCTCCTGGAGTTTCTTACGATTCACTATCGTTCAATCGTCATTACCGTCGTGAAAGACGGCAATCTAGTCTATTCAGAATGCTGCAGCTAGTGGCAAACACCCAGGCCGGTCCTCGTTGCTCACATAGGTTCTTGGACGGGGATGATGTTCCTCAGCTTGGTGCTCACAGAATGCCAGGACTCCCGCCCGTGGCTGGAAGGCGGCGGCACCACGCCGGTGCCGTCGCCCAGGGGCCACGCGACCGTCTTGCCGTTATCGTCGGGGTCGACGACGAGAATCTCCAGCGGATACTCGTAGTCTGCTATCTCCCCTGCCTCCAAGACAAGGTCCGCGCCGCGGCCGAGGGCGAGGATGTCTTTGTCCAGCGCGTAGTAGCGCGGCTCGTTGGCAGACCGCCGCATCTCCTCGACATCCCACTTGATGGAGACGACGTCGGTGTGTGGCACGCCGCGCCGCTCTTCCCGCCTGAGCCGGATGAGCGGCGCGGAACCAGAGATGATGTCGCCCAGGCCGGACGTCTGCTTGAAGAGGTTCACGAGCGGCAGGAAGAGGTCGAGGCCCCTGAGCTCCTCTGCCGTCTTCCAGAACCATTCGGGGCACTTGGCCGGCTCCATGGCCTATGGGTGTCAGCAGGGGGTTCATGCTCTCCTCCGAGTTTCTGACTCGCCTTTGGCACGGCCTCGGGGTCCTTTAGCTCGCAAAAGACGAACCAGGTGATGTAGTGCTTTGCCTCCTTCTCAAACACGTCGTAGGTCGTGGCGACGACGCGGCGGCCGTCGACGTCGAGGTCCGTCTCCTCCTTGGTCTCGCGCGCGGCGCAGCTCAGCAGACCCTCCCTGTCTTCGAGGTGGCCGCCGGGCAGCTGCCATGATCCTATCCGCGGCGTCAGGGCGACGAGGCTTGGAAGCTCATAGATGCAACTCACCTGCACCGTGGCTACCGAAGCGCTGGCCGACGAGGATCTTGCCCTCGCGGTTGAGGATGATGGCCGAGGTGCCGAAGCGAGGGGGCGTGTCTACAGGCGCCCTGGGCGCCATGGTTGCTGGTGAATGTGTGTGTGAGTGTGTGCGAGAGTGCGTGTGAGAGTATGTGATCGTGTGAGGATCGCGATGAGGAGATGAAGAGAGTATCGAATGCAGGACTTGTAGAAGAGGAAGCGCTGGGAGATGTCGACAAAGAGCCGGTCAGGTGCACTGGTGGGTCGCCTGTGGAAGGTGGAACGCTGACGGTGAGCCTCGCAACACCAACATTCATTATCACCAACACTCATTGTCACCAACACTCATTATCACCAACACTCACTGTCGACGCCAACACGGACGCGACCAAAGACGGAGCGCAAGGGATGCTGCTCCCTTGGCCGATTCACTGCAATCTGTAGGTGCGGAGTCGCTCCGGACGCTGCACAGCCATCATCATTCATCCCCTCAGTGATCCATGGCTATCACAGACGAGCACGTCGCGCCCGCGTCCACCGTCATGACCGTCCCCGTGATCCACCGCGCCTCGCCGCCCGCCAGGAACCGCACCGGCCCGGCGCAGTCCCAGGCGTTGCCCTCGGTCTGCAGCAGGCTCCGCCGCCGCCGCGCCTCGCGCGTCTCCTCGCTCATGCCGCCGCCCTGCGCGTACATCATGGGCGTGTAGAGCATCCCTGGGCGGGCGGGCCGTCTTCGTCAGCTACAGCACCACGGCGTCGAGGGATAGGGGGGACGTACCCGGACACACGCAGTTGACGCGGATGCCCTGCGCCCCGTGGTGCGCCGCCATGGCCCGCGTCATGTTCACCACGGCGCCCTTGCTCGTCGGGTACAGCAGGCTGGGCGTGCCGCCGCGCAGGCCCGCCACGGAGCCCAGGTTGACGATGCTGCCCCGGATGCCGCCGTCGCCCGCGCCGGGCTCGTTCCGCAGCATCGCGGGGATGGCGTGCTTGGCCATGAGCATCATGCTCGTGACGTTGACCTCGAGGCCCCTTGCCCACTCCCCCGCGTCCGTCTCCGTCGCCGTGCCCCGGGCGCCCAGGATGCCGACGTTGTTGACCAGCACGTCCAGCCGGCCGAAGCGGGCCAGTGCCGTGGCCACCGCGGCCGCGCAGTCCGTCTCCGCGCTGACGTCGGCGCGGCAGGCCGTCGCCGTGCCGTGGCCCTGTTCCCGGATCATGTCCGCCGTGCGGCTGGCGAGGGCGAGGTCCCGGTCCACACACACGACCGAGGCGCCGTCCTCGGCGAGCAGGATGGAGATGGCGCGCCCGTTGCCGATGCCGTCGCCGAGGCTGCCCGCGCCCGTCACGATGGCCACCTTGCCGGCGAGGCTCCGGGAGGGGCGGGCGGGGGTCTCGGCTGCTGCAGACATGGTGACGCGTGCTTGGGCAAGTAGTTGTTTGGCACGTAGAAGATGGCTTTCCCAGGTCTCCCTGAGCTCAGTGTGCAAGAATAACAGTGGCCTCGGCTCAGCGCCGCGGGAGGGGTTGTAGTTACTTCTGCAGTGGTACCCGTTGGCAACGACTATGCGACTCCGGCCCGAACCACATTGCTACAGCAAATCTATTGCATTGTACCATATTTTGCATACTTCCGCTTGTGCCTAGAATTAATTAGTATGTTCGAGTTGATATGTGGAAGCAGTGTGCTGAAGAGCCGTCTCGACTCGGCGCACACCTCCGGCCCCGGCATCCGCCGGCCCCACTCCACCGCCCCTCCTCCGCCTAGCCAATGACTCGATCATCCACACACACAATCTGCAAACCCTACTTAGTCCACATTAAGTCAGAGGTCTTCAACAATTAAGCAAAGGCACTTTGGCCGAGTGGTCTAAGGCGCCGTGTTCAGGTTATCAGTTCTTAGGAACAGATTCTCTATTCGCGGTCTAGTAATAGGCGAGGGTTCGAATCCCTCAGGTGTCATATCTTTTTGCATTTTGGGCTTTTATTTTGGACTTTTGTTTTGGGCTTGTATTTAGTCGATTGCTTGTTTTCCTCATTAACTTCCATGCATTCATTGTCTCAATTTTTCCATTGGTGGTGCGTGGTCCATGCACCTGAGCGCAACTGGTTCACATGAGGCAGCACTCTGAATGCAGGCAACCGGTCTCTGTGCGTGGAATTTCTCACTCTTTCACGAATACGGTTGCGCACATTGCAAATTTCCCCGAGCACAAATGTAATGTGCAGGCTGTTTCGAGTTTATCCCGAGATTTCTGCCTCACCTCTCCCACGTCAGTTCCCCGACAATTCAGTATCACACATCAGTGCAGCCTGGTTTGGTCCGTTTTAACGTCTACCGGCTTTACCAAGTACAAGTAGCGGGTCTAGGCACTTGTCACCGAGAGACCGAGGCAACCTTTCACCTCCCAAGCTCCGTTTCTCATCGATAATGACCACCCTAAGCTATGGTTCTACCTTCCAAGATTA
This sequence comes from Tolypocladium inflatum, assembly GCA_003945565.1. NCBI lineage: Eukaryota > Fungi > Ascomycota > Sordariomycetes > Hypocreales > Ophiocordycipitaceae > Tolypocladium > Tolypocladium inflatum. The sequence continues at coordinate 459,532 of QEPE01000013.1, forward strand.
TCTTGGAACAGAAAAAGCACCACAGGCGGGTCGAGCCACCGGAGCTGAAGAAATCATGTCACAGACACCGGCCAAGGGTTCAATGCCCGAACCTGGACTTATCACAAACCTTGACCGAGTTGTCAACACAGCCGACGGCGATCATACAGAGATTCAAGGACAGGATGGGAATAGCAAACCGGGTAGTCATGTCTTACTTCAGGTGGACGCCGCGACGCCTTGTTACATAAACCCCGGTGCAAGGCGGCGATTGCTGCCCATTCGGATACGCGTTGTCTGAAAAATGTCCTTGCTCTACGGGCCCAGCGGTGATTGGCAGCATGGCACCACAGACGGGCTGTCGTTTATGGAGATCTATGGCCGCGTTGAAGCTTCGGCACATTGCCTGAGAAGGGTATATAAGGTTGGCTTGGCTCCCTCCCAGACGATACTTGGTGCAAACACGTCGAACCCGTCGCTTTGTTTCACTGAAAACCCTCGTGACACGACCCTCGTACTTCCGCCACAATGAAGATTGCAGCTGTCCTCGCATTTACCTCCTTGGCCTATGCCGTCGGCAGGGGCGGCAAAGGCCCCGACGTCGGCGCCCTCATAAAGAAGGCCGCTTGCGCCCTTCCGTGCGTGGACAAGGCCGCCTCGAAAGTGATCTGCAAGGGCAAGAACTTGGTCGAGTCGCTCTGCAGCAGCGTCGACGAGATTCTGAAAAGCTCCGAGGCCTGCGTCCACAAGTGCGGCATCGACAAGGGCCATGCCGGTACGGGCATTCCCCTGTTGCCACGTCTTCTGCCAAAACACCACGAACGTGTTCCAGCTAACGCAGCCTGAAGATCTGGTTGCCAAGGGAGCCCATCTGATCTGCAGCAAACGTGGCCACGGCAAGCTCGCCAGAAGACAGGATGCCATCGAGTGCGCTGATTGCCAGGAGGACTGCAAACAGCAAGGATGTGCAAGTACGCTCTTGTGGTCGTATGCTGGCATCACGCTGACACAGCCGAAACTGCAGGAGGACCAGGACGCCTGCGACTATTGCGTCTTCGTGTGTGACATGGTTTGCGAGGGGTGAACATGTGTATCCGACGGTTAGTTGGTCAAGTGTCGACCGTTGCCATGGCCTTCACGTTGTCTCCTGGACTTTAAATTAGCGGGCATGGAAAGGCTTCCGCAAGTACACGTACTCTTAGAACCCGAGCTACCAATGTAATTGTCGAAGGAGCGCAGCGCTTACCATGGCTGCAGAGTAACTTTCCAGTACTCTAACTTTGCAGTACTGTTCGTTGGGAGTTGCCCATAGAATGGAATGCGCCATTAGTTGTAAGTGATCAGCTCGGAAAATGGGGCGTGAGACACCAATTACTTTGGGTTTCAAAATTATTTAAATCGATAGACATATTAACTTAATCTGCTCCTTAGCAATAATGCTATTTCCGACCAAAGACGCAAACTGAGGTCTTTCGTCCTCAATGAAAGCCGTCGCTCTGTTCCCTTCCCCTAAAGTTGATATGACTTTCGTCGTCATCCTCGCCACCGCAAGCCCAATCGTGCCCTTCACGATCCCTCGTCTGGGGCGTCAACGTGCCTCCTGGATATTGACGCCATCGCACGCCATGCTCCCATGAGCAGCGCCGGGAGCCCTCGGAAATACTCTTTTACATGTCGCTCCGAGAATGACAGCAGAAGCGGGCGAGTCGGCGTCGCCAGTATTCCCTTCTCGGCTCTGGAGAGAGCATCTCCTCTGCTCGTGATCCGAGAAGATGGTCCGGCCAGGACGGAGACAGATGCAGTGCGCGTGGTGTGGCGCCAGATATGGTCTGGATGTGTGCCGTTGATCCGTGATGGCCGCGGTGTCGGGTTCCCAGCAGGGCCCGGCATGTAGAGCCGGTGCATCGCCGGGGCAGGTCTGACCAGCCCCTCGGACAAACAGGCCCTGCGGCAGCCATATATGGTCCGGGTGTGCGCAGGGGGACGTCATCGTCGGGGTATGGACCACGAGCTTCGTGGTGTTGCAGGAACGCCGATGCGTGAGGACTGCGGAGCACAAGGTATCCACGCTCCTCAAACACCGAGGCGGCCCGTCGATGTGAGAAACGAGAGGCAGGCCCTCGTCGTACAGTCCCTGGAGCCAGGAAGATGCAGCGTCAGAGTCTTCTCTCCCATTTTCTGTCTTCTTTTCAAAGCGTCGAGATCTCCTTCCGGCCCCCCCCCCCCCCGCCCCAGGCAGCCCGTTAGCTGCGGCTTCGATTCGTCCGAGGCATGCGGTTGCAGGGTGTGAACAGGCACGGGTGAAGACGGGGTGATGCAGCTCGCAGAGAGAGCGGCAAGTGTTGGCCGGCAACGACATATCCGAGCCGTTGTATCCGGGCGAGGGCAGGCTAATCGTGGAAGTGAGCCAGCGATTCCCACTGTCACTGGCCGAGTCGTATGTCCTCTCGATATCACTTGTCGGGGGAAAAGAGACGCTCTCTGGGGGACGCTGCTGCAGCTGAGGATGGGTCGGACGGCCAGCTGCGACACCTCCAAACCGTACTGGGTGTGCTTTGGAGAACCTCTCGAATAGGGCGGGGTTGAACATGTACAGCGGGACGCCCAGGCGCCCGAGCAGTCGCCGTACTCCCGCCGCGCGCGCAGGTCTCGCTCGCTCAGCTGGTCGTCTGGGCGGGTCGTCCTTATGCCCCCGTCAAATAGGCGTTCTCGTGTGACGCCTCCGTGGCCCAACCCGCCGCGGAGGACCTGCCAGGCGTCCTCGTCGTAGAAGTGGGCGGCCGGGGCCGTGTCGAGGTCGCTGTACGCGAAGGGCCAGGCGTCGTTCCATATTAGCCGCAGATATCCGGCAATGTCTCGGACATGGTTGGACATGATGGTGGCCGAGATAAATAGGACGGCGTCCCACTGCAACTGCTTGAAGACCTTGTTGCTTGACGTCGTCTGAGTCTTATATAATAGCATTCGTCAGCGACGACCAGGTGCCACATGTCGCCCTTGAGGACCATTGGTCGATCCTTCGCGAACCCCGCCGCGAGCTTCTCCATGATGAGGCGGTTGCTCTCGCTGTCGGCGGTGTGTGGCTCATCCGACGAGGGCGCCGCAATATCCTCATCGTGTTGGTGCCTAGTCTTGAGTTAGGCGGCTCTCAAACGGCAGCGCAGTCGTTGGCAACATACCCATATCGTAAACCAACGCCGCGGCGAACCCGAGGCCCCCGCCAGCCACGGCCACATATCATCGCCCGGATCCAGTCTCCAGACGACACGCCATCTGGCAGGTAAAGTGCGCCCGCCGGGTAGTATCATCGCATGAATCCAGTCCATACGCGTCGGGCTGGCCGGTAAGGTAGTCCGGCCGAGTCGTAGCAGCCCGGGGTTCCATATTGTGTCCCTGCAGAGGAGAGAGGAGGCGAGGAGGGAGAAGGGCGGGGAGCAGTTTATATACCCAGCCGCGGCGTCGTGATTCACTGTCGTCTAGACCCACTGGGGTACAAAGACAGTGACTGCCTGTGGGTGGGGGCCAGGTGCTGGACAATGGGCGAGCTCGTTTGGGGAGTGGACAAAGAGACGTCCTGTGAATCTATGGCCCAGGCTTGTCGGGGACAAAGGGTGGAATGTTGTCCAACTCACGCCCATACGCAATTCATCCACTGGTCGGTAGAATGCCAGGGAGCAGTGAAAACGCAAGATCAGTTGAAGTGTATGCCATTGAAAGCACTATAGTAACACATCCAAGCGAATCAGAGTCTCCAAAAGTAACAATACGTCTCGTTCCGATACTCACAGGCCATCGGGCGATCCAAACAGCCAGGAGAGCTGAAAGGCGTGCACTCACGCCCAGCCCATGCAAAACCCCAAGAATAGGCACTCGCATAACAAAAGACCCATTTATAAAGTGGCCATACCACGCCCCGAACGCCTTTGCAATGCCCAATGCCCTTTCTCTACAGCTCGTCGCGGTTCACGTCCGGAAACTCGACCTTCCACTGCCGCGGGTTCACGGGCAGGCCGACCCAGAACTGCCACAGACGCACCGTCTCGGTGGAGATGATGTGCCAGCTGCAAGGGGGTAGGTTAGTACAAAGGACGCGTGTGCGAGGGATAGATGGGTTGGAGGGGCAGCTCACAAGGTCTTGGGCGCCCGCAGCCATCCGCTGATGACAATCTTCACGGCCGCGCGGAAGCGGTCAATCTCGTGGGCGGTGCGGTCGTACAGCGAGTTGCTCCTGGGCCCCCTCCGGCGCAGCGCGATAAACTCCCGCACAGCCTCGTCCATCTCCTCTTCGTCATCCTCGTCCCGCGGCGTCGACTTGGGTCCCGGCGTCTGCGATGCCGCACTTCCTGACCCAGCCCCCTCCCGTGTCCTGGCCATCTCCCTAAACTCGCCAATCGCCCGCAGCGACTCGCTCAGGCGGGCATACGTGTTGAACAGCGAGACCAGCTCGGTGCGCTTCAGGACGGGGATGTCCTGGCTGTTGTTGTCGAACTCGAAGAGCACCTTGAGCGCCGCCCCGTAGCCGTTGGTCTGGATCTTGCCCCAGAGGCGGCACTTGTCGCAGCCCACACAGTCCATCAGCCGGCTGACGTTGCGGAAGCGGTTGCGGAAGTCCTCCTTAAGGGACGGGCCCTCGCCGTTGACAAACATGAGGCTCTCGTCAAAGATCTGCGGCACGCTGGCCGCCCGCCGCGTCACCTCCAGGACCTTGGCCCGGGTCGCCTCGTCCTCGGACGGGTCGCCGGTGCAGAAGGTGTACTGCGGCCCGCGCAGGTGCGGCCCCAGCTTGGCGACGGCCCTGGTGACGAGCGCGTAGTTGAAGTACAGGTTGCTGATGCGGTCCGAGAAGCCGTGGAGGCGGTTCATGTAGCAGGACAGGTTGGGCTGCCACTCGCCCGTCGTCTGGTTCATAAAGTCCCAGCACAGGTGCGCGCTGATGCTCGCGTGCATGCCCGACACGACCCTGTAGAAGACGCGCTTCTCCAGGCACTCGTCCTCGGCCTCGTAGCCGGTGCTCGCGACAAAGGGCACGTTGGGGTGCTCCAGGCGCTGCGCCTGGAGCTGGGCGTGGCGGCCGGCGGCGTCCATGACGTGCTTGAAGTCCTGCGCGGCCGGGCCGGGCGGCCACAGCGACACGCCGAGGTTGGCCGAGTGCGGGAACGAGCTCTTCTGGAAGCAGTTCTCGCGGTAGATGGCGTCCCAGACCTGCTTGGCGCCCTCGCCGCCGTAGCCGGTGAAGCGCTCGGGGTTGCGCAGGAGGCTGACGTAGTCGCCCTTGGAGGTGGCGCTCTCGTCCTCGGGGACGCAGTAGTCGCGCTCGTCGCACTCATCGTCGTACTCGACGACGCAGCTCTCGCCGACCTCCTCGCCCAGCTCGCCCTGCAGCGGGCGGTCGGGGTGCTGCCTCTGCTCGCTCTTGCCGGGGTGCTTCGCCAACGGGCCCTCGAGCTTGCTCAGCTGGCTGGCGCGCCACACCTCGGGCACGTCCTCCTCGTTGTCCAGCGTCTCCACGGCGCATCCTATGTTGCCGCAGAAGCCATTCTCGTCGTCCCAGAAGGGACACTGCTTGTGGAAGAGGTTGAGGCGGTAGTGGGAGAAGAAGTCGGTGGACCGGACGAGGTTGTCGAGCGAGGGCTTGACGTTGCCGTTGAGCTTCTCGAGCGTCGAGTACGAGGCGCAGGCATCGTCGACGATGGACTTGGGCGAGATCTGCTAGGGAGGATTGCGGTGTCAGTACGGAGGCGGTGCGGGAGTCGGGGCGAGGGCGAGACGGCTTACCGCGCAGTCGCTCTCGGGGGCAGAAGCGCAGGCCGAGGGCGATGCCCAGAGGGCAAAGACGGAGAGGTAGAATAACCGGCTGGCCGACTTCATCCTGGCGGTCGATCAGGCCGTTGCCGATTCGCTGGTCGAAGGGATTTCCGAGGCGGCAGAAACGGCGCGGCGGCGGTAGCACAGCGGCGCAACGGCGCAGCCGACGGTCCGGTCAAGCACAACCGTTGAGCCAATGTCGCAGTGGCAGCAGTACCTATCCAGCAGTCGCAGGGAACGGGTAGCTGGTGCAGCAGGTCCGAGGAACAGTAGGTCCGAGGAACAGTCTCGAGGCGCGTGGTTTGCAAGAGAGAAAGATGCCACGCTGGCTGATGATGATCAATCAAGAGACGGGAGCGATTGCTGGCCCGGGCTTATGTGATGTTGCGGATGGGCGGAATGGACGGAACCCGCAGGCTAGAAGGGAAGAAGAAAGTCGATGGAAGCCGCTGGAGGGGCGCCAACTTTTGAAATGTGGCCACACCGTCACAGGAGTCTCACTCCTTCGGCATCAGCCCACTCCCAGCAGCGATACCCCCAACACCTGCCGATTCGGGCCCCGGCTGGCGCATGCGAGACGCTGCGTTCCGGGCTGCGTCGACTCATGCGCCGCCCTGAAATTTCGAATACGTGCCAGTGCCGCGTTGGTTCAGACAATTAAAGCCGTGGCGTTGCCGTGGCGTGAGGAAAGCCAGCCGGTGACGCCACCCGCGTGGCCCGGTTCCGTGGTTGAGTGGCCTCATGAGAAGCCGTTGCACCACATTCCCAGCTGCATTTCACGTATAACTCGGAAGGCCCCCGTCGAGGCTCCTGTGCCTGGTATCGGTGCGAGATCAACGTCCCCGGCCGCCTTGGGTACTCAGATTGTCCTCGATTCCATCTACCAAGGCTAACCCAACGCCTACATGCTCTCCTCGGCGGGCACGCCCGCCGGGACCATCGACACACCGCGGAGCCCGAGCACCCTCGCGAGAGCCTCGCCGCACCGTTGCCCGAGGATCCAAACAGAAAACACCCATCTAGCCCCGCGCCAACACGTCGACAGCGACGCCTAGCCAGACCCAAGCGTCGCTTCCACCCAGTCGGCGACAGACCCGACGGGTGGCGAGAGCAGCGCGTCCAGTCGGCCGTGTTGCTAGCGATATTCCCATCGAACTGACCCCAAGATTATCGTATGTGAAGACCGTAATATCGTGAGAGGGCGTAAAAACAAGAAGCGTACATGCAGCGTGCACCGATGCGCAGACTCGGGACTATCGTACACGGGCTTTTGGCCTTTGACCCGGAAGCTTCGGGCCTCACTGCGGCGGCTGGTAGTTGAGCGGACGCCTGTCGCTGGGGTCAGCAAGCTTTCGGCGCGGCATGTGGACGACGACGCGAGGGGTTGCACGTACTTGAAGAGGAGGATGTGCGGCTCGGGCTCGTGCACCTCGTAATGCTCCCAGCCGAGACTCTGCGGCAAACCAGTCAGCCTCCTCGTTCCATTTGTTCCATCGGCTCAGTTTTCCGAGGGCCACGCACCTGGGTGATTCCGATGGCCCGCCACTCGTCCTCCCACAGCAGCTTCAGGGTGCCCTTGGACGTGTCGTGGTAGTCCTTGGGGATGGCCTTGAGCATGGCCTTGGGCAGCTGCACGTGTCGGTACTCGTATTCGCTGTCCGAGTATCTGGCGGGTGTCAGCAGGCGCCTCTCGTTCGCCGTCCGTCGGGTCCATCTCACCGGGAAGAGTAGTGGATCGATTCAATGTACTCCTCGAGGCGCGCCCGCTCCGCGTCCGAGAGCGGCCGAGGGGCCTTGTTCCGGCGAGTGGCGTCAATGTCCATCTTATCTGCTGGTTCTGTCCGTGTCGTCGGTTCGCGATGTCGTCCGAGCCGGCACGAGGGTGACGCTGCCGACCTGCCTGTCTGTCGAGACGAGGTGCCTGGGGGGAATCTCGCGCGCGCGCAAGAGGGCCGGGGCGGGGAGGGCGCGGCGGGCGTCGACTGAGACCCGGCAGTGCGTGCGGCGGGCTTATGTATGCACGATGCTCGTCGAGGTCACGGTCTGGTCTCGAAGCGACAACCGTCAACAACCGCGGCGCGGGGTCCGTCCGGATTCACCAATCGGTCGCGTGCGGTTCCGTTCCGGCGAGGGCCTGCGAGGCAGAGGGCAACGGGCGGCCGAGGACGCAGCGGCTGCGCGCAAAAAGAAGCGAAGAGAAGTGAAGTGAAAAGCAGGGGAGACGAGGATCGGAGGATGCACTGGGGAGAGGGAAGGGAAAGGGTTTGGCGGGGAGGAGAAACAGGCGGGCGGGGAATGGGATGGGATTGCTAGTGGGACGGACGAGGTTTGAAAGTAAACAAAGTGCCTGCAGCGCTGTACCACGCCGTACGGCCACCCGCTAAAAACGCCCCCCAGCGGCCCCCTCCAGGGCACTGGGAGGCGGGGGCCCACCAGCGGTTGTTGGGCGCCGTTGTCACCGTCCGGCAGGGCCCACTGTGCCTGTCAACATGACGGCGCTGCGTTGGATGAAGAGGGCAGCAGCCGGACCTGGTGCGGCATGCAACTATTCCCTGCTTTCTAGAATACCATGCCAAAGTAGATATCAGGGGGAATGGCAGCCCGGGTGCTGATATGCAGCAGTTTGACGTCTTGGTTGCAGACCCGCACGTGGCACTGGCAACCACATTTGCAGATCCGGAGGGCATTGTGCATGACAATCTCATCTGGACCTGAGCAGACGCATTGCCGCGGCCCGGCTATTACATCATCGACCGTAAGCGGCCGCCGATGCTACCAACTTGACATCGTGAGAGCATGCAAGCAGACGAAGCGCACCAGAACTGGCTGTGCCGCGTCGTCGGAATCGACCCCTCCGACCCCTCCAACTCCATGCCTTCGGCTGTTCCAACACGTATCGGGTCACCATGTCCCACGGGAAATCCTGCCCGCCGCCAGCGGAACGTGGCTCCCACCCAGCGAAACGTGGCTCACCACATTGCCAATCTTGGCCTTGACGCCCGACACCTCAATCTCCCACGCCCGCACGCCCCGGAACCGCGCCCGCGTAAACAGCCTGAGCGCCTCCTCGCCCGGCAGCCCAAACGTCCACCCGATGGAGACGTGGAACGCCGTGCCGACCGCCTCGCCGCGGCCCCCCTGGTACAGCGCCGGCTGGCCGAACCGCGTCGCGACGGCGTTGCACCGCGTCAGCAGCGCCACGAGCTCGGCGTTGGCCGGCGCCGCGTCGTCCTGCGTGCCGCTCGTCGCGACGCGGAGGACGAGGAACGTGCGGTCCGAGTCGGGGGAGCGGTACCAGGCCAGCCCGCTGGGGCGCACGGCAAAGGCGTCGGTGCCGCCGTTGCGGATCGCGTGCGTGAGCTTCTCGAGGAAGGCGTCCTTGTCGGCCGTCGGGAGGCTCAGCGGACGGGACAGGCTGATGTGGAGCGGCAGCTGCGCGCCCAGGTCGCTGGTCAGGAAGTTGTGCAGCTTGATGTCGTCGCCGAGTTCTGCCTCGATCAGGCCGACGAGCTCGGCCAGCGTGTCGTGCTGTGCCGAGGTCGGATGCCCTGCGCGCGGTCAGCACCAGGACGAGAATAGCACGCAGAGACGCGCGTACACTCGATGTAGAGGTGCGAGGGCCAGTTCCCCGGGACATGGGGGTTCTGCCTCTTGCGGCCCTGGTGTAGGCTGGGGTCGTCGACGACGCTGTGCCGCACGGTGGACGCATACAGGTCGTGAAAGGCCGAGGGCAGCGGTGGCATCGCCGACCCGGCAGCGCCGTTGACCACCTTTGCGGACTTGGAGCCGGAATTGGCGCTGTCGTCCTTGCGGCGTTTGGCTGGTGGCGGCCGGGGCTCGTCATCTGCGTCGGACCCGGCAGCGGACGAGGACGAGTAGTCGACGAGAGCCATTGACGTTGAGCCCTGCGCCTGCGATCACAGAAATAACGGCATACTCGCAGCGGGCGGTTCAGCATGCAAATCGGCGCCGGCAATGTGAAGCCCAGCCCGGTCCGTAAGAGAATGGAGGCGCCGTGAAGGTAGTGACGACGTGAGGTTGGTGGTGATGGCATTGCTGCCGCGTCTCCAGGGACCGTGCGCCATGGTGGACCTGTCAGCTGACGTGCACTGTGCAGCTCAACCACGCCGCCAACCACGCCTAGAAAATGGCAGCGGACTAGGCTACCTACTCCGTACAGAGTACAAAGAGCAGTCCACTCTTGCTCCGTACCGCGCAACGACATGATCGACATGGACAGCCGTAGGCACGACGGCGGCCGCCGGGCGCCCTTGCTAAAGACGTGCCAGACCTGTTTCCGGGCCAAGATCCGGTGCGACAAGACGCAAGCCTCTGGCGCGTGCGATCGGTGCCTGCGACTCGACAAGATGTGCATCTTTCCTCCGTCCCGGCGGCGCAACGAGCCGCGCCGTGGGTAAGAGCTCGCTCCATCATAGACTCGAATGAAAGCACTGGCCTGCAGCTGACAAGTCTCGGCACGGCTTTCAGGCTACCAGCTGTACCTCGAGATGCTGGAGAGGCCCCGGGAGAGCTTGAGGCTCATGAGGCTGCGAGTGACGGATTGGACCAAGACTTACCATCTCGAGCTGCTGTTGAGGACCCGGAAGGGCTCACAAATCTCGAGGCTCTCATGAGTGACGAATTGGACAAAAATATGCCCTGTGATCCATTCGAAAAAGGCCTCCTGTCTCTGGAGGAAGCCTCCAGCCTGTTGGACATCTTCCGTGCCAAGCTGGTCCCTCACTTTCCCTTCGTCGTCGTTTCGCCAACCACGTCCCTCGGGCAACTCCATCAGCACAGACCCGCGTTATGCCTGGCGATTCTGGCCGCGGCGTCTTTCGGCAATCTCAGGCTCCAACGGTCACTGGGCGCTCTCTTCAACGAGCTCGTAGGCGAGCGGATGGCGAAACGGATGGCCAAGGATCGCTTCGCGACCCTCGACATGCTCCAAGCGCTGCTCGTGCATGTTTCTTGGTATTGCGCCCTTTGTCAGAATGCGACTTCGTGTTGGCTGGCTGCTGATGCTTCTACAGGGCGCACTACCAGCCGCGACCGCGCAGATACTCGCAGCACCTCCTCCTCGCAGTCAGCATCGTCACAGACCTGCGGCTGGACCGACCAAAGAACCCATTGTTTTGGAGCGTCGACGTGAAGAAGGATGAGAGTGACCCGGGCTGGAGTCCGGATTGGACGCGGGCCGTAGCTGGGACCTATTATCTGGCTTCAAGGTTGTGACTCTCGTTGGGCTCACGCTGCGTTCCTGCTGACTGTTCTCAGTTCATCTCTTCTGTTGCAGAAACCTCGTCACTTTCGCTTTGCGCCGTATATTCTCGAGGCGTGCAAAACTCTAGCTCGGCAGTCAGATGTAGCTACTGATTGGTACCTGCCGCTCATCATAGAGGCTCAGAGGATAATCGAGAGCATCGATGAGCTCGTAGCCGGAACGCTCCCCCCGGGGGCATTCGAGTACAGTCTAGCGACTTTGAGTGACGAGTACCGGCGCCTCAAGGGTGAGGTGTCCTTGTCATTGAGCAGGAGCCGTGAGTTGACGTACACGATACGACAACCGAGCCCGGCTGACCATTTCCCACTTAGCATCGATATTTCTTCAGTTGAACATGATTAAACTGCTGTTGCTCCAGAAATCGCCCAGCGACACGCCGTTTGGCCTGGACGAAATGTCCAACAGCGCGGGCGTCTACAACGAGGTTCTGCGGCTGGAGTGGCTCTCAGAGAGGGTGTTTGCCGTGTCGCCCCTCATCAACATCATAATCACGCTGCCGCCGGGCGGGGAGGTCGGAATGTCAAACATCGAGTGGATCACCTTGTACTGCGCCTTCTCGCTCGCCGCCCGGCTCGATGTTCTGGCGGCGCACCCGAGTATGTGTCAGTCCACGCAGCAAATACGGGGGATGCTGGACATGCCGCATACCCTGCGGCAAGTTGTCCTCCGCCTGGAGTCTGCTTCTGGCCGGGACGTGGACGCGACCGGCGATCGGGATGCGTTCTTCCAGCTTGCACAGAAGGCGAGCCGTCTGGAGGAGTGGTATCTGGAGCAGATGAAGAGTTGTGATTCTGGACCGACCTCTCCTGGGACCTCCTCTGGCATTGACATTCCGGATTTCTCTTCCAGTGGTACAGCGCCGAAATCCAAGAGTTGGGGACATGGGCCACGCACACGTGCTGGGACGAACCGGCAAGAGGCACCGCCCATTTCCGAGCTGTTTGCCGAGTGTGGCTCTGACCTGGGGCTGGGGAACTTTTCCTACGCGGAGCCATTCGATTTTCTTGAGATGAACGATGGCTGACGTGCGCTGCTAATTCGGGATGCGGACACGGAGGTGGGCTGACCGGACACGGACACGGAGTGGAGATCTTGTTCGGCCCCGCAGCCAATCGTGCCGACACGGACACGGACACGGACACGGACTCTCACGATCACAACTGAGTCGGAGTACAGCATCGGAGATTGCACAGCGCACGCAGCTTGCTTCGCCACAGTCATCATGAATTGCCAGAGAACTCTACAACCATATAAAGCCAACGAGATGTCGCTCTGCTCCATGCCTCTTCTTCATTCACGGCCAGTCTCTTCGCCAGATCTCGATCCCCACCCCAACTCATCAACATGCCGCCAACGCTGCTCAAAGTCCTGTCCGTTTGGATCAAGACCTCTGCCATACTCGCCCTTGCTGCACTTCCCGCAGATGCGGTCGAGACGAACCCAGTATACTCTCCATGCCCCCTGATCGGAGCATACTACCCCCCTCCGGTCATAACCCGAGAGATTGCGTCGAACCTGTCCGGCACCTTCACCGGCTACTTTGACAAACTAGTCCACGACGGCGGCAGCGCCGACTTTGGACCAATCTCGCCAAACACGACCTCCTTCGCCGTCGCATTCTTCTCCGGCTCCGACACAGCATCCGGGGACTCCACGTTCTTCGAGTACTACCACACTGCTCCGTGCGCGTCGTCTCGGAACAAGACGAATGTCGACCGGGACACGCGATTTCCCGTCGGCGACGTGACGATGGTGTTTACCGTCTACTCGTGGCTGGTGCGGATGGGCGAGCAGTGGGACGCGCCGATCACGAAGTTTCTGCCGGAGCTGGATGGGAAGGTGAAGAATATTCCCTGGAAGGATGTCACGATTGGGGCTTTGGCGGGACACATGTCCGGTCTTGCACGAGAATGTGCGATTTACCCTGCCCGTGTCGTGTAGTTCAAGGCAAGCTAACGTGTCTCAGCTCATGCTTGCTCTATTGCCGAGCCGTGCTCCCGGTCCGGTCAGTCTCCCGAAAGATCGAACAGCAGCGTGTCACTGACAGACTGTTCATAGCATTTCTGAGCAAGATTTCCAACGCAACGCCGCTATTCCTGCCGGACACCACGCCCACCATCTCTTACACGTCTTTTCAGCTTCTCGCTTTGGCAATGGAGAGGGCCAGCGGCGGGGCAGGGGGCAAGACTGCCAGCTTTGCAGATTCTCTCCGGGAATCTGTGCTGGCGCCTCTTAACATGACGCAAAGCGCCGTGTTGAGTCACAACACGGCGAATATCTTTGGCGGCCGCGGGCTCAATACATCGCAGCACGGCGAGCCAGCGTAAGCAAGCCCCGCGACCCGGAATCAAGGACATCTGCTCATACCCACCCCAGTGCGCTATCCCTCGTCTCAACGACCCGAGACCTCGCCCGCGCCGGCCGCGCGATGCTCTCTTCCCGACAGGTCTCACCGGCCGTGACCCGGCGCTGGCTGCACTCCCACGGTGACACGTCCAACCTGCGCAACGGCGTCGGCCGCCCCTGGGAGGTGTACCGCGCAGGCGGCTCTGCGATATCGCCCATCATCGACGTATCGACGAAGAGCGGTGCGCTCGGGCCATACGCGAGCTACTTTGGCCTCGCGCCGGACTTTGACGTCGGGTTCGCGATTCTTGCCCACGACAAGGCCGTGCCGGAGCGTGGGCTGGATCTCAACGTATACGTCGACGTGGTGAGCGGCGCGCTGGCCTCCCTTCAAGGCCTCGCCGCCAAGCAGACGGCGGCGCGGTACGCCGGCCGGTACGGGGCCGGGAACGGCAGCACGCTCGTGGTCGGCACGTCGAAGAGCGGGCCCGGCCTCGAGGTCACGACGCTCGAAGTCGGCGGCGTCGACGTAAAGGCACAGACGGCCAGCAAGATGGGCATCAAGCGGGGCGACCTGGACTACAGGCTGTACCCGACAAACGTCAGGGACGGCGGCCGGCACCAGTTCGTCGCCGTGCTGCAGGACAAGGCCGCGCCGGTGGACATGGGGACGCCGACGTGCATCACCTGGCAGGAGGTCGGGGCGGTCGAGGCGGCGCCGTTGAGGTTTGTGTTTGAGCTGGGCGAGGGGGGCGTCGCGACGGCCGTGAGACTGCCGGAGGGGGACGTTGGTTTGTCCAAGACGGGGTGAGCGCAGATGCAGTTGTATCCTTGCTCCATGGCGTCCACCAATACCGCATCGCCATGATGATGCCCAACGTACTAACTACAACTTGGACAAGACAAGATGCCCAACTACGTACTACAGCTTAGACAAGACAAGACAAAAAACAAAACGGACTCGCTGCAATCATCCACTGAAAGAGAGTGTGCCACCGCCAACGCCCAGCGCCGCGAGGCGTCTGCCTCATCCGCATTAACCTCACCTGACCACCCCCCCACCCGCAGAACGCAATGACTCGGCCCAACGCCGAGCCGGCGCGGGCACGCACAGAGCGTCTGCATATGCGTGTGCCAAGGGGTCCTGGGGTCCAGGCCTGGGCTGCGGGACGGCAGCTGCTGGGTGTGGGAGGTGCCGGCGGGCGCGGCTTTGAAATGGGGGATGCCGCCTGTGGGAGGCTGTGACGGGTTTAAAGGGCGCCCCCCCTCCCGCTGGATTGCGGCATGCTGCATCGTCCAACTTGCAAGATCGAGACGCCCCGCGTTCTCGTCTCACTCCGGAACCCGTCCCCCCTCGTTGCACGGCCTATCCCGAAGACGCCCGCGCTGCTGGAACCCCGACAACGCCGCTCGCGCCGCACAACATGAGAGTCAAGACCGCCAGAGACGACGACGACGGCGGCGGCGACAAAGACTGGGTGAGTCTCGAGCCTCGCGATCCCCCATCTGCACCCCGCGGCCGCAAGCGCGCGCCCGTGCCCAGCCCAGCACAGCACAGCACAGCACCCGTCCCATCTCGCGCCCCGGTTTTCGTCCCATCACAGCCCCCCAGATCAGACCGTCCGATCCGGAGGAGAAGGGTCCAACCCGTCGAGCGTTGCGTCACCGCGGCTGCCGCGGAGTGGGCCGCAGAAAGCATGTCCGCCTGGGCGCCCAGCGCTCACAGCCCCGATCATGGGGGAGCAAGTTCCTCGTCGCTCTCGACGATGCTGCATGCGGCTTGGTAGTCATCGATTCGCGACGAGCAGCGGCTTACACGGTTGCAGGCGCGGCGCTACATCCTCGACCCGCTGACGGCGCCGGAGCCGAGCCAGGAGACGGGCCCGGGCGCGTCGCACGCCCACCGGCGCCGCGCGGCCTCGCCCCCTTGGCCGGCGAGCCACGGGCGGCCCACGGCGCTTGGTACGAAGGAGGCGGCCGAGGCGGAGGCCGACGCCGACGCCGACGACGGCTCGGGCTCCAGCGCCGCGTACTCGTATCCCACGCCGCCGTCTTCGGCAAGTCCCACCCGCGGCCGTTTCCACCACCACCGCCTGCACCCCTCCAACCCGTTCGCTGCCGCGGGCGCTACGTCATACCCCCATCAGCAGTTCCAGCCGTCGCTGCTCGACACGCACGACGAGGAGGGCCTCGTCACGCCCCCGGGCTCTCCGCCGCAAACCCTGTCCCTTCACCGCCGCGACGCTCTGCCGATTCTCATCGCACCGCCGGAGCAGCAGCAGCAGCAGAAGCAGCGGCACCAGCACCAGCAACACCAGCACCAGCACCAGCTCCAGCAACACCGTCGCTACCCCAGCGTGCCCCTCGCCGGCGCCCCGTCCTGGGCCGACGCCGATCCGGACCATCCGCGGCGCCCGCGCAGCAGCACCAGCACCAGCACCAGCACCAACACCAACACCAACACCAACACCAACACCAACCTCCGTCGCCAGCCCTCGCTGCACCAGCGCTTCCCCGGCGACATGTCCCACCGGCCCCTCGACATGCTCAAGGCCGACGCCCGCGCCGCCGAGCGCCGGCCCCCGCGCCACCGCAAGCGCCTCTCCGAGACGGACACCATCGACGCCCTCGACACCATCGGCGGCGCCTACCACCACGGCGGGCCCTTTGACGCCACCCTCGCCAGCCGCAACCTCGACGACAAGTACTCGCCCGTCGCCGCCGTCCGCGCCTCCAACCTCGAGGCCCTGCGCGCCACGCCCCGCGAGAACATTGCCGACTCGCTGCAGCGCCACGTCCCGCTGCAGGGCGTCGCCTCCGTCCCCGCCGGCGCCACGGACCTGGCCGGCAAGGTGATGCGCTACGCCGAGGGCGCCGACCTCATGCGCGAGCCCGACGCCCCCGGCGGCGCCTACGGCCGCTGGCCCGGCGTCGCCTACCACCCCGACGACCTCAAGGGCAAGGGCGAGCCCTCCTTTACCGTCGAGCGCGCCCTCAAGGCCGGCGAGCACCGCCGAGGCGAGGAGCCCGGCCCCGACGCCTACGAGATGCAGCAGCCCGGCCGCCGCCGCCGCGACCCCGGCAAGCTCGCCCCCGCCGTGCGCCAGCGCAGCGCCAGCAACGCCGCCGACGAGGCGTCCTCGAGCGGCGCCGCTTACGGCAGCGGCGGCGGCGCCGGCGACCTGCAGCGCAGCCACTCGACGGGCAAGAAGATCAGCGAGGGGCTCAAGCGCCGCTTCGGCAGCCTGCGCCGGAAAAAGGCGTCCGCCGAGGAGGACTGATGTTTGTGCCATCGAGGAGTTTTGGCGTTTTGTCGTTTGGACGCCGTACATGGCGTGGGCTACTACGAGTAGTAACGTGAGAATAAGGATGGGTGGGTTTGGAACACTGTAATTATGGGCTGGACTGCACTGGGGTTCTGCCGGATTGTATGGATAGACACGGGTTCATGTAGAAGGATATTGGGAATCGCCTCGCACCACACTGCTGCCTCGTTGGACCTGCCGATCCGACACATGACACCCATCTAACTAGACCGCACCCCTATTCCTCGTTGTGCCCATGCCAAGTCGCCCCAGGCCTAAAAGTACGCCACGCCATTCCACCCCAGCACCGCCTCCAGATCCCCCCTCAGGTCCGCGACGGCCTCATACCCGCCCTTGCTCGCGACCTCGGTCCTCTTGGCGGCCCCCAGCTCGCTCCACCGCGCCAGCACCGCGCCGTCGACGACGGCCCGGCCGGAGCTCGCGGCCGTCTCGACGCCGACGCCGACCTTGGCCTGCGCGTCGGGCTGGCGGTGCGCGCGCGCGTGCAGCCCGCCGTGGGGCACGAGCGCGGGGAGGAGCTGGTTCGTGACGGAGAGCAGGCGGCGGTACGTGGACTCGGGGAGCGGCGTGAGGGCGGAGAGGTGGCCCGACGGGGAGGCGAGGAGCAGGATGTGCGGCTGCTGCCCGTGGGCCGAGGGCGGCTGGTGCTTGGCGGCGGCCGACGGGGAGGGGAGGCTGCGCGGGAGGAGGAGCGTCGAGGTTGGCGGGTTGGGCGTGACGGAAAAGGTGGTGCGGTGGAGGAGGAGGTGGCCCTGGAGACTCTTGGGATCTGCGGCATGTCAGCGAACGTACTCGTCATGTGCGCGAAAACAGGGGGCGCCAGGGGGGGGGGGGCACTCACGCTCAGGGTTAAACTCGAGGATGTGCACATCCCCGTCCGCATCCACCGCCACCATCGACAGGTCCTCCCCGTCGGGCAGAAAGTCCGCCACCAGCAGCGGCAGGCTCCCGCCGCTCTTGCCCAGCACCTTGAACGTGTACGGCTCCTCCGTGTAGCCCGCGAACCACAGTCCCTTGAACGAGTCCGCGATGAGGCACAGGCCCGTGCCGGGCAGCTCCCGCACGCTGGCGACGTGGCAGTTCATGTCGAGGAACGCCACCGGCAGCAGCGAGCCGTCCTCTTTGAGCCCGCGCACCATGCACTTCTGGCCCTGCGCCACGAGCATGAGGCCCTGCGAGCCGACTTCCGACAGTGCCGTGACGCCGCCCCTGGGTATCTCCTCCTTGGCCATGAGCTTGAGCCGTCTGTTCGTCTCTGGCCGGCCTGGCTCGGGGATGACCGTGACGATGTCAAAGACTTGCACCCGGCCCCTGGTGGGCAGGTCTTCGCCCTTGGACAGCGCCGTGCCCACCGCAACCAGCATCCGCCGCTCCCTTGTTTCCTCCGAGACCTCGAGGTGCAGCGTTCTCATGCTCTCGATGCTCTCACAGGCCTCGAGCTCGAGGCTGTGAATCACGGTCCACGTCACGGGGTTGATGAGCTTGAGCACGCCCTTGGGCATGGTGGGCTGGAAGCTCAGCGTCTCCTTGGCCCACTCCTTGTGGTAGTCGTCGTCGCGGGGCAGCTCAAACGGCTCCATGGTTGAGCAGGCGGCAATGTAGGTGCCCGTGGGGTGGTGATACGACACTTTGCCGACGTCGCTGTCCAGCGGAATCTTCTTGACCGAGATGCCCAGGTCCGTAAAGTTGGTCGCTTCTGGCAGCTGCGTGACCCTCGCGATCCCTTCCGAGTCGGCGTAGATGAAGCCTCGATCGCAGCCTTCGGTGTGAAAGGTGCTCATTCCGCGCACCCCAAGACCCTGCAGTCCGATTACCCTAGGCGCGCTCCTGCTGCTCTTGAGGATGAAACTTGGCGACGGGCCCGGGAGAAAGACGGTGCTGTAACCGCCGACGTTGGCGCAAGGCCGGAGCGGGACGAAACGTGGCGGTTCGGTCGTTTCTTCTTCCGAGATGTCTTCGGGTGCTTTGGCCAGGGCAGCGTTCGCCGCCTTTTTGAAGAGCAGTGTTGCCGCCAACGTTGACGCGGCCTCGTCTGCTTGGTGTCGAACTGGCTCGTACAAGGACAGGTCATCTGACGAGTGGCGTACCTAGAACCGTCAGCCGGGGTGTAAAAGTCTTCTCGAATCGGACACTCACAATTAGGTACGGAGTTTGTGAAACGGCGTCGCCAAGGTCTGCCACCAGAATTTCCGCGACACTCTCGCGACTTGCCCCTCTCCGAGCAGTGTAGTCCGCAGACAGGAATGGAGGAATGGACGTGAGGCACTCTGCCACAAAGACGGGTTCTGACAGGTTAGGTAGCGCATAAATCTAACTTCATTAGATTCCGGTCCCTCGCGGTTCGTGTTCATCACTCACATGTAAAGCCCCCGAGGAGCTGAGCAAGAACATCATAATCCTGTCTCCAACCTCTTGCCCCTTGTCACCAAGAGACGCTCGAAAGACGCCTTGACTATCGTTGTACAGGCAGCCAGCCACCCACTTTGTGGACTGTATGGCGCCATCAGTCTTGTCCAGTTCCTCGAGCTCGTTGTTGCTGTCGATTTGTGCAATAAAAACACTGCCGTCATCGCGAATCAGTAGCAAGTATGGGTCAACTATGCTCGCGCTCAGCACTCTTGGCTCGGCGCCGGTCTCTTCATCCAGCATGGGCAAGATTTGTGCCAGTCCAAGGTCTGGAAACAGTCAGCAACACGGTCAAGCACAAGAAATCCCCCGAAAGCGCTCACCTCCGTCATAGCACCGAACCTCGGACTTGAGAACCTGGATGATCCTCATCTGCTTCCCCATTGTACCGGCCTCCACCGTGAAGCCGGCAGCAGGCTCAAACTCTGTCTCTTTCAATGTCTCGAATCCTGCTGCTGTCAGGGCGTATACATCAGATGTCTCGTACCCGTCCAAGTCGACTTTGGCAACAATCATGTACTTGTCATACTGGCCAGGAGTGTCGTAGTCTTCGCCCACGGCGACGCTTGCACCCAACGACTTTGGCAGTGGCTTCTTGGCGCACATGGTCCAGAAGCCTCTTGCCTCGGGGAACTCGAAGCGGCCGACAATCTTTGGCTGGATCTGCCGGTTCAGGATTGCGATTGAGCCTGCACGCCCTTGGCCAACGGCACAAGCAAGCTGGAGCTCAGCCGAAACACCCTTTGCCAAAGTCGCCTCTTCGCTTCCGGGGAGAAATGTAGGGCTGCCGGACGTAAAGTCCATTATCGGGGCGATACTGAGCAGGGTATCTTGAATCCTGAAAGTCAGCTCTCCTAATTTCGTCGTTCCATTGGCAGCTTGTGTCCGTTTAGCCGTCTCGGTGTCGTTGCCGTACAAATCGTCGTCTTCGTCGTCATCCAAATCCAAGTCGTCCACATCCAACCCCAGGTCCGGGTCGAGGAGCCGCGCTTTTTTCCGCTTCTCTTGGCTCTGCTTCCTCGACCACCCCAGTACGACGGAGTCGTTGGTCTCGCTGCCTAGGAAGAACGAATTCTTACCCAATCGAGAGATGCAAGACACCCTACTCTTGACCAGATTGCCGCCGTTTTCCGGGGACACCAGCTTGACGCTGATCCCAGATACCGTGCGGCCGTCAATCTTGAAGCAGACGGTGCCGAGCCGGCCGTCATTGAGAATCAGTAACAGCTCGCCATTTTCGATGGAAAGGTGCTCGACCGCGCAGCCTTCGAGGCGCAGGTTCAGGCCCGACTGATCAGCCAGACTAAACGAAGTCATCTGCTTGGCCATGTCATTGACAGCCACACCATTGGGTTTCCCTGACTGGTCGATATGGATCAGCTCGTTTTGTCCCACCAGCAGCGCGCCACCCATGGGTGCCGGCAACGCGACGACCTTGAAGAGATCCTGCGGCAGCCCCGTCACGGAGAGAATGGTGGTCGAGGCTCTCTGTTTCAGGTCTAGCGTAAAGACCTTGTATGAGAGATGGTCCTTGAGACCCAGGGCGGGAGCTGGGGCTTGGCTGGAAGATAGGATTCCAAACGTCGGCTCCCGGTATTCGTGCAAAAAGGCAAGATGCACCGGATGGAGCAGGGCGGGATCTAACAGCGGCAGACGCAGGACAAATGACGGGGTATATGCCGCTTCTTGCCTGTCGACCTCTCCGTTGGTGACGGTGGGCTCCTTGTTGGGCCGCGGCCCGTCCAGATCTTCGTCCCAGTCACCCATCTCCAGATCCTCCTCGGATTGTGCGAATGGGAGGATGGCGAGGTTCCTGGTGCCAAACTTGAATGCGGCACATCTGCTTCCGGGGTCGGCTTCGAGGTAGTTGACGTATTCCCCAACCGACGATTCCCAGGGCGCCCCTTGCAGCTCGTCCTTTTCGTAGTAGTGGATCGACGTCGTCTCGAGCGTGTTTCTCTGGGGATCCCACTCGGTCAGGCACATCTTGGCCGCCTTGTACGCCAGCAGCAGAGCCTCGCCGCCGGACGCAGTGTTCTTGGCCTTGATCCTGGCAAGCCCGATGACGGTGCCCATCAGCGGAATCTCTGCGACGAGCACGAGCTTGGTGTTGGTGGTTCGGTCGGTGCGCACGAGCATCGTCTCGCCGCCGAGAAAGGACGATTCGAGGCCATCGTCGTCGTTGGCGCGGCGGTCGAACTGCGCCTCGGCCTTGGAGGACTCGTCCTGCTGGTGCTGGGGGTCGAACTCGGCGGAAATGGACTTGGTCGTGAAGATCTGAAGCAGCGAACCCTTTGCGACGACGAGGTTGCTGGCCGAGGCGGACGTGAGAGGCAGGCTCAGGGAGTGGGAGACGGCTGAGGGAGCCGCGAGCTCGGTGTATACTTGCATGTTTGCAAGGTCATTATTCCGCCACCCTCCGAGTTGAATTGGTCCTGCGGCGGTCGATTGGAAGCTTTGCGCCGGGGGAGGGATGGGCTGGTGCAATTGTCGCGACCAATTTGGAGCGTGGAGGCTGGAGCATGGAGCTTCTGCCGAGACGGATCAACCAACTGCCGTGCGCCGAACATCCTCCACCTCCACTCCTCCTCGGCCTTGCATCACAGACTCTGCCCCATTGGGACGAAAACAATGGCAGTATGACACTCTGCCCGTTGGCAATTGTCGCCATGGCGCACATCTGGGCACCCAGCTATGTGTAGCATCAAGCCCCGTGCAGAGACAAGCGGCCACACGCATTGGAGGTGCCATGCTCGATGTTCCAAAGCTGGAAATACTTCATCGGCTATATCCAGGCTGTCAGGTGGCAGGTCCAGGAACAGATTAGAAATAAGGTGACAACGAAAGGGTCCAGTTCTTCCCGCCCGGTTCATCAATTTGAAGTCAAACGCTTTCTTTTCCAACGCAAAGAACATACCTAATGATGCAACGGAGGGCGGACAGGTCTGAAGCGGGCTGGTGTCGATAAGGTAGCCTGTGACACCAACCGGGTCGGTACCTTATCAATGCGCTGCCCAGTCAGGCGCTGTCCGCTGTCTGGACCCCACTGTGACCAGTTCCTGGAGCGCCCACAGCTTGGCCCCGGGGAGGTGGCAGCCATCTTGTAGTCCACGACAACTACGAAGTACTCCCCTGCGTGAGCGAGTTCCTCATAATCATCATCTATATCTTCACTGATCCGTTCCCGTCGCTGTCGCTTATAATAGAGGAGGAGGAATTCGACCTGCTCTCTCTGCCGCCACGCAACTACAAGGGAGACTACGAAGTACCTCATTACCGTTAGGCGCATCTATTCACGGGAACCATGGAGATGCTTATTACTTACTCTATATTCTTCCTTTACCATGAGAAAAAGGACAGTATCCTGGTCAGGTAAATATTCTTCTTATTTAAGGGGTATACGGATTGGAGGATATAACGGGCAGTGGAAGTATTAAGCAAGCAAGCAAATAAATATGATGATTCTCATGAGAAGAGGAATAACAGACATGCAAGTGATATCGCATCGCCCTGCCTCGGTCTGCAGAGATGCGTCACCTGTGAGTGGAAGTGGACTTCCGTCTCGGCAAGACCCGCGGCAGAGCCCGGCCCCCGATTTGCATTGCCTCTTTGGGTAGCACTGCGGCGCCGCTACGGGGCAGATCTCGGGGCCTGGAGCGCCAGACAGTGGGTCCAGCGCCGGTCCGCTGGAGAGAGTGCCGGGCCGGTGCAGCATCCCAAGCGAGGGTACAATCCGAGGAAGCTGTGTGGGCAATTTGTTAGCTCTCATTTGTTGTGTCGGCGTTTTGATCTAATTTCCCTATACAATTTCCTCATTGAGTCTCTTCAATTGATTGAGTAATGCCCTGTCGTCAGGGTCCCTTCCAAGCTTGTGGAGTAAGGATGTGGCCTCTTGGTATACCTCTGTCACGCGGGCAGGCGGGTGTTGAGACTTTGTCTTCGTCCATTATCTCCTTTCTGTCTTTCTCTACGTCCGAGTCCTCGTCCACGGGGTAACGTAGTCTCCATCTGCCTAAAGATCTTCCTCACCATCCCAGAGGTTCATTTCGTCGATGAATGTTTGATCTACACCCTTCTTTCTCGTAGCTTTCTGCAGTTCTGCCATGCGTTTTTATGAAAAGCATCCGCCAAATATCTGTTTTTACTTACTCTTAAAGGCGTCCTTCGCCCTTGCCAGGTGCAATGCGCCATTTGTCTCGACCTCCGTGAAAACATGTGCATCTAGAGAGGGTTCCGCTTATAAATCGTGCAGTATTAAGTTCCCGCTAACACCAATATATGGTACAGCTCTAATCTACTGTTTAGGGGTTACTCAAGCTCTAACAGCTTCTATGCAATGTTCACGGAATTATTGTAGGACGGCGAGAAGTGGCTTGTTTGCCCGCTTATATAAGTCTTGCACCCGCAAGATGGCTTTCCACTTTCCACTCGGCATCTCAAGACTGAGATTTGCGCAGATATCGCTTAGACGACCGAATAAGAGAACTTCTTTTTCCTCCATTGCTCTCTGCAGCTCTCAATCTCTTACACTGGGCTTAACCGGCGCGATGCTCTCCCAAATTATTCGATTTACTTTGAATGCCTCTATGACCATCTCCGACCGGGCATTCCTGACCCTTCGTCAAGATGTCGCAAAGGCGGGGGCCACCAGCCAATATTTCGGCTACTCAACGCAAACCCAGGCATCGGCTCTTCCCAAGAAGAGACACGAGATATCCTGGATCATCCGTGCGCATAGCCATTTATTGTGCATATATCACTAACTGACATCGTTGCTCAGAATGGCCAGATGGGCAAGACCTGTTTCAGAGGTCGTCTCTCTCCGACGCATTGAATGCGCTTTCACAAGGCGATGCAGCGGACTTGCTGGTAGAGTTGGACGACGCCGTACACGAAAACTTGATGGCAGCATTGCATGCGCCAATTTGCGAAATTGTACGTTTTGACCCGAACTCACGTTAAGAAAGTCCACTGATAGTTGTAGGTTGCGATGAAGCTTGTCGCCAACGCACCCGTTGCGGATGCGGCGTTTCGCAAGTCGATGCACAAGACATATACCGACTGCTACAGGATGCAAGGATTCACAGGAGGAGACTGGGGCTTCTCTATCAACACGAATGCTTCTGAGGGTAGAGCCTTATTTCCGACGCAGTGTGAGAGAGTTGATAAACAACAGCGAAGACTAGCTGTGTACTACCTCGGGTGGGAAAGCAGAGAGGTTTGACCCCCAAAGACTTGCCATTGACTTAGACCAGCTGATAATTAATCTACTGACGCAGCTCCACGAGGATGCAGGGAAAACGGCCATATTTGCGGAGGAGATGGATAAGTTGGGACCATGGATTGGTAAAGGAAGCGGCGCATGGTATGTCACGTTTAGGAAACACGAGTAAGATAAGAACAAAGCCAATTTTTGTCAATGCATGTGAAATGACTGCATAGGCGCCGACTTCGTGACAAATATCCGCTTGTCCGTGCGTTGCCTTCACAACCTCGCGTTCAGGAGTGTCCCGAAGCAAATCGTCACGGGATCGAGAATCTCGTGCTACGACGTATTCTCCCAGAGACGTGGCTATGCAAGGAGGCTCCCTCGTAGTCAGCGGTATCAAGTCAGCGAGGGATATGGCAAAGACTATATTCAGGTCGTAGGACTCACTGAGGGACCTGAAGATGGGACCTGGGACGCCTTGCTGGGAATGCAGATGGCGCAGCGGCGCCCGGAAAGGACAGCGAAAAGACAGCATTGCCTCGGGCTTGCGCGGTATGACCTGTGATGATGGAAACGCAGCCGGTTATCACATGATGGTGGCGTAAGGAGTGACAATACAGTAATACGCAGAGAGATGCGGGAGGGATCGAATATATATATATGGTTGGGATGTCCACTGCAGGTGGGTTCTGAGGTGAGTTGCGTCCGTTTCCGTACAGGTAACCGCTGACCTGCAGGCCGTAATTGAGTCCACTATCCCCCATGCCTGCTCTCTACAGGGATGCTGTAAATGTTGTTGCCGACGTAAGGTTATGATTAATGACATAACTTAAATAGGGATTGAAAACGACATACATATTGTCGGATGGGGCGTCGGCAATTACAGGTTGCAGCACCATCCAGGGTATGGGGTTGGGTCACTTCGTTCTCCTTGTTTCTGGTACAGTCGCTGTCTTCAGATCTTGACAATGGCAGATTTAGATATTTTTGTTGAAACATCGTATCGCTCGTTCTATTCGCTTGGCAAAGATCACTCAGCTTGTGAGGGCTTAAACAGGTATTGCGTTGTGCGCGTCAACATTGCATGTGCTTTGCGAACGGGGTACCATTTGACCGATGCCGGGCCCGCTTAGTCCGCAGTACCTCTATCAGGCTGACCCGAATTGCCGAAGTACCTACCAGTACTCAAATGACTTAAGGACGGAGCGCCTAAACCCAAAAGGAAGTTTACAGGGAGTTTTGCAAAGTGCCCCGGCCCTCCATAAGCCGCCCCGCCAGATCCTGAAGATCCACCACCCAAGTCCAGACACGTCAGGCGGTCTCTGGAACCCTTCTCTCTCATTCTCTCTTCTGATTTCCCTCCGCCTAACACCGAAATCATGGTGGAACAATCTCCTGCCGCCCAGTCGCCGCTACGGATCGGTACCCGAAGATCAAACCTGGCCGTCGTCCAGGCTGAGGGTATCCGTGACAGTCTGCAAAAGATTGCACCCGACCGATGCTTTGAGATTGAAACACTCCACACCCTTGGCGACAAGGACAAGTCTACGGCGCTCTACAGCTTTGGAGAAAAGAGCCTATGGACAGCCGAGTTGGAGGATAAGCTCACTTCTGGTGAGCTGGATGTCATCGTGCATTGTCTCAAAGGTGAATCCACTACTCTTCTCTCTATCCGTGTTGGTGAGCGATCCTTTAACTGTCGACCAGATATGCCGACCAGGCTTCCCGACTCGTGCGACCTGGCAGCTATTCCTCTCCGCGATGATCCCCGTGATGCCCTGATAGTCAAGGCGGGCCTGCCGTATACCGACTTGAAGACGCTGCCCGAAGGCGCAGTGGTCGGCACTTCGTCGGTGCGGCGCTCGGCGCAGCTTCGCCGTCTCTACCCCCATCTCCGCTTTGCCAACCTGCGCGGCAACGTCGACACACGCCTGGCCAAGGTCGATGACCCCGAGAGTGAGTATACCTGCATGGTCATGTCTGCAGCTGGCCTCGAGCGCGTTGGCCTCAAGCATCGCATCAACCAGTACCTGGGCTCAAAGGACGGTGGCATTTTGCACGCAGTCGGTCAGGGAGCGCTTGGCCTGGAGATTCGCAAGGGAGACGGCAGAACCCTGGACTTGCTCAACCAGCTGGTAGATCAAAAGTCTACTCTCGCCTGTCTTGCGGAGCGGGCTCTTATGCGTACCCTCGAAGGCGGTTGCAGTGTCCCGATAGGCGTCGAGACGGAGTGGGTCAGTCAATCATCATATCTTCTGAGGATGAGAGCAATAGTCGTCAGCCTTGACGGCTTCCAAAGCGTCCAAGACACCATTGATGCAACGGTGCAGACCGACGATGAAGCGACAGCACTCGGACACGAACTGGCTGCAAGACTTGTGAAAGCAGGTGCAGATACAATTCTGAGAGAAATCAATGCCGACCGACCATCCAAGGACTGATGATATTACAGTCGTCAGCTACGCATGGAATGCCCCCTCCACTCCATTTAGATGACAGATACTGTCAGTACCTAGTGTAGATAGACGTCTTCGTAACCCGCCAGGTCCCGATAACTTGGCCTATGCTTGCCGGCTTTCAGACTTGGAGCAGCTTTGTTTTACTCTAGTATCCCATCTCGGACCGCGTCGCCCTCCTGCACCGTGCCCTGCACCCATTGTTGCCATCTCGTAACGCGTGTCTCTTCGACTGTATCTCACCCCCGAGTCCGTCCAGTCCTAACTCGTCGGTGATTTGAGTATATGCCGTTTATCAGAAGTGAATATATCACCTCCAGCCACGAGTACTACTGCATCCCATCGAAGCATGAGACTCATTAGGCTCTGCTAGCGTCGCAAGGACTTATGGGTAACTCACCCTGCATCAAACCGCTTCAGCCACCATAGACCGTTGAATCCATATGGTTTCTTCCTAACTACTTCATGGAGCTTGCTCTCTTCGTGATCGTGGATCTCGCGGCGCTGAGCCTGGCGACCTGGCGCACGCTCGCGTGACCCCACTGGCTTGTGCACGGGCTCTTCAAGAGGCGTCCTGATCTTGTAGATCAAGTCTCGTGGTGTCATTCTTCTTTGAGCAAGGGAGATCGTGTACCGGGACCCATCGCATTCGTGCTGGCGCACTTGACGCTTTTCGCGGTCATCTCGGGCACACGTGTTGGAAATTGCTGGGTGCGTTAGAAAGGAGGTTAATTCCATTGTGTGATGACGATACGGGGAGAGGACTGGCCCTTGACGTGTAAGTAAAGGAATGCGACATATTGACAAAGCGAGACAGTGTCGCAAAAGGTAACAAGCGACTGGTACGGATGCAATACCCTTGATCGAGGAGATGACCAATGACGAGAAAGAGGTACCGACGAGGATTCCAGGGAGTCGGAGTCGGAACTCGATTGTAAATTAATCCCACGATGTGTCTGAACCGTGGCGTTGGAGAACGGGCTTCCCGATGGGCGTTATTTCAGCTAGTAACTTACGAGTACGGAGTAGTTGAGGCGCTTGAGCGCCATAAACCTGGCCGAGACTGGGCGACTCCACCGTTTGTCATCTTCACAGGGCACCTAATCCTCAGCCTCATTACGTCACTCGACAGCTCGGCCGGCACGCAGCTTGTTCCCACCTCGGGCAAACCAGCTGCTGACGCCTCTCCCCTTCAACAAACACCATACCAACTCTCCAGCACCGCAACAGCCGACTGACAACCGCAGCGTCGCCCATCATGGCCGACGCCGGCCTCGTGCAGACCGGGCTCATCTGGGTCACCTACGCCGTGGCCGTCGCCTTCTGCCTGCTCGCCGCCATCATCACCGCCTTCACGTGGCAGACGCCGCGCGACCGCTCCGCCATCGTCAGCACCGTCGCCATCGTGTCGCTGACGGCGCTCCTCGCCACCGTGCTGCTGCTGCCCGTCGACATCGCCCTCGTCTCGGCGACGGGCGCGCCGGCCCTCGGCGCCAAGAAGGGCTGGGCCACGCCCGCGCGCGTCGCCGACATGCTGCTCACGCTCGAGGTCGTCTACTACGCGCTCTACAGCCTCGACGCGCTGCTGTGCCTCGTCGTCATCCCCTTTGCCTACTTCTGGTACGAGGAGTACGACGAGATCGAGTTCGAGGAGGAGGGCCGCACGTGGAGGAGCCGCTTCTGGGCCGCCGCCAAGTACACCCTGTTCTTCGTCGCCCTGGTCGTGGTGCTCTTCCTGCTGGGCTTCTTCGTGCCCGCGGCGGGCGACGCGTCCAGGGCCCACTGGGACCTCGACTACTTCAAGAAGCTGGTGGCGCAGAACCACGGCGAAAAGGCCCTCACCTTTGCCCTCGGCCTGCTCGTCACCCTCGGCACCCTGCTGTACGTCGTGTACACGGGGGCCGGCCTCGCCCTCATGCCCATCTCCTTCATCAAGTCGGCGCCGTCCATCTCGGCCCCGCAGCTTTCCGCGACGACGGCCTCCCAGCTCGAGCAGAACCGCGAGCGCCAGCGCCAGCTCGAGATGCGCAACGCCGGCCGCGAGGAGGGCATGTCGCGCAAGGACAGACGGGAGCTGGACGCGCTCGTCAGGGAAGAGCAGACGCTCGTTCGGCGCGAGCGTCTGGCCGCCGAGGCGCTGGGCGAGGGCAGGAGCCGCGTGTACCAGGCGTGGCTCAAGGTCTGCGCTCTGCTGCGGCCCGTCAAGATGCTCGGTGGCATCCTGCTCCTGGCCCTCTCCCTGCTCATCTGGGCGTCCATGTTGGTCACGGGCATCGACAAGGCCAAGAACTCGGTCTGCAAGCAGCGATGCGGCTACATCCTCGGCCACATCCACCTCTTCCAGCCCATGAACTGGATCTTCGTCAAGGCCGCCCGGGTGTTCCCCGTCGACTACATCATGATGGCGCTCCTGGTGCTATTCCTCTTCAGCAGCTCCATATCGGGCATCGCCATCGTCGGGATCCGCTTCCTCTGGATCCGCATCTTCCAGATCAGGCGGGGCCGCACGGCTCCCCAGGCACTCCTCATCGCCACCGTGATGATGGCCTTGGCGATCCTGGCAATCAACTACGCGGTCGCCATGCTCATCGCCCCCCAGTACTCCATCTACGGCACGCAGACGTTCTGCGCCAACGAGCCCGCCCACCCCGGCGAGCAGCCCGTCTGCGAGCCCTACTCGGACAGGATCCGGCCGTGCTCCGAGGCCTTGGAGTCCAAGCACGCGCAGGACGTCTGCACGCCGTCGGCCATGTCCACGTTCCTCAACCGCATCACCATCACGTGGCCGTTCTTCGGCATCGTCGACTTTTGGGCGCAGTTCGCCTTCCTGGGCGTGTTCCTCATCGTCTTGGTCACCGCCCTGTTCCACACGCCCAGGGTCAGCGTCGCGGAGATTGACGAGGACGCCGAGGCGGATGAGGAGGAGAGCCTGCTGGCGTCGACGGGACGGCGGTTCGGCGCGACGTGGCAGGACGTCAGGGGCAAGGCTGGGGCGAGCAACGGCGCGGGTGCCAGGAACGGAGGAAGCTCGTCGGAGGCGTGAGCAGCAGAGCACGCGCAGATTTGTTACGAATATTCACGGTACGGGTAGGGGGTGGGATCTCGGTCGGCTGGTACAAAAACGGGAATGGATAGTGGGAACACGGGTAGTTTGGCAACGGGAGTCCGTAACGACGTACGGACAGGCATAGCATCTGGTTTGGGCCTCGGTATACATAGGGCACGCAGCGTTTTTACATGAACCCCCTCGAAGCCTAACCGCAAGAGACTCGCTCACACCATGACAACTCACGACGCCCCCAGCGCCACCCCCGGCCCATGCTCCTTCTTCCCACTCCTCGTAAACTGCACCGCCCGATGGCCCCTCTCGTCAAAGCCCGCCGCAGGGCCGACGTGCATCTCGCGCCAGCAGCGCGCGCAGTAGGGGTCGCCGTCGCAGCCGAGGCAGCGCAGGGCGGCGTCCTCGAGGCAGACGGTGCACCACGAGTCGACGTCGTCGTCGGTGTAGGCGGTCGTGCTGGCGAGCCGCTTGCCGGGCCGGCCGCCGGCGGGCTGGGACGTCGGGACGGAGGGGAGCACGGACGAAGGGGGGGTCGGGGCGCGGAGGGCGGCCATGCGGGCGGTCAGGTCGTCGAGGGTGGTGCCGGGGTGGGAGGGGGGTGTCGAGGGGAGGGCGTCGAGGTTGGGGGGGAGGGATGGGAGGTCTGGCGGCTCGTCTGCGGGCTGGTGCCGTTGTTCTCCTTGGTCTTCCTGTGGCGGGCTGTCCTGGCCCAGCGCGGCGTCGACTTCGGCCTCGTCGCGGAACCTGGCGACCACATCGTCCACCTCCCTGCTCATCTGCTCCCCGTCCGAGTCATCCGAGTGGCCCTCCCCGGGCCCCGTTCCGTCATCCCCCGGCACAGACCGGGATAGCTGCTCCAGCAGCGCCTTGACGTCCTCGTCGCGCGGCTCGCGCGGCGCCCTCTGCTCCTCCGCGGCGTCGACGTCGCCGAGGAGCTCCTCGAGCGTCTGGTCGTCTGTCTCGAAGAGGGCGTCCACGGCGTCGTCCCCCGGCCCCTCTGGCTCTCTCCCTCCGCGTGCTACCATCCCATCGTCATTGCTTGGCGCCTGGCCGGATGCACGCTCGTCCCTTGCTGGCGATGACGCGGGCGATGCTGCATGCTCGCGCAGGGACTTGAGCCGGGCGGCCAGCGCGTCCTCCCGCGTAGGCGTCCTTGCGCGCTCAACCGCATCGAGCTTGACTCTGGAGACGGTTATTTAGCTTTCTTGTTTCGGCCCTGGACGGCGCAGGGCTCGTACTGCGTCGGGGCCGGGCGCTCGGGGGTCGCGCTGGCGCCGCGCAGCGCCTGGAGGCGGTCGAGCAGCGACCTGTCGATGTCGTCGGGCATCGCGGGCCCGGGGATGTGTCTTGCTGAGGCAGGCTCGGAATGGCCTACGCAGCGCTCTGCATGGGCTGGGGCGTGTGACCGAGGGCGACTGGGCGAGACGCGGATGTGAGGGATCGAGGTTCATGTCAGGTGAGTTGACGTTGGAGCAGCTCAGGTGGGGATCGATCTTGGCTGAGTGAGGTTCGCGGTACAATCTTGTTCCAACTTCCAACCTCCGCGATTTCTCCCCAACAGCATCGCGCCTCGTCTTGCGCATCACTCACCAGATGAATCACATCAAGCATCCGGGTATCATTTTACGACTACATACCGCACCTCACAGACACCTGGCGCGCATGGCTAGCTCCCGCCCTCCGGCCTCAGCCAGTCAAACGTATCCAGCAGGTCAAAGCTAAAGAACTCATTCATGTCCGCCGAGAAGCCCATGCCCTCCGCCGCGCCCGCCTGGTCGTCGTCCTCGGCCGGGTGGTTCAGCGTCTGGTCCAGCACGTGCCTCACCACCCTCTTCACGCTCTGGCAGATGTCGCTGTTGGGCGCCGACGGGCCGACCCAGTCGAGGAACCCGACCAGCAGGCTCAGCTGCTGCACCATGCTGGAGCGCGTCACCGTCGCCGGGCCCGAGCCCGAGCCCGAGCCCCTGAGCAGCTCCAGGCACAGCACGCCGCCCGCGGGCGCGGCGTACGACATGACGAGCCACTCCGAGTCGCCCTGCAGGCCGTGCAGGCGGTCCTGGTGCGTCCAGAAGATGAGCGTCAGGGAGACGAGCTCCATGCTGATCTCCAGCATCTGCGAGGCGGGCGCGTGACCCTCCTTGGTCAGCAGCCGCTCGATGAAGAAGAGGTTCTGCAGGTGCTCCAGCCGCACCAGGATCTTGGAGTACAGCGTCGGGCCGTCGACGGCCTTGTTCGTCGTGTCGTCGTCGCGGTAGACTATGCACGCCGGGAACTGCGCGATGATGCTCATCTCTCGCTCCTTCAGGTCACTGTACGCCTGGTCAGATCGGGCCCGCGACTTCCGGGACGGGGCGAGGCTTACAGCAACGTCTCCCTGCCGCCGCACGCGGTGGCCTGCAGGCAGATGTCCAGGATCGAGTCCCTGACGACGGCCATCATCGTCCTCGCGCGCAGAATGGTCGTCGAGTAGATCTTCCCGCTCGTGCTCCAGCCATTCTCGTCCACTGTCCGGTCCCCCGCGGCATCGGGATCCGACGGCCGGTACCCAAGCAGCTCTTCGTCGCTCATGTCCAGCGGAAGCGGCGTCGAAGCAAACCTGTAGCTGAGCAGCGGCGGCCGGCCGGCAAACGTTGCCAGCACCTTGTCGATGTTGAAAATCACCGCAAACAGCCTCCTTTTGATCTGTGCAGATATCGAACGGTCGTGTGCATCCCGTGAAACAGAGGCATGGAGGCCCAGGAACGTCGCCAGGGAGACTGCCTCGCCGTGTATCCTGCAGTGCTGCACGCCTGTTGCGCAACGTCAGTTCGGTGGGCTTCGGCTCGCCGTTGCGAGAGCATTGCTTACTCGTATCGCCGTATACTATTGATTCCAGGATGCTCTGCTTGTATACAGTATACAGCAGCTGCGTGTTGGCGCAGGAGGCGTTTCTGCAGATATCGATGCAGCTCCTCGAACTAGCCTTGTACTTTCGCATGAGCTTCTGAGGGTCGCTCCCACCCAGAATCCGGCCTTCATCCTTCGTGATGCCTTCTGGCAAGGCCACTGCCCCGAGCGCCCAGTATGTGAAGAGGATCCCGAGCGTTTCCCATCGCAGGTTGGGTCCGGAGAAGCTTCGGAACCATTCCTCCGGGTCTTCGTAGTCTTCTTTCAAAAGCCTTGAGCTGTTCCGGCACAGAAGTAGAGCCGTTTGCGCCAGGCGGTCTTGTCTCCGGTCGCCGTCGAGGACGCTACCGAATGACGCCCATAGGCTGTCGATCAGCCGCGCCGCTGCCAGCCGACACCATCCGTCGTTGGGATTGACGTGTTTCTTGAATAATAGGTAAGACGCTTCTTTATCCGGTATGCTGCGGAGAATGCACAGGGCCGTCTCGTATGTCTTGTCGTCCAGCATCAGCCTCGGCCGCTGGCCATCCACGCCCTCTGCTTCGTCCAGGGTGGCAGGCGTCCCGTCCGTGAACGGCAAGCTATTCTGCGCTTCCTGTATCACAGCAGAGAAGCTCGTCGCCCCGAGGTATCCAATGTTCCATTCGGACTGCGGCGTGAATGTCTCTGGTGAAGCGGTCCCCGGCGAGTGGTGCGGCTCGACCAGCCCGGACGACGGCGTCGACGGAGATTGGGCTGCCACGGCACGGCCCTGGATCAGGTACACGCAGCTACTTGAGGTGCCGCCGCGTCTGCACCTGGAACAGACGGGGATTCGGTGGTCACAGGCCACCTTGCGCTTGCGACATGGCTCGCACGCCTGCTGTCGGCCGTTGCGACGCCGAGGGGCGCCGGGCGGAACGGGAGAGCCGGAGTGTGAGGGCATGTCGGCTCAGACTGCTGCAGCTTCGTATCCTGGTATAACTGTGCGCCGGCCCAATTACGTCTAACAGGAGGTCGAAGACTGTTGCAAGAGGTGAGTGGGTGGAGGAAATGGTGGTGTAAGAGCTCGGCGCTCGGCTTCGGCGCTCGGCTTTCGATTGGTTGTGATGAATTAGACTCACCTCGTCAACCGGAACTCCCTATCCACCGTTCACAATTATTTTGGACAATTTGAGTTTTGGCCTTCAGAAGGGACGTTTAACGGAGTTGACTTTTATTCGGCCTCTGTATCTCTTGATGTCCGGTCCGCTCAAGGCCAGTTTGAGTTGTCAGACATGCATGGCGAGCCTACTCGGGAAGATATCCAGGATTCTCCTTTTGAGCGGCACAATTGCCTTATTTCTTGTGCGTTTTGGTGACCTACCATTGAACACTTCCCTGCTTATAGACAGTATTATTATTTCAATGCCGCATCCGTTCTATCTCTCAATGCCATGGACACGTGCTGCTCAGTCGGCGCGGCGCTCGGCAATCGGTCGCCTGCCCTTCCACCCCCAACAAATACGAATACGTACAGTCCGCACATGCTGCCAGTCTCAGTATAAAGTTAATGATTGTTCTTTAAACGGTTGTTCTTATACTTGTTTGTAACGACTTGGTGCACTTCTTCACCGGCCAGTTGCGAGCTCATCATCTCTCGCGCCATGTCAGCCTCCGTCTCAGCCCGAACCGACGATGGAGCTGTCAAAGCAAAAGACCGTGTAAACGAGAAAGACGGCCACTCGAATGAGATAGGTCCTGGAGATTCATCAGAGGCTCAAGACCCAGTCACAGATGATCCAGATGTGTGCCCCGACGGCGGTTTCGTGGCGTGGCTACAAGTTGCTGGCTCTTTTGCGCTCTTCTTCAATTCATGGTTTGAGCTTCCTCACAGGGTGCGATAGTACATCGCTAACTGAGTCCAAGGGGCATCATAAACTCGTTTGGCGTGTACCAGACGTACTACGAAAATGTCTCCCTCAGGGACCACTCCGCAGACGCAATATCCTGGATCGGGTCGACGCAGTCCTTTCTCCTGCTCATTGTCGGCGTCGTATCGGGTCCCCTATACGACATGGGCCTCTTCAGAATGCTGGTCATGTCCGGAACCGTGCTCATTGTCCTGGGCTTCATGTTCACTAGCCTCTGCCAGAGCTATTGGCAGGTGATGCTCTCGCAAGCCGTCTGCATTGGGATGGGCACCGGGCTCCTCTATATCCCATCACTCGCACTTATTCCTCGCTACTTCTCCAACAAGCGTGCGCTGGCCGTCGGAATTGTAACGTCGGGCAGCAGTCTCGGCGGGGCCATCTACCCTCTTATATTCCAGGGGCTAGAGCCGACAATCGGGTTTGCGTGGGCTACACGGGTCATCGGATTCATCGCGCTTGCAACATGCGGCTTTGCACTCATTGTTTTCAAACCCCGGGGGAAGCCAAGTGGCAGGCAGTCGCTGGTTGACTGGGACGCCTTCGCCGAGGCACCATATCGACTGTACTGCGCGGCCATGTTCTTCAGCTACGTCGGCTTCTTCGGTCCCGTATTCTATCTCCAACCATATGCCCTGAGACACGGGCTCTCTGAAGGAACCCTGGCTCTATATCTAGTTGCCATCCTCAACGCTGCCTCAATCCCTGGACGCATTGTGCCGACATACTTTGCAGGCAAGGTCGGGCCCATCAACACGATGCTCATAGCAGCAGTCTGCTGCACCGTCGTGACACTCTGCTGGATCGCCGTGCAGACTCCAGCCGGGAACGTGGTTTTCGCCGTCATGTACGGCTTTGCCTCGGGCGGCATTATCGCCATGCCGGCTGTGGTGTTGGCGGCGCTGACCAAGGACATGAGTCGACTGGGGACGAGGATGGGGATGGCGTCGGTGATTAATGGCTTTGGCTCACTTTGCGGCACGCCTATTGGGGGAGCAATTCTGACACATACGGGGAACTACTTGGGTGTTCAGTTGTTTTGTGGGATGGCGATACTTGCTACCGCCGTGTTGATGGTTGCGCTGAGGGTGTCCTGGGCTGGGACGACGTTGTCCGCCAAGGTGTGATGGATGAGGCCACTCTTTGAGCGATAACTGCCAAGCTGCACAGACAAATTCACAGTAAATTATATACGTCCTGTCCGCATTCGCACTTCCGTCTCGTCTTCCGAGCCGAAGTAAAGGATAATCGCTGCCCGAAGTGAAGGATCACCGCCGCCCTCGGAGCTCGGAGCTCGGCGTCATTTAGCAACCCGTTGGATCCGCCTCTCCTCAGGTGTTGATCGCCTTTATAAATAGGAACTCCCTCGAAATTATCTGGTTGAATTGAATACGAAACTTGCCTTTCGTCTGACTTGTCATCCAACACGATGGACATTGAAGCGGCTCGAGGGTCTGCCGCAGATGCTGTCACCACCCTCAACGACAAGCTCTGGCCACTCAACCAAAAGATCCACCAGAACCCCGAGCTTCTCTTTCAAGAGCACATTGCACACGATGCAATCTCGGGGTTTCTCGAGGATGAAGGGTTCGCGGTGAAGCGGTCTGCCTACGGGCTAGATACGTGCTTCGAGGCGACTTGGTCGACCGTCGATGACCAAGAACCACGACCCGGGGTTCGCACAGTCACATTCTGCGCCGAGTACGACGCTCTACCCGATGTTGGCCATGCTTGCGGGCATAATCTGATCGCTACTGCATCCGTAGCCGGCTTCGTGGCGCTGGTCAGGACTCTGCACGCCACGAAGACGAAACCAGCGGTGCGAGTACGACTTCTGGGCACGCCCGCCGAGGAGGGAGGCAGCGGCAAAGCTCTACTCCTCAAGGCCGGCGCCTTTCCAGAGTTCAGCGAGCAGAGTCCCGAGATTGCCGTCATGATGCATCCCGTGTCCCACTGCTCGTTCCAGCTCCAGGAGGGCCTGCCACCATCGACAACAGGGTTCGCCGGCTTCAAGTGCAACGCCGCGCGAACGTTCATTGTCGAGTACGTCGGTAAATCCGCACACTCGGCAGGCGAGCCGTGGAAGGGGGTAAACGCGCTGGATGCAGCAGTGACGGCGTACTCGAGCATAGCCATGGTTAGGCAGCACATGCGGGCCGCGGAGAGAGTGAATGCGATCATCGAGCATGGGGGTTCGTCAACGGGAACCATCCCCGACTATACACGGCTTGCAGTCGAGGTCCGAGCATCGACCATGAGGGAGCTCGACGTCTTGACGGCCAAGGTAGACGGCTGTCTCAAAGGCGCTGCTGGCGCCACGGGATGCGACGTCACGATCGAGGAGCCGACGCCCGTCTACATGGACATGCGAGTCAACGGGCCCCTCTGCACCGCATACGCCGACGAAATGAACAGCATGGCCGGCACGGAATCCGTCGTGGCCCTGCGCGACTACCGTCGCGGCGTGTCGACCGACATGGGCAATGTCTCGTACCGGGTGCCCAGCTTCCACGGGCTCGTCGGGATCCCGACGCCGGGCGAGTTCAACTGCCACGACCCGCGGTTCACGCAGGCGGCGGGCACGGAAGCGGCATATGCGGCCGCTGTACGGAGCGCCAGGGGCATGGCGATGCTGGGCTGGAGGTTCGTCGTTGAAGATGACCTGGCGGCTACGGTCTCGGAAGACTTTCGTCGCGTGTAGGGGACTCATTGGTTGGAGCCTAAGGCGTCGAAACCCGGGGACAACGACTCCTGCCCCGCCATCGTGCACGCGTCCATACTCCTACCAAATAGCTTCATACTACGAAGTACATACGCGTTCAGTACCTTTTGCGTGTCGTGTTGTGCCTCCGCGATGGTCGCTGGCCCGAACGTCCTCGCCGCCGCCCGGCACGTAATCGCGTCTCGCTGCAGCGAACAGCGCCGCAGTCAAAGCACGCCGCAGCGCGGGGACGACAAGGAGCCCAAGCAGCGGCCCGTCTCGATTCGCGACGCCGCGGCCAAGTACAAAGTCAGCAGGTCCGCCGTCGCCAGGGCCATCGACCAGATCCTCACGAAGCACGTCCCCCGTCCGCTGGGCCGCCCGCGGTTCCTCAACGACGACGAGGACGCCGGCGTCGTGGGGTACGTGACGTGGATGTACCGGAACGGCACCCCGGCGTCGAGGAAACAGGTAGAGGAGGTGTGCATTACCCTTCGGCGGCGGCGGACCCCGGAGGCGCTGCCGCCCTCGAAAAACTGGTACGGGCGCTGGCTCAAGGAGCATCCTGAGCTTAGTTCCTTCGTCCCGGCCCTTCCAAAGGCCAGGAAGGAGTACGACCTTTCGGAGGTTGCCCACCTCGAGGCCCCATTCGTTACCTGAGCCTGAAGGGCCAACGCGGTCATCATCACGTCCGCGACAACCGAAATCGTCATTGCGCCGGTGCAGGCACCCTAGAGAGGGACTGCGAGAGATCTGAAGGAATGGCGAGGCAATCGATCTGAGTTGTAGTGGCGGCATCGATTGGATCTGCCATCAGAGGCTGGAACAACGGCACAGGGCGTTGCTATGCTTCCCTTGTCGCGATAGCTTGAATGGAGAGGGAAGCGCACTTCAACTACACAGTACCCACGGAATGCATCATGTCGGCTTTCCAAGCAGAAATCGACAGAGCCAAATTGTCACAGGCTTGCGCCCGACCAACAACGTAGCTCATAAAGGTTGAGCGCTTGATATACGCCACAATGCTTGTGTCTACCGCCGCTGTAGAGGAAGAATCTCAGCCAGGGCCAGGCTTCAGCATGTTCAATTAATATGCAACGACCAAGATTGCTTGTCAGTGAAATCCCGTGCCAAGACGCTGTGAGGCGCCCGCTGGTTACGGAGAGGAAAGCTTGTCTCGATCATCTCCTCGGAGTCCGAAACACCAGCCGCAGGGAGATCAGATCACGGGGCACCGACACGCGGCGGCGTTGGTCGAAACAACTGCGTGGCTATCCCTCCAGAGAGACGGCGCCCAGGCCAGGCTTCCAGCGAGGCGAAAGCGCTTCCGCCAGACCCGAGGACGTGACCGCCGGTGTTTGCACTGCCCTTGGCGCTTGTTTCGCGGTGTGGATGGGATAAGGTTGCACAGCCCGCCAGGTGCATCATGTGGTTGGACCCAGGGCAACTTATACCCTTGTACTTCGTACCAACCAACAGTCGTCTACTCGTACGAGTACTCGTACGGACCAGGCAGTCTTCTGGAAGTTCGTTCGCAAAGTTCTGTTCCACAAGTCGGGCCCGACGTCAACTGCCCCAGGGGCGGTGGCTCAGCACGGTGGGGGGGGGCGGCTAGCTTACTGCGATCTGGTGGTGCCCCAGACGTCGATGCGCTCCTGCGATGACACCTACCTAGGTAGAGAGGTAGGCTGCAGTTTAGGTCTCACGACGGCTTGACGCAGGGGTCACTGCATAAGGTAGGTACCTTATGTAGAGGTCGCGCAAAGCGTCGCGATGCAGATCTAATCTCACCACGATGCAGATGGACAGCGATGCCACAAGAGTCGCCGAATTAAGATTAACAAACTTGGGGACGGCGTCGGGCGTCGGGCTCACCCCTGGCACTGTCCACGGGTCCGTGCCGCATCCGTCAGCCGTACCAAAAGTGGCCCATCAAGCCCATTTCGCGAGAGCGTGATTCCCGCTGGGGCACTCTCCCTCCAAGGCCCCACAGTGCCTCGCCACTACGTCCCGGCGAGGAAAGGCCGTCTCCAGGGTCTCGCCCAGTGACCTCATCCCCCAGCACTCTGCGGCTCTGCCTCCCATCGCCACCAGCCGCCTACTCAGCTCCGGGGCCGTCTTACATACTGCTCCTTTGCGCTGATGAAATCATCGTCGGATAGGTCGGCGGAGCTCTTCTCTCGCCCTTCTTGGCGTGCATGCATTCTGCCCTGCCCGATGCGAGCGACTGTTGGCAATGATTTGGAACCCGAACGCTAAAACTTACGGAGTACTCGTACGAAGTAGACTTTCACTGGCCCATCCTTGCCTCCTCCACTGCCTTAAGACTGCGCTTGCACCCTCCTCCGTCTTGGCTGCGACACCACGCACGACCTGACCCGACCCTCGCTCTCCCACGCCACCTTAATCACTCAATCAATCGCGACTGCAGTTTGCTCGTTCGGTTACACAGGCATCGGCACTTGACTGCTCAGTCAAAGCATCGGTTTCCACTCGTCGGTCGCGGCTCGCGACTCCACGCACCACCACAATGCGGTTCGACTTCGCCCTCATGGCGGTGTCGCTGTTCAGCACAGCGGCCGCCGGCGTAATCGACGGTCCCCGGGACGTCGTCAGGTTGGACATGGCGGCACAGCAAGGGGAGCAAGATCTGTACAAGCGCAGAGGAGGAGGTGGCAGCGGCGGTCGAGGAGGTGGTAGCAGCGGTGGTGGAAGCAGCAGCGGCGGTGGAAGCAGCGGCGGAGGGTCGCGAGGTGGTGGCAGCTCCGGCGGCGGCAGCTCTGGCGGCGGCAGCTCTGGGTCGTGAGTCGCTCAGCCACTACTCCCTGGCAGTCCCCAGGACTAACATCGATATCACAGGCGCGGTGGAAACACTTCCCCCAAGTCCAACGGCGGCGGCACGTCGCGCGGGGGCACCGGTCCTGCTCCCAGGTTTGGCGGCGGCCGCTTCTACGGCGGAGGAAGCTCTCGACCCTACCGTTCCGGCGGCATCAGCCCTGCCGGCATCGTGCCCTTCGTCCTCATCGGTGGCGCGCTGGCCTTTTGGCCGGGAGTCTGGCTCTACGGCGCGCACATGTACCCCTACAACTACGTCCACCACTACCACAATGCCACCACGGACAAGAACGAGACGGCCAAGGTGCTCTGCGGCTGCGCCGAGAACGAAGTGTGCGGCTGCGACGAGAACAACAGCACCGCCTACTACGACGACCTCCTCGGCAACGGCAGCTACCAGGCCCTCAACAAGAGCGTCGTCAACATCGGCACCTACAAAGGCGACAAGACCATCCTCATTAACGGCACCCTCCCTAACGGCACGACGGCCGACGGACCTGATGACGATGATGGCGACGAGGACGGCTCTTCCTCAGCCGGCCTGGGCCTGCGGAGCCTGGTCGAGGCGGCCGGTATCTGGCCCGCCGTCGCGGCTGTCTTGGCCGCTGTTTTCCTGGCTTGAGCGACTATTCTCACTCGCTGCTTGAGGCGTTTCACATCTGAGTCCTGGGCCGTGTATGATTGTGCTTCGCCACGAGGCGACCGATACCCAAAGGCGCGGGTGGACGGGTTTGGTGAACCGGGCTGTTGGCCTGGACACACGAGGAGCGTTGCTTTTTGGGTTGAATGTTCTCATCTTTGAGCACCATGTATATGATGGCCATGAAAGCAACGGCCTGGCTGATAGATTGGATGGCGTCCAGCCGCCACAGCCATAAATGTATTAGACACGTCAGAAACGCAACTGTTGAAGACACTACCGCGTCAACGCGCAAGCATTTCCCGTTTCCACTACAGAACCGTGTTTGCCTGCTTTCTGCAACATTGAGGAGGGGTCACTGCCTGTGGGCAGAGTTGGTCGTAAACCGCGTGATGGCTTTGGACAAAGGGTTGGGGGGGGGGGCTGCTCCCACCTGTATAATACACCTGGGGGCATACCTATGGCCCTGTTCTGGTTTTATGCTGGGCCGTTCTTAGCGACATGATGATTGCTGGAGCACGAGGTCCAACGGCATACGGCCAGCAACTCTGGTCCGGATGAGGTACATAAATTCAGGTACTTTCTATTGTCTCCTCCTCAAAGGGACAATAATCAGTGAAGGCCCATTGTTGCATGCGGTTCTATGACTTGTTGCACGCCCCGCCTATCTCGGGCAACTGCGGCGCGCGAGAATGGCACCGCGTTCACGA
The DNA here is from genome assembly GCA_003945565.1 of Tolypocladium inflatum. Lineage (NCBI taxonomy): Eukaryota > Fungi > Ascomycota > Sordariomycetes > Hypocreales > Ophiocordycipitaceae > Tolypocladium > Tolypocladium inflatum. Next base: position 501,065 of record QEPE01000013.1, read on the forward strand.
CCTCTAAACACCCAACCTTTCTGCATACAAGGCTCGCGGACATTTGTAGACCAGAGTATGAAGGCCTCTCTTAGAATGCAATTCATGCAAGTCAAATCCGCAGCGACACAATCTGATCCTTGCCCTGCGAGCAACAGAAATCAGAGCAGTCTACGACACCTTGGAGACCGCGTAGCCTCACTAGAAAGAAAAGATCGAAGTCACCGAGGGACAATACTTTAGAATAGGCTGTGGATGAGGCGCGAGGACGCATTCGTACTCCGTACTTCGTACCTTCAGATGAATGGGCCTGGAGACCGGTAGGTCGGCAGAAAGAAAAACCCTTCCAGGTGCCACGCAAATTTTGGTGTGAGGCGCAGTTGTATTTTCTTCTTCAACACCTGCGCACGGACCACTTGGTGTGGAAGCTAAGCTGACTCAGCAACTCCAGCGTGTTTCCGCGACTCCAGCTCCTCCCCACGCACGCAACAGGCCACCTTCGTACCTCCTCATCACGCCCACGTCTTCATCGCCACACACCGCGCCGCCGTTTCCTTCGTCAAGCCGCTCACCAACCGAAGTGCTTGGCGGCCGCCATACAGAGAATGATCTAGGAGTCGCCCGGACTCACCACGCCGTGGGAGGAAGCTGGCGAGAGGAACGCGACCGAGGGCAAGCATGGCGGAAGAGAACGAGTTCTCGTCCAAGGACGACAGCGCTTGGAAGGCGCAACACGCCGCTGATGAGCGCGAGATTGCGCGGCTTCTGGAGCAGAGCCAGGAGGGCGGAAGCGGTGGACTGACTCTCGACGACACGCCTTTCGACCAGACCAACAAAGCCGACGATGCGCAAGACTTTGAGGACATCAGCGACGATGACCTCCCGGACGAGGAGGAGCCTAGCGCAGGCACGTCCATCGAGATGCCAGGCCTCACCGATGACGGCGGCACGAGCAATGACGCAGACGACCTCTTTGGCGAAGGCCCATCTTCACCTACCGATCCCATCCTCGGACCCCCGTCGCCAGCGCCCCATGTGCGCGACGCCGACACTGCCGACGGCTCGCATCCGACAGACGCAGGAATCAGCTTTGCTGACATCAATTTCGACCCGGATCCTCACCTGAATGGGTCTGCGAACCAGGACCCTGATATTCCGGCTGCCGCAGAGACTGTGGAGGACCTCTTGAAGGCAGCGTGGCCCGCATTCAAGAAAGGACACGTCCTTACATGGAGCGAACTGCTGCCGCCGAAGAAGGCAACCTGGAAAGAAAAGAAGCCTGGCAGGAAGCCAAAGCACCTTGTGACGAGCAAACAGACCCTCGAGATGGGCAACGACCAAGAGAAGCAATTCCGCATTCCCGGGGCTGCAATGGCAGGCAAGCGTGGATCGCACGAGACTTTGGTGGCGGCGCTGGTACACTGCGACAAGGAGGGTTCTGCCCGCGATGAGTACGTGGTTCAATTCGAGCTCGACCATGATTCAGACTCCGAAACCATCAGCGGGTTCACACTTCGAGACATTGAACTCGCGTGTGAGGACTGGAATGCCCGTATCGAGGCTGTCGAGGCAGAGTTTCACGCCCGCCAGGCTGCCGAGAAAGAGCTTCTGGCACGCAAGCGCCGGGTTGAGGATGAGCAAGATGACGAGTGGGATGCCGAGTTTTTGCTCGATGCAGCAGATGAGCCGCAACCCCGACCCAAGAAACGCAGGGTCATCCAGTTTGGACTCCCGGAAATACCTCGATATACCGCGCCCTCTTTCGACAATTTCGAAGAGGCTACCCGACGAGGTGCCAAGCGTGTTCATCTCGACGTATCCGACCCTCACCTCCTTCTCGAGACAGACCTGCCACACCCTTCCAAACGACAGCGCCTGGACTCCAAGTCCAAGCGGACGGGAAAAGGCAACATGGGCCGCGACCTTTCTACGCGCTTCAACCTTTCCAATGACGAAGCCTACGAGCTGCTCAAGGAGAACCACCAGAGCAAGGTCCGCGCCACTCTTGGAAACATTTCCGTAGAGCACAGCATGCCTGCCATCAAGCTCACCTGGCCGTACTACAAAGTCAAGCTTTCTGGTACTACGGATGAATACCACCGGCCCCGCTTCCGTTATAAGAAGTTTGCTGGCCACGCCCTCAAGTTCGATAAACCGCTTCACCACAAGAGAAAGCAGATGAAGGGCAAGGCGCACGAAGTATTTGTCCAGTCAAAGGATCTCAGCATGGGTGATAACTCCTCAGCTGTGCTCTTTGAGTACTGCGAGCCGAGACCACGGGTTCTTAACAACTTTGGCATGGGAAGCAAGTTGATCAACTACTACCGGCGCAAGGATACCACCGACGAAGAACAGCTCCCTAAGCAGGAACTGGGCGAGTATCGCATGCTCCTGCCCGAGGATCGGTCTCCGTTTTCACTGTTTGGCACCGTCGACTCGGGCGAGACCGTCCCAACCTTGCATAACGAAATGTACCGCGCCCCGGTATTTAAGCACAACCCGAGAGGCACCGACTTTCTCGTTATCCGCAACACCACTGGCATTGAGGGCTCGAGATGGTATCTCCGCAGATTCGATCATATTCATGTCGTCGGACAGACATTCCCTTCGGTGGACGTGCCAGGACCTCATAGCAGAAAGGTCACGAACGCGTCGAAGAACAGGATGAAGATGCTCGCATTTCGCATGATCCGACACAGCCAGACGGACAATTGCCAGCTCTCAGACATCACCAAGCATATCGCCGAATCCACTGACACCCAGAATCGGCAGAAGCTCAAAGAATTTCTCCAGTACGACAGGGACAGTGGTGAAAAGGGCATGTGGCGCCTCAAGCCTGCGGAGGTTCTGCCGGACGAGAATGCCATCCGGGCGATGATCAAGCCGGAGGAAGTCAGTTTACTCGACGCCATGCAACTTGGCATCAAGGAGCTCGAGGATGCCGGATACGACCCTCGAAACGCAAACATTGACGATGACCAGGTGGCCGATGCCGAGGCTCCCGATGAAGAAAACGAGGTTGTTGATGACGAGGCAAGCAAGATCACCAAGGGAACCAAGAAGCCTGGGGAGAAGTTGGAGGAGACACTCGCCGACAAGATGGCCCCGTGGAAGACGACAAAGGCCTTCATTGACGCGTGCGCCCAAAAGGCCATGCTGCAATTGCACGGTGAAGGTGACCCGACAGGCCACGGGCTTGGCTTTAGCTTCATTCGAACGTCTATGAAGGGCGGATACATCGAGGCTGTCCAGGGCCCGCTCGCCACGTCGGCTGACGCCATGGAACGTGAGAAACGCGCGAATGGCGGACACGCATACAACGTCAAGAAGCAGCAGGCCATGTATGAGGAGGGCATTCGGGAGATCTGGGACAAGCAGAAGTCGACACTATCTGACCCGCAGGAGCACGACGACAAGGATGTTGCAGTCACTGAAGACGAAGACGACCGGTTCATCACAAACGCGGCCGCGACGCCGGCGCAGTTCGACGAGGGCATCAGCCAGATTAGCGGCTTAACGACCTCGACAAGCCGGCACCAGAAGCGCAAGATCTGCATCAAGAGACAAGTCCAGATGGCAGACGGCACCACCCAGACCCGAGACGAGATCGTTGTCGACCCCGTTGTCATTTCGCAATACATGAAGCGGCGCACGGAAGCCGACCTGGAACTCAGAGAGTACGTCATAAAATCCCTTCGTTACCCGGGCCGCACCAAGCCTGCACCTCGGATCTGGAATCGTTTGCCGCTATCGGTCCGAGTGTTGCACAAGTGGGCATGTCTTGCGAGAATGTGCCTTGCGTCGAACCATCGGCTTGGCTTCCAGGTGCCAGGCTCCGTGGTTGACACTATTGGTTTGGAATTGAGGGCGCCTGCTTATGTGTATCTCTCTACAGCATCTACAGCTCCCGGCCTACGGGCAATGCCGATCATGACCGTCTTGCAAACCTTAGGTAAGGCTCGAACCCACGAGGTCGTTGTTACTTTCACTTGCTAACGTGTCGCGACGCAGAATCAAAAAGGAACTTGAAAGACTCGAGAAGAACAAGGCCAGGCGACAAGCCCGAGAGCAGCAAAAGGAGCTCCACCACAAAGCCAACACCGGCGATGCTAGCTCTCCTGGGCCTACCGGAGTCGACAAGGTGCCAACTGGAACAACCCGCAAGTGTGCCAATTGCGGGCAGGTTGGACACATCAAGACAAACAAGAAGTATGGTTATCCCCACGTCCCCCCCTCCCTCCTTGTCTTTTGATTGGTGGCGTGCGCTGGAGCCGGAGGATGAGGCTGGCCGAAACGGGCGCAAGAAGCAGCACCCGAATGTTCTTCGTCGATTGTTACGTGAGTCGGATCAGGAGGCGCGCAAGGAAGACAAGCTGCGAGTTGCTCGCGAAAAGGTGGCCGCAAGGGAAGCCCAGCGAGTAGCCAAAGAAGCCGACAAGGCGAAAGCGTGTGAAGAACGGCTCGAGAAGGAACGCCAGCTGCAAGAACGAAGAGAGGCTCAGAAACAGGAGAGAGAAGAGCAGCGGCAAGTGGCGCTCCGTGAAAAAGAAGAACGGCAGCAAAAGCCACTTCGACAAAGAGAGGAACGAGCAAGACAGCATCTCCTAGCCGAAGAGGAAAAGCGGAAGAAGCGGGAGGAAAAGGAGGCGGCCAAGCCCAAGTTCCGATACGGACCGCTCCGGCTATGAAAGCGCACGCTACCGCCCATGCTAGTGCTTCAGGGCACTTCGTTATCTCTTTTCGTTCACATCACTGAATCATGAACTCTGCTAACGGTCTGATCTCTCAAGGTTATGTCCTCTGCTCAACGGCACGATGAAAGCAGACAATGGCGCCGCGGAACACGGTGGCTTTGGTAACTACAATGCACCGACCGGTAGTGCGGGTTCACCAAATCTATGAGAACGTCGATGACGTGAGACGTTTAGAGATGAAGAGAATGGGAATGTTTGCAAGGAGGTGCAGCGCTGGAGACAGCGTGGTTACTATCAACGTGATGGGGCCGTCTACAGCGGTGATTTTACCGTTGCTTGCTTTTTGCGTTTGAAGAAGAGTCCGAAGGAGGGTCGAGGAAGACAGGCTGTCCTGCCATGGCAGATTGAGGACGGAGGACGCTGCGCCATGGATGGCCGGCTCAAGAGGGAATGTCCTTGACCGACCTGCTACAGGGACACAGCAAGGAGCGCGGAAAGCATGCATCACGAGCCAGATAGCACGCAGAAGCGGTATCACAAGGCCGGCGTACTGGAGTTGAGGGAACATGGTCATGAGGCAGCCACCTAATACGCTGGTTTGCGGCAGCCAGGCATCATGACGGCATAAAAACGGAACTGGTTGGACCTTTGAGAATGGATCCTAGGTTGAGCAAAATATACCCTACATTGTTATGACAACGGTGTTACCTCGTTCGTGTGCCCGCGGAGAGGCAAAGTGAGGTTTGAGCCGACAACTGCACCCGTCCATGCTAGAAGCTTGTCACTCTTCTGTAGGTGCAGAATCTTGGCTCGAGTCTCGACAGTCTTGGGTAACACAGCCACGAGCTGGGATGGCATGGAATCCCTGCCGCCCAGTGACTGCGGCACAGTGAACTGGGCTTTCAGCAGAGACGGTCTGGACTTGACGTCCCGAGTCGGTCATCCGAAGGCCAACCTGTCGCTTTTTGTCCCCGAATAAGAGGAGACTTGATGGCTATGGGCCTGTATGGTATAATGGCAGACTCAATAGCAATGGACCTAATATCTGCAGAACGACGGTGAGTGAATCAGCTGCGGCTGCCTGGCGGACCCCGTTTGCAAGGCGGACCAAATGGAGGCACGCGTGCCGTTTGACGAGGCGACATTCAATGCGCTCGCAAATGGACGGCTGATGTCATATCCAGTGACTCGGATGCCAGGCAGTGACGGGGCAGAGTGAATGTTTTCTGCAAACCGGTTCCGCGCAAACATATAAGGGCCGTCTGCTCCCCGTTTCCAACTCTGACCTTTTCTTCTTCATTCATCCTCGCAGAGTTTCCCTTCAGCCTTCAACTTCACCTCATACTCTCTAACTACAGTCTCTCTTCCAGTCCTACAACCCTTTTTTTTTTACAGATCTACAGCAACGTCAGAGGTTGAGTTGTGGCTGCCACCAAACCTCGAGATTCCCGAGTCGAGTGCAACTGCCACTGAGCCAGTCTGGCCAGCTCCGTTGTGCCAATGGGTCCGAGGTCCTACCGCGATGCTCCTCGGTGTTGACACTACCATGGATGGCGTTGCTCATGCCGAGTACATGGGCGTGCATCTCGTGGCACCGTTTCGCCTTGCCTACCAACGTCAAGTCAGTTACCTGCACTCAATATCGACGGCCTCCGTCTAACCAATGTACAGCGCGATTTGATATAACGGACTGATTATAGGTCGGCCGGCGTGGCTGGGATTGGTGGTAACCGGGGCGGCGGCGATAAATACCGGGCGATCGGCCGGGGCGCATGGGCTCCTACTCTCTGGCCCCCGCGAGCGCATCACGGTCCCATACGAGCCAACCGTCGTATCGGACACGCTCACGCTGCCCGATGGTACCAACCGCGCATACCACGCGCTTTACTCCGCCAACGAAGTGATGTTTTCCGACGCGTCCAACGTCGCGGCCATGTAGGCCTACGGACAGTACATCATGGAATTCCGCAAGATGGCTGAAGCAACCGCCCCAAGGTCTCACGTTATGGCAGTCTCTGGCATCTCCCCGGGCCTCGTCGCCCGCTTCGACATCGCCATGCACCTCGCATCAACCGACGACCCGACGGTGGTGAAGAGTCCGGAAGTCGATGAGTCCGACCTCTCAGGCGGTAACAACGGTGGCTGAAGTACATGGTGCGAAAAAGGGGCGGAGACTACTCCAGGCGTCGCTGTCTTCTCTGCAAAGTTTTTCAAACCAATTGCGACTGAGATCTCGGAACCTGATTCAGAAACACCCACCAATACCACAGCCCCGTGAGTCGATCATCCAGAATCCAGATGGTGCTGCTGAGAATCAGCTCCCGGCGTAGGGAGGCGTCGGGAAGTTCATAGATAGAGTTAACAAACATATTGGGCCTTGTTGCTTTCAACAGTGGAGGCAAGGACTACACAGATGAGGTAAATGTAACAGTTGTATTGGCAAGCTAGGGGAATGACATTGACGAGGGAACCTCAAGGGTTCTGGGCTGTGTGGTTGGCAGCTAACCTTTCAGCGAGGTGTAGCAGACAGCGAAGAACAATCATTCATATTGTCCTTTTCAACAAACAAAGCGTCCATAGCAGAGAAAACTTTCCCGAATTCGACGTTCTAGTTATGTGGTAAGGTTGAGGCCGGTCTACGAATGAATTCATACGCTGGCTAATGATCATAGGAAACCCTCATAGAACGAGGGGCTACAACATGATATGCGCTGTGTTTGGAGAAACTGCAACCCTTGGGCTTTGGCCACGTAACGTTATACTCTGGCTCTCTGCTATGGTTGGACTCCTCGTTCACTCGTGATCGATCAGCCTATTATCCCCGTTTATCCCGTTAATCCCGTTAATCCCATTGTCCCTATCCAGATCCAATAGGATGCTCCTCGGACACAGCAACCTCGATAAGCTCTGCTCAACCCGATACTTCACGCGCCCACCCTCCTCGTACGCTACACTCATCTTCTTCTCCGGGCGCATTACGTATTCGGGCATCGCCTGCACGCCCCCCTTCACCCACCTCCACCCTGCACTGCCATCAGGCTTCTCGAGAGCATATTCCTGCAATTGTGCCGGCTTGTAGTTGAGGTTGTCCCTGCGGATCCGCGTGATAGGGTGGAAATACTCGTTCGTGGCGCCACCGGTACCGTTGCCCGGGTCCTGCGGATATGTGCCCGGTGTGCGGTCTTTCTTCCCGAGGAGCCGGAAGAAGACGCCTTGCAGCCCAGAGTAGTTGTTGACGATCTGCCCGCAGCCCCAGCCATTGGAAGTCTTAATGGCATTAAGCGCCCGGCCGTGCTCCTCGATGAGAGGCTGGATCGCGGCGTCTTCGAAGGTGAGCATGTTAGAGAGATTGTCCACCTAGAGCACGGGAATCAGTCAACCAGGATCATGTAAGCCAGCAGGGTAGGAAGCGATTACCATCCACGCAAATGTGTTGTGGCCGATCTCTTTAAAGTCAACCAAGGCACTCGAATCCACTCCAAGGCCGCCGATGTTGCGGTGGACGCCGGGAAACCAGCATTGTTGCAGATCTTTGGCAGGGCCGTCGGCGGTCTTATGCCAGAGGGTAGGAGGGAAAGTTATTCGGTTTTCGTCAATGGCGAGTGCTTGGAAAGCATAATCTAGATCTGGCAGAATCGTCGTTTAGCCCCAGTCCTTACGCGAGAACTCTTGCCACGATACTCACTTCTTGATACGTTCGTATTATGGAATGCGTATTGCTTGTTGATTTGGAGGCCAACTTTTCTCGCCCAACGCACCACGGGCCATTCCGGGATTCCCTAGCCATGCAAGGTCAGCAAAAGGGGAGCAGCATCCATTATGCCCTGCGTCGCGTACCAGAGCTCCAACGGTGTCCCAAACGCCAACAACCTTGACCCTGACGTCCGTAAGACCCAGCTCTTCCTTATTTGCCCGATACCACGCTGACTTCTCGAAGGGCTCACCGCCCGTATTCGCACAGTAAGCCTTCCACATCTCTGCGAAGCGCGACATATGCACTGCTGAGAGGACGCCGACGTCGCAGACAAGGCTAGCGACCGAGCGCACGGCAAAAGCTCCGCGCGAGAAGCCAAAGAAGAATAGCTCATCGCCGGGCTCGTAGTTATTGGAGATGAAATCGTAGATTTGACACACGTCGATGTCGAGACCCCAGCCGAGGCCGCCTGTAGTTGAAGTAGCAAGCACATCAGTGATGCTGTCTGAGGGAAAGCAAAGGTGAAGATTTGGGTTAAGCAACTCACCATAGACGGCTTTCTGCAAGGGGAGATCCCCGCTTCCAAGCCCTGAATGGTACGACACGATCTGCTTCACAAGATTACCTTCAGCATCAGGGCCACTGTTCGCAACTGCTCGAGCCAACTGAGCGACGTTTGAAGGGACGGACTTGTCGCCCATGTCGGACGCATTCCACGTGCCGTCTGCGCAGAGGATGATGCGCTTGTAGCTTGCCAACTTGTGCGTTTCTTCCGCCATAGTGAAGCAAGGTTGGATAATTGAATTGAGCGGGAAAAGGAACTATTGGTTTTCCGAAGCTGCTCTTTATGGAGAATCCACGATCAATGCTGGTCTTGCTAATAGGGGCCTCACGGTTGCGGAATACGTTGGCCGTTGAAATGCGGCCTTGAATGAAAGCGTCCTGGTGGCTCTTTGATCCAAGCCATGCCTAACCTTAATAATCGTTAAAGTTCGATTCCGAAACGACATGCCTCTCAACCAAATATTTAAACACTCCAGATTTTCCCGAGGTCTCGAGAGTCTAGGTATTAGCCTGTAGATAAAAAAGTTACTTTGGAACATTCCAGAGTTTTCCACGTTTCGAGAGCCTAGATGTTGATATACATAGAAATAAAAAGTCCTAACTTTTACTCAAAGTTTACTAAAGCTACCTGCCACAGTTTAAAGTAAACTAAATAAAATGCTAGAGTTGCTGAGTATTTGAACCCTGAAGGAAAGGTTATCGATAAAAATGGTGATGGTGTACATAACCTCAATAAACTGGCGAGGTTTGAATCTAATTTTCCATGTTATAATTGTTCGCAGGTTGTCAGAAGGGTACTGTATAAATCACTCTCGCAGACCAAACCCGAAGTTACCACGGCCTTTTCCGACATCGAATTCGGCATCCCACCATGAGCAAATCTTCAACAGCCCGCGTGTCAGAGGCAAATGTCAGCTCCATGCGTAGGCATGGTGAAGTACCCCCCGAGGAGGAAGTCGACACAGCGGATGCTTATGAATACGTCGTGGTCGGCTCAGGCGCTGGCGGTGGACCATTGGCCGCCAACCTCGCCCGGAACGGCCACAAAGTTCTGCTACTCGAAGCAGGCGATGATCAGGGATCCAATCTCAACCAGCAGGTTCCCGCCTTCCATTTAAGATCCACAGAGGACGAGAAGATGCGCTGGGACTACTTCGTCAAACACTACGCAGACGAGAAACTGGCGCAAAAGGACTCCAAAATGACGTGGGAGACACCCATGGGAACACTTTATGTCGGATTGGATCCTCCCAGCGGATCAAAGCCGAAAGGAATCCTCTACCCACGCGCAGGGACGCTTGGTGGCTGTACGGCACACAGTGCCATGATCACCATCTACCCGCACGAGAGCGATTGGTCAAATATCGCCGACCTGACCGGCGATGCTTCGTGGGACCCGAATAATATGCGCCAGTACTTCAAGCGCCTGGAGCGCTGCGAGTATCTCCCAAATGGTACCTCGGGTCACGGCTTCGCTGGGTGGCTTGGTACAAACCGTGCTGATCTCAAATTGGCGCTGGGGGACTTTAAGATCCTCTCTATAATCAGTGCTGCTGCTACTGCTATGGGTAATACGATCCTCGGCCTGATTCCAGAGAAAATTTCCCAACTACTTGGACTCCTGCTGCGGGACATGAACTCCATTGATCCTCGCCGGGATATGACTGAGGGTATCTACCAAATCCCCTTGGCCATGAGTCACGCAAAGCGAAGCAGTACTCGCGACTTTCTTATAGAGACTGCCAAGAAGTACCCACTGGAAATAAGGACAGGCTGTCTTGCCACCCGTGTGCTTTTCGAAGAGAATTCTGGCGCCAACATCACTCCCAAGGCGACCGGAGTTGAGTTTCTCGAAGGCAGCAGCCTGTACAGGGCCGATCCCCGGTCAAGTTCATCCGCCAGCGGCAGCAAACACTACGCCCTCGCATCTCGAGAAGTCATCCTTGCGGCTGGGGCTTTCGGCACACCACAGCTCCTGAAGTTGAGCGGTATCGGTCCAAAAGACGAGTTGCAAAGGTTTGGGATTCGTGTCGTCAAAGATATGCAGGGCGTTGGAACCAATCTCCAGGACCGCTACGAGATTCCCATCGTTACTGAAATACAGAATGACTTCCCGATCATAGCAAAATGCACGTTCGGGAAACCTGGGGACCCGTGCCTCGAGGACTGGAACCACCAGCGTGGACCCTATCTATCGAATGGACTCATCATTGGCATAGTGAAGAAGTCCAGCCAAGCAGATGTTGACCCTGATCTCTTCATCTTCGGCGGTCCTGCATTCTTCCGGGGGTACTTTCCTGGGTATTCTGAGCGCGCCACTACGGACAAGAGACACTTCACGTGGGCCGTACTCAAGGCTCACACACATAACCAGGACGGAACAGTCATGCTCACCTCAGCCGATCCTCGAGACGTGCCAGATGTCAACTTCAATTACTTTGCCACGACTCCGGACGAGATTGAGGCATCTGAGCGGGATCTCGGCGCCATTGCCGAAGGCCTCGCCTTCGCACGACGCATTATGGACGATGTCGTACCAATTGTCACTGGGCCCCTTGAGGAGGCATCTCCTGGCCGCCACCTGGATTCTACTGAGGAGATGAAAGAATATATTAGGAATGAGGCCTGGGGCCATCATGCTTCCTGCAGCTGCCCTATTGGAGCGGATGGGGACCCTAAGGCCGTTCTTGACTCTCGCTTTCGTGTTCGCGGTGTACGCAATCTGCGCGTTGTTGATGGTTCTGTCTTTCCTCGTATTCCTGGTTTCTTTATTGTCGTTCCCATCTATATGGTCAGTGAAAAGGCGACTGATGTTATTCTTGAAGACATTGGCCAGGGTCGTCATGTCTGAAGCGCCTCGGTGCCAGATATGTATGGCAACGGTCAGTCTTCCTTCTAGGTACATAAGGGAAACATATAGCCAAGATAATCCTGTATTTTGACTTGTTTACGAGAAAAGCATCCACAGAAAGAAGCATTTGCGGAATTCGACGTTCCATGTCGTGAGGTTGAGGTTTGTTTCCCAAGCTGGCCCGCATCCAACAGCATCGGACGATGATCGCCGACGAACCATTTGTTCGTGACTTTACACCCGGCTGAGTACGAGTACCACTGGCCAGGAACCTATTTAAATATTCGTATTGGCCCGTCGCGAGATATTCCTGCCAGTGCGTTTACAGGACCAGCTTCGCCTGCTTGTCAAGACCCGATGCGTTCTATCATAAGCATCTGCCAGGGCCACGGCCACGACCTTGATGTAATATCGCCAAGTGGATCAGCTCACGCTGGCTGTCATAAATGAACTTGTAGACCCCGCTTTGATATATCTACTCGGCGTTATAAAAGAGGTGTTTTCTCGAACCCCTTTGAGTTGGGAAACGGTTGATAGCTGTGTCGCTGTTGAACATTCCTCACTGTGGACACAATCTTGCCCGCCCGTGGTTGAACAACATGCTTTCCAACAGCTTCTTAGTTGGAGCCTGCTTGTCGATTTAAAGCGCGCTTGGCCACCTGCCAATCAACCCAACCTTCGGCGGTTGAAGAAGACGAGCTGCCTGCGCTGCCTCCTAAGCAGCGTGAACAGCAGGATATCCTTCGTCCTAGGGTTTTTCATTACCATGCAATAGCGAAACTACTGGGAAGAGGAAAACTTAGACGTTGAAAAGGCAGGAACGGGAGTCCATTTCATAAATAGCTCGCGACGAGAAGAACAAGTCTTGATATGCAATGGGTCCGGCCGTTGCATATATTCGCGGATTGATTACCGCGCGGACTGATTACCGCCAAAGAACTCGGTCGCGGACTGATTACCGGGCAAAGATGATTGCGTAAGTGATCGTTGTCTGGTATGAATATGGCAAAGATCGAGTTCTTCGGCGGTAATCAGTCCGCGCGGTAATCAATCCGCGAATATATACAATAGACCTGGGATGGTTAGTGCGGGAGCGGGTGGTCCGTCGGTATTAGTGCGAGTCGTGTAGACACCGTTATCGCTACGCCCTCCTTTAGGATCGTAGCCGTCGGCCCTTGCTCTGGCCTGGTAGTCACGGTGCCGTTCGGGGTTGGTCTGCTTCTAGAGCTTCTAGTGATGGCAAACGTTCTTCACTGAACCTACTCGGGCCTATAGAATCCGTGCAATCGTTCAGTGTGCCAGTTCTATCACACCACTTCCCCAGCAAAGACGAGCTGTTCCGCCGTCTCTTCACCACCCCAATCTGCCGACAACCACCTCGCCTCGAATACTCCGGCTACATCCGGGCGCTGCAACTATACGGCTCGGAGACAACCCTCGAGCGGTTCCTTAAGAACGTTTGCCATCACTAGAAGCTCTAGAAGCAGACCAACCCCGAACGGCACCGTGACTACTAGGCCAGAGCAAGGGCCGACGGCTACGATCCTGAAGGAGGGCGCAGCGATAACGGTATCTACACGACTCGCACTAATACCGACGGACCACCCGCTCCCGCGCCAACCATCCTAGGTCCATTGCATATCAAGTCTTCTTGTAGTTATGACGCGCGTCGGTCGTGTCTTCAAGCTTTCCGATTAGGCCAAAGGGAATGCGATGCGCTCGCTCTGCGGCATTAAAGATCTCGCCAAGGTGCCAACAGGCGGTCGTGAGTCCCCGGCGATACTTGTCCAAGGACCATGTCTACCCACAAGCGTCCATGGCATTTCTCGGCGTGACACTGCAACAGCGTATATGCCAAAGTCTCGCATCTCCCCAATCGACGGCTCCAATATTGCGCTACGAGTTTTAGAGCGACATTGCATTTTGGCACACAGACTTTGTCATGTAAGCCTGCCGCCACCCTGGAACTAATACGTCCAGTCCCACTCCGGCTTTAATCTAGAGCCAGTATCTCGATTAACGGATCCGAAGTAACGATACCTGCATAGGCTACATGGGCAAGACGGGCTACATGGGCTATATGGGCTACACGGGATACACGGGATACATGGGCTACACGGGATCTATTCATAGTTAATCTAGCAGTATATCTCGTAATGATACGGCACGACTATCTATCCTACGCCTCTGGCTATCCGTCTTACGAAAGTAGGCCACTGTAGCGCGGTCGCGTAAGAGCGCCGACTAACAGGGCCCCGTTGGACATTTCTCCCTTAAGCACCGCCCGGATCTTGCCTCATAGGCATTGAGCATATCATCCTCTCCTCGTCTTTTCTTCTCGTCTCTTCTTCTCGTCTTATCGTGTCATGTGCCCGACGCCGCAATTTCCGCTATAGCTGTGGCTAACGACGCTCAAGCTCTCGCCTTACGCTACCGAAAGCTTCGATATAAATATCACTCTGCCTCTCTGTCGCACGCTTAGAATATAGTCTGTGCTCAACTCGTCGTCAGAACTATATCGAGCCCAAACCCAAACCCAAACTTATGCACCTCCCCTATCCTCTCTCCTCCGTTACGACCCCGATATACCTAGAGTTCGTCTTGGGCCACGACTTGCCTCGCAAGCGTTAAGCATATCATACTCTCCTCGTCTTTTTTCCTCATGTCTTCTTCTCATCGTGCCGTGTGCCCGACGCCGCCATTTCCGCCACAGCTGTGACCAACGACGCTTAAGCGCGCCCTCGACACACCAAGAGTTCGTCTTGGGCCACGAGTACACGACGCACCGAGGGCCACCACCGACACTCGCGCACCACGTCTTAGGCCGACGTGTTCGCAATAATGCGTGCGATAGGGGATGCAGAACGCGACCTTTACTACGTGGAATTGCCGTCCCAGCCGAAGTTCGTTGCACGATCGAGTTCGACTCCCTGGGTTCCGCGACCATATGATTGGGGTTATTACGAGAAGTTGCTACGGCCTATCGGTGTCTACCCTATTATAAGCAAGTAGAATAACGACGATATACCGACGGCTCTTAGGGGCTAGGTTATCGACGTGCTAGCACGGCACAAGGTGAACTGGCACGCAATCGACGTCCTCCGGATCGGCTATAAAGACTAACGCGATATTTTCCCCACCGTATTATTTATCTCCGTCGAGCCGGCATCCCTGACCTCCGAACTTGGCTTCATTGTGGCGAGCTAGTGCAAAAATATACTTACTACGATCTTCCGGACGTCGAATGCGAGATCAAAGAGTCGCGACTCATTAATCTAGTCCCCTCCCCTCCACATAGAACAAGTCCTGGCAACAGAGATCAGGTGCGTTGGTTCCCCGACGAAAGTAAAAAAACAGAAAAAACGGTCTGGGACAGATGATGTGATTTGATGGTACGAGATACTGAGACGCTCATACTAAAGATTGGTTTTTATTACTGTGCGGAAACGTAGAAGTGGAAGATGTCTCCAGTGATTTAACTCTGGTTTGCTCTCGCGGCGCTCTGTACTACCTGGGCGTACGGAATCCAACTCAACCGGCGTACTGCCCTTCGACACGCTGAAGTCTCCTTGTACTTAGGGACCGACGCATGCCCCATTGATACACTGAAGTTTTCCAGGGTACTTAGGGCAATTCTGCTGGTTCAACCAAAAGTATGCGACTAAGCAAGTTATTAGATTTAGATAGCTCCAAGTTGCTTAGCTAGGAGCCCTTCGCGAAACTTACATATTCTCCCATTGTCGTTTGTGTATGGAACACATCGCACCTATACGGCCGAGAGGTTAGGGGGAGCTCGAATCATGTTAAAATTCATGGAAGTCTTACAAGATGCCCTCCATTACACTCGCAACGTACTTCTCCGTTGCTAGTACAGACCGAGCCAGGTTTAGCGCAGTCGGCGAGAACGCTCGTAGACAGGGCCGTGATGCCTAGGAGTAGAGAGAGGGAGAGCTTCATTGTCGTGGTTGTCGTACTGTTCTAAGAGTTGGGAAAGTTGTGATATAGATGCAGAAGACAGATTCTAGTATGCGCAAGGAAGGCAGAACTCTCTACTTATAGTTAAATGTTCTTGCTACACCAGCTGGAGGTCACGGGGCGCTCCCCCAAGGGCATACGTTTGCAGTCAGCACGGGTAGCGTGCCGACTCCCGTTTACTGTGTAGGAACCTCTTGCTGGCCAGTTGAGCCCCCCTCTGTCTAATTGTCAGAACGGGTAGTGCTTACCCTGATATATTCATAGGCCGGCTGGCGCTCCTCTAAAACCTGAGAGAGGATCCGGCATGGATCCTACCTAACTAGCGTTTGACAGAAGATGCGTACGAAATCTCCAGTCGTCGGTGCTCGTGTCAGATGCGGGCAGGCCCTTGGCCGCGATGACCAATGCCGTTCAGTGTTGAGCGCGATAATATCCCTGTCGGAACCAATATGATGAGGTTTTCACGGCGACAGTATCCCTTGCCAGTGTACTTCGTACATGAGCCAATCCGACTTAGCCTTGACGGCAACAGTATCCTTGCCAGCGCGGTCGTAATTGAGCCAATCCGACACAGCCTTGACCGCAACAGTATCCATGTCAGCATCCGTCAACCAATCCGCCGGGGCTTTGAAAGCAATAGTATCCTTGTCATTGTCTGAGAGTCATGCACGATTCTTGATCTAATCTCTACTCGTACGAAGTACTCCGTACATCATCTGAGCTTTCGAGTTGATGGCCTTTCTCTTTCTCGATAGCGAGGCTAATTCGGCAACCCGCTTTTAAATGTGCAATCTTTATTATTCTTCGTACGAAGTACGGACACATACCTGAGTAATTGGTCTGGCCGTTTCTTAGACGAGAGCCTACCATCTACCTTCCTTGTCTATTGGCTGATCAGTTGTGAAAATGCAAGCCACGCCTTGGCGAAACGTCCCAAGCTATTCCTTGATTGCGCCACCTTATTACATTTCCGCAACAGACCACTTCTCTTTCACATGCCTACTTCGGCCTTTACAATCTCCACCAAGTTTTGGTCTCGCCACCTATCCCGTCACCTTCATTTTCGTCTCGCTGCCCAATTAACGGATCTGCTGTCCGTCGGCAAGCGCCTAAGCAAGTAACTCAACTATCAATTCTACAACCCAGGCACTGTGAACTGTTCGCGAACCGTCGCGTTCGTCCAGACTCAAGAAACTTTGAGTGTAAACAAACAACCATGCAAACATATAGTAGTAGGAAAAGATATGAAGCTCTTCTACTGCTCTTCGCGAACCTCTCTTGTTATCCCCTGATGTGCTCTCTTGTGGCAATAGCAACCATAGTTCTCACTCGAACCTCTCTTGCATCACTGGAACAAAACGCCGAGCGACGCGTTAATCGATGATTTCAAGCAACAACACCGCAGACTGTCGGACACGCCGGTAGACCCCGAGAGCCCCCCATCCCTGGGTTCTTGGGTCTGGATGTATGTGAAGGGTCAGCTTTTGCTTCAACTTCCCTTGAGCAAGAACCCTTTTCCGACCTTCAACGGAACACGCGACTGAGTTTGAAACAGCCTTTTCTCTCTCATGTTGTGAAACTCTCTGCCCGTACCTCCGAGGACTGCGTGCTTGACCTCAAGCCGAATTCCTGGCCGACAGCTCCGGCACATTCGTCCTGATACGCAATATCCTTCCTGCCTGGCTGGGCTCCTGGCGCCGTCACTCCGATCCGGGCTCCGGCCCGGGCTCGTACATTTAATCCCTTCACCTTTTACCTCTGGAGGTAAGAGGGGCATCGAGTTATACCCCTTTTCCCCACAACCTTCGGCTCTCTAGCACCTCGCGCCCTCTCCCAGATCCGTTGCGTATCACGTTCAGTCGTTATCCGCAAGATGTTTCGCGCTCCGAGCCCAGAATTTCCCAACTATTTCTGCTGATCTCCTTGATTCGGTCGAACTCACCCAGCCTACCGTGTTCAGGTTATTACACTCCATCAGCCTCAACGGCATCCGCAAATCCAGTCAACCTAAGCCTTAGCCGCTTCCCCCATTGATGCTATCCACGACCGGGAATCAAGGGTGACGCCGACCCTCACTTCATAATATGACCAGGTATCCCGGATATTCTTCGAATTTGAATGTGACTGTAAGCCTTTTATTTCCTGCTGCATTCCTCCTAGCTTTCCATTACTCTAATGCGGTGGTGGGATACATAGTGACGAAACACGAGGGGGTTACAGCAGTCCATCTTTACTTGCGACAGAGAATTTCCCCATGCAGCAGTCCAAACCAGGCATCTGTATCCCTTCTAAACTCATCCCACCCCTTGGCAATCCCTTCCAACACCTCCGCTGTCGAGAACCCTTCATCCACAGCCATCTTCACAAATCCAGATGACCTCGCTCTCTCCCCCATAGACCCGCCCCAGTAATCACGCTCCTCGTCGCTGCTAAAGCACCACGAGCCGGCGCTTCTTGTGATGTCCGCTCTGGCGAACCCAGCCCTCTCTGCCCAGACATGGATATACCGCCCCGGGTGCGGATTGCCCCCCTTTGAAACAGCCATTCGCCTCGCCAAGTCATACCACGTATCCAGCTTCTCCGAGTCCGGATACCAAGTCATGGACGCCGATTCGCGGCACGCCACGAGACCGCCCGGCCGAGCGACCCGGCGCATCTCTTGTAGCGCGCGGACGGGGTCGGCGATGTGTTGGAGCACCTGGTGTGCGTGGACCACATCGAACGAGTCATCTGCGAAAGGGAGATGATGGATGTCGCCTATTTCGAAGGAGACGTTTGTGATGTCTTGGGCTGAGGCGAGGGCGCGGGCTTGTTCGAGAGGATCTGCCACGTATTCAACCCCTGTGACGTGGCCCTGAGGAACGAGGCGTGCCAGATCCGTGGTAATAGAGCCAGGCCCGCATCCAATGTCGAGAATTGTCATGTCGGGTCGCAGGTGTGGGATTAGGTAGCCCGCTGAATTGGCCGCGGTTCGCCAACCGTGCGTGCGGAGGACGGAGGAGGAGTGGTCGGTTGTGTACACGGATGGTTGAGATGAGGCCGCCATGATGCTATCAATTGGTTATTGGTATGTGAGAGATATTAAGCAAAATGCGTATGAGCGAGATTTGAATGCGTGTACGGAGTACGTTCCGAGAATATATACTAGAACACGCCAACTTCATTCTCACTAAGCCCCCTTCGGGACTCCGAGGCTCCACTCCGTGACTCGGGACTCCGGGGCTGTGGAACTCCGCGCACCTTATTGTATCCTCAAGAGGCTAAATCGATGGGCAGCTCCAGGAATACTATTTCATTTTGTCAGAAAAGATGTCATTGATGAATGTCCATACCCTACTATTGTCCTTGTTGTTTACTTCAATACTTCAACACCGCTTTAGTCCTGGCAACTGTTCCAGAATCCTCTTGAACATCGGGGAACCAAAGCCTGTAACAGCATCCCAGCCTTTCTGCGCAGGAAATCCCGCCGTATCGCAGCCAACGGAGCCGCCGTGTAGAATGTCATTCATAGCAGCATACCCTCGCTTATAAAGCCAAGGGTTCAAAAATCCCATTGGAGGTTTACCCTTCGCAATCAAGGCGTCATTGGCTAGGGCAAAGATTGACGTTGCAATGCCGCACTTGGTGCCATCAATATGCACCAACGTGCCGTTCCAAATGGCCGCGACCGCAACACTCTGCGTGGCAATGTCTGGATATCCTCTGCCGTTCTTATTATACAATCCGTCATATTGACCATTGAGGCTAGCAACGTATGTATCAACGACGCCCTTCTGATAGCGAGGCCGAGTGAAGTAATTGCTGAAGCCACCGCCGGAGTAGAAGCCGTTGCTGAAGCCACGGGTGTAGTTGTTGGGAGGATCAAATGCGGCCACTTCCGGGCTGAAATGCATGGTGCCCCCAACAGTAGTCACATAGGGACAGCTTGGGGGGAACACGGGGAGGAACCTCGTCGCGTTGCGGCCGTCGTTACTGACACAGGTGCCATTGGGGCCGACGCCGGAGTCACCAGAAGGAAAGAATACGGAGACGCCACGAGCGCCGAGCTGGGCCATACCCTCGCACACTCGTTTCGCGTAGGAGTAGGGTACAGTCTGTTCGTCATCGTCGTATGAGTTGGAGATCGATTGAGGAAGATCATGCTGAGCGAGAACGTAATTAAGCCAGTCGAGGTAAGGTTCGTTGCCGTCAGTAGGAGTATTCTGCAATAATTCTTAGGTCAGTGGGGCAGTCATGATTAGTTGGTTAGGAGAGCTCAGTGCTTACGACGTCCGGTTTGAATGGAGGAGTACCACCAGTTGTATAGGCTGTTAGTGGAGTTGGGTAGCTGATCCCCAGGATTGTTTGGACTTCAAGATCTCCCTCCACTTCAATGCCTTGTTCCAGTAGAGATGCATTTATTTTCTGATACGTAGGTCCACCATTGATTGACACGAATTGAAAGGAGTCGGCGCCTTAACATTGTTAGCATTTGCAGCAACTCTGGCGTTGACTGGAACCTGCAACATACCTGACACAGCATCTGATCGGAACCTCTCCAGGAAGATGCGTGTATCGCTACGGTTGTTGGATTCACCCAGAAAATCACTCAGTGCCACCCTGTTTTTGCCCGGAACCTGAGGAATGTAGCTATATGTGCCGTAGTACGTTCGTAGACACAATGTGTCCACATTGCTTGTGTTGCAGACGGTAGCTACGTCAGGGTGAGACGACGTCTCCTCGGAGTGCACCGAGTTGCCGCTGGGATAGCTGTGCGTTTCCACTGGCCTCGGAGTGTTCTTGCGCAACTTGGGTCGGAAGAACGAGTTCGTGGGCGAAATTAGATCAATGTGCTCATGGAGATGCTGTGGAAGTGACCACTGTCCTGAGTGTGTTCGCACTGCGAGTTCGCCACCTTCCTCCTGGAAGATGCTGTACTTTGTCTGCAGCATGCGCTCAAGAGTGGCCACTGGCAGAGGGACAGAGATCCAATCTTTGGCTTTCGAGTAGCTAAGCTGGGTTGTATTGATGCCATATTCTGCGAGCCATTCATGAACTTTGTTGAGAGAGACGTCGGATGGCTTGACCAATTTCTGGACGTCCTCGAGGGAGAGATGTTGCCCATAGCGAGCATGGTCGGGGTCGGATACTGTAATTGAGTGTGAGTAATCGTGAACAAAGACAAAGACCGGCGTGTGAATCATACCCTCGTACAACTCTCGCTCGAGCTGGTCAAATTGACTCTGCTTCAAAGCAATGTCGACCTTTATCACATGGTCCGCTGGAGCAGGAGACACATGTGTCCATTTTGTCGGAATTGGGTGGGTTTCTTTCACGGCATATTTCCATTCCAAACTATGAGAAGAAGTCACCCAAAGAGATAGTAAAGGCAAGCTCAACGAGAGGAAGGACAACATCTTGCAAGACCGACTGTGTAAACCTCACACTGGCCTACAAAAGGAGTGCGAGCAATGGACAGCTAGGCCAGGGTGTTCTCGACTTCACGTTCGTTGGCATCTGCAAAGTACCTCTATTGAAATAGAATGAATGACGGGAATTGACAAATTCAGATATACATGCAGTCAGCAGCACCGCGGTGGGGCAAACCACTCTACCACAAAAAGCCTTTGAAGTAAGCACTATTCATCGTTATGAAAGCCGGCTGTGACGGCACCTGTTTCCACGCTGTACCCCTGCACCCCATGCCCAAGGTAGTATACCGTCCGGCACCAGACAGTAGCGTGCATTCGGCTTAAAGACGACTTACATGCCGACTATGGCATGGACAGAGTTCTATGGATCCCAAGACTGCACCGTGCTGACAGGAACAGCGGCATTGATTCACTGGAGGATGCTCTTGCCAACGCGGAGAAAACTCACAGGTGTGTGTGAGTGGAAAAACCCGGAGTGCCTTAGCAATTCACTGCCCTCCTGTGTTTCTTAATCGGCTCAACGGCAAGTCGACTCATGCTCCACACTAAGTTTGTCTCTGCCACGGCATTATTGGGATATCCTGCGCCTCTACACAGCAGCAGATACTTCCGCCATGGAAGCCAACAAAGCGGTCGCGAGTCCCATGGGAAACGATGCCTATGCCCCTATGGAAAAGTCCAAGGAGGTCGACAACTTGGACTGCAGCAACACACCGACGTCGTCGCCATCATCAGATGCCCATGATGACCAAACGTCGCCGTCAGAATCAGACTACCCGTCTGGAGCGAAGCTGTGGCTCACCCTCGCCGCCCTCAGCTTCGTGATAATCCTAGGCGGCCTGGACTTCTCCATTGTGGGCGTGGCCGTGCCCGCCATCACGGAGCGCTTCCACACCATCGCCGACGTGGGCTGGTACAGCGTCTCCTACAGACTGACAGCCTGTGTGTCCCAGTTCGCATGGGGCCAGGTGTATACCCTCTTTTCCGTGAAGCGGGCGTTGTCGATTGCCATCGTCATCTTCCTTGTCGGCTCGGCGGTGTCTGCGGCGGCTACATCGTCCGTGATGTTCGTCGTCGGACGCGCCGTGACGGGCGTGGGCTCGGCCGGCGTGCTCGGCGGCGTCTTCACGGCGCTCATGGTCATCGCGCCCTTACGAATCCGACCCATACTCACCAGCTTGCTCGGCGCGTTGGAGGCCATCTCCATGGTCACGGGCCCCATCATCGGGGGCCTCCTGACGCAGAACGCCTCGTGGCGCTGGTGCTTCTACCTCAACCTGCCCGTCGGCGGGCTGGCGCTGGTGTGCCTGGTCTTGTTCTTGAAAGACTCGCCACCGTCAGGGGCTGAGAAGGAGCCTTTGTCCTGGAAGCAGATCTTGGCCAAGATGGACCTCGTTTCAAATCTGTTCCTCGTGGGCTCCCTCACCTCTCTGTTCATGGCTCTGTCTTGGGCAGGCACCGAGTATGCGTGGTCCAGCGCCACCATCATCGGCCTGCTGGTCACTTTTGCTGTGTGCCTCTGCATCTTCGTCTTCGCCCAATACAAGAGCGGCGACGAGGCCACTCTACCGCCCCGGATCATGAAGCAGAGGAGCGTCATGGCCGGGGCTCTGTTCAGCCTGTGCCTCAACGGCGCCCTTGGCGTGCTCGAATACTACATCCCCATCTACTTCCAGGTCGTGCGCGGATGGACGCCGGCAAAGGCAGGCTATATGATGTTGCCTATCACCGTCGGCTTTAACATCAGCCTGCTCATCCAGGGGTTCTGCACCAGCTGGGTGGGCTACTATACGCCATTTATGATCTTGTCGTCCATCATCCTGCCGGTGGGGGCCGGCCTCATCACCACCTGGACTACCGAGACCAACCTCGCGCGCCTGATTGTGTATTCTGGCATTATCGGCTTCGGGAGTGGCCTGGCGTTCGAGGTACCGCAGATAGCGGTGCAGACCGTCCTTTCGGAGGAAGACAGCGCGCTGGGTTTATCCGTGACGCTGTTCGCGCAGAATTTCGGCGGTGCCATCTTCATATCCATCGCGCAGCAGGTCTTTACAAGCCAACTCCTCGCCAACCTCGAGGGCAAGGTACCCAACCTAACCCCGACCACAGTCCAGAGCCTAGGATTTGTCGACCTGCCCGACAGCTCCATGAACAGCAGCTCACACGAGATCTTGGCCGGCATGGAGAACTCCTTCCTCCACGTCTGGTACATTGCCGTCTCTCTGGCGTGCGTCATGATTGTCGGTAGTTTGGCCATGGAGTGGCGCTCGGTGAAGAGCGATGAGAAGGACGAGAGTTCAGAAAGCATACCCCCATTGGCTTAGTTGTTGGCCAATGTAAATGAAGGCGAAGCCTTTGAAAGGGATCTTGTACTTTGCCGTAATTGCAAAGAAACTGTAAACCGTCACCCCTCAAATATGTGCACATGCCGCTATGGCAGTGTGCACAATAGGGATCAGCAGCTTGCTAAAGCGAGGCTAACAGGATGGAAGTATCGAGGCTCAAGATACGATAGCAATGAGAGCAAACAATAGACAGACTTAGATATGCCCTTTAGAGTAATAGTAAGGGCGTTGCGCAATGTGCCTCACCTAGCAGGAGGACCCAACACTTTTGATTCCAGTTCTGTGGCATTGGATAAATATATCTTAGGTCTCGCTGCACAGAACGTTGTGCCGGTAACCTGCAAATTGCGCGTTACCGCCCCTACATACGAAGTACAGGTCGTGCTACCTGCAATCCTCTCTAGCATATCTATCTAGATCCTTTCCACCATAACATGTTCCTGGCGAGGGTAGCAGACAAACTCGCTGGGTAGGCCGTGGGCACGCAGGGATCTACGGGAATCGTCGGCTTGGTAGAAGGGGTAGGGCCCATAATCCTGCATGGGCGGGATGACTGGGTGACTGAGCTTGCTAGCCGCGCGGACAGCATGAGGGACCACCAACAGGGCGTTGGCCTTGCGGTTGCAGATGTTGCCGCGGTTGGCGTTTTTGCAATTTGCCAGCGTATCTTCCCACTTACCTATTCTAGAAAGCAAGGAATAGGCAGAAAGCAGCGACCAATGGAACTTTTGTAGGGTCCGGCTTTCAGCCCCGGGTACTTCGTAAGGCTGAGGTATCAATCACACGTACAACGGGGGCGTGCCCCAACCGGGACTAGAGACGACAAGATGCAGACGAACCGAGCCAAGGGTCAGATGCAACCATATGCCGAATGATGGAGGCCCGAATATTGGTGTAGGGTGATCAGGCAGTGCAAGAATCGCGGTCAGTCTCCAACATATAGCGACAGAATGTGGCAAGCACCTTGACTGTGGCTTGACTGACGCAACGCAGGGGTCGACAAAGGCTTAACCCGGAAGTTATGAAATGACATGATTGACATAATTTTAAATGGAAGAGAGAACATGCACGATTACAAACTTTTTTCAGGTTTCGCGGATAACCGGAACGTAGCGCCTCCAGGGTCGCATTGAGACGCATACTATAACAGCCTACAGGGAGCACATGCAGGGACTTAACTAATACCTAGGAAGATGCATGCACTTCAAGTGTCGAGTTTTTACCTCATATCCGAACCACTAAGTTAGGTGCCTGTCCGAGCCTCAGCATAAGCGTAAAAAAAGGACGGCATTGAACCTCGTGGCCTTGCCACCGAAGCCGATGTATCCGATCCTTGGCCGGAGCCTCTCATAAGTTTCACAACCTCCTTCCATTGCTGTCCGCTTACAGTAGCGTAGTCGGCAGCCACGCGGAACTGGCGAGCCGAAAAGTCCTCGCTCAAGGGCCAAGCGAAGAAGTTTCCGTTCATGAGTCCCTGCGTCGGCTTGGCTAGAAGCGGACTCCTGCCTAATGACATAGTATAAGATCGAAACTCAGGCTCTAGAAGCTATGTTCCGAGTTCCCATGCCGAAGACACGGGCAGCATTATAGATCCGAACGGAGGACTAGAGAATCGAGAGCTAAGTCTCGGGAGCAGGATTCTGGGGCCCGCGTAAACACATCCGTGAGGTCGCAACTTCGAGATCTGCAGTGTGAAATTATGCTTGCAGGCTCATAAATTGTGGTCGGAATGTCGACTCCGGGCGCGTAACATCACGCCATAGCGGTCAGCACTACAGTTACTCCATCTCCGGGCCGCCATAACGGGCAGTCAAGTTTTAGGCTGCCGGCGTAAGCATCACGGCATTGGGGCAACCAGGATGATACTCGGTCGCTTGACGTTAGTCTCACGTGAACAGAGGGAGACAGAAGGTCGCAGCATCGGAGTTTCGGCTTAACGACCCACCATGCCACATATCCATTGTAAGCACAAAATTGATGATGGTCTTTGGACGAAGCTGAGTACAGGGCCTTTGCCCGTGTGGGACTAAGCGGGAGCAACTGGTGGCCGTTCGAGCCGGCCAAGCCTCCATGTCATCTCCCTTCTGTTTATGACGACGTATTTGTTCCATCAACCGATGAGAGCGGAATGCAGAACAGATCAGAAGAAACAAACGTTACCCGTCACCAACCACGAGGGTTCTCTTGAACATCACAAACAACTTTTCGAGACGAAAACTAGACATGGTTAAACTGCTTCATATCAACGACGCCTTTGAAGGCACAACTGCCATGGGTGATGGAACCTCGGCCGTTATCAGGCTATCCGTTGACGACTGTTTAACACCAAACAATGCCGAACAATCCTCTGCTTATTGGAAGCAACAATTCAGCGGCTTGGACTCGGCGCGGTTTCCGCTGCTGCCTCATTCGGCATACCAACCACAAACGGACAAGACTTACGACCACTTGGTCCAAGATGTAACTCTGGCGGCAGACGACACGGCTCATTCCGCATTGATCCGTGCAGCTTGGGCAACGCTGCTTTCATGGCACAGCGGCTCACCCGACACCGTGTTCGGAGCCATGCTGGCGGGCCGACATGCAGACGGGTCCGAGCCAACTGTTGTTCCCATTCGGGTCATACTTGATGAGAACATGACAGTTGGAGTCCTGCTGCAGCAACTCCAACGACAGACGGAAGAAATGATCCCATGCGAGCAAACGGGTCTACAACAAATTCAAGGCTCAAGCGAGGAAGCCCAGCGCGGCTGCCAATTCCAGACACTGCTAGTCGAACAACCTAGCGGTGTTTGGGATTCCAGAGTGAACCTGTCCGGCACGTACACAATCATTCTGGCGTGCCATGTCGAAGACCGTAACCTCCGCTTGCGTTTGATGTTCGATTCCAACCTCATGAGCGAAGAAGATATTAAGCGAATAGCACTCCAGCTGGAGCTCATTTTGCAGCAGCTTTGTCAGCCAGATATGGTTATGACAAAGATTAGCGACCTCGAATCGGCCAGCAGCCACGACTTATCCACTATCTGGAAGTGGAACGCGGACGTACCCGAGTCCATGAATATGCGTGTACACCAAGTCT
Source organism: Tolypocladium inflatum (assembly GCA_003945565.1). Classification (NCBI taxonomy): domain Eukaryota; kingdom Fungi; phylum Ascomycota; class Sordariomycetes; order Hypocreales; family Ophiocordycipitaceae; genus Tolypocladium; species Tolypocladium inflatum. The sequence goes on from QEPE01000013.1 coordinate 527,660, forward strand.
TCGCCGAAAGGGTCTGGGACAACTCGGCTTCACCAGCAGTCTGCGCTTGGGATGGAGACTTGACGTACGGCCAACTAGACAAGCTCTCGACAAAACTATCATACCATCTCATTAGCATAGGCGTTCGACCGGGCACGTTGATACCCCTTTGCTTTGAAAAGTCGATGTGGGTACCAGTGGCTATCCTAGCCGTGATGAAAGCCGGCGGCGCGTCCGTTTTGCTAGACGTCACACAGCCCAGCGAACGTCTACAAAGCATCCTGGAACAGCTACCATCAACAACATTGATACTAAGCTCTGCGGTGAAAGCAGGGCTTGCAGGCAAAATCACTCAAGCCCCCGTGGTCACAGTCAGCAAGGCATCACTCGAAACGCACCAACTCAATCCCGAGTGGCCCATCACGCCTCCTTCGCCGACGGACTCTGCCTCGCCGCTGTACATAGTATTCACCTCTGGCAGCACCGGTATCCCAAAAGGGGCTATCGTGACGCACGATAACTTCTGCAGCGCCATTAAGCACCAGCAGGAGGCCCTTGGCTTCACGACTTCATCTCGAGTATTCGACTTCACTTCGTACGCATTCGATGTGGCTTGGTCTAACATACTCCATACGTTGACGGCCGGAGGATGTCTGTGCATTCCTTCTGAAGAAGACCGATCAACAGCGGCTGATGTTGCAAACTCAATTGCCCAACTGCGCGCAAACTACCTGCATATAACACCAACTGTTGCACGCATGTTGGATCCTTCGGCGCTGCCTGGGTTAAGGAAAGTTGTCTTTATCGGCGAGACACTGAAGCGGACCGATGTGGCTAGATGGAAGTCAAATGATGTCCAGGTCTACAACACTTACGGGCCGGCGGAATGCACAATCACGAGCACGATTGAAGTGGTTAATCCCCACGCCGAGAAGGGCAGCGATCCTGGCATTGGCAGAGCAATTGGCGCGGTATCGTGGATCCTACGACCAGATTCAAAGAGCTTAGCTGCTGTTGGGGCGATCGGTGAGCTGTGGCTCGAGGGCCCCATTGTCGGCGGAGGCTACTTGAACAACCCGGACAAGACCAAGGCTGCCTTTACAGAGGACCCGGAGTGGCTCCTCCATGGGGCACCGGATTTGCAAGTACCAGGCCGGTGTGGGCGCTTGTATAGGACTGGTGATATGGTCCGGTACAACGCGGATGGCTCACTCTTCTTCATCGGCCGCAAAGACAACCAGGTCAAGATCCGCGGACAACGTGTGGAGCTCGGCGAAATTGAGCACCATATTCGAGAGCTACTACCTCCTGAGGTGAAGCAGCTGGTCGCTGAAGTCATTATCCCGGAGAAAACGAACACACCGACTCTGGCCTTGTTCTTCACATTACCAGGTGTAAGCGGTCAAGACCTGGAAGAGAAAGCAGCCCCTCTCATCACAAGCCTCGAAGAGGGGTTGGTAAATCGAGTCACTTCGTACATGATACCTAGTGCATACTTCCCCCTATCAAACCTTCCCATGACGGCCTCTGGCAAAACCGATCGGAAAAGTCTTCGTGAGATGGGAGCCTCTATGGAAAGAGAGGCACTGTTTTCCAAAGGCAATTCGGTCAAAGAGCTCTCTACAGCGACTGAACAAAAGTTGCAGTCAATGTGGGCATCAGTACTCAAGCTTGAGCCCGGCCAGATAAGCGCAAACGACAGCTTCCTGCGCCTCGGCGGTGATTCTATCCTAGCTATGCAACTGGTTGCCGCTGCGCGAAAAGAAGCAATCTTCCTTACTGTTCAAGAAATCTTCAGACAGCCAAAGCTTCATGAACTAGCGAAATTGGCCGACTCAAAGGAGCCGACGAGAAAGGATGAAGAGGCACAGCCTCTGTCTCTGCTTCGAGCAGGCACAGATGCGGAGGAGGCCCGCAAGAACGCAGCGGCCATATTCTCAGTCAACGTTTCCGATGTCGAGGACATCTTTCCATGCACACCTCTCCAAGAGGGGTTACTAGCCATGACTGCAATGAGTGCCGGCAAGTACGTCTGGCACAGTCTTGTCGAAATTCTCCCTTGTGTCGACACTCTCAAACTTCAAGAGGCTTGGGAACAAATCTACGCCGCAGCCCCAATATTGCGCACCCGAATCGTTGATTTGCCAGACCAAGGCTTGGTGCAAGTCGTGCTGCGGCAAAGACTCCCCTGGCAGACGAGTCATTCATTGGAGGAATATCGACTCAAGGAGCACAAGTCGGAGTGCCAGAATGCCATGGGTCTGGGCACGGAACTGACACGCCTGGGCATTGTTCACGACAAGACGACGCACAAAACGTATCTGTCTTGGACTCAACATCACGCCGTATATGATGGATGGTCGCTTCAGCTCCTACAAGACGCAGTCGAGAAAGCTTATTTTGGAGTTCAAGTAAAGCCTATGGCCAGCCTTCAGCCCTTGGTCCAGTACCTTCTTCAGTCAGACAGGAGGGAAGAGGAAGTCTTCTGGAAACGTCAGTTTCACGGACTTGAAGCGCATCAGTTTCCTGCCCTCCCAGTCGCCACGTACCAGCCAAGCGCGGACAAGGTTATCGACCACTCCATTGACAGCATTCAGTGGCCGCGAGATGACATCACAGCGTCAACTATCATCCGTACGGCCTGGGCAACTCTGGTGTCCTGGCAGTGCGCATCACAGGATACTGTATTTGGCGCCGTGGTACTTGGGCGACAGGCTCCAGTGATCGGTATCGAAAGTCTAGCAGGCCCCACGATTGCCACTGTTCCCCTTCGTATCGTGGTTAATGGTGAGGCGACTGTAATGCAACTCCTTGAGCAGGTCCAGAATCAGTCAACCGACATGATTCTGCACGAGCAAACAGGGCTGCAGCGCATTCGCCGTATGAGTGAGGAAGCGGACCGCGGTTGTCAATTCCAGTCTCTGCTGGTCGTACAACCCGCCAAGGGGAGCAATCGACAGAGCAAAGTCTTCCAAAAGGCCATTGACGATGAAGATGACGCCAATGTACGCACTGATGACTCCCGGGGAAGCGGAATAGATGCTTTCAGCACACACGCCATCACGCTATCATGTCAAATCGATGATTCCAATCTTGACTTGCAGATTTACTTTGACTCAAATATCATCAGCGAGCAGGACGTCAAACGATTGTCTCAGTGTCTAGAGCATATCATACGCCAGCTTTGTCAACCCAACCTAGCCACGACGAGAATACGCGACCTTAGTATGGCAAGCGAACAAGATCTCCGTACTATATGGACGTGGAACGCCAGTCCTCTTGCAGCTGTCGATGCATGCGTTCACAAACTCATCGCAGAGCGTGTTCGAGAGGATCCAAATGCGATGGCGATATGCGCATGGGATGGCGAACTGACATATGGCGAGCTCGACGACCTCTCCACGGGGCTAGCTCATGAGCTTATAGATCTGGGGGTTCGGCCGGGTACGATTGTGCCCCTTTGCTTCCAGAAATCTATGTGGGTGCCAGTCTCTAAGCTTGCTGTCATGAAGGCCGGCGGTGCTTCAGTCACAATGGACCCCACGCAGCCGGAAGAACGGCTCAAGAGTGTCGTGCAGCAAGTTGGGTCTCATATCATCCTGAGCGGCACCTCCACCAGCTCTCTGGCTTCAGCTATCGCTGGAAGACCAGCATTCGTGGTCTGCAGTGAGACACTGCCCAGAACCCGCTCACTTCCGGCGGCTGAGAGTCAGCAAGAGACAGAACTACCCGTCGTCAAACCGACAGACCTCCTGTACCTGGTGTTTACGTCTGGGAGCACTGGGGTGCCAAAAGGTGCCATGATGACACACTCCAATTTTGCGACGGCTACAAAACACCATGCCCCGGCGCTGGGCTTCAAAAAGACTTCTAGGGTCGCTGACTTCGCTTCATACGCATTTGACGTATCGTGGGCTAACTTTCTGAACACGATGGCTGCAGGTGGTTGTCTTTGCATTCCTTCTGAAGAGGACCGCCAGCATGATTTTGTGGGATTCATGTCAAGATTTCGGGTCAACTACGTGGACCTGACACCATCAGTTGCGGCGCTCTTGGACTTGAACTTGGTGCCCCAACTCGAGACCGTTGTGGTTGGTGGTGAACTTGTTGAACTCGATAAGCTTCAACATCTGCAAGACCTCGAATCACTCATTATTACCTATGGCCCGGCTGAGTGTACAGTTACGGCAACAGCAGTGGACGTAAGGAAACTAGATGTCCCCAGCAGCTCGATTGGTTCGGCCTGCGGAGCCACAACCTGGGTCATTGACCCAGAGAAGAACGTGCTCTTGCCTGTCGGCTCGGTCGGGGAACTGGTCCTTGAAGGCCCTCTCAACGGCTTGGGCTATCTCAATGATCCGGACAAGACAGCAGCTGCCTTCATTGAGGATCCGCAATGGCTCAAGCAGGGAGCTCCAGGAGTACCGGGTCGCCGCGGTCGACTTTATAGAACGGGCGACCTCGTACGCTACCATTCGGATGGTTCGCTCATATTCATCGGACGCCAAGATAGCCAGGTCAAGATTCGCGGCCAACGAGTCGATCTGAGCGAGATCGAATTCCATGTGCGAAAACTGCTCCCGGCTGAGATGTCAGTTCATGTTGTTGCCGAAGTGGTGATGCCACAGGCTGCCAAGAGCCCCATGCTCGTGGTTTTCTTCACCATGACTGGTGTGGAAGATATGCAAGAGATGCAGGAGAAATTCGCTCCGGTGTTGGAGGATCTCGAGCGAAGACTGGCCAGACAGTTGCCAGCGTTCATGCTGCCAGGTGCATACGTTCCCATTGCGAACATCCCGATATCAGCTACGGGGAAAACGGACCGACGCGCTGTTCGTGAATATGGCGCTTCGTTGGACCCAAAAGCACTTTCAGCACGGTCTAAGTCTCACTCTGGTGAGCATATCGAACCAGTCACCGCTGCTGAGAAGAAGCTGCAGCTCTTGTGGGGTTCGGTCCTTGGGATCGCTCCCAGTCAAATCAGCGCAGATGATAGCTTCATGCGCCTTGGGGGAGACTCCATCACGGCGATGAGACTGGCGGCGGCGGCACGGCAGAGTGCCATCTCCCTCACAGTGGCGCAGATCCTCAAGCATCCTCAGCTCAATGAGCTTGCCAAGGTGATCGAGCAGCAACAAGACGAGCAACAGGATGACATGGAACAACAGGACGAAGTCATCGGGCCTTTCTCCCTGCTAAAAGCCAGTGTTAGCATAGGGCAGGCTCGGCAAGACGCGGCAGAACTATGCTCTGTGGACGCGGCCGAGATTGAGGATGTGTTCCCTTGCACAGCCCTTCAAGAGGGCCTGGTAGCTATGACGGCTAGAAGGGCTGGCGATTATGTTCAGCGCACTGTTCTAGAGCTCAAGCCAGAGGTAGACCTTGGTCGCTTCCGATTAGCATGGGAAGATGTTTTTGTCATGGCTCCAATCCTGCGCACCCGGATTGTCAATTTGGAAGGTCAGGGGCTAGTCCAGGTTGTACTTCGCAAGCCGCTCCTTTGGAAACACAGCAACTCGATTGACACCTATCAGCGAGAGGAGAGAGATGAAGAGTACCACCAACGATCCATGAGCCTTGGAGCTCCGTTGACCACTTTTGGAATCATCGATGACACGGCCAACGACAAGAGGTACTTTGCTTGGACCCAACACCACGCAACATATGATGGCTGGTCTCTCAAGCTGCTGTACGATGCTTTTGAACAGACATATCAGAACAAAACGGTCGACACATTCACTGCTTTCCAGCCTTTCATCAAATATGTACTTGGGCAAATTCATGACGATGAGGCTGTCTTTTGGAAGAAGCAGTTCTCGGGTCTAGACGCGCCGCAATTTCCCGAAATCCCGGCGAGGCATCAGCCGCAAGCAGACAAAGCCCTCGAGCACTCCATCAACAGCCTTCAGTGGCCAGCAGGCGATGTCACGGCTTCTTCTACGCTCCGTGCTGCGTGGGCAACGCTGCTCTCTTGGTATGGTGCCTCCCCGGATACCGTTTTTGGAGCGGTAGTCCTTGGGAGGCAGGCGCCGGTACCAAATATAGAGAAGCTGGCCGGGCCTACGATTGCGACCGTACCGATCCGCATTTTAGTCGATGGAGATCTATCTGTGCAAGAGTTTCTGCTGCAGACACAAAGCCAGGCGACGGATATGATCCAGTTCGAGCAGACCGGCCTTCAGAACATTTCCCGCCTCAACGAGGACGCACAACGCGGCTGCCAGTTCCAAACACTCCTTATCGTACAGTCTGCAGAGACTTCCGACAATACTATGATTCAGAGCTCTGTTTTTGAAACCGGCATCAGACAAGATGAAGCGACGACCCCTGACGTCGGTGGCCTTGTGACCGGCGAGCTAGATGCGTTCAGCACATACGCCATTACACTTACGTGCGAGATTGAAGGGCCTTCAGTGCGTCTACTGGTTCGCTTTGACTCAAAGGTCATTACCACACAAGAGGTACAAAGACTGGTGCAACAATTAGAGCATGTGCTACGACAACTCTGTCAACCCAGAAATGCAACATCCAACGTTAAGATGGGGGATTTAGACATGGTTTCGCAGCAGGACCTGGGTACCATCTGGAATTGGAATGCGACTGTTCCCGAGACTGTGGAGGGATGCGTCCACCATATCTTCGACCAAAGAGTCCGGGAAAATCCGACGGCACCAGCAGTTTGCGCGTGGGATGGCGAACTCAGCTACAACCAACTAGATGATCTATCCAGTCGACTCGCACATCATCTCATCGACGCAGGGGTTAAACCAGGAGTTATTGTACCGCTCTACTTTAAGAAATCGGTCTGGGTGCCTGTCGCAATTCTGGCTATCATGAAAGCCGGTGGAGCTGGTGTGACACTGGATGCTACGTTACCTGTTGAGCGCCTGAGGGGCATTGTGCAACAGGTGTCGCCGATACTGATGTTGAACTCAGCAGTCTGCCAAGATCTTGCTCCTCAAATCACTTCTGCGCCCACGCTCACGGTTGATGAAGCCTTATTGAAGAAACTGGAAACCCAAGAGACAGGAGCGCAGCTCCCGCCAGTCGATCCGAACTCACCACTGTACATTGTTTTCACCTCCGGCAGTACTGGCTTGCCTAAGGGAGCGATTATGACGCACAGCAACTTTTGTAGTTCTGCCAAGCACCACCAGCAACCCCTCGGCCTTGAAGCCACCTCCCGCGTTTTCGAGTTTACATCCTATGCTTTTGACGTAGCGTGGTCAAACATCCTCCATGCACTCACTGTCGGAGGGTGCTTGTGCATCCCATCGGAGGAAGACCGTATCACAGATATTGCTGGTTCCATCGCTCGGCTTGGCGCCAACTTCGTTCATCTCACCCCGACCGTTGCGAATATTTTGGATCCTTCGGCATTACCTGGCCTGGAGAAGATCCTCTTTACTGGCGAAGCGCTGAAACGAGCTGATGTAACGAGGTGGAGGTCCAACAACAACGTCCAGTTCTACAACACATACGGACCTGCCGAATGCACAGTTACCAGCACAGTTGAAGCCATAAGCCCTTATGACGATCATGACCCGAGCATTGGCAAACCCTACGGCACATTGGCATGGGTGGTAAAGCCTGACGCCAAGAGCCTGGCAGCCATAGGTACTGCTGGTGAACTGTGGATTGAAGGACCTACTGTTGGCGCAGGTTACTTGGACAACCCAGAAAAGACTTCGTATGCCTTTGTCGAAAGCCCAGAGTGGTTGTTACAAGGAGGGGCTGGAGTGCCTGGCCGGCACGGGCGACTATACCGGACTGGTGATATGGTTCGGTATAATCCAGACGGCTCAATCTTCTTTATTGGCCGTAAAGACACTCAAGTCAAAGTCCGGGGTCAACGCGTCGAACTCGGCGAAGTTGATTATCACGTCCGGCAGCTGCTACCATCCGAGGTCAAGCAAGTTGCGACGGAGATAATCACCCCACATGCCACCATGACGCCGATCTTGGCAGTGTTCCTTACGATTTCTGGAACACTGAGCGCAGAGCAGCTAGACGAGAAAGCAGCTCCTCTGATATCAAGCCTCAAGGGGGACTTGGTCAAACGGGTGCCTCCATACATGGTACCGAGTGCCTATATACCTCTCCCAGAGCTTCCTATGACGGCAAGTGGCAAAACTGATCGACGTGCGCTTGGCGAGCTGGGCAAAGCCTACATTCCACCTAGTATCACTGAGTTGAGCGAACAACCATTGTCTGATGTAACTCTTACCAAGGACGAATCATCTCTGCGAGAGATCTGGGCCGGCCTCCTCAATATCGACCGCGACCTAATAAGCCCAAAGCACAGTTTCTCTGGTCTTGGGGGTGATTCGATCAAAACCATGTCGTTGGTTATGGCAATCCGCAAGCAGTGGAACTTGAATATCCAGATCCCAAGGTTGCTTGGGCCACAAGACACCTTGTGCGACATGGCTAAGCTGATAACACGTCTGCAGCAAGGACAGGACGTCGTCAAGTCGGCGGCTATGGACGTAGAAAAGGAACTGGCATCTTTGACCGACAAACTCAGATCACCGCTGTGCTTGGCACCGGTAGAGTCAAAGACAACAGTCCTTCTCACAGGCTCCACGGGCTTCCTCGGAATCCAAATCCTGCGTCAAGTTCTCACAACTCAACTCTTTGGCAGAACAGTATTGCTTGTCCGATGTGCCAATGATTTCGAGGGTCTCCACAGAGTGAGAGAAGCGGCCAAGGTGGCCGGCTGGTGGGAAGAATCTTTTACCTCAGCGATAGAGGTGTGGGAAGGTGATCTCTCGGCAGAGAGGCTCGGCCTTACAGATGCGCGATGGTCATCGCTTTGCGGCGAGCATACATCGAGTGGCGTGGTCGATGCCATCATCCACAACGGCGCGGTCGTCCACTGGAGCACCGACTATGACCAACTGAAGGCGGTCAATGTCGGCTCAACGCTGCAGCTGCTGCAAGCGGCAATGCATTCAAAGTCGTTGAGGAGATTCGTCTACGTATCTGGCGGCTTGAGTGCCAGTGACTGGGCAAACAGCACTGCAGATGTCGCGAGTCAGGCCACGGGATACGACCAATCCAAGTACATCTCAGAGAGACTGGTAACTGCCGCCGCAGCCCAGAGAGGCGAGGAGCGGAGCAAGTTTTCGATCGTCAAACCGGGTCTGATCATTGGCGACAGTGAAGACGGGGTCGCCAACCCGGACGATTTCTTGTGGAGAGTTGTCACGACGGCCATTCGGCTCCAAGCCCGGCCGACCGAAGCCCCAAAGTCGTGGCTCGCCATCTCTGATGTCGCTTCCGTCTCGGGTGTCGTTCTGCATCACGCGACGGCCGACGACGTGGACCACTTTGTCGAGTTACGCAGAGGCATGTGGGTCGAGTCTTTCTGGGCTGCGGTTGAAGGTGAACTCCAGCAGCCCATGCAGTCCGTCTCTTGGGACGCATGGATCGAATTAGCCCAGCAAGATATCTCCCGAGAAGGTGAACTGCATCCTCTCTGGCCAGTTCAGCAATTCCTCGGCACTCTGGGTAGCGAGCCTACGGGATATAGCCCTGAATGCACGCTAGAAGCGTCTCAGATGGATGAGGCTGTTCGGATGAATGTCAAGTATCTCAGAGGAAAAGGGCTTGTTGGCGTCCTGGATGCGAACTGGCACCAAGCCACTGCCAAGGTCACAATGCGATCCCGGCGGCAAGCATAAACGGAGGACTTGGTCGACTGATTGTGTCTTGATATTGTGGTAGCTGTCAAAGCTGGGCAGCTGTCCATTCAAGCAAACGGCTCCATGCAAGCAAAGTATTTGGGTTAGCTGTAGTCAAGCAAGATGAGAAGTTGCATCGTTTTTGTTCATCGGGCACAGGAAATACTTCCCTTTGTTTAAAATTGTGGCCTGCTGCTGATGGTCGCCACAGGGTTTATTGGCTTTTTCTTAGGGTAACTTTACTCACTCCATAGTCAATTCAATAATTTCCAGTAGTTTCGTTTATTAGTTGCCGTCTCACCACACATGGCCGACCGGCCTCTAACTAGATCGGCCGCCGCCCCTGGTTCCCCGCTCCTCTGGCATCTCCGTCTCCTTTCCATAACCTCGGCAAGTCAACGCCTTACTGAGACGGCGATAAACAAAGAAACAGACACATACCTTGACATCACTATCCGAATCGAAACACAGCGACATGGCCAGCTTCAAAGCCTACATCTTCTCATGGATCATCTGGTGGACCAGGAAAGGCATCTTCCAGTCCCCGGAAGCCTTGCACAAGCGGATCGAGGCCCAGCGTAAGACGGAAGACTACAGGCCGCCGGAGCGGCTGCGCACACGACTCATCATCGAGCAGCGCGAGGTCGGCGGCTTCCCGGTCTACGAGGTGTCGCCCAAGTCGGAGACGCCTAACAAGGTGCGCATCCTGTATCTCCACGGCGGAGCTTTCGTTTTTGAGATCTCGCCGCTGCATTGGGAACTTGTCGCGACTCTTGCGGAGCGGCTTCAGGCGGCTGTCACTGTCCCCATCTATCCTCTAGGACCAGAGTACAACCTGAAGGATATGTACGATATGCTGCAACCGCTGCACGATGAGATGGCGGCGTCACCCGACGACTCTCCGTTCTTCGTCATGGGAGACTCCGCAGGCGGCACCATGACCCTCGTCCTGACACAGCAAGCCCTCAAGGCCAACAAGCCCATTGCAAAGCGCCTCGTCCCCATCACGCCCTCATCCGACGCAACACTCACCAACCCGGAGCTCCACAAGGCCGCCAAGATAGACCCATGGCTGGATGTTCCCGGGTGCGATGAGGCGATGAAGGTCGTGTGTGGGGACTGGAAAAGAGACGACCCGCGCGTGAGCCCCATCTACGGCGACTTAGACCGGCTGCCGCCGATGATGGTATTTGCGGCCGAGTTGGACTTGTTAACGCCGGACACAAAGCTGTTCGTAGACCGGGTGCGGGAGAAAGAAAGGGAGGTGGTGTTGATCGAGGGCAAGCGCATGATTCATGTATGGCCAATATTGCCGATTCCAGAGGGTCAGGTGGCCGTGGACCAGATAGTTCAGTGGCTAAAACAGGCAATTTAGAGGTCGATGATGCTACACAGCTACGAAGTGGATGAGCATATGCAAGATGATATGCGTCCTGAATATAGCTTTAGTCTTTTTTCTTAACGGCACATGCCTCTTTCTCCTACACATCTTGCTTTCCCTTGGCACCTTGCTCCTCTAGGCGCTTTGCTTGCCTTGGGTACCTGGGGGGTCTCTCATGCTCAACGCAATGGACCTTCATAATCTCACACACACAGTGCTCAAGTTCTTAGCTTTCCTGCTATTGTTCTTACAGGCCCACGCGGCCTTATTCTCTGTTCTTGTCTCTTTAAATTACTATATTAAATAGTTGCCCTCCTGCTGGGACAGGCTCTTTCTTGCCCATTTCTTAACTCTTCGTTGCTCTTGGCTCTTGGTGTGCTCGTTCTGCCTCATTACGATGGACCCTGTACAAAGGCAGCTCTATTGACACAGACTGAGAGGGAAGATGGCATTGCTGCAGTAAATTCTAAGACCTGGTATAATCCCTGCTCATGTTTCTGCCTTCTTAGGCAAGAGAGGCACGCGCCGTGATTTCATAATCTCTGGACCTTGTTTTCCGAAGTATCGCTCGCACTCAAACATCCACTGAAAATTACCTCGCACCCAGTTTGCCAACGCATCCACATAAGCCTGTACTTCTAAATCGAGAGGCCCTTCCCATCGAGGGATTTGCTGATAAGCTTCACAGAATTGCTGATGCAGATTCGCGTGAAAGTCCACTGCCCAGTAGATAGCGGTTTGAGCATCCATTTGGAACTGGCTCATGGCCACCATGATGATGTTATGGGGGTCGCCACAAGCCTGTTCTTTATTGTAAGAGCCCATGGCCTTGCGAAAGATGGTGAGCGCATAACACAGCATGAGGTACATATGAGCGACTTACATTGCAAACTAACATCATCTTCATAGAGAGGTCAGCGAGCTTCTGGATGATTGGGTGTTGGACCACGTCGGTCCATGCCCATCTGCAAGTATGCAAAGCATGGCTCCGCTCCGATCGTGTACCAGCAAACCTGGATGTAACTTTTGACATCCCCGACATAAGTTAGTCGCTATCTCGGTCTTCTGCCTGTGACAACCCCATCTAAATACCTGTCAAATGACTCCAGAAAGCGGGCGTGCGCCGTGCTATTCCCGAGCTTCAACGCACGAGACCGAAAGCTAAAACGTCTCATCATTAACATGAGAATGACTATGGGTGCAAATCTTCGCACATGAGATTGGGGTGGATTGGGCGGGTGGCGGTTTGGCTTGGCGTTGAACCCTCAACCAACAGCATGATATGTGACAAGCTCAGTCTCGCGAGGCAAGAGGAAAGGGAAGTATTTCATACGTACATAGCTAGCGATTATTAAGTAGGCGGCCATGAGAGATAGCGGAAAGCACCCGTGTAAGTGCCGTCCAAGTTAGGGCAGACACGGCTCCTCCCGACCTCAAGCTCGCCCTCGAGTCTTGACATCGGAGCCTAAGAGTAGCCACATACGTGTAGGTATACTATAATAACCCTTCGCCGCCGTCAGAAAGGAATCAAGGTGGAGCCTGCAAACTTATAGATGAAGGAAGTCGTCACCTTTGCGGGTAGCAGTCACTATGCATGCTCACGTTGATTTTCATTACTCGTTGAAGCCATTTGTGACCTAGTAGCCGTGCAGGTGCACGCAAACGGCAAACAGCATCATCCCAAACTCATCCGCAGTCTGCACCCATCTATCGATCCTCTCCCGACGCTCCACTGAGCCCGTATCCGGCGACCGCCAGAGTTCCGAGATCTTAAGCTGGCCGTCTTCCCACAACGACAGGTAGTGGCTGTATTCACGCTCCCAAACGGCTCGAGTCTTGGCTTCCCATAGCCCCTTTGCGTCAGGCACGTAGACTTCCTTTAGCTCCTTGGCGAGAAAGTTTGGAACACGATTATCCGCGTTGTACACACTGCTGAGCAGATAAAAGGCGAAAATCGCCCTGCGTTTCGTCGACGCAACGATCCAAGATTCCCATCTTGGTTGAGACCGTGAGATTTCCGCCCTGCAGACGAGTCCGCTCTGTGCAGTACGGAAAGCCATCTCCTGCAGTGTAACCATGGTACCATCGCTCACAATGGCGTTGCCTGGCATGGGGAAGAAGTATGCCATGATGGAGTAGATGAGGTACGCCTGGAAAGCGGCGAGGATGTCGAGCTCACTTTGGCTTGAGTTCTAAGCAACCAGGTCAGTCGCATCATTGCCACCTCATTGTGGATGAAAGAAGCATGGCTGTAGCCAACACGGAGAACGTACATCGTGAGCAAGTCGGTTCATCTCCCGCTGGATCGTGTCTGCCACGATTGCCTCGCTCCCCTCGGCCCGATGGTGCCACAATCGGACCAGGCTGTAGCAGTTGGCCAGCGCGACGGGGGTGTTTCGCTCGGACATTTGCATTGGATGAACGATGGGCGGAACGCATTTGTTTCCAGCCATCTGCTTTGGATACGTCCGCAGCACGCAGCTGATGTATTGCAGTGTAAACGGGTGAAAGGACTTGGACACTTGCTCGGGAACGGCCAGGAACGGCCGTAACCACCGATCGCGTATTTGGTCTGCATCATCCAGGGGAACAAGAGCCAAGTTTGAGAAGTCGACAAGAGGATCCTCGTGGTTCTCGATTTCCGGCACATTCGTCGCCTGATCCGGTGTAGACGGGGGCACCACACCATGAAGAGTCTGTTCGAAGGGGCTAATGTCCGCGGGATCCGTCAAAGTCGTTGACAGCGAAACAGGCGTCGCAATGCTTTGGATCGGTAGGACGCTTGGACGGGTGCTGGTGGTCGACGAAGCAACATCAGCTGGCGCTGCATATCGGCATTGACGTCCGGCTGCGATACATCGCGCGCAAGACGGCCTCTCGAGGCTGCAGCGGACCTTGGACTTCGCGCACTGCAGGCATGACTTTCTGCGCAAAGGGGTGGTTTTCTGTCTTTTCGATACCGAAGCTGTCGGCCTCATGATGATTTGTACTGCTGTGCAAGAAACGGAGTCATGGATATTGCAGGTGACGGAATTCCGATGAGGAGGGGACGGGTGGGTTTTTGTGCCCGCGACTGCGATCGGAGTTCCGGAAATAAGGTTCAACGACGACGTCACTGCAGTTGCAGCGCTTCCACTTTACTCATTCATCGGAGCCCAGCAAAACATCACTCAACGGTACCTAAAGCAATATGGCTTTCGCGCTCACAACATGTATTGCAAAACGCTTTGCCGTGCTGCACCGGGACCCCGGCGTTATGAGGTTTGGTGAATCTATAGGTCGACGAAGCTTTTGCCATCTCCATTATGTCTAATTAGTCGGAGTTCCGATTTAAGCGAACCACCAGTTTCCCGACTATCTACAAAGTACATAGATAAATACTCGCCGCATTGCCTCCAAGTCGCCCATGCTTCTCTTGGCATTCAATGTCTGCTGTCATTTCGACAACATGGACGTGTTACTGCGTGAAAGCCTCTTTGGCCGTCTTCTCAACTACCTATCGAACGAACGCATATTCCCACACCCCGATGTGGCGACGTACAAGGAGATGGCCTCGGGTCCGTTGCCGCTTCCCAACTCGACACAACAAATAACCGTGGATTTCACTGGACCTGACGATCCGGGGATGCCAAGAAACTGGCCAATGTTGACAAAATCGCTTGTCATGACAGCCGTGATGCTCCTAAACTTCAGCTTCTATGCAGCATCGGCAATCTTCACCCCCAGCATCCCGCTGATTGAGGAAACGTTTGGCGCCACTACCAGTCAGGGAACTCTTGGTCTCTCACTCTTCGTCATTGCGTATGGGATTGGGCCTCTGATTGTACGTACAAGACCACCTCGTATTTGAGCCAGAGACTCGTCTTGCCACGGGAACTAACAAATATCCAACGGATCAGCTCTCTCCCCTCTCAAACGTCGCATCCATTGGGCGTACACCTGTTTATGTCGTTGGATCTCTTGCTTTCTGCCTGGTCAACATCGGAACAGCTTTGTCGCAAAATGTGACTACTATACTAGTGCTCCGTTTTGTTGGCGGACTCGTCGGGAGTGCGCCCATAAGCATTGGCGGCGCAACGCTGATGGAGGTTTATGGACCTTCCGAGGTCCCATATGCCATCGCCTTTTACGCAGTCAGTGGGGTTTGTGGGCCAATATTGGGGCCGGTATGCCACTCCTTTCGTCAGTCATAAATCTTCCAGAGTGCTGACTGCGTTGTGCATGACAGATCTTTGGAACTTTGGCAGTGTCAGTACCACATGAGCTTCCGTCTGACAGTACGCCTCGAGTGTTAATATATGTGTATAGCACACGCTGGAATACCTGGACAGCAACGCTGTGGCTTCTTTCTGGAATCACGGCATTCACTACCGTCTTCATCTTTTTCTTCCTACCGGAAACATTATCTTCAAACATCCTCCTTCGACGGGCAAAGCGACTTCGCACTCAAACCGGCAAGCCATGTTATCGAAGTCTAGTCGAGTCAGATACAGCCAGGCCTAATATTGTCTCGGAGATCATACATCAGACAGTTGACGACTTCAAACTGTCCTGCATGGACCCCGTCATTCTGTTTGTCAACATACATACGATGCTCATCTACGGCGTGCTGTACCTGTGGTTCGAGTTCTTCCCATTTGGTAAGTTAATACGGTTCAAGCACATAGTTCTACAGTCTGGGTATTAACAAAGCAGTGTTTGGCGGGATATACCACTTTTCCGCTATTCAGCAATCCCGTAAGTTCCTTCCCTACCCGATATCCCAATGCCATAACTAATCTATTTGTCTCTCATGGAAGTGGCTTTCTTTGGCATCCTTGCTGGTGCTGTGCTCTCGGTTGCCGTGTATCTTTTGTGGCTCTACTTCTTCTACCAGCCGAGGCTAGCCAATCCAGAGCTCAAGGTACAGCCCGAAGACCGTTTGCGACCGGGGCAAGTTGGTGCAATCTGCATTCCTATCTGCCTGTTTATCTTTGCCTGGACATCACGAGCAAGGTACGTAATCCACAGACCTGGCGGGACATTCCCAGACGAACCAACTAACCAATTGCAGTGTACATTGGATTGTGCCTATATTCGGAACTGCCTTTTTTGCTCCGGGCTTCTATCTCACGTTTCAGTCAATCCTCAACTACCTTGGCGAGTCTTATCCCAGGCACGTTGCGAGCGTCTTCGCTGGCAACACATTCTTTCGGAGTTCGTTCGGAGGGGCACTACCGCTTGCAGCACCCCGAATGCTAGACTCTCTGGGCATTGGGTGGTCATCCAGCATACTAGGGTTCATCTCTATTGCCTTGGTCCCTCTTCCATTCATCCTAGAGCGGGTAAGTTGTTCAAGATACCTCAACCGTCAGGACGAATGAGTTTTAACATAGCGTTTAGTATGGAAAGAGACTACGATCGTGGAGCAAATATGCAAGCTAGTTGACGCTACATGGCTGGGATTGCCTATTTACGCATAGCCATGATGACCTAGATTCTACACAGCCGGCGTTACAGACGACCTAGTTACTTCTTGTACATGGCTGTTCCCGATGAAATCAACCGCCTCGCAGCATATGCTGTGAGGTCACATCAGACAGGAGCGAGACCGTTCAAACCCGTGGCGGCATAATATTGGTAAATACCACTGCATGTAGGCGCAATTATTTTATCGTTATTTATTTGACTAGAATTGGTTCATGTTGCCAATGAACATTCCAGGCCCAGGCCCCTGGTGTTTATTTGTCTTAAGTTATAGCCTGTGAATTCGATCCGCTCAGTGATGTGCAGACTCCAAAGCGGCCTAAGCCACAGCCGCAGCATGGTTGACCGGCCCCTGAGGGAGACGGCTGCCAGCAATGTTGCACTGCCGGAACAGTCGAACCTCCTCTTCAGCAAACGCTCCCACCACGGAATGAATCAGGCCGCGATTATGGAAAATGACAAAGTCGCCCTCCTCCCAGTCGTGAGCGTACACCATCTTCGGCGCAATACCCGGCCGTTGCAAGCGGTGCACCATCCCCCGTACCGCCTCAAGGTCATCCAGGACAGTCCCGTCGGCCAGGTGCAGCTTTCGAATTGCCGAAGGGTGTATCTGTAGGGCAAGGCGGCCATTCTCCGGGTTGCGCCAGCACATTGGCAGGATCTGGATCTTGTCCTCCTCCACCTCTGGCAGCTCTTCTACCGGAAGCTCCTTTCCCTCGGAGACTAGCCCCAGGCCATCTGGGCGGGACTTGGCAGAGCTCATCCACACGTACGGGTGCGGAGCGTACTCGACTCTTGTCGTCCGAGCAAAGTCTTGGTCCTCGGGGGAGAGTAGGTCGTACATGGCATATCCAGATGCGAATGCCGTGGTTCCTAGAGGAACAACTAGCTCGTCGCCCGTCCCGTCATCATAGCGGGTCGTCTGGCTGCGGCCACCCGGGACTTTAACGGCAAGAAGAGACGTGACAACGGGCGGGGCGAGTCCGTACAGAGCAGCATCAATGTGCCACCTGTAGTACCGGGTGAAGTCGAGATCGTCTTCAGGCGGAATGCTGGTGGCATGGAAAGTCCGGTGGTGAGGGTGCCGAAGCCGGATGTCTTTAAGGCCCTCGTATTCGTCTACGAAGCCGTTGCCGATGACCTGAACTTGGGGCTGATGAGGAATCGTCTTCAAGTCGGGATGCAAGATGGAACGTTTCGCGTCCAGAGTCTTTCCGTGGCCGTACGAGCCGGCAGCTTCGGGGTCAAATCTCTGGGTAATGTCGTACTGTGCTTTTGGGGTGGCATGTCCCTGGTTCTTGAACACCAGGACTTGATGTTCGAAGAGCGCATCCCGTATGATGCCAAAGTCGTCATCTTTAAGTGGTTAGTATAGGCACATGCTTGCTCGCGACTCACTAGAGAGGGACAAGCCACGTCGCACGATGGAAGTTCTCTCGGCGAGGATGAAGCAACACCCAGGCACTATGATGGAAACGGCCAAGTTAATGAGTACATACCGGTTACATGATTGATGTCTACGCCCGAGACAACAGCGCCAAAGCGAACGCCCGAATCCGGCGCATGCGCGATGGGCGTGAGTGTAATTTTCTTAGCCATGAGGTGCGTATTGCGAGTTCAGTTGCGAGACTGCTTCCACAAAACGGTATGACGTGGCCGAAGAACAGTGCTTCTTATACGGAGGAGAAGCCTCTCATCGATAAGCCCCGACTGTGCTTATCTTCCCAGAATTTCGGGTGTCGCCGACGGGCGCGATGCTGTAGTAGGTCAGCTCCACTGATAAGACGATTGGCGTCGCTCTAGATTGCGTTTGGTCTGGCGACTTGGCCAACTGTGAGACTTGTAGTCCGTACAAGGCATGGTGAGACTTCTTCTGGGTCGCTCTCCGCTGCAAACCAGATGGTAGTTGTCGGGCTTGACATCGCCGTTGTCGACCGACTCGACTCCAGAATGCACTACCCCCGGCTCCGTATTCGCCGGAGCGGGCGTGCCGGGCACCTCCAAGAGCTCACGTCGGTAAGCCATGAGCCGCCAAACTCATCCAAACCCAGGTCGTCCTTGATGTTCCACAACTCGGTTTGATGCCGGGTCCGTCGCCCCAGCAGCAGCTTGCCGAACTGTCACGAGTGGGCATCCGACGCGATGAGTTACGGGAAGCGATCCATCTGCAGCTCTCGTCCCTGGTACCCCCCCTCTAGATGACCCTGAAAATCTCACGTGCAATGGGTGTCAACACTCATATCCATATCATAGAAAGAAGAGAAGACATTTTGCATCGAGAATCCAATTCATGCAGTACATGTTTCAGGCATCAGCAACGCATCGTGATGGATAATTTCATAAAATGAGCAAATATATAAGATCAATTCGAAGTCATCATTGGAATGCTCCAACTAGAAGAAGCTGGAGAAGGGAAGATATAAGGTACTAGACGAGCACGGATCTCGACACTAAGAATGTCCTCCATCAATCTTGTTTCCGAGCCCTCGCCGCTTTACCTTGAGCGCCTGAGTCGGGCGAACGACCCCCTCTCCCTCTCCCTCCTATCGAAAGAACTATACTTACCCTTAAAAAGACCGCTCCTACATAGCTGCATACGCTCTCAACTCCGTAGTTGAGAGATCCCTCAACACTCCGAAAACGCATACACAATGCAAGATGCCCATAATCACATCTTGGAAGCAACGTCTCCCACCTCTACCTGATCCTCTTTGCGCAGTAGTCCCAGCGCAACTTGCAGGTGCACAGTTCCGTGCTCGCCCGTCTCCAGCTCTTCCACCTCGCCCCAGCGCTCCCTCAACAGCGCTATGTACTTCCACAGCCGGTAGCGGTACAAGAAGCGATAGACGGCGGTGTAGGCGCTGTCGAGGGCGCCGACGATCCAAGCGTGGTGAGCGCTGGACGCCTCACCAACGATGTGGAACTTGCTGTCGGCGGCGGGCCGCACCAGGTAAGCGTACATGTTGCTGAACTGGCCGGGACCAAACAGAGCAAAGGCACCGGCTGTTGTTGGGTCGTGAGTCCACGAATAGGCATGGTGCACTCCCATGTATGCGCCCTTGATACGTTCGTACGTCATGTTCTCGGCGTGTAGTCGAGCCAAGTTGCGCAGGATCAGCTCGACCAGCTCGTCCTCGCTGGGAGGATGTGGCTTGTTGTCAATAATCGACCCGACGCGGGTCGCATCCTGCGCCCAGGTGTACGAAGCCAGGAGCACCGCGGGCTTGTCTGCGCCGTCGTGCAAGTTGTACGAGGGATACACGCAGGTCCGCAGGGGCAAGTCGGTAGAGGCGACGCCGCCCTGCGTGATGCCGCAGTCCACAATCCACCACGGGTAACTGAACTTGAGCGCCACCTTGGCCGAGTCGTCGTAGTGCAGGCTGCGGATGGCGTCTTTCTGCGACGGGTGCAGCTCGAGCTCACGAAGGTCCATGCGCCCCAGGCAGCCCAGCGACGTGGTGTTGAAGACGGTGCTGTATCCTTCTCGTGGCGTCGCCTCGTCGGCGCACTTGACCGACATGTTGCCGTCCTGGTCGGAGCGGCGGTCGATGGAAATAGTGTCGACTCGCTTTCCTGTCTGGACCTTGGTGCTGAGTCCGCGCTCCATGGCGTCCGTGAGGAGAGAGGTGCCGCCCTCGATGCAAAACCACCTGACGTCCTCTTGGGGGTTGTCAAAGTCAAACGAATCAATGACGCTCTCCGAAAAGGCCTGGTCGAACAGACCCGTCGACGTGTTCTGCGTCTCCATCCACTGGATGGCGAAGAAGTTGTAGTGCGTCTGCTTGCCGTCGGGTCCGCCTCGCTTGAGGAACTCCCTGGTGCTGTAGTCGTCGACAGCCATGAGCTCGGCGAAGCCCTCCTCAAAGTTTGCCGCCAGCTTCTTCTTGTACGGACCAAAGGCCTCGTCGAGGATGTCGCTCACGTTGTCAACAACGTCGTCTGGCACGGATCCGCCCTTCTGCTGGCTGACATGGTATGGGTCCGTCGTGTCCGGGACGAAGAAGCGATCGTTGAATAGGCTGGGGCACTGCGGTCCGCCGTCCAGGCAGTAAGGAATCAGAGGCATCCCGGTGCGCTCGAACAAGTCAAAGGTGCGCTGCATTGTGGGGATCTTGGGATATCGCATGGCGCCGATGTCGTAGTAGTCGTGCGGTTCCTTGCTAAAGTGATGGGTATAAACGCGTCCGCCGATCCTGGAATTGGCCTCGATGATGTCGTACGTGAGATTGGGGATCTTCAGGTCGTCCAGGATCATGGCGATGTAGAGGCCTGCGACGCCGGCACCCACAATGCACACCTTCCGAGGGGGCTCATCCTCGCCGTCACCCGGCTTCTTGCCGTAACGGGGTACTGGCAATGAGCCTCCTTCATAATTGGGATCCGGCGGCAGCTGGTGCGGAGTGCATGGCCCATAGCCAAGCACGGGAATGGGTACAGCCGAGTCTCTCTGGGCGAGCGCGTTGATCTCGGCCGAGAGCTTCTCGCGGATGAGCCGGCGGGCCCAGCGGCTCTTGAAGCTGGCGATAGTGGCAGCAGTGCTCATTTTTTCTGTTGCACGGATAGGATATCTGATCGATAAACAAGATTGAGCTTCAGAAAGGATTTGATAATAGTACGTTGCTAAATCTATCAAGAGTGTGGCCTTGCGTCCCCCTTATATGGCCTCTTGCATTCAACCTCCAAACATGTACGCTTCTGTCGTCCAGATTGCTCCATTCTTCAGCTCTTTACCGACTCTCCTAGACCTCCTGTAGTCGAAGGGTGAAGAGGAAACTGCAACATTGCTTGCCTGCATGTAAGCTGAGCTGCAAGTACTTCGTAGGACTCCGCTGATTCCTCGGCGGCAGTGCGGCACAGTCGTGCAAGTCGCCCAAACCGGGCAGCTGAAATCAGTTTCAGATCATCTGCTCTCTTGTCGCGCTGTTATTGCCAATATCGCAGTGTTTCTCAGCCAGCCATCTGCGCGAGGACTTGGCCGAGAACGAGCAGCTGAACTCGACGCGCATCTGATGCATGCACGCCGAGTCGGAAGCTCCGATATGACGTAGGTACTCCGTAGACCACACAGTGACGAGGGACTATTATACGTGCGGGCAGGTTACTTAAGTGCACGGGAGAGTACGTTCCTCAGAGGCCTTCAGCAAGTGTGCAACAAGCCAGGGCTCAACCGTGCATCTCGCATAATCAACACACCTGATACCCTGCACCAATGGCGACTGAAGTGTTTGATGTTGTTGTCATCGGCGGGGGGCCCATCGGGCTGTCGGCCGCCCACCAGGTGGCCAAAGAGGGCGCCAAGGTTGTGGTTCTCGAGCGGAACAACTTCTTCAACCAGGCAGGGAGCTCCAACGACCTGGCTCGCATGTTTCGAACCATGTAAGCTGCCTGTATTGTTTTCGCGAGAGCCCTGCGTACCAACTAATGCGCTCGGTAGGTACACTGAAGACTTTATGGCCGACTTGGCCAAGGAGGCCATGGCCCTCTGGGATGCTCTCGAGAAGGACGCGGGCACCTCCCTCCGGTGGATGAGCGGCCTCCTCAACTTTGGCGACAAGGACTATGGCGGAGACACTCCAGAAGGTGTGCCACAATATTTATATGATCAGAACCTGCTTGCCTGTTTCAATATCTTACATACCGCTCTACAGGGACTTTGTTGGGGCCAGTACCAAACCTGGATCGACTCGGCATGTCATACCAAGAGTGTAGGCGCTTTGTCCAGAGCAATGTCCCTGTTCGAAACAAAAGACCCCCTAACGCTCTGTGCCAGTGACCGCAAACGATATCGAGAAGCGGTTTCCGTTCAAGAACTTGCCCTCAGAGTGGATCGGGCTGTTTGCACCAGACAACGGCGTGATAAATGTCCAGCTCCTCTTGAGGACCCTACTTAGCCTGGCCAAGGCCTACGGAGCCGAGGCGAGGCAACACACGCACGTGGAGTCAATCCGCCCCCCCAAAATACCCAACGACAGCCATAGCTGGGAGGTGCACACGATCCGGCATGACAAGGATCCCGTTGTCTACAAGACGAAGAAGATTGTCATCGCTTCCGGCGCCTATGTCAACCATGTGTTGAAGCCGAGCTTTGGTATCTCTCTCGATCTCGACATCTGGGAGATGGTGGCCAGTTACTTCAACTCAAACGCCGGGCCAGACGGCACTATATTCCCCAGTACGTATTCCCGATACTATCATCGGCCAAATCACTGACGTTGTGGTCAACACAGGCATGTGGTTCCAGTTTGCCCCCGACAAGAACGGCAGGTCCCAGCTCTTCTACGGCTTTCCCACCGTGCCCTGGGGTCCTCCAAACGTCGCCCGTATTGCGGTCGATGCGGCGAGTCGACGGATCAAAGACCCCAGCGAACGGCTGACCAACGTCGTCAACCCGGATGACATTCGCGACACGCAGGACTTTATTCGTCAACATGTAGCCGGCGTCGATTCGACAGTTCCAGCGTTCACGCTGAGCTGCTTGCAGACAAACGTCTTTGGTGCGTCTTCCACCAGGCTGTGGCACAGCAATTTGATGCGTTCACGAGTATGCTGATTTATACGTAACACAGATAACATGTTTGTTCTCGACTTTGTCCCAGAGGAGTATCTCTGTGGTGGGCCCAAGGACAGCGTGGTAGTCTTCACGGCCGGCTGGGCTATGAAGTTTGTGCCCATGCTAGGCAAGGCGCTGGCCGATATGGCTCTCCATGGACGGTCCAAGTATGCGCTTGACGAGTTTGCAATCACTCGCAAGGATCCCAAGACGGGCAAGGGTATCATCGTCGATGAGAAACAGAACCAACCTCTGGGCAGAAGCTCCTTTGCGTTTACGCAGCAGGCATCAGGCTCTTCCCTGAGAGGGCTTCACAACACCGGCAGCTGAGCTGTACAAGTATTAATATTCTTCGTAATATGGAGTACATTATTCCTCTCTCGAGAATCATAGTTCCTGGACATGGTGTCGATGCTGACTATCGAGAATTCTCGGTTAGCGCTTGGATTGATGTGGTAGTGATGGACATTCTGACCTCCACGGTTTAGAGCCTCGGCGGGTTGGGGCAATTAATATTGCTGCCATGTCTTTGACGCGCTAAACAATCAGAGCTTGGCAGCCTGTAATATCAAGCCATGTCCGAATCTCTTCTTAGAGCCGAGACATCATGCTCCCTCTCTGAAGTAGTCTAGTCCCCAATCCCCCCATCAATCCACTCCCGAGTTCCCCTGCTTATAGTCAACTTGTCGCCAGCCCTATGGTACGAGCCAAAGTCGACGATGACCAGCATCTCAGCCTCCGTGACTACAAGGTTGGAGGGGTTGAGGTCACTGTGTGCCTAGCCCAGAGAGTGGAGGTGATAAGAGAGCCTCCATGCAGGCAACCGTGACGACGGTGCCGTCCTCGCGCTCGACGTAGTTTTCCAGGCTATGAGGATGCCGGTCCAGGACAACATCAGTGACTCGGCCACAACGCATGCGAAATCTGCGAAAGGTCTTCCAAAGTCGGTGGCCCCTCCAGAAGCCCCTCTGGCAGAATGTACAGCCGGTGGTGCTCGTGGAGAAAGTCAAACAAGGAAAGGCCCGGTCTCCCAATGTATACTCTCAACGGGATGGTCTCCGAAGCCCGGGTCAGAGTAGGCTTCGATGCTGGCCACGGCAAGAAGATAACACGTCAGGGCTGGGCTCCAGTGCCGGATCGAGTTCTTGAAACGAAATGTCGTGTTTGCAGCGACTCAGTCAGCCAAAGTATAAACTATGGGACATATTCGTCGGCGTCAAACGTCGTAACTCGAGATTCTCCTGATCCCTCGTCAAACCCTTTAGGAGCCATAGCCAAGTCTCCACACTTTGCGATCTGCGGGGGTGCCATATTGGAGGCGGAGATGCGGCAAACTCCCCCGCTCAGCAGGGGTGTCGAATAGGTAAAACTGGAGTGTCTGTGGAACGTGAGATATACACGTAGACGACACTTCCGCAGTGAAACTCGCGAGGTGGTCCGCAAAGGTTGCTGAGACAGTTCCAGCCTGTGTTCATGCGACTCACTGGCATTCGTCGCCGCAGATGCGGCCCGGAGCCGAACTAACGTACGAAGATAGGATCTGCGACTATACAACAGCTTATTTGTCAGATCTACATCTATGCACTTTTTCAATCACGGGGGTGCCTTGTAGTAACAGCATGTTCAACGATTCCGGCAATGATGAAGGTGTCGACATGCATGTCCACTTATTATGTGATGACTTGCGCAGGGTCCTAGGCCACTTTGTAGACACTCTTTGTTAGTGACAAGTTCGTATGTATAAATCAGAGGAAGTTAAACATGTAACGTTTGCGAAACGTGATATCTGGCTATCACTCCATATTTTACCTCACGTTTCAAGGCTGCTCGATCCGAGATGTAGGTTCCGGTTCGGCATATGGCCAAGTAGCCGTACACTTGAGCGGCGTAGAACTTGCATGGAAGGTCATGTGAGATTTGAAGGGCGCGCTGGAGATGGTACAAATGTCCTGAGCTCAACTATCCAAGCTTCACTGGCACAGAGCAGAGGTTGGAATATCCTGTAGGGTAGGCATAAGGGTCAAGATGAAGACATTCCGGTCGTGGAGGTGCGACGCATGGGCATAAGCAATGGGAACTGTCGGAGCCCAAAAGGGCCGAGGAGAGAGCCTGCCCTAGAACTTGCAATACCCTCGGTTGAAGAAGACACTGACCAGCAAGGCTAGCCAGTCTGCGCCTCGAACCACTCCAACTCTGATAATACGACAAGCTGCGGCGAGCAAGCCGCAGACCCAATGGTAAGCAATGGCAAAAGTAGGTAGAGACGACTGCAATCCGTTTACAGTTATTAGCCATCGGCCGAAGCTACGAGTACGAGTAGTAGGGTCCAATTGCCCCAGACCCTGTCGAGACGACATGCGACAGTGACTGCGGAGGCTCGGGACGTGGCTATTTTTAGAAGTGGGAGGGGCGGGACCTGGCGCCAATCAGCTGCGACGTCAAGGATGACGCCCAGGGCCGTGGTGATCTGGTGAGGTTAGCCTTGCCTGCATGACATGGATGACGGATCCGATGCTGCGAGTGCTCGTGATAACAAGGTTGTTTGGTTGCTCGGACGGCGCTTAAGAAGAGGCGCCGGGGTTGATTCGCCAGTTCTTCATCGTGAGGTGTTGGCGGGAGGTGGAGCCAGATTCTGGAGAAGACGGCTCGGAAGCGTCAAAGCGGCGTAAGACATGGCCTGGCTGGCGTTTCGATCCATTGAAAGCGCAAACTGGTAACGAGCGGCGTATACTCCAGACAAGCAAGCGGTTGGCGATACTACTACTCGTAGACGAGGGAGAGGCGCCACATGTTGACAGATTCCGGGCCGGGATGCCGCCGCTGGCAGAGGCAACAAGGTTGTAGCCACTCCGTGGCAGCCTTCTAGAATAAACAGTCGCCAAACAACGTAGCACTGGGCGCTTGTTGTGCGCGTGCTGTAAGCAGCGGGAGGAGGAGGTGGTGGTGGATCTGAGATCAGGCATGGATGGTTTGCGTGGTATCCGTCACTGGAAATAGATCCCACGTGGAAGGGGAGACGTTTCGCGGCCGTACGGGACGCCGCAAAACACGCCAAGAGGAACAAAAGTGAGCCGCGCTGCTTCATGATATCAACGTTGCAGCCGCGGATGCGATAGCGTGTGCAGCAGTCAAGGGGACCGGCGACAAGGGACAAAACTAGCATCACCACCAGTGTCCACCAAGGTACGAAGTACCTATGTAGTCGCAACCATGGTGTGACGGCGGCACGCGACGCGGCGTTGCCAGTGCGTGGAGCGTCGGGCCCAAGAGTACCTTACCTATCATTCCAGCGAACAAGGCCCACAGCAATGCATGCAGGAGAAGCGGACAAAGACAGACGGCGTCGCGCGAAGAGGTGCATGAATGGGAGGATATGCGCGATGGGCGAGGCATGGACCGTGGGCAGGCGGGACCTTGGGAATAGGGCTGATCAGGCCAAGCCTGCAGCCCGCAGCCCGCAGCTGAGGTCACTTGAGACAGGCCCGAGCCCGCGGGTTGTTTAATTGCCGTATCAAGGGAGAAGAGGGAACAAACGGACGGACCCGAGCGTCGGCCCACGGTCCATTTGCTCTCTCGCGCGCTTCACGTCTGCCTCATCTTGTTAGAGCCCGTCGTCGTCATCGCCAAAACACCACGGCCGCCGGGGCTGGGATATCGCGACGCCGCCCCACCGCTGCGCGTCAAACCCTTGTCCTGCAGGCGACACAAGGGCACAGACCCGAGTGCAGAGTGCGGCGAAGACGCAGTCGTAATCCTCCTGCGGATAGTGCCGGCCGGTTCGTCGACGGTGTTTCGCGGCGCGTGGCTCGTCTACCTACACAGCCTCGAGGATGATGCGGCGTCTGCTTGCACTCGGGAGACAGCGATGGCCTGAGGCCGGTTTGTATGTCCGTCCGTGTGTGTGTGATTCCGTCCCCAACGGAGAGGGTTTGATGGCGCGGCGATGGATCCAGTCGGGCCTTGGAGTCGGTCGGTCTCTGTTGGCGCGGAAAGGCCCCAAAGGAACGAGGGCGCCCCGGTACGATTCGCGACCGAAATTGGCGACCGAGAGACAGACAGGATCCCCGGATTGTGCGATAACGTACTTCGTACAGACAGACTGCTGGGTACAATGACCGCCAATTGTGCCCACTGCTGCGCGACGACGACGACGACGACGAGACAGACAGACGAGGCGAGACATGGATGCGAGATGCACTCCTCCAAGCTCCGCCGAATGACACGTTGGGTGGTCCCCGTCAAGCCACACACGCCAGCCCGCGGGACGGCAGGCAAGTATCTCGAGCGGGCCCGCAGGTCCCGCTACTGACCGGTCCAGGTCTCGCCGTAGCGCGCGATACCGAAACGGTGGCGCTGCCCTAGCCCGCCGCCCGGGTACCGCCCGATAAGACACCACTCTCCCTCCCTGGCGCGCCCCCTCCCTTGGGAGCTGGTCGCGACCCGGCCCTTGTCCGTTTGTTCGTTTGGCCCGCCGCAGCAGCGCCGCAGCACGCTGCACGGCAGCCTCCAAGCAACCAAGGCCTCGTCGTCTCCAAAGGGCTTCCAGGCTCTCCTCTCCTCCACCTCGCCGACCAACCAACCATCCAGCCTCGAACCCACCCCGTCCAGTCCTCGCTCGCCCGCGGGTCCTCCGCCCTCCCGCCCTCCTCTCTCCCGTCTCCTCCTAAGCCTCTCACGCTTTTTTCCTTCCTTCCCCTCCCCCTTCCAGACTGAACACGATCTTTGATCCTATTATTAGAAGCTTCCCAACGCCAGATTCAGCCCCATCCTGCCTGCACGAGCTCCTGCGCCGGCACCGAACAGACACCAAGCCTGCTTTTGCATCGACCTGCCTGCTTTTCGGCGTGCCAGGTACCGACGCTGACACCGTTGTCGTTGCCGGTGGTGCGCCCCGTTGCACGCGGCTGCGCTGCGCTTCGCTTCGTTGCGCCGTCGTAACCTCCAGTGCGCTGCTGCACCTCCGACTGCCCACGGACGGCCGAACAAACGAAACGCCGGTCCTTGGCGCATTCGCATCCGTCAGAGCTTCGCACCGGGTCCAAGATAACCTTTAAGCATCCTTGATCCTCCTGCCCGCCCTTGCCTGGTGTTGGACTGTGTTTCGTTTTCGCCACTTTTCCCGCCCATCTCAACGGCAGCCAACACGGGTCACGAACACGACCACGATCACGGCCACGACCGTCTGTCGATCGACACAACACCACACACGACCGCCAACGCTGCTAACCACGTGCGTACCGGCCAGGTCCTCGACGGCGCCGACGCCACCAGCTCCGAGGCGCTGCGACAACCAACGAGCTTCTTGCTCGCTCGTCGAATTCTCGTCCCCCGTCGCGCTCTTGCATCCTGATCGCGACGTCTCCAATCTCACCCTGGGCCGCCACCATCCCGCGGTGCAAACAAGGCAAATATGGGTCGCAGAAAGATTGAGATCAAGGCCATCAAGGATGACCGGAACCGCTCGGTGTACGTTTTGTCCCGGCTGCGCTTGCGCCGTACTCCTCAGTCGTCTCGCCATAGCTGACTGATCTCTTCTCGCGCAGAACGTTTCTCAAGCGAAAGGGCGGCCTGTTTAAAAAGGCACACGAGCTCTCCGTCCTGTGTTCCGTCGATGTGGCCGTCTTCATCTTTGGCAACAATAAGAAGCTCTACGAGTACTCGTCGTCCGACATGCATGAGCTCATTGCGAGGCATCAATGTGTGCGTCCAACCCGCCGGCGTGCCGTGCCGCTTTCTCGGCCGTGAATGCGCTACAAGGCATATACTGACTAGCTACAGCATGGCGGCATCAACGAGCACAAAGGCCCCTCAGATTTCAACGGCGGCAACGACGAAGACGAGGACGAGGACGGCGATGCTACCCCTCCACGCCCACCCGAGGCTGGTGTCGAGCCCCAGATGATGCCTCCCCAGTTCCACAGCCAGCAACCACCTTTCTCCCAGATCCTCCGCCACCATACCCCCTCGGCGTCGCCTCCTATTGCCAACGGCGTGCCGTTCCAGAGCCATCCGGCCCACCACCACCCACCCCGTGGCGCCACGCCGCAGCCGCCCATGGGATCTCGCCCCAGCTCCAGGAACGACGGACGGCGTATAGGTCCCAACATGGTTCCTCAGTCCGTGGGGTCTCATGGGCCGCATGGGCCTCACCCTGGCATCACTTACATGCCGACTCCGCCCATATACAACCCTCCTGCGAATCAACCCGGCATGATGTCCCAGCACGGCGGCCAGTACTCGTACCCGCCTCAACATCAGCCTTACATGGAAGACAGACGGCCGTCGGCGCCTCCGGGCTATGCAACGCAACCTCCTCCCCATCCTGTTCCCGTCACTACTCGCACGGTACCGTCACCGCCTCAGTCAAACAACCAACACCACCCCCCGCATCCCGTGCCTCACATTTCCCCTCCTCCTCCTCATCCCGGACACGAGCGGCGAGATCCACAACCTCCTCCGCCGGTGGAGCCAAAGACGGAACCCTCTGACCGGCAGCAGCCGCCTTTGCTAAACACGGACCCGGCGATCAAGAAGCTGCCTCAACGCAAGTCTCACAGCATATTCACCCCGATCGAGGAGAATCGGTCCATCCTCTCCCAGCACCTGGCCTCCTTTGCCGCCGAACCACAGGCTGCCAAGGGCGAGTCTGGCCAGCCAGCCGGAGTCAATCGCTCTCAGTCAGCCGACCCCGGGGCCTCACGCAATGGAGCTACTACATCGCCTCAGCTGAAGCGTTCAAGCACGCAGAGCAGTTATGACAAGGGCCGCAACCCTTCCGTGTCCTCCGGCCCTGAGACCACCTTCACACCCCCGTCACGATCGAGCAGCCTGAAGCTTGGTGGACCAGCCGGTGGTACGCGACCAAGAGGGCCGCGCCTCACTGTGCAGATCCCCGATGGTGGCTCAGAACCTGGCAGCGCTACCGGAGAGTCCAATTCACCTCACAATCGCTCCGCCATTACTCCGACACATGTGCCGCAGCGGCACAATTCTCACTCGTCTGTCGTCCTCCCGCCGCCCTCGCCGTCGGCTTCGGCGTTGCTTTCGGCGGGTGCTACGGGACCACCAAACCCCTTTGCACGACCGCCACCGCAGCAAAATGTCAATGGCGACACGCCCGTGTCCGCGCTGCCATCCCGCTTCCTCAACAACGAACTGCTCCCTAGCCCCAGCAGCTTCTACCCAGACTGGAACTTTCGTGGGAGCGATAGCAACACACTGCCGAGCCCCCTGAACTTTGCCACGCCCGTTGTTGGCAGCGGGCCGAGCTTCCTGCGGGACGATGGCCACAGGAGCCCCGGCAATACGGCTGCGCCGGGGGGCGCCACTGCCAACAGCGGCAGCCACGCGGGCTCGAACCAGTCAGGTCCCATGAAGCGCAAGTCGCCCGACTACGGACCGGGTAGCCAGGGCGAAGGCCATGCGGTGCCAAATGAGCCCAAGAGGGTCAAGGTCGATTACGCATAAGGCGTGTTTCTTCTTCTTTCTGGCTTACCTTCTTTCATATTCATTGGGTCATGCAGTTACGACCCTTGCCACTGATACCCTTAAGTCCATGCCAATGGCATCCTTTTTGTTTATATTGCTCAGTGCAATCTCATCTTTGGCGAGGCAGGGGAAGCCTTCGCCTTGTCATATGGTATCTTGGGTGGCGTCTTGTCGTGACTTGAGTTGGGCATTTGGTCTTTCGAGTTGCGATATCCAAAGGGCTCCTGTGTTGGGAGCGGGCTGCGGCCCAGTCTATCTGTTCGGAAAGGGCATTTTGGGGTGACATTTGCGGACTGATATTGGCTTTGGTAGAGCCATGGGAATCCGGAGTGGGCATTTTTAGCCATGCGGACGCATTGGAGGACGGGCTCTGATCTGAGGGCCCGTGGTAATGGATGAGAGGCGTTTTGGCGTATTGCATGTTGAACATTGAGTTAAAACGGGCATTATGGGCTGGGTGGTGCACAAATGTAAAAGCCGATGGACTGTTCAATTTATTTTTTCGAAATCATTGTGCTGTGACTGCGTGACTTGTACGAATACCGGGTCCAGATCCAAGATATGGCGTCGCTGAGAAGTGCGCTGTCGTGAAGTGATAACCCGTCCCTAATTTTGCTACCATATGCCAGTCGAGCCTCATCTGTTGTAACTCGTCACCCGTCATTATGCGAGCGTCTATTATCATACATCGTGTCAAATCCAAGTGCATCAATCTCAAGTATAATTCAGTACTCCTTTCAGGATCCACTGGCAGATGAGTCGAAAGTCAGCACTTCCGTCCTTCGGTATCAGGATTGTGTCCTGAGTGAGAACGCAAGACTTACCACCTCCCCGTTGGCAACCTGGCTTGCCACCTTCTCAACCTCGACCTCATCCGGCATAATGACCCTCTTCCCGTCCCTCTCCTCCCACCACACCACCCGCCCGCCCGCCGTCTTCGCCCGCTCGCCCTGCGGCCAGGGACTCCGCGTGACGAGGTGTCCCTCGACGAAGCGCCGCAGGTTCTGGTTGGCGCGGTCCTCGCCGCCGGAGCCGTCGTACGCCTGCGCGCCGTACGCGGCGTAGTCGAGCGCCTGCTCCCAGGGCTTTCGCGGGAGGGCCTCGACGGCCGAGTTGAGCGGCGCGAGGACGGTGGTGTTGGTGGCGAGGTCGGCGAGCAGGGAGGCCGTGGAGGCGTGCATGCGGCTGAAGGAGGAGAAGGAGGTGAGGGAGCGCTGCGTGCCGAGGATGTCGGCGAGCGGGACGGAGCTGGGCCCAGAGCCGGAGCCGGAGCCGGGGGGAGGCATGGCGGGGAGGGGACGGGCGACGATGGGGACCTGGATCGGGGCGGCGGGGCTGGCGGCGGAGGTGGAAGGGGAGGAGAGTGCGGCGAGGAGGAGAATTTGTAAGGGCTTCATGGCCCGTTGCGGGATTTTGAATCGGTGAGCCGTTACTGGTGGATGATGTGAAGTTGGGAGAGCGAGATGGTATGGTGTTGAGAGCCGTGAAGCGGAGCGAGGACGGACGGCCGACGTCACTGGCGGGGAGGTGGAGGTTGCCTAATTAGGCAATCTGCGGCGAACAACCGGAACGTGACTGGTCACGAGACCTGTCTGGCTTGCTGGCTGGAGCCGTTGAGGCAGCCGGCGATGCTGTGGATGCTGTGGTTGGTGGAATCGGAATCAACCGTCGGGTATATAACCGCTGCGGTTATTGCTCGACGGTTATTGCTTTCATCAGCAACTCGCATCGCAGCTGGCTCGTATGTACGTTGAATAAAGATGGATGGGATGTCGCGGGCCGGTGCCGGTGCGGTCGATGAGGCTGGGTGTGCTGGCCGGACGCATGCTCCCCAGCGGCCCCGGATTCCACGACCCCAAATACCCCAAGGCTATGCCCCATCCAACCCCGAGCCTGCACAGTCAGCAGGAGGGTTCTATTCAATCAATCAATCAATCAATCAATCATGCAGCCGGTCTCGTGGTTCCACGTCGCAGGCGCATCACATGTGAAAATGGGCTCACGAGGAAAGAAGCCGTGGGAGGGAGAGCCAATAGGCGCGGCCGGAAAGGCGCTCACCAAAAGCGCGGGCATTGGGCTTGGGGTCATCTGACTGTGGGGTGCTTTGGGGTAGCTGGGGGCGCCAGATTCACATGTCAGTGCCTGGCAGTGCCCCTGGGGAATACCAACGGAGAGGGAAAGCATGTGGGCGTATTACTCGTACATAACATCATTGAATCTGGTTTCATGTGTGACGAGGGCCATTGTTTGGGACTGCCACGGTTTTATGATCTGGAGAGACGCGGATGCTGGAGCAGGCCGGGAGCGCATCGTCGCAGCCTCGGTCCATTGCACGGCGAGCCGGTCTGCGTGCTGCCGCACGGCGTACTCCGTAGCATCCGTGCGAGACCGCAGACAAGCAGCAAGACGGCGGGCTGGCTGGGCTGCGGATATCTTTCACGAGCCGCGCGTGGTGTGCCCTTTTATCCTCGCTTCGTCTGGGCGATGTCGCCGCAAGGGCCGGACGGCGGCGGAACTGGCGCGGCCGAGGCCGGCTACTGTTGCAGCGCACCCCACGGCCCGCGCGCGAAATTGCCGGAGGGGTGTCTACTGTACCACGACCAGCAAGGCCTGGGGAACGGAGGCTGTTGATCGAGAGCAAGAGGGCTCGCGCGTAGACGAGCTTGTGCGTGAAACGGGATAGCCTGTTTCCACCAGGCAGAACGCCCCTGGCTCTTCGCTCCATGTCCCCGGAGACGGCGTTGTTTGCTGCGCGCGACAGACGAAGCCGGCGTTGACATCACCACCTCACCACTACTCGTAGGTAGGTAGCCGGCACTCCGGAGTCCCCTGTGGGGGGCTTCGGGGACTTCGCCCAGCGGCGCATTTAGCGCATCGGCGGGTCCCCTCCAGTGGCAACTGTCGCCGCCCACCCCCGAGTCTGGTTGGCTGGGCTGGCCTATTGCAGCGCGGGCAACTGTGATGAACGAGCCACCCACCCGCAATTGACCTCGGCTGTCTGGCCTCGGCGGGCTGGCTTCTGGCCTCCCCGTCCTCGGCGCGAGCATTCCTCGACTATTCTTAAAACTCCGGATCCTCGGGTCTCGACTCTCTCTCGTCATTCTTCCCTCCTCCCATCACCACCGTATACCCTTTTCTTCTTTCTTCTCCCTCCCCTCGCTTCCGCTTCATCCCCGGCGCGAGCGCAGAAGACCCATCCTCGTTTGCCCTTCCACCTCCTCACACTCCGCTTCCATCACAAGCGTCGGACGCAATGGCTCCCCGAGTGATTGTCGTGGGCGGTGGCCGTAAGTAGCAGAACCCGCCCCTCGTGCCGTGCGCTCTGCTGCGCTCTGCTGCGCTCTGCTGCGCTTTGCGCCGACTCATCCGCCGCGGCCATGGCGGCGACGAGGCGCAGAGGCGAAGAGTCGCAGAGTACGGGCGTCATCGTGAGAGGGGGCCCGAGGCTGACGTCGTCGCAACAGTGTCTGGCCTGAGCGCCGCGCACACCATCTACCTGTCCGGCGGCAATGTCGTCGTCCTCGACAAGCAGGGTGAGTGAACGCCCCATATTCTTTTGCCCCCGGATTTCCGGCTCCTGGCGACCGCTGGGAGACGGGGCCGGGCTGAGCTCTCTCAACCACCACGTGTGGTGCGGCTTTCACATGCTGACATGTGGCGACGGCAGGCTTCTTCGGCGGCAACTCCACCAAGGCCACGTCCGGCATCAACGGCGCCCTGACCCGGACGCAGGTCGACCTCAAGATTGGCGACAGCGTCAAGCAGTTCTACGACGACACCTTGAAGTCGGCCCGTGACAAGGCTCGTCCCGACCTCATCAAGGTGCTCACCTACAAGTCCGCCGCTGCCGTCGAGTGGCTGCAGGATGTCTTCAACCTGGACCTGACGCTCGTGTCGCGGTTAGGGTGAGTTTGTTCGGCGCTCGAGCGAGATGGATGCGTACTGACCGGCTTGCAGCGGCCACTCCCAGCCCCGAACCCACCGTGGCCACGACGCCAAGTTCCCCGGCATGGCCATCACCTACGCCCTCATGCAGCGCCTCGAGGAGCTCGCCGAGAACGAGCCCCACCGCGTCGAGATCATCAAGAAGGCCCGCGTCACTGAGCTCAACAAGGAGGGCAACTCCATCACCGGTGTCACCTACGAGGTCAACGGCCAGACGGCCACCCTCGACGGCCCCGTCGTCCTCGCCACCGGTGGCTACGCCGCCGACTTTGGCGACACCTCGCTGCTCAAGAAGCACCGCCCCGACACCTTTGGCCTGGCCACCACCAACGGCACCCACGCCACCGGTGACGGCCAGAAGATGGTCATGGCCATCGGCGGCAACGGCATCGACATGGACAAGGTCCAGGTCCACCCTACTGGTCTCGTCGACCCCAAGGACCCCGGCTCCAAGTGGAAGTTCCTGGCTGCCGAGGCCCTCCGCGGTGAGGGCGGCCTGCTGCTCAACGCCGACGGCGACCGCTTCTGCGACGAGCTTGGCCACCGTGACTACGTCTCGGGCATGATGTGGAAGGAGAAGGAGAAGAACAAGTTCCCCATCCGCCTGATCCTCAACTCCAAGGCCTCCAAGGTCCTCGACTTCCACACCCGCCACTACTCGGGCCGTGGCCTCATGAAGAAGATGACGGGCAAGGAGCTGGCCAAGGAGATTGGCTGCACGCCCGACCATCTCCAGAGCACCTTCAAGACGTACAACGCCATTGCCGACGGCAAGCAGAAGGACCCCTGGGGCAAGAAGTTCTTCCACAACCTGCCCCTCGACGTCGACGACGACTTCCACGTCTCCGTCATGGAGCCCGTCCTGCACTTCACCATGGGCGGCATCGAGATCAACGACAAGGCACAGGTCCTGAACCAGGATCAGAAGCCCTTCGATGGCCTCTTCGCCTGCGGTGAGCTGGCTGGTGGCGTCCACGGCGCCAACCGCCTGGGCGGCTCGTCCCTGCTGGGCTGCGTCGTCTACGGCCGCGTTGCCGGCGACACTGCCAGCAACTATCTCTTCCAGAAGGCCCTGCAGGGCGCCGCGGCCGGCGGCTCTGCCGCTCAGCGTCTGGGCCAGATCTCCCTGCACCTCGACCCCTCGGCCCCCAATAGGGTGACGGTCGAGTGGGGCAACGTTGGCTCCGGCTCCGGCTCCGGCTCCGGCGGCCAGCAGGCTCAGCTGCCCGGCTCCTCTCCCGCCGCCGCTGGCGCCCCAGAGGAGGCCGGCGCCAAGGCCTCCGCTTCCAAGCCCGACCCCAAGTCATTTCAGGTGCCCGAGAAGGAGTTCACGATGGACGAGGTGGCCAAGCACAACAAGAAGGGCGACCTGTGGGTCGTTGTCAAGGGCGTCGTCATGGACCTGACCAACTGGCTGGACGAGCACCCCGGCGGCCCCCAGGCCATCATGAACTTCATGGGCCGCGACGCCACCGAGGAGTTTGAGATGCTGCACGACGACGAGGTCATCCCCAAGTATGCCCCCGAGCAGGTCATTGGCCGCGTCAAGGGCCAGGAGGTGAGCCTCGAGCTGTAAGGGACACCAATCTCCTTTTCGGATGCGCCCAAAACACGCTGGATGTAGCGAGGCTTGCCGCCATGGCACCCTCGCTACCAGCATCTAAAAATAGGCACATGCATGTCACGTATGTGTGAAGGAGGAGTCGCCGCCGCCTGGATATCCCCGGCTTTTGGCTACCACTACACGGCGCACGGGGTGTTGATTCCATTTGCTGGACCACAAATTATTTTTTGTTAGATGTATTCATAGCTGTTATGCCCGCCATATATCGACGTGTACGGTTTTTATACCTAGTCTGACAGGCCGTCTGCTGCACATGTGCCCCTCGTGTGCTTTGATGTACGGGACGGCCGGAAGCACGCGTCTGGACCGTCTGCCACGTCGCCGCCGCAGACGAGCACTTGCTTGCCCATCAGGCGTCGTCCCATTCCGCACCGCAGGCCGCGCCCGCCGCCGACCAATGTCGGGAGTCGCAGCCAGTCAGTCGCTCGCTCCCCCGCGCAGCCAACAAGCCCTGCTGCGCCAGTCACAAGCACATGCGGGTCGGCGCTCGCATGGGCCCTGCGGGTTGGGCGAAAGCGTTTTGTGCGTACATACATGAACTCGTGCACGTGAAAGGCACGAGTGCAGAGTAGGTATGTAGGTACAATGTGCTCAAGTCGCTGAGATGCACATCGGCAGGCGGGTGCCCCCTAGTGGCAGTTCGATGGGCAGAGAGCAGCACGACGATGCGAGGATGCGGCAGCGATTTGACGGCGGCAACTTTACGAAAGATTTCGGTGACGTATTTCGAACATCGTATCCAGGCCAGCCCCCCGACCACTGCTCGTGCAAGGCAAGGTACGAAGAGCCTGTGCTACAGGTTGCAAATGAGGAATACCTTGCTTACCCTTGCGTACTATGGCCAGGGCCCGCGTACCATGTTACTTGGCATGAGGCAAGCTGCAGGAGAAAACATCCCCCTTTCCAAGAGATGAATCCTTCGAGGGTCCGAACCTGGCACTGCGAGAGAGGCACCGCGGGAGTCGGGCGCCACAGCATTTAGGAACGCTTGAGCAGGGTGGGCTTGCAGGGGCAGCATGGCCGGTGGCTCGAGTTTGCTTCTGATGCCGCCATGCCGCAGAGGCTGAAAGAGTATGACAATGCATACGTCGTCTCCTGGTTCATCCTCTCCGAGTCACCAGCAGTTGGTGGCTTCGAGCTCGTCTCCGTACCTCTGGGTTCTAGGTTTCCAGGTGTGAGTAACTCGAAGACATTTCTGGGGTTGTGACTTTCAGTGGCGGTGGATGGTAATATACGTGACGAAACTGACAGGGCGGTTCATTCGGGCGGGTAGGGTTGGCGACGGGTGGAGTGGCTCAGAATTCGATAGTTTGAAGGCAAACGCTGCGTTACGTGAGCCCTGGTATACTCGTAGTCGAGTCCGATGAGAGGTTCGAAGCCAAGCACCAGCCTAGGACGACGTCAATGAAGCAGACGGGATAATACTCGGTCGAGACACTCGGATCAGGGAAGCAGAGTCCCGCCCGGGAGCTAGTTGGAAATACTCGTAGCAGGAGGATACCCCGTACCTCGTGCAGCCAGTGGTCGAGTTGAGAAGTCAGAAAAGCCACGGCAGTCGCTGGCTCAAGGACAGGGATGCTGGGCCTGGGCCTGGGCTTGGTGGTGGTGGCGGTGGTGTGAGCATCCGGTAGGCTACGTACCGCCCCGTTCTCACGCGACGCCGGTCCCCCGCATCGTGCAGCGACTGGGGACTGGGGACGTTGAGGCGGGACTCCTGGAAACGGGGCCAGGATCGCTGGCTCGCAGGACACAGCGCGAACGCGCGGCCACGGATACTGTGCTGGTCCGGAATACGCACCCACCACCACTGCGTGACGAGTGAGCGCTCGCGCGCATCTCGCATCCAGTGTTTCCGCAGAGCCATCCTCTTAGAACTGGCCAGTGCTGGGCCCTGCTCCTGGCTAGCATTAAGAATGGCGATTAGCTCGGCGGTGAGGCCTGGCCCGGGCAGCCAGAGGGCGAGGCGGGAGAGGGCGCGCCTGGCTGGTCCTGGCGACGCAAAGCACCAGCAGGGTTGCGCAAAAGCGTTGAATTGCAGTGTGATAACCGACGGCAAGGCGAACACTGAGGTCGAGGTTGGGAACTCGAGGCTGCCGTCGGCACACCGCCCGCGACCCGACAAGTCAGATTCGAGCATCAGAGATGGGCATTCCTCGCCAGAACCGCGCAGGCCAGAGGCATGAGGGAGAGGCGGTTTCACTTCCCTGAGGTCG
Organism: Tolypocladium inflatum; assembly: GCA_003945565.1. Lineage (NCBI taxonomy): Eukaryota > Fungi > Ascomycota > Sordariomycetes > Hypocreales > Ophiocordycipitaceae > Tolypocladium > Tolypocladium inflatum. The sequence continues at coordinate 565,992 of QEPE01000013.1, forward strand.
CGTGTGTCTGGCATGCTGTGGCCAACAAGAGGCTGCTGGACCTCTGCCAACACAGGCAAACAGGTCTGCAGTGTTAGCCGTGCATGCAGCCTGAGAGCCATGTGGACCAAGATCATGATCCAAGTCGACACGTTCGCATGCGCATAATATCACGGTGAGCACCCGCCGCCCGGCACTGCTCCTGGCGGCGACGGGTTGATGAGAAAGTGTTAGTCGAGGGCCTCGCAAGGGCTGCAAGACCTGAGCTGTGTGCGCTCGGAGTGGCCGCTGCATGATTGCTGTCAGCCCATGCGAGCAAGTCGCACTGTGAGAGGAAGCGATGCTGAGCGGAGGGCCGACGGCTTCGTGCAAGCCGGGGAGTGTCGGAGAGTTGGGCCCAGCAGTAACAGCTTGCAAGGCCTCGGTCCTCGTCGTCTCGGCCGGGTGCATTTCAGCAGCCAGGCATTTCGCATGACTGAGCCGTGGCCAGGGCTGCGGTTCCATGGCTTCGCCAAGCTCGACTCTTCTTACCGACCGCAAACTCATACTGTACTGCGAGCCGGGCTGTTGGTCCGTCGACGCCGGTCCGTCGGCCGTCGGTGGACACCGTGGTGAGTCGTTCGTCCCTTGGGTCGATGGGCCGGTTCGATGCTACTTCGAATCAGCGGCTCGAATCTGGGGAAGCCTGGATCCAGCTTCGGCCAGATGGCGGCTCCATGGCGCTTTTGGCATCTGGGCTGATGTGCCGAACTCTCGTGTAAGACAAATCAGACCCCTTCTGGCCCCAATGTCGATGCTTCCTGGGAAGGGGGAGGGGCTCATGGCGAGACAGTGGCTGCTGCAGGCTGTCTGCTCTCCTGCTCAAGCCTCCCTGAATGTCCGAGGTTCGATGGAGACAGCGCCGTACTCGTACTCGTAGGCCGTACTCGCCGTACGAGTACTCCGTACAAGTTGGCCCGGCCCGACGACCCCAGGCGAGATGATTTGCAGGACCGCACACCAGTTGAGATGCAGGTTGCGTCCAGGTCCCCCGTCAGTGCCAGGTTTCCAGAGGAGGGAGGCTGCGAGAGCGAGCGGAAGAGGAGCCAGGTTGGCCGGTGCAAGAGGGAAGCTGGAATGTCATTCCTGTGCGACGAGGCGCCAGCGCCCAAGGCAGCATAGCGCGGAGCAATGGGGGGTGGAGCCGCCGGCCCACGGCCGCTACAGTGCGCGCCGCTGCGAGTAACTCGTCGAGTACAGCGCCCTCAGGACCTCCGTCGCGCCAGCCAGCGCCATGCACAGCGCCATGGGCTGGCCTGGCGCTGCGCTGGTGCCCTCGCGGGCCAATCAGCGGCAGCCTCGGCTCGCCGTTTGCCTGGTCCTGCTGGCAGCCATGCTCCCTGGCGCCCCCCGGTTTTCCCCCCCGTCTCCCTCCCAGGCCCTCTCTCCCCTTCGTCCTCGCTGCCACAGTGCAGCACTAGTTCATCCCACGCACTCGCACCCAATCCTCACCACCGCTGCAAACCGGCTGCCCTCTCTCCTCCTCCTCCTCTCCGCCTCCTGTTTCTCTCACGACCTCGCACCCCGGATACAACTCGCAGACCCTCTGCGACTCGCGAGCGGCGCGCCCTCGCGCATGGGACGCATAGAGTGAGCCTCGTCGACCCTCGCCCGCCCCCGAGGGGCCTTCGATCCCCGGACTCTGCGATTGAGCCGAGAACCACGCCCTCCTGCGATCGCCAACCAACCCCGACTTCGAGCGAGACGGACCGTGCGACGCATTGCCGCGACCCTGGACTGACGTCCCAACACCCGCAACCATGGCGATTGCCATGGGCTGGCATAAGCCCGACAATGTCGCAGGCTCGTCGGCGCCGGCCATCATGGTCGGTCTCTTCGTTGCGTCAGGCGGGCTACTCTTTGGCTATGATACTGGGTAAGTCCACCGCTGTGGTACGGGTGCCACGCATGCGCCTTGTTGTCGCACCTGAGGATGGGCGTCGATGCGCGCTCTGGCCTTGGTATCATGAGAGGCGCGAGACGTTGCGCGAGACGACGGAGATGCGTGCATGGAAAGACGCCCCGTGGCAAGACAAGGACAACGGTGGCTGCTCTTGGTCTATAAGAGAGGAAACGAGGAGTCAAGATGAGGCGGGATGGATAGGATGCGCAAGCGAGACCACTCGACACCGTCGCGGCGCGTAACAAACGTTGCAAGTATACAGCACGAGGCTAACTCTGCACCCCCATCCAGGGCCATCAACGGCATCCTCGCCATGCCTGCGTTCAAGAATCAGTTCGCCACCAGCTGCCGGCCTGACATCTGCAACAAGGACCTGTCTATAATTGTCGCCATCCTCAGTGCCGGCACCGTCCTCGGAGCGCTGCTCGCGGCCCCGGCCGGTGACTCGCTGGGACGACGTATAACCCTCCTCATCGGCGTCGGCGTCTTCTGCATCGGCGCCATCTGCCAAGTTTGCGCCAACGCCGTCCCATTACTCCTCGTTGGAAGGTACGCCCGTCACCCTCGTCACCACCCTTGTGCAATTTCGTGAGAGGTTCGCGGCCCGATGACCGTTGGCTGACTTGTTTCCTCACAGGGCACTGGCCGGCGTTGGTGTCGGCGCCATCTCAGTCCTGGTGCCTTTATATCAGTCCGAAATGGCTCCCAAGTGGATCAGAGGCACCCTGGTCTGCGCCTATCAACTCTCCATTACGATAGGACTCCTCTCCGCGTCCGTCGTCAACATCATCACCGCCGATATCACAAACTCTTCCGCCTACCGAATCCCCCTGGGCCTCCAGATCATCCCGGCGCTCATCCTCACCGCCGGTCTCCTCGTCCTCCCCGAGACGCCACGCTTCCTGGTTAAAAAGGGCCACAAGGAGGCGGCCGGCTTGTCACTCAGCCGGCTTCGACGCCTCGACATCACCCATCCCGCCCTTATCGAAGAGCTCCAGGAAATCATCGCCAACCATCAGTACGAGCTGACGTTGGGACCGGACACCTACAAGGATGTCTTTGTCGGGACTCCCCACCTGGGGCGACGAACCTTTACCGGATGCGGCCTGCAGATGCTGCAGCAGCTGACGGGAATTAACTTCATCATGTACTACAGTACAACCTTCTTTGGCGGCGTCGGCGTGTCGAGTCCGTACACCAAGTCCATGATTATCAACGTCATCAACGTCGTATCCACCATTCCCGGCCTGTTGATCATCGAGTCCTGGGGCCGCCGGCGCCTGCTCATGGTTGGTGCGTTGGGGATGGCTGCGTGTCAGTTGCTCATGGCGTCATTTTCCACTGCTGCCGGTTCGGATCTGAGGGGCGCTTCGCAGACGATACTCGTCGTCTTCTGCTCCTTCAACATCTTCTTCTTCGCCGCTTCTTGGGGCCCCGTCGTCTGGGTCGTCACGTCCGAAATCTACCCTCTCAAGGTCCGAGCAAAGGCCATGTCGCTCTCCACAGCCTCCAACTGGGTCCTGAACTTTGGCATCGCCTACAGCACGCCGTTCATGGTCGGAACCGGGCCGGGCTACGCGAGCTTCGGGCCCAAGATCTTCTTCATCTGGGGCGCTTTTTGCATTGTCGCCGTGTTCTTCGTCTGGTGCATGGTGTATGAGACGAGCAAGATCAGCCTGGAGCAGATTGACGAGATGTACGAGCGTGTCAACCACGCCTGGAACAGCAAGACCTTTGAGCCGAGCTGGAGCTTTCAGCAGATCCTCGACGAGGGCTGGTCGCCAAGCGCCGTCCCTCCACCCGAGCACGAGCTCCAGGCCACCTCGTCACATTCGAGCGCAGTCACCACCCTCGGCGACTCGAACTCGTCATCTCTCACCATACACCACGGCAACGAACACATAGCGGCGCCTTCGCGCGATAACAAGTCGATACCGGCGATGGCGAATGTTGATTTCACCTATTAGGCGATATACCCGCAAAGAGCACATTGCACGTCTATACATTGGGCTTTTCGGACTATCATGTGACATACGGACTTGTACCAGCGACGGAGTTGTTAACGTGACGGCGTTTCACGAGGCCTGGGCGACATTATTATTAGTCTGGCTAGGGCTTTTGGCGTTTATGCGTTTTTTTGTTTTTGTTTCTGGTTGTTTTTTGCCCCGGGCGAGGGACATTGAGCACGGGATCGTCGGTTCGTCACACCGACGTGTTATGAGGAAATGTACCGTTTCCGTGGATGCAGATACCCGGATTGTTATGTGGCTTGCCGTTCGATCGTTTTGCCGGCGAACAAGTCAGCGTCGTTTTGGTTAGCACCAGAGAGTTAATGGCTGGGCTGCAAGGGCGGCCACGGGGGATGTGGATGTATGGTCGTGGTGTGAGGAGGCCGGCGGCGGATTTGTCCTTGATACTCGCTACGAATATAAGAGATGATTTCAAGTCTATCCGAGGCATATCTTATTATTCAACTACTCTTGTCATGGTGATGTGACGCTGCCCGGCGAAGTTGTGTCACGCTTTTGCTCTGCTTCGTGTGGATGCCGTGCCGTGTGGCAGACCCGCCAAATGCCTGGGGTTACCTTGCTCCGCCCGTCTGCTCAGGTGAGCGAGGCATTACTTCTTGTCAGCCTCAGGGCTCTTGGCTTTCTTCCCGGGTTGAAGGGTAGCCAATTGGTACGACTAGGAATTGCAGATGGCTGAGTGTAAACAGACAAGGATGACAAGCAGGATTTCCCAGGCCATTGGCTTTATTGACGCCCGCCTACTCCGTTCTCATTAGTCGTGACATTGGCATTTCGTAAAGGGTGCATTCCCCCATGCTGCTGATTCCAAATGCCAGACAACCGTCATGGTGCCAACGCCCACGCACCAGATTCTCCCACACCACGCGGTGGAAGATGAGCGCAAATTTGGAAGCGCAAAAATCAGAATGTGTATGAATCGTCGCTGGTTAGCCATCGCTGATGATCTGGGAGGCCAGTTTACCGTCGTCTCCTATTCTATGTGCCGACGTCGCGTACAGACGGGTACGGAGATTGGCAGCTTGAGCGCTGCATGAGGTGCTTCTTCAGGATGTTGAGCTCCGTGTCCATGGAGTTGTAGTTTGCGTAGTGCGCGACAAAGCTCTCGGCCTCGTCCATCTTCTCGTCCTCCTCGGGCGTAGCCTCGCTCGTCTTGGACCGACTGGACCGTGATCTGGCGCTCTTCTCTCCCCCATCCTTGAGCTTCCGCGAGCGGGATCCCCTTTTCGATGACGACGACGGCTTGTGGATGGAGCGGGACGAGGACGACTTGCGGCTCGATTTGCTCTCTGAGGATGGTGGCGTGCTAGCTTCGCGTTCGGGCTGCCATGAGCTGACCCCGAGCGCCTGGTTCTGGGCCTCGGCGCGGGCTGCCCATTCTGCAAAGCCGCTGGAGTGGAGGATGTTCATGAAGGACGCCTCCATGTTGCATCTGGACGGGCCGGCCTCCATGCTCCCGGGTGGCCGGTTGGCGCGCGGGTCGTCTGATGGATCCATGTTGTCATAATTTGACTGAAGTCGCGGGTCTGGACTGCGAGTAAGAATCAGATGCGCATGGCTTTGGGCGAAAGCTTCATACCCATCTGAACGATGCGTCAGCACAAGATCAATCAATGGATGTGGTTCTCGAGTGAGATGAGATTGGATGAGTTGGACAGCGGGGGAGGGACAGGGCATTGCATATATACGCGGCCAGTGTTCAACGTAGGGACGAAGTAGATATTGGTAGACCGATGCTTCGTACAGCCAGCCACTCAGGCACTCAGAAGGAGTTGGTTGAGAGAGACATTGTGACGTGTGGGTCGTCGTGGATGTGCGCATGACATCCAGGTGCTGGTCGAGACCAGCATGGCGCGTATACTGACAAACCAGCAGGAGAGCCAAGAGGCTTGTTGACTTACATCGAAGATGATTTCTGAGCGATCACGAGCAGAGACCTTTGAAAAGAGCCAGCCGGGTCGTCACCGGTAGCAGGTGGTGTCCGATAGCCAAGCCCGAATGCGTGAGGGGAGCTAGAGGTCGCAGTAGATGCCGAGGGAGTCGTCTCGTTGGAGATGGGGAGCGGCCGTTGCAGTATCCCTCGCGCGCACGCAAACAATGGTGGGAATAATGGATTATAAGAGTCCACGAAGCACAGCTTCGACGAGGAAACAAGAGTGATAGAGGACCAGGGAAAAGGAGAAACAGAACTGGCGCGTGTCACAGCGGCCGAGCAAGTGTATATGTATCACCTGCAAGTGCGCGGCACCTGGAAGCCGCCCGCCATTGCGGAGCCCGGTGGGGAGAGTCTTAAGGGGACGAGTAGATCGCAAAGCCATGTTGCAAGTACACGGACCGAACATGGGCCAGAGCCGAGCCGGAATCATGGACCGTAGACGGGGTGGCACCGTCGCATTAGGCCTCTTTCGCCGTCGAGCGCTGCAGGCAGGACACGACGGCACTGTTGCGATGCGGTGATGGTGTGCCCTGGGTGCTGCAAGCGGAACGAGTGAATGGACGGATGGATAGACGGAAGCCGGCGCAGCACAGCAGCAGCACCCCGGGGGTGGCGGGCGTTCGTTTTGCGTTTGCGTTTGCGATTGCGTTCCCACGCCGGTCGGTCTGTCGGCGCGGGCAGGACAAAACGCCGTTGACGAAAGGGCATCGGCGCGGCGGCCTGCATGGTGCGGCGGGCAGCATTATCGCCGTCGGCCGCTGCGCCGTGATTGGGTCTCGCGGCCGGGTCGGTGATAGTCTGCGGACCGGCCATAACGGGCGGGGCTGGCCGGGTGCGCTCGTTGGGTGTCGGCTACCGGGAGTCTGGTTGATGCTGGCCTGTCAAACGCGGAATAGGCGGCCGAGGATGGCGTGTTGGCTGGGCAAACGCAATCTGCATGTTGGCGGTGGTCTTGTCCATAGGAAGCCATCTCGCGTGGGGCGTTGGTGGTGGGCCACGATGGTGGTGCCGCGGCTTCGACGGCCGTGGCGATAAACCACGACGCCACCCCCGTCGTCTCCAAGCCGCGCTTCTCGATAAGCTCCAAGTCGGCCGACGCTGAAGCGGGGGTGCCCTCGAGATAAAGACCGACGCAGCTCGAATGCCGATACAAGACGTGCTTGCAGGGCCGGATTGGACAGCATGCCAGGCATTGGTGGACAGGCCAGCGACGAGAACGCTGGCCGAAGCAAACAGGCCCGTGAAGTTGCATCCCCCGCAACGATCAGATTGCGGTAGATCTGTCATGCCAGCCATCCTTGCACCGCAGGCGAGACGCTGCAGGTCGGGCAAGAATCGAATTGCCTGCCCGTTGGATCGCGGCCACGCAGGCGGCGCAACCCTGTCGGCGGGCCATGTGCGGATGCGGCTTTGTGTCCTGTCCGTATCAGAGTCCGGAAGAATCGTGCTGCGTCGGTATCCATCCAACCATCCTAGGGGTTGAATTGATCGATCCGTCGTCGTCCACGCCCGGTGCTCTGAAACACCAACGACGAAATGGGCATCGGTACGTAGCTGTAACGTGATCAGAGCACGTGCTGCATCAACGACTCAGCACGTCCTCGTAACTACTCCGTACGGATACAACATCACGTCTCCATGCTGTCCAACTTTTGCCAACGTCCCCCCGTTGCGACGATGGCCTGCAGGCGGCCAGCGCACGCCCTCGTACAGTCACCAACCGCTGGCTGCGCTTCAAGCCAGACACCTCGCCGGCAGCGCCGTGACCTGTCGCCTCCGCAGGCCACACCCGCCTGCGGCCGCCCGCTCGTCTCGGCCACGGCCACGAGCCGCCCTCCCGCTAAGTTGCCGCTTCATGGCACCGCTCCATGGCGGCGGTCGGCGATATCGATGCGGCTGGCGTCCCATTGGCCGCTGTCCCCGGCACTCGCCCGGACTGGCTGCAGCCGCACTCTAACACCGACCCAGGGATGCCTCCACTCTCCTGGCTGGGAGCCTGGGGTCTTTGTTGGTTTGACGAAGGCGGCTCTGTTCCTTTCGTTGCGGCGGCACGAACCCGCTTGCCTGCTTCATTGAATCGACTGCGCGGCCGAGGTCAACGCCAGTCGGCCGAGACGCGAGCAGTCTCGTCGTGGCACCACTTCAGCGCAGCGTCAACCCTACCACGGGAGGCCATGCTGCCCGACTGCTACGTACCGCCACCACCTGAATCTCCGCTTGCCGTTCTTTGATGCCGCGAGCCGGCATGTTACTCGTGCTTTGCTCGACGGGACAACGACTTTGCACGCAGCACAGAAGCTGCGCTGCATAGCCTGCTTCTTCAGCGGGGCATTCCCATCCCGTCTGGTCCACTCCGCGACGTCAGAACAGGGACTGGAGAATTCAAGGTCCCAAACATGCCCCATCAGTTGCTCATAGTCCGTACATGTTGCGGATATCCACGGACTCACCGGAACACCAACCAACGGCGATTTCCAGCGCATCGGGCTTAACGACAACCGCCAAGGACCCCTGCGGCTCGATCGTGCTGCCAACGGCCTGCTGCGACCTGCTCGCCTGTGGCTAGCCACGCAGCTAGATCCTTTCCCGCCTTGCCTTGCGTGAGCTCCATCAAACCAAAGCGCATCCCTGTACCTGCATGATCCGAAGCTTCTAACGCCGACGCTGAAGACTGTTGCTGGTACTATACAGCGCCGGACAGCAGGGTCTTTTTGAAGAGAGGTCTGCACAGGGCGGTTCGAGGCACTTCTGCAGCGAAGCTGTGCCCTCTATCCGTGGATGACTTCTTACGTTTAGGGGAAATGGCCGAAAGGCGGCTGTCGAAATCAGCTCGACAGCGGCAGCACCACAAAGACGCCACTAGCACAACAACAGGGATCATTTGCCAAAGAGGGTGATCTATTGCAAGTGATGTACGAATACAGTGGTTTGATACGCTGTTCAGCATGGGCAGAAAAGGCATGGCTGGTACGTTTTGTGCCTCTGTGATGGCCGCAAACCTCGCCCCTGCGGACTCCCATATCGCTCCTTTTCCTTTCTCTCCCCACTAGGATGAAGCATTCAGCAGGCTTGTTTCCAAGCGAGTCCGCACTGACAAGCCACCGACACCCTCCGGCCTGACACGCAAACATGCAGCCAGCCATGGCTCCAGGGATCCCCGTACGGCTGACGGGTCGACCCGTTGTTGGTCTCGCCTCGCCTCGGTCGTCTTGGCGAAGCATCCTGGCGTCAACGACAGGCTATCCACTTTGACAACATTCCTCGCAGCGGCGTAAACTTCCTTCCTCGGCAACATCCCCCTTCGACATGATCAGGTGCATAACGCGAGGCCACAGCCTGCGTCCAACACAGAACCAACACACGTCCACCCTCCTATCCACAGCCAGCCACGCAAGAAAGCGAGCCATCTCAGCAAACTGCGCCAATCCCGGAATAAGCAACTCCCATAAAGCCGAAGGTCATGGGATCCACCGCCGCCAGCCGTTGGTCCTTATGTTCCATTCGGCTGGCTCAAATCGGGGGGCGTGGATGTTGTCGAGGGAGCTAACGGCGGACTTGACTGACGTGACACAGGAGCGGGTGCAGTGGAGGGAGGCAACGTTGGGTTTGGCCGGTTCCACAGGGGGTAGGTGAGTGCCGAGGGGGTAAGCAACGGCATATTAAACCCATTCGATGGGGATGACGCAGGTGTCGTAGCAAGTCGCGACGACAGACTTGGCTGACTCAACGAGGGAGACGCGGACACGGCAGGGGTACTCTGTGGCTGGCTAGAGTCTTCTTCTTCTGGGGATGACGCGGGTGTCGTGGAGAATCGCGACGACAGATTTGGCCGACTCAACGAGGGAGACGCGGACACGGTAGGGGTACTCTGTTGCCAGCCAAAATCTTCTTCTGGGAAAAACACAGGTCTCGTAGAAAATCGTGACCGCAAATTTGACCGACTCAACGAGGGAGCCGCGGACACGGTAGGGGTGCTTCGTGGCCGACCAGAGACTTCTTCTGGGACTGCCGTCTCGTGCCGGGGCACATCGCCCCCTTCCACGTACTGAACCCGCCGCTCTGGCTCTCCGCGCCGGCGATCCCGCTGGATGTCTTGATGGGCACTCCCGCAGCCCCCCAGGTTGACGGTAGGATGGATTTCAAGGCCGGCGCACCCGTCCATCCGCGACCAGTGGAAGCTAGAGCTGATTCCAAAGGGCATTGGGTCTCGGTTCTTGATGACCTGTTCGACGGGAGGGCAGTAGCTCATCTTGGCCGCGAACACGAGGGCGCAGACGTTGCAGACGGAGAGCTTGACTTGACACATTGTGGCATATAACCCCGTCGGGTCGGCGGATTTAGTCGGTGATATGGATGTTTTGCGGTCGTCGCCCTTTCCCGTGTAGACCGTCCGACGTCCGACGTCCGACGGTCGTAGTAGATTAGAGGGCTGTGGTGCTGATGATGCCTAGCCGGGGGGACTCTTCCGTTGTTTCCTTTCCGTGGGTCTCGCGCGGCACGGAGCGTCTCCTGGTGCCTGAAGTGTCCCGAGGCTTGATTGCGGCACGCCACGGACAAGCGTGAGGAGGACCTGGGCGGTTCTGCGGTGCGCCGGTGGAGTTTTGTGTGGGTAGAATATCGAATGTTACCGATGCTCTGAGATGGTCCGTTGGTAGGTGGTCGGTTCAATATTGCTCGGTCCTGTGAAGAGTGCAAGCTTTCGGACAGCCAAGGCCCAAGGAGCGTTGTTTCCTCCCACAAGGCAGCCAGGGATCCGGATCATTGCGAGCGAAGGCGCGGCTCAGAAGCACGGTGCAGTGTCATCTTTTCAGCTGTATGAACCTCACGTCCGTCGAGCTTTCCCGCCACTGGGCAAAGACGGCAAGGCTCGGGTACCTGTTGCCGGCAAGGCTTCTGTGGCCTTGCCAACGCATGGATACACAGCGTGGAGTGTCTTCGTCGAGTGTCTTCTTGGTATTGTCTAGACGTCTCACTATATCATGACACAGGCATTTATCCTGTGGTGCTTTCAGTACAAGGCCATGAAAGCTTCTTTCCTTAAATCATCGTTCCTCATGAGATGGCAGGGTAGACGTGCCGCTCCATGGTGTGGCCAGGACGCTGCCAGATGGCCACGGGGTATGAGATTGATTGAGGCGTCTTTGGCAGAATCTCATCCAAATATGGCGTCACCGTGAGATGGAAGCATTTCAGGTGACACGCCGCATGGATGTTGTGATGCAGCGTGTAAGTCCAGAGTAGCTCGAAACGCGTAGCTTTGCAAGGAGAAGAAATCCTTCCGCAATACAGCAATATCGGGTCGAGTTTGTCAAAACGACCATTTGAATCGGGCTCTACTAACCTACCCTGCAGGCTCAGGAGGTGGTGGCTCGTCCCCAGATTCAGGGGCCGGGAACTACGAGTGCCCCACCAATGGCAATCCATCCATTCCCCATAGGCTCACGAGACACGTTCGTCCATCAGCAGCATCACCTCCCTTCAATCCACCACCCTCGTTTCCGCGGGACCATTGCGTTCTTGCAGCCCGTCCGCCGTCACTCGACCGATCAAAATGCGCTGAATCCGTCGCCGAGGAACCCCCCTCCCCCCCCAATCTGCTAACCATGGGTCCGCTGTCGTACCTCGGCAAGGTCTACGACCTCGACACCCTCGACACTCGCTTCACCAACTCCTCGTCTGTTCCCTACCAGACCGTCATCGAAGCGCGCAGCGACCCCGTCGCGGGCAGGGAGGCCGCGAGCAAGGCGCTGGCTCGCGCGCAGCCGTCGAAATGGCGCACGCCCGAGTTCTACCTCTACTACGCGGTGTTTGCGCTGGCGGTGCCGTACATGTTCTGGAGCGCATATGATGTTTCGCGGCGTACGTGATCCCCGGGCCGAGCGATGGGTGCAGCGTGCTGACTGGCTTTTGGGGGGGGATAGCATCCGATCCGCGGTACCACAAGTACGAGAAGTTCCTGTCCGATGGCTGGATCCCCGGGCGCAAGGTCGACATATCGGATTCGCAGTACCACACGTTTCGCGGAAACCTCCCGTACATGGGTGCCCTCTTGCTCTTCCACCCGATGCTGCGACGGGCGTGGAATGCCGTTTCCCAGAAGCCCGGACAGCGGACGTCGAGCGGCCGGGGCCGGCTGGAGCAGCGCGCATCCTTCGACTTTGCGTTTGCCATACTGTTTCTGCTCATCTTGCACGGCGTCTCGGCCTTCAAGGTCCTCGGGATTCTCTACGTAAACTACCAGATTGCGATGAAGTTGCCGAGGGCGTCCATCCCCGCGGTGACGTGGGTGTTTAACATATCGACGCTGTTTGCGAATGAGCTGTGCCAGGGATATCGGCTTGCGGTCCTGGCGAGCTACGTTGCGCCGGCCGGCTCCGCGCTGGTTCAATGGGGGGCGTGGCTCGATGGCTACGGAGGGCTGCTGTCGCGGTGGGAGGTCCTCTTCAACATCACCATCCTGCGACTCGTCAGCTTCAACATGGACTACTATTGGAGCATCGACAAGCGGAGTGCCAACTCGGTGGAGGTAGGCAATCCGGCGCAAAGCACCCGTCATGTCGAGCCGTGTCTAATGTGCCCAAGAAGAAGCAGCTGGACCCAGCCAACCTGTCGGAGCGAGACCGCATCTCGATACCGGCCGACGTCAGGGACTTTACGTTTCGCAACTACGTGGCCTACGCCGTGTACGCGCCGCTGTACCTTGCCGGGCCGATCCTGACATTCAACGACTACATATCACAGCTCAAGCACCGCGCCGCCAGCATCGAGCGGCCGCGGACCGTCCACTACGGCGTCCGGTTCGTGCTGGTCCTCCTCGCCATGGAGCTGGTGCTGCACTACGACTACGTCGGCGCCATCAGCAAGGCGAGCCCCGTGTGGAGCGACTACACGGCCGCCCAGCTGAGCCTGCTGTCGTTCTTCAACCTGCACATCATCTGGCTGAAGCTGCTCCTCCCGTGGCGGCTGTTCCGGCTGTGGGCGCTCGTGGACGGCATCGACCCGCCCGAGAACATGGTGCGCTGCGTGAGCAACAACTACAGCACGCAGCTCTTCTGGCGCGCGTGGCACCGCTCGTACAACCGCTGGCTGATCCGGTACATCTACATCCCCCTCGGCGGGTCGTCGTTCCGCAACTGGCGCGCCGTGGCGCAGTCCATCGTGACGTACCTGCTCGTGTTTACCTTTGTGGCCCTGTGGCACGACATCCAGCTGCGCCTGCTCATCTGGGGCTGGCTGATTGTGCTGTTCATGGTGCCGGAGTGGACGGCGAGCTACCTGTTCCCGCGGCGCAAGTGGGAGAGCCGGCCGACCGAGTACCGGATGCTGTGCTGCGTCGGGGCGGTGGCGAATGTGCTGATGATGATGGCGGCCAACCTGGTCGGCTTCGCGGTCGGGCTGGACGGGCTGGAGAGCATCGTCAAGGGCATACTGCATGACTGGTCGGGTAAGCTGCCCCCCCTTTTCTCTCTGGTTCGCGGTAGGCGTGCTAATGGCATTTGCAGGCATCTTGTTCCTTGTGGTGGCGTGCTCGTGCCTGTTTGTGGGCATCCAGGTCATGTTTGAGATTCGCGAGTCGGAGAAGCGCAAGGGCGTGACGCTCAAGTGTTGAGCGGTGTTGTACATGCACGATGGTAGATAATTGGTGCTGAATGGCTGGCATCAATGCATTTATATGATAGATTAATGACGACAATACGCATGCGGCAACCTTGTAATGCTCCTCGTCTGCGAGGCCTCGGACACGCGCCGTGACTACATCCAACAGTCGTACGCTGTGCCAACAAATGGTAACTACACGGTGGATACACATATTGCTATGCTCGTCACGTCGCCGTTGGCCTCTCCGCCTCGATCGAGTGCGCGCCCTTGTGCCCCATGGTGTTCATCTCTACGTCGTCGCCAGGCGTTGGCTGCGCAGCAAACTTGCCCTCCATGCCAAGCTTCGTCTCCGTGACCCACCGGCGCAGGAAGATGAGCGCGTAGACGACACCGAAGATGACGACGATGCCGACGGCGATGCCGACGACGTAGGCGGCAACGTAGCCGCGCCCGCCGACGGCGTCGTGGTCGAGGAAGCTGTACGTGTAGAAGTGCTGGTCGGCGAGGGTGATGTACGCGACGGCCAGGTAGCCGAGCAGCAGGGCGAGCAGCCAGACGACGTGGACGGGCGGCGGCGGCGCGGTGCGCGGGACGACGAGCTCGAAGAGGGCGAAGAGCGAGTTGAGGGCGTGCTGGCTGACGTTGTGCCAGGCGTCGAACTCGCGGGGGAACCAGGGCGCCTCGTACAGCACGGCCCAGTAGACGACGGTGACGAGGAAGGGGAAGGTGACGACGCTGGTGTAGAAGAGCGCGTGCAGGGCCTGCAGCGGGCGCGGCAGGCGGTCGAGCAGCGGGCGGCCGGTGAGGGCGTAGGCGAGGGTGTGCAGCGCGGCGGCGAGGAAGTAGAAGGCGAGGCCCCAGTAGGTGAGGACGGTGAAGTAGGAGAAGGACTGGCGGACGACGAGGCAGCCGCCGAGGGAGGCGTGGGCGCAGGTCCAGCCGATGATGAAGAAGAGGGTGGTGAAGGCGTAGACGCACTGGGGGCAGTCAGCTACCGCGGTGAGAGGAAGGGAGGTGAGGGAGGGAGGTGAGGGAGGGAGGGAGGTGAGGAAGGGAGGTGAGGCCGGATGAGGACTCACGATGAGGGCGCGGCAGAGGAAGAGCAGCCAGGGGCCGAGCAGCCACGACGTGGTGAAGCGGTGCGAGGGATCCCAGGGGCCGGAGCCGAAGGAGAAGACGTCGTTGAGGGCACGCGTGCGCGCCATGGCCAACGAGTGCTGTCGCCTGCGCGCGTGGGTGAATGCGGCGGCGTGGTGTTGGAGCCTTGGAGGTGAAGCAAAAACTCCCACGCGAGGAGCCGAGAGCCGGGCCGTGTGTGGAGCCCGGCGACGGGCTGCCGCGGCGACGGGCACAATCCTGCAGGATTCCGTTGGGAACAATGCAGTTTGTGGGCACTTGGCGCGCGCCCGCGGCTAACGAGACGACGACCCAGACACGGGCGTACGGGCTGAGACCCTGACGGGTTCCATGACGGGCGTTGTTGTCTCAGGACCCTGCATGTTTTACTCGGGCGCCGCGTCTCGCCCCGGCGGTTTGATCTGCGGCCAGGTACGAGGTACTTTGTACACACAGCACGACGGATCGGCGCATGGCGAAGGGCAGGGAAGCCCAACAAACCTTGCACTCTGAAAAGGGCCGCGGGCACTGCTGCCGTTGTGGATTGGCGGCCACCGTGGTGAAGGGCCTGGTGCGCTTGGCGCAGCGCCTGAGCGCGAGATTGGACGGCGACGGGACGGAGAATGGGCCGAAGGGTGAAGCAGCCAGGGGAGCGGCACGCCGCGACGGTGGTGTCGTGTCCGTGTACCGTAGCATCCGGTCTAGCTTTCCGGGAGCCGTTCGTTCGCCTACGCCTAGGAGGCAGAAGAAGACGAGACGAAGCCGGCTGCTCGGAACCGGCGCGCGTTGCGCTGGAGTTGGGACGGGAGAAGGAGGGCAATTTCAGCGGGCGAGATTGCTGGGGGAGCGGAGGCGAGGGGGGACGGCGCTGCCGAGCGGCGTGGCTGTGGATGGCCGAGCCATGTGAACAAATGAATGTGAAGAATTGGCGAACAATTGGCGGGCAGTACGAGCAATTTGGCCAGCAGCTGCGGCAAGAGATGAATAGGCCTGCGGTTGGTTGCGGCCCTCAACCGATAGGGTCGCAATGCATGTTGGTCACACGGAGCACGACGACGAATGCACTCGCAGTACGAGTAACTATTGGACTCAGGGATCCAGCGCAGTTGATTCCTGCCCCGGGCTGCACAATGGCCGAGTTGTGCGTGGCTCCACCGGGAGCAACACCCGTCACGGATGCATCGCTTCTGGAAGCTGGCTGTCATCTCGGCCTCGCGGTTGGCTGCAACCTCGACGCGCCCAGCGGAGCTGCTGCACTCCGCTGCTGCTGCTGCCCTGCTGCAGCGCGCGGGCGCGTCGCACGAAGCCATGCCACGCCATGCGCATCACCCACGCGGATTCCAGGCCAAGGGCAGCAGCTAGCTCGACGGGAGGCGAGCAGGCATCCCATTCCCCGCCGATCCGGCGCAGATCAGCTGGCCTGCGCCTCGAGTTGAAACGCGCCGTCCGGCAGGCCCGTCACGATGCGGCGGGAGCACGCACCGAGGGCTCGTATCGGGGCCTGGGGCGGCATGAGGCGGCCAAGAGGCATCAGGCCCGATGCGGGATGGCCGGCGCCGTCCGTGACGGACCGGTTGAGGTTTGCTCGCAGCGTCTTCCCTGTCGGGCCATGCACGCCCAGGGGATACCTAACTACTCGTACCCAAGCTACCTTACGAGTAGGTGAGGTACCTTATGGATCCCAAATTAGCAGCACGGCGGCGCCGCGGGCTGGGCCAGGGGCCGTCGAGGGCGGCGTCTCCTCTGCGGGCGGGGCGGCGCTATCGCTCGTCGCTTGTCGCTAGCGAGGGTGATGACCGGTGCATTCGGGACAGGGGACAAGGCCCACGAGGCGGCAGACTCCCTCGCGTCTCCCCTCGACACCTCGAGAACTCCCTCCGACATGCCCACGCCGTGCCGCGACGCCCTCTGCTCCAGCCCGCCCACAAACGGCCTTGGTCGACGCCGAGGTGCTCGCAGAACGAACGTCCACGGCTCCTCCGCTGGTACCTACTTCGTACCAGGTAGCGGCAGCCCCGTCCGCGGGTGGCTCACGGCACCCACCCCTGTCGCCGCCCGTCCTGTCTCACTCCTATCTTCAGCGGCGACTCTGCACGTCTCACCCGCCACCAGGCACCCGCCGCGAAGGCACAGGCACCACCGCAAAGGCACAGGCACCACCACGAAGCGACACGGGCACCTCCACGAAGCGACACAGGCTCTGTCGGGGTCGCTGGAGAGAGCAGGGCGCGACTGCGACTGCGACTGCACCTCGCTGCTCCCGCTGCTCCCGCTGCTCCCGCCCTACCATGGCCGCGGCCTCGAGCTGTCCACCACCAAGCACCGACGAGCAGACGTAACCATCAGCTGCGCCTCCGGCCTCGTCGAGCCTTCGCCCAACGACAGCCGGAGTCGTCGCCCCTCCGCCCCCCGTGTCCCGACTGACATCGCCGCCCGGCCTCTGCAGCCCACCGCCTGGCCATGATGACATCGACACAGCTCCCGCCGCTCAACTTTGGCGACGGCGGCCTTCGCATATCCCTCTTCCCCACCTCCGACATCGACGTCCCCTACGCCGCCAGCGTCCCGCACGTCCCCGACGTCGTCTTCGCCGAGCTCGACGGCCGCGACTGCGAGAGGCCGACGCCGAGGCCCCCGGCGAGGCCCCCGGTAGTCGAAGCACGGCCTGAAGCCTCATATTCTCCGCCTCCACCGGGGCCCGTCATGGTCGAAGCGCAACCCCAGCCCTCGCACTCACGGCCTCCGCCGCCGCCGCCTCCGCCTCCGCCGCCGCCCGTGGCGACCATCCCCGTCCACCCGATCCCCTCGCTGCAGGATGCCTTCACCGAGTCCCTCGACGAGGTCACCAACGGCACCGGTGCCGACAAGCCCAAGCTCAGGGAGCTTGATCCCCGGGCGCGGAGGGAGCTGCTGCTCGGCCAGGACAAGGACGCGGAGCCCTTCGACGCAGCATGGCGCTACCGCAAGGGCCAGAAGCAGCACGAGCTCTTCAAGCTGATAGGCCAAATCTCCTTTGGCGTGTACCTGCTGCTCAACAGCATGGCCAACAGCAACGCCCAGGTCATCAGCATCCTCCAGGGGCACATCGACGAGGTCGACGAGTTCCTCGAAGTCACCCTCGAGGACCTCGACCAGGCCATGGAGGACCTCAACGGCCGCATAGAGCACCTCAAGCTGCCGCTATCAAACGTCCAGGTGTTCGAGGAGCTGCTCGAGGACCGCAACTTTCGCATCGAGATCCTCGCCGGCAACCAAAAGATCGACCACGTTCTCTCGCGGACCAACGCCGCCATGAAGCAGTGGGACAACGACGTCGAGGCGGGGCTGCAGTGCACCGCTGCCTTTACCAGCTGGCTCGACGACGAAAAGGACGACATCTGGAGGACGCAACGGCCCGACGTGGTCGACGTCTTCGATGCCATGAAGGGCAACGCCGAGGGATGGCTCAGCGCCTTTGACGAGATCAACGACCGCGCGCAAGAGGCCAACAACCTCATCATCCGGCTCACCACCATCATCGCCGAGATGGAGAAGAAGGCCGGCGAGGTTAGCCGCAGGACCTGGGTGAGTTCTCTCGAGATGCAGATGTAGGGGGCGAGTCGCTGACTTTGAGCACAGGCGGCCATTCCGCCCTTTTCGGCACCTTCACACGCTTCTCACGGCTCCATATCCGGCGCCAAGCCCATGTCCGGCAGCAAGCCCATGTCCGGCAGCAAGCCCATGTCCGTCTCTTCTGGGGCCTCGTCAAGGCAGTCTCACGCGAGGCCGCCGCAGCTGCAGCAACCCAGCATCCGCACCGTGTCGACGTCGAGGCGCCGGCCCACGACTGCCGACACCGCCGACACCGACACCGAAACCATCGAGTTCCCGTTGCCCGGCTGCCTTCCCCTGCTGCCTCCTCGGTCCACGGCTCATCATGCCGCGAAAGAGTCCGTCGACTCTCGCAGGTCCAACAAGCGGGAGTCTCTCCGATCGGCCTCGAGCCCAGAAAGCGGCCACAAGGAGATCGAACGCCACAGCCCGTCGAGCGATGAGCAGCTGTACGTCCTCCAGCCTCGCACTTACACGCCACAAACCACCCCAATGCCCTCGCCCATGCTCAAGGAGGCGGCCAACATAACCCCGAAATCAGAAGCCAAAGCCCAGGCCCGGACCGACCAAGCGAATGGAAACACTGCCGGGCCGCCCCAGAAGAGTGGCTCCATCCGCCACCGCGTATCGCTCAAGACCAACCTGCCCAAGGAAATCCGCATCCCTCCAAGACCTATGGCCGATACGCCGGTACGCGGACCGTCGCCCAAGTACGCCACGCCCCGGACGGCCACGTCACAGCCGTTTGACTCTGCGTACGGCTCCGACGTCGACGCCCACACTCGCCGGCAGGGCTCCAACGTGGGCTCCGACCACAGCCCGTCGCCGCCCGTCCGGCCGCAGGTCGTCCACTCCCCGCGGTCCGACCAACAGCAGTACTACCGCCCCGTCCGCGCCTCGCCGCACTCGCCCCTCCAGCAGCGGCCCCACACGGCGGCCGGCGCGCGGGCGTCGCAGTTTCACCCACAGCACCTGCGCAACCAGCCGTCGCAGCTCGGCGGCATGAGCACACTGAGCAACGTGACCATGGCGACGTACGACGAGCGAACGGTGACGCCGTCGACGACCTCGACGGCGTCGACGCGGACGGCGCGGACGGCGCGGACGGCGCGGACGGCGCAGGGGGGCGACCGCACGCTGAAGAAGAAGAAGAGCGCGTTTGGGTGGTTCAAGAAGGCGTTTAGCCTGGACGAGGAGGAGAGGGCGGCGTTTGAGGCGCGGAGGGCCATGGCGCAGAAGGACCGGTACTACGAGTCCAACAGCCCCAAGTTCCTCGACGGGCGGAGAATCCGATGACGTTCCCCGACGGAAAGATGAGACAGCTGGAACTGTTCGCACCTGATACCACGGACCCAATCACAAGACGACGGCAGCTGGCTCGACCGGCATTTCTCGACGACGACGTCTCCAAACGCCGCTTATTTCGTCCCATGCATACATATCAACAGTACTAATACCTCGAATCGATACCCTGCGAGCAGGAGCCTCACCTGGCTCACGAGCTCCCCAGATACCACGCATCATACATACCCCGAGCGCCGACGGACGAGTCGCCAGCCGCTCCAGACATCTCAGCGAATCCTGTTGTTATTTCTCTCCTTTTTGTTTACACCGTCTCATATCAAGCCATTTCGTGCCTTGGGGTACACATCACATATCACACATCCGCCATAGCGAACGGCGACTCGGAGAATCTCCTGATTTATTTTACTTTATACTATTCATGTAGGTAATGGTGCCGGGGGAGAGGGGGTGGCATACTGAGATACAATATATATCCTGTGGAATGCGATCCCGTGTCATGTTTGGAGTGACACCGAGTTGACTTGTAGGCGCTGGCACCGTCGTTGCTGGCGTTGCTCTATTTTATGATCCAACACGCCGCCTCGTGCCGTGCGATATCTGTCATCTAATCATAGTGCATGTCTGTTGTGTGTCATGCATGCATGCACGCATGCCTGGCCTACTCCCCCATGCCGTAGCTCCGCACCCGGCTAAAGTAAAACGGCGTGTCGTTCTTGAGCCCGAACTCGGCCCAGTCGTCCGTCAGCTTGTTGTGGCTGTAGAAGCCGCGCCACACGAGCTTGTTGTTGCGCGCGGCCCTGCCGGCGCTGCGCAGCGCCAGGTCCATGCGGTACGTGTACTTGTCCCCCACGCCCTCGGTCTCGACGAACAGGTCGCCCTCGCGGCCCTCGCCGTCGGCCGTGGACGCCGGCGCGTCCCGGCCCGGCGGGCGCAGGGACGGGGACAGGCGCCAGCGGCCGCGCAGGGCGCGGCGCATGGGCGCCGAGGCGAGGTGCGCGTGGTGCTCGCGGTCGCGGTGCAGCAGCAGCAGGTCGCGGGTGAGGTGGGGGACGACGTCGGGCGGCGGCGCCGTGGCGAGCAGGCTGATGGCGGCGCCGTCGCGGAAGAGGCGCAGGTAGCGGTAGTAGGTGACGATGTGGATGGGGGCGCCGCCCCAGGTGGCCTGGTTGGTGGACTGCTGGCCGGAGCGCACGTAGTTGACGGTGCTGATGTAGCAGCCGTTGAAGCGGACGCGCGGGCGGGCGCGGAACATGTCCCTCCAGGAGGGATACACGCCGGGGACGAGCGCGGCGGCGACGCGGGCGCTCTCCAGCCGGCGCCGCCGCGCCAGCTCCCGCGGGCCCAGCGGCGCGCCGTCGTCGCCCCCCCGACGCTCCTCCTCCTCCTCCCCCCGGGCGGCAGCTCGCCCCAGTCGACGGCGCGCGCGAAGCGGTGGTGCATGCCGGGGAAGCCGAACTCGGGGCCCAGCGCGACGCGCCGCCACACGCGCTGCTCCGTGGCGACGAGGTGGGCGAGGCGGCGGCAGACGAGGGCCGCGGTGGCGAGGGCGCCCGGGTCGGCGGCGGCGAGGTCGGACAGGATGTGCACGAGGAGCTCCTCCGGGAGGGCGGCGATGGGGCACGGCGGCGCCGGCGCGTGCTCGGCGGGCGGCGGCGCGGGGGGGATGCGGAGGGCGGAGAAGGAGGCGATGAGGTCGGCGGTCGAGAGGGCCTGGGCCTCGGCCGCGGGCTCCGGGGGCGGGCGAGACGTGCTGCTGCTGACGGGGGCAGCGAGGGACGATGCAGGCGTGGGAGGTGGTTTGGGCGGCGCGGCGCCCGGGGGGAAGTGCTTTTCGCGGTACCGCCTGTCGACGCGGTTATCCAGCTGGCCGGGGATGTCAGTACAACGCGGGACCAGCAGGCCGGAGGGGGACGCGCACCCGGTATGCCTGGCGGTACAGCTTCAGGCTGTCCCCCATGTTGCCCTGCGCCTCCTTCTCCATGGCCTCCTCGTAGTGGTCCAGCGCGGAGACGAGCTCCCTCGCCGGCGGCGGCCGCACGGCCCCGTCGAGCGAGTACCCGGACTGCTGCGGGTTCTCATCGTCGAACGCCCGGGCCTGGAGGCCGTCGTCATCGTCGTCATCGTCGTCGTCGGCGGCGAGCTCCCCCGTCTGTGGCGCGTTGGCGACGGCGGCGCCGCGGTCCTTGACGACGTGGCGGCGGCGGCGGCGGCGGCGGCTCGAGAGGGCCCGCCGCCGCGGGTGCGCAGGTCGGAGAGCCATTGCTGCCGGAAGGACTCGAGCTCCGAGTCGAGGCCGGAGGGGGAGGACATGTCGAGACGGGGGTGTGCAGAGCCCGGCAAGCCCGGGTGCGTGAGGTGGAAGGATGTCCCCCGCGGGAGAGGGCGATGGGACCGGGATGTCAGGACATTGGGGTCTGTCTGTCTGCAGGTTGATGCGGGCGGGAGGTGAGGTCGACGAGGTGAGGTGAGTGAGATGAACGGGTGAGTGAGTGATGTGGTTGATGATGACTACGTTATAGCGTTGCTGTTGGATCCGCGCCCTCTGATTCGCCGAACGGGAGACGCTCCAACGCCACCGAGCTTCACCGTGCAGGACAGTTGCATCTGACACGGGGGAAACCATGTTTCTGTACTGGGATGGCATGGTCCGGGTGTTCGATAAACCTTGTCATTGCGGGAGTCATCACGGAGTTGTTGGGGTCGAGGTTGTCCGACAGTGTCACTCGAGAGTCAGAACCCCAGGGATACAAGTGTTCGCATCTTCCAGCGCCCCCGCTTGAACAGACAGAAAAAGGACTCCCATTTTAGTCTAGTGAAACGATCCCAGAACGCTATGTACGAATTCGGATATCCCGTGGCCGTGGTACGTGAAAACAGCCCCCAACGGACTTGCTGGGGCTGATGGAGAGCCCAACGAGTCAACGACAACACCCCGCGCAAGCCAACCCTGCGGCACCAGATCAGTCCATGTCCATGCCGTCCTCCTCCTCCTCGACGCCGCCGTCGACGGCGACCCGCAGCCTCCTCTTCTCGCCGCCAAACACCTTGGTCTTCTTGGCCGTGGCCGCCATCGACTCCTCGACCAGCTCGTCCACGTCGAGGCCCTGCTCGCGCGCCAGCTCCTCGAGGCGCTTCTTCTCGCTGCCGCGCACCCGCGGCAGCAGGTGCTCGTTCTTGGCCACCAGCTCGCGCGCCGTCGCCAGCTCGCGCTCGCGCTTGCCCGCCATGCGCCGCTTGTAGAAGACGCGCTCGCGGCGCGCCCGGATCTCGCTGATGCGGCCCATGGCCTGCAGCGTCTTCTGCACCAGGTCGCGGTCGTAGCGCACCGGCTCGTTGCGCTGCGCGCCGAAGAGCAGCGTGCTGTCGACCGTCATCTCCTTGCCCGCGTTGCGGCGGTACGCCTTGGTCCACTTGAGCTTGCGCGGGTTGCGCTTCATCTTGAAGTTGCGGTGGCACTTGGACCGGCAGAAGCGGAAGGACTTGGCTGCGTCGTCGGGGTTAGCAAGGGACAGCAGGAGCCGCAGCATTGACCATGGGGGGCTGCGAGGAGCGTCGTCGTCGTACCATCGTTTCTCACAAAGGTGATGCCCTTGGAGGGATACGCGGGGCGCCCGCAAAAGTAACAGGGCTCGATCCTGTGGGACTGTCAGCAAGCCGGCTCCTCCCGCGGTGCGTCTCGCGAGCAGAAACCTACCGCATCTTGAAAGGGTTGCGGCGCGCTGTGAAAGGTGGTCTTGACCGCTGGTGTCTAAACGCCTGCCGGCGACGAAGAAATCAAAAATCTTATCGAGAACTTTTTGCTTAGTCAGGGCCCCTCCCCCGCGGGTCCCAGCCAAGCCAGCACTTGCCAGCCTTTGTGCGTGCCCGAGAAAATGGTTATCGATAATCGGATAAATGCTATCTTATCGCCCGCCATTCGATCCCCGCGGCCAATCAAAAGTCATTCTGACATCATCGGAACCCACGGCATCGCGTCTCGCTTGACCCATTTATCTCCGTAAGACTCCGGCAACGGGGGGGCGAGGCCCCGAAATTCTAGGCGCTCATCGAAGCCATCTCGTAACTGATTGCTAAAGTGCCGCTGCTCCTCGACCTCCACGGCGTGACTCCTGCACTCCTCCTCCATCCATCTCGCTTCGTCCGCCGTGCCCAACGCCCTGCACTCGCCTCACAGCGCGGCTGCGACGACTCGGCTCCTCGCGCTGAGCCAGAGCTCGCCACGGCCCTTTGCGCGCTCGCTCGGTCGCCCGACGATGCCCTGAGCAGGCATCATGGCTTCCGTCGTGCACAGCAGCTCCCGCGGCCAGAACTACGACAGGCTAGACGCCGACGAATACTCCATGGCGCGCATGGTCGACCTCGAGGGCGACGGCGGCGGTCCGGGCGTCGACATCACGGCGGCGCAGAAGATGACGGCGGCCATGTCCGGGAGCCTGTTGACCTCGCTGCTCGGTGCGTTCCATCAGGGTCGCGCGACAGGCCACAGCCAGTACTAACAGCCGCTCCCAGTCACGCCCCTCGACGTCGTCCGGGTCCGGCTGCAGTCGCAGAAGCTGCCCACGTCCACCGTCGACTTTTCCAAGCTCGCCCTCACCACAAATACGCTCACGCCCGCACAGGCCGCCGAGCTCGGAGTTACGGCATGCTGCCGCGAGGTCTTCTTTGCGGGCAGCGGCGCCGAATACTGCCTCGCCGCGCCCCGGGTGGAAGGGCTGGCGCCGTCCCCTGCCACATCCGCGCCTCCCGCCGACTGTGCCGTGCAGGAGGTCCAGAAGAAGACGTACAACTCTACCTTTGACGGCCTCCGCAAGATTGCCCGTAACGAGGGCGTCGCGACGCTGTGGAGGGGACTGTCTCCCACCCTGGTCATGGCCGTTCCGGCAAACATCATCTACTTTACCGGCTATGACTGGCTTCGGTACAACGCGACGAGCCCATTCTCCAGGTTCTCCTCCGACTATGCCCCGCTGACGGCGGGCTCCGTCGCGCGCATGCTGGCAGCCACGGCCGTTGGTCCCATCGAGCTCGTCCGGACCAGGATGCAGGCCGCCTCTGGCACATCGACGACGAACCACCTGATGGAGACGTTCAAGGGGATCCGAGACATGGTCGGCGTCCACGGGTACACCTCGCTCTGGAGGGGCTTGACACTGACGCTGTGGCGGGACGTGCCCTTTTCAGGGCTTTACTGGTGGGGGTACGAGTCGATCCGGGCAAAGCTTACGGATATCCGCGAGGAGCAACGGGGGCGCTCGTTGTCGCGTGACTCCCTCCAGCAAGCACGACTGAGGTCCCAGAGCGAGGAGAACCACACACAGACCTTCCTGGACAGCTTCACCGCGGGTGCCCTATCCGGCACGTTTGCCTCGATTGTGACGACTCCGTTTGATGTGGGCAAGACGCGGACACAGGTTCATCACGACGCCCCCGGGGGGTCGGTGTCTGCCGGCGCGAGTTGTCAGACCGCGCCCGAGCAACGAAACATGGTCCGCCTGCTGTGGCACATCTTCAAGACGGAGGGCGTTCCGGGGCTGTGGAGAGGCTGGATCCCGCGCACGCTGAAGGTGGCGCCGGCGTGCGCCATCATGATCAGCAGCTACGAGGTCGGCAAGCGGGTCTTTCGGGGTGTTAATGAACGGGCGGGCAGAGAGCACCACGGGCCGCATAATAAGGCCTAGGGAGCGGTTATCTGGAGCACAAAACATGCATCATTCCGGCGTTTACGGCGGCAGGGAGCGAGCTGTGTTGGGGGTGTTTGTTGAAACGAGCAACTCCAATCAGATGCTTTGAGTACACGCATAGAGGGACGATAATGTACGATAGCAACACGGTTAGACGTAATTACTTGGAGTTCGCCTCTATCAGCTCACTGTCTACATGAAAAGGCGGAGTAATTGTGAGATGAACTTTTGCGGTGGGTTTTCAGAGGTCGTAGACTTGAAGGTGTGGTGATGAAAATATTCAGTTAACGAGGTCGCAAAGTTTACGGCTTCAAGACCCGCCAAAGACTGCGTCGACAACTTTGAGATGCTCAGTGAAACGCCTTTCTAATTCCATTAATTTCTTTCAAGCGTTTCCTGTGTCTGAAAATTTCTCTGCTGGGCGGCTCAACAGCGTCCCGCCAGAGGGTCTCCATAGGCTCCCACCTCCCTCACCTACCCTCACCGTCTCAGTCTCACCGGCGACCTCACCATGTACACCCTCTCCAACATCGCGCGCCACCACTTCTCGGGCCCCGAAGACGTCTACGTGCTCGACCTGCACCGCACGGCGGCGGGCCTCGCGGCGATAGCCTCGGACGGGCGGCTCGCGCTGCTGGACCCGGCGCGCTTCAGCGCCAGCGAGCCGACGGGCTGCTGGGCCGCCGCGGCGCCCGGCACCGCGCTGACGGCGCTGCGGGTGTTCGACGAGGCGCAGGCGCTGGTGTGCACGGCGGGCGGCGACGGGGGCGTGGGCGTGTGGGATCTGAGGCTGGGGGGCGAGGCGGCGCGGGTTGCGCGCTTCAAGGGTGAGTCTGCGCGAGGCGGGACGGGGAGGATGGTGCTGACGACGGACAGCGAGTGAGGCGCCCATCTTGAGCATGGCGTGCAGCCCGGGCACGCAGACCATCGCCGTGGGCACGGAGCTGCACAACCACACCGCCTCGATCCATCTCTGGTACGCCCCCCCTTCTCCCCGTCCCGGGACACAGCCTTGACACGCAACGCAGGGACGTCCGCGCCGCGCCGGCCCCCCAGGCGCACTACCAGGAGGTGCACAGCGACGACATCACGGCGCTGGCCTTCCACCCGGCCACGCCCGCCCTGCTGCTCAGCGGCGCGACCGACGGCCTCGTCAACGTCTACGACACGCGCGTGCCCGACGAGGACGACCTGACGCTGCAGACGCTCAACCACGGCGCCAGCATCCACGCCGCGGGCTTCCTCGGCGCCGCGGGCGACGTCTACGCGCTGTCGCACGACGAGCGCTTCGCCCTGTACGACGTCGCCGACGAGCGCCTCACGGGGGACGCGACCCGCGCCTTTGGCGACCTGCGGGCCGCGCTGGGCTGCCAGTACGTGGCGGGCGTGACGCCCAAGACGGACGGCGGCGGCGCCGTCGTCGGCGTCGGCGCGCAGGAGTGCGTGCTCCCCCTTTCCCCCCTACCCGCGAGTGTCGCTGACGCTGACGGTCGAAACAGCCGGCGGAGCTTCGAGCTCGTCTTCCTGGCGAGGGACCAGCAGGCGCAGTCGTGGGCGCTGGACCGCGACAGCAGCGTGGGGCTGCCGGGGGCGCACGGCGAGGAGATTGTGCGGGCGTTTTGCTTCTTCGACGAGGAGCAGCTCGTGTTCACGGCGGGCGAGGATGGCAACGTCAAGGCGTGGCGGCCGGGCAGCTAGTCTATTTTGCGACGCACGATAAAAGTACACGGAACCCCCCCCCTGAGCACATGTCCTCGACGCGGAGGCCTTGGCCCGACGCGGTGTGAAGACCCGAGGCCAGGCGGCGTCCCATGGCCCGTGTTCACGCGGGTCCTCCGTGGCGCACACTTGCTGTCAAGTCTGCACCGCATCCCGCCCCTGGGTCCGCAGCTCGTGGTGTTGAGACCCAGGGAGGCAGCAGCTATGCACGCCCCTTTGTGAGGCGGCAATGGCGTGCTGTTCGTCGCCGCTCGTAGGTCTCGGCGAGTCTTGTCCCCTCGATGCAGGTGCTTACAGTCGACATGCTCACTGTCCTCGGTGCAGTTCCTCCAAGCACGCTTAATCCCTTGCCTTGCGACAGACCACCACCCCTCACGCAAACTTGTCGTGCTTGCCCTTGACCTTGATGTCCAGCAGCTTCTCGTGAAAGTCCCCCTCCCTCCTCGCGCGCTTCAGCACCCGCACCTCGTCCTCGTCGAGCCGCCGCCCCGCCGCCTCCTCCAGCTCGCGGCGGCTGATCTTGGACAGCGCCTTCTCCTCCTTGGACGCCCGCAGCTTGGGCTTGAAGCGCGCCTGCATGCGGATCCGGAACGTGGTGTTGAAGGCGATGGCGTCGCCGTCGCCGCGCACCTCGGCGGCCGCGGACGACGAGCTGGGGGGCTGGATGGTCAGGAGGGTGTCGCGCAGCGTCTGCAGCTGGAACGTGCCGGGGGTGTCGGCTGTGGCGATGACGGCGAAGCATTCGAGCGGCGAGACGGCCTCGGAGGTGGCGGAGAGCCGGCCGATCTTGTCGCACGCGAGGTACCTGCAGCGCCCCGGTTAGCGTTGCGGCCTCTGCGCCGGATGGCATCAGCGACGCGGGGCGCGCTCACCGCCCGTGGTGGCCCTTGAAGCGGTAGTTCTCCGTGCCCGAGATCTTGTTCGCGACCCAGACCTGGCGCACGTCGTGCGGCTCCGCGCTCGTCGGGTTGCCGTCGACGATGTTCTCGATGGGCATCGCAAACACCTTGCCGCTGGGGTCGCACGCCAGCGCCGACGGCTTGTCCGTCGGCAGCACGATCATGACCGGGCCGACGACGTCCGTCGCCGCGTCGGCCGAGACCCAGCTGTCGTCGTCGCCGCCGCCGTCGTCGCCGCCGGCCCTCTGGAGCTGCTTGGCCGCGGGCGCGCCGTCGTCGTCGTCGTCGGGCCTGTCCGCCGCCGCCGCTGCCGCCGCGTCGCGGTCGCGCTTCCGCTTCTTGGGCTTCTTGTCGCCCTTGAAAGTCAGCGGCTTGACCATTGTGGCGCGCTTTGCGTCGGTCGACGCTCGTTCCGGTGTCGGATTTGGCTGTCAGGTGGTGGTGCTGCGGATCGGGATGCGGCGAGCTCCATGGTACGACGTCGAATGAAGGTCGCGTGGTTACGTAAGCGCGGGCGGGACCCCTCCCCCGCCATGCCGGCCGGGCAGAGCCAGCCGTGGGAGCAGGGGTATGGTCCACGGTTAAAGCTGGCCGGCCTCACGCCTTGATTTGTTCCTCTACACATCCTCGTCCGCCTCGTTTCTTGTGGTCAAACCCCTACACCCCCAGCGTATACGTCATGGTGGCGCAAGCACAGGCCGTGGCCGTGTCCCTCAAGGACCTCACCAATGGTATGGCAGCATCTCCCTCGTGGCGCGTGAAAGCCGACGACTTACACGACCGCCAGGCGACGTCTCCTTTGAGACCCTGCAGCAGGCCTTTGGCCCCGACTCGCTCGGCATCCTGGTCGTCAAAGACGTGCCCCAGGAGTTTGCCCAGCTGCGCCGCATGGCCCTCTCCTACGCGTCGTACCTCGGAAACCTGCCCGCGGCAGAGCTAGGCATGTCCCGCCACGGGGAGACCCCGTCTCTGCGGACCACAACGACGGGGTTCACTAACGCCTCGCAGACAAGCTGGAAAACGTCAAGGCCAAGTACCTCACCGGCTGGTCCCTCGGCAAGGAGACGCTCAAGAACGGCCAGGCCGACACCTTCAAGGGCTCCTACTACGCCAACTGCGCCTTCTACGTCGACCCGGCCCTCGAGTGCGCCACGCCCACGCCCGCCTTCTCCGCCGAGACGTTCCCCGAGTACCTCTCGCCCAACGTCTGGCCGCCCGAGGACGTGCTCCCGGGGTTCAAGCCCGCCGTCACGGCGCTCTGCCGGCTCATCATCGACGTGGCCGTGCTCGTCGCCCGCGCCTGCGACCGCTTCGCCGAGAAGGAGATCCAGGGGTACCCGCGCGGCTACCTCGAGCACGTCGTCAGCACGTCGAGCACCACCAAGGCGCGGCTGCTGCACTACTTCCCGCAGGGCCTGGGCGGCGACGACGGAGACGGCACCAGCGAGGACGACTGGTGCGCGACGCACCTCGACCACGGGTGCCTCACGGGCCTGACGTCGGCCATGTTCATCGACGAGGGGGAGGTCAGCCCCGCCGTGCCCGCCGGCGTCGACGGCGCGAGCGGCGCCTCCCTGCCGCCGCTCGCCGAGCTGCCCGCGTCGCCGGACCCCTCGGCCGGGCTGTACATCAAGTCGCGCGCGGGCGAGACGGTGCAGGTCCGCATCCCGCGCGACTGCATCGCCTTCCAGACGGGCGAGGCGCTGGAGCGCATCACCGCGGGCCGCTTCAAGGCCGTGCCGCACTTTGTGCGCGGCGTGCGCGCGAGCGTCAGCGACGGGCGCGTGGCGAGGAACACGCTGGCCGTGTTTACGCAGCCGAACCTGGGCGAGGAGGTGGACATTGAGCAGCACCTCACGTTTGGCGAGTTTGCGCGGGGGGTCGTGGCCAAGAACACGGTGTCGTAGGCTGCATATACATTGATAGTACGGCTTCACTTCACGAAATATGTGATGTCAGGTCCCTTTCGCCCATGGCTTCACGGTGGACGCGGAGTGCAAGTAAAGTGTGCATCTATGTGGCGGCCTTTGTTGAAAAGACTCGCAGTGGTGGCTTCCACCAAATACGACTGCTACATAAAGGTTACAAGCGGTGACGCAATGTTATATGCCGCAATAAGCACGGTGCACCGTAAAAAGAAGTGAACAGTGCTGGGTATGGCTGACGGATGGAGTCGACTCCATCGTCAGCCAGCAGACGCCCCTAGATCCAGCATACTAAAGGGGGCGTCTAAAAGATTCTGCCCTGCTCGCGAGATACTCGCCAGGTCTGCGCACGAGGTATATCATATATATATATATATATATATATACCAGCAGACCCGCGGTGAGCAGGGTAACAAGCGCAGGTATGCTTCCTCACTCACGCCCACGCGCCGACGAGGCTCATGAAAAAGGCGCCCAGGAAGACGAGCACGCACGCCACAACGCGGCTCCGGCCGCGCAGGTGGCGCCAGCTCTCGTCGCTGAGGAAGTCCTCGGACAGCAGCTCGACGAGCGAGGCAAACGTCAGCAGGCCCGCCGAGATGGCGTTCATGACGCCGACGACGATGAGCCCGACCTCCGAGTCCGGGCTGTAGAGCGTGTGCGTCGCGAGCCCGATGGCCTGGCCGAGGGGCGTGGTGCACCCGTAGGCGAGCGCCATGAGCCACGGCTGCCAGCGCTGGCCGTCCCACTCGATGGCGGAGATGCGCGAGCCCAGCGCCAGGCCCTCAAAGGTCTGGTGGAAGACGATGGCGATGAGCAGCACGATGAAGTCGGCGCCGACGGACACGCTGAGGGCCATGCCGATGAAGACGCTGTGGAAGAGGATGCCCATCTCGAGCAGGATGCACTGGAGGCGCTCCTTACGGCGCTTCATCTCGGGCGAGAGCTGCTGCTCGCCGAGGGACTCGCCGGCGCCGTCCTCCCGGCCGGGGTCCGGCTTGGGCTGCTGCCCGTCGCTGTCGGTGGCTTCACGGTCGGACACGGCGATCCTGTCGGCGGCGGCGCCCCGGGCGTTCTGGTCCAGCTGGGACAGGCCCTGGCCCAAGCTCGACGACCGGCCGCACAGGGGGCCCATGTCCCCGAAGGGCAGCATCGCGGTGCTGGAGCACATGTGGCCCTTGGACGCCCCCTGGCGGTCCCCGGAAGAGACGAGCGGCGGGGGCGGCACGTGGCGCGACGGGTGAAAGACCATCTCGATGACGGTGACGAGGAAGATGGCGGCCAGGGCGATGGCGCCCGGCATGGCCTGGTAGTCCTTGGTCCAGAAGTCGGCGAGGCACGGGTTGCCCAGCGAGACAAAGGCCGTGGGCAGGAGGTGCACAAAGGCCGTGGCGATGAGCACGCCCGTGCCGAAGTGGCGCACGGCGAAGAAGAAGCGGCGCGGGATGCGCAGGCCGGGGACCTTGGTGGCCAGGATGGGGAACGCGCAGCCGAGCGTCGACACGAACCAGATGATGAAGAGCGCGCCGGCGTGCAGAGGCATGTTGTACTCGTCCTCGTCGACGCCGCCCGTCTTGCACGTCGACTCCCGCTTGGCGACGAGGCCATTGGGGGGAGACGAGGGCGCGGGCCCAGGGGGCGCGGCCTGAAGCGTGCCAGCGTGCTGGGCAGCGACGGCGGCGGGGTGAGGGTCCCAGCGGGCCAAGGAGGTGAGAGAGGAGAGCAGGTACGCAAAGAAGAGAACGGATACGATCCAGGTAGACCAGCTGCAGAGGCGCTCCAGGCCCCGCGAGGAGGGCACCCAGAGCGGACGGGCGTGGCCATCACCACCAGCGGCCGTCTTGAGACGCGAGGACAGTCCTGGAGGGGGTCAGTCAGCCACGGCGTGTCCGTCAAAGGGAAAGGAGCAGCAGCAGGTGCATGTTTCAGGGAATCGACGCACCGGCAAACCATCGTCCCGCATCCGGGGCCGCGGCCACGGGCCCCGGCCGGCGCGCCTCCCGCGTCATCTTGTCGTCCGAGCCCGCGGCGCCGGCGCCGAGCATGCCGCCGCCCCCGCCGCCGTCGAGGTCGTCCTGCCCCGCGGCGACGAACTCGCGCAGGTTGGCCATGCCGTTGAGGTCCTGGCGCGTGGTCTGGCCGGGCGCCAGGGCGGGCGGGCTCTGGTTCCACGTGAGGTGCTTGAAGCTGCCCTCGTCGGCCTTGTCGAGGCAGATCATGGCGGGCACGTGGGGGGGTATTTGTTCCTATCGGGGCGTGGTGCGGAAGCCGGTCTGGGTATGGATGCTGAGGCGGTTGCGGGAGGAGGAGGGAGAGCGAGGCCGACGACGAGAGAAGAGGACGAGAGAAGAGGACAAGGAGACCAGAAGGCCGCCCCACCTGGCCCGTTCTCACCCGAGTCCGAGGGCGCAAGCCACGCAAGCCGCCAAGACCCGTCGGTCAGCGAGCGCGACCGACACGACTGACGGTCTCGCAAAGCGTCGACCCGCGTGCCTTTCCAAAAATAACGACATGGCCGACCCTGTGCGACAGCGGCCAAGGCAGCCGTGCGGGTGCAACAGCGCCACGGCCGCGCCCACACCCTCCGTCAGCGGCGCCGCAAGCCACCCCCGCCCCGAAATGGCGCCGGTGGTCCCCGGTCGCCGGCCTGCCCCCCCCTAGCGCCGGCAGCCGCCTCCAGGAGTCGCGCCCGCGGCCGTTGGTAAGGCTTGCAGGCTGCGTGCCAGTTATTCACCCTTCCCTCAGCCGAGGCATATTCGGCCGTATACTCAGCCAAGGTTCATTTAGCCTTCCAGTCAGCCTTGAAGGTTTTCACGATCTCACCTTGAAGGTTTGGCGGCTATACGGGAACCGAGGCATCTCTGTAATGTGACACTCAAGTAACAATAGTCATGAAAATGAAAATGAAAATGACAATAGCATTAATACCCGTACGCGTAGTAGTTCCGCTCTCCCGTAACCGGTGAGCCGTCTCAGCCCTAAGAGTCAGCCAAGGGAATGTACGATCCGACCTTGCCATCCACCTCGCCGTGCATATACAACAGGCATGCTTCTGCATTTCCCGCGACGCTCTTAACGTCGCATCCAGCCAGCTCCTTGAGACGATTTATCCAGAACGTCCAGCGCTCCGGGCTGTACCCGTCCGAGACAATAGCGCCAGATTGGACGGCCAGCTCGCCAAGGCTAGACAGCTGCGCGATGCCAGCACCAGCACCAGTCTGACTATCCTTGGGGGAATAGTAGTACCGCAACATGAATGTACCTCTTTCGGTATGGTGGAAGAGCTGCTGAAGGGCGCCGAGAAGGTCGTCGATTGGTAGGATCGTTTCTGTACCGTTATTTTCGCCCTTGTCCTCCGCCGTGGCTGCAGAGACCAGTGGTCGACGCGTTTCAAGTGTCTCTCGAAGCAGCGAGAGCAAGCAAGTTGCCGGGCCGTCATAGATGCCAACAGAGATAAGGCGTCCTACAAAGGCAGCCAGGTAGCTGCGCTGGGCCTCGTCATAGTGCTCGGTCAGATAGTAGTGGTTGGCCCATTCATCCACAAGGTCTGCGCCAAAGAATGGTAGGTCGACCCAGAACTTTGAGCCATCGGAGAAACAGACGAGCTCGCCATCACCCTCACTACCATCGTCGTCACCGGGGGTAGCTTGTGGTCGTCTAAGGTGCCCCATAACCTTGGCGCCAAGAATGGTGCGAACGAGTGCGTCTTGCTTGTGATTGGAGCAGTACATGTGCTTGGCTGCCTGGATGCACACATACCATGCGTTGTGCAGTGCGGGTTCGATGTCGGCCATAGGAAGCGTGGTGTTGGCATAGCGGTAGGTAATAGCATGGATGCAAGACTCTAGAGCAGAGTCGAGGGTGCTATCGGTTGCTTGGCCTTGTTCTATATTGATCTGGGTTACTTCATCGACGTAGGACCTGGCAATGGTCCAGTAATCGTCTTGGGATGCGGCTTTGAGCTCAGTGTTGGACATGGTGAGATTGTGATTTTGAGTTGTAGTTAGTTATACGAAGGAAAGAGGAATAGAACAGAACGAGTAAGATTGGTGCTGAGTTCAAGTCGAAGCTGCATTCTAGACGGGGGAATTGACATCCTTATATAGTTCTCGCTGTCGTGATTGAGTGAACAGCACCAAAACTCGGTGGAGGGTGTGTGGGTGGCAATCATTGATGGAACATATGTACGAAGTACGAGTAAGCGGATGGTGTTGGCTTGGCGCCTTTCTTGGCAGTCTTGGCGCGGGAGCCTCGCCAAGGTTATTGCCAAGAAGTCGGGGACGCTACGAACAGCCAAGACTCGGTACTCGTGCCGCTAGTGGGGATAAGTGTAGGGTCAAGTCTCTTTTACTTACACCTCCCCACCAGCAATCCCGCAGTAACCCTCCGCGTACTTAAGTACATAGTACTTAGGTAAATGCCGAGTTCATTAACGTATTATGCGAGGCATTGCATTGCCATTCCAAGTATTGTACAGTAGAGTCCAAACGAGCCTAACTGTGAATACCTAGCTAGGTAGCTAACACGCCCCCTACTTAAGTACAGAGCCCTCTCACAACTCTCTAGATATATCTAATATATATCCATCCAGTTTGGCTCTCCCTCAGATTCAGCCCTTCCGATTAAGAGCAGGCGATATGTCCCGTCTGGGCACTCTTACTGCAGCTATTCTTGTTCTTAGTGCACTATATTTTCGCCTAGTCAGCCTCCACCGCGGTTTCCTACTCAAGTAGGCGCGAGTAACTTGTAAAACTGACCTTGGGGTTGACACACTGGCCACTCTTACCGACCGAATGAATAATAGGCTTTCCCCGGGGATCAACCCCCACTTGCACCTGTTCTGTGTAGAAGCAAAGCTGCTTATCTTTATTGCAATTCTACAAGCACAATATTAGTCACGCTCGCTGTACATCAACTTCTAAAGTTCAACTTACGCCCTCCCAAAACTTAGGATTCGCCGTGACGGAGCCAACAAGGCCGACAGCGAGAACAGCGAGACTAAACTTCATTTTTTCTTAAAGCGAAAGAGAAAAGGGTCTTTGTTGTGAAAGTTGGTGTGAGTTAAAGTGTGAATCTTGTCTGGTTGCTAAGAACTGATGAGAAGGCACAACTTGAAAGGAGACAAGGCAAGGTTTTTATACTTCTCTGTACCGAGTATTCTTCGGTTTATGCGACTAACAAGACCTGCCTCTAACTCAGCCAATAATTCCTGGATCCATGTTATCTATGTGGGGAAGTGCATAATCTCTGTCTGCTCATAGTTACAGGAGATGCCGCTTTCTCTGACCCAGACAACCGGCCCATCTTCATCGACCTACAGGGAACTTTTGAGTCCCGGGACGTATCGCGCTGTCCCGTAGGTATCCTCCCTGCCCACTTGCTACCCGCATAGTGACGGCGCGTTCCTACACGGGCCGCAGCCGTACCCAAGGCGGCCGATTCTTCCTGGATGGAGTGGGGCTCAAATTAACCGCCTGGGCGGAGTACTAGTAGTAGATAGGCTATGTAGAGCGGCAGGATTTATGCCAGGTGCTCTCCGTGCTGTACTAAGTACGTGCAGCTTCCAAGGCTTCAACGCGACAGGCAGGGTCGTTGCACACGCCCTCTGCGATGCGTCCCGGCGCCGAGGCGAGCATTAAGGCCAAGCCGGCAGCTTTCGCATTTTCTTGACTCTAGCCAGGTAGCGCCAACGCCGGCCGACGCTTCACTATCCGTCTTCATAGCTAAAGGATCCATACGGCATATAGCGGGACGGAATTCTTAGAGGTAGCCGATAATATCGTATGTTGGTTGTCGCTCTTGTGCCGACTTGCATGAAACTTTTGACAATCAACGTACGTCCGTACGTTGGTTGCTATTGCCATTGTGCCGACTTGCATGGAACTTTTGACAATCAACGTACGTCCGTACGTTGGTTGCTGTTGCCATTGTGCCGACTTGCATGGAACTTTTGACTATTAACTTATATTGCAATTGCTATTATGCCGACTTACATATGACTTAGGGTACGAGACTGGGCCTCTGCCTAAGACTGGGCTGCTCTGGCTGCCTGGTTTTAAACCTAGGGTACGAGACTGGGCTGCTCTTCCCGCCTGCCCGCCTGCCTTGCCGTGCCGTGCCTCTGCCTAACACAGCCCGCCGTCGCCCTCGCCCTGGCCCCCTCACCCTAAGCGACCGGTATGTCCACTACTATACATAGACTGGCCATCGGCTTCGTATTGGAGAAGCTACGCTAAATTTAAGACCGACGTCAAGATAGTACAGCATCGGAGGTTATTAGATAAAGACCGGCTTGGACATCGTATCATTCGACCCCCCCTTTACTATCGAGGGGTGGTGGGAAGGAGTATCGAAAGAACCAACGATCCATCCATCCGCCAACCAGGTGCATTAATATCATAATAGACACTCTCGGTCACAGTCCGGTGTTATTATGCGTGTTAGCTTTGAAATGCCTCATTTGTGAGTACTTTTGCGAGACGCTCGGTCACGGCATAATCCATTCTGCATGTTGGTTCGAAAACGTATGCCTTGAGGAACGGCTGCCTTGAGGAACGGATTCGAGTGACAGCCTTGTAGTCTTCCTCTACCTATAGTGTTGACTTGGCTAAACGAGCCAAACAAAAGTGGAGTGCACACTCCAGCAGCTGTAGCTGGCAGTGGCGTATATAAGCGTGGATTCCTGAATTTGACATATAGAGCAGCCAGAGGCACAAGGACGAGGCATATAAAAATTGGTCCGGCCCACGCTCCTAATATCGTGCAGCTCGCTCGTCCACCAGCCGTCATTGCCGAAAATATCCACCCCTTAACAACTGGACTGCCTCCAATTGGTCCGCCCTTTAAACCGGTTTCCCGCCGAAGAGTCAGTCAGCGCCATCAACATGCCCCACGTCGTCGACTTCGCCAGAACAGCACCCCAGAAGCGGCATCGAAATCACGAGCGACTCCATCGCTAATACATCCTCCTTCGATCTTCTCACGCCGCTGCCCCTAAACTCGACGGCGTCGACTCCCTTCCGCAATGGCTCATTCGCACAGCAACGGCAACGGCCGAGCTGTCCTTCATGACGGGCGAGTATATGATGTTAAATGTGGAAGCGCGAATTCGTACTCGCCAGCCGGTTATCGTCCGATTCCGATGATGAGAAATTGAGGAAAGTGAGATCTATTCTCGAGGGGAGGGGCTATACTTTGGCGGAGGGTGAAGATGCCGACCTGGACGAGGTAAAGATGCAGCTCTCTGTAGCTCTCTGTGATGGGTCGGAAAACTCAGCGATGATGGCTCTGTTGAGACTGTGGACAGGCAAGGAAGGGAACACGTTGACATTGGTCTCGCGCCAGCTATTAAAGCCGGCGGGAGCCTCTGAATAGTTACACCCGGCTCGATCCATATGTCAGTGTCGCTCCTGGTTATGATTTGGGCGTCTAGCATGAATCGGTATGTATTCCCAGGCACCGAGCTTGCCCCAACCGTGTCTCGGCGTGGGTCTCGATGGCCGTCACAAAGCGTAACGGCCGCGACGTCAGCGGGCAACCGCGGTTCCACGGTGCCAGCGGCGAGAGTGACGCGGAGCTTGCAGCCACTCTCAGCTGCTAGACGGAGTGCCTTGCGTTGTTTGCGCCAGAAGTGGCAGTTTGTGCTGACCAGGGACGCGCGCCCGGGACTTGAACGCCAAACTCGGCTGTTACCGGCAAAGGTGAATGGATGGTGTGGTTTCAGCTGGTACTGACGCTTTTCTGGGGCCGATGGCTCAAAACGCCAGACTCGGCTGTTCCTCTGCGTCCGGGCGAGTGAGAGACGCGCGTTGAAGGCTTACTCCTGACAGCCAGAACTGGCTTTTTGTTGACAATCTGCTGGGAGAGAAGATTGCTACCGACGACTCCTCGAGCCCGCTGGGATTCGTACCCCGACGACTGTGCCAGCCTCTCAGCGGCCGCCCGTATCTCCATGGCAGCGTCCCTAGTGGAAAGGTCAGGGTTGAGTTTGAGGTGAGGTGGGCATGCCCGACCCTGTGCGACAGCGGCCAAGGCAGCCGTGCGGGTGCAACAGCGAGGGGCAGCGCCACGGCCGCGCCCACACCCTCCGTCAGCGGCGCCGCAAGCCACCCCCGCCCCGAACTGGCGCCGGTGGTCCCCGGTCGCCGGCCTGGTCCCCCCCCCTAGCGCCGGCAGCCGCCTCCAGGAGTCGCGCGCCCGCGGCCGTTGGTAAGGCTTGCAGGCTGCGTGCCAGACAGGGCACCTGAGGTGAGGTGGGCATGCCCGGCGGGTGCGACAGCGGCCACCCACCAGCGACGCCACCCCGCCCAGGCGTGCCAGGCACCCAATATCGCCCGCCGGGGCCCGCTGCCACATGGCCTCTGCACGCGCGCGCGCCCGGCTTGCGCTTCTTTGCACCCGCGGCTGAACGCACTGGTGCCGAGATGGGCTGAATCTGTACCCAGGTAGAGACGGCGCCCACCCTCTCGCTGCTCCTCGGGTTCCAGCCCCGGGCCGCCCGCATGGGGCTGCAGCGGCGGCACATGGCACCCCCGTGGAGGGGTGGGCCGGCCGTCGAGGCTCCGTGTCTGCTGCTCGCCCGAGGAGCGCTCGAAGCGGTCGCCGCCGTTTCCTCGTCCTGCTGCATGCGGCGAGGTCGCGGCCCCCAACCGCGACGAAACGGGCGCTCCCTTCACGCGCAGCGGCGGCGCCTGTGCCTCGCATGCGGCTGATGCAGGACGGTCCGTCCCTTGCCGCCGCCTCGACCTGGCTGGGCACGGGGCGAGCAGCGCCTCCGGTTCCCTCCCGCCGGGCTGAAAGCCCGAGGGCTCACTCAGCTCAGCTCGCGTTCCCTCGTCCGTCGCGAGCCTTGTCTCTCTTCCCGCCGCCGTTGGGGCCCGACCGCTGTGTGAGGAGGTCCCGTCCGGCCGGTGTGCTGCTCTGCCGTCCTGCCGCGTTGGTCGTTGTTGGCTTTGCGGTGATGCCTGCGGTTGGCTTTGTCGTGGTGATGCCTGGGGCCGGGCCAAGACTGACGAGAGACGTCGGGTGTCTCTGATCGTCACGTCCAGGCGCCTCCCCCTCTGGCTGGGCGCTGCTGCGATGCCCGGGTACGAGCGGCGTTTTGGGGCAGTAGTCAGGAGACCGGTGCCGGCGCCGGCGCAGGTGAGGCAGCCTCGCTCGGGGGCGAGGCGAAGCGTCTCCAGGCACCGCGATACTGGCTCTGGGCGAGGTCGAGGCTCTGTGTCGACGGGGAGCGCCCGTTTCGCCGAGGGTATTTAACTGAGCTGCGAGACCGGCTCGGTTTGCGTGTTTCTTCTGTAGTATAAGCGAGCAACCATTGAAGCCAAAGACATCCATGACAGCTATGAACACGACCAATACTCATCCCCCTCTCACGTCGGTGCCTCTCTTCCACGAGGGCGTTCTGGCTCTTGACTTGCATCTTGCCATTGTCCTCGTCGCGCTCTTCTCCATCTTCACCTTTGCCCCCCGAGCCTTGGCCCTTCTTCCCAAGTCTCTCTCTCCCCCCTCCAGCCAAGCCTGCAAGGATGGCTCCAACTCCATCCCCCATGTATCCTCCGCCGTCCCCTGGATCGGCCACCTGCTCGGCCTCCGGCGGAGCGGCGGCCGCTACATCCACCAGCTCATCCTCGCCACCCCCTCGCCCGTCTTCACCATCAACATCCTCTCCAAGAAGCTCATCGTGGCGAGCCCCTCGCTCGACCGCGCGCTGGCCAGGCACGTCCACGACACCAGCGTCTCGCAGGTCATCTCCTTCATCGGCAAGCGCTCGCTCGACATGGCCGACGGCGCCGTGCGCACCATCGCCGAGTACGACCCGCGGCCCGTACACTCGCGGCTGTTTGCGGGCCCCGACGGCGCGGCGTCTCTCGCGGAGGCGGCCACGACATATGTCCACGAGCGTCTCCGGGGGCAGCCCCGGGCGCAAGAGGTCCAGCTCGGCCTGTGGATGTTCAACCTCGTCGTCGGGGCGTCGGCGCATGCGCTCTGGGGGCCGCAGAACCCGTGGAACACGGACAGGGAGTTTATGGAGCAGTTCATGCAAGTCTCTGCCCTGCCGTGTGTGCAAAGTCACAGCCATGCTGACTGTCAATGATCAGTGTTATAAGCGACCGCTTCGAGTCCCTCTCGCAGCCGCTCCCCTGGCTGACGGCGCGGCCAGCGTACCGCGCACGAGAGCTGCTCGTCGACAGGCTCATGGCCTTTCACCGCGCGCACCGCGACAGCCGCGAGGCCAGTATGGCGCACCGCATCAACGCCGTCGCCATGAACGACCCCAACTGGGCGGACAACGTCGACTACTTCCGGTGCGAGCTGCTCGAGGCGCTGGGGCTGCTGGCGACGG
The DNA here is from genome assembly GCA_003945565.1 of Tolypocladium inflatum. NCBI lineage: Eukaryota > Fungi > Ascomycota > Sordariomycetes > Hypocreales > Ophiocordycipitaceae > Tolypocladium > Tolypocladium inflatum. Next base: position 606,056 of record QEPE01000013.1, read on the forward strand.
CGAGCACGCTGTCCGTCTGGCTCATCCGCTACCTGCTCGTCGACGACGAGCTCCGCCGCAAGGTCGTCGCTGAAGTGCGGCGGCTGGATACCATCCCTGCCGACGCCGGCGGCGAGACGTCGTCTGGGAGGCTCGACCTGGATGACATCCGGACGACGTGCCCCCATCTCGTGGCCGCGTGGTACGAGACGCTCCGTCTGCGCGTCACCGTCGTCCCGCGCGTCGTCTCCCGCGACTTCGCCCTCCCCCTCCCCCTCCCCCTCCCCTCGTCCCCCGTCTCCGTGCCCATCAAGAAGCACGACGTCATCCTGCTCCCCATGCTGTCCTTCAACATGGACGCCGCCACCTGGGGCCCCGACGCCGCGTCCTTCCGCGCCGGGCGCTTCATCGACGCCGCCAGCGGCAGGCTGTCGACGCAGCTCACGCGCCGGGTGCGCGGCTTCGGCGTCGCGGGGAACCTGTGCCCGGGCCGCGCGTTTGGCTTCGAGACGGCCATGGCGGCGGCGGCGACGCTGCTGCGCGACTTTGACGTCGGGAGCGTCACGGGGGAGGCGTTTCCGGAGCCGCGGGCCATGAGGGGGACGAATGTTGGCTTCGAGCGGCTGGCGGGGGATGTGCAGGCGAGGTTGGTGAGGATCGGTTGACAGACCGACTCTATGTACTTTGTGCTTTGTAGACTTTTACTGGATCCGGAGTTTTGGACTGGGGTCAGCGAGCTGATTTTCGTGGGATATGGGTCAAGCGAGTTGTTTTATTATTGCTATACCTGCTTCATGTAGACAATTAGACGTTATTTCTAGACCTCTAGTTTCCATCAAACGAGATGTGTCCGTCGTTGGTACCTTGCTTTGTAAGTTACAACTTACAAGAGCGACAATCTACCTATCCCTACACCGCCCCCACTATCGAATCGGTCAGAACTTAAACTTAACCTGGGACGTCACCTTGGTTGACATCATTGGACATGAAACACTACCTCATGCACATATAACCCCCCCAGCAGCTCCCCCTCATCCAACTCATCCATCAAACGCATCGCCATCAACGGCATCAACAGCATCATCATCATCATTATCAATTCACAACATCACCACCACCACCACCACCACCACCACCACCACCACCAACCATGGCCGTCCCCCCCAAGTTCGCGGGCCACAAGCTCGACTTCGCCCCTCCGCCATCGACGACCTCCTCCGTGCCTCACACCACGCACACGCTCGAGCTCTACGTCGACTACTGCTGCCCCTTCTCCGCCAAGATGTACCACACGCTCACCGGCGCCGTCTTCCCCCTCGTGCGCGCGAACCCGGCCTGGGCGTCGTCGCTCAGCGTCGTCTTCCGCCAGCAGGTCCAGCCGTGGCACCCGAGCTCGACGCTCCTGCACGAGGCCGCGCTCGCCGTGCTGCGCCTCGCGCCGGACCGCTTCTGGGCGTTTAGCGGCGCGCTGTTCGACGAGCAAAAGGCCTTTTTCGACGTCAGCGTGGTCAACGAGACGCGGAACCAGACGTATCGCAGGCTGGCCAAGATCGCGGCCAAGGTCAGCGTCGACGAGGGCAAGGTCTACCAACTGCTCGAGGTGGGCGACAAGCCGGCGCAGGACGGGTCGCTCAACATTGGCAACGGGGTGACGAACGACTTGAAGGTCGTCACCAAGATGAACCGCTTGATTGGCGTCCACGTTACGCCGACAGTCGTGTTCGACGGCGTGGTGCAGGACACGAGCTCTGGGTGGACAGCGGACCAGTGGAAGGAGTGGCTGGCCAAGAATGTCGTCTGATGAGGATTCGACGTAGTCTGTACTCATTCATTGAATGATTACTGTCCATTTTCGGAATTTTGGTCGGGTGAGTTTGTCTAGGGTAGCTAGCGGTGCTGACCCCAGCTAGCCCAACCTCTGCCGCTCATCTCACCACCCGCTTTTCTCATCTCACCAACCTCGACTCACAGCCATCTCGCCTCAGCGACAACGGCAGCCACCATGCTACCCTTCAGGATGCCGCTCCCCAGGGCGCCCGCACTCACAAGATGCATGCGCACACCGCCCCGACAAGCCAGAGCCCAACCCCCGCGGTTACGGCTCCTCCTGCAGCGACACCTCCAGCGCAGATGCTATGCCCAGCCCGCCGCCAGCGAGGGCGGCCGCGCCAGGGAGGAGGACCTCAAGCGCCAGGCCAAAGCCGCTGCGCAGAGCGGCAAGACCCACGGTGAGGCGGCCCAGGCACTGTCCCTTGCGACGGTGAGCCGCGTTGGCTGACGGTGTGTGTCGGCAGAGATCCCTGAGCGGCTCATCATATACCACGCCGGCACGGGCCGCACCACGTTCCTCGCCATGCTCAAGCTCACGAGCATCTTCATCGGCGCCTTCTTCACCTTTGTCGTCGTCCCGGGCTACGTCAAGTCCGACAAGCCGTGGCCCGAGACCGCCGGCGGTGCGTCGCCCCGGACTGCCCCGGACTCGTCATCGCCCCCCGAGCTCCTCTGCTAATGGCCGTCACAGTCGTCCTCTGCGGCGTCCTCCCCCTCGCCTTCGTCGCTTACACCACCGCCCCCTTCGTCACCCACATCCACATCCACCTCCCCCCGGCCGCGCGCGCCTCCCGCCCCGCCCTCGAGCGCTTCGTCGCCGCGCTGCCGCCCTCGGCGCAGCTCACCCTCACCACCATGAGCCTCATTGCCAAGCCGCGCTACAGCAGCCTGCGCGCCGGCGACCTGGCTCCCGCGCGCCGCCGCTTCGGCGTCGTCAACTACGTGCGCGACACGGCGGGGGAGAACGAGGGCCGCCGGTGGTACAACCTGCGCGCCGTGGGGCAGTTTTACGTCCAGGAGAGGGCCAAGGTGGGAGGCGGCGGCAAGGCGAGGGTGCGGTATCAGAAGAAGAGCAGCAGGGGTGTGGTTGACACGTGGATCTGGGATGCCGTCCGGGACAGGATTGCCACGAGGGCGGCGGCGAAGCCTTCGTAAGGCCTCGAATCGGAGACCTCGCGATGCGTTTCCGCTGCATGGACCCAGCCAACGGCATCAAACCGCCAGCCATACCCGCCATGCATGAAGCTTGGTAATGGGGTGGAGGGGTTGTGCTTCGGCATATGCCTGGACACTCCATGTTGCCCGTTCCTCCGCCTTGATTTGCTCGGAAGCGAGCTCGAGCACCCGCGTACCCAGTCGATGACTGATGATGAGTCTTCAAAGGCAACATCTTTCGTCCAATCTTTGTGCCACTGCGCCCGCCCCAGACACCAGCCCGTCCACAAGATTGCTTGCCCGCGGGGACCGGTACCGCCACCACCTCACCTCACACAATGCCGCTCGACACTGCCGACATGCATTAGGCACGTTACCGAATCCATTACCGACGATAGCAGCTGACCTCACCGGTCTCCGCCGCCATCTTTGCCGCCGCCATTGTACGACACGCACTGCGCTTACACGGCGTTGCATGGCACGTTTCCGCCAGAGTGGATGCTGCCACACGAACCTGTGGGCGGTAATATCAGCCCCGGTCTCCAGGGTTGCTGACCAACAAAACATACATGTTTATGCCAGCCGCAGCATATTCCCTGTAGTATACCAATATATTGCCGCTTCGGTTATCGGCCTGTCTTACCAAGTATCATTGCCAATCACGGCCGTCTTCACTGCCGCTTGTAGAGTGTCCAAGTGCTCGTGCTTCTTACACTGCAATATATTTCCGACCTTGAAACTTTGGCTAGGTCAAGTCTACGTAGGCCGTAGCTGATACCAAGGTTGTCACATCCCGCTGGCGTAAAGTCCCAACCGAGCCGGCCAACGACGGCGCCCAAAAAGAAGAGAACAAAAAAGTGCCAGCTGCGGAACTTTTGAGCTGACAGACAGGTGATCCAAAGCCGCCCATCCGAATCCCGGGGCCAACAGCTTCCGAAGGCTCTCGAGTAGCAGCATTGGCATTGCATCATGACGCAGAGCGGCACGGCCTGGGGGAGGATTCGGGGGCTCGGAATGAAACTGTACAAAATGAGGTTGCGCAAGAATTTAAGCTTCCAACAAAGATCACGCATAACGAGGACAATGTTCAGCTCAAGTTTGAGCACGGGATTGGGGCCAGAGATCCATCAGAAGTTGCAAGATCCGCAAGAACTCGAGAGATGCATCAGGAACCAGAACGGCATCATGCCACTACAACACGACTTGCCGTATCAACCAGCAACTCTACCGGTGACCGGGGCACACATCCAACGTTCCCTCAGTACCTCTCTATTGTCGTTCATGTCAACGTGGCTGGCCTTGATCGCTAGGGTATGGCTATATCACTCCCGTTCTGACGCCAATGTTCCCACAACGTGACTTCGATTGAAACTTCCACCTCTCGTACATAGATGGCAGAGCAAGTTCATCGCCACGACTCGATCCACTTCTCTCATCACCGAAAGGGCTACTGCCCAGAAGCCCCCTCGAGAGCCCCGACTGGCTCGCCAGCCGACGCCTCCTGCTACTGTACATTTTCCTCCACGGGTAGCACACCACCCGCAAAACCAAGATGTCCATCCAAAATAACGCCCCAACCCTCATGGCTCGTGGACTTTTATTCCGCATCATCCACTGAGCGTCCCTGTCGTCAAATATCAGAGCTTCTGAGAATCCCCTGCGCATTCCACCTAACCCTTTTCGCCAGCCCCCCTGATGACCATCAGTAGGGGTATAAGCAGTCGTAGTTGCTCCAAGCCTATCCAACCGCTATGGCCACTGAGTCCCCTTGCAATGGCGAAAAGGACAAACAGTCCAAAATGAGATAGAATCCAGCAGAGTAAATGTGAGTATACATAAAAAGGAGAGGGATATTCCGCAAGATTACCGCGTCAGGCCGTGTTTGTGAGCCGAGCGAAAAGTAGGCGTTGCCAGCAATTCTCTCGGGCTCTCTTTCATCTCCAGTCGCCCATACACAACACGCAGTCGGGGGAGGAACAAGGTTGACCTAGCGGCGCTTCATACCGTGCATCGCGTCGTAATCCCAAGACCGCTTAAGGCCGCCTTCGTACACGCTCGCCACCGACTCCTGCCACATGGCCGGCGTGATGAAGTTTGGCATTGGCGCAGGGGCCGAGTACTGCTGAGCCGGCATCTGCTGCGAGCTAGCCGCCAGCGACGAGCTCACGCCCTGGTAATCCTGCATCGTCGACACATCGGAGGCGCCCGAGGAGGATGGAGCAACGTTCAAAGAATGGGCCTGGGTGGCGGACGCCGGCTCCTGGGCTGGAGTGCCAAACGAGTTGTTCCACTGTCTGTCGTCATGTCAGCTTCAAAAGGCGGCTTGTTGGGACACCGTAGACTGATAGACGTACTCGAAAATGCGTGCCGGATTCCACGAAGGCTGGTTGCTCGGCATGGCCATACTCTGCTGCAAATCCGGTCCATGGCCGTCTTGTGGCATCATAACGAGCGACTGTACAGCTGGCGAGTCACTTTTGCTGTCCCCTGGACCCGTGGATATTGGAGGTGAGATGGGGTGGCTTATGTAACTGACTGTTTGGGCATGCGGAGTATCCAAGTGCTGGTCCATGGGACCTGTTCGGTCCATGGCCGGCCGGTACCCTTGTGTTCCTCGGGGAGGGCTGGAGTGGCTCGAAGAATGCGGGCTTCCGTAAGGAAACGATGGCTTGAGCACAAACGGCCTCCGGACATCGGCCGAGAATGCTTCCCGGACGGCGTCGATTTGCTTCTGGAGCTCTGGCATCGGCCACGCCTCCATGACCTTCTCCATTAACCTCATGTGGCGAGCAAAGTACTCACGTGCGTCCGTATTGAGCTCGGCGTCTGGCGACACTATGGCCACCTATGGACTGTATTAGCACGGCGACAAAGGCTTGCCATTTAGACGGGCATGCAACTTACGAGATGGAGCACGATGCAGGACAGTCCGGCGTAGACTGTAAAGCTGAACCCGCGTTGCATGCTCTGCATTCCAGTGAGTCCATACGACTGCAAGATACCCTCCTGAAGACGGCACAGGGCTCTGGCCGAGTTGTAGCAGATCAACATGTGATGCTTCCACCGCGACTCGTTTGCGCTTGGGTCGAGGAACGACAACACTGGTCGGTGATACAGGATAAGCGTGAGATAGTAGTACGAGTGCAGGTTTCCCAGGAACGAGGACGGTAGCAGCGGGGCCGAGTTGTCGGGGGGGAAGCTGATGGTCATGTCTGCTGGCAATTCGGTCAAGAACGAGCTGATGTTCTGGCTGAGCTGCTGAAATTCTGGGTCCATGCCCCAGTCCTTCTTCCTCCTGATCCTCGCGTAGACGTTGCTCATTTTGCCGATATTGCGGACCAGTCGAGCAAAGTAGGTGAAATTTCGCGACACAAGATATTCGCTGTCGTCGCCGCCTGCGATTGGCCTGGGGATGCTGAAATCTACAGACTCGAGGTCGACGGACAGGTCGTGGCGGCCTTTGCTTGTAGTCAGTCATACTGTAGGCAGAGAAGGCGAGGGCTTACGAGTACCGACCTTGGGGGGTGCCGACCATGACTTCGCAGACGAATACCGTTTGCCAAAGACGTGTCCGAAGCTGGCAATCGGCGGGGCTGGATTCGCAGGTGCGGCCAGCTTGGTGGTCGTCGTAGTGCTCATCCAGCCCCAAGTCCTTGCCCATCTGGACGCATTGCACGACCATCATCCATGAGCGGTAGTAATACCCACGTTTTGGTGCCGCCTCTCGAGCCTTGAGAATCATCAACAGAGCCTGGAGCGTGCTCAAGCGGGGAATATCCATGAAGGAATCAGCGTGCCCTGCGCCGAGGTCAGTCAAACACCCATCAGCTGGAAAACATCTTGTACATACTGGAAGCAAGGGCCAACCACTGCTGCCCCTGAGCAGGATCTTCGGCTAACCGGCCTCCGATGGCGAACAGTGCTTCGAGGATCAGGGGCGAAATCGTCTCTCGGGCTGTTTGCCACTGGTGATAGAACTGTGACCTATCAAGAACAGGCACATATGGATGCACGTGGGCGAAGTAGAGATCGAAGTAATGCAGGGCTGAGGCTTCGTCCGGCATCAACTCTGGGGGAATTCGAATCTTGTGGCCCGGACCCGCGGCGATGGGAGGCAGAACGCCGCCAAAGTCGTCGTCGTCTTCGACGGCTGGCTGCTCTTCTCGCCGAAAGGATGCTTTATTCCGCAGGTAAGGCGCTGTAGTCCAGTCAGTCACGTGCATCAGCAACATAGCATTTGATCAAGGCCGCAGGCAGCCTACCTGTTCCAAGTTCGTTCACTTTCAACGTGCCCAGAAGATCGGCGAGATCCTGCTGTTGATAGGAGTCTGTGGAATATGCCTCAGGGGACGAGTCTGGCCGCGACCCCTGCTGTAGGGGCGGAGTGGGAAAGGCGTTCTGAGATGAGTACTGCTGGTCCATGATGGAGACGGAAGGCGGTGCAACGGTGGTGTAGTGCATGTTGTGTTGCGAGTGTGAGGCATCGAACGGCATGGGTTGGAAAGCGGACTGGTCGGAACCCTGGTATGCACCTTGAGATGCGTATACGCCCGGCTCGGACTTGAAGTGACCCTGGGCGCCTTGAGATGCGTATACGTCCGGCTCGGACTTGAAGTGACCCTGGGCGACTTGGGGCTGCATGGACATTTGCTCGAACTGCCCCGAGGCATTCAGCATGGGCTCGTAAGTCGTCGAGTCGGTAGAGCCGTCGTAGCCATTCGGCCGCACACAGTGGAGTTTGAGCCTGATGCAGGCCGAGCATGGCCAAGTATTCGTGGTAGCGGCATCGCACTTGATCTTTCTTCTCCGGCAGCCCTCGCAGGCCCTCATCACTGAACGGGCATTCGTCAGCACGCGGGAAGCTCTACAAGACCAGGTTGAAGCGACGCACCTTTCAACCGCTTATGACGGTTATGCTCATCCACGAAAACATAGTCTGCGACGACAAGGGTTAGAAGAGGGTTCCGTCGGCACGAAGGCGAGCAAGTCGCAGACGGGACGGGATGCAGTGCGCGCTCACTCTTCTGCGTCTCCCTCTGAGGATACTGCTGTGGCGCAAAGGAAAAGGAGGTCATTTGGGCGTTTTGGGAGGTTTGCGCGTCCTGTGGCAGGATGCGGCGCACGGAGGGATCGTTGGACATTGCGACGACGGGCGATTCGCCGGGTGGCGGGAGCGAGAGAAGCGGCCCGGTCAGATGCCAAAGCCTCGGGGGGTGGAACGGGGTCGCGGGTCGCGGGCAGTCGACATGAAGCCGATGCAATGGGCGTCCGGCCTCCCGGGAAACGGTCGAGAGACTGCGATGGACGAGCGAAGAGCAGTCGTGGTGTTCGACGGTGGTGGAGGCGGGGAGCGGGCGGGCGCAACGGTAGCTATAGCGGATGTGTGTGTAAGTACCTGGGCTCACGGCAGACGGCGCGCGGCACTGCACTGGACAGGGATGGGCCACTTGGGAGGGCTCCGTACAGGCGCAATGCTCCAGCTGCCCTCACTTCTGCACCGGGAGGGTCGACTTTTCCTGGGTCCCGGGATCAGGCGCGGTTGGCTGCAGTGGTTCCCACAGACGGATTGGCGGATGATGGAGAGAGGTGAGGGGCTCGCTCACGTCCTGGGAAGACGACGTGGACGGGGGTGGACGAGCGGGCCAGGGCTTATTATTAGTGCGGATGTCTTGGGCGCCAGGGATGACGGTGTGTGACGGCGCGATGAAAAGGCGACGGCACCTCCTGGACGTCGTGGGGCTGGCGGTTTAGGTTGCTCTGGTGCCCTGTGGTGTGTGGCGCGTGTCGGCAGACGGCTGTTGGCAGCCGACGATGACAGGACGTATCGGAGGGGAGGACCCGAGAGCGGGATTGGAGGGTTAATGATGGTTAATGTGCTCGACGTCGTGGCAGGTCGGTTGGTTGGTCTGCGCACCGGCGTGGCCAAACCCTGGTGCGGTCTTGGTCGTGACAGGAGCGCAGATTGAAGGAATGATGCCTGGACGATGGATGGATACCTATGGATGGTGCTGTTGGAGGCAAGGAGGCAAGGAGGTTCCGAGGCTTGTGTGGGTGCACTGCTCTGGCTCAGTTTAGGTACCTACCTACTTCGTAGTTACCTGCCTTAGGTATCCGCGGTGGTGGCCGTAACGGCGTCCAGCGCACGTACGAGTAGGCGAAAGTACCCGACCACCCGCTGTGCCAGGCAGTACAGTACCTAGTGCGCTGCAGGCCGATGAATAATTACCTAGTGGACCCGTCGAAGCGCTGTTACGGGCCCTGGACTGGGGACGCACGCAGTCTCTTAGTCCAGCGCCACCGTTGCTGCCCCGTTTCAGCCTATAGCGGATGCACTTGCCATGGCTATAATACCACGCGCATTATCCGTCCAGCGTCGCCAACGCTGATCATCCTCCTCAGGCCCCTCCTCATCCTGTGCAGCCCCTGCATCTGCCGTCTTCCATGCGACCTGGTAGGTCATCACCGTCGCGTGTACGGAGTATGTACGAAGTACGAGTACGAGTATGTGTCCTGCCAACAAGTCCGAGAGACCGGGGCTCGTACAGACAGTAGCGCCGAGCAGCGGCAGCTGGGCGTAAGTATCCTGCTGCAGCCAACATGAGACCGGCCGGCCACCAGGGGCCCAAGTCCGGTGTGTACGGGGTAGAAGCAGCCCTGGAAAGCAGGTTCTTCCATGCGAGCGATGGAAGATTCGGCAGCAGACACCGCGGTACCTACCTTACCTTACTCGTACGTAGCATCCAGTTCAGCGCACACCTCCAGCCATGGGGATCATGGAGAGGGCTCCAACGGCCGCCGTGGCTTGCCTGCCAGCCAGGTAAAGCGCCGAACTGGCCGCGGCTAGCATCATCGAAGCCAGAGAACCTACGAGTAGTCCGTACAGTAGCTCTGTTCCCACCACGCCAGCGGCAGGTACCGGGCCCGTTAGCGATCCACCGTGGATGACATCCAGTTCCATGGGGCGTCTGGCAGCAACCCCACCTGAGCAGCTCCCCTGCTCGCCAAGCTCGCCTCCATGCCTAAACGCTGCCGCCCACACTCCAGGCGGCCTTGAGAGGCGTCAGCAGGGGGTCCGACTTGGGGTTGGACATGGACAAACACGGCCAAGCCCGTCATGGCACTGCGGATGTCGTGAGATGGCCGGTGTGGCGTCCATCCCCTCGTTTTGGCCCGAATCTGCCACAGCGCCAGAGGATGCAGGGTACCTAGCCTGGGGCAGGCACAAATAAGCGCAGCCACTCTGGACTCGTCGGCTTTATCTGTCTGCATGTGAAAGACGAGAGAGATGACACGAGATGAGATGATTGCACTCCGCACTTGGTGCATTGTACATGCCCTGTCTGCAAGCACATGCAGCCTGGGGGTTCGGGGTGGCACTGTCTGCTGCTCTGCCATGCCATGATTGCCCGGATGTAACAACGCCAGGGCAGCGACCTAATGCATCGAAAATGGGGGTGGTCGATGAGAAAGCTTATTTAACCCGCCGCGGTGATGCTGCACAACGAACTGCTCGCAAATTCGCAACGGCTGTATCATCCGGTAGATCCGTGTTATACCTGGGCACGACTTATTAGCACTTCTGCGGCTCCCAGCTCGCGTGCGGAGTAGCGGTGCGCGCCAGCAAGGGTTTCTGTCCTGGGTGCTGAAAGCCCGCAGAAGGGCATGGGGATGTTCTCGCGTGAGAGATCAAGCTTGCTCGAAAATCATCAGGCCAGAACGACTTTATTAGCAAGAACTACTCGTAAGGTATGAAGTACGAAGTACCAAGCTTGGCCTCTTGCTGCAGCGTCCCGCGCTTGCCCTCTAGGACAGAGGGGCTGCTGCCTATTGGCCCCATTAGTCCGTACATGACAGGCGGAAGGAGCGCAGGGGTTGCCTCCCTCGTCATCACGACTTCCTGCAGCTTGCACTCCGTACGAGTACGAAGTAAGTTACTCCGTACTTTTTATAATTATTACCTACGAGTAAGATAGGGCTGCGCGGGTGTGAGAACTTGGAAGTTGCGGTCACTACTCCGTAGTTGCGGTCACCACAGCCCTAACATGCGTGCGTGCTTTCTTACACGGCAGCCTCCTGCGTCTCGCGACCGACTCCTCAAGGAACACCGTCCCCAGCCGCATACTTGTGTGGTACTAGATCGGGACCAAGACGCTGTCAGAAGATGCCGACGACGCTTTCTCCGCATGTTTCGAGGCCCTCCACTCTTTAGCCTGTCGTTGGTGTCCGTCGCCTGTCCAGTCACCGTTGCGACAAGTCAGCAGTTTCCAGATCGACGGTCATTATCCGGGGGGAGTGATGAAGCGGTCCCCGCATGGGACGTTGAGAGGTTCTTGCTTGCATTCGGCTCCGGAGGGCCAGAAATGTCCTTGATAGTGCCTGCCCCGGACTGGAAATGTGTTCGTTTATGCGTCTCCCGCACTTCGGACGGAGGTGGCATCCTAGGCCGCGGGCCGTCCGAACTGGGGTTGCACATCACGCACCGTCAAAATGGGCATACCCCGGACGTTGACACACCACACGTCACCAGCTATCCGCAGAGTCTTGGGCGATCCTGACACGGGCTTGGCCACATGGATGTGAGGCTAATGCAGACTCGGGGTCCATTGGCGAGCATGCGCATTAGGTGCTCAGTAGCGAGACACGGCGGCTCTCGCGGGGTGACAGAGGAGACGATGGTGGTGGCGAGATGGAGTCCTTCTTGAGAGACTGCTGCTCGTGTCTTATACGCGAACAGGTGCCGCACGATGCCTTTTCCAGGCAGTTTGCCGCCCTGGTCGACACAGGTCGCTGGGCATGGTATCGACAATTATCTCTTGACGGGCAGCAGCCAAGCCGGAGGGACCTGCGGCTACATGGGGGGCATGGATATGCCCTGAATATTCATCGTCCTGCCCCCAACTGCCAGGTGACGGTGCTGCATGGGCGTTGAACCGTTGTGATCTGACGACGAGAAACGAGTGCTTGCAGTACGACCGCCGTGCCAGCCACGGGCCGGCCAGGAACAGTGAACGATCAATACAAAGTGCTCGTACGGTGTACCTACCTACCTTGCTTCTTGCCGCACAGACGGGCCTTTTGACGCCAAATGATGGACACCACCGGAAAGTCAGCAAGGGGCAAGGGTCATTTGCTACAGTCGCCGAGTTGGTTGCCCTTCAAACCCCGTCCGCAGACCTTGCTCGAGACTCGAGTAGCCATACTGTGGTACACAACACCCCACGCTAGAACAACCCATCGGCACAACCCACTCATCGCATGGAACTAACGTTGCCTTGCATCTTATTTCTATGACTTGTAATAAACGACATTCATGCCCGTCTCCCAATATTCGAGGTGGCTGCGGTGCAAAGTGCAGCGGTCAACTCGGACCACCTGCAGTTGACTGGGGTTTCACGTGTCAATGGAGCTGCTCAGGGACCAAGTTTGGTACAGTGACGAATGCGCTTACTCATACTGCCAGGGTCTACGGAGGAGAATTGCCGAGGCTCGGATGCTTGACGTCTTCGTAGTACTGCTACGCCATCCCAAAGAGGCTGGTGGTTGTCCATGCCGCCTGTCTATCCTCCCGCTAATGCGCTGGCGGTTTCACAGCTCCACAGGACACGACAAGCCACGCCGCGCGCGCAAACGGTGGTGGTTGTTGCGGTGCCTGTGCCTGACCGGATAAGTGCCCGGCGCTGAGACCGACAGAGAGGTTTGCAGCATTCGCCTAATAGGCACCCGGCGATCTGCGGAATCTTTGAGCGACAAGCCTGGAGAATGCGCAGAGACAAGCAGGGATCAGGGCTGGAGGACCCAGGCAGGTGGCTGGCAGCGGCGGGATCCGAGGACGTTCATCCACGTCGCCGGAGAATTATTGGCATCTGGAATCCCACTGCGGACTACCCGGGCGCATTGTTCAACTGCACACAAGGTTGTCGATTCTAAGGCGGAAAGCGGCGTCTGGGACGACAGCTGCTGATGGCAGGATGTCCCGGGAACCCCTCGTTCGCGGCACTTGAGATCGTGCTCCTGCAGAGCATTGGCAACCATGAGCCGAGCGATTTTGGGTTACGATGCAATGCAGCCTTGTATCCCCATTGAGCAAAGACTCCGAGCGTCCGTGGTTCGAAGCCGCACGAGACACGGCTCATCCCAGTACGCCTGAGCTTCCAGACGGCTTCGGACAGTGTTCTTCGCAGGGGTGGGGGGGGATGAAGCAGTCCAGAGCTTCCCCCGGGCTTCCAGAAGCACATTTTCTTCGGCCGACCAGCCGACTTGGGCAGCCGTGCATAACGGACGCGACCGTGCCGCCGGCTGCCATCCGAAATCTCAAGCGGCCATCAACGTGCCTGTGCACTCCGTATTCAACATCTCGCGCTGCAAGCCGCTCCCGTTGCCTGTGGACTTTCATCCGCAAAAAAACGGAGTTTTGCATCGCCAGCCGCGCCGGGGCACGACGCGGAGATCTGCTGAAGATCGTTGGCCGGGCCTGCTTGGGACATGCCCAGCATGGCGAACCCCTGATTGACTCAGCCACCAGTGATTGTGGAGCGCAGCGACGACGCATCGACTCCATCCCGGTGCCAATCCGGCAACCTGTCGTTTGAGCCTGGCCAGCGTCCGGTGGTGTCGCGACAGAAATGCGTAGCCGGCCGGGGGTGTGCCGGTGTGCCGGTGTGGGGATGAGGCATGGCCGACGACCAGTGGCACCTGCTGCCGAGTTATTGTCGGACGTTCGGCAACAAGTCGTGGCAAGTTGTTTACCTAGGTACTCGTAGGTATGGCCGCTGAAAACGTTAACTACGGGTAGTTGGTGGTGATGTCCGCGTGGCGGAGTGTGGCCGTGGCCCGTAGTAGGTGGCGCTGCGAGCACTGTGCGGCTTCGGACGGGCCGATGTTGCTCCTGCAGTCATTTGCCTCTTCTGACAGATCCCCCACTGCCCAAGACGCTCCGTTACACCAACCTCGACGTGCACACGCCGCCCGCGACATCGAACGCTCAAGTCCGGACCTGAATCCTCCAAGACGTCGTTTGTGACTGTTGGCACACGCTCCTCGATTCGGCACGTTTCTTTTTCTGCGCCGACATCGCGGCCAACGGCAGTCAATCATGGCACCCGCGGCTTTGGACAACGCCAATCCCACCGTCCTGAGCGCCTCGCAGCTGCCGACGCGTCAGAGAAAGGTCGCTCCCCGGAAAGGCCCGGACACAAAGTATGATGAATTCATCTTGTCGCGGCCGTCGTACCTGTCCCGCCCGTTTTGCGATGATAAAGTGGCTTGGCCCCGCGGCGATGTCGGAGTCGACGAGTTTGCGGCCGAGGCGATTGACGAGCAGGAGGTTTACGGTATGGACACTGTGCCTGTTATTGCTCGAGCTTGTCCCTTGAGCTCCGGGTCTACTCTGCGAGTCCAGTGGTGCTGACCTGCGCAGACTTGATTTCGACCATGACGGACCCGGAACACCCGGTGTCTCTCGGCCAGCTATCCGTCATCAACCTCCCCGATATCCACATCACTCCCTCGCCGGCCCTCGGTGTGCCCGACTCCAACACGATTGTCCAGGTCTCGGTCGAAATCACACCCACAATCACCCACTGCTCCCTTGCAACCGTCATCGGACTAGGCGTGAGGGTGCGCCTGGAGCAGGCCCTGCCGCCCAACTACCGCGTGCTCGTCAGCTGCAAAGAAAACAGCCACACGCAGGATGACCAGGTGAACAAGCAGCTCGGAGACAAGGAGCGGGTCGCCGCGGCACTGGAAAACGATGCGCTGAGGGGCGTCATCGACAAGATGCTGGAAACGTGTGCCTGAGCTGCGATGCTGGGGTTGATGGGGACCTTGCAAACCCGTTGCCTGTGCGCACGCACTTAGCATGCACTTGTTCTCCTCGACACGAAGCATCTCCCGAGATGGAAGCCGTTGCTCTATTCTTGCACAACGTGTATTTTTGCGGAGAAGCCGTGGAAGCCTTGGAAGGTTCCAGCTGCAGGTTGACATTGGCAAGCAGCTCAAAACGCGACGTTGTGCGTCACCGGCTCCAATCTTATCAGCACGCAACCAAGGATTCCAACCGGGGAACAATTGCCCTTGCCCGCTCAACCCAACCCGCCTTGCCGCCGTCTCGGCCCACGGCGTACACGCTCACCGAGAACGTCCTCGTGTTGGCCCTACCGGCTCGGGCCGATTGAAAAGCTTAGACAAGAAGTCAACGGCGGCAGCCTCTTGTGCCATCTCGGTTCCCTGGGCGTCATGTGTGTGGCACCTCAACGGATCCAGGAGCAGGGGTCTGCCAGAACCTACATGGGACCCCCGGCCGCCAAGGAAGCATCGGTGACCCTTGTTGGAGAAGCGCGGCATACATACGAGAAGGCGACGCTTTGACATTTGTGTCTGTACCCGCGTAACGTTTGGTCGGTCGGCTTCGTTGACCTGGCTCTTGGTAGCGGAAGCCTCCGTCTCCCGCCCGGTGCGGGGAGCACAGAGCACCCCTTCCTGGGAAGCGGTGAGGGCTGAGGAAGCAACCGGCGGAAGGATTCCCCCATGTGGACTTTGCTTGGCGGCGCCGGGAGACTGGAATGGGCTGATTCAGGCGCCCGGTGGACAAGGTGCAGGTCGTTGAATCCCAGGCCGGTGCTTCGGGATGCGGGTGTGTGTGGGGGAAGGCCTGGGCCGTCATCGGAAGCTGGCGCTTTCCCATCGGATGTTGCTCCTCGCGGCTGTAGGATCGGGGATGTCGCTCCTTGGTCGCGGCTGTTCGATGGGCGGCGGTCTTTCCGCGGTTGCAGATCGAGGAGGGTGGATGATCCTTGCGGACTGCACATCTTTTGATACTCTGTCCTAGTTGGGCTAGCTTCATTGCAATGACCATCGTTCCATCGTCATCAGCTCACGTTTTGGTAGTTCGTGAACAGCTTGGCATTTCCATCAAGACATTCCTACATATTCGTACGAGCTACTCAATACATCCCCCTAGATCCGCCATTATACCCCCTACGCCTTGATCTGGCTCAATATCACGTCCGCCGCCTTCTCGCCCACCATGTACGTCGACACGGCGGTAAAGGTGCCCGGGATGCGCGGGTACACGCTCGCGTCGACGACCCTGAGCCCCGAGACGCCCCTCACGCGGAAGCTCGAGTCCAGCACGGCCATGGGGTCGCCGTCCGGGCCGATGGGGCACGTCGACGAGGCGTGGTGGCCCCAGGCCGTGTCCTTCGCGTACGTCTCGATGGCGGCGTCGGAGGTGATGTCGGCGCCGGGGAGGACCTCGCGCACGGGGATGAGCTGCCGCTTGAAGGCGTCGCGGGCGAGGGCCACGGCCTCGCGGATGGCGCGCAGGTCGGCGGAGGAGTCGCCGGCGCCCGTGTCGAAGAAGTTGTACACGATGTGCGGCATGTCGAGGGGGTCGGCGGAGCGCAGCGTCACGGACCCGGCCGTGTTGCGCGGGTGCGCCTTGAGGATGGCCCAGCTGAAGAGGTCGTGGCGCGCCGTGATGTTGATGCTGTAGTCGGGGAAGTAGCCCCTGAAGTTGACGGGCCCGCCAAAGACGAAGACGTCGTACTCGGAGGTGGCGCTCGCCGACGACTTGAACAGCATCGCCACGCCGAGGCCGTTGGAGGCGTACGTCCCACGGTTGCCCAGGAAGGGGTTCTGCCACTTCCATAGGCACGAGTCGTCGGCCGGGTCGTCGGCAAAGGTGCAGCCGTAGAGGGCGGCGAAGTCGACGGGCACAGTGCCCTGCACGGCGACCTCGTAGTGGTCCTGGAGGTTGGTGCCGACGCCGGGGAGGTCCTTGACCACCTTGATGCCGAACTTGGCGAGCTCGTCCTTGGGCCCGACGCCGCTGAGCTTGAGGATCTGGGGCGAGTTGTACGAGCCGCCGGCGATGATGACCTCGTGCTTGGCGTCTGCGGACCCGGGCACGCCCTTGTCTGCCGACTTGTGGCGCGGGCTGGCCTTGTAGAGGTACGCCCCGTCGAGGAACTCGACGCCCGTGGCGCGAGGCTCGTCGCCGCTCTCGTCAAAGACGACCTTGGTGACGTGGCAGTTCATGCGCACGTCCAGGGGGTACCTCTTGCTGCCGTCGGGCTTCTTCGCATCGCGCACGGCGACGACAAACTCGCGCGAGCCGACCCTCTTGCCGCCGGCCGCCGAGATGGGCGTCTGGAAGTAGCCGCCGTCCTGGTCGCGCTTCGCCGTGTCGGCGTTGGCATCGCCGGCCAGGACGGAGCCCAGGTTAGGCAGCACGTGCGTGAAGTTACCCAGGGCAAAGGTGCCGCCGGTGACGAGGCTCAGGAGCTGGGGGTCTCCGAGCGGGATGGTCAGGGGCGCCGTCTCGATGGACAGCCAGCCGTCGAAGCCGTGGCCCTTTGTGCCGGGGAGGACCTGGCGGTTGTGCTCCATGCGCACAAAGTACTTGCGCATGTTGTCCGGGGCCCACGACTCGTCGCCCGTCAGCGTGGCGATGTACTCAAAGTCGGAGCGGTGCGGGTAGATGGCCACGAGGGCGTTGTGCGCGGTGCAGCCGCCGAGCGTCCCGGTCCTGGGATACAGAGTGCCGAGCATCGTGGAGCCCGCGGGCGGGTTGAGCCCCGTGTACAGGCCTCCGTCCTGCGTCTGGTACGTCGTCTTGAAGTCGCGGGCCTGGCGCGTGTCGTCGGCGTAGTGGCGCACGAAGAAGTTCCACGCGAGGGCGCCGTCCTCGGAGGAGCGCGCCGAGTAGGCGGGCACTGTGACGTTGCCATTGTTGCCCTGGTCGTCGCCGGCCTCGATGAGCAGCGTCTTGTGGCCCGCGAGGGCGAGGCGCGCGGCGAGGGGACCACCACCGGCGCCTGAGCCGACGACGATGAAGTCGTAGCCGCTGAGGTGGACGGCCGAGGAGAGGGAGATGGAGGTGGTGAGGAGGAGGAGGAGGAGGTTGAGAGAGGGGAGGTTGAGGGAGGGGGACCACATGTTTGGGTTTCGAGTTTGACTTGAAACTTGAAACCAACCACCAAGCTCCTTCCCGTTCTTGCTGCTCCCACGTGGGACTGGACTGGAGAGCCTCAGAGTACCAAGTACGTATCTCAGAGACGACAACTCCAGGTGTAAGTCAAGAACCCAGATCCGAGAGAGCGACTCGCCCTCTATTTATCCGTCCGCCAGTGCAATCTCCTCGCCCGGCAGCTAGTCACCCATGGAACCCGGAAGCGGGAAGGACAAGATTCCAACGGCCTCAGCGTCCCCATAGCTGCAACTCCAAATCGGCACTATTGCTGCTGCTAGCGAGCAGCAACCCGAGTACGATCGTCGTCTAGGCCCGAGAGCTCCAAAGAGCTCCATACCAATGCTCAAAGACCCACCAGCAGCCCGTCCAATCGGCCGCCCGGCGAGCCTCTGCGCAGGCAGTTGCGGCATCCGGGGCCAAACGAAGCCGTCAATACGTCTCGTTTCTGCAACCCCTTCCCGATCGGATCCCCAATCGGCCATCGCTGACGTTGACGTTGACGGTGGCCGCCGTCATCTGGCATTGAATCGAGCCGATGAGGATACAATCACAAGCTACGATTCCTCCTCTGCCGCCCGAGCCACTTACAAACACCAGCCTCGGCTTCTCCAAACGCCCAAGCTGGAAATTGGGCTTGGAGATCTGTGCATTTGCGGGGTATATCTTCAAGTTCCCGCCGCCACCCCCTGGTCGCCATCCCCGGCTCGTTATGGAGACCCGACGAACCGTCCGTTCGTTCCGCGGTTCCGTCTCATGTCGCTCTTTGCCTTCGCACCCTTGGGTTCCCTCGCACTAAACCACCTCGCCAGTGACCGTCCGATGAACCACTAATATCTCCACGTTTCTCGCAACGGTACCCTGGCTTGATGGCCATGTTCGACGGCCACCTCGCGTACGGACTACTCCGTATTAGATTAGGCGATAACGCGCATGCAACTACGAATGCTTGGCAACGATCGCAATATCGAGCTGCGCGGATAGAATCCCAGAGATGCTGTCGTGGAGTCTTCCAGGGCAAGAATGAAGCGATTGGCTGACGTTGACGTGCATACGAGCTCTGTCCGCAATACGAACACGTTCACGTTGCAGGCATCCCTGGTTCACCTTCGCGGCTGAGGACTGATGCTAGCCTGCGGACGTCAAGCTCGTTCTTTGCCGGGCTCGAGTAGCCCGTCGTGGGTTGATCCAGATGTCTAACCCTCCTCCATGGCCATCAACACATCGTGGCGCCAAATGACCCCTTTTTATATGAACACACATGACAAACATCTGCCATCGCGAAAGCCACCACGCCGGAGCGCCTCAGGTACAACATGTAGTCCAAAATTCAAATCGTCTTGACCCCACCCCTCACATGTCTCCCAGCATGCCGCTCGCCATGAGGCTATGGTAAAATTCGGGCTCCAGGAACGTCTTGACGCTGACGTCCTCGCTCAGCCCCTTGCGCCGTCTCGTCTTCAGCACAAAGTCTCTAGCAGTTGCCTGTGTTGACGCCGGCTGCAGGGGTCGGATGACCTGTTCCCTGTCCAGCGGGTCGCCAGGCACGATGCTCCAGCTATCAAACACCATGCTCACCATGGAGCTGCCCTGCGTCTTGATCCGCAGGTCCGTCTCGAACCCGAAGCTGTCAATGACCGGCAGCAATCCGTTGACGCGATACAGCGGCGTCCCAGCCACCGGTCCGTCCGACAGCACGTGCCCTCGTCGACGGGCCAGCACGTTGTACACCTCCATGTACGAGTCTTCGGGTCCAGTGACGGACACGGCGTAAACCGGCTCCATCAGGCGTGGGGACGCCATTAGGAACGACGAGTAGCACGCTCGTCGAGAGGTCGGGATCATCTGCCCGCCACCACGGTAGATTGCCTCGGCAGCCAACGTTACGTCCGTCACCTTGAATTTGGTATTGCGAATGGCTATGCGAGCGGTCAGCAATCAAATGCCTCACTCAACGCATGGCCTGAGACACGGCGGATACTCACGTTCTTCGCACAGGGGTCCTTCGCGGACAGCCCAGTTGAATCCCTGCCGGATAGACTCCCGGACCGTGTTCAGCAGCTTCTTATCAATCTGTCGTTGGGGAGTCATTAGCATTGTGTATACGTCGGACTTGATTGGCACGAGGGAAGGCCTACCTCTGTGGGAAGAGTGTCGTCCTGCAGAATGTTAGGTCCCTTGTCGTCCGGTCCAAACGCCCAGATGCTCCTCGCCGCCAGCTTGTCCCAGCCGTGGTTCTCCTCGAAGAACTTGGCCGTCTTGCGGACGGGGTCCCGGATCTTGACGGCGCCAGTCTCAATGTCGGTCGAGATGCCCTTTTCAAGCTGCTCAGCCACCATGGTGATTCTGTTCTTCTTGTTCGGCGTGATGGCATAACACTTGGTCGCGGACGTCTCCACCACCGTCTCGCAGAACCGCGTCACGGGGTCCGACACCTTGATGTCCATGTCCGCGTATAAGCGACGCAGGTCGTGCAGGACGCAGTCCATGTAGAGTTCTCCCGTCCCCAGGATGATGTGCTCTCCCGACTCCTCCACTTTGGTCTCGATGAGCGGATACGATTTTTGAATCTTGCGCAGCCCGTCCAACATCTTGGGCAGCTCCGACGGGTTGATGGGCTCAACAGCCACCTTTAACACCGATTCGGTAAAGTGTGTGAGTGGTCGGAAAATGTACGCATCCTCGTCGCCCTCCAGCTTCGGCGCCATGATGGTCGCCGACTTGACAATTGAATTGTCCACGCCGCCCAGCAGCACCAGATTACCCGCTGGCACGCCGTCCGTGGGGATGTTGTACCTGGTCTCAGCGATGAAGACCTCGCTAATTGACGCCGCCGTCATATCTTCGTCGTCGTCTAGCGAGTATCCCTCGCCCAGGACTCGGACCTCCATGCCCGGTCTCGCCGTGCCGCTAAGCACGCGGCCGAACGAGTAAAAGCTCTTGGCATCAGAAGTGCTGAACAGCTTGGTGACGTGAACCACCAGCGGACCATCCTGGTCGCACGACTTCATTGAAGCAGCAACTTTTGTATCCAGCGGGCCAGTGTAGTACCGTTCCAGGAAGCGCTCGCCCCCCTCGGCCGGAGACGGAATGTGCTGTACAATCATGTCGACGAAGCCCACTGACGGGCCAAAGAACTGCTCGCACACCAGCTTCAATATCATCTTGGCGTCGGCCTTGTACTGCGACGGCTTGAGCTCGATGCCCAGCGATTCCAGCACCCTTTTCAACTTTGCGGGGCTGTCGCTGATGGAATGTGTGAATATTTTGTAGAGGGGCTCCAGGATGAAATGCAGAAATGATCTCGCCGCTTTGTCCTCGACGGGTTTCCGGGTGAAGCTGCGCTTCCTGGGATTGAAGAAGACGTCGCCCCATAGCCGCTTCGCAAAGTCCTCCGAGTTGATATTGCCATACTTGTCAGCGTACATCTTGGCAAAGGACTGCAGCGTGAAGCACCAGCCGAAATCGGTGCACGCGAAGAGGACGTTGCCCTTCTCTGGGCTGATGCGCTTCGAGGCTGCAGTGGTGGGTGCCGTGTTTGTGATGATTGTGTTGACTTCCTCGACCACATGCTTGAGCTTGAAGTATGCGTCCTTGGGGGGCAGCTTCAGCTCCAGGATCAAGCGGTCCATCTTGTTGATGATGAGAGTGAGAGGGATGTCCTCCAAGACGGCGTGCCTGATGATCTGCTCCGTGTTCACCTGCACGCCCTCGACAACGTCCACCACGAGACACACGCCGTCGACGAGCCGGAACGCGGCCGCCACTTCGTCGACAAAGTTGACGTGGCCGGGGGTATCGATAAGATTGACGAGATGCGACTTGCCCTTGGAGCTCTGCAGCACCAGGCTCATGGGCGCAGCCTTGACGGAGATGCCGCGCTCCCGCTCGAGGATGTGGATATCGGTGTATCGCAGTTTCTCGTCGCGCTTCCGCCCACTCCGCTTGTCTAGTCTGTCGGTGATGTCGTGTGTCTCCATGACGAGCATATCCATGAACGCCGTCTTGCCGTGATGCAGATGGCCTGCAAGCGCAACGTTTCGCGTCTGCTCCGGCAGGTTCATCAAGTCGGTCATGAATGCGCGATCGAAGAAAACCGGAGGCAGGTCGGCCTCTTCGATGTTGAACTTTTTGACCTCGACGGGCGCGATGATGGGCTGGGTGAGGGGCTGCGCATCCTCTTCTTCGACGCGAGTCTCGACGTCGGCTCCGTACACTTGCTCGGCGGTCGGGTAGTATTGTTTGTCCTCGTGGAGGATGACGGCGTTGGAGGGGCCATCTGTCGCGAGACTGGAGTTAATCGAACGCTCAAAGAGCGCCAGCATGGAGGCAACATACCGTCAATCTCCATGAGTTCGTCACCAGCCACTCCCTGGCCTTGGGCCTGCTCGGGCTCGTCGTCGTAGACATAGTCGCTCGCGGCCACACCCGCCTCGGACGCCTCCTCGGACGCGGCCTCCTCCCCAATGAAGTTGCCGAACCTGTTGCATCACCTGGTCAGCGACAATCGCTTCTGTGAGCGCACGTGTACCCGGCTAGGGTCCTCACTCGTCGTAGAGATCATCCATCTTGCCGTTGACGAGGTGAGAGCGGCGGGATGTTGATTGGCAGGCGACACAATGCACCTTGTTCTCCTTGTGGTGTCGAGAGCTCGAGCCTCGTGCCAGCAACCTGTAACTTTTTTGAGATGACAAGCTGCGAGGCTGCGTCACGTGCACGGCCATCTCAGTGCAAGGCTGTTAGCAGCTGGGGTGCGCTAGGCGCTGGTTGGCCGGCGCCGTGCCAGCCAGGAACGTCAGTGGGCTCAGCAGGCATGGCGCCACTAGAAGCCCTGGCCCAGCACCTTGCAGGGGTCCTCTGCCGACAGCGGAGCGCTACCTAGATGCTGCCCCTCCCCCCACCGTCGCCTGGAAGCCTCCGCCGTCTCCCGAAAAGCGGCGAGCGAGCGTGAGGCGACGACGATGAGCAGCGCCGCTTTAAGTTGAGCCGTAGTGCACAGCTGGACATGGGAGACAGCTCTTACCGCAACTTGCCTCAACAATTTCCTCTCTACTTCGGTACATTGGGTAGATCTGCGTGGCTGCAAGTGTGCTCGTAGAAGTCGACATGTCGTACCTAGTGAGGGGGAAAGATGCCTCATAAACATCACAGCAGTGGATGCCATGAGCAGCCAAGCATGCACAACATGTCCAGCTCGGCGACACGACGTAAATACGCCGCAAGATCCACCAAGACAGGAGGGATTGCAGCCGTGGGCCATCTACGACGTATCCCGCTCATTATTTCACGCATCCCACTCGAAACGTACGAGTGCTTAGGTAGCAGGGTACTCCGTAGACGCTTGGAGAGAGGCGGACGAGGTCGCTTACAAGTGCCTCTTTGGCCAGTTTGCACTGCTGCCCATCATGGATCGGATCGGCGGGCTTCACTCGGGCTCACGGGTCCAGCACTGAGGCAGCCAGCATTACTCCGTACTCCGAGCAAAACACGACTGTAGAGTAGCCACTGACTCCTGACAACCATGGAATCAACGCCGGGACGATTATTAATATCTCCCGACAACCAGATTATGTGCCCTGTTGCTGCACCAGCTCAATCGCCAACGCTTCCAGCCGTAAAAGCGCCGCCGCCGCTAAGCCCAGACTGGCCCATCCCTGCACAACAGGGGCCCAGCCTGAGCGATCGTCTTCTTTTTGAAGCTCCCCTCGTCCACCTCCCCTCCTGGCTCTGCCTCTCTTCATCTTGCCAATATTTCCCTCTGGCCCAAACCTGTCCCTTGATCCCCCCAAGCAGCCCGTCCTTGATTCAGACTCTGCCCATCATGGCCGGCCTTCCTCCCGTCTACATCGTCTCCGCGGCCAGAACCCCCATCGGGTCGTTCCTCGGGTGAGCACCCCCACCAAATCACCCCGACCGGTTACGGACGACCAGTGCTGACGGCTTCACCACAGGTCTCTGTCGAGCCTCAGCGCGACGCAGCTGGGTTCCTCTGCCATCAAGGGTACGGTATCTTTGACGCCCGCAGAAACGAAACAATAATGGTCTGACGTGTTACAAGGCGCCGTTGAGCGGGCCGGCATCAAGCCCGACGACGTTGAGGAGGTCTTCTTTGGCAATGTCCTCTCCGCAGGGTATGTCCACTTCGCCGCCTCTCGCAGTCTCTCTTGCGTCTGGAGCCCGTTCTTTGATCCTCGAAACTGACACCCCCCAGCCTCGGCCAGGGCCCTGCCCGCCAGTGCGCTATCGGCGCCGGCCTCCCCCAGTCGACCGTCTGCACCACCGTGAACAAGGTCTGCGCCTCGTCCCTCAAGGCCATCATCCTCGGCGCCCAGAACATCATGCTCGGCACCTCGTCCGTCGTCGTCGCCGGCGGCACCGAGTCCATGTCCAACACCCCGCACTACCTCCCCAACCTGCGCGCCGGCGCCAAGTACGGCGACCAGACCCTCGTCGACGGCGTCCTCAAGGACGGCCTTACCGACGCCTACAAGAAGGAGCACATGGGCCTCTCCGGCGAGCTCTGCGCCGATGACCACGCCTTCTCCCGCGAGCAACAGGACGACTACGCCATCGCCTCGTACCGCAAGGCCCAGGCCGCCACCGAGGCCGGCCACTTCGTCGAGATCGTCCCCGTCGAGGTCAGCGGCGGCCGCGGCAAGCCCGCCGTCAAGGTCGACCGCGACGACGAGGTCAAGAACCTCAACGTCGACAAGCTCAAGGCCATGCGCCCGGCCTTCAAGCCCGACGGCTCCATCACCGCCCCCAATGCCGCCCCCATCAACGACGGCGCCGCCGCCGTCGTCCTCATGTCCGAGGCCAAGGTTAAGGAGCTCGGCCTCAAGCCCATCGCCAAGATCCTCGGCTGGGGCGACGCCGAGCGCGAGCCGGAGCGCTTCACCATCGCCCCCTCGCTCGCCATCCCCAAGGCCATCAAGCACGCCGGCCTCTCCGACAAGGACGTCGACTTTTACGAGATCAACGAGGCCTTCTCCGTCGTCGCCCTCGCCAACATCAAGCTCCTCGGCCTCGACGCCGACAAGGTCAACGTCTTTGGCGGCTCCGTCGCCATGGGCCACCCCCTGGGCTGCTCCGGCGCCCGCATCGTCACCACCCTGATCTCCGTCCTCCAGAACAAGGGCGCCAAGGTTGGCTGCGCCGGAATCTGCAACGGCGGCGGCGGCGCCTCTGCCATCGTCATCGAGAACCTGCAATGACTCGACGACGCGCGACATGACCGCCTTGACCCCCACCACCAATCGCAGGTGTCGAGGCTGTAATGACTGAATGAGCCGATGCTTCGTTCGACTTGACTGCGGAGGGAGTAGATAGATTCGAGGAACGAGCGTCTACCGTTGAGAGAACAAAAAGTTGGTCACTGCCATATAGGTTACATATGCTGGCATAGACATACATCATAATCAATCAATGCTTCAACACACAAGTCATTCATCATCGAGGCCGATGCAACAATGCCATTACCGCAACTGCGTCTAAGAATACATGCGAAAAGCGTAAACTGTGTCCCCGCGCCGTCGTCATATACGTGGGCCCTCTGCCCAGGATATACCCTAATCTACCTACCTTGTCCTCGCCGCCTCACACCCCTCAAGGTAACAGTCGTCATGGGGAGACCAGTGTTTTTGCTTTCCCTTGGCTAGCAACACAGACCCGAAAGTATAAAAGAAGAGGGGGACAAGGAAAACAACCGAAGAGTGGGAACAAGAGCTGCCGTCGACGCTCTCAAACAAGACATTTACCGCCCCTCGCAACGCGCATAGCGCAAGGCATGCAACAAAAGTCCATGGGGCGTGGTAATACCCCAATAGCAAAGCGACGAAAAAACCAAGACCTGAAAACCGGCCGGAGAAATATCCATTGCTCCAAACTGTGCCATCCTGATGTCGCTCGTGTCGCTCAATCCCTCTCGCCCTCGCCGCCTGCACTAGGCGGCACGGCCCCCTCGGACTTCCACTTGGCAAACTTGTCATTCTGCTCCCGCACCTGCTCCTGGCTCATATCCTTGGCCCAGGACGGGTTGTGCACCATCTTCTCCAGCAACTTGCTCTCGCGGATGTTGCTGAGCGCCTTGTAGAACTTGTCACGGCGCTCGCGCTTCTCTGGCGTCTTGGGGGACTGGTCGTAGATGAAGTACTCTGACGTGCCCGGTGCCCAGACCATCTTGGAGCTCTTGAGGCAGATGCTCGTCGTCAGGTTCTCGCTGTACGACAGGGGCTTGGGGATGTTATCTTCCTCCGATTCGTTCTCGCCAGTAGGCATGTTGCGCGTGAGCACCACCTTCTGCAGCTTCGACCGCGGGATTCCCTCGGTGGGTTCCACGCGGATAAAGGACGAGATGTAGTACTGCCAACGCTCTCGCATCTGCATCTCATCCATGTAAAAGGTGGTGTCGTTCCGCTGCAGCCAACGAACCGTTGCTTCGGCTTTCTGGGGGAACTAGTTCAAGAGTGAGAATTGTATTGCCATCGGGGTGGCCTTGCCATAGGACTTACCCAGCAGATGACAAAGATGTCACCGTCCTTGACACACTTCTCCGCAAACTTGCGAGCGCTGATCTCGGTCTGATAGCTAGTCTCTTCCTTGTCGCGGCTCGCAAAGTATTGCTGGATCAGATCCGGCGTCTTCTCCTTGGCATCGGTGCTGCTGCACGTGAGGGCAAGACGGCACAGCGTCCTCAGCTGATCCTGGATAGTGTACAGCTTCCAGCCGCTGCGGAGGTAGTAGTGGCGCAGCACATCCTGGTAGCGAGGCTCCTCGATGTCGCCGGTGATGTACTCTTCAACCAGCTCCATGGTCCTAGGCCAGAACTTTGTCGCATCATCACTGCCATCAAAGTAGTTCATCGCGTTGTCCGAGAAGCCAATGTCCCTGGCAGGCTTTGCCTTGCTGAGCCGCTCAATCTCGTGCAGCACCGCTTCCTTGTGCCCCTTGACTTCCACGAGCCGGCTGTAGACGGTCTGAAAGATGCTAAAGAACACAAAGATGGTCTGGTTCGCGAACAGGTTGTACCAGGGGCGGCGGAAGAACCCGTCTGCCTTCAGCTCGCCGTCTGCGTCGATGAGAGCGTTGTCGCCGCCAACAACAACAGGCTTGGGCACGGTCGGCATCCAGCGCTCGTTGGAGACCTCTGTAGCCCCGGTGTCTTCTGGTGCGTCGGCCATCTCCTCCTCATTGGCCGATCCCACATCGGGGGTGGTCTCCTTGCTTCCAGAGGCCGCGCTGTCTTCCTTCTGGCTCCGAGGCTTGCTGCCATTGCGACCAGGGTCGAGGACTCCTCGAAGGAGGTCACCCTTCTTCCCGTTGCGCTTCGTGCGGCCGTTCGTCAGCTCGGCAGGCGTGGAGTCCTCTATCTCTTCCTCGGCGGAGTCAAGTGGAATCTTGGGCACTCTATCTTGCACAACATCTTCGTTGAGATCGAAGAAGGCAGTGATAAACCACTCAAAGAATTCCAAGAGTCTCTCCTTTTCCTGGGCGCTGTACTGACCGGCATGCAGCGGGTACAGCATCATCAGACGGAGGAGATCGACGACGACTTCCTTGTCGTTAAAGTCCCAGGCCACCTGATGGCGGGGAGCCTTGCCCTTGAGGGCACGCTCGCGGCGCTGCTCTTCGTGTTTGGTCTTGATGACGTCAACCAGGTGTTTGGCCGTCAGGTTTCTCTTGTCGACGTTCTTGACAAGAATGCCCATGTGATCAAGGCTCTTGAGGTACATCTGCTCAGTCTGTGCATGCCAGACCTTCTCCCATTCGCGCTGGGAGAAGCGCCACTCTTCATCCTTCTGCTTCATGCGGGCCAGCAGCACTGGAACCACATCAAACGGATGGGCGAACATGTCGTTCACGACGTCCACACCACGCTCTCCGTATATCTTCTTACAAATACGCTTGAAGATCGAGGTGCTTTGGCCGGCGAGGGCGGCTGGCATGTGGAATGTCTCCCTCTCAGTCGGGGACATGGCCAGCATCTGCTGGGCAACGGGTTCAAGAAGCTGGATGCACTTGAGGTTGATCTCGATGTTGAAGTCGTAGTCGTGACGCTCCTCCTCGATGCGGTGCAAGCCTTCCTCGAACTGGTTCTTGCGATGCGCGACGAAGCCAGAGTCCTCGCTCGCCCAGGTAGGGTGCGAGGCCCACTGGTCATTCAGCACAGAGTTGCACAGCTCATCACGGCCGCTGCACGGCTTGAGACGTTCCTAGGGCAACTGGGTTAGCAGAGCTCACGCGGCAGGGGGTTCTCGCATTTCCTTACCCGTTTCGGAAGAAGTCTGTAGCTGGGGCCATAGCCACGGCAGTTGCTCAGAGACAACTTGTCAGTCGGCGGTTCGGGACGATTGTCGATCATGACATCGCCCGAGTCGACGCCGACAAAAGACTTCCAGAAGCTCATCAAATCCGGGTTAGCGCCAATGAAGAGCGCTCCCTTGTGGAACAGGGTGTTCTTGTCGATGATGTTCTGGCTGAAGAGGTTGCACAGCTTGAGGAACTCGTTCATGGAAGAACGGTTGCTAAGGAACTTCTTAACCCGTTCAAAGAAGGCAATCTCTTCCTGGTTGGAGGTCGCCACGGAGCGGGGCGGGTACGGCTCGGGCATCACGGGAGTAAGCGACGGCTCGATCGCGGAAACATCACCAGCGCCCCTCGCATGGTTAAGCTTTGGTCGTTTGTTTCCGTTGACGCCGGTCTGCTGAAGTCGGCTGGATGCCGCTGCTTCGGCCAATAATGCATCAGTATTCTGGGCCTGTTTGTCTGCGCGAGGTCGCTTCTTGTTGTCCTTGCTCGCGCTCGCGGGAGGGGCAAAGCTTCCGAGGGGAGGCATCTTTTGCCCGTCTCTCATACCAGGCTGGGGAGTATGGCTCGGACCCGACAGCGCACCGTCCTCCATGCGTCCTGGGGTTGCTTTAGCCTGGCCGGCCGACTCTGGCAGGAACTGCTTGAAGTCTTCCAGGAGATCCGGCGCAGAGTTGAAGAGGGTCGTGACCTGGGCATAGACATCCTGGATTGGCTTCTGCTCTCGCTGATAGGTCTGCAGAATCTCCAGGAACTGTTTGTAGATCTCCGGCTTGTCTTGGAAGCGGTTCTGCGAGGGTGGATAGATTAGCAACAAACTCTTCAACCTCGGAAGGAGGCAGAAACTCACCTTGATCTTGTTGACATAGCTGATAGCATGGTTAAACTCAACTGGGCCCCTACGCTCCATGTTGGCTTGGTTTGCCGCACTGCCATTCACTCCGCCAGGGCCCCCAGCAGGAACCGGGGTCTGCGCGCCACGTGCGTTGGGTCCGCCAGCATTTCCTGGCATCTGTGACGCATTTCTCTGCGCGCCAGCGCCCTCATAGGCAGCGTTCTGCGCCGCCGCTTGGACGAAGAGGCTGGCGCCGTTCTGCACGGGAGTGCTGAAGTTGGCTTCCGGGCTCTCGATGCTGTGCTGAGATCGCTGCTGCCACTGACCACCGCGCTCCGGGAACAGAGGCTGGCCAGCGCCAGAGCCACCGTGACCATCGCCACGCCCCGCAATGGACTGCACGGTCGTGCCCATGGGGGTGGTGACGCGGATCGTGTTGGGGTCATTGCCACCACCGCACTCGATTCTATAGCCCGGAGGCAGAAACGTGTTGAAACCCTGGATGAGATTTGGGTGCCCGGCAAAGAGCTCGGACACGCGGTTGATCACACCGGGTGTATCAATCCTGGACTTTTGTCAGTTTTCGGTCAAAGTCCAGCGGTATGGTTTTCACTCACGCCTGGCTCTTGAAATCCTTCATGATATCAAGGAATCGATTATAAACATCGGCTTGATCGTGAAACTGGACCTTGACTTGGTCAAGGTACGTCAGGGCATCCTGTGCGCAAAGAATATTAGTTTGTGCTCCATCGCTGCTTTTAGACTTCGGGGACGATGTTGTGGGCAGTACGAGATTGTGGTGGTAGAAGTTCCAAGGTTCGACGGTATTGCCGCGGGCTTGCATCGCTCGATAGCTGCCTTCGCGCAAAACTGCGATGAGCTCGACGCTGCGTGCCGAAGCATCGAGTGTCTGATCGTGCAGGGACATGGTGCCAGCACAAGACGACGGGAACGGGCCCGCCTCCGACTTGCTGCACCAGGGAGACCTCAAAGTGATGCTTGACGAGAAAGGCGCTGGCCTGGTGTTGCAGGGTTCAAAAGTACCCAGAGGTGCAAGGCGAGGGTTGAACAACAAGGCGACGCGGGGGAAGACGCGCGAGGTGTTATGTGGGTGCAGTGTGAGGAAGGTTTGGGCCGCAGAAAACATTTGAGGAAAAGTAACATGGGATGAATCAAGCCGCACAATCACCAATTTTCTGCCCGCCAGCTGGCTGCCAGCCAACACCCGTTCACGCCCGGGCACAATAGATCAGAGCAACGAGACAGTGGGACTCACGTTCAGAATAGGCTGCTGGCCCTGCGTGATGCCACCGGGGATCTGATGCCCGCCCGGGGTCACGCCAACAATCGGGGCACCCTGCTTCCCACCACGCTGGCCCTCCTGCTGTTGCTGCTGGGCCTGTTGGGCCTGCTGCTGCTGCTGCTGCTGCTGTTGCTGCAGCGGGCCGCCAAAGACGGCGGCCACGCCGCTCGGCGCAGGCTGGGAGGCGTTCGGGGGAGGCTGGGAGTGCGGCATCGGCGCAAACATCTGGTGCTGCGAGCTGGCACCAGGCTGGCCGCCGTGCTGCTGCATCTGTCGATTGTGCTCGCTCTGCAAGGGCCCGCCAAAGCCGGCCGTGGGCCCCGAGGGAGCACCGAGGTGTGCCGGCGGCGCGCTCCCATTGTGGTTCGCAAGCAGTCCGCCGGGACTGTGGATCGCACCGGATATTCTCGACGCCACGGGCTGGTGAATGGGGATTGAGCCCGCGCTGCTCTGATGGGGGGTCGATTGTTGGTAGCGGTCGGCCGATTCTCGCTCTCGTTCGCGCTCGCGCTCGCGTTCTCTCTCCCGTTCTTGGTCGCGGCGCATCTCCTCGTGTTGCTGGATTGCGCGGTGCCGATCCTCCATTTCGCGCTCGCGGTCGTAAGGCGCACCGCCGCTGCGGCCGTGGAGGTTCTGGCTGTTCATGCTTGCTCTGCCCGACAAGACGTTAGCAAAGTGCCATGTTCGGTAATCGGAGCAGCTCGTAGATATCCAGCATCGCAAAGGCACGACGGGCCGCCAGGGGCCAGTGGGCGGTGTCCCTCCGACGCCGGCTCGAGCTCAGGCGGCAGAGCCGTCGCGATGCGAAGGAAGCCACAGCGGCACGACAGAAGGGACTTACAGCTTGTCGGCTCACCCAGGCCAGCGAGCATCTACATGAGAGCAAATGTCCCAGACGCGAGGCGGCAGCGGTGTCGGAAGAGCAGGTCGCAGGCGGAACCAACAGACGCGGGAGGGGGCAACAAAATGGCGTAGCCGCTGCGGTGCAAAGTTGGGGAGCTCTCCTGGCAGAGACAGAGAGGGTGACGAGATCTGACAGCCGGCCTGTCGCACACAACCTTGCCGCGGGAGATGCCGCATCACGTGCCGATAAGCCCAGATAGTCCGACAGCTGTGGCGCTGGCCAGTAGGAGGGCAGCCTTTTGTCCAGCGCCCCAGTTGCCCTGGCCCCCAGTCACCCAGCCTCCAGCTCCACACTCTCAGCCTTGTCCTGCTCCACCAAAACATCCCTGGATGTCGTCACTCAGAAGTTGACCAGCACAGGCATCAGAGATGATCAGCATGCAGGCAGTTTTCAAATCTCACCGTGCATTATTGCGTCGTTTTCCGGGCAGGGCTGTTCTCCCGTCTGCTGTTACTGCGGTTTAGTCCGCCAGTCCGATGGCTTCCAGTGGCTGGCAATGTTTGGGTTTGCTTGCATCACGCGACGGTACTTCGCACCCTAGGTCGTCCCGAGGTAAACCACAGCCTCGCAAAACGCGCACGCACACTTGAACAACACATAGGCGCTGGTATGGTAGGGTCATCCATTTCCTGCGATACACTCCAGGCCCTTCCAAGTCCACTTCCCCACGAGCCGCGGCCAGTATGTACATAACGTAGGTATTCTGTCTTTGCGCACCACAACGCCAAACGCAATGCCAAATCTCTTTTTGGGAGCAAAAACGGCCGACCCATCTTGTCTATTACCAGTCTCCTGCTTGCGATCGCCCTGCATCGCGTGAAGTCGAAAAGAGAACAGGATGGGTCTTGTGATTCATTCCTCCTCGCTCACCTCGCTCTCATCAGCCGGGGTTCCTTGACACGACAGCGTCGACTCTTCCGACATCTGTAACGCCCTTGACTCTTTCCTCTCGGTGTTCTTGGAGGAAGTGTATCCATCCTCTGTTGTCGAGAGAGCCGGCGACCATTGACGAGGCGCGCTCGACGCCGGCGACAACAATCCCGTACTCGCTTCCCTCTGTGCTGTCCTACTGCCCATCGCTTTCTAAGCCGGCGGTGGCGGCTGCGGCGCAGGCTTCCGTATGATTTTGATCTTCGGCCGCGCGCTCACGGGCGTTCCGGCCGGCGGGCTACCCGCCATCGATGCAGTGGCAGGGGCAGGGGCAGGGGCTGTGCTGATGTCGACAGACATCTTGGGCGGAGGCTGGGGAGCCGGTGGAGAGGCGGACGCGCCGCTGCCCCCATTTGGCAAGGGCCTCCGAACGACATCCCCTGTCGGGAGCGGCTTTCGGGCAGGTTTCGCGGTAATGCTGTCCTTGGAGCTTCCCGGAGAGGCCTCCTTCGAGGTACCAGACGGTAAAGCGGTCCTAACACTGGGTGCCGCACCCAATGGTTGGCCCAGGATAATGGCAAGACGCTTGGGGTTGTTCGTCCTAAGTGTGACCATCCGTCTCTTCTTCCAACCCTTACCTCCCCTATCTCCCTCGACGCTCGGCCGCTGCGGCTCCGTCTTGGGACGCTTGGGTGCCGGCGAGCCGTTGTCCTCCTTCTCCGCGCGAGCTCTCTTGACAGAGGAGACGGAAGGCGTCTCTGAGGCTCGAGGAGCACTCGCTGAGGCCACACCAGGCGGTTGGGATACGGACGGCAACGAAACAATAGTATCGGCGGCGTTGAAGGCCGCGCCAACAAACCGCTGCGGTATCGCAGCCTTTGTGCTGATCTTTATCGAAGACGTTCTGGGCAGCGGAGCTGGCTTCTTTGGTTCCGGGGGAGGCGGTGGCGTACTGGCTCCCTTTAGTTTGATCTTGTAGTAAGACTTGAAATGTACAATCAACTGCAAAGCGGTTAGAAATGGGGACTCCCACGAGTAGGGATTTATGGACACATACCCGGTCGGAAAGCTTCTGAGCAGGCCGCTCCACCCTCCAGCCCTTGGGCAGGTTCAGCGTGAGGACCCAGCTCCGTGCCTCCTCAAACATCATCGCAGCGAGGTCAAGCAGGCTCTCAACCTCGTCGCGGCCAAGCTCCGGGTGGTCCAACGCCTTCCGCATGGCGGTGCTGTAGTGCCTCTCATCGTTTGCATAAGTCTCGTCCATCTCCTTCCTCAACGCTTTGAGCGCTGCGTCGAGGTTCTCCTTGCGCGCAAACATTTCCTTTCTTGCTTCAATTTCCTGAGCACTGTCCTGGACGAGCAAGAGAGGATCTGCCTCATCCGGGGCCGGTTCGTTCTTAACGATCCTAGCATGTTCTCCGAATGCAATTGCGGCAAGCCCGCGACCCATGGCTTGGATGAGCTTGGTGCGGACATAAGGGGATCGGTCTGTCGTCATGGAATACAGGAAGAATGTGAAGAAGGTAGGGTCCATCATGGCTCCGAGGTCGATCAGGGCCTCAAAAGCCTTGATGCGTATGAGATCCCGGGTTCCATCCAGCAAGTACTGCGCGAAATCGGCATACTGCTTGGGGATCACCTCTGCCTTCATCAACCGCTGCTTCGCGTCCAGCCCAGCAATAGTCCACGTGTTTTGGTACGAGTTCGTCCACTCGTCGCGACGCAGAACTCGCTCAATCTGCTCCAAGGCCTCGTCAAGGAACCGCCGCTCCTCCTCGTTCGGGGCCTTGTTCTGTCGAGCGAGCCAGTCGTCTTGCTTGGATGGGATGAGAGCCGTTGCCAGGGCTTCAACCAGGGTTCCGATGTAGAAGTGGTCAGAGTAGGCATTGTCTTCGTTGTTATTGAAAAGCAGTTGGTCCAGGATAAAGCGGCGAGCTTCAAGCGGGCATCTGTAAGTGTGATCCCTGACGTCAGATATGGCTTTTATGATGGCGATTCGGACATTGTACTGCTTCTTGTCCGAGAAGTCATTCGGGTATGGCTGGTTGGTTTGCTCGTAGCAAAACATTTCGCGAAAGGCCCTCATGAGTTGTCGCAATCCAAGCATGGGAATATCCTTGATGTTGGCCTGTCTCGGCAGCGCCTGCGCCGCCATGGTGCGGATGCCGTGAAAATAACGGCGGTCGACCAGCGTCCGCACGAGGAACCCGGATGCGATCGGGTGAAGCGGCCCGTTGGCGAGGTACAGCATGGCGTCCTGCTGCGCCACGACATCCCTATCCTGCTGGAGCTGGGACACGTACATGTACGGCTCGAGGGTCCGCTTCATATCGCAGGCCCATTCGAAGTCGGCGTCGATACGTATCCATTCGTACGACTCTTGGTCCATCTTTCGCTCGGTCTCGGGGTCCCATTCTATGAGCTCCCAGTCCCTGAGGTCGTCAGGACCCTGCAGCACATCGCCCAAGCAGTACAGCAGCGCGTCATCTGCGTTTTCCGCGATATCCAGGCTGGCCCCAACATTATGTTTCTCCTTGAGGCGTCGGGTACGCTTTAATCGCTTGTACTTTGTGTTGTATGGAATCTCAAACTTGGTCGAGCGGGTGGCATCCTCGCGTATCTCTAGAATGTGCTCGTATGGAGTGCCGTCTGCTTCGTGGATCCTGATGGTCATCGGGCCGGTAAATAAAGACTGCACGTCACCAATCTTCATGTCCGCCCGCCGCTCCTTGATTGCTCGTAGAAAGTCGCTCTTGTCAATTTCGGGCTTCTTGGCGACCTGGTGTTGCACTTGGTTGAGCGTCAGCTCGACGCACAGCCTCTTCTTGTTGAACTTTGCCTTCACGTCGAACCTTGGGCACCCGGAGCCGTAGACCCATTGGTTCCAAAAGGTCTCTAGCCGGTACCTCGAGCCCTTTTCACAGGTAAGCCTGAACTTTTCCGTATCGAGGATAGTTGACTTGTCGCTGCTCTCGATCTGAGCCTTGGTAAGGAACTTTTGCAAGATGCGGGTCAAGCCATGGCCACCAGACGCTTTTATCAATCTCTTGTCGAGAATGAAAAACACGACCGGTGCCTTGAGTGCCATGAAGTCCATTTCGGATTCGCCAAGGTGGAGGTTGGGCCCAAGGTCCCACAAAGACGGCCGATCAACGTCAACCTGGACGAGTTTGTCCGCCATGATCTTCATGCGGAATCTGTGTTCATTGTTGCCGCAGATCTTCTTCATGAAGAGGTCCGTCATGTAGTGCGCGACGCCAAGAACAAGCCAAAGGTCGTTGCGAGTGTTGGGTATCATGTTGATTCCAATCCATTGGTATGTCAACGTAAAGACGATCTTCCTCGTCACGTCGATCTCGGTATCGATGATGCCTTCGGGGAAGAGTAGCCGGTTGCTCACAAATGACAACGAGTGCAGCGGCACGGCATCTTCGACCATGTCGTCCAGGAAGCAGACCTTGAAGTTCCCAAACGGGTACTTGGCGAAAGTGTAGGTCAAGAAGTCGGCAGCCATCGTCAAAGCAGCAGCCGTGTTGCGTACCCAGTCACCGCGATTAGGCAAGCAGTAAGCGTGGACTTTAAGCGCGCTCATGCCCAGCTTGACCTCGTCTTCTTCGGTTCGAAACTCGGATGACAGGTCGATGTGCTCGAAAGGGCCGATGGCAAAGCCAAGCTTCTGCACGGAGACCTTCTTCTCCGGCTCAAAGGTCATGATCTTCTTGTGGTCGTCGTTGGGATCAACGGTCTCCTCCATGAGGAACCCGGAGCAGACAACCGTCATCTCCCTCAGCTTGTCCTCTTCGGCGAGTTTCAGGGCCTTGTCGTGGCCGTCGACTTGCATCTTGTCGGAGCCGTTGGGAGCCGCATCTTTCTGCGTGACCAGCGCCTGTTGAAGAGCGTCGCCGAGTGTCCGCGGGTATCTGATGGAGATTCTCCAATCGCATCGCGCACCGTGGTCATCGATGCAGGGAAAGATGCACGACGCCGTGCCTGGTTGGATCGAGTGCCGGGTGTACATGTGTGTGAACCGATTATCCAAGGGGTCAACCCCCACGAAGTGCAGTCCATCGCGAGGGTTCTTGTTGGAGAAGGGCACGCGGATCCTGTACTGCTTGTGCATCCTATCGGCAGCATCCAGAGCCGAGATTGACTTCCTAATGATCAACCTCGGACGGTCCTGCTCCCCCTTGCCTCGCAGCAACACCTTCAGCGACCCATAAACCGGCGTGCAACCCTCGAGCTCTCTATTCTCGGCGGGGGCGTCGGTCCTGCGGTTGTGGAAGATGGAACGGGCACGGATGCGGCGGAGATCGTGATGGTCGGCCGTCCAGTTCCAGCCCTTGGGGTGCGCCAGTTTCTTGTACGGGTCGAGATACACCGCCTGGCCCTTGCGCGTCTGGCCTTCGATCGCCTCTCCCTGAGCTTCGCGCATCTCCGTGACCGTCACGTTGTCTGTGTCGATGTCGCAGTGCGCCGCGTCAATAGCAATCTCCTCGACCCTCTCGTTGAAGGTGACGATGTAGATGTCGGTCGTGCCATGGATCCGCCTGTCGCAAAAGTCGACCTCAAGATTCACCTCCTGCTTGACGATGAAGTACTCGTGTATCGGTTGGTCCTGGATGGGAGGGAGGTCGTCGCCCCCATCCAGCAGCGGATGCTGCCCGGCGCCTGGTTGCAGCGCCATTGTAGAAGGCGTGTCCGTGTCGGGTTTCGTTTCCTGGAGCGCAAACGAGTGTGAAGTCGCCTGGTGGCGAGGTCGAGGGGTTTGAAAATTCTGCTCGCTCTGGCGAGAGCGCTTCTCAGAGGCCAGTCATCTGCGCCTCTGTGCGATCGGCCGTCACCTCGGTCGTGAACGTCAATCGGTCACGGTCATGACAGGGCGAGTCCGCCACCAACGTGTCGAGGCCTGCTGGCAGAGTAACGGAGTGAGGCGATGGATATGGTCGAAGCGTCGAGAGGCAGCCCTGTAAAAGAGCGTCGGCAGAAATAGAGGCGCCCGCTGAGAAATAAGAAGTTTGTCTGCATCAAAAGTTAAGTTGGCTCGCGAGGCAGTCGCGCGAGGAGTTGGAGGCTGGAGCTTCAGGTGCACGGACCACCTGCGGCTCAGGGAATGCAGCGCCATGGAGGGTGGAGCGGCCATCCACCCCAAGCACTCTCAGAGGCGGCAGCATCAACAACACTCGCCGCGTGCATGGACAGAAGGGGCCAAAGGCGTGCAATATTTGTTGTCCCTAGGCGGCCTTGCCCTTGCGCTTGCTACAGCTCAACCGTAAATTAGTGGTAGCAAGACGCCCACTGCTTGATGCTCCTGCGTGTCCCTGCACATTTCCACTCAATCTGACAATGAGGTTGAGCTATTGTGTGCTAAAGTGACAGTGATTCGAAGACTAGGTAGATTGTATGTTCAGAGGGCAATCCATCTACTGTACTTCGTACGGACTTCTCGTACTCGTAGCTACAGCTTGGGAGTTGTTGGGACTTTCTACTCCGTACGAAGTACCATAGTGTGGCTTACTACGAGTAGTAAATTGAAGTACGGATACCGCTGAAGGCACGGCGTTGACAGGACCCCAGAAAGTGACCTGCTTGCTCCTTCCAGGCTGATAACTAACCCTGCCTCGCAACCTCAGGCATCAAGACACACAATTTCAACGCGACTTACACGGTGCAACGAGAAATAGTTATATGAACACTTCGTATACCAGCCTTCCGCCTCAATTATAGCATCACCCGATGAGGCATTGTGCGATCGTGTACTTCGTGTGGGCTGCGTTGGGCGCGTCGACGCGCCATTTGTGGCCTGAAGTTTAAAGCACCAAGGGGGCGGTACCTCGGGCGTGGCCCCACTGTACGAAGTAGGTACTGTACGGAGTACGAGTAGGTGCACCGTGGACCTGTCTATACTCGGACCTGTCACCTGGCAGCCATTTGTCCCCACCCCTCACATCCACCTCATCCTTGCAACCCTCCACCACTCAGCCAAGAGCTGTACTCGTACGGAGTACATCATGAGCATGCGCGTGCGTCGTCTTACCACCAATGTCTCAGGACACTGGCGCTCATTCTCAAGCACTACCGTACGAGTACGGCAACCACGTCACGAGCTGCTGTCCAAAATCTACAAGCCCTTCTCCAAGCTCCAAGAAGGAAGTGACGAGTACACGGAGCTGGCCAAGTCTGGCAAAGTCTGGGAGGACTACCACCACCCAGGAGATAGCCACCGCATGGGATACATTGCCCTCCAACAGGTAACTAAGACATGCTTTCTTCTCACCCTCACATTCCGCTGATCATTCTCTAGGAGAACAAGAAATTATTGGCTCAAATCGATAGATTCAAGAAGTTTATGGAACTCAGAATTCCGAAGCTGGCCGAAACACTTGTTGCCGAATACGCCCACCAATCTGTACTGATTGAGGACAATCCCCTGTCGCTGGGAGACACAATGATCATCTTCGATGAACTCAATAATGACCTGTTCAAGAACATCGATATTGGTTCTATGCCTGCAAAGGAGCTCACCATGCTCCCTCGTTCAGAAACCCAGGCACGCCGCGACAGCTCTCCAGTCATAGAGCTAAAGAATCACATCATCGCGTCCCAATGGATTGCTGAGAATGCTGCAACTCAGCTTGGCACTGCAGGACTTACCGAAGATGAAACTCGAGACCTTGCTGCCATGGCCATCAAAGGGACGGAGTCCGAAGCTGTCTACACCATGGGTTGGGGAGGACGAGTCCCGCTTGGTGGCTACCGGCGTTCGCCAATCTCAGTTCGAAGCAACCCACTTCGAGTCTTTCCATATCCACCCGAAGTCCCTGCTTGCATTCAGCGATTCTTCGAGTGGCGCGACCTCCAACACCGCGAGAAGGAACTCCACCCGCTCATCCTTGCCTGCCAGATGACGGCTTACTACGTCCACATCCACCCCTTTCCCGACGGGAATGGCCGCGTCAGTCGAATGATAATGCACGACTACTTGGTTCGCCAAGGATATCTACCAGTCGTCATGCAGAATCTGGAGCGCAAAGACTATCTGCGTATGATCAGCAATGCGTGCGACGGCGAGCCAAGAGAGTTTGTGGACAGCGTGCTCACAACTCAGTTGGATGAGTTGATCACCTTTTATGGGCATGTAATGCGTTGGTAAGAAGTCACTGGGAGGCGAAATCGAGGGGGCTTTGCGCGCCATAGCAGGCGGCTTGGGGGAAGGAAAGGTTGCGTTGTTACGGAGTACACGGTAGAAAAACAACGCCCTGACTGTCCATCTTACACCTCTCCTTGTCGGCGCCCAGCTTATTGCCAATTAGCCAGCCGGAGCTTGTCTTGAATCCGGGGCTCCTGAACGAGGTGTGCCCAAATGTCACAAATGAGCACGCAAATAGATCTAACCATCACTCCAATGTAAATCCGTGTTTATCCTCTATCAAATGTCCAACCTTGTTCATCCATTACAATTATTGCGGCGACCGCGTGATTTCCCCTCCTCCCAGCAACACAGATGTAACTCTGAAGATGACGCGAATGAAGAATCCAGTCCGACAACGCCAAACGGAGCCAAAACACCCACGGCTATCCCATGCACCCGCCCATGCCAACGCTCGGCTTCCCGCATCGGATCACAGCAGGGCAAAGCCGGCAAACAGGCTGGTCAGGACAATGGCCAGGCCATACGTCCGCCCGACCTCGAGCGCCACGCCCGCGCCCTTCTTATCCGAGCTGCCGCCTTTACCCGAGGAGCCGCCGCCGGGGCTGTCGGTGTAGATGGTGTTCGGGCCGTCCGTCTTGCTCGCCGTGGGGCTCCCGGAGGTGCTCGTCGTTTTGTTTTCCCTCTTGGGGTCGGTGGCCCCGCAGGGATGCTTCTCTCGGCAGTCGGACTGGCAGGTGTTGTCGTAGCCGCAGGCCTTGACGCACTGGTTGCCCCATTCCTGGCAGATGAAGTAGGGTAGCGACAGGGTGTACTCGGACACGTTGGGTCGCTTGTTGTTGCCGCACAGGCAGCCGTACGTGAGTTGCGCCTAGTAAACAGTCAGAGCAGGCATTACCGACGAAGATTCCGCTTCGGGGCCAAGACGTACAGGGTCGCAGTCGTTGACGAGCGTGGTCCTGGGCTCCATCTGCTGGCAGATCAGGGGGCACGTGTTCTTCTCGTTCTGGCACCACACCTCTGTCTCATGGTCAGCTCGCATCCGTTGGGCTCAGAGAGCGAGAGGCTGCTCACGTCGAGTGCCAATTGGCACGGAATTAGGATCGATCACGTAGTCGGCTTGGGCGACGGCCACAAAGGTGGCTGCCGTGGCCAGGGCGATTGACCGGAACGAGGGCATCGTGAACGGGCAGGGTCGAAATTGGACTCTCGGAGTTGTGCTCTGAAGAGAATATTATCGAACTAGAAGCTGCCGAGTTAGCCTGCGTCTCTCGCAATCGCATCAGGTCTGCGCAGAGTTTGGCGGGCCAAGCTGAGGGCAAAGGAGGGCAAAAGGAGGCAGCCAAGCTCACAATTAAACGGCAGGGTCCGGGCGAAGCGAACGGTGGACACGAGCCAGGGACACGAGCAAGGGACACGAAGCGAACGAGCGAGCGGAACGACAGATGAGGCGGAACGAGAGGCGGGTCAGAGGCAAGCAAAAGAGGAAGAGACGAGACAAGAGACGGCTATGAAAAGAAAGGCGGCGCTGCGAGGTAGAAATACGGCACGAGGAGAGGAGAGGGACCGGGGGAGGCTCGCGCGTCTGAAACCACAATCCGAGCTCCCCAGACCCCTGCCCATACATCGCTGTTAGCCTCACAGCTCGATACCCACCCGGTGGCGTGCACCGCAGTAGGTAGCCCCAGTGCGGAGGGCGGTCAGTCCTCGGCTACGAAAATGGAATGTACATATGGGCCGGTTGCAGCGCCGTGGTTGCGCCCGTCTGTCAACAGGAATTGTTGCGCGAGCGAGGCCGGGCCGCTTGGCTGGGTCGGATATTTATTTTCGTCACGGAGCAGCCCACGTACGAGTACGGACTGCGGACTATTACGAGTACGTACGAGTTTAGGTTGCCAAGCCGTTGTTGTCTCGGTGGGTGGCGGATAAGCTCTCGCAGTCACAACACGCAAACAAATCCGGGACATGGTGTCTCGCAGGCAGGTGGACCGCGAGTCGCCAGAGGGACCAGGATAGCATACCTACCTTCCCAAGCCACTTCTGTTGAACTTCTGTTGAACTCGACAGGCCCGGCTCTGGGGATCTGGGCTTCGTATTCCATGCAGCCTCATGCAGGCGCTGCCGTAGCGGCCGATGCTGTCTGCTCCTCCACACGCTAACACTGCCGAGACAAACGGCGCTGGCTGCCAACGGCTGCCCGGAGGCTGCGCTTCGTAAACGCATGCGTCACGGCGCGTGACCCGCGAACACGAGCAGCACGTTGCTGGGGAGTCGCCAGGAAGCCAAGAACGTGGCGAGATGAGGGCGCCGGCGATGAGAGACATGGCAAGGGTTGGTCAGTGTCAGGTCACGACGACGGAACCAAGCGAAACACCGTCTGGTCGTCTTGGAATAATCGTAACTGCGGATGATTTGCACCTGAATGCAGCGGGATGGAGCGCCACTGAACCAACCCGCCATTGCCGCCCCAGCCGACGACGCCGGCTCCGGGATGGAGGCTTGGCTATCGAGGCGCGGGCTTCGACACGAGCGAGGAGGCGAGGAGGGGAGGTCCAGACCGGCCTCTGTCTCCGAACACTTGTCGAATGCCCGCAGGCGCTAGTTACGAGTACTCAACCGAGGACGGACTTGCATCTCCACTCGCCGACAAGACCGGTTTCACTGATCCCGGCACAGACCACGCTTCTCCAGGGCGGCCATGGGGAGAACATGGAGTCGCGGAGCTCGAGCTGATGATGTCACCGAGGAGGGCATAAAAATAGCCAGGTCCGGCCGTGTTACTTATAAGAGCCGACTGCCTGTGAGCAGCAGGCTCCTGTGTACTCTGTAGACCGAGAGAGCCCAGCTTGGAGCGGCCACTTCCAGGAGTACCATGCACGCCGGTTCATCTCCCGAATGGAAACAAGCTCCCCGTCCCCGAGCAAGGTTAAGCTAGGTATCAACACAATTGATGAGTTGGCTGGCCTGCCATCGTTTGCGGCATAGCATATTGCTCAGAGCCAGAATGCATTTGGCCATGTCTGCCGTCTCCCGTCTGCCGTCTGCCGCGGGCCCCACCCGTTTGGCCCCACTCTCAGCGTTTCCGCTCCAGCAGCGGCCTAGCTGCCGTCCGGCTCGCGATTCAGAGCCATTGGCCCAACCCCAAGGTCAGACGACGACGTCCGCGACACACATCGTGCTACAAGCATACTTCCGCCACCTCGACGCATAGCCGACACGCCGCGCGCGTCGATCCAACCGCCCGCGCATCGCCACGACCTGCCAGCTGCGCTGCGCTGCGCTGCGCTGCGTTCTGCAACCCGCTGTCGAGGACACGCTTTCCAACGCAGCACCGAGAGACAGACGAGCCCCGGCGTACGGGCGCGACGCGGCCGCTGCGAGCGAAACACGCATGAGCCACGGCCCTCACATGGCTGGATGGCGTCGGCGGTAGACACGCACCGCGCTTCCGGCGGCGGCGAGACGGCGGCCGCAGACGCGCATCATGCCGCCAGCGCTGCGCCTGGCCTCGCTGCACGATGCCCACCGCGTCTCGACGTCGGCCGCGATCACGACCACGACTACGACCACGACCGCGATGACGAGGAGGCGGAGGCGCGCATGGCGGACTCGTCGACGCTGTCCCCCAGCTCCGTCACCTCGCCGCCGTACTGGGTCAACGCGGGCGCGCAAACCCACCAGCGCAGCGCGTCGAGCCTCTCGGCCGACTCGGTCCTCCCCGCCGGCGCCATCACGCTGCGCGACAACGACACGGCCGAGCACGACGACCGCAACGCCGCCTGCTGGGCCAAGAGCGTCGAGATCGTCGACTACACGACCGTCAACGGCGGCGCGACCAGCTTCGGCGCCTTTGTCGTGTGGACCGTGAGGGTCGAGACCTTGAGTGTGGGTTATGCGCGCGCCACCTCCCCTGGCTTGCTTCTCGCTCGCCCTGCTTCCGCGCTTCCTGTGCTTGGGGCTGACCGGGCGACGCCGTTGGTTTCGTCTCACCAGGGCAGCTACATGAACATCCGCAAGCGCTACTCCGAGTTCGACGAGCTGCGCCGGCAGCTGATCCAGTCGTTCCCCGACT
The DNA here is from genome assembly GCA_003945565.1 of Tolypocladium inflatum. Classification (NCBI taxonomy): domain Eukaryota; kingdom Fungi; phylum Ascomycota; class Sordariomycetes; order Hypocreales; family Ophiocordycipitaceae; genus Tolypocladium; species Tolypocladium inflatum. The sequence continues at coordinate 649,424 of QEPE01000013.1, forward strand.
TCGAGGCCGCCGTGCCCCCGCTGCCGCCCAAGAGCGTGATATCCAAGTTCCGGCCCAGGTTCCTCGACAAGCGGCGGGCGGGCCTGCAGTACTTTCTCAAGTGCGTGACGCGCGCCGTCCAGCTCCCGGCTCAGACCCCCTTTGCTGACCTCGCTTGACGCCAGTTGCATAATGCTGAACCCCGAGTTTTCGGGGTCGCCGGTGCTCAAGGAGTTTCTGTTCAGGTGACGCCGGCATGCGTTGTCTCTCCTCTTCTTCTAATACTTCGCTTCTTGTTGCATATATTGGGTCCCACTGCGCCGTCTGAATAAGGGAGCGGGCATGCATGCTTCGGCGGTGGCTTTTGTTTCATGCATCGGTCTTCTCGAATCTCGACACCTAGGTAGGTAGGTAGTTACAAGGAGTAAATCTGCCTCGCTCGGCAAAAAAGGAGGCGGGTGCAACATGATCGTCACAATTATGCCTTGATCCGGATATTGTACGCCATCGCGGTGGCTTGGCCGCGGTGATGGGTAGGTTCCGGGCCCGGCTCCCGCGGCGGTTGGCGGGATCTTCAAGCTTATTAGTTAGGCCTATGTGCTCCGCCTCGCAGGCGGCCTCATCGCGCCGCACGCTCCGCGCAGCCGAGTCAAAGTCCGCCCTGGCGCCGTGCTTTATTGGCTGCTTCCCTTTCTCCATCTTACGAGTATCTCGACCCAACACTGTACTCGTACTCGTACATGGCCGTAGCCGCCGTTGCTGTGCCACGAAACGCAAAGGCCCGAGCCCGGCTGCGCGATGACGGCCGGCTGTTCATGCTGTGATCGCCCGTTGTTCCATGTCTTTGCGTCACTCGCTCCCGCCACGATCCGGTGCATTGGGCCACGCTCAGCCCTGTCAACGAACCTAAAGATGGGGTCATGGCCGCGGCTGCCCTTCCCATCCGCCCCGACTCTCTCCTTTGAGGCATCGTCAAGAGCCCAATGCCATTATCCTTCATGTATGCCGGCACGCCAGCGACTAGACTCTTAATTACGGCGCCTCTCACGCTCAACACGGACCACGGACTGCGGACTAGGTATATTACATGTCATCGTAATTGCGCAGGAACCGGGCACCCGTCACGCCCAAAGCCCGCCGAACCCTGCCGGGTCGGGCCCCGATCATTGGCCTCGCATCATCTCGGCCTGAAATAAAGCGCAGGATAAGGTGGCAAGCCAACGCAGCGGAAGAGCGCAAGGACCCCCCGCCGCCAGCGAAGAACTACTGCAAGCCCACCCCCACCGGCCGTCCCAGGATACGGCATATAAAAGGCGAGGGGACGCCCGGAACCGTTAGACCATGTCGGCCGGCAGCTCGACCCCGACCGACACCGTCCCCAAGACAAAGGAATACATGGATTCCCTCGTGCCGCCGGACAAGGACGGCTTCGAGCGCATCGCGCAAGCGCAGGCCGAGAAGGAGGGCGCGGCGCGGCGCCGGGCCAAGGAGCAGATGCGCAAGTCGCTGTCCTCGGCGAGCAGCCAAGACGAGCGCGCCGACGCCGCGCGCGTCATCCAGAAGACCTTCAGGGGGTACCGCGCGCGCCGGGAGATGCAGGGCTTCAGTCTGGACGCCACCACGCGATGGGTCACGGCCATACGGGAGGCGCAGTTCCGCCAGTCGACCAAGCCCCGGGTCCGCGTCGGCGCGGACGAGGCCGCCGCCGGGGTCCTGGCCCTCGACGACCCCGTGGACAGGCGGCCGTCGAGCGCGCGCATGAACTGGAAGAAGGCCAGCCTGGTGGCGCGCCGCGCGGGACACGACGACGCCTCGTCGGACTCGTCGTCCGGGTCTGACCTCGAGGACCTGTCGCCCGAGGCCCGCGCCGAGGCACGGCGCAAGCGGGACAAGGCCAACACGGAGCGGCGGCAGGCCGCGCGCATGATGGGCCTGCAGTACTTCCTCGAGATGGTCGACTCCAAGCACCGCTACGGCAGCAACCTGCGCATGTACCACGAGGAGTGGAAGAAGTCGGACACGACCGAGAACTTCTTCTACTGGCTCGACTACGGCCAGGGCCGCAACATGGAGCTGGACACGTGCCCGCGGGATCGGCTGGAGCGCGAGCAGGTGCGCTACCTGTCGCGCGAGGAGCGGCAGTACTACCTGGCGCGGGTCGACGCCGAGGGACGCCTCTGCTGGGCGCGGACGGGCGCGCGCATCGACACGACGGAGCAGTACAAGGACAGCATCCACGGCATCGTGCCCGTCGACGACCCGACGCCGGCCTTCAACCCGGCCCTGCACCCGCCGCCGGCCGACCACGACGACGGCGCCAGCGACACCAGCTCCGAGTCGTCGGCCGAGTCGCGGCGCGAGGCGGACCGCGCGGCCAAGTACAAGGACGCCGACCCGGACTTCGACGAGGCGCACGGCCTCAAGCGCGTGACGCACATATCGGCGTCGACCATCTTCAACAAGCTGCTGCGCAAGTCGGTGCGCAAGAACACGTGGATCTTCGTCGCCGACACGAGCTTCCGCCTCTACGTCGGCATCAAGGACTCGGGCGCCTTCCAGCACTCATCCTTTCTGCAGGGCAGCCGCATCTCGGCCGCGGGGCTCATCAAGATCAAGAACGGGCGGCTGTCGTCGCTGTCGCCCCTGAGCGGGCACTACCGCCCGCCGGCGTCCAACTTCCGCGCCTTCGTGCGCAGCCTCAAGGACACGGGCGTGGACATGAGCCGCGTGTCCATCTCCAAGTCGTACACGGTGCTCGTCGGGCTGGAGACGTACGTCAAGACGCGCCGCAAGGGCAAGGACCTGCTGGGCAGGCTGGTGCGGCGGCGGGACAAGATCGTGGCGCCCGACGAGGTGCGGCGGCGCGACGAGGAGGACCGGGACAAGAGCGAGAGCGCGGAGAAGGAGAGGCGCGTCCTGGAGAGCGAGCGGCGGGAGGGCCAGGCGGCGAGGGCGGCGCTGAGCACGGGGGACAAGGTGGTTGAGAAGCTCAAGTCGATGCCGACGCACGTCAAGAGCATCAAGAGCAACGGCGACGGGGGCAACACGGGCGCTGCTTGAGCGGGTTTGCATGGATGTAGCCGATGGTACCTGTTGTTCTCATATACCCCGACATGGTTCTCGCCTCCACTGCCTTGGGCACCTTGTGATTTGTCGGCCCTGACTAGTGATGGGATGGTAAGGTTGATGGACTCATCCCGTAAGGCGATGTATGGTGAACGCAGCAAGCACAGTGGACTGTATCGCTACACAGAAAGTCGCTTACAAAATGTTATTGACAATTGAAAGCAGGTCCTATACCTAAATAGTCCAGGTGCTCTGGGTGTTGTCACGGCCCCAACATGAGCCGGACAGGGCAAGTCAAACGGGCGTTGGTTGTCGTCAGGAGGCGAGGCCTAGGGTAATGGACCAAGGTCTCCGTACCTAGGTAGCTGGCGTAAATGGAAATTCCGAGAAATGCAGCTCCACAACAAAGAATCCGGGCAGACACGCGTGCCGCTCGCCCACTGTAGCGCGCTGGGAGCGCACCGTGGCAAACCCCCTACAGGCTGCCCGCCCGCTATCCCAGGGGCACCTGCGGCAGGCAGGCGCCACAAACGCACTGGATGGCCTCAACGTCTGTCGCACGGAAGCCGCCCGATCAACCCATCCCCAAAACATCGCAAAACGCGTCGCCTGGATTGCGAGAGCGACCTCGAGCGGCAGCGACAAGACCATGCCAGGCCTCGCCACGATTGCCAATGGCCTCCGTCACCCGCTCCACCCGGCGAGCTGAGGGCCTGCATCACCATCACCCCCATCGCGGCCCCCTCTCGCGCCCTGCCCCAGGCGCCGCCGCCGCCGCCGCAGGCCTGTACCATCACGACGGGCGCCAGAAGCGAGGCCTTGAGGCGGCGGACCGCGAGATCGAGGCGTTCAAGTCAAAGAAGACGCGCATCGCCGTCGAGATAATAGCAAAGGCTTCGCCGACGGACGGCGTCAGGGCGAGGCCCCCTCCGATACCGCGCCAGCTGCCTGTGCCAGCGACGAACAGACCACCACCGCCGCTGCCGCAGCCGCAGCAGGCCACGAGACCACAGGACCAGCAGCCAGCCGCCGAGGCCGACCCGAACCTCACAAAACACCAGGCCAAGGTCATCAATGGCATCAAGCATGAGCTGGACCGACTGCAGCCCCAGCCGGCGGACACGAGGGAGCAGGGTCGCAAGCTGCGCTCGCAAGAGGCCACCCGGTTCAAGAGCGAACTGTCTGCATATTTTCCCGACTACGACGAGGTCATTGGCAACGATCCCAAGGAGCAGCGTGCGTGCCACAACCGGCCTGATCCCCTCCTCCTGCAGCGCCCTCCTGACTGAAATTTTTAGACTTGCTAAATCTCGACACGCCAATTGTTGTCGTCGACTCGAACCCCCGGCGCGTTGCGCCCGAGTCGCACCGTGGAGCGCCGAAACCCCACCAACCAGACCCAGTCGTCGACTTCCCCGTGCGAGGATACGGCGATTCGCTCTTCGCCGAAGTGTTTGATGCGCAGCGAATCGACTTTCGATTTCTAGAAACCCAGCAGAATAATAAGAACCTCCAAGACCCACTGCCAGACGGCCTGTTTGAGCCCATTCACAAGCGGGCCGAGCGACTCGAGCGATCGATTCGAAACTCCGAAAAGGGTCGTGCCCAGCATGAGAAGGACCAGATCATCCGCCTGCTGGAGGGCCTGCAGGGCCACGATTGGCTGAGGGTCATGGGCGTCAGTGGCATTACAGAAACCAAGAAGAAGACCTTTGAGCCCGCCCGGGCCTACTTTATCAAGGGCTGCCAGGCGATACTGGAAAAGTTCCGGAACTGGAGCCTGGAGGAGAAACGGCGGAAGCAAGAGAAAGAACGGGCACTCGCAGAACAGGCCGCCGGGGAACAGGTTGAAGACGACCAAGACGAGGAACTTGACGACGGTGAAGAAGGGCACGAGGCGGACGAGGCCGGACAAGACTCGGGGGAGGACCCTCGGGAGTCCTCGGAGGACGTCTCGACATCCCAAGACGACACGAGCGAGGCCTCGTCGCCGGCCAAGCAGCTGCGCCAGGAGGCCATGGCCAGATCCCGAATGGCCGCGGCGAGCTCGAAACGGCCGCGACCACCCGCACGGGCGACGCCTCCGCAGCCGCCAGGACCCCCGAGGGAGTTCAGGTCGTTCTTCAGCAAAAGGTACGAACGCGAGAGCGCACTCAACCGCAACCGCCGGACGGGGAGAAAGGTGCTGGCATGGGGCCATCCGCTGCCCGAGCTCGCGGAGACTGACTTCATCCTGCCGGAGGAATATCGGGATGACGATACCCTGAAGTCTCGCGCGAGGAAGAAGCGGAGGGACAAACGGGGCGTCAGGCCCTGATGTAATATGTACCAATGGATGGGAGAGTTCGGTCGGTCGTCTCCTGTATGTAAGGGAAGAAACGGATAAAGGGCATTTCGGTTGCGTTGGCACGGCGTTGGGGAAGGGCTCCGTCCAGGGGCAGGACGGCGGACATGTGTATGTATAGCTTGAGGGTTTACTGCCAAGACCTTGCTTTGAGGCAGCGGCTCGGAACATACACAATACAATGGCTGAAGCGAATTCATCTTGGGAACTCTACCTTCTGCCCTGGCGGATGCTGCTACGATTCGGAATTATGTGCATCCGGCAACAAGCAACGTCCACGCATGCGTGCAGCGAGCATTGGTGTTGAATGTTACCGCGTTGCTAATGCGTACCACCTGGAGTAATAGTGGTTGCGCACCTCGGAGGCTGTTGTGAACTTGGCTGCTGCTGTGACTCAGGAATCAAGCAACATCCTACCAATCAGCGCGACGGTTCGAGACCCAGGCCCCATGTAGCTGGTGGCAGCGGGGCTCGAGCTGGCGCCCCAGCGGCCCGAACTCGCTCTACCGTCTCCTGCAATTGATAACGTCCACCACCTATAAGAAGTGCCGCACGAGACCGCTTCTCTTCCGCCCAACAAGTTCTGCCGTCTACTCAACTTTCTGCCTACACGTCCAATCGCAATCACAATGTCCAAGGGCCGCGTCTGTCTCGCCTACTCGGGAGGTACGTGCTATGGATGCCTTGGTTGCGCTTATTGTTTCAATTGCTCGCCCATGTTCCCGCTCGCTTGTTGCGCTGCGCTTCCGCTCGATCCTGAAATTGCGCTGCTTGCTCGTCGGCTGCCTGGCCGCCGCGCCCTCGACCGTGTGCGATATGCTGACACCCAATTGAACAGGTCTCGACACCTCGACCATCCTGAAATGGCTCATCCTCGAGGGCTACACCGTCGTGGTGCGTGCTGCCCCTCCTACTGCCCCTCACCTCACCGCCCGCCATGCAGACGTGCTGACGCCCGCGACAGTGCTTCCTGGCCGACGTCGGCCAGGAGGAGGACTTCGCCGAGGTCGAGAAGAAGGCGCTGGCGCTCGGCGCCGAGAGGATGGTGATTGAGAACCTCCAGAAGGAGTTTGTCGACCAAATCGTCTTCCGCGCCATCCAGTGCAACGCCATCTACGAGGACCGCTACCTGCTCGGCACCTCGCTGGCCCGCCCCATCATCGCCCGCGCCCAGGTCCGCGTTGCCCAGGAGCACAACTGCGACATCCTGTCCCACGGCTGCACCGGCAAGGGCAACGACCAGGTCCGCTTCGAGCTGGCCTTCAAGGCCCTCGCCCCGGCCATCAACATCATCGCGCCCTGGCGCGAGCCCAAGTTCATCCAGCGCTTCCAGGGCCGCAACGACCTGCTTAAGTTCGCCGCCGAGAACAACATCCCCGTCTCCTCCACCCCCAAGGCCCCGTGGTCCATGGACGACAACCTGGTGCACTGCTCGTACGAGGCCGGCATTCTCGAGGACCCCGACCACACCCCGCCCAAGGAGCTGTGGACCCGCACCGTCGACCCCCTCGATGCCCCCGATAAGCCCTACCACTTCACCGTCCACTTCGACAAGGGCATCCCCGTCAAGGTCGTCACCGAGGACAAGAAGGAGGTTACCGAGTCGGTCGAGCTGTTCAAGCTGCTCAACAAGATTGGCCACGACAACGGCGTCGGCCGCATCGACATTGTCGAGAACCGTTTCAGTAAGTGGGCCGGTGTCGGGCTGTGAGGACGAGTGGACCGGTGACTGATGCTGTTCCTCTGCAGTCGGCCTGAAGAGCCGCGGATGCTACGATACCCCGGGCCTGACCATTGCTCGTCTTGCCCACGTCGACCTCGAGGGGCTGGTCCTCGACTCCAAGGTCCGCGAGCTGCGCGACCAGTTCTGCACGTTGTCCTGGTCTCGCCAGCTGTACAACGGCATGTACTTTACTCCGGTATGTTCTACGCTCTTGACCGCCTTGACTGCTGAGCATTTTTACTAACACGACATTAGGAGCGCGAGTGTTAGTATTCGACAGAATCCTCCGAGATTGGTGACACTGCTAACTCTGGCGATTCAGTCATTGACAACTCGATTGTCTTTTCTCAGCAGAATGTCAACGGCCAGGTATGAAAATCGTCTCAGCCCAGCGAGTTTCTGTGTATCAGCGCTAACAACGTCTTCTTAACAGGTCCGTATGATGGTCTACAAGGGCAACGCGTATGTCCTGGGCCGTAGCAGCGAGTCCAGCAACCTGTACAGCATGGAGGATGGTAAGTTTTTCTGGAACGTGAGAGTACTATTCAAGGCCTGTAGCTGACCTGGGTGCTGTAGCTTCCATGGACTCCCTCGAGACGTTCTCCGTAAGTCACAAACTCGGACATCAATCCACCTCGCCAATGGCCTGGGGCCAAATGCTGTACGCCTTGCTAATCAGCCTCGCAGCCGATGGATACGACTGGCTTCATCGCCATCGAAGCTGTACGTATCCAATGCCTTCACCCCGCCCATGGAGATGCTAACACGCCGCTCTAGATCCGCCTCAAGAAGTACGGCGCGGCCAAGATCGCCCAGGGCACGCCTCTCACCGAGGCGTAAAGCGACGCAGGTGTGTGATTGCTTTTGTAATGAAGGGACGACAGGGACAGGGAAATGTCTTCGGCGTCAGGGCAACCAGGGCTCAAGGGTTAAAAAGTTGACATGTCCGAGATGACTACCTAATTAAAGTCGTTGGACTTGGATCCTGCTTTATTAGAGCTACCGTGAAAGCAGCAGCGAAAATGGCTGTAGTGTTTCTGAATGTTCCGCAAACAATACGCTTCTAGCCAGCACAAAAGGTTACATCACGCTCATCACATCCCTTGCAAGATCTTCACACACTGCGTTATGGAACATGTAACCTCTATAGGTACGAGGTCCCAGAAGTCGTGGGACATGGACCGACCTTTCTAAAACCCCTGCTACCGTGTGAAATAAACGGTGGGTTCTGTACGCAGTAGGTTGAGCAAATCACAGGGGGTAATTGAGTGGCTTGCCGGGCCTAGTGACCACCTCGCCAGCACGTGAAGAGTTGTGTCTATTCATCACTAAATACGGAGTACGAAGTTTGGGTCCCTGTGGCTACTTCGTACTCGTCAGATTGAGGCTACCCAATTAGGCGATAAAGCCGAGGCGCGTGACTTCTGAAGAAACAGGCAGTCCAGACTCGCAACAGACAATCGATGACGGGCATGATAATCACATTCGGTTAAGCCTTTGGCGATAACCGACTCCGTACTCGTATCATTGCATTATATCGCAAGCATCTTATCGGCTCGTTGGCGATGGAAGGGCCCGCTTTGCAGCGCTACGAGCCGCCTTTCTAGGTACCAGTTCTCTCTGCTCGTAAACAATGCTCGTATTTAATATGTAGCCTACGAGGTGACACTAGTGGAATTTTGTGCCCCAAGGGCTTCAGCGTGACCTCGTCCCGCGTGCGGCGGCGGCAGCGAATTCCTCTCCTGTAATGCCACTGACCAGGTCACGCTGCCGCTGGAATACTCGTATACATAACCTCTTGCGGCCCCACTTCCGCCCGCTTCGCTTCCCCTTACTGCGATGTCTGGCAGCGAGATGCCCTCGCTGCCGCTGTTCAACGACCGACGAGGCGACGGCAGCATGGTTCCCAACACCAGTAAGTGTCCTGTGCCCCGTGTCCTGCGCCGTGCTCTCCGCGGCTGCGTGGCCTCTGTCTTGAGCCCGGCGCCGGCGCAAGCTGCTTGCGCGCGCTGCGTCGGACAGGAAGCTCTGCGCACAGCACCGGCTAACGCATCGCCGCCATCCGCAGAAACGGCCACCGCAGAGTGCATCTCTGACGAGGCCCTCATCCACCTCAAGTCGTACAAGTACTCGAGCGTCGACAAGTCCCCCGTGTCCAAGTACATCCTCGGTCCCTGGGTACGCTGCCCCCGTGCTGCTGCGACGGCCGAAGCTCCCCCGTCGCGCGAACGTGCACCGGCCGAGCTGGACGAGGCCCAATGTGCTGACCTGCGTCTCTCCAGTGGAATGCCTTTGTCGAGTTTCTGCCGCTATGGATCGCCCCGAACATGGTCACCCTGCTGGGCTTCTTCTTCATCCTGGCCAACGTTGGGCTGCTGGTCATCTACATGCCAGACTTGGTGGGACCGGTGAGTGACGGCAGCTCCAGGACGGAGGCTCGAGCGCCCAGAAGCTGACGCGGGCTATATCCAGGGACCGGCATGGCTGTACTTTAGCTTCGCGTTCGGCCTGTTCATGTACCAGACCATGGACAACGTCGACGGCAAGCAGGCGCGGAGGACGGGCACGTCGAGCGGCCTGGGCGAGCTCTTTGACCACGGCATCGACTCGCTCAACTGCACGCTCGCCAGCCTGCTCGAGACGGCCGCCATGGGCCTGGGGACGTCGCACGCCGGCGTCTTCACCGCGCTCTGCCCCTGCCTCCCCATGTTCTTCTCGACCTGGGAGACGTACCACACGCACACCTTGTACCTGGGCGTCTTCAACGGACCGACCGAGGGCCTGCTCATTGCCTGCGCCATCATGATTGTCTCGGGCATTTACGGACCGGAAATCTGGACGAAGCCGCTTGCCCACGTCCTAGGCGACCACCTTCAGGGCCTGAGCCATTGGCTGGGCGAGACCACCATGAGAGACGTCTGGATCGGCCTGATCGTCTTTTCGCTTCTGGTTGGCCACGTCCCGTTCTGTGTCTACAACGTCGCCTTGGCGCGCCGGAAGAGGAACCTGCCGCTTGCACCGGTATTCTTGGAGTGGACGCCGATGGCCGTCTTCACCGTCGCCATCGGCGCATGGGTCTTCTCGCCATACAGCAACCTGATGCAGGACAACCACCTCGTCCTCTTCTGCGTTACCATGTCGTTTGTCTTTGGCCGCATGACGACCAAGATGATTCTCGCGCACCTGACGCGGCAGCCGTTCCCCTACTGGACCGTTATGCTGACCCCGCTGGTCGGCGGCGCCGTCCTCGGGAACCTGCCGCGTCTTGGCCTCTCCCAGATCAGCGCCTCGGCCGAGCTGAAGTATCTGTGGGCTTACTTTGTCTTTGCGCTGATAGTCTACTCCCGCTGGGCGTACCTGGTTATCACGAGCATCTGCAGGTTTCTGGGCATCAATGCGTTGACCATCCCGAAGGAGAAGCAAATCGCCAACCAGCAAGCCCGGGACGCCATGAAACTGCATTAAAAGCGGACACATGCCACGCGTGCATTGCGACAGTTGCGATAGAAACAGCTTTGATTACATTACGGACGAACAGAGAAGCAGTCGAGCAGCAGCATTAGAGACGCCACCGAGGACGCGGTCGGTACGACGAGAGACCGTGTTTCAACACACGGTTATGAGAGTCGACAGACCTCAGCTTGAAGATTCGCACGCAGACGAGGAGACGAGACGGGATGAAACAGCTGTTAGATCATTGTGCTTATTAGAAGCGGACGTTGGCGGGCCGGAGCGTCATGGAGCATCGGAGGCGTGTCGTTTGTGTCGTCGCTGTTTTCTTTCTCTGTTGCACGCATTTGCATTCTTCTGGCGCCCGGGGTCTGAGCTCGCTCGCTGCGCGCGGCGTGATGGAACGGGGTGGTGCACTGACCATGATGGCATCGCTTGAATACCAAGAATCGAGTTGTTGGTCGTAGAGACATGGCCGAGTCCCTGATGAGTGCTCTCTTTCCGATTAAGTGTTCTCTTGCTCTTGGTAGCCTGCTTGATGTGCCGTCAACCTGAGCCATGTCTCGACAGATGCCTGGAGTAACGTGTACGACTTTGTCTTCTCCTGCAGCCAGTCATGTTCAGCCGTGACAGCGTCGGCGTGACTCACTTACCCGAGAAAGCAATGGAACCAAGCACGTTTGACTTGAAGCTCGCCACGGGTTTCAGCGTCTCAAGTCATTGCTGGCATTGTGGCCTTGAACCGCAGCAAGCACTATCATCAGCGCCATGTCGTCCCTCCTCGAGAAGCTGTCCGAGTCGGACCCTCTGATCCGGTCCATCACGGCCCATGTTGACGCCCACATGTCCGGGTTCGACGCCTCCCACGACATGAACCACATCTATCGTGTCGTCGGCCTCGCGAAACACCTCTACACCCTCGCCCCTGACAAGCCCGCCCTCTGCCACCGGACCGTCATCCTCGCCGCCCTGCTCCACGACGTCGGCGACCGCAAGTACGTCCAGCCGCATGACGACCCGTGGACCATGGTGCGCGGCCTGCTCCTCGCCCACGGCGCCGCGCCCGCGCTCGCAGACGCGGTGCAGGCGATATGCCTCGCCGTGGGGTACACGGCCGAGACGACGACGCGGCCGGAGCTGGTGCAGGAGACGCTGCGAGCGCACCCGGAACTGGCGGTCGTGCAGGACGCGGACCGGATCGATGCGCTGGGCGCGGTGGGCGTGGCGCGCGTGTTTACGTACGGGGGCGCGCGGGATAGGGCGGGGGGGCTGGGGGGCAGCGTTGCGCACTTTGGGGAGAAGCTGCTGAAGCTGGCGGCGATGATGAAGACGGCGGAGGGGAGAAGGCTTGCGGGGGAGAGGACGGAGAGGATGAGGGCGTTTCTGGGGTGGTGGGAGGAGGAGGCTGCGATGGAGAGGGCGTAGGGGGGATGGAGAGGAGTCAGCGAGTGGTCGGCAAGGCTGTTTCAGGAATCATCTTATCGAAAGACGTGAGAGACTCTCGGAAAGACTTTCGAGGTCAGGGTGAGGGAACTAATATCGCGGCGAGGAACTTAGGGGGGGGGTTCGACAGCATCCAGGCATCATGAACCAAGAGCAAATGCGTTTTGTTTCCTGGCATAAAGTCACGAATATCGCCACTTGAGAATTTACAAGGGTAAAAACTTTCGGTGGCCTTTCATTCGAGTTGTCAACGGCACTCGAACATCGCTTTTCCAGTCTCGCAAGTACGAGCCAGCACAGCCCACCGATCCCTCAGGATGCAAGACTGAAACCGACATCAGTCGCGACCAGGATGCGAGCGAATCAAGCTCGCTATCTTGGGGTCCAGGCTGCCGCGAGCGGTCCAGGTCCTCGGGTCGATCATGCCATGCCTGTCCCCCTTCGTGATGACGAGATGCCTGATCAACTTGGCGTATCCGGCATCCGACACCTCGAAATGCTTGTACGCCCACTCCGTGGTCAAGTCCATCCCGTCGACGAGGCATCTGGTGGCGGTGCCGAGGGCGCTCCTCCCGCCGTCCATCTTCTCCAGCTCCCTGTCGCGATGGAACAGGGACCACATGAGGCTCGCGAGGTGCGGCAGGGGGAGGAACGCCGTGTCCTCGTCCGTCAAGCTGTCCAGGTCGAGCCTGGGCGCGGGACAGAGACAGCGCGTGTCCCACTGGCGCTGGGCGAAGAAGCTCTTCAGGCGCGGCCCGGAGTCTGGGTCGATGCCGGCGCGCTCCGCGGGGAGGATGACGACCATGCTCTTCGAGGCCTCGCCCGCCCAGGCGCCGGGCGCGAGGTACGGGAACTCGCACTGGTAGCGCCATCCGCCGTCGAACATGTCCATCTCCTGCGGAAACGCCGGGCTGAAGAGGCCGCTGGCGCACAAAAGGCCAGGGGCATAGGCGAAGGAGTCGTCGCTGACGACAATCTCCATGTTCTGCACAATAGTTAGCCGCTTCGAAACGACGGTGACAAGGGAAGAGGTGGAAAGAAAGAAACAGCAAGAAGACAACAGCAACATACCGGGAACTTGTCGTCCTCGTAGTCAAACGCCAGCGCGTTGTAGTACGCAAAGGCTGCCTCGCCGGTGACAACCATGGAGATGTTGTGGAACTTGAGGATCCCGACGGCGACCCGCAGGGGGCTCCAGTCGATGAAGCGGGCCATTCTGGCGGCGTGGGCGAGAGGCCTTGGGGGGGGTTTGGGCGAGGTTGTGGAGGGTAAACGGAAGAGACAAAGGGCGGCTGGGCCAGTCTCGCGGAAGATATAGGACTGGGGACTGCTGCAGTGACTGGCGGAGTGATCTGGCAGCTGGCGGCTGTGAATCAGTCACCGCTCGTTGACGCTGCGCGCCTCAGGCACGCTGCGGTTGCGGTTGCAGGCTGCGCTGCCACATGATGGTAGGAAACAGGTTTGTTGAACGGTTGGACGTGCTGTTCAGGGGTTGTGCTGAAGTGATGGCCGCGACCCGAGCCTGTGAATCACTGTCAAAGACTACGCGCAACCCGTCCAGTGTGCAGAGGCTCCGATCCTGTATTCTCAACCTGGTTTCCTTTGTTCCTTGCCGTTCCTTTCTATTCATTCGAGATGTGCCGAAACTATATGAACACGAAGGCGAGCGCATCATGAGCTGAAGTCGCGCTGCTGTGGAAATGTGAGAGCCAGTTCTACGTCTACTCAAGTAAAACAAGTAGCATGTTTGGTACCCTCCGGAGCGAGACCTTTAGTTGGGTATCTCGCCGTACCTTTGAAGTCTTGCAAGGCGTAAATTGAGAGCTTTTCGCACACTTCAAGAGACTCGCGGACGAAACGTAACGAGGCTTTGGAGCGTACATCGAGCCTATAGGAATTATGTGAGGTCAAAGTAGTAGCGGTTTGTTGCCCCGCCCTGTCTTGGCGAACTGCTGGAGAGTAGAGACTGGCTATGCGTGGTATCAATAAACTCGGGCTTTGAAGTGTAGTGATGCTGCCGTGTCCATCTGCACCAAAACATGACAAGTCAAACAATAGCTTCCGTCGGTGTCATGTATAGGGCGGTGGGTAAGATAGAACCTCTTGTGAGTTATATTGTGTGACACAAGAAGCTTCATGAGGACAGCAATGCCCCTAGTACCGTATATTCATCTTCTCTTGTCCCAGCAATTGTTCTGTATATAGCTGTCATTGGCCGGACAGGCGTCTACGCGGAGGGCGCCCGTCGCAGCACGTCCGCCTACATCTAGGCGTATGCGATCAAAACAATGCGCAATTGTACTTCGTACCAAACTGCCCACATGTACTTCCGGCTCCATACGTCACCAACACGGCGTGGCTGTCCCATCACCTCGCTCGAGTCCTGCGCTGGCCCAGGGCTGACGGGGTTGGTCAGCAAGTCTGACGCCGTAGAGCGCGTTCACTAATCGCAAAACTCAACACCCAATGGGGGTTTGACCAAAACATAGCTGACAAAACACACCTCTCTCAGGATAGGAAATTTCCCTGTGGAATCAAGCGGCCCCTCGGCGCGGCGGAAGCGTCGGGCCCGCATTGATTCCTCAATCTCTTGTTTGAGCTGCGCTGCTCTGCCCATGACGCCATCGCTGGATGCGGTGGCTTCGGTGCACAACCTCTCTTGGAAGCTTCACGATGGACGGTCGCGTACTGAGGTACATTACTAAGAAGCCGAGCAGAGGGTGCTTGCAAATGCGGCACACCATCGGGAGCGCTGGAGGCTGTCGACTGCCATGTTGCTATAAGAAGGGACGGGCGCCCGAGTAGGAATGTTCACCATCACTCTCATACCAGCTCAGCCTTCTTCTCGCACTGCCATACACAGACCCAGACAGACCCTTTGAGCAACTGCCTCCATCGCACCGCGTCAACAACACTCGGAACCTCATCACCAAGCCAAACGACACCATGGGCGACCTCGTTCTCATCACCGGCGCCACCGGCCACGTCGGCTTCCACGTCCTGCTCCACGCCCTCGACGCCGGCTACACCGTCCGCGCCGCCGTCCGCAGCCAGGACAAGGCCGACTCGCTCCTCGCCGTCCCGGCGCTCCAGCAGCGCAAGGTCGGCGCGCGGCTGTCCTTCGCCGTCGTGCCGGACCTCACCAAGCCGGGCGCCTACGACGCCGCCGTCCAGGGCGTCCGGTACATCATCCACCTCGCGTCGCCGATCCCGACCGACGGCCTGACGCCGGACCAGTTCGAGACGGAGCTGCTCGAGCCGGCCGTCCAGGGAACCCTGGGGATCCTCGTCTCGGCCCAGGAGGCGCCGACGGTGCGCCGCGTCGTCATCACCTCGTCGACCGCGGCCATCGTGCCCAGCGCCGCCATAGAGGTCGCCGACGACACCGTCTTCACGGCCGAGTCGCGCACCCCGACGCCCCCCGTCTCGTCCCTCACGAACCCCTTCCAGGCCTACGCCGCGTCCAAGGTCAAGGCCCTGAACGAGACCGAGGCCTGGGTCCGCCGCGAGGCCCCCGCCTTCGACGTCGTCAACGTCCACCCGAGCTACGTCATGGGCCGCGAGGAGGTGCATCCCACGGCCGCCAAGCTGACGTCCTACGGCACCAACCGCGTCGTCCTCGGCGTCGCCCTCGGCGTCAAGTCCACCGCGGCGCTCTCCGGGATGACGGTCCACGTCGACGACGTGGCGCGCGTGCACGTCGGGGCGCTGGACGCCAAGGTGCCCGGCAACACGAGCTACCTGGTCACGTCCAACAACCCCGCCGGCTCGCTCAACGGCACCGTCTACCAGGATGCTGCCAAGTTCGTGGCCAAGCACTTCCCCAAGCAGGTTGCGAGCGGCGTTCTGCCGAATGACGGCACGCAGCCGAGCGTTCCGATCAAGGTCGATGCCAGCAAGACGGAGCGCACGTTTGGATTCACGCACATCCCCTTCGAGGAGCAGGTCAAGGCCGTCGTTGGTCAGTATCTCGAGTTGGTTGGCTGAGCAGGGGCGCGCAAGCAGATAGTAGTCTTATTTGAACTCCGAGCATGACATCTTGACCCGTAATTAGCTCTCCCTCTAATACATGAATATTATATCCTCGTATCTGCTCTATATTGCAGTGACAAATTCCCATTTCCCATTTTTGCTTACCCATGCGCTTGTGAACACCGCGGCGACGTAACCGCAAAGAGACGGAATTCCCGTGACGTTTTCCCGGGCTCATGAATTCGCGGCGTCCTTGTCGCTGCGCGCGCTGGCGCTCATCGGCGTCGACGTAGGGAGCGATGGCCCCGACGGCGGCGACTTCTTGTTCTTGGCTAGCGTGTACAGAAGACCGCTGACGAAGCCGAGGAAGATGGCGGTGACGCTTCCAAAGGTGACGGGGTCCGAGAAGAAGATGAGGCCGGCAATGGCCATGGGCAGCTTGTTCAGCGCGCCCGCCATGGCGTACGTGGTCGAGGACGTGGCGCGGATGCACCAGGCCGTGCAGTACGAGATGAAGATGGCGGCCAGGCCCGAGTAGACCATCCCGATCATCAGGCTCTGTCGCGACGCGGGGGGGAAGTTTCTTTGCAGGTTGGGGCTGGACCAGTCCTCGAAGAGTAGGGAAGAGATGAGGAGGACGGGAATGGTGAGCAGGTTGTTGTAGAACATGACTGCCTCAGGTCAGCGAAAGTCACAGACGGCGCGGGTGCCGGAGCACTAACCATCCCAGTTCTTGAAGTTGGTGAGCTTGATTGCCTTGCGCATGCTCAGGACGTACAAGGCGGCGCAGAAGACGTTGAGGGCCATCCAAGCATAGCCCGCGTTGAGCGTGGAAATGGCCGCCGAGGCTTGGTGCAGGCTGTCTGCAGCAACGGCCTTGGCGTGCTGAAAGTCCGACCACGCGGCGACGATGGAGCTGAACACCATCAACCCAAAGGACACGAGGCTCAGCGGGCTGACGCTGCCGCCGAACCAAAGCACCTCGCCGTACGCGATGACGATGATGGTCAGGTTCTTGAAGATGGTATACACCGGGACGGACAGGAACTGCAGGGCCTTGTTGCCGGTGAAGATCATGCCGACGAGGAGCAGAGAGATGGGGAACCCTGGTCGCGTCAGCGAGTGCCCGACGGCGCGGCGGAACGGTGGTGGGTGAGCGTACACTTTTGCGCCCTCTTGGCATCAAACGAGTCCAGCTCCTTGATCATGCCTAATTGCTTGCAGGCCAGGATTGTGACGGTACCGACGATGGACTGTCACTCGTTAGGCGAGCAAGGGCAGCAGGCGCGCGGATGACATACCTGGATCGCCAGGTACAACAGATGCAGGTTCCATGAGTTGCCCGAGACGACGTACTTGTTGACGAGGGTCATGCTGATCGAGGACAGGCAGTAGGCGACGACGGAGGCGCCGCCGCTGCCCTCGATGCTCGAGACCAAGGACGCGACCGTCTCGGGGACGGCGACGCTGGCGCGGCGCGAGGAGCTCTTGGGCATGAAGCGCCCCTTGTCGCCGTTGAGGCCGAGGTCGGGCAGGCGCACCACGAAGTCGTCGCTGCGCTTGTCTGCCATGGCTGCGGGTGTGCGGCGGATCGCAGTCGAGTGGAGGGCGAGGGCGAGGGCGAGGGCGAGACTGAGGTCGGGATTGGGTTAAGGAGCACGTTGCGAGCACCGTATTCGCGAAAGAAAATGGAGTTGGCGCTGGCAGGCAGGGAACGGAAGCGGCACAGCCACATTCAGGGGAGGTGCCCCGGGCCAGCCAACCAGCGTGCGTCATTTGCAAAGTGTGGCGCCTCCAGTTCTTTTTTCATCCGCCAACCTGTTGGCTTGACTTTTCACGTCGCCACATCTCGGTTCCCTTTTGGTTGGCTGTGCCTTGACACTGGAATTAGCAAGGTGGCAGGCTCGTAGGCCTATTAGGTGGCCGCTATCGTAGATGGTGCGTGCCTCCCACCGCTGCTGTAGCCCCAGTCGATGGCGGCCTCGGCGTTGAATTGCGACACGACGGTCATCTCCGTCACGGTGTGCGAGGAACACAATGTCCACCTATACCTGAGCGCGAGTGCGCCGGCCGCAGAGACGATGGCTGTCAAGCTTGCCATCTAACGACGGCGACTCTCAAGGGTAATCCGCGAGGGCATCGACCAGGCAACGAGGACCATCTCGGGAATCTGGAGAGCAGCCACCGCCTGTAGAAGAATGCGGCAACTCTGGAACGCCATGTCTCAAATGACGGGTATTGATAGATTACACTCTTGTCACTGTACTCGTACGAAGTACCTGCGTGCCCTGCCAAGCCTGCCACCTCTCGCACGGCCGTTGATTAGACCAGCCTGTGTATCCCGTGTAGCCCTTATAGCCCGTATAACCGGCCCGTATAGTTATCGTTACTTCGATCTGTAATATAATTCGCTCGGCTCGAGGCGTAGCCGGCACGGCAACCTTATCGTTAGAGTCTGGCGTGCGGCTTGCGGCTCGTATATATTAGTATCGTTATTGTCTTCTACTAGTTGCTTTAGCGCTTCCTTAATGTCTGGCGTTATGCGGTTGAAATCTTGGGGCGAAATAGCATTAGATTCCTAATTTCTTCATCATTAATATATGCCCCTTTTCCCGTATACTCGTAAGTGAAATTATTTCCTATAAGAATTCGACCTAAGCAAAACTGGCAGGATCGCACAGTATGGATGAAGAGGATCTCGATGCAGGGTATCAAATATATATATAAACCCATGTTGGCCGTTGGCTCTTTTAAGAGCACACACCCACTTACCAGCCCCCCATGCCCTTCGCCTTCATTATCATCCCTAGAACCCCTTTGAACAAGCCCTCTACCGGCCCCGGATTGCCCATATACCCCTTCCCGGGGTTCCCTTCTGCATCTCTCCAAATCCCATCCTCGGCTACTCTCCCAAACGCCTTTGTGTTCTGATTTCTCTCAATGCCCTCCCTCCACTTCTCGCAGATCTCTTGGCTATCGACCATGATGTTGACTTCCTGACTGTGAAACCAAGACTGAGTGTCTTGGTTGCCGCTGCCTTGGATCCCGACTACATTGTCCACGATGAGGAGTTTGATGTGACAAGAGCGGGAGTGGAAGTTGTGATGAATGGGATGGTCTTGGTCTTTGCCGACGTAGTTGTATATGTGTAGGAGTTGGTGTTCGGGCCCATTCTTTGGGAGGGAGGCGATGAGGGCTTGCGCTGCTTGGTCGTTGGTGCCGCCTTGTCCTGGGATCATCTCGCCCGGGTCGTTGTAGCCGAAGCAGACGTAGTATGTCACTTCAACGCCGCGTTTTAGCGCGGCTGCAAGAGCGGGAACGAGGGGTGCGGCGTTGAGGTCTGGTGTTTGGATGAATATGTGGTTTTTGGCGTTGCGGATTAGAGAGAGCCAAGCCTCGTTCTGCGGGACGTTGACATTTTTCGAGTTGATGGGTCCATATGGGGGGCGTGATACGAGAGCAATAGGGACAGGGTTTGTAGTCGCGGTAGAGATATACGGCGTCATTTCCTCCCCGTCAGGGATCTCGGGGCCCGTGGGACTGATGGGCTTGTGGACCGCGAGGTTGAGTTGGCGGTTTGTGGCTTGCAGGCGGGTTTCGTCGGGCTTGATGGAGTAGCAAGACTGCATCCGTATGGTTTCTCCAGCGACGTCGCTGTCGTAGTGAGGATCATCTGGCGTGTGCTCTAGGAGTCCCTCTTGTGCGTCTCCTTCCGCCGCAATTTCTTCTTGATCCCGTCCTGGACCTCGGTCAACGTAATGAGGCTCTTGGTCGTGAGTTGGCAGACCACCTTCAGTTGCCGGAGCATCGCGTGAAGGAAGAGGCGGCTTGAGGTTATTGTTCCAGGTGATCAGAGCCGTGTCGTAGATGCTGTCAACAATGGGCCCTTCCACATGTGTCATCATCTCCATGTTATCATTGTCCTCCATATTGTTGCTCATGACGGCGGCAATCTTGCGATCAACAACACAAAACTTGGCGTGCAGGGTCCCCAATACCAATTTGTGCAGACTGATGACCTGGAAATCCAGGTTGGGGATCTCTTCGGGTGAGGGTAGTTGGATTGACTTGGATGTATACGTTGCTGGTTTGACAACTTGATGGGAGTCCATCGCATTTGCGGCCGCGGCTTTGTCGTACATCACCTTGACCACGACCCGTTGACCCCTCTGGCCAGCTCGTCTTGAAAGCTCGATCAACGCATTCTTGACGAGGCGTTGGGCCGCGGAGGGCGCCCACGAACACGTGATGAAGAAGACCTCTCTCTCGGCGCGCACGATGAGATTGGAGCAGTGCCGAATGACATCTGCCAAGGGCGCAATTACTGTAAGCGGCACCGTCCCGTGAGATCCCATCAACGGCGGAGACACTATCCCGGACATTGGATCCGCGTCCAAGCAACTCAGGGAGTCGGCGAAGGCTTGCAGGAAGAGAGGGCTTGGATTCGTTGGGCCCCAACGGCCGCATTTGAAGGCCGCCTCCAACGTCTCTGGGGATGGGGCTGGTCGATTTCCATCGGGATTGCGGTGGAGGTCTTTTGTATGGTGTCCGTAGAGCCGCTTGACGATGTCGCCAGGCGCATCTGTTGGGTTGTCTGCCAAGACTGAGCTGACAGTCTCTGTTTCTTGACAGAGCTTGAAAACGTGTTCAGAAACCATCTTGGCGGTGGATTTGAGGTTGGTGTTTGTAATTGGCATTCATAGTAATATGCATGTTAATATTTAGAGAGGTTTGCTATTCTTTAAGTAATGCATCCCAGGTTCAACAGCGAGGTGGGTGGCTTTGACAACGTCATGGCTGGAGAAATCAAGGCAAGCAGCCAATACACGCCTTCTTTGCTCCACTTCCACACTACCGTGTGCCGGATTGCCGATGCAATGTCTACATGTATACTCTAACCACGAAGCCGGAAAGCTTACCGCGAGGATGCCTCAAAGTACTTTCCGCAGATACATGTTGGCTGACACGCTTCCCTGCACTTTCGCTTGACGTTGACGATAACAGGTCGGAATGAGCGATCCGCGCTTGGATGAGCACGGCTGTTGATGTCATGTTGGCTGGGCCTGTGCCGCCTCTGCCGGCGCCACGCACACCTCAGCCTGCAGTTCAGTACATATGAGAATTAAAACCTCGGCTCGGGCCTCCAAATTGGCTCATATACGCCAGTGCATAAACTTGCGGGATGTTTCTTCAATTGGTAAATATATTGAAAGAGGTAAAGACAGTCACCCGCCAATGTCGGCCGAGCTTAAACTCCCGTAGAGAACTCCATACAACGACAAGGGCTAACTTTCTTCCTTCACGGACATTTTCTGGGTTGTATCAAAGGCATGCCTCCCTCGTTCCTCCAAGCTTCTTACGCCGAGTTCCCCATCTTGAGGACGTAGTCCAGAGCACTGAAACGACGTTTCCCAATCAGTGTATCGTCGTAAGCAACTTGGATGAACGCTCTGAACACATTGGCCATGACCTCTTCCGAAGCATCGGTGACCGATCAGGTGTCGACATTCTGTAGTCGCTCTATTAGAACCTGTCTAGTAGCCACCACGAAGGCACTTCGGACGAAGCACAGTTGCGTTTCATGAACCATCGAGGTCCCGGCATCGTAAACGCCACGGTGTACCCTCTTGCGGGTGCATCAGCGCTCCCTCACGCATTCGAGACTCCCAACCAGGACGGTTCGCTGAGAAAAACAGGGTCATGTTCTATTGGTCAATGACTAATTGACAAAGGAACACGTCGCTTCCTTGCAAAGAGAAGTCCGTGCAGGCGACCAGCCTCGAATGCGTAGGGCGTGTTGATTCACCCGCAAGAGGGTGCTTCGTAGCGTTTACGAAAAGGACCTACAGAAGTCAATGTAAATAGATTGCAGGAGATCTGCCCAATATAAAAATTCAAGGTTGGAAGGGGCTAAACATTACCGCTGCGAGGAGGATGTGGGCAAGGCCTAGGTGATCCATCACGCCCACAAGGGCATCATAGCCACCGTCTAGGTGCACAGCACCAAGGATGGCCTCAACAGTCGTCGCCATCATTCTCATTGAAACGGCTGAAGTGCCGCCGTTGGTGTTGACGCAGGCATCGAGGCCATATCTCTTGCCTACTCGGTCCAGGTTGCTGTTGCTCAGAACGTCGAGACGAATGGCGTCCCAATCGCCTATACCAGCTCCAGGTTAGCGGCATACGGTAATGTCTTTTACCCAGTGGTTACTCACGAGGTTCAAGACCTGCATCCAACCAGAGGCAACATAGACGATGGGCTGCTATATTGTCGCCATAGATTGCCAGACGGTCATTCTTCGCCATCGTACGCACGGAGCCCCCAATGAGGTAGCAGGCCCTGGAGTCTGCCGCTGCATTCAGTGCTCGTGCACAAAGCAGCTCGTTTGCGAAGGTGTAGTCAATTGCCTGCTGGCATTGCGAAACCTTGTTTGCGAACCGAGTATAGGAGTCCATGTCGGGCGTAGCGTTCAATGTTGCCTTTCTGTCGTGATGCCGGGCCTCGGATGCAAGAGAGTGCGGCTGTCGAATATTTATGTCGTTTTTCTTCAAGCTGGTTTGCAGTGTCTCAGAATACCGCACAGCCCAACCCCCCAGTTGTGAAGGGGCTGAAGGGTCATACCAGGGGAAGCAAGGGAATTGCTGCAGGAGGCTGGTCTACGGAGTACGGATGGGAATCGCAAAGCACTGTTAGGGCACGACACTCGGAGATTTCGCACTGAAACCCAACTACTCTCATATCGAACTCTTTCTCCCAACCACCCATCTGATAAACCCGTCGTGCCAGCAGCCGTGTGAGACGCGTTAGAATAGCCGGTGGGAGGATCCACTACATCGGGTACGGAACCGAAGCGGAAGAGAGGCCGGGGCCGAGTTGTGGGTCAACGCGTTCAGCAACAAGGTGCTTCGCAGATCGCAACGGGAGACCCCGCCACCAAGTCTGTCCCGGGTCCCATCTCGTCACCGTCTACACGGGATACACAGGCTACACGGGATACATAGGCTACACGGGATACATGGGATACATGGGATACATGGGATACATGGGATACATGGGATACATGGGATACATGGGATACATGGGATACATGGGATACATGGGATACATGGGATACATGGGATACATGGGATACATGGGATACATGGGATACATGGGATACACGGGATACATGGGCTACCCAGGCTACGGAGTATAGAGGTTCATTTTCGTTCAATTAGACGATCGGGTTTCGATTATTGAGGCAATCGCGACGATTAGTACACGAGCATTATCTATAGTTCTAGTTCCTCCGAGCTGTCCTCTGAGCTGTCCTCCGAGCTCTCTTCCTCCAATTTCTCCAGCTTCTCTACGCGAGAAGTGGCAGCTTCCACTGTCACATGGACTCGGCGGGCCGCTTCCGTGGCCTCGTCGTCGGTCAGCTTTAATGGCAAGTCAAAGCCGTGGTCCACGATCCAGGAGTTCACCACACGCATGTCGGCGGTCCCGAAATGAGTGGCAAGGGCGAGTATCATGCTCTGCCGCATGTAATTCCCTGGTGTCGGGAAAGGGCGTTGCTCGTAGTATCGGGCCCAGACACCCTCCCATCCGTGGCGTTGGATATCCTTGATGCGGACGAGCGCCATGATGAAATGGAAGTAGAGGAACCGTGAGACTGGACGTTTCTCGTTGAGGAACACCAGTTCCTTTCCATCGAGCTCCTCAGCGATATGTCCGACGGAGTATGATGACTTTCGGATATCGGAGGAAATGACATCTGTCCGCCATCGTGTGATAGGGGTTTCCATCGCATCGATCGGGACAATCACGAGGTGATATTTGTCGAACCACCCCTTAATGTGGTTCGACAAGAGAAGTGCATTCCCTGCTCGTTCAAGTGATTCCGCCCGGCTGCCGAATAGCATCTCGCCAATGCTCTCGTTATCGAGAAAAAAAGGTACGATATGTGCTGCTTTGACCGAATCGCTGAGGTGCCACATTCCGCTTATATGGCACCAAACGTATTCCTCTGTTTCTCCGTGGTAATCGCCACTGCCTGTGTAATAGGCCAAAACGTCATTGCGCCATTGTGAAGGCCGTCTTGTCTTCTTGTCGAGCCCATCACACTTCTTGTAAAGAGCTAAGAGGCATTCGGAAAGAGCGTTGCCACGTGGCTCTAACAACCGTACTGTTCCAGGATCGTCGAATCGTATCTTCTTCTTTTGATGTCTCCAGAGGTCGTCCCCGACAGAAAAGAAGCGCTGACGTAGATCTTGGCGACGTTTCTCGGCCTCCTTGGGATCCAGTATGCCGGCATTCCGCTCCGCGGTCACAACATCTTGCTCTGCCTTAATCGCTTTCTTTTCATTGGAAGCTAGCTCAATCCCAAGCGATGCCAACTCAAGGCTCGCCTGGGGGTCTGGCTCCGACCGCTCCTCGTCTGGCTCCACGTCTGGCTCCACTTTGCTCGACAGGGCTTCGAATGTCTTCCGTAGCTCGACCGAGACACGTCGCGCTCTGTCGTGCTCAGCCCTCGCGATGGCTAGGGCCGATGGCACAATGGCCGTAGTGGGCGGGCTGGCCTCGGGCGACTCCGGCGAGGCCGTGTCCATCGGCTCCGGGGTACTTGAGATGGTTGCCCTTGTCTCTTGGTGGGCGGCGGACATGTTCGGTTGGGACGGGGAGAGGAGACAGAATGGGAGCTTGACCAGTCGCTGGCTCTGTAGATAACGGGTTGCTCAGTAAAGGTAGAATCGGAGATAAACGCTTGGGAAGGTGCCATGGGAGTGCCGGTTCTTTAATATTGTGCGTCGCGCAAATTCGCCTTGGCGCCTTATGGGTCATCCGGCCTTCGAGTAAGGTTTGTTGTCGGCTGAAGCTTCGTCGTCGACGAGCCTTGGTGGAGGCATCACCTCTGAGGTCGTCCATTCGGCCACTTACTGGCTACGCCAAAACCTCGCACCCGAGTAGCCCGAGTCGACCGCTTTCTGCTCCATGGGCGAAAGCCCACTCTCTTCTATTCCTCGATAGGTGAAACCCTAATTCGTCGATGAGTGAAACCCTAATACCTCGATGGGTGAAAACCCTTAGGCTATACGGAGTAGTCCTCAAGGTCATTCTGGCAGCCCTACGGGTAGTGGGTTCGATTCCCACGGCGATTCTGTTCCTTAGTGGGCGAAAGTCTGAGCTGCATATGGCCCTCAGGTGTGTACATGGGACGGCATGCACTCAGGCGATTCGTTCGTGTAGTAGCGCGATAACCTGGTCCTGGACGGGCTGCGGGTTGCCTTCGGCGGGGTCTCCTCGGCGTCGGAGCGAAGACAACGACAAAGATCAATACGACATGCGGACAAAGATGGAAGAAGCTATGGATTTTGGTTGCCCAAGGCCAAGAAATGCCATGCAAAGCATCACGATCATACAGAGGACACGCGGATATATGTCCTGGTCAGGCGACCACCAGTATTAACCCCTCAGGAGATAGGGTCTATAAAAGCCTCCTGTGAGGTAGCAGGTGTATATACATACTGAGGGTGGACGGAAGAGGGAACGCAATGGAGATCTACCAAGACCTTAAGGCCTCCGCGTGTGTTTGATCCTCCATGTCACCGAATCGACTGATCTCACACCCTTTTACCCCGTCAAAGTCATCATGGACTACAGGACACCGCGACGGTCGAGGCCTCCTTCTGTTGGAATAAATAGCGCACCGCACATACGATAGGAGCGGATGAGTTGACCGCCCGGTCATGGGTAGCCGTGAAGTAACGTGTTTAGTCAGTTGAAGCAGTGTGAGTTAACTGAGGAGAGGAACAACGTACCGTTTGGACCGCCATGCAGTCGAAGTGCCTGAAATCGCTTCTGAGGCAGAGGGCGAAGAACAAGTTATTGTGGTACCAGAAAGAAGGATCGTAGCGCGATTCGAACACGCCTCCCAGAGGGACACCAGGTGCTAACGCACCATACGACCTTTAGGACTAAAGCCCAAGGTTTTTCAACCATCAAGGAATCGGGTTGTCACCTACCAAGGAATCGGGTTTTCACCCATCAAGGAAATAAGAGGGGGGGGGGCTTTCGCCCTTCCACCCTGGAGATTTGCCGTGGTTCTTGCGATATGCTTTGGTCGGAGGCGACCTGTGTTCGTGCGGAGGGAGTTGGCTCTATCGGCGGCTCGAGCATCGTTTACTAGGTACTGCTCATCCTCCTATTCTTAGTCGTCCAGAAGGTCCTCGTCGTCGTTATCCCTGTTGTTCTGGTTCTCGTCCTCGTCTTTGGGAACCTCATCGCGCTTCATGTCAGAGGGTCCCACGACAACAGGAGCGTGTCATCGAGAGAGTCGGGGGAATTGTGGGCGGCGGTGCCATGAGCTGGGGTGGGTTGGCCCGGGAGGTTGACAGCAGCGGTGGCGGCAGTGGCGGGAGCGGCGGCCTGTGTTCTCGAGGAGCCCGGGGCATGCTACGGTTTACATTAGCAATGCTAGAAATAGGAGGCAAAGGGGGAGGAGGAGTAGATCCATAGACTGACTGCAACCCTGCTTGCTCGATCAATTCTGACCCGACGGCCGCGGAGCTCGTAGTTCTTGAGGTCAACCTCAGCCGTCTTGACATCGGGCCGCTGGTTGAACCCAAGCATCACCCATCCCTGATGGCGAGTCGGGTTGCTGTACGTGGGCGAAGACGGCGGCCAGAGGAAGATGACGGAGTCGGGCTTGGTGAGCTTAGCCCGGATGTCGGCCTCGACTGCAGCCCGAGAGGCCGTGAAGGCAATATTACGGGCGACAAGAAGGCGCCGGTTCTTCCGGAAGTCCTTGATACGGTCCTCCCACTGCGGGTTGTAGGGTGCCATTCTGTTTTATGGGTTAGCCACCGTTAGGTTTTGCCAGCGCTGGGAGGGACAACGCGCCGAACTGAGTGATACTTACTCTATTGTCGGTTTAACGAGGCCTTTTGACTCGGATTGATTTGTGACGATGTTGCAGCGGTGGTCGTAAGTTTGTTGTGGTTTGTTGTTTGATGGCAGTGTCAGGCAGCTTTGTCAGGGAGTTTTGTTCGTGAAAGGGGAGGTGTACTCGGAGTCATAGATAGGGCAACAGTACCCTGCTATCAGCCCTTTTGCCCCCACAAAAAGATTGACCACATCTGATTGATCAGAGTTAACCCGGTCCGACTGTTTTTAGGATCTGAACTGCGGCCAGCCCAGTCCCAGTGTTAGGTCTCTACCTTTGGTCATATCTGGCCACTTTGACACCACAATATTCACACGTCGTTCTCACGACACAAGCAATCAAGAAACTCGGCGGTTCCGCTGTCACTGCTACAATGGAGTCTATCGTGCGCAGCCAGGCCACCGCGGCCCAAGTCCATCGTCTTGAAGACGCAACTCAGAACCCGCTGACCGGCCCCCACGGTCACGACAACATTCTTCAAGGCCGTCGCCGCTTGCCGGTCTACCGACGATACAAAGAGGTTCTCGACAGGTATAACCAGTCTCAGGTGATAATTCTGTCGAGCGAGACCGGCTTGGGCAAGTTGCGAAGGCCAGAATTGAAGCGCCCAAGGAAAACTAGCGCCCCGGGCAGTGTAGACGAGTGGTCAGGGGTAGATATACAGCTGTTTTGGTGCAAAGACTTCGAGGCTAAGCGCACATGCTTGTAGCTCGTGTATGGAATTACTACTCTTTTTGCTAAGAATACAATGATACAAGCCACTTCCGACCGAAGACGTCCTGGCTCCAACGCCAGCGGACCGCACAATGGAATCCCAGCCTTGTCTAGACCGACCCAAATTCTATCATCCCATGACCCTGGTCATGGAGTCTCCGAACGGCCCCAGGTCGATGGGATATGTACACGTCGTGATCTCTGCGAAATTTGCGGGTGTGTGTTACCCAGGCTGGATCCAGCGGAGAGCCTTCGGCTCCTAGATCCTGCCAGACACTCACCACGGCGCGCTGTGGTGTGACGTACACGGAGAAGTCAGTCAGGCAGAGAGGACAATGACCGCACTTCTCATGGCCCATGTCGTTAAAAGCCGCCTCTGCGGTCTCGCCAAGTGTGGTGCCGTACGGCTGGGGGAGCGGAATAGCCAATATGCTTGGGCCAGAGCGGAAGAAGTTTGACATGCCTGCCTGACCGGGCGCGCAACGTTGATGTAGGCATACCCGCAACTCACCAATGGTCTCCCTCGTCACCACGGTACGGTTTTCAAGGTAGAAATAGACGGACTGGAGTAAATACCTCCCCGCAACGACCTTGGGGAAGACGGAATGCTTGGTATGGAGCCAGTTTGGAATGCCCAGCTCGGTGGTAAAGCTGGTTTCCACCGGCTTTAGCAGGGCCTTGAGGTATCCCTGATATGCCTGATTGGTGGCGCTTATGCGTGCGTATTTGAGCGTGAGCTGAACATGGCGGTAGTCGAGGCAGATCGACATGAGCCCGTAGCCCCCTTTTCGCAACCGCTGCCATCCCAGAGGGCAAGTCAGGTTCCGTGGGTTTTCTGGGGTGTCGTATGGGTGGATGTGGTGAAGCTGCAAGCACACTTCGCATAGCCATCGACCGGGAATGTTTCGGACTCGGTCGACGAGATATTCTAGGCGATCCTCGTTCGGTAGGTGTACGAGTGCGCGGAAGTGCGCAAAGACGTGCCGCAGCGAATGGCAGGTTTGGGAGAGAAAGACTTGACTGGCAAGGGGGAGATGTTCCGAGATGGGAACTAACAGTTCAACGGGTAGGCTGAGGATTGGGCAACCCGGTTTCTGACTCTTCTGGGGCTGTCTGCGCTTGCTATCGAAGAGGCGACGCAGCTTTTCGTTGAGGCCGTTGCAACCCATGATGGAAGTACTGGCGGCCTTCGTGTTTTTTGAGAGTTGGAAGAAGGGGTGGAAGAGACGGTTTGCGAAGAGGCACAGATGGCTGGCCACACGTATTTATATGCCTACGTGAGGGTGTGCTTTGGCTTTGAGACTGCGAGGCAACATCCTGGCCTTGAACCTTGACACATGGGCCCATAGGAAGTGCTGGTAATTTCCAAAGGAGCGCTCCATGCGAACCATCTAGAGGAGAGGGCTTGGTTGCCTGACTCTCAAGTTAAGTTCATGGCGCACGCTGTAGGCGTATAAGGTATGTCTTCAACTACCCACTTATCACTAATACGCACATGCTTCTCTTTGCTGTAAGCTCAGGGCTAGGGCATCGTCATGTGCCTTCCGCAGCTTGGGATGCCTACCAATTGAGGGTTGTGGTGACGCGTGTGCGGTGTTGAGGACAGGAAGTCAAGAGCTGAAATGATGGGGGTTGAATTATCGAACCGCATGGCTACTTGTACAGGCTTATACCGGGCCGATGGTGCCTTCATATAAACATATACATCAAAACTTGAAGGCATTTCCTTGAATAAAA
Organism: Tolypocladium inflatum; assembly: GCA_003945565.1. Classification (NCBI taxonomy): domain Eukaryota; kingdom Fungi; phylum Ascomycota; class Sordariomycetes; order Hypocreales; family Ophiocordycipitaceae; genus Tolypocladium; species Tolypocladium inflatum. Next base: position 678,774 of record QEPE01000013.1, read on the forward strand.
GACGGCATGCTTTGCACGCCTCAGAGTCATAGCACGTCTGCAGCCCCTCGGCAACGCCGAAAGTGCCTGGCACACACTCCCTGGTTTATTATTAGGTAGTCCATGGCACATGTAGGTGTATTGCTCTCCAGCACACACTCGGAACCAAGTGTATAGATTGTGGTACTCGTCGTTTATGCCAACCAGAGACGGTTTCGACCATGATGACTATAGGAGTAAGAGGAATGCATAAGGTCAACCGTGGCCACAAACCCCGTTTTGTAGCGTCAGGGCCGCTGGTGGTGGCATCCCCGGCGCTTGATGTCGTCTTCGTTTTGGCCGTGTACGGGTTGGCTGTGGAGAGGCTCTACACATACTTCGTAGTGTGAGTTCCCCCCAATAATACTGCCGTCGTAGTCTGGCATGTGCATGGTGTTTCCAGATTCGAGCCGACATGTGAGTCTCCATCCGGATCTAAGGTGCGTGCACCAGGACATTTCATCGGGGCAGATCAGGTTGGCGACAATACATGCGCAAGTGCCATCACCCGCGTTACGAGATGTGGGATATGAAATCCCCATCGAAGTTGAGTTGAAGTTGGATGTCTACGGGATACTCCGTAGAGCTTGAACTAACGAGTTGTCGGGCGGCAGTCCAGTGGAGCCCGTCCGCCACGGTTCCACAAGGTCCCCTGCCTGGGACCTGCAGAAGGTCCACCAATCCCGCCAAGAGGCCGCGCCCCTGTACAACCTGAACTCTGAATTGCCAGCCGAGTGGCCTTGAAGTCACCTGCGCCAGTTGAGGATCGAGTGGAAGTAGGATATACAGAAACAACAACAAGTAGGAGCAAGTAGGAGCATATCTGGGAAACTGTCATTATAACTACCAACTCCGTACACGATAGCAGCCTGGACGGCTGCGGTCCACGAATAGAGTTCCTTATCGATAACCAGCCGAGGTCATGTCGCGCTGCGTATTTACTTCGTACCAGCCCACCCACCCCTTGGCGAGACGTGGCCGTCGCACCCTGACACTCCGAAGTACCACCTTCAAACTCTCCGACTTCGCTCTTGGACGGTGTGAACCTGCACGGGGACCACGAGATGTCTATTGTATCCCGATTGCGACAATGCCCATGAGAATGCCTCCTCGCGGCGTCTTTCTCCCGCTGCTGGCGGCGCTGCTCTCGCTAGTCTCCACGATATCCGGGCTCGCGACCCTCGACGACGACGACCTGCGCAACATCCCTTCACCGGGCGACGACTTCGACATTCACAATGGAAAGCTCCTCGCCCCCATCCTGATACCCCGTGTGCCGGGCACCGAGGGTTCCCTCAAGACGCAGAGGCATTTTGTCGACTTCTTCAAGACGAACCTCCCCGAGTGGCACCTCGTCTGGCAAAACTCCACGTCCAAGACTCCCGCCACCGACGACAAGGACGTTCCCTTCTCCAACCTGATATTTCAACGCGATCCGCCCGGGGTCCCTGCGGGGGACGTCTCGAGGTTGACGCTTGTCGCGCACTACGACAGCAAGCTCACCCCGACGGGCTTCATCGGCGCCATTGACAGCGCTGCCCCTTGCGCCATGTTGCTCCATGTCGCTAGGAGTCTCGAAGCTGCGTTGAAGGCCAAGTGGGCTACCGCTGGTGACGCGCTCGATGGGTTGGAGGCAGCAGAGGGTGTACAGATTGTCCTGTTGGATGGCGAGGAGGCCTTTGTGGACTGGACCGAGGATGACTCGCTATACGGAGCAAGGTACAAATGGCGATGGATTCGTGGCACACGGCCATACTGACATCCATCGCAGGTCATTGGCCGCCGAATGGGAAGCGCAATATCACCCTTCCATGTCCACCTACCGAACGCCCCTCGATTCCATCAGCCTCTTCGTCCTGCTGGACCTCCTCGGCGACGCAAACCCCCGCATACCTTCCTACTTCCTAACCACCCATTGGGCCTACAAAAATATGGCAGCCATAGAGAAGCGCATGAGGGAGCTGGGCGTTCTCGAGAGCAGACCGACTTCGCCGTTCCTGCCCGAGCCTGGAAAGCAGGAGAGCCAGTTCACCGGCTGGCCTGCCATAGGAGACGACCACGTGCCCTTTATGCGCCGAGGCGTCGACGTCCTGCACGTCATCCCGTCGCACTTCCCGGACGTGTGGCACAACATGGATGACGACGGCGAACACTTGGATCTGCCGACGGTGCGGGACTGGGCGAAGATTGTGACTGCCTTTGCGGCGGAGTGGCTGGATCTGAAGGGCCACATCCCTAGGAGGGCGGCCACTCGGGAGAAGAGGAGCGAGACGACCGCGGCGACGAGCAAAAGAACGGAGTTATAGCGATATTGTCTGTTCAAGACGAGGTGTTGGTGACGAATTGGCGTTTGGAGCAAACTATGGGGTAACTACGCATTTGTTATGTGGCCTTCTAGAGCAAGTAGATGAAGAGTGTTGTGATGAATCCATGACAAGGGTCTTGAAGCTTGATACCTCGTACTGCATGTTGTAACAGCCTGCTGTCTCGCAACCTCGATAGACGCCGAAAAAGAGCTGCAACTGGAGGACTTGCGTGCTGTTGACCCTTGTTGTCATCAATGTTGTCATACGAAGTACGGAGTCAAGGGAGTACGAAGTACCCATCCCGCATTGGTGACACAGTTCGAGACGTGGGAAACCCGCACCGTGCCCGTGCCCGCACCAGCCAATCGCCGCCGCCCCTCGCACAACCACGTAGCCCTCAATGGGAAGCTCCCCCAAGCTGTCCTCTCCAGCCTCGCTGTCAACCACACACGCCACGAACCACCATGCGCTTCCTGACAGCCCCCACACTGCTGGCCCTCGCGGCCGCAGCCCATGCCGCATCATCGTGGAGTTTCTCCGACGGCACCGTTACCGTGGCCTCGAAGACGGCCGACGACGTGGTTGAGAAGTGAGCTCCCGAGCTTCGTGGCATCGGCTCGCGCTGCTGTGCCAGTTGGGCAATCGCTGATTCGGGCGCACTACAGGTTTACCGATGCCGAGCGAGTGAAGAATACGATTACTCTGGGCCATAAGGATACGATCAAGGTGTCCTTGACCACCAAGGAGGGCTCCAAGGCGAAGCGGCCGCACCAGGCGTTCCTCATCATCAAGGAGGCGTCCGGCCTGGAGGCCCCGTTCCCGTTTACGGTCAAGGAATCTGGAAAGGGCACGGTCAAGATTGTACGTACGACGGCACCGGGCCGAGCGCGCATCTAGCTAACGAGAACGAAGACCCAGAAAGACCTCCCTGTCCAGCTGCTCCTCTCGCAATCGCCTCTCGAGGCTAGCCTGATCGTGGCCTCGTCCGGCTCGATCAAGGGCTCTGTAACGCCCATCTTCGACATTGCTCTCAAGCTCGACGTCAACGGCCCTTCGCCGAGCTACGAGGCGCCTCTGCGGTACGGCAAATTGCCCGAGATCCACCACATCTTCCGCGCGGACCCCAAGAACCCGCCCAAGATTGTCTCGCTGGTGTTCTCGCTGGCTGTTCTGGCTACGGTGCCGGCCCTCTTCGTCGGCGTAAGTCAGACAAGCATGCCCAGTGGATGACAGGATGCTAACCCGTTGCAGTGGCTGGTGCTCGGTGCGAACGTGAGCCACATCCAGAAGGCTCTGGGGAGCGCCCCCATCTCGCACGCCGTCTTCTTCGGCTCCATCATTGCCATGGAAGGTGTCTTCTTCCTCTACTACAGCAGCTGGAACCTGCTCCAGATCCTGCCGGCAATCGGGATTGTTAGTGTTGCCGCATTCCTCAGTGGATCAAAGGCTCTGGGTGAGGTGCAGCGTCGACGGGAGGCGGGTGAGAGGTGAGCCAGGGAGGCGTAGGCCATCCAAGGCGTCCGAGGCGCATCTCAGATCACGCATCTGGGGCTTTCTAGGGGCAGGCGATGTGCTATGCATGAAGACTCGCAATGGCTGGTTAAAAGGCGCACGCGAGCCAAAATGATGTAAAATACGTGTATTTAGAAGGCATAGACTCTGTGGGTTAGAGAAGCCGAGTCGCCGCCGAATGTGAGTTTGTCTGATGCGGTCTAGGATCGTGGAGTGCCTACGACTCGACTAGGATATGAAGACGTCACCGCTTAACCCGTCGATTGCGCAGTCACGTACATGGCGACGTGGCTGCAACACCCCCCAGCAACAGCCCCGTGATGCTAATTCAACAGGTGCGCTACTGGGAGATTTATAGGCTGCATTGGCTGCTCCAAATCAGGGTGTCGTGTTTGTCTGTCATTACTCTCCCCGCTCGGGATCGGACTATCACGCGCGACCGCCCTACGCATCTAGCCTCACCTCGACTCTTCAACAACCTCGGCTGAGATACACGCAGGCCCAGCCTCCCCCTGAGCGCGTACAAATATGGCGGATACGTAGGAATTCCCAGCCGCTTCCACCACGACTCTTTGCTTTTGAACTGGATGCCGTTTTGGCAGTCGTGGGGTGACCAGACGCTGACCTTGGTGGCTCGCAGGGCATACAGGTTCCCCTCCGTCGAGGAGACGCTCGCCCACCCTGCCTTCCCGGGCACCATCTGGGCGCTGGAACCGCACAGCCATGGCAAGGTCGCCGTCGCCAAGGACCGCGGCGGGCCCGTGGACATTGCGTGGGAGATCCACGGCTCCGGGCCCGTCAAGCTCGTCGTGCGTCCGCCGCCTCCCCCCCTCCCCCGGCCGTGTTCCCTTTGCTGAACCGTAGGGTGTGCGTGTGCGTGTGCGTGTAGTTGATCATGGGCCTCGCCGGCATAAAGACCTCGTGGCAGCGCCAGACGCGCTACTTCGGCCACGACCGCGGCGACGCCTACTCGGTGCTGCTCGTCGACAACCGCGGCATCGGCGGCAGCGACAAGCCCCTCGCGCGCTACTCGACGAGCGAGATGGCGCGCGACGTCGTCGAGGTGCTCGACCACGTCGGCTGGACGGGCGAGCGCGAGCTCAACGTCGTCGGCATCTCGCTCGGCGGCATGATCGCCCAGGAGCTCGCCTGCGCCGCGCCCCGGCGCCTGCAGTCCCTCAGCCTCGTGTGCACGTCGGCGCACGTCCGCAGCGGCAAGTCCCTCCCGCGGACGCTCGCCGAGCGCGCCGGCATGCTCGTGCCCAAGTCGGAGGAGCGCGCCATCGGGGACACGGCGCGCCAGCTCTTCGTGCCGGAGTGGCTGTCCGCGCCCGACGCCGAGAGCCTCCCCTCGCCGGCCGCGACGCCGCGCTGCAGGCCGCCGCCCGACGGCACCGGCGAGTACCGGCTCTTCGACTCCAACTTCCAGCGCTTCCAGGCGCAGGAGCTAGCCAAGCGGCGCGTCGACGGGGCGTTTACGCTGCCAGGCTTCCTGTGCCAGCTCGTCGCCGCCGGGTGGCACCTGAAGTCGGAGGCGCAGCTGCGGGAGATGGCCGACGCGGTCGGGCGCGAGCGGATACTGGTGATGCACGGCAGGGGGGATAACATGATTACGGTGCAGAACGGGGAGAAGCTGATTGAGATGATCGAGCCCGGGGTTGGGCTGGTGGTGGACGGCATGGGACACGCTCCGATCATGGAGAGGGCTGTGTGGTTTAACGAGCTGCTGGAGGAGAGGCTGGGGGTTTGGTCAAAACTGTGATGGCCGCAATAGAAGAGACGACGGTTTTTGAACGTGTTTTCTATATATTTCGCAGGCTCGGGACACTCCATGTTCCGCATGCTGTCTATCCAGGGGTCAAGACACCCCGCTCACGGCATCACCAGCCCAACACCGCTGCAGTGATCCTCGTCCAGCTGGTTCTTTTTGTTCACGCCGCCGGCAATGTGGTTCATCTTGTAGTTGAACAGGTAGTAGTGCAGCTGCCCGTCGCCGCCGCCAAACTTCTGCTGCTCGAGGAACAGCGCATTGTCCATGAGGGTCAGGGCGTTGAAGACGTCAAAGTTGTGCCGCTTGGCCAAAATGAGGGCGTCGTTGATGAGGCCGTTGAGGCGCGTCTTGAGCTCGGGCTTGTCGAATGGCTTCTGGAGGCCCGTCTCGGAGGCGTAGTAGAAGAGATAGGCGACGCACAGGACCTTGTGCTTCGGGTTGTTGATAATCGAAGACTCAACGCAGAAGAAGGAGAAGAAGTCGGTGATCTTCTTGTTGTTGTCCTGGGCGCACAGTCAGCATGACCAGGAAAGGGGAGGTTTCTACGGGAGTGTCCCACCTCGACGACGTATGACCAGATGACCTGCTCAGTCTTGGGCTTGGGGAGGAACCAGTGGTGTGCCTCCTCCTTGGTAAACTCGGGCGCCATGTCAAACCGGTCAAGGTAGCGCTTGAGCAAGCTGACAACCCCATCGAGGTCCTTCTCCGTCATCGCACGCAGGCCCTTGGTCGACGTATTCTCCGGCAGCGCATACTTGCGAATCTGATACGCTGGCTTGCTCCCTGCCGGCAAGGGGCTGAAGCCGCAGTCGTTGAGCTTCTGCCAATTGATGGAGCGATGGAAGTAGCGGCACGTGCTAACGGGCTTGGGCAGGACGATGCCGGCCGTATAAAGCCCCTGCCAGATGCCGTCGAGGTTGCTGATGCGGGTCACCTCCTTGATGAGCACGGGGGCGAGGCGCTTGCCGCGCAGCTTCTTGTGTATGCAGAGGAAGTTGACCTCGGAGCACATGACGGTCTTGTCGCGGACGCGGAGCCGGACGGGGACGGCGGAGATGAAGGCAACGAGCTTGCGGGACTCCGAGGCGCGGACGCCGACGTGGTACTGCTTTTTCCAGCCAGGAGCCATCATGGCCCTGCGCGACGTTAGCTTCAGCATGAAATGACCCATGTCAGAGCGCATGGCGATGGGTGGAGGGCCGTGTACCAGCGCAGGATGGAGGGCGAGTAGTTGAAGCGGAACATGGCCTCGTCGTCCTCGACGTAGTGGCCGTTCAGCAGCTCGTACACCTCCTTGATCTCCTCGTCGCTATTGAGGTCCATCGTCACCCACTCGAAGCCCGCGACGAGCGGCTGCGGATCCTTGGACACCTCCTCAACCGTCTGGATCCTGAGCGGGCCCTCCTCGATGACCTTTTCATCCTCGCCGAACTTGGGCACGGGCTGCGTCTGCCAGAACTTGTACGCGCCCATGTCCTTGACGTTCTTTCCCGCAGCGGCAAGCCCCGTCATGATGTCCTGCAGGTTCATCGACTTGAACATGTCGGCCGTCTGCTCGGGCGTCGGGTTCGCGCTGCCAGACGCCTGCGACACCTCCTGCGACAGGCTGGGGTTGAGGGCCAGCAGCTCCTTCATCTGCTGCGGCGTGAGCCCGCTGATGGCCTTTTTGATCTCCGACTCCTGGTCGGTGGGTTTGCCCGTCAGCAGCTCCTTGGCCTTCTTCCGCTTCGACTTCTTTCTCTTGCCGCTCGAGGCCGAGGCTCCAGCGGCGGCGTCGTCTGCGGTCGTCGTGGGCTTGTCATTATCGTCTTCGGACTCGATCTCGGCCTGCTTGCCCTTGAGTTTGGCGTCCGTCTCGTCGACGATGGGCTCGACCGGCTTGGACTCCTCGGGAGGCATGTTGGCTATCGTGTACCTGGCTCGTGGATGTAGAGTTTGGGAAGAGAAGCTAAGGTCAACGTTGCAATAACCGGGTTGCGGGAGCTCTTTGGTGGGGGTGGTGCCTGGCGGGATGATTGGTGATTGCGGGGTTGGGAGGCGGCCTGGTGTGTGAAGGCTCCAACCTTAGTGTACTCCCCATATTATTTCCCCTGTGCCTAGGTTGCTAGCTAGGTACTCCGTACGGAGTACACCATAATAAGACCTACTTTGTAGACTGATACGTTTATTGGGGTCAAAACTGTACATCATACAGGTCCATGATCATGGAGATACAGAGATCAAGGTTGCGGGCTTCTGAGGCTCGGTCTATTCTAAGGGTTCTAGCCTGTCGCACAATGTAGGTGAACTTGACAGTTGCACTTCGTAATTGGTTAATGGTGTTGGCCGATGCTTCACGTGTAAGCAGTTCCGTGGTAGTCAAAGGATCGCATAATGGCCAGCGCCACCGGCGCATATCCCATGATGGGGTCGTGACCTTGACAGCATCAGTAAGAGCTGGCTGCAGGCAGACAACTGTACTCACCTCCGTATGGAAATAGCTCTTGTCGGATGATTATGTCTGGGTCTGACCTCCACGTGGTGACAAACGCATCCTTGCCTTTGCGGAGTGTTCGCTGTTCCTTCCACGCCTCAAACTCGCCATCATCCAGACTGCCCGCCGTCTCGTTTGCTGCGGCGCGGAAGAGCTTGTTGTCTTCCGTCCACGGTATGTCTCTGTCATCTTTTGCATGCACCATGCTGAGGCGCAGCCTTGTCTTGGTGTGCCGGACGACGTTGGTCAGCCGGTCCGCCGAGTGCCACTTGTCAACAATGAATCGATCGAGCAGCCGGACGAAAGACGGCCAGGCAGAAAACGGTCCCAGGAGCGGAATGAACCCGCCGATGCGATAGCCGCTCAGCATTGAAGCCAGGTCGCCGAAGCCAGCAACGAGGACGATGCCGGCGAATTCGACACCCTTGAGGGCATATCTCTCCGCTACACCGCTGACGACGGCGGTTCCAAGGCTGTGTCCGAGGAGGACAATTCTGCCTGGCGGGATACCAGCCACATTGGTTGCCCACTCAACGAGCGTGGAAGCGTCTGAGATCAGGCCATTCTCGCTGGGAACGCCCGTGGAGTGGCCGAAGCCGCGGTAATCGATGGCCACGACGTGGTATGATGAAGTGTCCGTCAAGGCGTGGTAGGTATCTGGCCTTACCGCCTGCGCGATGTGACCCGCGTTCTACCAACTGTAAGCTGAGATTTTACCAAGTAATTCGTGTTGGTTGGGGGTCCAAACGCACCCCGTGAACTGCGCGTTGTCAGCTCAATGGACCGCTCAAGACATCACGGCTCAGCCGGCCAGGGACGTACAGTAGAGAACCAGCCTCGCCTCCGGGTCTTCCTTCAGCAGCCGAAACGATTCAGTCTCTGCAAAGTTTGGAGACAGTCCCGGCTGCTGGTTCGCGAGTGAGGCTTCATTCCTCAGGTACAGGGGCAGTGGCAGAATGTGCCACGCGTAAACGCTCTCTCCATCAGGCGTGTCTAATGTGAAGGGCGTCACTTGGTTGGCTGTCCAAATTCAATCAGCGCGGGTCTCCCAGACCTGGGCTCGCGGTGTTGACGAACTGGCGAACCCCCAACTCTCGGGGCGGTTGATGTCTGACCACAACAGGGTGTTTATCTTGTGGGCGTACAAGGCGCTGTACTCCCAGCGTGAGACACTCCAACTGCCATACGACTTTGCACAACCCGACTACTCACTGTCTTTGGAAGAAGGGCGTCACTAATAGGCCGAGGAAGACGGTGTAAAAGGCAAAGGGGGCGGCGACAGCGATGCCAGTCCACAGCAGGGGGTGGAGCGGCACAGCCATGGCTGCAGCTCAGTGCCGCGTCCAAGCGCGTGACGTCTTACGGCGAACGGCAATGGACACTAAAGCGAAGCGATATCTGCGAAGAATAAAGTATGGCGAGATGGAACATCAATCGATAAGGTACGGAGCAGTATTCGTAATGGATATGTATAGTATGCGAAGGAGCTGTGAATCGCGCTGCTTCGTGAGGCAAGCGTTAGCTTCGCGGGTACCCGGACGCCACCATCGATTTGCAGCGTCAGCAGGTCACTTGGGCGACCCCACTGGTGGGCGGCTGACTAACAGCAGAGCCTCCAGGCAACCTCACTGGAGGAAGCCTTGCAGTCCGCCGCAGCGCTCCCATGGCTCGCGTGTAACGCGTCTTTCTGTGCGACTTCGGGCAGCCTCGGACAGAAGACGCCTGATCTGGAGACTCGTGAGGGACACTCCCATCGCCAGCGAGGATACGAGGCAATCAACGAGGACGGGTGAGCGAGCCGGCGAGGCCAATAAACCCTGCCGCCATCTGAATCACCTGTTGGCTGCTTTTGCTGTCTCTGCCAATCCGGCAACCCCCATTCAGGTGCTCCGACGTGAGTAATACATAAAGAGCTGTGCTTGTATTATTACTCCGCCTTGATCCTCCAGGCCAATCACGCGCCGCACCTCGACGACCTCGACCTTGATCTCGACCTCGACCTGGGCTTCGACCCTCCTCCTGCACCTCGCAGCCGCTGCTTCACTCATTCGCGTCATTCTTGCCATTCGCTCCTTCTGTGCATCAACCGAGCGCCTCACGTGTGACGGTTCCAGCGAGCGCCTCTCTTCACCACCACCCGCGCGCTTCGCATGGCGCCCTTATGATGGTCCGCACGCTTCCCGCCGCCGTCTAGATCGAACTCTTCAGCCCACTCGTGTCGCCGGCGCCCGTCGCGATGGAGAGAAAGAGGAAGCTCCCGCCCCGAGCGGCTGCTCGCGAGCAGGCTGCCAAGAAGCGAAATGTGCGAAATGTCACGCCTCGCGAGCAATCGTCGACGCCTGCAGAACCCGCCCGCGAGCCTACGCCGCCTCCTCCGCCACCGCCGCCGCTACCCACGTCGATCCAGGTCGGAAAGCCGTTGCCTACGGTGGAGCATGCGCAGCCCGGTGACCTGTCTTCCAAGGAATATCAGTCCATCTCTGAGAGGTAAGCGTGTGGTTCCGTGGGCACAGCGTCCTGCCAAGAGCACCGCAACTGACTATCCTGCCAACAGCGGTGTCCTCGCCGAGTCACTCTCCCGCTCGCGCCAGAAATGGATCAGCGAGGGCCTGTTCGAGAAGTACTGGACCAAGCCATACAAGCGCAAGGGCGTCCTCCACGAGGACCCCAAGAACCCGCCAAAGGATAGCATGACCAAGGTCGGCACCGTCACCATCACCATCGAGCCGCACATTGTCGAAGCCACCATGTTCGCTGTCAAGGCGTCCAAGCTTCCTCCCCAACAGCAGCCACAACAGTCCGAAAAGCAACAGCAACAACAAAACTCGGCATTACAGGCGCAGCCCAAGCAGCAGCCGCAGCCGCAGCCAGCACCCGCGCGGCCTGTGCTCCAGTACGGGCCTCCCAACGGCTCCATGCCCCCTCCACCTACGCCGCCATCAACAGCTGCGCCCACTCCCACCGCCGCGGCGGCCACTCCCAGATTTGCACCACCCAGTCCTGCGACAAATCCGTCTCAAGGCTCACAATCACCTACACCACAGCCACGACTTCCTGTGCCAGCAGCTCAGCCACCGAAAGCAGCGTCTCCTGCACCGGCGGCCAACAATGGCACCTCATCTGCTAGCCCCGGCATCCCGCCTCGGCCTTCTCCGGCACCATCACCTCTGCCTCAGGCGGCCACACCACAGGCAGCAGCAAACCGACCGCCATCAAACCCTCCTCCTAGACCAGCCTTCGCACCTGCGCCAGCCAATACTCCGTTGGCGCATCCTGCGGCCCGGCCTCCGGTGAACGCTGGCCCGGCTCCGTCGACGACAGTAGCTAGACCGCCGGCACCAGCTGCGGGCGCTCCGGGCACTGCCGCACCAAAGCCAGCTTGCAATGACCCGGTCATTGCGCTTCTTGCCCAGAAGGCTTGTGGAGACCCGGAACTTCGCGAGTTGATGAAGAGGGTGGCAGCTGGGCAAGCCAAGGATGGGGAGTTGGCAAAGTTTCAGAAAATCATCGATCAGCTGAATGCGGAATACAAGCAGAAAGGCGGCCAGCAAGGACCGTCGGCGGACAGGCTGCTTGTGGATGGCCGGACCGTCAAGTACTTCGCAGATGAGGTACGGACGATTCTGGACATTGTCCTGGCCTCGAATCCACACCAGAAATCCACCGAGTTGCGGCCGCCACCGCGGAGCGACCCCTTGGTCGTCCTTCTCGTCAAGACGGCGCTGGAGGACCAGAGGACGAAGGACATGATTCGCCGGATTGCTGAGGGACGACCTGGCTTCACCGACGCGCAAGACCTCAAGGAGATCCTCGACAGACTGCATCGGGACGCAAAGACTGTCCCTAAGGGTCCTCCTCCTGTCCCTCAACCGCCACCAGCAAAGCAGCCGGTGCCGAACGGGCTGCCCAACGGCCATGCCAAGGCCGCCAATTCTAATACCGTGCAGCATGCGAACCCTCAGGCCTTACGCTCAAAGGGGCCTCCGCCTGTTGCTCGGCCAGACATCTCGGCTGTTGTGTTTGACCTCGGCAACGGAGACCGGTATCTGTTTCCCAAGTATAGTATCCTGGAATTTCTACCGACGCAATCTGGACAACAGGTGGTGGCGTCGTTCCTGATCGTTCGCAAAGGCAGCATCTCGGACTACGGAGGAGACCCGGCTCTCGACTATTATCAACCCCTCACAATTCGCCTCCAAACAAGCACTGGCCGCCATTTGGAGAATCTGGCCAGGGTCGTCGCGCCACAAGACGAAGTACGACGATACATGGATGATGTGATGGACAACATGACCCGTGCAGAGTACATTTTGCTGGCCATGCGACTGCCCCGATTCGAACGGGACAGTGATCAGGATGCCGCTGCCGCGATAGACGAGCCGAAAACGAACAGCTCCACGCCCAAGTCCGATGCAGAGCCAGAACGCAGCCAGGCCCCGAAGCCTGGCGTCCTCTGGACCACGGGTCCCGCCAACAAGCTATTAGACGCGCCTGATACAATTAAGTTCCGAGATCCGGAGCAAGAACGCCAGACCAAATACGAGCAGCTCATTCGATCTGTTGCGGCGAGGGACAGGGAAGCTATTTAGCGATGGGCATTGATGGTGTTGGGGCCTGGCGCAATGAATTGTGCTATGTTTGGCGCAATGAATTGTGCTATGTTTGGTTTGTTACGGATTGTTGTCGCAAGGGAAGCTTCATGGACTGACCGGACGTGTCTGGACGCCGGGAACGGGAACTGGGAGTATGGGATCATGACTGGGCGACCCAGGAAGTTGGCGAATGCTGAGTATATCTTTGAGTTCATTGTGAGCGGCTGACTTGAATACCATATTAAGTACCTAGCTATGCGTTGAAGAGGTGCCGCATCCACCAAGCTGCGATGCGGTGTTATTTCGTCAAGTCCATTTACATCCATCTACCGAACCAAAGAGCTCACCCACGTGTCTTGACCCGGTTAGAACCTGAACCTCGCACAGCACAGTCCTCTTTATCATTCAACCTGCTCCCCGTGGGCGAACAAGAGTCTGCGGCGTCTCAGATCTCCTCATCTTGCCAAATGATCTTGAATTTCTCCTCAACATCGATGTTGCTGATTTCGACCAGGTCCCGAACGACCAGCCATGGGAGATCGCTCAGGAACGCCGGCATGCTGTCCCAGCCGCTGGCGTCATAGACGAGGCCGATGAGCAGCTGAAAGGCCACGCATTAGCTCTTGCAAACGGCACCGAGGTCTGGCGGCTGGCCTACAATGTTGTCCATGAGGACCTCGAAGGTCGGGGCTTGGACGATGGGTAGCCACCAGTCTTGGATGCGGCAGGTGGTCTTCAACTGGTAGGTGGCGGCGCGTAAGGCTTGGAGAGCCTGCTCTATGTTAGCACCGCCGTCCGTTGGCGCGTCTGCTCGAGGGTGTTTCGTGCCTCGAGGTATTCGGCTCGGGTGAGCGTCTTGTAAAGGGGCTTCTGGGCGTACACCAGAGCGTGCCACTTTTCCTGCCGGGGCGCGTCAGCACAAGCCGCACCCACTCGTCGCGCAGACACGCGGGAAAGCGCCTCACGATGGATGCGTCGAAGAAGTTGCAAGCGGGCGGCACGAGCTTCTGCAGCTTCATCTGCCCCTTGACCACGTCCTGGAGCAGGTTCTTCAGGATCGTGGTGTGGACGGGCCACACGGCCATCTCGTTCTGGAAGAGCAGCTCGCGCGGCGCGGCGAAGGAGACGTTCATCTGCCGCAACGACTGCGTGCCGTTCCAGCCCCAGCGGCCCGTTGCGTGGATGGGGAGGGCGCTGTGTGGGTTGAACTGCCCGGCGGCGGGCTGGATCAAGTGCCCGGCGAGGATTGCGGCGAGGATGCTGAGTAGGTTCACCATCGTGTACGGCATCCGGGTCAAGACTTGGATGTGTTGTGCAGGATACACGACTGCGGATGGGGAGACTCTGTTGTTTACGTCTACGGGCTCGCTTCGTTGGGTCCACGATCAGGCAGACCACACGGAATAGACTTTTGTGTGCAGCGTACCAGAAGGGTTTGTCTTCATCGTACGTCTAGTGATGAGGGCAGCATACCCAGAAGCGGCATCAAAACACTCCGGCGTGACGAACACCATTAGACTCCAGGTGGCTTTTCCACTCCACGTCTGCTAGAGGCCGGCCTTTGAAAAGGGGCGGACCGCGCGTGTCCATGTACGCGTCTGCACTCGGCCACTGCTTCGGCCAGGCGACAAATTCTAAAGGAATAATAACATGGGGGGCCCCCAAGACACAGGCCCTTTCCTTCTTTTGCATAGCTCATCAATAAAGCCGCTACGGAGGCTCTGGCGGGTGAGTTGCCCCTTTGTAGTCTCCCGCATCAGAGGCGCAGAGTACACGAGCCTGGGAGGATGCCCCATGTCCGCCGCACCAGATCACATTAGAGTTTCAAAATAGTGTACAAGGCGGCCGATTATCCTTTCAGGCAACTATTCTAGAGAGATGCCGCCAACTGCGTGTTAGAGCCTTCGTGGTGCCACGACAACCACAGCATGAACTCTAATGGTTCTGGCGTCAAGCCCCTGGACGCCAGTCACTTACATGTATTAAAGTATTTACCAGGACTGCCACTGGCGTTTGTTTATCCCTCTTCCACACTCAGGCTCCTCCCTGGATACTGAGAAACGAACGACTCGCAGCCATGAAGCTCAGCATTCTTTGTTTGATCCCGGGCTCGCTCGGCCTGGCGTCTGTTCTTCGACCAGATGCCATCGGAAGTCGAAGCATCTTGCCGCTGGAGGAACAGAAGGAACCGCCGTCATGCTCTGCCGCGCGCGCGCTCCTGTCTTCACGCCTCTCTGCGAGGGTGAGTGGCGACGGGTGGGACAAAAAGCCACCCTTCGTCCAGGCCATTGAAGACTGGTTCCGGTCTAGCAGCCCAGGCAGCGGCAGCTGGCCCGACGATGCAGCCTCCCCGATCAACCCCGGTGATTACGGCCATGCCAAGGGCGTGCCGCAGTGGGGTGGCCAGGAGCCGCCCATCAACGACGAGGACTTCTGCACTGCTGTGCGGGCCATGGCGTGGATTGCCCGCAACATTATCCCTGACACTGAGCAGATTCGGCCTGAGACGTGCGATGGGGCTGTAGCAGGCGTGTGCAAGCAAAGGGGCGAGGCGGTGGTAAGTATCGAATCCGGGTCTCAGGGCTCGGGTTACCCCTGATACTGACCGTTTCACAGATCGTCCTTCGGATGATGATGTCCTGGCAGAAGCTCTTGGCGGGCTTGAAACGGCAGCTGTACTGGACTCCAGAGTTGACCTCCCAGATGCACTGCGCGCTGTGCTACATAGAGGTACGCGGCCGGTCGTTGAGCAGTCGTCCTGGACATTGATGCTGACGTGCCTGTTGTTGCAGTACAGCATCGAGTCTGGCAACTGGCTTAGATCACTGCGTAAGCAAGCCGCCTACTTCAAAAGGGACGATGAGTTTCGCAACATCATGTTCAAGCGTCTCGATGAGCTCCACGAGGCCCACCATGTAAGTCCGCCCACCCATGACTGCGACCCGGGAACTGCGGGTAGCGAAGACTGACTGCGACGCAGGACGTTGCCAAGCTGCTCCACGACCGCCGCAGCGCGTCGTTGATCAACACGAGAATCCCCGAGAACGACCGGTCGGGTTTGGCCGACACGCTCCACAAGCTGCACGGCAAGACGCCGGGCGACAGCCTGCGAGAATGGATCCAGGAGGGCGACCCTGCGTATCCGCGCGTCAGGGGGGGGCTCTTCAAACGTGCCAAGAATGCGTGGGCGTACCAGAAGGAGAAAGAGGATCGCAAGAGGGCTGTGAGTGCCGATGAGAGTGCCGATGAGAGCGCCGAGCCGGACCGCGGGGGGCTGGTCAAGAGAGACACCCCGACCAAGACCGACTCGCTACTCGAGGCCAGGCGAGCTTCCGGGAATTGGCGCTTCGGGGGGCCTTGGTACTTCAACGGCTCTTGGTTGAACGGCAGCATGGCCGCCGCCAAGTTCAACGTAACTCCTAACCTTACGGTGGTTTCCATCCCCACCTCGAACCCGTGGAACACGCCGATGCCAACTGACGAGGGTGGAGGCGCCGGCCAAAAGGACGAGGACCACAAGGAAAAGGAGGAGGAGGAGGTCAACCTCCTGGACGGCAAGTGCCATATCCGCGAGTGTGGATTCCGCGAGCGCCTCGTCTGCGCTTTCATGGGGTGGGACTATTGCGTCTGCGGGCCGGGCTGCACGCAAAAGGACGCGCACCTGCTCTTTGACGGGCCCGACGACGAAGACGAAGACTAGATATTGGTCTGTAGGGGGGATTCAAACAGGAATGGAAGGTTGGAAAGGGGGTGTACTTGGGCAAGACGAACGGGGGATATTGAAAGGAAGGGTTCACGTCTGGTATCGGTTCTGGTGCCATATAGGCTTGATTTGAGGAATATCTAATATTTAAGGGTAGATGTAGTTGTCTACCATCTGCTATAGTACCTAGGTGATCAAGAGAGGCCTACGAGGCATATGTTGAGATTGCACACACGCATGTCTCTATCTACACTCACGGGCGGGTCAAACGAGTACCTTTTCTATGTCTTCTGCTCCCTGCTCCTCTATTCACTATTCACTATTTCCCTTTTATCCGAGACTACAGGTATGCCTACGCGGAATACCAATAGGGATATACACACACAAATAGTGAGGCTCTATTCAACCCTGTTGTGGAAATGCTATCAAAGAACCGGTGTTGTTGGTAGCCGAAGACAGGAGACGGCATGGTGCCGCGCTGCCGCGTGGGAGTAATCCTTCAGCAAGGTGATTGAGCCGTACATCCGGCCGAGCACGGAGCTGCGAGACGTGGTGCGCAGAAGGCCAGGAGAACATGGCGATTTGCAGGCCGTGGAGTTGAAGAGGCGCAGGTGTCACAAGGTATAGGGTAGCAGATGCGAATCCAGACGGCAAGCGACACAAGGCTTGTCATTGATTGTGAATCAAAGTTAAGAGGCAAAAGCAATCCTCGCACCTGAAGCCATCATAAATGCGGTTCCGTGAAATGCTGTAAAATTGCGTCAAAGTCGCGACCTGGTGAGACGCAGCCAATGCCAGGCACGTGTCGACGTCCAACTGTGGCGTCTGGTACGCGTACCGTCCAGCATGTACGAAGTACTTCGTACCAGTGACGTACGACAACGAGGCAGCGCTGAAACCATGTCATCACAACACCAACAAAACACAACCCCCCCAGGCTCTCCTGCTATTATTGCCGGTGCTGGGTATGAGTGACCGTGACACCAAGCATTGGAAGCGATGAGAGCCGAATAGGCCGCTCAACATGGGCCAGTCACTGTCGGACGAGCAGCCGCGCCGGCGCTCGCACGAGGAGCTGGTACACGAGCTCGTGAGTCGTGAGCCTCGTTCGCCGCCGCGCCACCCCATGGCAGATGCTGATTCCGCGTTCCTAGGCGCTCCGGTTCAAGGACAAATGCTTCACGTCGCTCGAGTACTACTGCCTCAAGGACGTCTTCAAGGGCCTCGCCGACCAGCAGGGCCCCGTGCGGTACCTCAAGGAGGACACCGTCGCGCGGTACCTGGAGATCCCCGACGTGCTCGGCGCGTCGCCCGTCGTCTTCCAGATGGTCTCGTACCTCGGCGCGTTTCCGTTCCTGCAGGACGCGCCCGTCGTGCTGGAGCTGCCGCAGGTCATCATGGTCGTCGTCATCATGACGGAGCGGTACCGCCGGGTGCTGGCCAAGGGGGCGTCAGACCGGACCAAGCTGCTGTTCAAGAGCTTGGCCGTGTACGACCGCAAGGCCTCGGAGGCGGGAGCCGCGTCGCCGCCGCCCGAGTCAGAGGACGTCAAGGGCGCGGCGGGAGCCCAGGCCGGAGGCTTTGCCGTTGATGCCCCCGCTGACGATGATGAGAACGGGGGTGACGACGATGACTTGGTGCTGACCGCCTATGAGCTCCTCGACATCGCAGATGCAGTCAGGCAAGGCAGCGCTCCAGAGTTCCACAGTGCCATGATTCCCACCGACAATTTCCGAAAACTGCTGATGCTCCTCCTCCTGGCTGCCCCGCTGGAGGGCCAGGAAAGCCTCTCGCAGTACTCGAGCCGGGTGTCGGGCGAAGAGCTCGACGGCCTGCGCTCGACAGCCGAGAACATTCTCGCCGCATTTGTCGACGCCGAGGCGTCCCCGGGGATCCGCTACCGACACTTCAAGACCATCATCCCCGTGCTGTGTCCCAACCTCTTCAACGGGTTCAACGGCCTCTTCGAGCACTTCCTCTTCTCCAAGAACCTCGACTTTTCAAGACAGATCGACTCCGCGAGCAAGCCGCCGCCCCAGATTGCGCAGCCGCTGCTGCCGGACAAGGGCGACATCCTCAACGACCACGTGCTGTCGCAGATCTCCATGTTCCTCCCCGGCTCGTCGCTGTTCCGGCGGGTGCGGCTGCTGTACTCGGGCAGCCAGGCGGGCTTCTCGATGGGCAGCTTCGAGTCCAAGGTCTTCAACTGGCGGGCCCCGACGCTGCTCCTCGTGAGCGGGACGCGCCTGGGGGACATCCCGGACGGCGGGCAGGAGTCGTCGTTTGCGGAGTCGCTGCCCACGAAGCGGTTCCCCCACGGGAGCAAGTCTGACCGTGTCACGTTCGGCGTCTACGCCAGGGAGCCCTGGAAGCACACGCACAAGGAGTGCTTCGGCGATTCGGAGACTGTGCTCTTCCAGCTGGAGCCCATCCACGACGTGTTCCCCGCGTCGACCATCAACACCGACTACATCGCCTTGACGAAGCCCCCGGCCAACAAGTCCTGCCTCTCCTTTGGCTGCCCCCACCCCAAGCCCTCCAAGTCCCACCGCAGGGAGGAGATGTTCTCCCTGGGCGCCGTGTCCCTGCTCCTCAACGACTCGTTCGAGTTTGGCGTCTTCAACCACGACTACCGGTCCCGCGGCGGCGCGTTCCACACGAGCCTGGTGCGGAAGCACGACTTCCAGGACCGCTTCCGGATCGAGCGCCTCGAGGTCTGGGGCTGCGGCGGCGACGAGGAGGCCCAGGCGCAGGCGCAGCGGTGGGAGTGGGAGGAGCGCGAGGCCGAGGCCCGGCGCAAGATCAACCTCGGGTCGGGGGATATCGAGGCGGACCGGGCATTGCTGGAGATGGCCGGTCTGATCGGTGCGAACCGGAGCGGCGGATCGATGTCGTAGAGTCTTGTATATCACTCCACAACTCAACCAATATTGGAACGGCCCCTTTCATCCACATACGTGCCAGGGCATGGTTTATGCCAAGTGAGCGGATCGTGTTGATACATGTCTTGAATGACTGACCAGAATTTACAAGAGTAGGGCCTCAATGCCAGGGTAGCATCCACCGCGTATATCGTACATGCCTTTTGATACAAAACCAGTCTCCCCCAGACGCCGTCCAACATGATGATTCCCGCCCGAAACGGCGTCTATTTCTTTGATTTCTCTTCTGTCGACTTGGGGTCCTCCTTTTTCTGTGACGCAATGACCTCGCCAATGGCCCCCAGGGAGCTCTTGGGGTTGCTCTTCTTCGGCTTCTTGTCGTCTGCAGCCCCGACGGCCTTGGCCGCCTCTTCCTCTGCCGCCGCCTTCTCTCCCTGCGACCACAGCCCCATCTTGCCGAGGATGCCGCCCGTGCCCTGCGCAGCCGTCGCGGCCTCGACCTCGACGTCCGGCCTGGGCTGACTTGCATGTATGCGCTTCTCCAGCCGCGCCTTCATGGCCTTTTCCTCGTCGTCGCGGACCTCGAGCTCGCGGATCCACTTCTGGCGCTTCTCCTCGGCGTCGCGCTGCTCCTTGAGCTTGCGCAGCTCGGCGCTCTTCTCGCGGTCGCGGCTGTAATACATGCTGCCGGCAACCATGGCGATGACGGTGAAGCCCTGCGCGGCGACGCGGGCGCGGAACATCTTGTTGGCCTGCCGGGAGTCGCCGCGACGGAGGGCGCGGTAGGCGTTGACGAAGGCGAAGACGGTGAGGCCGATGCCTGTTGCGCGGGGGGTTAGCTGCCAGTATAGGAGGCAGACGGCTATAGAGACGTACCGAGAGGGACGAGGGGCTCTTCCTTGACCTTGCGGACGACTTTCTGCATGGGCCGCTCGTTGAAAAACTCCCTAAAGGCCGCGTGAGCAAGTTTGTTCGCGGCGCGTGCTGCCTCTCCCACAGGCCGGGCGCGCATACTGATCGTCGTCAAAGGACGAGGGCATCTGCCCCGTAAACGGCGGCGGCGGTCTGTCTGCCATGTTGAAGCCGTGCCCCGGGCAGAGAGTCTGGGTGAAGAGGACAGCGGTGACGGGAGGGGGATGTTGCGAAGAGGTTATCGTCGGATCACGTCGTGCAACATCATCGAAATCGGGCTCCGCCAATGGAAGCCAAGCCCCCACCGGGTTACCGGTTAGCGGCAGCTTCGGGTGCTTGCTTGCAGTGGAGCGGGTACCTTGCCTAGGCTACGAGCACAGGCGGCCCACTAAAGTACCACCGAGAGCTTCCACTAATAAGCTCCGTCACAACCTGGAAGTACGAGTACGCGCTTCCACGTATCTCGACTTTCCAACATCGCCATCTCAATCCGACGACACGCACTCGGCAACAACGCCACGCGGCTCGCGGACCGAACATTGAATACCTCTGCCGCCCGCATACCAGCACAGGCGCACCACACCTCGCAGCCCGCTCCCACCGCTAAGATGCTGTGAGCCTCGCCATGTGGCTATCGACACCTTCGGCCGACACCCTGACGCGGCCGCGACTGGCCGTGGCCGTCGTCTCCGCCGTGGCTGCCGTCTCCGTCGGATACTACGCCTACCAGTCCAGCCGGGCGTTTCGGCCAGAGGAGCTCCCTCCTGGTGGGAACCTGCATAGGAGCAACGCGATCCGTCGCACCCGCCATACGCCCCGGAGGGACGACACACGTTCCAGCTCATCCTCGGAGGCCCCGGGCGACGAAAATGTCGAGGCCAACAACCCGCCCCCCGCGGGCGACGCGGAGACGGTCGTCGACGTCGCCGAGGAGGAGTGGTGGAACGACCCGTCTGGGTTCCCGCCGTCGCAGCGCGCGGGCCATAACATCGTGAACCTGCTGTTTCGGGTCTCCGAGGACAACGCGAGGCGCAACGGGTGCGTCCACAGGGGGTGCCAGTGTAATGCATGCGGCATGGTCCCCATACGCGGCGTGCGCTACCGATGCGCCAACTGCGCCGACTTTGACCTGTGCGAGACTTGCGAGACCCAGGGGCTCCATATCAGGACGCACATCTTCTACAAAATCAGAGTGCCCGCGCCGCCGTTTGGTCCCAGGCAGATGCAGCCGGTCTGGTACACGGGCGACCCTGACACCTGCCGGCGCAACTTGCCACGGGGGTTGATTGCGAAGCTGTCGAGGGACACGGGCTTCGAGCGACCGGAGCTGGAGGCCTTTTGGGAGCAATGGACCTTCATGGCCAACTCCGAGTGGAGAGAGGATCCGGATGAGCTGTGCGTCGCCATGGATCGCAAGACCTTTGAGCGGTGCCTCGTGCCCACTGGCGCCTCTCGTCACGCCGCACCGAATCTCATCCACGACCGCATGTTCTCCTTTTACGACTCCAACAACGACGACCTCATTGGCTTCTCCGAGTTCCTGCACGGCCTGTCCTACCGAAAGCGCAAGGACAAGCTGCGCAAGGTGTTCGAGGGCTACGATATCGACGGTGACGGTTACGTTGACAGGCGAGACTTTCTCCGCATGTTTCGCGCGTACTACGTCTTGTACAAGCAGATGCACAAGGACATCCTCGACGGACTTGAAGACCAGCTCCTCGCGAGCACAGAGGCCCAGCAGCTGGTGACGAGCCGTCAGCCGCTCAGCAGCCTCTTTGGCCGAGAGGGGAGAGTGCCTGCTGCCGACGGCGATGTGCGATTCGAGGGCAAGACGTACCATCCAGACGGCAGCATCGACGTCGACGATGGCTATCACGGTGCCACCGTCGAGGACCGCGGCGACACGGCGAGCCGCGAGGACATCTTGACGAGCCTGTTTGCCTACGACACTGACCATCGACCTCGTCGCCGCTTCGTTGCCCGCAGAGACACAGATACCAACTGGCGCACCGTCCGGCGACTGAGCGGCAACGACACCGACCGGACGTACTGGGTGACTCTGCTGGAGCCGCCGACAACCCTGGACGGGCTCCCTGACATCATAGCGGGCAACCATCATCCAGAGATTGAGGAAACCGAGGATGAGGCTGATGATCAGGAAGACGACGATGGTGATGACGCCAATGGGCACCAACGCGACTCCGACTCCACTGCCGGCGCAGCGCAAACGGACAGCGAGCGCCGAGCTAGATTCCTCTCTCAGGCCCGTCGTCAAGCACCCAAGCTGGAGAAGCGACGCCGAGATATGGCGCGGGGCCAGCTGCACGAGAGATGGAAGAGGCGCCAGTTCTACCTCGACGAGGAGGAGGGTGGCATGGCCCCGGAGGACTGGGACAACGACGAAGACATACTCGTGCACCTCAGCAAGGCAGCTGAAGAGGCCAAGTCGAGCGGTCGAGCAGCCCCATCAACCACCCGCTCGCGATCGAGCTCCAAGGTTCGGTTTGCGGAAGACATGGATGACTACGACATCCGGTCCAACCCGTCGACGTCGTCTAGAAGCGTCCCGGAGCGATGGGGAGGCATGGACATTCCAGACGCTGAAAGAGACGCGGGCAAAGAGATCCTCTACCAGGTGACGCAGCAGGCGTTCAATGAGCTGCTCGACACCATCTTTAAATGGGTCGAAGATTTGGCAGTCGAGGCGGCGGAGACGAAGGAGCAGCGGGAAAAGTACAAGGAGGAAATCGAGGCAGTCGAGTCAGAAGACGAGAAGGATCAGGCTGGGGAACCCGCCGGTACACAGCCCCTGGGCCGTGCCTCCGAGAGGGCGGTCGAGGACAAGACTCTGGAGGAATTGCTCTCTGAAACCGGATACCAAGTCGTGCCAGTACCAGATGCGCCGCGCAACGCGGTGGAGCTTGACTATTCGATCAATCTCTCGGACTATACGATACCCTCGGAGACTTCGGTCAGCGGAGACGAGGCGCCCGAGGAGTATCGCGATCCCACGATGCCCCAGTTCCGTCCCAACAGCGACGCGACTCCCTACCACGACTGGAGCTCGATGCCCACGCAGTCGGCAGATGCCCTCTTTGAAGACGGCGGCGACGATAAGCGCTCGCAGCACGAGTCGGAGACCTCGACCGTCAGCGAGCCAACCATCGAAACACTACGGAGGTGGAGCGTGTTGACCTCGGCAGAGGCCAATGCCGCCGAGCGGGGCGGCTGGGGACGTCTCAGCTTCGACGAGTTTGAGGCGATTTACAAGAACCAGGAGGACCTGGGCAACAGGCTCGACTACCTCGGCAGCTGGATCGACTTTTGCATTCCCTAGAGGAGACGGCGGAAATTTCCCAGCCGGCGGGAAGAGTGGCGGCGACGCTAAAGTGCACACGGACCGAACGGTCCTGGCGACGGGCCGAGGAGTTGTGGGCAATGCATCAGCGTTAACGGGCATTCATCTTGTATCACTCCCGAAGATGTGTATAGCGGAGGAAAGTGTAGTATATTACCGTCTGTCTATTCCATAACAGACGAGCGGACGCGCTCCATGCCGGCATGAACCGTGCTTGGTGTTCCCAAGACGTGCCGGGGGAGTGCCTGTTGAGAGCGGTTCGTAAACGTCGTGATGCTAAACACCCCTAGCAGCCCAGATTTCATATCCCCGAGTTTTGACCCGCCAACGCCATGCTCCAAATCAGATGCCACCGAAACAAGCCCCCCTACCTTATGAACCACCCCTATCCAGCGCCTTGACAATCACGTAGCTCGTGCCCGCGGCCAGCACGCCGATGACGAGCGTCTGCAGGGCGCCCCAGACGCCGGCGCGGTGGTTCCGCACGGCGACGTAGTTCTTGGCGTAGCCGAAGGCGAGCAGGATGACGACGGTGACGGCGACGGAGACGAGCAGCGCGTCGCGCACGCGGGCCATGACGAAGTAGGGCACCATGGGGATGAGCCCGCCGACGAAGTAGCTC
Organism: Tolypocladium inflatum; assembly: GCA_003945565.1. Lineage (NCBI taxonomy): Eukaryota > Fungi > Ascomycota > Sordariomycetes > Hypocreales > Ophiocordycipitaceae > Tolypocladium > Tolypocladium inflatum. The sequence goes on from QEPE01000013.1 coordinate 702,923, forward strand.
AGGCCCATGGTGGCGCCGGAGACCCAGGCGCGGTGGCCCGTGGGCTCGTCCATGCGCAGGGCAAAGTCCATCTTGAAGCGCACCCACTGCTCGCGGTCGGCGCAGAGCTCGTCGACCAGGGGCGCGGCGGCGGCGCGCGAGACGCGGTACTTGTCGAGCATGGCGAAGAGCTCGGCGCGGCGGTCGGCGGGCGCGGCGGGGGACGCGCAGGCGGCGACGACGCCGGCGTGCTGGGAGCGGTAGTGGTCGCGCTCGGTGGCGGCGGCGAGGTAGGCGCCGAGGCCCATGCTGATCATGCCGGAGAAGAGCTCGGCGAGGCCGCCCATGATGACGAGCCGGGTGCTGCCGAGGGAGGAGAGGCCGGCGGTGAGCGCAAAGGGCACGGTGAGGCCGTCGGAGAAGCCGATGATGATGTCGCGGAGCGTGTCGCTGAGGCCCGAGGACAAGGACGAGGACGAGGACGACGTGCTGCTGGGCGACGGGGATGCGTCTCGGGGGAGGAGGGGCTTGGAGTCGAAGGCGGTGGGAGAGGGCCGCTCCGAGGGGGGCTCCGAGGGGAGGAGGGGGGAGGATTCCGAGGGGTAGGCCATCTTGTCGGTGACTTGTGAATGTTGCAGGATGGCGAGATGCAGAATGACGGTGGTTGTTGAGCGTCTATGTTGAGCGTCTATCACCGCGACGGTCCTGTATAAGCGAAAGAGACCCGTGTATGTACGGACGCCAGCAAAACCGCCTCCTCACGAACGGGAACCAGTCCCATTTATGTCCCCGGCCCAATCCCCCTCCCCAACCCAGGCCACGCAGACAAACCTGCCTCGTAATAGTCCGTGTAAGTCGGGACGCAGCGATATCACGCCCGTGGGCGATGGTGGCGTCGCCGGCGGGCCAATCAGCGCGCGTGTTTTAGTCATCCGCGAGTAACGCCCCTTGCATCCACAGACCCGATTACCACTGCTATGAAAATGGGCTGTGGCAAAAGGGTCGGACATCGAGCTCGCGTTCTCGGGCTTTCGCTGTCGGCATTTTGCCGGTGCCATGGTGGTGGGCGCGGTAGGGGGTCAAGGGGGCGGCCGTTTTGCACGGGTGGAAGTCGGGGAGCCGCGTGTCGGCGTGAATCCAGAACCTGCTGTCGTATATCCGACCACTGCGTTCCGAGTCCATGGATCCCTCTGGGAAGAATCCATCTAGGTTCCCTCGGCGCTGGGTCGGCGTTGTTGGTCCACAGCTCCGGATGACGCTGTCGTCTCGTCGAGTATCCGTCCGACCCAATGGGAAGCTCTCCGTTCGTCAGCGCACAACGCCCGGGGGAGGATGCGGTCTCGTCGCTTGATGGATATTCCTCACATGCTTCCTCAGGGCTCCTCATCCGGCCACACCAGCAAGTCGTCGAGCGACAACGGACTGAACCCGCCGGCTCCCGCCGTCGTCGCCTCGCCCACCGACGACACGGCCTCGCTCGACACCTCCGTCCCAAAGGACACGCCGTCCAGGCTCGCAAAGTCGAACCCCCCATATGGCTCGTTCCCCAGCGGCCACTCCATCCCGCCCTCATCCCCCCACGCCATCTGCTGCGTGCGCAGGTACTCACACGGCGTCACGCCGACGCACCGCTTGAACACCCGGTGAAAGTGCCACTTGGACAGCCCCGTCCGCGCCGCCATCTCCGCCAGGCTCGGCCGCTCGCCGCCGGCGCAGCCCGTCCCGCGCACAAACGCGCGGATCTGCCGCACCGCGCGCTCCTCGGGCATGAAGCCGCCCAGCTCGGGCCGGCAGCGCTTGCACGCGCGGAAGCCCGCCGCCGCCGCCTCGCCGCCCGTCGCGTAGAAGCGCACGTTGGCGCGGCGCGCGAGTCGCGCCTTGCAGATGGGCCGGCAGTAGATCTTTGTCGTCTTGACGGCGTAGACGAACAGGCCGTCGGCCACGGCGTCGCGCGCGCGCACCGCCTGCCAGCGGGAGTCGTCGTCGGCGAAGAACGAGGGCGGCTGCTGGCAGGGCATGTCCTGGTACTGGCCATCCATTGTAGACACGGCGGCGGTCACGTTGCGTTTGAGATGCGCATGACCATGTTGAGGTTGAAGAGTCGTGATGAAAGGCAGACGTCGACTCATATATCACGATTCACGGTGTTGAAATGTGTGGGGCGTCGCGCGCAAAGTGGCCAATCAGCAGCCCGTATTTGACCTACCTACGCTTGAGAGTACGAACTACGAACTATGAAGTATTGTTATACGGGTATCCGTACATCGCTAGCAACACTAGACGGTGGCCTGCGACGCTGTAGGTAATACCCGGCCACCATGTTCGTTTTCCTGAATGTCCACCTCTAGCAACCCGAATCCCAATAGCAACGCCCCGTGCCATCCAGGCCCTTGTACCAATTTAGCTATGCCAGCCTCCCAAATTCCGAGTCCCGACTCCCCAGCACGCCTTGCTCCATTCGTCCGCAGCCCATGATCCGGATGTCTACCCTGTGACCAGCCTGTCGACCTTCGCAAACGCCGCAGCGCACCCCTAGGACAGCTGTTCCGGCTCGACTCCTGCGTTCAAGCCGATCCAGACACCAATGAGGCTGGCAATCTCGTCGCTGTTGCTCTCCAGGAACATGAGGTGTCCGTTGCCGAAGATGTCGTATTTCTCCAGAGAGATGTTGAACACCCTGACACCGGCCTGTCGCAGGAAGTGAGCCGTGGCCCAGTCGTACGTCGAGTGCGAGCTCGCTTGCGCCGTCACGATGGCGTGCCGCATCTTGCGCAGGTTCTTGAGCTTGCGCGGCTCTGCCACCTGGACATGTCCCGCGTGGGGATTCGCTCCGGGCTCGGCCGCGATGGCCATTTCGCTGGAGCGCTGGAGGACGCAGGATCCAATGCCCGACGGCCAAGACGCTATCACCAGGTCCAGGGCAGCTGCGCCCGGCGTGGCCCCTGCATTGGGCGTGGCCCCTGCGTTGGGCGTCTCGAGGGGCGGGTCGTAGGTCAAGGGAATCTCTGCAAGTCCGTACGGGCGGACGCCAGGAGCAAAATTGACGTGCGGACTGTATCGTCGCGTTCCGTCCTCTGCCGTGAAAGAAGCGGTGCCGGCCGGCGGTCCAGCCGGCTCGACGGCCACCACCGCAGCAACCATGTCCGGGTTGAGGTCCGCAGCCAGCCACGCCATGGTTGCGCCGGAGCCCTCGCCGACCAGGACCGCTCTGCCGGTGCGCTCGAGGAGCCTTCCGAGGGCGTCCTGGGACAGGGCCTGCCGCTCGGCCTTCTTGAGCTGCAGCGGCACGAGCGAAGCGCAGTAGTTCTCGAAGATGGGGTCGCCACGCTGGCCCGTCTGCGGGGTGTTAGCTTCGCCAGAGTCGTTGCCGAGGGGAGACTTGGGCACTTACTCCCGGCCACTGGAAGTGGTGTCGAGCGCCGGTCCAGCCCTCAGTTTCCTGCCTTCCCGGCGCAGTGAGCTCTCGTTCCACCGTGCCCTGGTCCAGCGGAACCATCGCCTTTGTCATCCTGGCCCGGTCTGTAGGCCGGCAATTGATGTTGGAGCGGCCGAAAGGGGGGAGGTCCACGACGTAGACGCGCTGGCCATGGTAGCAAAAGAACGAGGCCCAGCCTGGATCGCCGTCGGGCTTGGTGGCCCAGATCTGCGACAGCAGTCAGCCAACACTCACGCTTCCGAAAAAAAAACCGAGAGCAACGTACCTGGCCAGTGTGAAAGTCTCCGTGGATGAGGATGATGGGCAGCTTTTCAACGACCAAGAGCGGCTCGAAGCACTCGACGTACATCTGGCCCGAGAGGTGCTGACCCGGGTTCACTTCGATGAAAAAGGTCGAGCGGGTGCACATGGCGCCCGCTTGCGGCTGGTGCATGGGACCAGTGTACGTCAAGTTAGGGGGACCAGCTTGCGGCGGCTGGACAACCCAGGCCAACTGCGGCTGTGGCTGCACCGTTGCGCCGCCGCCGACGGGTGAATAGGCCGACATCATCGCTGTGCCATTTGCGCTGGCGTTGTGTGCAGCATGAGGCTGGTGGCCACGCCCGTTCCCCTCCCCGGTCGCCATGTTGGCCATGGTTGTCATGGTGTCTTCAAAGGCACGCTGGATGGTAAGGAAAGCGACCGCAGAACGAGACGAAACAAGACCAAATGCTACAAAACATTTAAAAAAGGATGTCAGTGGGGTTTCCAGATGAAAGAGTCGAAGTACCTGCTTCAGACTGACGAACGGTCAAGACGGCGTCCGACACGCGCCCGAAACTCGACGCGAGAGAGCCAAGATGGAATCAAACCAGAAACCCCTTCAGTCGACGCGCAACGCTCGCACACAGTACTTCGCGAGCAACACCAACGGCAGCAGCGGCACCAGAAGCACCAGCACTACCAGCAGCCCGAAAAAAGGCAGCAGTGCGAGAAACAGCAGCGCTGTGTACCAAGAGTCGACCGTAATAACAACTCGGGTCATGCGAACGGCGAGCGAAGGGGACGGGTTCTGCAAGTGACGAAGGAGCGCAAAAACTGCTTCGTCTCGAAAGCGTTCGCGCCGCGGCTTGAGTTGTGGATGAAGGTGGAGGGTTGAGCGTGAGAGGAAAGGGGCCGCAGGAGGAAGGTATAGCAGGTCACGGATGCGCTTGCGCAAGTGCAGTGATTCACCACCCCCAAGACGGAACCCGCCCGACGACTTTAGAGTTAGTTGCTCGAGGGCCTGTGGCTGCCTAATCGATCAACGGGCAGGACGTGATGATTCACCTCGGTTGCCAGTTCTTTCCGGTTGCCCCTTGCGACTGGGAGTGTGCGCGTGGCGCCGCCTCCCCGAGGGTTAAAAAGAATACCATCGAAGCCATCGAAGCCATCGAAGGGACAGTGGGCGAGACCTCGATCCTGCGTAAAGTGACGATGGGAGACTGTGGTCCTTGAGTATCTCGCATTGAGGGTTTGTGCGGGCTCTCATCATGGTCCAGAGGCTTCGATGGCAGAGGTCCCGACAGACCATCTGCCCAGAGCGATTCAGCGTAGACAATGCACACGAGACGGCTTCCGATCTGGGTACCCAATATGCTTTTCCAATATCCACCAAGATGGAAACCCCTGATGCCCACAGACGGTCTCAAAGTGCCTTTTCTCAGTCAACAAATCAGCCAGGACACATGACATCTCCAGAGACAGTTCCACAGCACCGAGCCTCGCCACCAGCGCCGTCTACACCGGCTCCACCACATCCCGCGCCTCGTCCTTCATATCCGGCACCCACCCACTCGGCCGCTCACTTCCCCTCACCACTAGCCCATACCCCAAGTTCTCGACCTTGCGGACGCTCTGCCGCATCACCTCCATCTTGTTGCGGAACTCCTTGCCGGGCACCTCGGGCAGCATCTCGAACGCGCACCCCAGCGCCTGCATGTCGCGCAGTATCGTCCTCCTCCCCTCCTCGTCCCCGCCGCCCGAGGCAGCGGCGAGCACCTGGCCGCGCTGCACCGTCGCGAAGCGCATCAGCTCGCCGAAGAGGTCGAACACGCCGTACATGTAGTCGTGCGGCGTGAGCTGCACGTCGGCGGGCACGGCGGCCTGCGCCTCGGCGGGCGTGATGAGCGCCTGGCGGCGCAGGTAGTGCGCGAAGGAGAGCGCCTCGACGAGCTCCTCGAGGCAGCGCAGGGGCCAGGTGTAGCGGTAGCGGTTGATGGACCGCAGGTCCGGCGCGATGGACTGCAGTAGCTTGGCAATCTCGGCCATGCGCGTGTCCATGTCCTGTTGCGTGTGCGGGGGGAACTCTTGGTTGAGCGTCTTGACTCTGGTACACAAGACGGTGAGCCTCTCATATTGCGATACTTTCCGCGGCCAACGTACCTTTGCAGGGCGAAGATGCTGCACACGTCTCGTCAGTATGGCCTTGCACTCTACATTTTGCGTCAAACCCACATCTTCTTGCTATGCGCCGTCACGTCCCGGCTCGCCTTGACGATCCTCTCCCTCCGATCGTGGTGCTCGTCGAGCTCATCGCGGAACTGCTCAAACATGCTATGGAACCTGCCGCGGGGCGCATCCGGCGATGTCTTGGCACGCGTGTTGCCGTCACGATCTCTCTTAAAACCGGCCGACATTTTTGCGTTTTGAGATCCGGCTGCGATGGGGTTGTGATGGGGATCTGCTTCCTGCCTGGCAAGGCGTCGCGTGCGAGGACAATTGAGGTTGAAGGTGGAGCTGCAGGGACACACACCCTTCAATGCTCGTGCTCTCATTGGTCACGCCGCGTCATTGCTTCTTACTCGTAAGGCGACCTACCGTGGCTCTAAGCTCCCACGGGACCCGTGGGGGTTATGTACACCCTTCAAGGATCGAAAATGCCACTGGAGTACAAGCCCCATGACTAACGTAGGAGTATCGGTACCTTGAAACAAGGATAGATTTACTTCGGCTACTACCTTACTAAAGCTAACAACTAAGCCACTGCAACTGCACTATAACTTACGTGCTGTTGCTGGTGCATCCGACCGTGCTGACCTTGCTGTCATTGCTGTCATTGCTGTCATTGCTGTCATTGCTGTCATTGCTGTCATTGCTGTCATTGCTGTCATTGCTGTCATTGCTGTCATTGCTGCCCCGACCTGCTGGCTCTATTGGTGCTGCTGGCGCTGCCCTCGCTGCCCTTGGTGCCCTTGCCTACCTAGGTATACGCATTGTGAGAGATTCACGTACTTCGTATGTGATGGTGGCCGCCTGCGCTTCTATAAACCCCACGGGTACCCGTGGCTCTATTGGGTCCTAGGTGCCTCTTCTACTAGTAAATCTATACTTGTTTCAAAGGTGCCGATCCTCCTACGTTGGTTATGGGGCTTGTACTCTGGTGACATTTTCGATCTTTCAAGGGTGTAGGTCGTAAAAACAGCTATTTAGATAAGGTGTCACACGGAAATACACACTCGAATAGCTTGCGCTCAGCGAGTACCGTTTCCAGTTCCTTCTCCTTCTCCTTCGCCATCTTTGCTGCCCTGTCGTAGGCTTCCTCCTTTGGTGTCCAGAAGACTGGATCATCACGGTGGCCATCGCGGCGGTCAAAGTAGGTGTCGATCACTGCCTGAACAGTCTCTTGCAGCAAGGGAATATTACCGCGCAAGTGGCTGGGTGTACCGACAGGAATGTCGACTAGATCATGAGCCAATGTGTCTTTGAGGACTTGCCATTCGCCTTGCTCAACGAGGCGTTGGATCGACGCGTGCACGAGGCTGCTGCGGTCGGCGTACATAGCGATGGATCGCAGGACGCGGTGAAAATTGAGACCCATGGCGTTGCATGCGTTGAACTCCGCCAATGTAGTCTTGAAATCTGCGTCTGTGACGGCTGGATCTCGCGCCTCCCATTTGCGCCACGAGGTGTGTTCCTTGTTGATGTCGCTGTTGATGTCGGTCCAGTAACGGTCCCAGACGTTGAGCTGCTCAAAGCACTTGGTCTCTTCCGTTCTGGCTGTGATCTTCAGCTGGTCACAAACGCGAGCCAGATAATCGCCATATCGAGCCGCAAACTCGAAATGTTGTAGCTGAGAGAGTCGTTCGACAAGGTTTAGGTCACCGATATCCACTGGACGACGTAGGAAGTCTCTTGTGTAGATATCCCTCTCAAAGAGGAGAACACTGGAAAGCAGTTCTTTCTTCTCGTCATTGTCGTCGTATTCTTTCTCGAGAACCGCCTTCAGCGTCGCCTTATAGAGGGTCAGGCAGTGATGGGCGATAGGGGACACCTTTCTCTTCTTGTTGCGGAGAGAGTGATCTGCGAATCGGAGTCCCACTTTCAGACGTTCTTCCGAGTAAGCAGAGATGTCTCTGGGTGGCTCAGGTATCGGAGGATTGTCGATGACGTCCTCCTCGTAGCTGTCACCAAGCAGCGACTTTGTTGAGGCGCGAGCTCGCTTGATGAATTTCGAGAGGCTCATGATGATCAAAATACCAAAAAGTGAGCGGTGAAATGGTTGATGGATGGAACACGGCCAGTGCAGAATGGATAACTGCGTTTGATTGATGGGTGCGATGGGAAAGAACAAAAGTGTCTGCCTGTGAAGCATCGTTAGAAGTAGCTCTCTGATGCACACGCACGTGATGAGAGGAGCCTCGCGGCTTCCCGAATGTTCTCAGAGTTACCTTGGCACTATGATGTGTCTGCAGCACCTAAAAGTACCTACTTTTGCAGTAGGTAATTAGACGGAGGAGGATGGAGGTCGGTGTATTTACGTTATACGGCACCCAGCGATAGAGGGCCATGGCCACGGGGGCGGTCCCAATGGCGGCAAGGGCGCCTTGCCCGATGGGAATGCCACCATTCCAGGTGGGTGCAGCAGCGTATTCCAGACGACATATATAGGACATCTGTGCAGATTCCTTGATGAAGGCTGACTATATCCAGGACTCGATGACGCAGCACCTGTTCGCTTCTTAAGTGAGTTTCCTACCCTAACCACTTGAGTATTCTACGGCTTCCCTGAACAATAAGGTAAGCCCTTGACAGGGCAATGTAGTCTGCAAGCATACTCGCTCTTGCCTTCGCTCTCGGCGACACTTTCGGTTCTAGCATCCGCACTAAGCGTTTACTGCACTCTAGCAGCATCAACGGATCACGGTTTTAAAAGCGTGTGAACTTTAAGCGAATGAATTGCACTAGCCTTCAAATCATATCTTCTGCAAAGACTAGCTGAGAGCTCGTTGCGCTGCTACCGGGTACCTCGTGACTCACACTAAGTAATGCCGTGTGACTGCACTTGGGACGGACCGTGTCGCCCTGCATGTGGATTGAAACAAGAGCCAAAGCCAGAGCAGGAGGGAAGCGAGAAGCACGATCATGAATGACAGAAAGGGAAGAGGAGCCGATGCGATCGAAATCGAAATTGAAATCGATCAAATCGATCGCTCGGTCGATTCCGAAGCCTGCATGACAGTGTCGCGCAATCTTTTGAGGTGGCTCGCGGCTCAGCCAGCACGGACCACCCGGCCGGTAAAATCCGCAGCTTCCCTAGGGACGCTCAACCTCACCTCACCTCACACCTCTCGAGTCGACGGGGGAGTATCGCGTCTTGAGCGATACGGAAGAACAGGAGACGGGGCATTTCGGACCATTATTACAGGGTCGACCGACGGCCGGGAGCAATGAGTCGAGCGCCCATCGACACCCCTGTCCACGCCTAACACCACGTCCCATCTCATCTCACCACGCCCTCACCACCTCTCTCATCTCACAACACATCCCATCATCATCATCATCATGGCCCTCACCTCCCTCCTCCGCCCAGCCCCCCTCTTCCTCCTCGCCGCCCTCCTCCGCCTGGCCCTCCTCCTCTACGGCACCTGGCAGGACGCCCACTCCGCCGTCAAGTACACCGACATCGACTACCTCGTCTTCACCGACGCCGCGCGCCTCGTCTCCCGCGGGCGCAGCCCCTACGCCCGCGACACCTACCGCTACACCCCGCTGCTCGCCTGGCTGCTGCTCCCCACCACCGCCCGCGCCCCCGCCTTTGCCTTTGCCTTTGGCAAGCTCGTCTTCGCCGCCGCCGACCTGCTCGCCGGCTGGCTCGCCCTGCGCGTCCTCGGGCGCCGCGGCGTGCGCGTCGAGACGGCCGGCGCCTTCGCGGCGCTGTGGCTGTGGAACCCCATGGTCGCCGCCATCAGCACCCGCGGCAGCTCCGAGGGCCTGCTCGGCGTGCTGACCATGGCGCTGCTGTGGGCGGTCGAGGGGAGGCGGGTCGGGCTGGCGGGCGTGGTGCTGGGCCTGGGGGTGCATTTCAAGATATATCCGTTCATCTACGCGCCGGCTATTGTGTGGTGGATGGACGATGAGAACATGGGCAGGGCCAAGGCCGCGGGCGCGAAGCCAGCACGGTCTCTCGCGCAGTCTCTGGTCAGGTTCTGCTCGCCCGACAGGATCCGCCTCGCCGTCGTCAGCCTGGCGACCTTTACAGGCCTCAATCTCCTCATGTACTCCATGTACGTCCTGCACACTCTCCCTGCCCCCAATCCTGTCTTGAATCTAACATATTTGCAGACACGGCAGTCCATTCCTCGTCCACACATACCTCCACCACGTCACCCGCATCGACCACCGCCACAACTTCTCCCCGTACAACATCCTGCTCTACCTCACCTCGGCCGTCCCCTCGTCCTCGTCCTCATCCTCCCTGCACACCGAGTCCCTCGCCTTCATCCCGCAGCTTCTCCTCTCCTGCGTCCTCATCCCCCTCGCCCTCGCAAAGAGGGACCTCGCCACGTCCATGATGGCCCAGACCTTTGCCTTTGTCACCTTTAACAAAGTCTGCACCTCACAGGTATGCCTCTGCACTACATCCCTCTCTCATGTATCGATGCTCATAGGATCTGCAGTACTTCCTCTGGTACATGGTCTTCCTGCCGCTCTATCTGCCGGGCTCGTCCCTCCTCCGCAAGCCTACGCTCGGTATCTCGGCCCTGGTTCTCTGGGTCGTCTCTCAGGCCGCCTGGCTGCAGCAGGGCTACCAACTAGAGTTCCTCGGCCGCAGCACCTTCTTCCCGGGGCTGTGGCTTTCATCTCTGGGTTTCTTCCTCGTCAACTGTTGGATTCTGGGCATCATCATCAGCGATGGACTCGCACGGCCGGAGACGAAGCGTGCTTCAAAGGCGCATAGAGAGTAACCAGCTGTACGGAACGCGAGCATATACCCGCATCGCCGTATATAACGGCATTTCAATAGACAAATTGCACACATAGTTGCTTCACGACATTTCGCGCAACGGCCACGGTGTTCAAGATCAAGGGCAAATCATTAAGGGGTATCTATCTCGCGTGCTATCTCCCCAAAGCCGTACAAAGGTCAAACGCGGGCACCGCTGCGCCCAGTTGTAAATCCACGTCTCAGCAGATTCCAAGCCAAAAGGTCGTGCCCAATATCCCTGGGCCTTGTATCCATGTGTCCTGAACGCCTTCCTGCCTCCATCCGATGCGGCCTCCCCGCGGCGGGGATAATGATGGTTAAACGTCGCCTCGGTCCGTTTTCTGCGCTCTTCCTGGGTGTGAACGACGCACCATTGCAGATGAGTCTGGTCCCGGCAATTCCGATCGTCTCCTTTGTTGTAAAATTTCGTTTTGTCCAGGGCACAACTCTCCCTCTTTCTCGCCTCGTTTGCCTCTCGGCCTCAGCCGCCGCACCTATTGAATCGTCATTCGGTTGGCGAGGGCCTTGTAGTTGCAGAGTCTCAACGACAGCACTCGGGTTCGGGGATTCTCCGTGATGACCACCCTCCCCTCTTTGCTGTACACAATGTTGCCAAAGCTTTCGCTCATCTCCACAAACGACGGTTCGGGTCGCACCCTCGCCATTTCGGTCACAATGGAATCGCTCCAGACACCGGAGCATTTCTGCTGCTTGAACAGAAAATATGGGTTCAGCGGTGGCAGGAGGGAGTCTAAGAAGATTTCGTTAGCGCTCACGTAGCCCATAGCGGCGTCAGCTACAGTGTGCGGGTGCGGCCTACCCAGGTCCACGAAGCGGATCCTCAGGTACTGTAGTCCCTTATGCTTCCCCAGACACCGAATTGCTGCCACCACCAGCTCCTCAAAGGCATCGATGAAGCCCATTTCGTGGATGCCAGAGCCGGATCCGGGATAGTTGGTCTCCTTGTCCGGGTCACGGCAGCAGTTCTTGACGGTCAGGTCAACGGACTTGAGCCTCGAGTTCAGGGGGTTGCTCAGCCGCGTCGCCAAGTCGAAAAACTTGTGGCACACACGGCCCGTGTATGAAAAGTGCTCCAAGTGTGGCAGGACTTGGCCCATGCTGGCGCAAATGTGCGTCTTCATGGCAACCTTGGAGTAAAACGACGGCGTGATGGCTTCCCGGCGGTAGTCGTTTTCCATGCAGAGACCCAGCTTCGTGACGTGCATTGGCAAGTATGGAAGGTAGTCGGAAATGGTGATGTAGCTCTTGGACTTGGGCTTGCTGTACGAGCCCTGCCACTCTTCCAGGTTCGGCAGCGCTTGCAGGATGTTGGCAAAGTCGTGGTTGCTCCGCATCAGATTCCACTGACCCCTAGTCACCAGTGTCCGCACGGATTTAACGGGGCGAAGATGCAATTCAGCATCCGGCGTCGCGACTCGTTTGTTGAAGTGGGCGACCTTGGGCGCCTTTCGTCGCTCACCACCCTCGAGCGTCAAGACCTGCGCCTCCGGCAGCATCATGGTCACAAACCGAAACACTTCTTCGAGGGTGCAGTTGTTCTCCGGGAGGATATAGGTCGCATTTGTCAAGCCGTTTGTGGTCACCGTCGGCAGTGCCAACGTGGTCGACGAGGCGAGTGGGCCATACATGGGCTGGAAGACGGGAAACCAAATCTCGATGTGTTTGACGTGGTCCGCGAGGTGCTGGTGGCCAGCAAAGTGCATAATCGCCTCGTCGATAAACTCGACCGTCGCCTTCAGTTTAATGTGGCGGTACAGTCTCTGTTGGATCAGATACGTCCAGCGCCTGTTTACCAGTGCCAGGTTGGAGAGCTCCCGTCGGCGCGAGTGGCGAAGCGCGCTGCCCCAGCTCCTAGTCATGTTCGAAATCCGCATGGCACTGCTCGAGGTCGGGGAGATGCTGAAGCCAAAGAGCTGGTCCACCACGGCCTCGTGCACTTCCAAGGGCAGTTCCTCGAACCGAGTGGCTTCAGAGTGACCAGACATGGCCTCGTCGCCGAGGACTGAGAGCGACGCATCGGAGAGCGCCGCGTTGGAGTCGGTGTCGGATTCGCCGAGGCAGCAGACGTGCGGGCTGCGGTTCTCGGGATGTGGAAAGGGCGTGCTGCTCGGTCGTGCTGGCGGAACAAAAATGGATGGCTCCTTTGCCTGGTCGGTTTGGGGGCTCGACTGGCCTGGAGAGACGGGGCTCGAGGTCGTATTCAGGATCGTGGGCATGTCCATCATGGAGGCGGCCATGAGGGACGAGAAGTCGTCGTCGGCGCTAGGCACAGGCTCTTCGCTCCGACGGCCTGCTCCTCGCGGCTGTACGTCTCTGACGGGCGGCGTCGCCTGTCCCTCGCCATCGGACGCGCCGCTTGCAGGATCGTCCATCCTTGCCAGGACGCTTTTCACGAGGTTTGCGTTGATGCCAATGCAGCCAGAGGCGTGTGCATTATCGACCGGGCAAGATGAAGGCGAAGAGAGGAGGGGAGGTCGACGGCGGCAGGGTCTGGTGGTTTTCGAGGGAGAGAAATCGTACGAGTCGCAGGCGATGGCAGATTAGATTCGGCGGTTGGGTGACGCTCGAGACGCCTGAGGCAACGCAGCCCAGGAATCGAACGAGGAGGGAGAGGGGACGGCGAGATGACGAGCCCAGCCGCGTCCGACTGCAATCGAACCGGGAGTCCTGTCGGGCCCGGCGATGTTGCGGGTGGGTTTTATCGACGGGAGGCTCGCGGTCATCAGCGGGCGCGGGAAGCCGCAATTAGAAGTGTGGACTCTGTGGAGGTGCGGATCAGCCCTCCAGCCGACAATCTCCAGACTCCAGTGTGGACTGTGGAGGCAATCGAGCGGGCCAGTCTGCGTGGGTGGTTGGTGTCACTGCCAGAGCCCAGGGGGTCGGTGCTTGCGCCGCCAACGAGATGGGCCGCGAGGCGAGCAATCTACGCGCTGCGGCGGCTCGAGGTGGTCGCGTGTGCCGTGCCTCTCGCGGAGAGAGGGGAGCGGCGGCGGCGGCGGCGGCGGACGCTCATGCAAAGTTACCTTGACGAGACGGCACGCGGACGAGGCGGGCTCAGCCACAGGGCGCAATGGCGACGGGCGCGGTTGCGTGGAGGCGGGAGACGAGGGCGAAGACGATGGGAGCAGCGGGCAGCGGGCAGCGAGCAGCGAGCACACGACGATGCTAAATCAGGACGCACAGCCCCAGATTGCCGGAGTGCCGCTGCGCGTGCAACGTGTGCCGCTGTATGCCGTACACGTACCTCCTTAGGTAAGGTAGGATGTCGCTTTTCTCGTCCAGTGCGGTGGGCTGCAGCATGCACACGGACGCGCCGCGCGGGATTGCAGGGGGGACGTCGAGGTGACGGGGCCGCGAGAGCCAGACATGCGTGCACTGCCAGCAGGCGCACAGCTGCCCACCAGCCCAACCTACCTAACATGTGCGTGCTGCAGATTGGCCGCGCAGTGCCTGAGGCGACCCGAGGCGCGCGCCATTGGCGGGCTCCAGGCGGACGGGACCCTTGGGCGACCCCTCCCTGTGACGGCCCCACTGGCTTCGGCACTCAGAGCCAGCGCCCCACTAGCCGACAGCTGACAGCCACTAGGCACCTACGCGGCAGCGCCTCGGCCCTTTTTGGCTGCCCAAGCGACTCTGCAGGCGGCCATCGGTTGACCTCCACCGGCAACGACATGAGCTCCAACGACGTCGTACAAGATGGCGGCCAGCAGGGTGAGCCGTCGTCATCTCGACCTGCCCGTCCGCGCGTGCTGGGGAGTATACTGTTTCTACGCTTGAGGACGATGCTCCTAGCCCTGCAACGCCGGTGATGGCTTCGTTTTAGGTCCCACTCCACAAGTTGCGCCATCTGAGAGCAGGGCTCTAAATCTTCTCCCGATCGTGGCTGGGGAAAAATGAGTACTGGTATTCTCAGCATGTCCTCGGAAAATAGCAGACTGGGGCCGTCAGCGTCCGTCAGTGCACACACTGTCGTTCGGCCTGCCGTAGACGCGGTGTCCGTTCGTCGAACCCGAACAGGCGTATCTGTCCATCAAGGTACGAAAGTATCATGGAGTCAACCGAGTTGCAGCATCAGTTCAGTCGAGTGTTCGGGACCCAATGGGCCATTTGACAATATAATCTCACGGCAGGCTCAGGCCTGAAAACCAAACAACTCACCTGCCACCCTGTTGTCGCAACGCGAGTCGGGCACACCGCTGTCGGTGTAGACTGAATCTAGACCTTGCTTGGGAATGGTGGCCCCAGCATCGCCTCTCGGAGGACTTTCTTTCGTCTTGCCCGAATAAATTTAGACATTGTGAAGAGAAAGAAGGGCAAAGAGGAAGAGAAGGGACGAGGGCGGCAGACCTAGTTGACGAGGTTGGACGACATCCGATGACCAGATCAGTCCGTCTCGGGACAATCGCAACTCGCCTCCATCTCACCATTGTGAACCCCCGAGCACGCCATAAACTTGGAAAGGCACGGCCAGGAGCTGACTCGGATTTCAACCCGAGTCCAAGGCGGCAGGTGGATGGCATTATAACTATCATGCCATAGGACTCCGCGCCCGACCAAAACAGGAAGCTCCCTCGGTTTCGGATCAGCGTCCACCGCGGTCCCCCCCTCGCAGAGCCTCGCTCACATCCACATGCGCGTTTCCCAAACCCGATTGGGCCGTGCCGCCGCAAGCTCAAGTAACAACCCGCGGGCGGATCCGATCCCCCTCTATTCTCATCCATGCCGGGAACCTCCCAACGCCACGGTCGAGCAGCACGTCACCGCGTGTGTCCCGGCCGAGGGGCGCATATTGATCTACATGGAGGAGAGCCATGGTACTGGACGTCCCGCCCACGATGAAGCAGACGCGAGACATGAGACGGAGTCTTAGTCTACGCCGCGCGATGGTGTCTGTCGGCCTCGCCTCGTAATACTCCGGCAGTGGAGTTCAAAGCGCGGTGCCTGTTGTTATGCGGACACATACGAGTAGCGCTTACATGACTGATATGCACAGCAGACCGCGTCCGTGCCATATGCGCCCCAGAACCTTGTCTTGAGACAAGGACTGCCCGGGGCGAAGTTCTGCTGACGGACTCTGGTGACGTCGGCCTGTCGACCCCCCCCCCCCCCGGTCCGTTTGGCACTAGGCAGGAGGGCAGACGAGACGACGGCGGCGGGGCCAGACGGGCATCGGCGCGCAAATGTGGCATGTTTATGATTTGAAGGGATTTATTGAGAGATGAATAATGGCTGACGGAGCCTTGGTCACCTCGTGGAGAGATTCTGATGTGGACAAACATGGTCGTCAGTGTCACTAACAAGGGACCCAATTAGCATACGGCCGGCACCATCTCTCGTGCGTGTCGTCTCCCTACCTTGCCTACCCAAGTCCTCGTAGAGGCTCGGCCCTCCTCTGGACACGACGCGAGCAAACCCAAACGGCGGCAACTTGCCGGCCCGTACAAGCGCAGACAGAGACGGCCACCGGAAGCTCTCGGTGAGGCCAGGCGCTGTTCCTCGGCGGCGTTTCACATGCAGCCAATCGCCGGCCCCCACAGCACCGACGACCGAAGCGCCTCCTGCCTATGAGGCGCCCCCCGTTTCCAGTGCGTGGGGCCGGCTACCGCAGAACCCCTGCGCTGGGACGCCCCCAGACTGCCTTGGCCGCGCGAGGCTCGACCGTGTCGCTCGTCGGTTTGAAGCAGCCTGTTGCTAAGGAATAAGGATGCAATTTTAGCCTTTAAGGTCGGGCGTGAAACCGCAGCGACGTGCTGCCCATCGCGGGCAAGCCACGGCGAGGGCCGAGCAAACTCGCGGCCGTCGACGTGTTGCAGATGAAGCCGCGTCAAACAAGCATCAAACCAAGCATACCTACCTTACATCCATCGCCTTCGGCCTGCGGCGCCGAACAGGGCGCGCCCCCGAACACCAACGGAAAATCCACGCATAGCCGCCGGGTTATTAATTTATGGACTCAACGCAGGTACGGAGTAGGCTCCCCGTCTTTCTTGATACGAGTACGGAGTAGTTGGTAATCCGTACTTCGCGCTGCGGCGTAGCTCGCCCCGAGCCCTGGTCGTGCATCATCCGGTTTCCCAGTCCCTGTCGAAGGGTCTCCGGCTGGGGGTTGCGTCGGCAGGGTGCATTGCTGGGGAAGCTCGGCTGCGTGCTGCGCGATGCCGCGTGGCGGAGGTTGGGCGGCGCGTCGGTAACGACAACACTCGTACATACTCGTATTATGTCGTTTGCTGGTCCGGGCAGCGCTTCTAATTACAACGGCTGCGGCGTGTCGCCGACGTCGACGCCGCGCAGATCGTCGGCAGCACAGGGCCAATCGCCCAGCTGCGCGCCCCGCATCCCTTCCCGCCGGCGTTTGGGGCGCTCCCCCGCCGGCCAGTAACCGTCCACCGCCCATCCGGCAGACGCGAGTAAGTCGTCCGTGGATGCGCAGCGGGAGCAACGGCCAGGGCCCACCACCCCGTTCGCCGCGCGCCTCCGCCTCGCAAGTCGGGGGCCCCTGTCCTGTCAAACCGCTGGCGTTTGGCCAACCCCTGCCGCTCCCCTCCCTGGGGCGGCCAAGGCATCGTCAACCACCCGCGGTGTGTGAATGCCCGTACTTGGAACGGCTTGGAATCGCGACCCCTAGCTGCCAGCTATGCGTTGCCTTGACCGCTGGGCAACACCGGCTCACCTCGCCCGCCATGACCTCTGCTCCCTCATCATTTGCATTCTCATTTCTCCTTCCCGTTCCGTAATACCGTTCCGTAATACCCCACATGTACATGTTCCTCTTCTCCTTGGTCCGGCCTCGTCTTCTCTATTCTGTATAGCCCGCCCCGTCTGCATTGTCTTTAATACCTGCCTCCTCGCGCGCCGCTCTTCGTCCAGTCTTTTTGGGCGCCTGCTTCTCCCTCTCTCTTCCCTATCCATCTTGCCGTCTGTTTCTCGCGGGTAGAGAGAGTCGCCATTCACGGTAATTCTTTTCGGGGTCTATTTCTATTCACACAAGGAGCGTTGATCGCCCACCGCCCAGCGTTCTCTACACTCCTTTTCCAGACACCGGTGCTCTGAACAGGCCGACTCGAGTTCCTTGCTTCATTACATCTCCCTACTTTCTTTGTCCATCTTTGGCGGAGTGACCGGCAGGAACTGGCTTCACTACCCTGCCCACCCATTGCCTCTCCTTGCAACTCTTGACCGTCTTTGTCTTCTCTATCTGTATATCCGGCTCCCGGCTCTAGGCTTTGCAAAGCTCACCATGGCCTCGTCTCTTCTCGCCTTCTTCCTCTTCCTCGTGCCGCTCGTGGCCGCCCTGCCGCCCTATGTCGTCGACCGCGGGATCAGCAACCCTAACATCCCTATCGTCAACGCCGGCGCCAAGGACCTCATCCCCAACCGCTACATCGTTGTCTACAACAGCAGCTTTGGCGAGGAGGCCATCAACGCCAAGCAGGCCATCTTCTCTGCCGCCATCAAGAAGCGCAACCTCGGCAAACGAAGCCTCGTGGGCAAGCCGCTGTCTACCGAGATCCACTCCTTCAACATGTCCGAGTGGCGCGCCATGGCCCTCGACGCTGACGACTCCATGATCATGGACATCTCCAGCGCCGATGAGGTCGCCTACATCGAGGCCGACCACTGGGTCACCATCAGCGAAACCATCATGCAGACCAACGCCCCGCCCGGCCTGAACCGACTCTCCCACGCCCGGGCCGGTACCCAGGGCTATGTCTTCGACGATTCGGCCGGCGCGGGTATCACCGCCTACGTCGTCGATACCGGCGTCCGCGTCACCCACGCCGATTTCGAGGGCCGCGCCACCTTTGCCGCCAACTTTGTCAACAACGTCAACACGGACGAGCAGGGCCATGGCAGCCACGTCGCGGGGACCATCGCCGGCGCCACTTTTGGCGTTGCCAAGAGGGCCAACATCATGGCCGTCAAGGTCCTCGATGCCCAAGGGCGAGGCCAGAACTCGGACATCCTCAACGGCATGCAGTTCTGCATCAACGACGTCCAGCAGCGCGGCATCCAGGGCAAGGCCGTCATGAACATGTCCCTCGGCGGGTCCTTCTCCCAGGCCATGAACCGCGCCATCCAGGCCGTCAGGAACGCCGGCATCGTCCCCGTCGTTGCTGCTGGCAACGAAAACGTACGTCGAGACTGCCAAGCTCCTGTTGGCTGACGGACCGGCTGACCCTGAATCACAGCAAGATACCGCCAACACGTCCCCAGGCTCTGCCCCGAGTGCCATCACCGTCGGTGCCATCGACGGCAAGAATGATACCCGCGCCAGCTTCTCCAACTTTGGCAAGGCGGTCGACATCTTCGCGCCCGGCGTCAACGTCCTCTCCGTCGGCATCCGCTCCGACGTTGACACCAAGGTGCTGAGCGGAACCAGCATGGGTAAGACTCCTTACCGCTCACTCCCATACACATCTGACCAAGCTGACACGTCCGCGCAGCTTCTCCCCACGTCGCCGGCATGGCCGCCTACCTCATGGGCCTCAATCTCAAGAACGTCAACAACCCCCCCGCTCAGCTCGACGGCCTGATCAAGAACCTCGCCTCCAAGACCGGCGCCACCTGCTCCTCAAACGTCCCGGGCACCACCAACCTCATCGCCAACAACGGCAACCTGTAGTAGATGCCCTCCCGCGACAGCGGACGGCAAAGACGGAAGCGCTTGCAGGTTTTGGCTTGCCCGATTTATGGACTTTTTTTTGGAAATAGGAGGAGCGAGAAGACATAAATGGCAAGATGTGAAAGGATTGCTACGTGACGAGATTATGCCACGCCCGGCACCCCATCGACTGCGTGTATTTTGAAGAAGCATTTTTGGCGTTGGGATCCTGCACTGCGCCTCCAACCCTTGGAAGGAGGGCAGAGAGCCTGGGGCCAAGCACGGCCTAGAGTGCAGGTGTCTCATAGACTGTACATATTATGTCCTTTTTTCTTTTCTTTTCAATCACATCTTGTGTTCAAAAGAAAGGCCGCTTCTCTCCGTGTCGACTAGACTAACTTGAACTTCGAATTGGAGCCCAGGCTATTCCGATGCACTTGGTTCCATCGATAGATGAGCTCACATGGGGTTAGACGTAACAGCGATGTATGTTTGCTCGCCGACGAAGCGTCATCCTGTGGGATTCCAGGGTTGATAGCTCGCGCTGTGCCGCCCCAAGAGGGAGGCCAAGAGTAATGAGAGGTTCGATTTTAGCACTTCTTCGGCACAACCACAGTCATTGAAGGACTGGATTGCAATTTGACATCCGTGCTGTGTCGCGGGAGCAAACACTAGGTTTCTGCGTTGCGCCAGGTTCAGGCTGGGGCCAGATCCGCAAGTGTCTGGTTCAGAGGCGGAACCCGCTTGAAGAAACCTGGTATTAACAATATCATACGTTATATAACCCAACAATATACTCCCGGCTATTGTCTCATCAATGAATCAATATATGTGCATGAAAGGGCATTGCAAGACCCAAGAGGGCGAGCCATCGGCACGCCTCATAGCTCGTCACGGCCGGTAATAGCGGGTGGTCTGTTGCCGGGAAGTAATGAGCTTGCGGCGTTCCACAAGTCGGCGACAATAGGGAATCTTGCACCCATATACCACGCCGATCCAATCTAAAGCAGTGTATGGTCAGCCACCAACTCATGCACTGTTGGAGGGGAGTTTGAATGCGTCACTCACCATAATGCCTGATACAAAGAGCAGGCAAAGTGTCACAATGCCAAACAGGACCAGGGTCTCCCCAGGATCCGTGGTTGGCTCCGTGTTCTGCTTCTGGGCGTTCTCGATGCCCAGCTTCTTGGGGTCCTGCTTGGGGTAGAGCGTCTCGATGAACTGCTCAATCTAGCATCGTGTCAGCATCATTGCCATGAGTCCTCGTGGCGACAAGGGCCACATACCTTGGCACACCGCACGCTGATGTTGAGATAGTTGGGATCCCGCGGGTCGTTCTTTGCGTGTATCCGCCGGACATATCTCCGGAAGACCTCGCAGATTGTGAACAGGTTCTGTGTCGACTCGAACATAATCTGGCAGGCATCGCCTTTCGTGATCTTGACGTTTCTCTCCAACACGTCAGGATTCCGGAACACGAGCTCCAGTGTGGCAATGGCCATGCCTTGCGGAATAGCCACAAAGTTGAAGACGCTCTGCTCGCGCATGCCCGCCATGTAGAACAGGCACTCCTCAGCGTGCTGCAAGGCATCGAGGACCATTTCCGAGATGCAGTTGAGAGCCTGCTCGCGGTGCTTGGGGTCGAACAGGTCCTCCCACTCGTCGACGTGCTTGCTCCAGATCTCCTTGGGATACCACCGCCTGCCATCTTGCCAGTCTTCGTGGAGATCACGGATGATGTTGGTCTTTTGCAGGAGCTGGGCCATGGACTCGGTCAGCGAGGGCCGCTCGGCGAGCTTGGGGTTGCCGAGCTCGGACGACACGAACAAGCGGGTCAACCCCTCGCCGACAAGACCGGCCACGTAGTGGCAGTACAGCTCGTACTCTTCGATCGTCTGGACGCCATTCTTAATTATTTCCGAGTTTTCGGCATAGTCGGCCATTCCATTGCCCATCTTGACGGTCATGTCCTTGATGATGTCGTAGTATGGCTTCTTGAGCTTCTTGAGCTCGGTGACGACCACGTCGAACTTCTCGAGCAGCTCTCGGTCCTTTTCCTTGCTCTCATGGAACTGCCAGCCGTCAATCTCCATTGTGTTGTGGAAATTCCGCAGCAGGGGAATCTTCTTGTCGAGGGGGAGGTGCATGTCATCCTCGATGGTGTCGAGGCCGCGGAGGACGAGGTAGAAGAGGGTAATGGGGACGAGAAGCTCATGGTTGAGCTCCTGGATGACCGCCGAGAAGCTTCGGCTCGTCAAATTCAAGAAGCGGAAGCATTCCGCGAGCGTCTCCGACTCCGTCGACGGGTCGCGCTTGTGTACGGGGTTGTGCCAGAGCTTCCTGCAACGCCAAGTCAGCGAGGACAGTCTCGCAGCGCAAACACCGTCGGTACGCACCATTGAATAATAGAACGCAGCTGGTTCGGGTGCACGAGGAAGTAGAGGGCGCCCATCTTTGCTAGCCAGCCAGCCGGCGGCGCGAGAGGAGGTTGATGAGGAGGTGAAAGGGAAGGTGAATGGGGAGGTGAAAAAGGGGGGCGGGAGAAAATTGGAGAGCCGTCAACCGTCAGCGAAGAGGATCAGGCGAGGTCAAGGGCGAGGGCCCAATTGACGACCAGGACGCGATGCCTAGGCAGGAGATTCGAGCACGGCAATTGATCGTGGCTTCCACGCGCAAATTGTCGTCGTTCTGCTGGTAGCAGGTCGCGGTGGTGAGGAGAAGGAGGGAGATTTATTCTCGGGGGGAGGTGCCACGACTTAAGCGGCACCGCAAGGCTTGACTCCACTGGGGGCAGCGGTAGCCTGTGGGGCTGCAGACTGCGCCGCCTCCTCTCTGTAATTCAAAAAATCATCCAAGCCTGGCCGGCCCCACAGAGCTTGGACTCCGCGGGACGGGATTCGGTTGTTCGGGAGTGGATGGCGTATCCCGTATCCCGCACTGGAAGACGGCTATGCGTCTCATTCCCACCTCCATCCTGAAGAGCGCCGCGTCTGCTTCCCATTGCCGCGACTCTGTATCCGTGCCTAGCTGACGTCGAATGGGCAAGCAGCACCCGGACTGGTGACGAGTCAGTACGGTGCAACACGGCCCTGAACAGCAGGCGCTTTAGCCGCTGCACAGCTTCCCAGCGCGTGAGGGCTGTGGTGTGGCGCATCTTTTGTAAGGTACGAAGTACCTAGTAGCAACAGCAACACGGGAGAGACAAGCCAAACAGATAGCACGCCAGAATCACTAGATGCGTCGGGCCAGGTGACCAGGTACCTGCCGACAATCAGATCTCGGTTACGGTCCATTCGTGATGCAGCAGGAAGCATGTGACATATGTTTGAGCCCTGAGGCTGCAGATGCTTAAGCCCGGATTGTTGGTCGTCCCTCGCCTCCAATACGCCAGAACATCAGATCCCCTGCGGAGAGACAATGCGCACGATCTCTTGAGGCAAGGCATATTTTATAGATACCAGTCGACTGACGGCTTCATGGCCAGTGAATAAAGGTTCCGGAGGGTTGGCCATGTGAGGCGAGAACCTCACTACGGCAGCTTCGTCGCCAGGCGCCTTCCATTTGGCTTTGGACACGAGGAAGGCAGGCGCATCATGGCTTCTTTTCTTGGGCATCGTACGGCCATCAGGGCACCTTGCTTGCTCCAGGCCGCCTACCAAGAGATGCAAGGTTATCTCTTCCGTCCTACCAGCGCAGGACTCATGACACCGGAGAAGATTGTACAACCACCTTGAACTCTGCCTCCATCGACATCCAGAGCACGACACAGCCCCCAGTATGGCGGCACGCAGCGGCGGCAGCGGCACCCCAGATGGGCATTCCAAGCCTCTTCGCTTCCTCATCTGGGGCGGAAATGGCTGGATTGCTGGCCACCTCAAGTCTCTCCTTCAAGACCAAGGCAAGGAAGTGCACGCGACCACTGTTCGGATGGAGAACCGAGAAGCGGTCATCCAGGAGCTGGCCATAGTAGAACCGACACACGTTATCAACGCAGCTGGCCGCACCGGTAGACCCAACGTCGACTGGTGCGAAGACAACAAGGAGGCGACAGTGCGGTCCAATGTCATCGGCGCACTCAACCTGGCAGACTGCTGCTTTCGGGCAGGCGTACATTGTACTGTCTTTGCCACAGGATGCATCTACCAGTACGACGACGCCCATCCAATCGGGGGGCGTGGCTACACAGAGGAAGACGAGCCAAACTTCTGCGGCAGTTTCTATTCGGAGACAAAAGGTCATGTTGAGCCTGTGAGTTGCCCTGGGATCATAACCAAATATCCACGTTGCTAAGGGGTCATGCAGATCATGAAGCACTACAAAAACTGCCTCATTCTTCGTCTTCGTATGCCGGTGAGCGATGATCTCCATCCACGCAACTTTGTCACCAAAATCACGGGCTACGAGCGTGTCGTCGACATCCCAAACAGCAACACCATCCTCCATGACCTCCTGCCCGCTGCTATTATCCTTGCAGAGCACAACGAGGCTGGCGTGTACAACTTTACCAACCCTGGCGCCATCTCTCACAACCAAGTCCTGAACCTCTTCAAGGAGGTTGTGCGACCAGACTTCGCCTTCAAGAACTTTAGTGTGGAAGAGCAAGCCAAGGTTCTCAAAGCGGGACGTAGCAACTGCGAGCTGGATACGACCAAGCTGGTGGCCAAGCTGAAGGAGTATGGGTATGAAGTTCCCGAGGTCCACGCTTCTTACAAGAGATGCTTCAAGAGAATGGTAGCAGCCGGTATCACATGATGCAGAACACAATGAGCTTGGCGACTCGCTCGGGACGATGGCCGGCTTCCCTTCTCCCATTTCACGCCAGCCGACTCCATCGCCCTCGGTATGGTCCTTATCACGCGATGAAGTACTTAAACATGTTCCGGATATATTCTCCTCGCGCGACTATCCCGAAGTTGGTGATGAGCTGTGATTGGAATTATCAGTGCCAGGTCAACTCGGATGGTAAGTCCGTCGCATGAAGCGGGGACGAGGCAGTGCAAGAGAGGCTGAAGAGCATTACGCCGTCATCGCCGCTCTGGGGATATGATCCAAATTACATGTATGTCATTGCAACAGCTGGAGACTTACTGTGGACTCGAGAGATCGCACTGCTGGTGTAGGGTAGTGCGGTGTACACCATTGACTGGGCACGGAACAAGTGGTGTTATCAAGTACGAGTACTGGTCGGGAACGGTAATAATTTAATCTGTTATCCCGACCGAGTCAGTGGACGAATCAAAGTGGCCTTCGGGCAGTTCGGGATCTGGGCATGCGTTAATATCATCAGCTTTACGAGGCTGAAGGCAAAAGGCAGCACTGCCCCGCCATTACGTAGCGGTCGGGACTGCTCGACATCCAGGATCCGACCAAAATTTCCGGGCTTCGCAATCACAAGCCAACGCAAGCCTTCTCATCTCCGCCTGACAAACGTCGCCAGAGCATCGACCCCTTGTTTCGCCGACCGCACCGCACCGCATCGCATCCTTACATAGCCTCGCCCAAGATGGTCGTGGACACGGCCTACTACGACACGCTCGGCGTCCAGCCCACGGCCACGGAGCTGGAGATCAAGAAGGCGTACCGCAAGCTGGCCATCATCCACCACCCAGGTTCGCCCGCCCCATCTCCGCGCTGCCGGTGTCGCCATCTCTGAAGCGGCTCCCCGGGACTAATAGGAGCAAATAGACAAGAACCCCAACGATCCGACGGCGCACGAGAAGTTCCAGGCCATCGGCGAGGCCTACCAGGTGCTCTCAGACGGAGACCTGCGCAAGGCGTACGACAAGTTCGGCAAGGACCATGCCAAGCCTCAGGAGGGCTTCGCCGACCCGGCCGAGTTCTTCACGTCTATATTCGGCGGCGAGGCCTTTGTCGACTGGATCGGCGAGATCAGCCTGATGAAGGACCTGACCGCCACCATGGACATTACCATGCACGAAGAGATGGAGAAGGAGGCCGAGGCACAGGCGGCGCAGGGCGACGAGGAGTTCCCGGGTACAGAGCAGGCCAAGAAGGAGAGCCTGAATGAGCAAACGGCCGCTGCCCCGGCTGATGGCGAACACAGCACTCCATCGGCGCCGCCGCCAACCGTCGTCGTGGAAGACGAAAAGGGAGCTACGGCCCCTCCCCCTCAGGAGCCGCCGCCGCCGCCGCCGCCACGCCGCCCCCTCGATCGGACGCGACATCCCCAGCGCCGTCATCCAGCTCCCGAAGCCGGACACAGATCCCGCTCCGACCCGCCCTCGCCGACAAGGCGCACGAAGATACCGAAGGTGAACTGTCCGAGGAGGCCCTCAAGGCAAAGGAGAAGAAGAAGGGCGGCCTCAGCAAGGAGCAGCGCGAGCAGCTTGCTGCGTACGAGAAGGAGCGCGCCCGCATCCGCAAGGAACGCGTCGAGACCCTTTCGCGCAAGCTCCTCGACCGCGTCAGCGTCTGGACCGAGACGGACAAGGGCGCCGACGTGACCAGGGCGTTCCAGGAGAAGATGCGCCTCGAGGTCGAGAACCTCAAGATGGAGTCGTTTGGCATCGACATCCTCCACGCCATCGGCCAGACGTACGTGTCCAAGGCGTCGACGCTGCTGCGCAGCCAAAAGTTCCTCGGCATCGGCGGCTTCTTCAGCCGGATTCGCGACAAGGGCACGCTGGTCAAGGACACGTGGAACACCATCAGCAGCGCCATCGACGCGCAGCAGACGATGGAGGACATGGCCAAGATGGAGGAAAAGGGCGGCGAGGACTGGACCGACGAGAAGCGCGTCGAGTACGAGCGCCGCGTGACGGGCAAGATCCTGACGGCGGCGTGGAGGGGCAGCAAGTTCGAGATCCAAAGCGTGCTGCGCGAGGTTTGCGACAGCGTGCTCAACGATAAGAAGGTTTCGCTTTCGAAGCGGTTAGAGCGCGCCCAGGCACTCGTACTCATTGGTGACATCTTTGCCAAGGTTCGTATCCCCTCCCCTCTCGCATCTCGCCATCCAAGGCCGCGAGCTAATCAACTGCGCAAACAGTCTGAGCGATCTCCCGAGGAAGAGGGCGACTACCTTGTCTTCGAGCAGCTCGTCGCTGAGGCGGCCATCAAGAAGGACAAGGACGAGGAGAAGCGCAAGAAGGACAAGAAGGGGCACCACCACCACCACCACCATAAGGAGGCCTCGGACGCGGCTGCCGATGCACCCAACGTCCCCAAGCAGCCGTCGACGTGATGAGGCGAGGCTAGATGGGACGGTGGGAGGAGAGGGAGACGCATAGAGCGGGATAGGAAGCGTATAGACTTATTGTTGTTGGTTGACGTTTGCGCCAGATTATATATTCCCCCCTTTCAACACGTTTGATACTCGCCATTATGGCGCCGTTGGACGTTTGTGGCACGTTTGACATAATTCCGCACTCCGCCTTGGCGGGGACCGCTTCACTGCAGCATCTGCAGCTCTATTCCAGGGGTATCTTTCTAGTCTGTGTAGCGTCTATGCTATGATGGCCTGCGCATAGAATGTGCAATATATGGTGTATCAAGCTCTCCAACGTCATCTAGTCCATCTTGTCCATATCGCTCTCCTGCGAGCCGGGCTCGGGCTCATCCACCAGTAAGCCCACCAGGCACGCCGCCAGCATCGTCTCGTAGTTGACCCAGGGATGGATCTCGCCAAACAGCTTGGTGCCGTCACGGCCCGCGCCGCGCATGAGCTCCGGGACGCCGCCCGGGTGGAACTTTGCGTAGGGCGTGATGTTGTAGACCTTGCCGTTGAGGGCCATCCAGGCGTCCTTGCCGCGCCGGCCCGTCTTCTCCTTGAGCAGCGAGGGCGGGACGCGCATGTAGGGCGCCGAGGGGGCGAGGCCGCGGAGGTCGGCGCTGGGGCCGGAGATGCGAGCCCAGTCGAGCGGCGAGTGGCCCGGGTCGAGGGTGACCTGGCGGCCGGGCTTCTGCGGCCGGGAGGAGTGCGTCGGCGGGGGGGCGAGGCCGCCGGGGGAGAGCGAGGGGGGGCCGCGGTTGGGGATGGGGCGGCGGGCGCGCTGGGCGGAGTTGGCGGCAGGGAACTGCGGGAGGGAGGGGATGCGGCCGGCGGAGGGGAGGCGGCTGGGAGGAGGAGGAGGGGGCATCATGGCGGAGCTGGGTTTCGGGGCGCTGGGCGGCGCGGGCGGTTCGTCGGAGAGGGTGAAGCTCGGGATGGGCTGCGATGGCCGTGATGCTGAGGCCTTGGGGGTTGTTGGACTCTCGGGCTCGTCGATTGTTGGCAGCTGGATCGTGGGAGGTTGAATCGTGGGCAGTGGCAGAGGAGGAGGCGGCATCGCAGCTCTGTCGCGAAGATTCTTCTCGGGCGGCGGCGGCAGTTTCGGGGCATTTGATGGCGCAGTTGCGCTTCCATTGCTCACAGCCTCATCCCGTATCCTCGGCGCCGTATCCTCATCTGTGTCCGCTTCCTCGCGTCGCTTCTCCCCTGATCCCGCAGCGTCGGCAGCCGCCCCCCAGAGGCCTAACCATCTGAACAGCATGGGCGACAGCCACGCGGGCGGACGGACGATGATGTAGACGACAGATGCGACGACGAGCGAGATGCCCAAGAGGCCCATTGTCGCAGCGCGCAAGGGACAAGCACGGCGGTGGACGGTGACGACGGTGGTTGTTCACAAGTCAGGGTCCTACGATGGAGGTTCCGGTCAGCAGATCCGCGCGGTCATGGCTTTTGGCACGTTCTGGTTGGTGCTAAAAATGGATGCATAAAATGGGATGTCCTGCATGAGGTGACGCCGTGGCGGCAGGATTTGTGCCAGGGGGGTCGGCAACGGGAAGCGCGTGCTGTGGCGGACTGCCAGCGGCCGGCTTCTAGGCGGCTACAGGGGGCAAGAGGGGGAGGGGTGTCTGTGGGTGGCCGGGCAAGGTGGCATGAAAGTAAACAATCAAATGAGATGACATAGCGAGGGGTCCGACCCAAGTACTCACCCGTAAACAATATCAAAGAGCGGTATGCACCACCGCGTTTTCTCTCCCTTACCATTCTGGACATTGACCAGTGGTGCGTTTGGCACGAGGACAAACCCCAGAGTTCTTACCTACATCGCCTCGGGCATATGCAGTTGGCTGATACCTCGATGCATGACGCTGAAGTGGTGCAACTGCAATCGCCAGATGCGCTGTTTATGGATCGCCTTTCAGTGGACTGCGCCCGCTAAAGTGGCGTCCTGGGGATCGTGCTGGCCCCCCTAATCTGCTCCCTAGGCCCCTGGTAGAAATCCCCGGGGCCTCGGCGCACTCACCACCTACCTTATTCCATCCCGTCTAGCCTGGACAATCCACCACCCACCCAAGGGGCTACTATTATTGCCGTGGACACGGAGGAGGGAGATGCGTCGCCGCGACTCATCGTCCTCCTGCAACTCCAAAAACACGACATCGTCAACGTCGAGCAAGCCTCAGCGGCCACGACCCCCCTCGATCCTCCCCTTCGCGACGGCCCGTGGCGAGCGACGCACCACGGCCAGACCGCCTTTCATCTCGATACAGCCGCCGCCACCACCATCAACACCACGGCCGTCGCTATCGCGACCCAACGCGAGCCTCCCTGCCGGTTCGACCCGCTCGCCGCTGCGCCCGAGAGACCGCAACCAACAAAATGCCCCGTTCCTGACGGCGACGACGCGCTCCACCATCGCGAGCGCCGCCAGGATGCCCGTCGGCGACAGACCACGACAGCCCCAGCTGAGCGCTGCGGCAGCCCGATCCATCAACCGCACCCCCCTAACCCCCAAGATCGCCACCAAGGGGCCTCCCTCGGCCGCGGCCACGCCCCTCGCGAGGAGGCCACAGAGCGCCCACGCTCCCCGGGACGATGTGTCGACGCCCGTGGCCTCGTTCCTGAGCACCAACAACATTACGCCCCGCTCCGGCACGCGGCAGACCCGCGTCGACAGTGCTAATTCCACGCCGAGCGGAACCCCGAATCCGGAGAGGACGAGCGATGGCTGGGACAATGCCGGCAGGGCAGGCCGTCAATCAGGCCCGGGCAATGACGGCCCCAGACAGGCGGGAGACTCACCCGGCGATCCCGGCGATGGCAACAAGTTCTTCTACGCCAGCGATGCGAAGCCGGTGCAGCACGCGGCCGCCCTCCAGAGGCCAGCCTCCGTCCCGCAGAAGCCGGTGACATTCTTCTATGCCAATAGCATCTCGGCCGAGACGAAACGAACCCTGAGCCCGCCCGTGAACGCGACCTTTACGCCCGTTCTGGCTCCGACGCAGGAGCCCGTGGCAACCAAGTTCTTTTATGCCAACGGTACCCCTGACTTGGGGGCGCCGAGGCCAATTCTCCCAACCTCTGGGCCAGCCTCAAGCGTGTCGACGAGCTCGAGAATGGCTCCCGCGCGTCCCACAAGCAGCTCGGCTACGATTCTTGCTGCCTCTGCGATCCAGCGGCCAGTGTCGCCACAAAAAGCTGCATCTACGCCGACAGTGCAGACATTGAAGACGAGCCCCATGCCACCTATATCCCCGAGCCAGCTGCCCTCCATACTATCACCGCCTACGCTCGCGCCAACCACCTCTTCAGCTGGCAAGAGGAGAGTAAGCATCGACGCGGCCCCCAAGGTCATGAACAGGGGCCATGCGAGGACCAGCAGTGTGCCGACAACGGAGGCCCTGACAGGACCCAAGTTTGCCATGTCGCCCACTCCATCCGAGTCAACGTCCCCGCCCCTCAGTCCTGGGGCGTCGCAGCGAGCGATGACCATGGCATCGATTCTCCAGGCTGCTGAGGAACTGAGAGAAGAAGACGAGGGCAACGACGGAGACGCCCATTCGGGACTCCAGAGTCCCACCAAGACTTCCCATGCAGCGGATCCTGTCAGCGAGCTCGTCGCCAACGCGCGGCGAGAGCGCAAGGTCCAGGATCTCGAGATCACCAATGCGTCACTCGAGGCAATCAATAGGACCCTGGAGAGGCAACTACGCAAGCAAACAGCCGAGCTCCGTAGATATCGCCGCCTTTCAAGATCCGGACGCATTTCCCTTGCTTCGGCGGCCTCTAGCCGGGTGCCGTCGGCAGCCCTCACTCACCCCCCTTTGGATCTCTCCGACCTGACCGAGGAGGAAGCGACCGACGATGAGGACGAAGAGCTGGACTCGATTGACGATTCGGATCTGTCTAGCAACGACTCTATGGCCGCTGGGAACGCCCTGTCGCCGACCGAGAAGCTCACCCTGCGCCGGAAACGGGACGAGCGGCGCCTTCAGCTCGACTTGACCAAGCACCAGGAGCTGCTCATCGACAGCCAGAAGATGAACCAGAGCCTCAAGCGGTGCCTCGACTGGACCCAGGTGCTCATCAAGGAGGGCCAGAAGGCCCTCGAGTATCACGTCAGGGTGTCGGACGTCGAGGTTGGGGGTCGCGTGTTGGCGCCCCCGGATGAGGAGGACGATGACAACGTGTCGTTTGTGCGAGACGCCACGATACAGGCCGACGAGCCAGGGCTGGAGCCGCCATGGACGAAGGGGCTACA
Source organism: Tolypocladium inflatum (assembly GCA_003945565.1). Lineage (NCBI taxonomy): Eukaryota > Fungi > Ascomycota > Sordariomycetes > Hypocreales > Ophiocordycipitaceae > Tolypocladium > Tolypocladium inflatum. The sequence continues at coordinate 733,675 of QEPE01000013.1, forward strand.
GGATCGAGATAGTGGCATCGAATTGCCCGCGGATGGCGCTCCGCCAATACTTAGGCATTCCTCATGATGCTGCACCAGCAACACATCAACAACCGCAGCCAGGCAGCCGCACTGACCATCACCACTCTACGATACCGCCTTTCCTTCTATCTTCTTAATTGAACCACCTGCGCACATGGACGCACCAGGGCGTTTATACACGGGGACCAACGGCGCGGACTTGGACCACACGGTGTTCTTGTCGCTTCCCGCATTCACACCCCCAAACTCTCAGCAGCACGGGACACGGCCGCCCTACCTTTTGCCCATTCTTTTTCCTTCAGTGTTTGTTTCTTGGTCGCTGCGGAGCCAGAGGATTACTGGGATTTCATTTTGGTCTCTGGCGGGGCGGATACACATCATGTTTCATTGCGTTCATTACTCTCTTTTGTTGATTCCGTGGGCGTGCGTTTTTCTTGTGAAGAAAATTATAAGATACCAGATACCCCCCCGATGGAAAGTACGGCGATGGAGGACTTGTGCGAGGGAACGCATGGGGGACGGAGATTTCGAGGGGCCTACGCGGAGTGGGCCGATACCTGACATGTTTGTACTTGAGAAGCACAGAGGTGTGTGTGCGGAATGGAGAGGCAGGTAGACGTGATACCTCCATTGCATGATGAGTTCATATACGTGAACAGCGCAGTCTACGTTCATCTCCTCCGTCCGAACCTAAACTTGAGCTCGTCGTCGCTGTCGTCGCTGGCCGGAACCTCGATCCTCCGCGGCGCTGGCCGGGGCCTCTTGCTCCTCTGGTCCGAAGCCGGCTCTGGCGCCGGCCGCTTCCCCTGGCTCTGGGTCGTGCGTCCAGATGCCTGGCTGCGGGTGGCTCTCTGCGACTGTGGGGCGCTCATCCTCGTGCTGGTCGTGCCCGCGGGTATGGATTCCACTGGCGGTAGGGTGCTATTACCCTCCTCCTCCTCGTCGCCGCTATCCTCCACCACGAAGCCCGTGTTGCGCCTCCGCGGGGATGGTGCCGGCGGCGTCGGGTTCGCCGGCCCCTGGAGCGGCGGATGGCTCGCCGGCGGCTGCTTTTTCCGCTGGCTGCCCTCGTCCTCGAGCCAGTAGTTGTCGCCGACGCCAAATTCCTTGTTATTGGCCGGCGCGAGGGGCACGATGACGCGGGCGGGCTGTCGACCTTGGGCCTCGCCCCTGCGGCGGAACTTTTTGAAGTTCTTGACGCCGTTCCAGCGAGGGTCCCAGCGGCCGTCGGCAATCTCCTGCTCGCGCGTACGCGACGAGGCGCCACCGGGCACGCGGACGGGCATCTCCTCAACGATGTTGAGGCGGCGGATCTCGGCGAGGTCGACGTCGTCGGGGAGGTTAGCGAGGTCTTCCTTTTCGGCGCGGGCGCGGGCTTCCTCCTCCTCGCGGTGCCGGGCGGCCATGGCGAGGACGTCGATTTCCTTGGCCTTTTCCTTGGAAGGGGGCTTGGTGGGTGCGGGTGCGGGCTCGGGAGTTGGGGGGGCAAAGGCTTCGCCTCGCTCGAGCCGTTGTCGTTTGAATCGTGCTGCGGCGGGGGCCATGCCGTCCATTAGGTTGTCTTCCGGGAGCGGGGATGCACGTCGCTTTCGTGGCGAACCGCTGGCTGCCGGCTGAGACTGAGATGCGTCTGGCTCCTGAGAAATGAAGAGTCCGGCTTCTTCCTCTGCTGTTTCGTCCGGTCTGGCAGGATTTGCTGGCGGCGTGTCGTCCATGTCCATGTCGACGTCGTCGTCAAAGCCAGCGAACCTCCTCTTCACAGGTCTCCTCGCTCTCCCCCGTCTGGGGACCGACTGCTGTTCTTGGTCATCAGCAGGCTGTGGATCTACTTGTTCCGTCTCGTTGTCATTGGAACTGGATTGAGGGCCAGAGCCTGTCGCAGGTTGTCTCGCAGGTCTGGTGTCCTGGCTTGGCGCGGAAGATTCCACCTCCAATGGCCGACGCAGCTTGCTGGCGTCTTTGACGAGGATGGCCTCCAGGAACTCGTTTTGCTCGATGGGTCGGTGGTCGAGTCGCAGCGAAACGGCCGTGATGAACTCCGTATACCAACCGACGAGGTCTCCCTTGGCTGGCAAGTACCGTACCAGAACCACTCCCTTGCCCTCGCTGCCGTCCTCAAAGCTGCCGAGTCCCTTTTCTCCCGCCACCTCCTTTACGTATCGCACAAAGTCATCTACTTGTTCTTCGCTGGGAGTAATGGTGTGGAGCATGGCCTTTCCACAGCCATTGGTAATCGGCGCGAGCAGGTTGTTGTATTGGGTGGTGTCGTAGAAGATGAACGTGTATCCGTCAAACACATCTTTGCGCCCCGGGTCAGGGGTGTAGATGGAATCGGGATGCTGGACCGGCTCGCCGCCTCGAGGCGGCAAATGCTGCATGGCATTGGGCCAGTATTTTGTAAAGTCCTGCTCCAAAAGGCAGGTGTCTGCAGTGTCACCGTCGGATGGCAGCTCGGCAGCCTGCACCACGGCGTCGAGGAAGGATTCTGTAACGACGAATCTTCCATTTATCAGAGCCTGGAGCCCCTTGGCTGTGTTTCGCTTCTTGGAGACCACATGCGTGGTGAAGTCCACACTGTAGTCGTTGAGGAGCTTGATGTCGAGGTTCTCAAACTGTTCCTGCAGCGAGATGAGCGGCTGCGTCTGGAGCTCCTTTTTCGTGAATGAAAATGTGAAGACGACGGGAAACCAGATGATGCTAGACGCCGATCAGCCTCCCCGTACGTACAAGCGCATATTCCCGCCGCTGGCATCTTACCGGAATGTGCTGGGACACTTGCCCATCGTCATCTCCGCCTCTTTGCCGTCAACGACGTATTTTTGGCCCTTGATCTTTTGTCCGTCGACGACTGTTCCTATCTTGGTCGCCAAGTCCTCGATCGTGAGCTTCGAGCGGCTGGTGAGGTGGTGCGCATGGCCCTCTTCGACACGGTCCACCCTGATGGTCAGGTGCTTCCGCGAGATGGTGTTGTGGGAGATGGCAAGCTGGCCGGCTACACAGCAAAGGTCAGCATGTAGAGATGCTGGCTATGGGAAAGATGTGAGTTGTCTTACGCTCTGCCGCAGTCCTTCCAAAGAGATACGTCTTGCCAGGCCTCAGCCAGAGCCGACGCCCTGTGAAGGTGTTAGCGAGCAGATTCATCCAGGTGGAGGCGCAGACTTGCCCCCGAATACTTCCTCATTTTCCAGCAGCCACATCTTCGAGGCCCAGTGCCGCCAAAGGTCACATCTCAGGGACAGAAATCCTGCCTGGCGCAGCCTGGGTACAGCCAGCGTTTGGATGACGTTGGTGAACGTCGTGAACTTTTTGCGGGGCACGGGAGACGCGTCGCAGGCCCCATCAACGCCAGCTCACGTGCTGGGACAGGGATCTCAGCTTCACCTCAACACTGCCACGTGCACCTCGTCTTGATTGCTCGCTCTTCTGCCTCATTGCTCGCCCATGTTCCTACTCGTTTCTGTATATTTCACTTTTCTGCATACTTACTTTTCTTTTATATTTCCAGTCGATCCTGGTGTGCCCGTGGGGTACTTCGTACGTCGAACCTACCACAAGTTCAGAGTCACTCGAGCCAGAAATTCAAGGATGAACTCGGACAGTCAATCCTGATATTAGGAGCAAAGTCATGTTTGACTAATCCAGGTGTCGCCGACATTGCTGTTGCTCTTTGCACCACTTACATTTGGCTAAATCTACTCTCAGCCCGTTTACACGCCGTGCCCGCCGCAGCCGCAAACAACGGCAGTGATGCACTTGATTGTGAATGTTCTCTGTACAAGTGTACGATGCACTCAGTCACAACCTACGCACGATGTGACCTGTCCTTTATCCTGGTCACCCGTTCACACCCTTTTTCTGGCGCCGCACAAGCGTGCCAGCCCCTCTGCGCTCTATCCACGCGGTTTCTGCGCGTCACGCTCGCCGCAGTATAAAATGGCGAAACGGCGGCATGAAGGCCCTTCTCGTCGCTCTTCCTGATTCCCATTCTGCCTTTACGCAGGTCTCAACTTCTCCCTCCATCATCAGGACCTCCTTCTCGTCGTCGTCCTTGGTACAGACCAGAGTTCGAGAAGACAGTCTCGAGATGGAAGCGCGCAGCACGGTTGTTGATGTTCTCTCTGCAGATGGCTTCTTCAGAAGCCTACCTCCTGCTGGCCGCCCGAGGCGCCCAGATCCCGCAACCTTGGTGGTGTTCGAAAACCCGGAACTATCTGCAGTGTTGGCCCAAGACGAACGGTACTGCCCCATCATCGAGTGCGGCTTTGCAAAAAAGGTCTACGTGGGCCGCCTCATGCTCCCAGCAGCGGCCTGGCTGGAAGCTGAGTGGGCTCCTCTGTTGTTAATCCTGCCGAGCGCGTTCCCCCTTGCGACCTGGCATCGCATGGTCGTGGCCAGGTGGCGCCTCTTTGAGGCAAATTTCGGCGTCCCCCTTGCGTGGCACGGCTTCGAACCACCGGTCGCACGTGGTCCCCCCCAGCGATTCCCTTTTCGTAGACACGAGTTGGGCGCCTACTACGTGGCCGCCTACAAATATTACTCCACGGGCAACGAATGCACAGCCTGCCGCGCGGTGGAATGGGGGCCGTGTACTGCTTTCAACCGGGGAGAGCTCCGCGGTCCGTATCCACAAGGAATCTGTGCCACCGGGACGGAGTTTCCGAACACGAGGCTCTTCACCGAAGAGCAGATGATGAGCTGGTCGCTCGCCGTGGGCTTCATCAGCCTTGTGGTGATGGGCAAGATACTCGGGGACTCTCGTGTAGCTGACGTGGGCTACGATTTACTTGCTCGGTGGGAGGCGGAGCTGACCAGGCGCTTGTGCCCCCGGTAATTGATGGAAACCTCGACGATGGCGTTCGCCTTTGTTAGCTAGACTGGCTCGACCGCGCTAGGCACGGTTGTACGTCTATTCATTGCGACATATCACCGGGAATACATGACTAAACCTGACCCGGTAGACTTGAAAGGCACCCGGGCAAGCCTTGCTTTGTGACATGAATGGCGAAGTTGTGGAGAAACAAAGTGGGCGCCCCTGGCTATGTGAGTGGTTCAACGTAAATGGGTAGAGAGTGAATGTGTGTTTCCTTGTCGTTGAATGCCATGACTTTACAGAGTTTGAAGAACGATTCACTCACTTCGATTATTTGCAAGGACAGACTTGGTTTGCCTTTGAGCATTGTTCCCAGAAGGGAATGACATTGTGCAAGCCCTTCGGGAATGTACGTACTCTAGGGACACGCCTGATGCCATTCTACTAGTTGAGCCTGGCGGTATGTTTCCTGCAACTAGGACCTCTCGCTAACGTACAGTAGTACGAACTCGTTGGACTCCTTGCATACTAGTTAGATTCGGGCACTGTCAATGCTACTGCGTGCAGCAGTGCCATGTTGAACCTTGCAAGGCAGCACTCTGTCATTAGCCAAATCGCGATAACCCGGAGGAAACGGCTAGAGGCCTTGACATGTCGTTGCCTATATATTGGCATATGGTAGTCCTGCGGCACAGACGACGTGCGTTTCAGGCCTGGCCACCTTGCATACAACGACGCGTGTCGGTCTTCAGCCCCAGCGTTTACACGACATGCCCACGGCCCGGCTGATGGAGAATGCATCTACGAACTCTATCCTAGAAACCCTTGTCCGGAGAAGCAATCAACCTGGTACGGCGCATGTTCACGACACACCTGAGACGTTGCTTCTACCGGAAAGTGACCGTACCGGAAAGTGACTCAACCCGGACAACATGAGACATGCATGGATGTCGACTTCTTGATCACTGCCGTAATATGCCAGTCCCAATGTTGACTGGGGTTTGGAGCAACTGGGGAGTCTCGTTGAGCATCAACAAGCAATAGGGAACTGTAATTGAGGCATACCGCTTGTTCATTTTAACTAGCCCTAGGCTGGTCGTGCCGCAAGAGGTGGCACGAGAAAGGGTTGCTATGTCGCTGATTCTGCTATGCCGTAATTCTGCTATGCCTCGATTCTCCTATGCCGCTGATTCTGCTATGCAGACGGCAAATCTTATTGGGCAACGTGTGTTGCCGATTCCCACCATAGCATACAGCTGGGGAAAGCCGTAGACGGCGCGGCTTGCGATTTGGTGTTAGCCCATGGAGGGTGACGTTCCGCGACTACACCTGCTCTATCTTCCAGCAATCGGCGACCATCCTCTTGCGCCCAGCCTTGCGGCTCCTGATGTTGATCTCCTCGTTGTTTTCAATCTTGACCGGGTCGATGTGCTCGGGCGCCTCGTTGGTCAGCCGCGCCACCTCGCGTACCTGGCCAATCTTCCACCCCCGCAGGACGGTGAGACAGATGGCGGCAGCGATGAACATGAAGCCAGTAAAGAGCTGCGTGCCCAGGTAGCTGCCCGTTCCGGAGACGATCTGCAGGGCAATAGGCTCGCTGAAGAGACACGGCAGCATGATGGTCAGCCAGATGAGGCTCAGCGCCGACGGGACGTGCTTCAGCCCGACGACCTCTGCGGTGACGGGCCCGATCGTGGTCCAGAACGTGCCGCCGACGCTGCCGCAGATGATGGCGAAGAAGATGAGCACGCCGTAGACCTTGGCGTTGACCCAGATAACCAGCGAGAAGAGCCCCGCGAGCAGCGTCATCAGCGCAGACATGTTCATGCGTCCGGTGCGGTCGCTGAAGTATCCGACAAACGGCCTGCCGACGCCCTGGCCCAGGTTAAAGAAGGCGCTGATGAGCGCCGCTTCGGAGGCGCCCAGCCCGATCTCGTTGGCGTAGTTGGCCAAGCTGAAGATGAGCACGACGTAGCCCAGCATGCTGAACCAGCCAAAGGCGAGGAGCAGCAGGAACTCGGGGCGCCTGAAGAGAGTGGTGTCAAAGGCAAGCTGGCTCGAACCGATGATCTTGTTGCGGTCCTTGATGAGCAGCGTGCAGATGGTGTTGACGACAAAGGCGATGATGCCCAGGATCCTAAACGCCCACTCGATGCCAAGATTTCGGATCATGGCGCCCGCAGCAAACGAGTACAGCAGGCCGCCGAGCCCGGAGCCGCAGGCGGAGAAGCCATTCGCCAGGGACCGACGAGTGCTGAACCACTGGGGCACGATGCCCACGGACGGGGTAAACAGGAACCCCATGCCCATGCCGAACAGGACACCCTGGGTGAGGAACAGGTGCCAGATCTGGCTGGCGAAGCTGGCACATATCAGACTCGTCGCCTCCATGACGACGCCCGCCAGCATGGTCGGCTTGGTGCCGAGCTCCCGCGTGCAGATGGTGGCGATGGGCGAGACGAGGAGCGCGCAGCTGATGCTGAGGGACCCGACGAAGGCGTAGTCGAGGGCCGTGGCGCCCGGGTAGGTGCTGTTTGCGAGGTAATGGGCCAGGAAGACGCCGTAGCTCGAGTTCAGGCCCCAGGTGTGCGCGTTGATGGTGGCGACGCAGGCCGTGCAGACCCAGCCGTAGCCGCCATTGGGAGGCGGCGGCGGCGCGCTGTGCCCCGGCTGGTCGGTCTGGGCCTCCTCGGAGGACAGGCGGCTGATGTTCTTTTCACCGTTTACGATGCCGCCGCCAGCAGGGCCGTCGCCGGGCACAGGGGCCTCGGACGGGGAACTCGCTGCGATCGGATCCTGGCTGGCGGGTGTCTGCCGCTGCCCGGCCGGTTCCATCTTGCCTGTCCCTCACGCAAGTCGCTGCGCGCGGTCCGTGATGGGCGAAGCGGACAAGGGAGATGTGTCTTTGCAGCCGGTTGAGGTGAAGAGAGGAGAGGAGGACTTGGCGGCGTCCCCCGACTCTGGGGGAAAATCCTGTCTCCCATGACTGACCCATCTTCGGAGACCGATTTCCGCACGCACGAGACGGTGCTATTAGAGCCGGCGGCCGGCTCCTCTCTCCTCTAGCATAGCGTCGAGAGCCACTTTTCCACCAGCAAACGGCGCCTCGTAATGGCGGAAATGGCCGTCGGGAATACCAGGGCGCCGATGACGCCCTCCGGCATCCCGATGCGGCAACGCTGAACGCGGGGACGCATACGAGTAGCGAGCCGGACCGTCGGTCCAATGGCCGGCTTTTGCGACGCTCGCTCTGGTCAGCGAGCCAACAAGCGGTTTCCAAAGGCATCATTGGCCGTGACCGTGGCCGCGCAGGAGGGCCTCTTTGGACCGCGGGCACGCCGTCGGAGAATGGCGGGCCCGGGGAACGGAGCTCGGCCGAGATGCGACTCTGCAGCCGCTGCGCTTCCATCGTCACAGGCCGCTCAACGCTCGGCTCGGCAACGTGAACTGGAAGTCGGGCGCTGCGGGACGCGGACAAGGGGCCGCTGTTGATGCCCGTCGAGCCGCTGAGTTTGGAGGACAAAACGCTCTGGTGTACTTACGTAATCCTCGCATCGGGTCGGCGCGTCCCGACGGGGGACCCCGAGAAGGCGTGGGAGGATTTTCCATTCTCTCCGCGGTGCATGGAAATAGATTAAATGAAGAGATTGGGATCGTGGCCCCGATGGGTTTCGAGACGGAACAAAGAAGGGTGCTGTGGGGTTGATATCGGCGTCTGCTTCCGATCATACAGGCATGCCAGCCGGCCGCGGCCCGCTGCCCGTGCAACGGAACACGGCGCGCCCCTGGCGGGTTTGCGCATCAGCCCACCGACGACGTCTTGTTGGTTGCACAGACCGGAAATTGCAGCTGCTGGGTTGTGCCCTGACTTGCTTGCGGTGCATTGCATCTGATGCTAGGGGCCGGGGCATTCATTGTTAGTGCTCAAAGCATGCAGTAGGGCGTTGTGCGAGCACGCTGCCGAGGCGCACGCATTGGTACCAAAACACCATGACACGGCTCTTCAAGGCATAGTATTAGCTTCATCGTATTGGCTTAGAGCGCATCTATACACGGCACACATCAGGGTGTGTCAAGACCGGTCGTAGGTCGCAGAGCGCAAGCAGGCGCGCGTACTCCGTACACGTGACGCCAAATCACCCCGGGCCCAGCAATTTTCCAGCTTCAATCCGGCATCATTCCCAAGGTATCCAGGTATCAAAATCCCTCCCTTTACTTCATTACCAGCATGACGCAGAAAACGACGAGGCCGCAGCATTCGGGGACGAGGCGGGTCTATACCTGCGCGCGCTCACTCTTGACGCCGCTGCGCTCCCTGCCCTTGTCGGACCAGGGGAAGTGGAAGACGGGAACCTGGAAGAAAGAGTTGCTGTGTCACAAGTCAGCGCAATGCCCTCTCGTGGACACCGCACGGAGGCAAAGGTCACTAACCTGCTGTCCTGGATACCGGCCAGCGCGTTGTACCAAGCCAGGAACGCGGCCAGGAAGCCAAACAGGCCGCCAGTCTTCTGTAGGGCGAGGGCCGCGCTCTTGTTGCCCATGTCGTTGGCGTACTGCTCGGTCGCGAGGAACAGGAAGGCGAGGTCGAGGGTGAAGAAGAGGAGGAAGAACATGACGGTCGACCGGAGGGTGCAGAGGAGCAGGATCGTGGTGAAGATGAACCAGCCCGTCAGGAAGAAGCCGAGAGGGCTGGCGACGTTGCCCGCGTACGGGCCGTCCGGCGCGGTGATGCCCCAGCCGGGCGTCAGAAGGATGCCGTACGAGATCCAGAAGCCACCGTACGACGAGAGAGCAGTGGCGCCAAAGGTGTTGCCGCAGGCCATCTCCCTGCGCGCGCGTCTCGGTCAGCATCTGTGCTACGAGCAACGGAGAATTGGCGGCGACTGGGTCATCATTCGGCCCTCAAGCGAAGACCAATGGCGCCACACAGCGTCACAGGAGCAGATTCATCGACTAAACTCACCACATGCCAGCAAGCAGCTGGACGAGGCCACCGTAGCCCAAAGCCAGGGGGACGACAATGTTGGGTTCCGCGACGCCCCGGGCGTGCATGTTGACGGCGGACAGGACAAATGTGGTCAGGGCGAAAGCGCAGAGGCCGAGGGGCGCCGGGTTGGCGAGCTTGCGGTGCTCGTACGGCTTCCAGACACCGGGGTTGAGGGTGCCGGCGTCGGCCTGGGCAAAGCCGGCGGTCATCTGGGAGTAGTCATGATGGTGGTGGCGGTGGATGTTGCCGCCGTTGACGCCGGCGCCATTGGACTCCTTCTCCAGCGCGGGAGCGAGGTTGACCTGCTCGGTAGCCATTGCGTGTCTTTGTTCGGGGAGGTGTCGAAGAAACTCGCTTCGGAGGGTATATCTAGGAGCAGAGCGGCGGGGAGGGGAGCAGCCTCGAAGCACAGCCAACGTGTATCAAGGAACTACTAGTAACAACCAAGAACTGAACGGAGGGAGGACCAGGTCTGGGGAATGGCGGGGGGAGGGAAGCGGCCTTATAGTTCAAGTACGGTACGGCGAGGAGGGCTGCCGCTGGCGCATGGGGTCGCGACTAAGACGACGACATGGAATGGGGCCATGGATGGGTGCACTGTACGAAGCAGCAGCGGTCGCGAGGCCTACGAGCACGGAGCAACGGCAAGGCTAGTTCTTGATGCTACCGCACGCGGACGACGGCGGGCTGGGGGAGAGGGAGCGCCCGACAGTCGATCGACGAGCTGCTGCTGGTGCTGCGGTGCGGATGCCGCCGCCGCATGGTTGGAATTAGGCTCATGGGTGAACAGACCACGCCCCAAGGTAAGTTTACGAGTCCGAGCCGATACGTACCGGTACGCCCACACCCCGATCCGCACCAGGGCGGAGCCCATGGGGATGCTGGTGCACGGGGGGATGGGCATGGCCAGAACTGGAGCTGCCTCGAAGCCTGGTTGGCCAGCCCCGGCCAGCGAGTGAGCGTCGAGCCCGTCTTGCCCGTCTCCATCCATGGATGATGGATGCTGGACGAAGGGATGTCGGAGCCAAGGCCAGCCGGGTGTGGGTGGGGAACGGGGATGGATCGTTGCTGATCCAGGGCGAGGGGTTCGACGGCCAGTTGAGCTGAGTTGTATCGTTTTCTTTTCTTGCCTGCGCTGTTGTCCATCACGAACTCGTTATTTTTTTTTTTTTTTTTCAGCATGCGGAGAGGAAGCTGGCCGGGGCACGGTGGAGCTGTGGGCTTGCAGCCGCCTCTCAACAAGCTACTAATGCACATGCAGACACAAAGGCAAAGCTCTTGTTCGGTCCTTTGCCAGGGGCCCGGCCCGCAGAGAGGATCCAGAGGGGCCCGTTGGGGGCGGAGGGGTTGACGAGGAGGACGAAAGGGAAGAAGAGAAGCATGCTGTGGCGACGATGTGGGCGGCGGTGGTATTCCCGATGGGGTCGGGGAACGGGGAACGGGGGCCAGGCGTGATGTGGTGCATAACCGCCATCGAAGGAGAAGCGAATTGGGGTCGAGGCTAGCCCCCGTACGGAGGCACGAGTCCTCGTATGCAACGCAGAGCAGAGCAGGGCTGCCACGCCGCCGCGGCCGCGGCATTGACGGGGTCCCTTCCAGTGTGCCGTGGACGCCGGACGGGCCCTGGGATGTTCCCGCTACGGTTCGAGCACAGAGCGAAACGAAGGTCCGTTAGAAGATGGGCGTTCTCGAACGAGGGGGACTTTGGTGGCTGGTGGGTTTGCCGACCTTGTCGGTGCTGCCGATGCGCTGTCGCGTCTTTGTTTGATGAGAGGTTGAGGGAGGCGGCGTCGCGAGAGCGTTTGCAACTTGGTTTGCTGCCACTGCGTACGGCCCGCGCGCACACGAGCGGACAAAGAGATTGATCTACTCGTACTCGTACGTGCCAGATCGCCAGCGACACATCGTACGCTAGAGGAAGACACAGACGGCGGCGCATCGCAAGAAAACGTGACGCCGGGACCCAGGCGCCACGGGAATTGCTTTGCTCAGAGTCCACGGACGCCAGCAAACAGAAAAATCTACAGCGCGGAGTACGAAGTACCACCGACGACTGCAGTCTGGTACGCTTATCACGGCACGAGAAAGCCGTTGCATGACTCTACCGGAATGTAATACAACGCACGGCATCAGACTGGACGACCGACGATGGACATCCGCCGCGCATTATCCACACGGCAGTTGCAAAACAAAACGGAGGTGGCTGGGCATAGGGAACCATTGATACTGCCAGACGAGCAGCAAACCTTGTCACATCAACCGCAAAAGCGTCCCGCGCGCTACGACGATAGGTGCGGAGTGACAACAAGGCGAGACAAAAGGCATGAGAGCGGAAAGCAACATGAACCGAACCCCTGCCGTGACGACAGAGACTCAACAACGTGGACATCTCAGCACATGCACAAACGAGCAGGCATACTCGTAGTCCGCCGTGGACCCGTGGCCCGCTCCATTTGTCTCTGCCGCTGGCGTCGACGGGCGCTGATCGCTGCCGTTGCACTGCGGCGGACACGCGGAACCCCCATCCTGCGGCAGGCCTGCAGGCCGCAAGCCGGGGATGGGCGAATGATGACAATTGCACCATGGCATGGGGGCCCGGGGATCTCGGCGGGATCGTCAGCCCAGCCCGCGTCCCGCTGACGGCGGCGGTGTTGGCCGCTTTGAGCGCCCGCTCCGCCGGCGGTTCCCTGTCGACGACGACGACGACGACCAGGGCCACCAGTGCACCGTCCGTTTTATCCAACGAACCAAACGTGAAATCATGCTGGGCGAGTCAGAGGGATGCATGCGGCGGCCTTGGAACCTGGCCGGAGGGGTTGTCGCTGGGCCGTCCTTCCGGCCGGCCGGGCCTCCTGCGTCTCTTACACGCCCGCTGCGGTGTGCGTCGTCCAGCGCTGCGCTCTGCTGGGCAAGGACTGCGATGATGCGATCCCAAGATGCCTACGGCTACCACTGCCGTCGGTCAGCAGAGCAGACGGCCTAGCAGGCCTACTCGTAGTACGAGTAGTTCGTGGTTGCCGGCGGGCATCGTCTGCATCGCCGATTATCGTCCCCAGTTCCTTGCCCCTCTTGGCACGCCAGCTCTCCTTTCGGAACCTGGCCTCGGCTCTTGATCCTCGTCCCCTCACGAGGCGAATCCTTCTTGGAGAAAGCACCCAGACGCTCCGCGTTCGTACCCGTCTGTACGAGTACAACTAGCAGAGCAAGCTGCCACTGCTGCACGCCGCCCGCCCGCCCGTGGCCCTGGGCCGCCATCGGGAAGCCTAGCGCGAGGCACTGCATGATGAGGTGTGGCACGACCTACTCGTAGATCACATCACCTGAGATCTCGAATAGCAAATTCCTGCTGCGCATCTCCGGTGGCGCAACCCTCCCTCTCCCGGCGAGGTGGTTCGAAACCCTTTCGGTGGAAAGCCACAAGCTAGTGGCATATGCCCTGATTGAGGCGTTGCGCCGTTGACTGCGAGGTCCGAGAGAGCCAGCCAAGCCAGCAAAGACTAGCAGCCCAAGAGCCGGTTGCGTCGAGAGACGTGGTCGTTTAAGCCGTTGCCACAACATCGGCGATGCCATTGCCACCGGAATCCAGAAACGAACGAAGCAAGGACTGAGGAGTTCACTCGTCGTTGCTTTCTCCAGACTTTTACCCCGGATTTGGGCCATTAGCTCCTCCTTCGCCTCTCCATTTTCTCCTCGACCCCAGATCCAAATGGGCGAATTGCTTCTCCAGACTGCATCGTCCGTTTCGCAGTGGGGAGTGGGAAGATCTCGGCATTGCTCGGCGCCGGACGACGGGAAGGCGGTGGTATAAGTGGGTTCGTCCGAGCTGGATCCCCAGGCGATGTGCGATTCTGCCTCCCTCTTCCTCCTTTCTGCATCGACGACTCCTTCGGATGAGGAAAGGCCGGGATGGGAGGATCTGCCATGTCTCGCCCCCGTTGATGCGAAGTTGACGACTGCTCGGGCTCATTTGTCGGCAGTTTCCCGGCCGTGAGCGCAGCCGGCGGTCTGTCCGCGCACGTCGCCCCCCCCCTACCAGAGCAGTGGCATCATGTGGTTCGAAAAGGTGAGATAGCGCGGACGGTGAGGATGAACCGGTAGCAGCAACGATCGCCGCCCGCCCACCGCGGCGTTTGATGCTTCACGATCGTGCTGTCGGAGGTGGCACGAACTGCGCCGGCGAACCGGTCTCGCGGAGCTGGCGCTCCCTGGTGAACCTAATCGACGACCGCGCTGGGGACTAGTTAGACGGATCAAGCTCCAGGCTATAGATCGGATCCAACGCCGGATGGAAGACGGCCTCCTGCTCTCCCGCCCTGTCCCCAGATTCGGTGCCCGCTTTACCCCGAGTGCCACCGGCGTCGACCTGAAAGCGAAGCTACGAGTAGGCTCAAGGGCCGGCTCAGGGGCCAGTCCCGAGGACAGCCTCTCGTTTCATCGGAGCTTCAGGCTAAGAAGGGCAGCTGTCTACAGATATGGACCTTCCTCTGTACCGGTACAAAGCCATGGGCATTTGAGACCCGGAGAGCGCATGACCTGCCGCCGCCTTGCCTGCGAAAGGCATGGCATTGAAGGCTGGCCCCGACTCTATCGTATACTCCCTCATCCATATACGAGCTCTGGCTATCCGTCTGTCAATATCGCGGCAGTTCGCTTGTGCAACCAGTCACGCCGCCATCCCATCATCACACGGCGCCCAATCTCGGCGCCCATCCTTTCTCAGTTCCTCTCCCTGCCTGACAGCCGCCGACGCACGACGCCCTCTCCCAAGCTAACGTGAACAAGGCTCAGCCAAATCGAGGCGGGCGGCAGGACAGCGCCAGGGGTTTCGTGCTTGTTCGTTCTTCCGGTGCTACAGCCGGTGGCGTCTGGGGATGGAGGGCGGCCACGCGGGAGGATTCGCCCGCTGGTCGGGTTCGACGGCCCACCCGCTGCGCCTGGCACCGGGTTTAGGCAGAAGCTTCCCCTGCTCCGGACGGGCGGAGGAGAGGACGCTCCCTCGTGCTCGTACGTGGGTGGGATGATGGCCACGGGGCGTGTCATCGGTTCCGCGATTCCGTCCGACTCCTGGCTTCAGCAGAGACTGCGGAACGACGGGGACCGCTGCAAAGGTTGATTGGTCTCGTTTCTCTCCGAGCGAGGGACTGCGCATGCTGACGGATAGTCTGGGGTGCTTGCTCATGCCACGGCTGCATGTACTTGTAATTGCAATTGTATACATTCTCGGGCGAGGCGACCGCACTCTGACGCCTCGCGTTAGATGAGCTATTCCGTGGAAGCAGGGCGATGATGAGGGAGTCTTGCTTGCCTGCGCCGGACTGAAGCTAGCCCTCCTTTCACAACCGAGTTGAACTAACCACCAATACAAGCACACAGAGTAAGACGAGATAGACGATATTGCGTCGGGCAAGTTGCTCTTCCGACCGCCGGAGAGCCGGAGAGCATTGGCGACACAACATCGCGACTCTGTAGCACAAGCCTCGTCCGCCGGCATCCTAATGAAGCCTCGGAGGATACGAGCCAAGCAGCAGGCGCCAACACTGCCATTCAATTATCGGCCGCGACATGTGCCGCCGCTTGGTGCCAGCCATAGACACGGCTAACATCGTACGTGCTCCGGCTTCGACTGACGGTCCGGACGTCCCCTGACAGCATCACGTAGGGCTGCGCCTCCAACTACCTACCTACACTCATGCGCGTCCCGAGCACCACCACCCCATCCCATCCCAACAAACGCGGCGCAAAGTCAAGACTTGTACATGGACATGCCGCGCCAATGCGACGAGATTGCACCAAGCCGAGCCAAGAGGCGCGAGCCCATCGTTCTGGATCCCTTCCACCCCACACAGCCCGTTCCTCTTCCACAGGAGCTCCATTGCAGCGGAACTCAATTCGGTTGGCATCCGGGTCAATGGATGTGCCTGCGGGCGCAATCGTCCCACGCCCGCCACGGGGCGTCTTTCAAGGGGGCCAATCTTGCGTTCCGCTGCATGGAGCTCCTGTGGAAGAGGAACGGGCCCTGCGGATGTACTCGTACTCGTAGGTCGGGCATCCTCGTGTTTCCTCGTGCCATGTGGCTTTCGGCCTGGATGCACAAAGTCAATTCCGCCTGACAATGACCCTGATGACCCAGGTACGAGAACAGACTCTGTGCTACGAAGTACTCCGTACGAACAATTCTTCTCAACGTACGCGTTACGCCCCGGTGCAGGGCCCTGGATCTGCAAACCGGATTACTCGCTTAATCCTCTCCATCAAACAACGTTGACGCCCCGGCCGGGCCTCCAGCCTCATTTCCATCTCCCACCTACCGAGAGGCCCTCGCTCCCGGGCCTGTCCCTGACGGCGTCCGTCCGCCAGGCAGGGTCGACATGTGGACGCTCGGGCGAAAACGTCCACGCGCAAAGCTACGTACAAGCTTACTTACGAGTACGTCTCCCCTTGCATCCATGATCCCATCATCCACCGTCTCCGTCCGGGGTCCATCAGATCCACCCGATTTTGTCTCCAAATCCCCAAGTCCTGGCGCCATATGTAGAAACGTGTCGATTTCGGCGGCAGATGCACGCAAGCGCGGCGATGCAGCTGCACATTGGCCCGCCCGAGACTAGGCGAGCACGCGGCATCCGCCATCCATCCTGTATCGCCCCTTGTGCGACGCTGAAGGTGTCAGTACGTCCATCCGGCCGGGGCCCCAGGGGCATCCGCCATCTGCGCATGACTCGGGGCCGAGGCGGCGCTCCGGGCTAGAAGCCCACCGACGGTCCAGAAGCTTTTCGAGCTGGGGTGTCCTTGGAGTACCCCAGAAGACAGGCGGGTTGTTCAATGTCAATTGAGTACTCGTAATTCGTACACACGCGCACGGTGGCTGGCGCTGATTCATCGTCATTTCGGGCAACCGACAGCCCAGCGACGGCATGCGAGATAGGATACTCTAGGATACTCAAGGATCCTGTCCCAAGCATCATCCTAGGCGAGAATGGTGTCAGTGCGAGTCCCGTGACTATCACAGCTCCCTTTAAGCTTTGCCCCCGGGTCAGAAGCGGTAGATCAATGCATTCACATCTTGCTACAAACTGATCTTGTACAGGCCTGCCTCCTCTCCACATATTCATAACTGCAGAGAGGTTCCAAAAAGGTCCCAAAACAAAAGAGAGCCAAAGGCTCACCAATCCTAGAATAAGATTTTTTCGTCGCCATAGCTCCAATGATTCTCACCACTTGCCTCGGCGTCGTGTTGAGTCGTACCAGCGCAATGCTCGAAACGCTTCCTCCTGGACAGTTGCCTTGTCCTTCTATTTCGCGATACTACCCTCCTCTTCCTCCTTCACGATGCACTAGATGTTCAACCCTGCATTCAGCAGTAGTTGAGCCACCGGCCCTGGCGGCGGATAAGCCTTTGGGGTCGGCTGTACCGACGATGACCGCGCTGGTGTTGTCGCCTGGCCAGCTGGTGACAAAGCTGGCGAGACTTGCCCTGGTGGTGATGCTCCCGAATCCGCTTGGTTGGCTTCGTTTGAGCACATGAATACCGATACAGCCCAGCTGCCTCCGCAGCATGAGCTTTCTGCGCCTTGACATGGAGTGTCGCAGAAACTCTCCGGCAGCCGCACAGCATCGTCCCGGATAGATAAGCCGCACCAGCATTCTTTCCCGCACTCCGTGCCAGCAAAGGAGTACCCCTTCGCCTTGCAGTGTTCAATGCACGTTGAATTAGACATGTCTCCATGGAGGTAGTCCAACGGCTTCGATCCAACGAGCGTTCTGTTTATCGCGTCTTGAAAACACCCGAGATGGCCCCAATCGAGACTTGTGCCGGCATCCTTGGGTTCGGGAATGCCCAACGGGACAGCGCTGGTGCTGCCTGGTCCCGAAGAAGCCGTTGCTGCTGGCGTGGGAGGCCCAGGTGTAGACGCAGGGATATCCTCAGTGGCACAGAACCATCCAGAGTTGCAATGAAAGCATGGCCATCCTAGCCCGCACGGGACTACCTGAGCTGGTGTTTCCTGGGGTGGGCAAAACCAGCCGTTCAGACACTCGGGACATTTGAATCCTCGTCCAGGGCAAGGACCAGAAGCCGCATCTAACGGACCAGGTGCGCTGCTGCTGTTCGAACCCGGAGTCGAGCATTGTTTGCACGGGTAGTCGTCACAGGAAGGGCATGTGGGACATGGCGGATGTTCCACCGCGGGATAGCCCGTCGGTTGTGTCGTAGTACTTGCCTTTACCTCGACGGACTGGCTCATCACTATGTTGCATCAGAGAGACTGCTCATCCAGGGGCGATCACATTCATACCTGGAGATGGTAAAGACCCCCGCGTCTCTCCGGTCTCGTCACTTGCGGCGGTAGACGGGATGTTTGGCGAGTTCTGAGGCTGTGGATCCTGTCTGTAGCCTCCTGCGCTTTCTTGCACTTTTGCAGGCGAGGCATCCACTGGCGGTAAGCTTGCCGCCGAGACGTAGTCTTGCGCACTGGCAACAGGAATGACATTCCAAGATGCCGTGCCGGCAGGCATCTCGCCAGTCGCGGTTCGCCCCGGATTAAGCGTGATGATGTTCACGGACACAGGTCCCTTGCCGGCGGACGAGCAAGGCACGACCGCTTCCAAGGTAACTCCTTGAACATTCTGGCTGATGGCGCAAAGCGGTAGGTTCAGCCGGTTGGCGGCACCATAGACAATCACAGCAACCTGGTTCAGGATGGCTTGTAGCTGTGGGTCAATGGCGGCCGTCATAGCACTCGTAATCTGGTTGATGACCATGGTACCATGCGTAACGACGTTGTTCAAGGTTCCTGGCACATCAGTAAAGTTGGCTGGGGTACTCTGATTCACCCCCTTGCCCAGAGCTTTAGCAATGGCAGGAATAATGAAAGGAACCATATCCACAGCTTTCGCAGAGACTTGCCCTGCAACTTGAGAGATTGCCGAATCCACTGCCGAAGAGTCAACCGGCAACGCCTTCAGAACGAGGTCAATCAGCCTGGCTACGGCTGCGATGTCGATTACAACAGCATGTGCCACTACACCCGACAAGGGGCTCAAGAGTGAAAACACCTGTTCGCTGTGGTCCGCTGCTTCACGTCGTACACGTGGTTGAGCGATAGACTGGAATCGTGCAATCTTTCTGTCTCCGTCGGCTAGAGCTCCGAATAATCCAATCAAGAAGCCCGGGCTCGGTCGAGGGCTCTGCGGTCCAGTCGAAGTTGATGCTCCTTTTTCGACGGGCCGAGTTTCGTCTTGCTTCAAAGTTCCAGATTGCATATCCGTTAGCTGCGGTGTCGTCTCGGCCGACAATGAAGGCGAGGATTTCAATGAGGCTGTGTGTGTCCCAGCCGTGCCGGATAGGGAGCCGCTCAGCGCGGACGCCCTGACCGTCTTAGTTGCCGAATTTCCATAACTGAGGGAGGAAGCGCTAACAACCTTCCTCAAAGCGTCAGTCAAAGCTTGGAGTATGTCTTGCGATGAGCTCTGGGCGTGGGCCGTTTCGGTGATATCGTCAAGCCTGGTTGCTTCCAGTCCCTCGCTTGTGCTTGTAAAGGCAAGAAACGGAGTGCCAGACTTCGCAGAGGACAATGCCCCTACTGCAGTCGCTGAGCTGGTCGCGTTCGATGGCTCCGCCGGCTGGGAAGCCTCGGGTGCAGGGGTGCTGGCTGGAGATGCCGACGACTGGGCAGCCTTTGCTCTTGGTCAATTAACATTATTGTGGTTTTCAGAGAATACATACCTCGTGGGAATTGCCAACAAGAATCCCACCCAGTTGAAACTGCCGCCTATCATGGCCGCGTTCCTCCATCCGGGCCGAATCATCCGTAATCAGCTTTACGGAGCCAAGGACAGCCATCGTCAGAAGCAAGAGGCCAGCGAGAGCCAGAGCACGACTGCGTGTACCGGACGGCCTCGAGGGTAGCCAGAGAGCGCCTACATCACGGCCAGGCTGCGACATTTCGGAGATGTGATGAAAGGAAAGCGTGGGCGATGGCGGTGTTAAAATGCGTTCCAAGACAGCGTTCCCAAAGCGGATTCCAAAAATGGTCCAAAAAAGAATCAGTTGCTTTTGCGGAGTGTCTGCTGTGAGGAGAGAGTTCAGTAAACATGAAGTGAGGTCGTGGAGACGTAGATGAAGGCGCTGCTCTTGCCCTGTTTGAAGGAGGGTTGTCGTGACTGCCGCCCCCAATGCTAGGGAAGCGAGCTTCATCATGAGCGACTCATGAAAGTACATAGCCTGCCTGTTTCCTGCCTGGATTGCTTGTCGAGGCAACGGTCATCGTGGAAGCCGCGAGAACCTACCTACCTCTCCTGCCTCAGACGTGTGACAATTGCTCTGTCTGGCATATTGCCCCCTCTTCGGTCTCTGTAGTAGCCTGTGTCATTCCCATAGTGACTCCATCATGCCAACGTAGCCGTAAATCATCTCCACGGCTTATGAAAGTAGCAGCTGATCATCAACGGTATAAGGCCTAGATCTCTATTAGTCTCCTCATGCTTGAGACTCTTGCGTTCAGCGCCTGGCTTGCCTGGCTTGGCTACGCTCCTACGCCTTCTATCTGTTCACTGCTGCCGCCACAATATATCCAATGTGCTCATACGTAAGTTGTGCTGCTTCCCTCGCGCATGCGCAGCTGTATTTGTCGTCGGCACTTAGCCTTGGGCGGCTTCTTCCTTGCCCCATCGCGCCGTCTCGTCGCCATCCTTCCACTCGCGCTCCACGTAGCCGAGTTCTCGTTTGACCTTCTCGACAACCTCCCTGTCTCCCGTGTTCTTTCCGGCATTGTCACTGGGGTTTGTCAGCAATTGTGGTGGTGCAGGAGTACATTGCCGGTGGTGGCTCTAGGGTAGGTGGAATGTACTGACCTGATTTTGATAGCTGGCCGTCCTGCAGCCGAGCTGAGTTTAATGACAATATTCAAGGGGACCGACTTCTTTCCGGTCTTGAGATGCGTGAAGTCGTTTGTCAAAAAAGTGCCGACACCGAACGTGGGCTGGAATCCGGACTCATCCGAAATCTGCTTGTACTCCAAGCAACGCTCAATGTTGAGTGAGTCGGAAAAGACAATGACCTTTTTGCCCTTGACACCTTGCTCGTCATAGTACGTCCGCATCATCTTAACGTACTCGGCCGGATCTCCGGAATCTTGCCGGACTCCGGTGAACATCTCAGCATATGTCATCATGCTGCCGTCGGGCTTCCGGAAGGCCTCTGCCGAAACACCGCCGTCAACGGACCGGATAGGTTGGCTGAAGGACCTGAGGAACTCTTGGGTGCCGAATGTATCCGTCAAGGCAATTGCCAAATTCGTGCCAAAGCAGCCGACCCAATGGCGCAGCGCCTCCTCCGTCGCTCGCTTATAGTCGCCGATGATGGCTGCCGTTCCCATGAACCACTCGTGTGCCACGGTTCCCACCGGAGGGATCCCGAACCGCATGGCCAGATGCACATTGCTGGTACCCGAGAGCTTCCCAGGGAGGCCTTTCGCAGCCGCTTCCTTTGACGCTTTCACCAAGCCTCGGAACACCAACGCCTGAGTGTGGTAGTCACGTCGCCTCCGGGTGCCAAACTCGGACGTGACGCACCCGGCCTCCAACAGCTGCATGCCCTTTGCAAAAGCTTGTTCCTCCTGGCCCTCGTAGTTCCAGTCCGTGTCCATGAAGCGAAAGTACGCTTCGGAAGTGAGAGCCAATATGGGGATCTCGTAGAGAATTGTGCCAGACCACGTTCCCTGGATCTTGATATCAATATCGCCAATGTCCGAGTCGGCGCCCGTGTCATCGCCGACGGGTGTAAACGTCGTAAGGACTTGTTCTCTCGGCCGCAGTCGAAACTCCTGCAGGTACTCGAGGTACTCGGGGGTCAGGTACTGGCAATGCGTCTGCAGGAATCGGTATTCGTCGATGGAGAGAGAAATGTAGCCGAGCTCTAATCGCGCAAGGTTAGACTGCCATCGCGTCCGATCGAGCTGCCGAGCCAAGCAAGCACCACTAACTTTTAATCTGCTCGTCGAGCCATTTAAAGGCAGCCCTGGAAAGCCTCTTGTCGGGCGTTCGGTTCGTGAAAGCGTAAGACACCGGGACGTCTTTGAAGAACTTGAAGACGGCACATTGCATCGTCAACTTGTACAGGTCGGTATCGAGGAAGGAGATGACTCCCTCGGGGAACGGCGAGGAGCTATTGAAGTCCATGGTCGAAGTCTGACGCGCGATTGTCCGTCTGTGCTGTGTTGGATCGAGAGATGTGCATCAAAGAAGCCAGCTGTACGGAGGCACCCTGATGGTAGAAACCGCCGTTTGCGTCGCGGGGCGAAGTCGGAACTTCGGGCTGTGTCTCAGGACAGTGGAGAGCTGCGCGCAGTCGCAGGCAAGGCCCAGAAGCGCGTCGTATCGGGTCGCGGACAGGCAGGGAAGCGCGGGGGCTGCGGCCGAAGAGCTCGGAGTTACGTAGGTAGAATGGGCTGGCGAGGCTGAGTCACGGAGGATGGTGAAGTCGACGTTACCGTAATCAGCCCGCGCAAAATCAATCAAGCCTGGAGGGCGCTGGAGGGCGATGGCAGCAGGTACGTATTAGTGGGGTGGAGGGGCAGCCGTGCACTGACCACAGCTTAATTCGCCGGTGCAGGTTCGAAGAAAAAATCTGGACGAGGCTGGAACTTTTTCCTCCTCTGCACCAGTAGCTCACCAACCTCGACCCACGAGGCACGCATTTCGCAGCCTTGACACTTCCGGCAACGGGCAACCGCGGCTTAGAAACTCGAGCAGGCAACTGCCGGACGGTTTCGAATTTGCGGCGCGCGCGGTGCACCGAGACCAAGTCCAACGGCCAATCACCATGGACGTCCACCGCTGCCGTTTCGTGCCTTACCAGCCGTCTGCCATCAACGCCCTGGCCTTTTCGCATCCCAAGACAAGGACCGCCAAGCACAGCTCCATCGGGCGGCTGGCGATTGGACGGGCGAACGGCGATATCGAAATATGGAACCCCTCGAACGGGACGTGGCATCAGGAGCTCGTCATCCGCGGCGGCAAGGATCGCAGCATCGACGGCCTCGTCTGGATCAACGAGCCTGACCAGGAGCTCGGAGACGGCCGCGTCATGATTGGCAAGTCGCGCCTCTTCAGCATTGGCTATACATCGACCATTACAGAGTGGGACCTTGAGAAGGGCAAGCCCAAGAGGCACGCGAGCGGCCAGCATGGCGACATCTGGTGTCTGGCAGCCCAGCCCGCCGGCCCGGCAGATGGCTCAGCACTGGAGCCTCAGAACTCCAACAAACTGATAGCCGGCACCATCGATGGCGAGCTGGTCATGTACTCGGTGGAGGACGACGACCTGCGCCTACAGCGAGTCTTGGTCAAGTCTCCGACCAAGAAATCGCAGATGGTCAGCATCACCTTTCAGTCCCGCAAAGTCGTCATCGTGGGCTGTTCCGACAGCACAATTCGCGTGTACGACATCGCCAAAGGTCACATGCTCCGGAGAATGACTCTCGGGTCTGATCTAGTGGGCGGCGCCAAGGACATCATCGTCTGGTCGGTCAAGTGTCTTCCAAATGGCAATATCGTGTCGGGCGACTCCACTGGACAGATTTGCATTTGGGACGGAAAGACATACACCCAGGCGCAAAGAATCCAAAGCCACAAGCAGGATGTTCTCAGCCTTGCGACCAGCGCCGACGGAACTGCCATCTTGAGCGGCGGCATGGACCGACGAACCATTCTCTACAAGCAGAATACCGGTGCTGGGCAGCGATGGGGCAAGGTCTGGGGACGGCGCTACCACGATCACGACGTCAAGGCGATGGCTGCCTTCGAACACGGGCGCATCAGCGTCGTTGTTTCAGGAGGTACGGTTCCTTCACCTCCATGGCCCTCTCCCACAATGCTAACATGAATACAAGGCCCCGATGCCAACTTGATGGTGGTTCCTCTCAAGGAGATGGGGCGGGAGAACCACAGAATGATGAGCAACCTACCACAGCAACCCCCTGTCATCAGCGCTTCAAATGCCAGATTCGTGGTCAGTTGGTGGGACAGAGAGGTACACGTTTGGGTCTTGCGGAAGGCGGCCAACGAGCTCTTTGAGGCTGGTGGTGACGACGGCGTCGACATCAACCAGAATCGGAAGCTTCTCAAGACCATTGTCGTCAAGGGCGACTCGAACATTGCTTCTGCCACTGTCAATCAGGACGGTACACTCCTCGTGGTGTCAACCGCTACAGATGTCAAGGCCTTCCGCCTCGAGCATCAAGATCCAGCCAAACCTTCAGATGTCAAAGTCCACAGCGTCGAGCTCCCCCCAAGGCTTACTCATCTCGGGGCAACGCAAGTAAAGCTGTCGCCCGATGGCAGCTGGCTGTTTTTGGTTCAGGAAGGCTCGCAGATCCTCATGGCGGGCATCGAGGTTGGCCCTGGAGCAGAGGACTCGTCATCGTCGGCCATCGCGGTCAAGCCCCAACGACTGTCTCGCCTCCGCCGGCATATTCCCCGATACATTGCGAATGGCGGTCTGGGCAGCTACGACAGGAGCATTACGCACGTCGCTTTCAGTCCAGACTCCAAGATGGTGGCCGTCGCTGATCTGGCCGGATACATGGACACATGGATATTGCGCGGCCACGAGGAGAGCCTACAGAATGGGAAGGCCGTTGAGGGTGCTGATGACGCGGCTTCGTCCTCGGAAAGCGACTCTGACGACGAGGCCGAAGCTATCGATGCCCGTGAGCAGTGGATTCGCAACCCGAACGCGAGGCAACTGCCCAAGTTGCCCTCTGCGCCCGTCGTATTGTCCTTCGCGGACAGCGTACCCGGATCTCAAGGCCCAATGGGGACGAAAGACGAGGGCCCCGATGCTGCTAGCGACTATATTCTGGCTGCCATCACGTCGTCGTGGAACGTCCTCGCGTTCCACCCCCGCCAAGGCTCGCTCACGCCGTGGTCCCGTCGGCATCCGCGTAAGTCTCTTCCGGCCGCGGTGCAGGACCTCTTGGACCTGCCCAAAGGAGTCCTGTGGCAGGACTCAAGGATGTGGGTTTACGGCGTGTCGTTTCTACTGATGCTGGACATGGGTCAGGATCTGCCCAAGCCCACGCTTGACGCTGATGCTGCGGCCGACTCGTTGGTGGCGCAGGGGATGAAGCGCAAGAGGACCGGACAAACTACCGGAGCAGGAGGGAAGATGGAAGGGGAGAACCTCGCGCCGCACAAGGTTCGGAAACACGGAGACGACGAGCAGTACGAGGATCTCGAGGTGGGCGAAACACCACGTGCGGACGCGAGCGACAGCGACGATGAGATGCCCGACGCGGACGGCGAGCTCTTCCAGCTTCGCAACGCCAACAGCGGAAATGGCGGCACCGATGAAGCTGTTTGCGCCACCAATGAGCGCAAGAAGTGGTGGATAACGTACAAGTACCGTCCGATCCTGGGCATTGTGCCACTCAACGCGGCCGACCAGCCGCCCGAGATCGCGCTGGTGGAGAGGCCGACCTGGGACGTGGAGATGCCAGAGCGGTACTTTGCCGGAAACGAGTGGGAGAGGTGAATGTGTCTCGGAGGAGAAAGTGCCTCTACGGTATGAACGGGTTCGCGGCTGAGGACTCATGACCCCCTTCTCGGGGGTGGATGTGTCCATATTCCACCTTGTTTGACGCGGCCCGGCCTCTGTTGGGAGGCGTAGATCCCGTCTGATGACGAATAGGCGGAGTCGAGGACGCATGGATAAAACACGCGGAGAGGGGTTCTACTGCCCTGGAAGGAAACTATAGATATCAGAATTCTTTTGTAACTATGCTTGCATGTACGTGGGGGCATGGCGAACATGGCACGACTTGACGGGGCGGAGTTACAAGTACTTCTTATATCACGTGCGTTGGATAGAGATTGGCTTTACTTTGCGGCAGCGATACGCGATGCCCCTTGTCGTGAAGGTGATGAGAGTCAGCTTACACTTGGTTCGGTCAGTGTCCGTCGTGTTGAGTCGGGATCAGTGCTTGCCGGATTCCTGAAGCGAGCGGACGGGAACAGGGGTGGTTTATATTGTTCACAAGTGCAGAATGCGTCAAGGCTAGATATTCGGTAAGACTTGCCCCCATTTATGGAACGTAGCAGCATCGTGACCCCAACATATAGTTACGGATCGAAGCACAGAGGAGGTCGTCGACAATGGACGCGTATCAAGTGACTCCGGACCAAGTCTTAGCGGCCACCACCAAATACGTACGACTACACTGTTCTCGGGTAGAACGGCGCCCCCAATCACAGTCTAGACCTCAAATCCCGCATGTCAGATACCCGAGCATTGGCAGGGTCGTGCCAAAACGTCGCGGGCGGCCCACCGGTGGGCTTGTCCGGTTAGATGTGGGCACGCAGGGGGGTGGTGCTGGTAGGTTACGCGCGGCCCGCCGCCATCCAGGCCGTCTCGTGCCGTGCACAGTTTCCCATTAGGACGATGAGGATTGTCCGGTGGCGTGGCTTGCTGGAGGAGGGCAGACAATGGCGGTGTGATCCATATGGTTGGTTCCGGATGAGGGCTGTCGGGAATCGTGTTCCATGAGAGCTTGGGGTTGAAGGACGTTGGCAACGAAGGGTTCGTCCGCCGCGAGCGATGTTCCAGAGGCGGGCTGAGTAGTCATACGTATGCCACGGTAGCTTTGAAGTAGACGAACAGGGAAGAACAGATGTATAAGCTCTGGGCCATGAAGCTTGATTCTGGACCCTGTGGCCTCGCAACTTGGCAGTGACGAGGAGGGTGTGGCTCATAGACGGCTGTCGGCAGGGGGATTCTGAACTCGGTCCTGGTAGCAAACAAGTCCACAATGTTTGGTTAGTGCTCTGGGTCCCGAGACAGTGAGACTTACAGCGAGACTGAGTACCAACAGACTCATCAAATCAGGACCAGCTCGGGTGAATTTGCCCCTGGCAACGTACTGACTTGCGTACCTACTCTGAGTCAGGGCCATGAGACTGAATCAAGTCAAAAGGAAAGCGGGCTAACGTCGACTGCAAGGATGGAAACGAGCTTGGTAATGAGGGCACTATTCTGCAATATTATATTAGTCCGTCAACGTATACTACTCCGTGCAATGCCCCGTCTTGTATGTTCCGCAAAGTGGCCGCTGCTAAACGGTCGCAGGCCGCATTCGTCCGGGTCGACGTCGGCGCACGGTGGAGTGGCAACCCGATGTCGTGCGTCGCAGTACGCAAGCCTCGCCCGGCGCGACAGATGACGCGTCCAAGGGGCCAGGCCCAT
Organism: Tolypocladium inflatum; assembly: GCA_003945565.1. Classification (NCBI taxonomy): domain Eukaryota; kingdom Fungi; phylum Ascomycota; class Sordariomycetes; order Hypocreales; family Ophiocordycipitaceae; genus Tolypocladium; species Tolypocladium inflatum. Next base: position 760,732 of record QEPE01000013.1, read on the forward strand.
CCCCGTGCTACCAGCACGCCCCGGCTGTGGCGGCATGAGATCGCAGCGGGCGTGCCATTGGTGGGAGGGAATAGTGAGGTAGAGTTGTCTTGTCACTGAAATGTCTGATTTGGAGAAGGAAGAGGAGCTTGGCGCCTGTGGAGTCGGGCCGCCGGGAACGCAACAGAGGAGGGACGTTGTCGTTGCCCTTCTGGGAGTTCCCCATCGGGAACCGGTGAAGCTGCCCCAGTGCCCGCCGTTGCTGCAGGCCGCGGTCTGGGGCCCCGGGCGATGTTGCACGGCATCTGTTTTCGCGCAGAGTGGGAAGAGACGCAGACTGGGTGCCCATCAATTAAGCTCGACAACAGGTCCGTGAGCAGAAACGAAAACATGTTCTTCTTATATCGACGTGCGGGACGGTCCCGGGCCCAGGAACGGGTGCTTGGCTGGTGGGAGCTGATGCGGTTGAGGTTGCACGGCGCAGCCACCCTGGTGAGGCTGAGGCGGTGCCTGCGCCACTGGCTGCGCTTCACCTGCATCTGGAAGTGGACAAACGCTGCAATCGTCAATCGCGGATTGGCGGATGGATTGAGTGACGGCCGCACGCCGTGGTAGTCCAACAGTGTCTGGCATCAACGAGAGGCTCTACGGACTGCATCTCATGATTCTTCTCGCCCCTTTCTCTGCCCATCTCTGCCGTGAATGCAGAGGCTGCTGTACCAAGTAGAGCGAAGACTCGAAGGCGAGAAACCACGCACGCACGTCCCCTCGCCGACGCCGGGAGCCACGCGGACGGCCGCTGGGGACGCGCAGGTGCGGCAAAATCTCGCCCGCGCGCAGCCGCCAACGCCTGTGCGCAGCTGTACAGACAGGTACGAGTAGGTGCATTTTCTCAGCATATCCGTACAGTAGCAGCACGCGGCATTACAAAGGCGCCCTATTTGAAAACATTCGTCTCGAACCCATCCGATTCTTCCATCGGCCCCTTCAGGGCTGTGCCGCCAATGTGTACGAGTAAAGGCGAGGTACGTACCCGGCAAAGTGCGTGCGTTGCGCAGCGTGCCTCGTCATCACCCTCTGGCGGCGGCGTTCGGGGGAGGGGGGGCAAGCCTCTGCGAGGTACCAGTACCCGCGCCGCCGTGTAAGCAGGTCGGTGGAGTCCGGTTGCAGGTACCGCCGTGGTGCATCTTGTACGGCAGAGGTACTTGATTGCCACGATCTCTTCGGCCGGGCCGGAGGAGGCATTTCGTCTCCATTGCGACAGCTAGGTGCAACGCAGGCAGGCAATTGCACCGAAGTGCCCATCTCAAGATGCGCCCGCTCGCAGGCGAGCATCTGCATAAAGAGAATACCTGGCGCCGCCATCGTGCTTCGCGTCCAGGTTGTCGAGACACGCGGGTTGCGCGGCAGATCGCGAGTGCGCCATCACGGGGCCTCGCAGGTACCGGTACCTTGGCAGTCCCCTTTTTTTCCGTCCTCGCAGCCGCCCGCGCATTACGCCCAGCTAATCCCCCACGACGGGGCGCTCCGGGGCCGCTGATTGGCTGCAGGGGCACAGGCTGACGCGTAAACCGCCATGAGAGGCTCAGGACGCAGAGCGACGACGACGCCGCACACCCTCGACCGTCTCCCGAGACACCCTCTTTGCTCCTCTTCCCTGCCATCCTGCTGCCGCCCGCCCCCCCTGTACTGCGCTGTGCTGGCTGTGTGAGTGGCCCTCTGGGTTTCTCTGTCCACCCACTGTCCACCCACGTATTCGTACGAGTACGCACTCGCTGGCTGGCTACTGTCAGTTGGTCACTCGCTCCATTGCTCTTTTCCCTCGACTCCCCCATCCCATCCATCCCATCCACCCTCGAGTCCCTCCCCGACCGTCGACATTCTACCCAGCGTCGCCAACCGAGGCCGGCTCTGATAATCCGCACTTCATCTCGAAGACGACTGCGACGACCGACAGCGACTGCGTTCTCGCTCTTGTCCGATACCCGCCGCCTCCGACGACCCCGGCGACGGCACTAAGCGGCACCAGGCGGCAATCCCCTGTGGCGACTTGCGAGGCCTGCGCATCATCCCAGCTGACGACAGCGACGACGACCACGCCTACGCCTACGCTTGTCGGGTCCCGCTCCCGCCTGGCCACGACGCCTCATCTCGACGCCTTTTCTCACGACGCTTCGCCCAGCAATCCGCGACTTCTTCCCATCCTCTTCTCCCCCATCACCGCCTGCGCATCGACGCCGCCTGATCGAACAACTACCCACCGTCGCCGCCGTCAACCCATTCGGTCCTGCGCAAGACTCCTTTGAGCCTCCCTTCTTCCACCATGGCGGGCCGAGGCACCCCCTTCAGCCCGGAGCCGTCGTCGGACGACCAGTATGGCGAGGAGTGGGCACACGATCTGCGCATCCGGTTCGAAGGCCTGTTGCGGGACAAGCGCATGAACGACCTGCGCTCCTGCTCCCGACATCACTCCCCCGGCGAGCACTCCCCCGGCTTGGTAGAACGAGCCTCGAGTGCCAACCTCCGCGCCCACGCCTCTCTCGACGACAGCCGCCCTGCCACATCCCACGGGCCGACGACTCCGCCCTCATACTCGTGCATCAGACATCTCCCCAAGATCCCGACCGCCCCGGCCACCGGCGACCGCGACTCGCAAAAGTACCGCAATCTCCTCATCAGCCTATCGCTGACGCCCACCAAGTACGAAAACCCAGGCCTGTTAGACGAGGCTCTCCAGACCATCCCCCTCGACCGCATCTATGGCGAGGCCGAGGAGGAGTGCCAGGTGTTGCAGGCCGAAGCCGAGAGTATGGGCGATGGGCGCAAACCTGAATGGGGGTATCAGGACTGCGTCATCAGGGCGCTCCTCCGGTATGTCATATTCCTCTCTTGATGCTCTCCCATTGCATGGTGTAGTGTCTAACACGGCGCGGTAGATGGTTCAAGCGATCCTTCTTCACCTGGGTCAACAACCCCCCATGCCCCGTCTGCCTATCGCCCACGATTGCGCAGGGCATGACGGCGCCCACCCCGGAAGAGAGCGCTTGCGGGGCTCTCCGGGTCGAGCTGTACCGCTGCTCCGCCCAGAACTGCGGCGCCTACGAAAGGTTCCCGCGCTACGGCGATGTGTGGCGGCTGCTTCAGACCCGCCGGGGCAGAGTCGGGGAATGGGCCAATTGCTTCAGCATGCTGTGCCGTGCCGTCGGTGGCAGAGTCCGATGGGTGTGGAACGCCGAGGATCACGTCTGGACCGAGGTCTACTCGGAGCATCAGCGACGATGGGTCCACGTAGACGCCTGTGAGGAGGCCTGGGACAACCCTCGACTCTACACGGACGGCTGGGGCAAGAAAATGTCCTACTGCGTCGCATTCTCCATCGATGGAGCCACGGATGTCACCCGACGATATGTCCGCAAGAGCGAAAACGCCAACGAGCGCAACCGATGCCCCGAGGAAGTCATGCTCTACATAATGCAAGAGGTCAAGAACCTGCGTCGCGCCAACATGGGCAAGGACGAACGATTCCGACTCGAGAAGGAGGACCATGAGGAAGACCAGGAGCTGCGCGGATACGTCGTGGCGTCCATCGCCCAAGCCGTCACCGACCTGGTTCCCGGGGCGTCGAGCTCGTCTACTGCTAGCCGTACCCCCGGAACGCCGGGCCGGGACGTGAAGGTGCCCGCCGAGCAGCCCGGGCGACAGACGGGATCGGCAGAATGGATGATGGCGCAGCAGCAAGCCCGCAACCGACAGTTCCAACCGCCCCGCGGCCCCGACCAGCACTGATGGGCTGTCTACGCGTGCCCTGTTAGAACCCTCGCCTACCTCACGAATTACGCACGACTCTGAACGACCATTCCACGTCGACGACTGCCGACGACTCCTGATGACACCTCATCACGTCGATGACACCCGACGGTTCACACCTTAATTTCCCTGGTGTCTAATTTACCAGCGCCATGCACAAAACAGCCTCAGCATAGCCTTGGCGTTTACCCTACCTAACCGTCCGCAGTCTGCTGAAGAGGACGCGCGACCTGTATCTTACTACATATAACTCTTCATTTTTTTCGTTTTCATTTGTGCTTGGATATAGGGGGCGTCAGCGGTGGGAGGAGGGCAAGGGCAAATTTCATCAAATTTGACCCCGGTGACGGTGCAGGGACGAGGATATCTCCCGCGGAAGCACCCCGAGGCGTTTGGTTGTTTTGGGATAGCATGAGCAGAGAGGGGGGATGTCATGAGGACGGACAGTAGAGGGGATGTGTTGGGTGCCAGCGACTTGAGCACTAGCTATATATAGACAGCGAGCAAAAGCGCACGTCATGAAGGGAAAGTTGGCTCATCCAAGTACCTGATCAGGTGTAAGAGATGCAATGAATCATTCTCTCCTACATCAAATTACGCGTTGGTCCCTGTCTGCCGAGAGCCTTCCATTCGACAAGACATTACTCACGTCTCTTCCTCCTTGACTGTATCCTTTATACCCAAAATGGCATCTAGTTATACGTCTCCTCGGGGACGCACAAACCAGTCGTACCAGTCCTAACCACCCTCGTCACCACCGTAGCCCTCAATCTGACATTCGATCTGGGTGCACACTTTTGTTACCTGGGTACCATGAGAGTCGTCGCAGTTGTTGCTCATCTCCTGCCATCCCCGTCTTGTCATGATCCCATGGCTCCCATAACCGTTGTCTCATCCAGCAGCACGAGACTCACTCTCTTCCCGGACGATCCGCAACCTCTGGTTCCTTTCCCACCTTTATGTTGGCCGAGGTGCACATAAAGTCCAACATGGCTCGCCTCCATTTCTCGTTTTCCTCTTCGCTAACAGGCATATCTTGCAATCTGCCTACAAACCGCGGATTCCCATCCGAGTCGAACTCGAGCACGCTGCGTGGATCGGCTCCGCACTCCTCGACCAGGAAGCGGCACCAGACCTCGTTGCAAACGCGCACAGCCACTCTCAACGGCTCGTCTCCTTCATCCAAGCAACGGCCCAGGAGGTCTACCTCGCCGACCTTGACGAGGAGCAGCGCGGACTTCAGAGAAGCGTCTATGGCGTCTTGGTACGCGTAGTGGCTCATGGGCGTGGCTCCACATTCGTCGTCTCTGGCGTTGGCACCTTCTTTGAAATGCTCCAGGAGAAGCTCGACGATCTTTGGGTTGGCAGAGAATCTGGCTGCCATGTGAAACACATTGTAGCCCAGAGAGTTGCGATGGTGGAGGTGAGTCTCGATGCCGGGCTGCTGCAACAGGAACGCGACCACCTCGAGACGATTCGTACGAACAGCTTGGCCGACGCTCAAGTGCTCCGGCGAATTCGTCTTTCGGTCTCGTAGAAGTTCGGCCCTGAGCGACGCATTCCCGGCAGCGGCGTTGAATAAGCTGCGAATCATTGGCATGCAGCCATAAGCGGATGCAAGGCACAGCAACTCGTTGCCTACCCGCTCCTTGACCAAACTGTCCGCCGCGCCATGGACAAGGCAGAATAGTGCTTCCCACTCTCTAGGGTCCACGTCAGGACTTGCTCCGCTCTGTCGCCCTGGATATTTGTAGTATTCATGGTACCCATGCAAGGCATTGAAGAAGAACTCCGTTTTCTGGGCTTTCGGGTGGTTGAACAGGCTAATGCACATGTCAAGCCTCCCGCGGCTGAGCATAAGGCGCTGTGCCGCCCAGATGGAATTTTTCGTGAATACTTCCTTGTCCTCGAGGTTGCACTCATCCAGCATCTTTTTCAGAAGATGGGGAGGCCCAAAGCAGCCCACAATGGCAAGGGGATCGCGATAAGGCATGTCGCGTTTCTCCCCTTTCGTGCAATCTGGGCGACAGTATTGGTCCACCCAGTTTCGGCGGCGCTTTGATTTCACCGCCGAGAGCTCGAGGAGCTTCTCGATCGAAGGCAGACAGTCTTGCGTCGCTGATTCAAGGTGCGAAAGCCAGAAACAAGAGGCGTAGGTGAAGAATGATCCGAATCCTCTGCTGGCAGGGTCCAGGAATATCCCAATGTCATCGCCAATTGCATTTCCGGCATCAGACCCGGCTTCATCGTCGCTGTAGTCCAAACCATAAGCGGGAAGCGCATCAAAACCTTCCACGTCGTTGTGTGTCTCGGACAATAAATCGATGTTGCCGAACTCGTCCAGGAGCAAGTACCTGGAGCAAAAGCCCAGAAGCTTTCCATCGAGCTCGTGCTTTCGATGTTTGTCGTTCTCTCGCTTCTCATCCTCGGAGGAATCGACTTCTTGCACTGAACCAACCGTCCACTTTAACGGCTGTTCGTGAATCACTAGTTGGGTGAGAGACAGGTGGAACTGAATGGCTGCCGGACTAGGGGAATCCGACTCGGCCCTGGCGACCCCTTCAACTTGTGCTGCTGAAGCAAATGGTATTATCAACCTTTTGACCATGGGGATGTCCACCTTGTCCGCCACGGCGGAAAACCCTGAAGCGTTTTTAGATGCTTCGCTCATAGCAATGGCGTAGGATAATTCCGTCACATTGATTGGCCTTCGAACGGTTGCAACAATCTCCAATGCGAGGGAGAGACATCGTCTTGGTCTTGGTTTATCCTGGGTGACGCGACGGAACAGCTCGAGGTACAGCTTGGAGACGGACTCATAGGTAAAGTGGGCCAAGAAGTCCTCGATCGTCCCCCTGTTTGTGACCGAATCCTGCTTGATGTTTTCTATAACCAGTTCGATATATTTGGCATTGCCGTGTGACTGGCTCGCAAGCGCGTTCAGCAAGAAAGTCTGCAGATCCGGCTCCAAGTAGGGCAACTGCCGCTTGATGTGGTGTTCCACGATTATGCGATCACGGGGCTGTAATTGAGGTCGGGACACTTCCTTCAAACCTTTCAAATGGCGAATCACATACTCTTCCGGCCTGGAAGAGAACATGACTTTCAAGTTTGGAAGCTCCTTGTGCAGCTGCTGTAGAAATTCGATGAGAGGCTCGATGATTTGGTCATTGCACTCATCGAGGCCATCCAAGACAATATAGAGAGTTCGGCCAATGGGTTTGAGGTGCGTTGCCAAGAACCCTCCCAGCTCGGATGGCGACAACACGGGATCGACAGGCGAGCTTTTCTGGCGCTCTTTGTCCCATTCAATGAAGACCCGCTTGAGATCCACGCGCTTTTCGAGTAGCTGGGATGTCAGGCTCGAGTAGATGTTGACTAAACTTCCAGCCTCCGTCTCGTTCTTGCAATAGTGGTACAGGACGAAAGGGTGAGGGATCTCAGCCTCTGCCTTTTCGCCCAAGTAGTCGATAACACGAGATGTGACGACGGTTTTGCCGAATCCCATGCCACTGTACAATACCAGGAACTCGGAAGCAGGTTATGATAGCCAGTTGCAAAACGACGCGTCGTCGAAGATCCATTGACAAGCTTCGTTGGACCGGATTTGCTGCATCTTGCTATGCAGCTCGCTTCTCGACTGGTTTATCTGCCGTCCAAGGCGGTTCTTCACTTGAGGTTCAATGTAAGCATCTAGCTCGATGACTGGATGGCGGATGCTTACCCGTATCATCAAGCACCATGTTTCCAGTCTCGCGAGTGATTTCGCTCGTTTCGAGAGAGATGAATTCTCGGAGTCGGTTGGCAGCGTCGTTGAAGCTTGCGGTCGCATGTTCCAAGTCGCCGCTGAGCTGCCTTATGGTTGCTCTACCGGTGAAGGCCTTCGAGTTGAGCAATCGGGACGTTGTGAGATAGAAGCTGATGAGTTCTTTGTAGACTTCCACAAGTAGCTAAGCAACAGTTAGCAGAGACCTCTTCCTCGCAGAGAGGGGGGAGAAAATGAGCACGATGTAGAGACTCAGAGGTGTCAAAGCCGTTCAAGGCCACCCGCTGCTTACCTTGTGAGCATTCTCCGAATAAGAAAGCGTGTCACACTTGTCGATGATGGAGACGTTTTTGAGCATCTTGACGATGTTGCCGTTGATGGTTTCCGCAGCTCCGCAGGCGGCGACGGCAATCTGTTGGCTTCATCAGCAAAGTCATTCCTTGCGAGGACGGCAACGAATGCAGAGGGCTCACTGTAAGAAATGCGGACAAGATCCCAACCGCCGTGGACGCGGTCGGGTCGAGACTCGCAAAAGCTCGGCCTAGGGGCAATAGATAGTCGACGCCCTTGAGCGGCCCTTGCAGCTTCTCCAAGCCCTTCTGAAACCACGAGCTTTTGGAAAGCCCGTCGCTTTCCTGTCTCAGGTTGGACATGAGGTCCCCCATCCCCTGGCTCTCCATGACAGCTTTGACGTCCGGGGAATCGAAGCTACGTAGGGCCACTTGGAATGCGGATTCCCAACACTTTGAGCCCCAGGCGTCCTCCGAGGGGGCGTCGTCCGCGGAAAGACGAGAGCCATGAGTCTGTGGTGCAGCCACCTAGGACGTGTGAGCATTTTCAGCTGCCACGTGCAGAGAAGACATCATGGACCGACCTCTACTTGCGCGTTGCTCACGACTGCCACCGAGTTTCTGAGGATGTCAGAAGGAATTCTTTCTCACACCCAGGCCTGGTGTCGTAACTCACTGCGCCCGCAGACTGACAATTTCTCTGGATTGACTCTGGGTTTCCGCGTCTTCGTTTAGCGACAGGGACGCGGATTCTGCAAGTTGGGGGCTGTCACGCTGTCTTCCATCTCCAGGGGAGAGAGACCTGCCTTTTCCAAATCGAAGGCGGCGCAACCACGAAGCAGGCTTCTTGCGCTCCATTGCAATATCTGCACCGAGTGAGCTAGTCCGTGGGAAGCGCTCGCCGAACTGGTATTGTCGTACGAGGTCCGTACAAGCATCAACTCAAGCTGCAAGGAAGCCTGGGCATTGAGCGTCTGCACAACACCTTCTTATATTCACCACATCAGCGCGGGGTTTTGCATGCCATGTCTGTTTCGGGACAGCATGGCCAACAGGCCCAACCCTCACGCGTTCCGAGGGTGACGCATATTTATTACGGACTACTGCATGGCTGAGAACAAATGCTGGGCGTCAAATGCAGGTCGACGACCAACGGGCCAATGAGCTACGCTAGGTAACCGCCTCGAAATCCTGCAGTGCGTACTCGTATGAAGCAGCCTGGGCCCTGGTGGAGAATATACTCGTACTCCGTACAGCTGCATTTCTAATTCCCCAGTGGACAGCAACACTGAAGCCGGGTTGGTTCCAGTCAGCTGCGGTTGGTCCTCACCCTCCAACTGACTAACAGCTTGGAGACTCCAAGTGAGCGGCTGGCGGGCTTTTGTGCCAAAATCTGCATACTCAATTGCCCTCGATGTATTTCGTAGTCCGCAGATGCATCAGAACATGAGGAGAGGCGAGGGATGGGCCGTGTGCGGGCCACTTGGACGAATACTTGAGAACGAATAGCCGAATATGGAAGGCGGTGTAGCGCAAGCGGGCAGAATATGTCGTGGCGTCGCCCCTGATCTGCCGTGTTGCCGACAGCTGATTACTTGCATTTCTTTGATCGCCAATGGACATTGGTAGCGTCTGTTTCTGGTGCAGCATCGGCAAGGAACCGACGGCGTGTACTGTGGAATTCAAGACCCAAGGCTTCTCTCCTTGGATTCTGAAGTTCTGAACCACCTCTCCTGCCTGTGGTTGACGCCCCTCATCACACACTCATCAACGTCATCCCGATCCAGCCCGTTCTTGAAACCGTTCTTGAAACGATAGGCACCATGGAGAAGCCTTCAGCTCGACGCGTTGATCGCCACATCAAAGGGGCTCATCAAAGTTCCTCGTCGGCGGCGGCGGCAGCGGCGGGCTCAAGCTTGGGGCGCCCAGTCGACCTCACCGGCGACGAGCCCACAACACCAACGGCAAAAGGGCAGGCTATGTACGCCGGTGTGAAGGCTTCAGTACAGACAACGCCGGTACAGAGAACGACGAGACAGAGAACACCGGTGCAGAGAACACTAGTGCAGAGCACGCCTGCGTCCTCGTCCTCGTCATCCGCCAGGAAGAGAAAAGCTGCCGACGCCGCGTCATCACCAACGGATAAGCGCCTGTGCAGGTTTCGCCCCAAGCCACCTCAGTCCTTTTACAGCGTCTATGAAAGGGCGCTCAGCCAGCGCTTCTACGTGCTCAAGCGGACGCGGGGAGGCACCGCCGGGTGTCCCGAGGAGACGTTCGAGATGGCCGGGTCGACGGGCAATGTCTACACTGTCCGCATTGCCGAGAAGCCCTCCTGTAACTGTCCGCATGCGATCAAGGGTAACGAGTGCAAGCATGTCTTTTACGTATGCATATTCGCAGCTGGGATCATCCTCTCCTGGGTTGGAAAGACATCTGACGCATGCACAAACAGGTCCTCGCCAGGGTGCTCCAGGCCCCCTTTGAGCTGGTCTACCAGAAAGCGCTCCTGGGCTCCGAATTGCGCACCATATTCGCCGCCGCACCAGGGGTAAACGTTTCCGGGGACTCGGGCAACGGAAAGAGGAAGCCGGTGGAAGGCGACTGTCCCATCTGCTTCTGCGAGTTCGACGCCGACAGCCCCGAGTCGGTGGTCTGGTGCCGCGCCGCGTGCGGACAGAACATCCACCAGGAGTGCTTCGAGACGTGGGCCCGGACCAAGACCGGGCAGGTCACCTGCCCGCTCTGCCGCAGCAAATGGCAGGGCGACGCCAAGATGGTGTCCAAAGTACAGATGAATCGGGCTGTTTCGAGTGAGGGCTACGCCAATGTTGCCCACCAGCTGGGAATCAGCACGCGCAGGGGTATGTCTAAGCGGGTGAAGAGTGTCTGTACGCGGCTAACGTGCCTGGTGCGGTAGACGAGGGCACATACTCGGAGTGGTATGGCTACCATGACCGGCGGCGGCGTGGGTGGCACTGACTACACGGTGACTCACCAATGTGCCATGGCCGCAGCAATTTCCAGTTCTGATTGACTCTGTGCCGCCGCCCGTCTTGTACTGGCCTGGTCTCCAGTTGTCGTGGAAGGGTCGGCACGAGCAGAGGCGTTTGTATATTTGGAGATACCCTGGTTAAATGTGAAGATGTATGAATACGTTCGCCATGCGAGCACCACTACAAGACGAGGATTCAGGCGGCAAGTCGTTGTGGAATTAATCGCAAATACAGCCAGGCATGTGACAGATTCCCATTGTAGAGCGTCATCAAAGACATGTGGCAGAAAAGCGACTTTTCTCTGGCTCTGCCTCGCCTCAACTCTCTTGGAGCAGCATTTGTGCCGTCATTTCATTTCCAATGTACCTTTCGCGGTTTCAGCTGCTCCAGAGCGCCTACGGCTGTTTGCTAAAGTCCGCCATGCGGACTTCCGACGCGCATGAGCCCGTGGGCTGGGGCCGTTTCGGCGGTTCGGTGGACCCTCCGAGCGGCCCCACCGAACCGCCGATGCATCAAGTCCGCCGCCGAACCATAAGCTTCGAGCTGGATAAATAGCCGGCCTTGGCTCTTGTTCTAGGAATTGAACAGCAAAGCCAGTTCTCACTGCGTCAAGATGGCGCAGATTCCCAAGACGATGCGCTCCCTCGTGGCGCCGGAGCGCTGCCCGCCGGCGAAATACGAGGTTCGGGACGTGCCCACGCCGACCATCACGATACCTACGCATGTGTTGATTCGCGTGCACGCGGCGTCTGTCGCACCCGGAGAGCTTCAGGCAGTGGCAAGCTTGGTTGGAAAGCTCGTCGTAAATGAGTGAGTCGTCCTGGGATGCGGCCCTGGAGTCATCCTAGGTGCTGATCGAGCCGTCAGATATCCGTTCAAGATCGGGGTTGAAGGTGCGGGCGTCGTCGTCGCCGTCGGCTCTGACGTAAGGTCTCTCAAAGTCGGCGACGAGGTGTACGGCCTGTACATGGACAAGCCCGTCTTCCGCTTCCCCGAGCCCCCGGGCTTCGTGGCGGAGTATGCGCTGGCGGAGGAGCGGTTCCTGCTTCGCAAGCCGCCGACGATAACGTTTGAGGAGGCTGCAGGCACGGCCGGCTCGGTCACCACCGCGCTGCAGGCCATCCGACGCGGCCTCCAGCTGGGCGGCCTTGAGAGCCTCGAGGGCAAGACGGTGTTTGTCCCGGGCGGGCTGGGCGCCACGGGATCGGTTGCCATACAGGTCGCCAGGAACGTGTTTGGCGCGAGCAAGATCATCTCGACGGTGTCGACAGAAAAGGTGCCGCTGGTCGAGCAGTACCTCCCCGGCATGGTCGACCAAGTCATCGACTACAAGACGCAGAACGTCCACGACCTCGTGCCCAGGGGCAGCGTCGACTTCATGTACAACACGCTGTGGCCGACCCTGGACGAGGGCATCCCGCTGCTCAACCCCGCGACGGGCATCCTCATGTCGATAGCCAGCGTGCCGTCCAAGGCCGTCGCGCGGGAGCTTGCCGGCGCGGACCGCTTCCCCTGGTGGCTGGGCGCCGTGCTGGATCTGTGCCAGCTGTGGTACCGGTGGAAGCTCCGCGGCACGAGCATCAGGTACGAGTTCCTGTCCGGCGGCGTGCAGATCAGGGAGGACCTGGAGCGGGCGGGTGAGATTGTGGCGCTGGGAAAGGCGAGGCCGGTGGTGAGCAGCGTGGACTTGGGGGACATTGAGGCGGTGCGGGCGGGATGCGAGGAGAGGAGGACGGGCAAGGGGGGCACAGGGGCGTTTGTCATTCGGCTCGTGTAAGTGACGACAACATAACAATATACAAGAAGGCGAGGCCATTTTACCCCTTAATTTCACCATCCAAACAACGCGTCCGTGTATAGTTCTCCCCGTCTTAGACATACTGCTACGGCGTGTCGGGATGGACCTCGACCCGAGTGGTCACCGTGATGCCTTCGCCCTTCCCGCCCGCCTCCCGCCCGCCCTGCGAACCGCCGCCGCTGACCTCGTTCTTCAGCCACTTGTTGTACTCGGGGGGCTTGACGATGTGCTCCTCGCTCGAGTTGTCCGCAATCTCCGTCTCGCTGGCCAGCTTGTTGAAGCGGCGCTTCGACATGGAGCCCGGGGTAGAACCGCCGCCTCGCATGTGGCCCAGGGAGTAGCCGCTGGGGGCGCCGGGGGTGGCGCTGCTTCCCTTGCTGGAGGTGATCCACCGGGCCTTGGAGAAGAGCGGCTTGATGCACGCGGCGTTGACGGCTATGATGCCAACGAACTGCGATTGCGCCTGGATTAGCGTCTAGAGCCCGTGGCTTGGGGGGCAACCATCTCTCACCGTTTCACGGATGGCCCATATCGTGCTGACGTTGATGCCCTGGATGTCGCGTAGCGACAGGACGCATCGGAGAAGTGTCGCAACGATGATGAAGACTCCCGAGCAGAGGAGGATTCCGATGGCTATCTTGCGTCCAAGGGTGATCTTGACCTTCCAGAGCAGCGGCACCGGGATGCTCACAATGACGACGTCGGTCCTGGTACCGGTGAGTGCAGGCTCGCAGAGCAGGCTGGGGCCGACTTACATGACGTTCAAGACCACGAGGGTCAGGTAGTTGGCCACAGCCAGCGTGCACTTATCTGCGCCGGATCAGAAAAGGAGTAGCATATCGGTTCGGAGACGTAAACCTACCGCCAGGATACGGCACCACTTGCCAGTTCTTCTGAACCGGCGTGCAGTGGCCCCAGATGGCTCCTAGAACGCCGACGTAGGCAAAAACGCAAGCCACGCCAGTCCACTTGACTATCTTTTGCAGCGAGAGGCCGAGCCTAGAAGTAAAGACCCTTTAGCGTTCCCGTCCGGATCGGTGTCGCCTCGCGAGCAACGTACGTGATGCGGTTGTAGAAGCATAGCATGCAGCCCTTGAGCGTCCAGATGAGCGTGACGTAAAAGTTCCAGCCCGCCAGCAGGCACTTGGACCCAAACTCGAGCCGTCGAATCTCGTCGGCGGTCAAGAGGGCGCCCTTGTCGTCTGTCATGCCGATGTTTGTTCCGTACTGGCCTGTTCGAAGAGTAACGTGTGAGCGGTCGCGCAAGTGGGAGACATTGGATGGAGTGAAGGAGGTTCGACATGTTGGGGACGACTTACCAATAAGCTCCAGCATGCACAGTTCGAGCTACACGTCAAAGGGGGCTCGTCAGCGGCTGCCGAGACGACGTTGGGCCTCGTCCACGTACCGTCCAGAACACGAGCACCAAGATGGCAAAGAAGTCGTCCCCTTCCCAGTTCTTGAACCCAACCGTCTTCCACCTCGAAAAGAAGCGCAGGAGCAGGACGAAGACGCCAAGGCCATACTCGGCCCAGGCCTCGGTCTGGAAGGGCGTCGCCATGGGCGCCGCTGTCGTGTTATGGGAGACTCGCAAGAGTCTGGTCCGAGTCGGAGCCGAGATGCTCTGGCGTTCGAGGAGCAGATCAAAGGGCCGGCGCGTTCAGGGCTGTCTAGTAACGGCAAGGAACGAGGAAAGAATTCACGACGACCGTCTGGAAACCTCAGACGGGTGCCCCTGGAGCACCCATCTGGTTTTGAATCAAGCTAGCAGCGCATGCTCTCCTGATCCGATCCCGGGTCCCTGGCATCGGGGAACCGCATGAGAGTCCAGCCGGCGTCCGACTCCGACACGGCACATGCACATCGGCGATAGGTGCTCCGTATGGCACGGCCAATAGCAGGCAAATGCCGATCTACGAGCAGCCCCGTACCTTGGCGCGCAGCTGGAGCTCCAAGCCATCCGGTTGCGGCATGGCAGAAAAGGTTGCAAGGAGGCGTGTCAACGTGTGTCGTGCCCCGGGGCAGGGGCTCCGTCGTCGTCAACAGGGCCATGCGGCGATTACGAGACAATTCAATTTGCAACTGCCAGCCTCAACGCCACGCCAGCCAGGCAGATATCCCCGTTCTTCAACAAAGGCCAAGCCAGCGGCAACGACCCACCACGACGGGAACCGCGACGGTGCCGCCAGCGGGGCGGCCGAGCGACGGCCAGCCAAAGCTTGAGTGTCTTGACTCGTGGCCGTGCGTGCCCCTAGGACGTCTTCGGGACTGATAGCGCCCGTCGGGAGCCACTGGGCAAGGAACAGCAGGGATGGTGCCTTGACGACGTCTGACTGACATGTGGTGAAGCCGTCGGCCGACGTGCCCCCAACGGAGAAAGCCGTCCACGACCTATTACTCGCATGTATTACTCCGTACCTAGGGTATAGCCGGGTCGAGCGGGTGTCCGGAAGGGCGTCCCCCTGGGCGTCCCCCTGGATCCCTTTGAGTTGCGGGGAAGGCTGCTGCGTGTTGAAATTGTTTCACAAGGATCGGGCCACGGCCCGAGGGCGCAGACTCCAGAGCAGCTCCATTCGTACCGGTCGTTGCCGTCTCGCGTTGCCACGTCCGGCGCGGGGAAGGCCCTCGACGAGTTTATTAAGAACAATGGGCGATGGGTGTCGTGGGGACTGTCATATCGTCCGTCCTGCTCAACCCAAGTTGCCCTTAACCCGTCTCAGCAACGAACGTATTAGCTAGCCTCTCAGCCTCAGCCGAAACCGCCCGCCATCATCATGGGCCCCAGTAGCGACAGCCTTAGCACGACTTACGACTTCATTGTCTGTGGGTAAGCGCACGGCCCTCGCCATCTGATAATTACATGACATTACTGTGGCTTGCTGCTGAGGTCCGGTTCGTGCTAACTCCTCGCCAGTGGCGGCACCGCGGGCTGCGTCGTTGCCGGGCGGCTCGCCGAGGGCACCGACACCACGGTCCTGGTGCTCGAGGCCGGCCCGCACAACCAAGACCTGGAAACCGTGCACATGGTGGGAGGGTAAGTCGGCCTTGCATCCTTCCACGGGGCGTTTTTCTCTCTCCTCGCGTGGACCGCGGCCTCATTTCCCTAACCGAGCCCGTGGCAGCTGGTCCCAGAACTTCGACAAGGAGACGGACTGGAACGTCGTCACCGAGCCCGGAGCCGGCATCAACGGCCGCCGGGTCAAGCTCAGCAGAGGCAAGTTCCTCGGCGGCTCGTCGGGATGCAACGGCACGCTGTGCATTCGAGGCGCGAAGCAGGATTACGATGACTGGGGAGTGCCCGGCTGGAGCGGCGATGAGTTCTTCAAGTACATGTCCAAGGTGAGGACGCTCCGTCCATGACAGCCCGCATCTGTGAGCGGAGGCATTGACGGTGGGCTGCACGTAGGCCGAGTCGTTCACGGGCAAACCATGGTTCGAGGCATCCAAGGACTCCCACGGCTACGAGGGCCACCTCGGCACCGAGCCGCACGACCTCGCCCCCATCTCCGAGCTCATCCTGAAGTCCATGGAGTCCAAGGGTCTGCCGCTGGACCCGGACATGTTCTCCCACGGCGCGAACCCGCACGGGTGCGGCCACGTCCCGAGGACCGTGACAAACGGCCTCCGCACGACGGGCGCGGACTTCATCACCGGGAAGAACCAGAAGGACAACATCACCATCGTCACCGGCGCCCACGTGGACAGGGTGGTGCTCGAGAAAGATGATGATGGCGGCCTCAGGGCTGCCGGCGTCAGGGCCATCCTGGCAGACGGCACTGTCTTCGAGGCAAAGGCCAAGAAGGAGGTCATTGTCAGCGGCGGCGCGTACTGCAGCCCGAACATCTTGAACCGCTCTGGCATCGGCGCCGGCGAGGAGCTGGAGAAGCACGGCATCGCCACCGTCGTGGACCTACCGGGTGTTGGCAAGAACTTGATGGACCACATGGTATGTATAGGAGGCAGCGTTCGGGGTGCCACGAGGCTCGGGCTGACGCGTCCTAGATCGTCTTCATGTTTTACGAGACGGAGGAGCCCGGCCTGACCAACGACCACCTGGTCTACCACGGCGACGCCTTCAACAAGACCTACCAGCTCTGGAAGGACGAGAAGAAGGGCTTCCTGTCCACCTTCCCCTTCGGCGCCTTCGCCTTTGCGCGCCTCGACGCGCGCCTCGCCGACTCGCAGCTGTGGAACGCCGCGCCGCGCCGCGCCGGCCGCGACCCCATGGGCCTGACGCCGTCGCAGCCCAACGTCGAGTTCTTCACGACGGAGTGCTACGGCGGGCCCAAGCAGTTCGACAGGTTCCCGACCGACGGCAAGTCCGCCTTCAGCATCATCGCCGAGCTGTTCCGCCCGCGGTCGCGCGGCACCGTGGCGCTGAGGAGCGCGGACCCCAAGGCCGCGCCCGTCGTCGACTGCGGCTACCTGACCGACGCGCTCGACGTCGAGGTGCTGGCCGAGGCGTGCCGGTTTGCCAACGAGATTGTCGTCGAGGGAGCCGGCACCCGGGACATTGTCAAGGGCTCGTGGCCGCCGGAGGGGGCGCACCACAAGTTTGCGACGAGGGAGGACTGGATCCCGTACGTCAAGGAGAACGCAACGACCTGTAAGTGGCCGCCCTCGCCCCGACGCTGCTCGTCTGCTGTCGTCGCTGACCCCTGAACCGACAGGCTACCACGCCTCGGGCACCTGCGCCATGGGCAGGGCGTCGGACCCCGCGGCCGTCGTCGACGAGCACCTGCGCGTCAGGGGCGTCAGGGGCCTCCGCGTCGCCGACTGCAGCATCATGCCCATCCTGCACGGCGGCCACACGCAGATGCCGGCGTATGGCATTGGCGAGAAGGCCGCCGACATGATCAAGGCGTCGTGGGGCTTGGGGGGTCAGGCGTAGCGCAGCCGCGCAGTGAGGATGACATAGGGCACTGGGCACTGGTTGCTGCTGATGGTATTGAATGCCGTGGCTATTCCGCGCCATGTAGTCGATTCTCGGCGATTCGAGCGAGAGTGAGGCTTCAATGGCTTGCAGCCTTACTGCTGCCTCGGTAGATGGTGTCATGTACTTCGTAACTTAGTTACTCCGTAGATATTCGTGGTTTTCGGGAGGAGCTGAGTCTGCTTACAAACACCCAATCAACTGCTGGCTGACTCCGTGGAGGGCTCGCGTTCTAAGTTAGCGCGTGGGGACAGGGGGCTCTCTACGCGCTCCGCCTCCTAGCCGCGGGCAGCGCGTCGTCGCGACGGGACGCTCCAGCCACTCAGTTTTAGTGCAACTCTCGCGCCTCCCCAGCGCTCCCAGTTTAAGCACATCCACGCTTCTTCCCCAGGCCGGCCTCCAGCTCCCAGTCCATCATCAGCACCAGCACCCACGCAACCACCACCTGCACCAAACTACCGGCATCTTCTCGTTTCAGCCGACCGCTACACATCAATTGGCAGCAGACCACCGACCCAGACCGCCCCCTCCAGCACCATGATGCTCAAGCGCAAGCGCTCCGCGTCTGAGCTCTGCTCCTCGCCCTCTGCTTGCTCTTCCTCCGCCTCGCCGCCCACCAGCAGATTCAACTTCACGATGGACGTCTCTCCGCGCGCCTTCCACGACGCGCCGGCCCAGCACCTCAACAGCCGCACCCTCAAGCGCTTCCGCGACAGCAGGCCGTCGGACGACGAGGTCCATCGTAAGTTCTACGAGTGGCGCGCCCACCACCGCGAGAGCCAAAACTCATGCGTGCCCGCAGAGCGCACCCTGAGCCTGCTGTACTCTGCCCAGCAGCAGCAGCAGCAGCAGCCTCACGCCTCGCCCGTGCAGCAGCTGCCGGTGTCGCCATTCCCTCCGCTGCAGCAGGCGACGGCAGCCACCGCGAACCAGCAGTCCCTGCACCGCTTCTGGAACATCAACTCCGCGCCCAGCTCGGCGAGCTCCGCGCCCGGCGCCGAACAGCCGATGGCAGCTGCGCCGACAAGCTGCGAGGACTGCGGCGCGGGCCTGGGAGGCGGCACTGGCGACGAGATGGAGCTCGACGGTGGCCTGGGCCTCGGCAACACGGCGTGCGGCGCGTGCGGCAAACATGTCTGCTTCAGCTGCTCCGTCAGCAACCTCGGCGAGGAGAAGCGGTGCCTGCAGTGCGCGGGCAGGAGAGTCTGGGTTGGCGGCATCGGCTGGACCAATGCCGGCGTCTCCGTCTGCTAGATGTCCTGGCATCGGGGACTTTTGCTATTGGCATTTGGCGTTTGGCATAGGCGTTTTGCATTGGCGACGGGATAAGGATACCAAATTTTGGATGCAGTTTGCATCGCTGTCGTATAGTTTAGGCCTCTGGAGATACTAGAGCAGGGTGTAGCGCCTGGATCAGACAGTTTACTGCTGCGTTAATTGCAGCTTTCTCAGCGACTGCAAGCTTCCTAAATCATGCTGCGTATTGGCCGTACGAGTGAACCGAGTGTGCAGATTACAACTTCTTCGCATATTAACAGATTATGATAACTAATACAATTAGGTTCCAAATCAGGAGCGGACCGCAAACCCTCTACCCGCGGCGTCGAGTGGTCGGGCTCTTCGTCGGCGTCGACGTCGCAGTCGAGCTGCCCCTGGCCTGGACGGGAATCACCTTGCGCTTTCCCTTGGCCTTTTCCGATGGGGAGTTCCAGTAGTAGATCATCTGCAGCGCGAGGATGGCGTTGAGGGCGAAGCCGGAGATGAAGCCGTACAGGATCAGCTTGTCGTCGACCTCCTGGAGGGTGGTGAAGATGCGCGTCAGCGAGCCGGCCAGGTAGTTGAACACCTAAACCGTTAGCAAGATTCTCTTGGGGATAATCGACGTTCTGGATAAAGCATACGGCAAAGGCGCTGAGCTGGCCGGTTCCGCCCTGCTGCCAGATGGCCAGGATCTGCGGCAGCTTGCTCGCGACGCCGAGGACTCCCGCGAAAGCCTGCAGGTAGCTCAGCATCTTCATGTCCAGCACGCTCTCGGCGAACAGGAGCGCGACGCTCCCCGCCAGCGCCGCGACCAGCAGGGCGGCCATGCCCGCGCGGCCGCTGTAGTTGAGGACGAGGACGGAGATGACGACGTTCTGGCCGAGGATCAAGGCCGTCTCGCCAAAGGTGCTGAAGGGGAAGCCGTTGCGGACATTGTAGGCGAGAGTGATGAGGTAGGCGCTCGTCTCGAGGAGGTAGGAGAGGAAGGAGACGCCGTCGGCGGACTGGGAGCGGGCGAGCTTGAGGATCTGGGGCACCTTGACGACCGACGAGGCGGCGACGATGCCGATGCCGAGGCCCTTGCTGACGGCGAGCTTGAGGCACTCGGTGTTCTCGAGGTCGACGTCGAGGAGCAGCGTCTTGTAGCAGGGCGCGCCGATGATGGAGACGCCGAGGTCGCGGATCGGGGCGGGGAGGTTGTGCGTGATGGGCTGGATGGCGGAGCGGAGAGTGTCCATGGCTGCGGGTGGTGACGGAGCTGTCGTGGCTAGGTATGGGGGGGGGGGGGGGACTGGGCGGTATAGTGTGTTGCGGTGTCTGTAACAGTCTCGGCCAGCTGCGTGCGTCTAAGGAGTGGGTGGAACAGAGCTCCGGGGAGTTGTCGAGCTTGCCGGTGGTGATGAAAGCCGCCCGTAAATTTTAGCTGCGGCGCGACGTGCGACGTGGTGTTTGCTCGGTACCAGTCCAAGATCAGATAGCCTACCCTAGACCCCGAGCGAAACTCGAGGGCCCAGATCCAGGCACATGTGGCTCCAGGTCTGGCCGCAAAGTCAAGCGCCTCGGATCTCGCTCTTCGATCTGCATAGCTCCGCCACGGGCAGCGGACGACGGAAGGCATCCCAAGGTGCGGACTAGTTTGCCTCGCACACGGAGCGTCATCTGCGCTCTTGTGCGAAGCCCAGTGGCGCCATAAATCTCACGATGCTGCACCGACCGACCACTCGCTTGTTAAAAAAAGCTGCGCGAAGCAGTGCTCTCCAGGCTGACGCACCACGGACAGCGCGCCGATTAGCGACCTGGGCTTCCTGGCATTCATGCATGGATGCACGTGTCAGCCCACGAGGGGTCCCCGGAGCCTCGAGGCCTGGGTGATCACCACCCCTCGCCCGTCTGGGCTCTGCAGCCGCCCAGCCCAGTCCAGCAAGTGCCTCACCACCAAGAAGCCAAGAATCACGGGGTCTGGCACCAGCTCCACGATGACACGCCTCTAGGCAGGACATCGCCTCACTCCACACCAGCGACGCACGTTGCTCGCACGCGCCAGGCAGGCCAGGCCCGGCCTCAGACCTCATCCTCCCCTCTCCCTCGTCCTATTAATATGTACCGCCGCCCTCGCCGTCACCGCTGATTGTCTCGCATCGCCCGCAGCTCCCTCCGCATCCGCCTTTGTCCGGATGTGAGCAGCTTCACCGCGACCCCAGCAGCTCGCAGACGACATGTCGACGCCCAACCCGGATGCGACGCCCGGCTCGGCTGTTCAGTATGCGTACATGTTTGAGAAGGACAATGCCCCGACTAAACAGCTCGATGCGCTGCTGAGGGCCATTGCCCGGCACATTGTAGGCAGCTCCCGGAACTCTCGATTTGTGAGCCCGTTGTGAGTGAATGCTGATATCGTGGCACCCAGATCCTGGAGCTCGGCGACAAGAAAGAATCGCACTTGACGCCCGCCAAGTTGGCCGCGTTCTACAAAGCCGTCGGCGGCGACTATGACTGTATGCGAAACCGTGCAACACGCCCGCCCAGCTCACCGTGTGCTAATTCCTCTTTGTGCATATAGCCCTCTTCGTCGATATGCCTCACTCGTCCATCTCCTACATCTGGCAGGTCACCGGCTGCCAGCACTCGCTCCAGCCCACCCACAACGACTTTGAGGCGCCCTCGATCCCCGCCTTGACCTTTCGAGGCTTCTCGCGGTGGGAGTCGCTCGAGATATTGCTCGGCCCCGAGGAGCACGTCCCGTTCATGCAATATGCGGTCAAAAACTGGTGTTTGAAGCATCCTGAGACGGGCGAGGACTTTCCATGCGACCTGCCTGCCGATGTCTTCCCCGCTCAAGCAGACATGGAGGTCGACCGCTGGCACAAGTCCTGTGCCGACAGGCTGAAGAGCGAGGCCGCTTCTTCTGCGGAAGATGGCCCCGGGCCGAAGCCATCGCCCGCGGCTGAGCAACCCGAACCTCCCAAGTTTGCCTACGTTCGCGTAAACCCGTTCCAGCCCGCGTCGCCGCGGCCGAGAGCACCCGAACCCGATTACTTTGGACGACCCATGGCGTATTCTCACATACCGGGAAGGCACGCAAGCCAGCGCCGGCCAGACCTGTCTCCCCCTCGGGAGGATCTTCCTGAAGATCGAACGAGACGAAAGAGTTTCTCTGACTACGCCTCACCGCCGCCAAACGCGGAACCACCACCACACTACCACACCCATTCGTCCACTTACCTTGATCCTGGTATGAAGAGGCCACCGCCCCAGCCTCGACGGCATAGCCACCCGAGGCATTACTCATCCGATTCATCCGACGAGGCGCCCGTGCCAGAACCCGCCAACCGCAAGGCGAAGCGCAGACGGCATCCAGTTTCTCCCCCGCCGCCTCCGTCTGTTCGCAGATTCGTACCCCCGACCGCGCCTCAGCCGCCGCCGGCCGCGACAAACGTGTCGCCTTCGTTTCGTCCACATCGATCCGACATGCGCTCGGATGATCCCAAGAGGCGGAGCGTACCGAGCCCATTGGGCTCTCTGCGCAATAAGCTCAGCGAGACGGTGTCCAGCATGCTGCCCAACGGGTTGACCTCGGACCGGCCTCGGACCGGCTCCCGACAAAACTCTTCCAATGGTCCTATCCGCTCGCGAAAAAGCCGCGACCAGCTTCCGCCATCGCGCCTGAGCCGCAGCTACTCTGATCTAGACTCGGATGATTCGTCGGGCCCCGGGCCCACCGGGGAAGACCTCCGGAGGAGACAAAGGATGCGGGATGAGCGGGAGCGCCATCAGAGGGGCCGGGCGCGCGATCCGGTCCGAGATTGGGAGGAAGATCGGGACTCCGGCAGCCGGCGGGAACGCCCATACCTGCGGCGACCGGAAACACAACGGCGAACCAGCAGCCATGCCGACATCGATCGACAGAGAGACCAACCAGGGTGGGAACCGCGGGACAGGGATCGACCGAGGGACGACAGGAGGAGGTGGGAAAGGCGGTCCCCAGATGAAGACGCGGCGACCCCAACCACCGGAGTGAGTGGACGACGGCACCAGGAACCAGCTTACAGCTGAGGCATATCGCGGGGGCAGACCCTGGAAGTTGAGCAAACATATGCGCGTGCCGCCGGGAGCATGGTGTCCCTGCATGGCGGGATCTGGCGGTCATGATGCTTGAACGAATGTGACGCTACTTGACGATGTTACGGATCTGTGTTTTTTTTTTGGCCAGACTACTGCGCATGGCATATGGAGGCATGGAGGATGCCTTTCTCGCTCAGAATCATATGATAGACTTTTGGACTCGAGCCTACTGCGGCATGCTGCTCTTCTGGATGGACGACTTCCCGTGCGATGACGGAGCCGCTGTGCGGGAGATGTGCATCCGATTAGTTCCTGGAATAAGCAACCCGGGGGATGCGTTGCATCTACGCAGTTAAGACAATGCTGCTATCACTCCTCGAAAAGAGGGCTGCATGTCTATCAGTTTATCCACTGGCGACCCGCCCCGTCGTCTGGGCAAGACCCTCCGGAATCGCGGAGCTTTCTGCTTGGGACGCAGTCAAGCAGTGTCGGAGGCGGATCGCACCCGCGCGGGCCATGTGGCCCAGTCGGTTAGCGGCTTGAGCGTGTGCACATTGTTTCAAGCGAACGTGGCATGTAGTGGTAATTGGCTGCGTTGTTTCTTGTTTACATACTGTTTGTTCACGCATGGCCGCTGGCTGGGTCAACGCGCCGGCAGGGTTGTTCAACCAGCAGAGGCCGGGAGCTGGGGTTCAGCTTGGCGGCACGATGTGCGTCGCTAGAAGTGACGGGAAAGGGCTCGTTTATCACTTTTGGGGAGGCCCGAGGTGAGGTGGTGATGGCTGCCTTGATCGAGCCCATATATTGCGTGCCCTGCAGTTGAGATTCACGTGTGGGGAAGCGCGCCGTTTCGGGAAAAGCCCGCGATGCCTGGTGGTGCCATATTACCTCATTGCCTCAGTACTCCGTATAGCTGAGAGGATCTACGGGGAGAGGCTGCATGCGCTGGCCTCGGGCTGTGACTGTGAATCCGTCATGGGCTGTGGGAGGTGCATCGTGACGCCGGCGGGACTGTGCCGCCCCATGGACGCCGGCTTATTTTTGCCGTGGCACGGAGAAGTGTCTGCTGTAGCACGGCGTCAGGCGCATGTTGTCGGCCGTCATCGACTGCCTGGGCGAGAGAGAAGACGGAGATGCGGTGGCGTGCTGTTTGTGCTGATGCAGATGGTGTAAGTCGGTGCGTGCGGGAGTGTCAGCAGCGACCCACCAACAGCTAGGTAGCCTAGGTACGAAGTACTTCGTGCCTAGAGCATCAACAAGGTACCACCCGTCATCCCACCCACGCACTGTATCCCTACTGGACCGCGTCACTGGACGCCGCGCATCTCCCAATGCCGCGCGCGGATCCATCCATGGATCTGTCCACCAACCCGCCAGCCCGCCATCCCGCCATCCCGCCATCCCGCCTTTTTCCTTCGCTGCCCTTCCATTCCTTCGACCCATCCCGGCGTCGTCGCTGCTCACTGCTCTCCAACGCCTCCCTCCCGGAGCCACGCCGCGCACAAGTTCGACAGGGCACATCGCTAGGGTCCCAGCATCAGGACCCGACCCGCCATACGCGCCGATAACTCGCTGTGCTGCACTACCATCGTCCCTCCACCTCTCTTCGATTCCAACAATCACCTCGCGGTACACGGGGCACCAGCGCCAGACGGGACCTCCATCGACTGCTGTCCGTCCGCCTCGCTTCTGCTGTTTCACGCTTCCCTGCCCCGACCCGATAACCCCGCCGGCATCTGAGCATCATCATCTCGAGGCTCTCTAGGCACGAGCTAGACCCCCTCCTAGCCGACGTTTCCGTCCTGGCGACACCACCGCCTCCAGAACACCACCGCCCGACAACACCGCCGCGATGAAGGGACGCCCCGTCGAGGAGCTCGTCTACGAGTGCATGTTCCCCAAGGCCAAGGCCACCGACCCCCAGAACTTCAACGCCCTCCTCCAGCGCAGCCTCATCCCCGAGGTCCGTCAGGAGACGCACGCCTTCTACGGCCACCTCGAGACCCAGGAGGCCAAGTACCCCGGCCTCGACTACAACCACAGCACCCACCGCGTCCGCCTCAGCCGCTGGCCCTGGCACCGCCGCCTCTTCCGCGCCTTCAGCGCCCTCGGCCTCACCCACTCCGAGATTGCTGGCCTGACCAAGTGGGAGGGCACCAGGTGGGCCAAGGAGAAGTTCGAGAAGGAGCAGGGCATCACCATCAAGGATACCACGGCTGACGGCATCCCCGACTGGGTCGAGCCGACGGAGTCGCGCCGCGCGCTGCAGAGGATCGCTCAGGCGAGGACGGCGTCCACTCGCAGCCTCGGTGTGCTGGACGACGACGACGATGACGACGACGATGAAGACGAGGAGGAGGAGAGCGACGAGGAGCTCGAGAGTGTTGGCGTCGAGCTCAATGAGCGGCTCCGCGCCCAGGCGGCGAGGCGTGAGGCGGGCGAGACGTCGGCCGTCCTGGACGAAGAGTGGGAGCAGTGGCTCAAGTACGCCATTGAGACGGGCGAATTGACCATTGTCACGGAGCAAATGACGGAACAAATGTTTCGCAGGGCGAGCTCCAGCTCGTCCATCATCCCAGCGGCCCTCATCCCGCCGAGCATGCTGAGCGCCGCACGCGCTGGACAGTGGCTCGAGATTCCCGAGTTCCTCCAGCCCATGCTGCGCCGCACCCTCGAGGCCGAGGACCCCAGCCGTGGCCAGGCAGCCCGGTCGTCGACGCAGTCGAGGTCTTCGCGGAGGCAGCTCATCGACGACCCGACTCGTATGCGTGTGCCATGGCCTCGGCGAACGTACTCGGATCTCCGTCTGCCCGTGGGAGAGGCAGGAGCCGCACCGCGCACCGCCGAGGCCCCCGGCGCCTAAGGGTGCTAGCTGCGTCTCTCGGTGACGCCTTTTACCTCTCGCCTTTTCGCTCAACGATATTCATGACTGCGATTTGATTTCCCGATAAAGCATCCTTTTCTTCACCGGTTTCGTCTGGGTTCTGGCCTCGACACACAACAAACTGCATGCTACACTATAGACCATATGTCTTTTCCACCCGCGATCTATCTGCTACCTCCCCCACGGTAGCAGCGCGTGCCCCCCCCAAAAGAAAGCACCGATCCAACCCCTTTTCCTTTTGTCCAAAGCCACGACTCTGGAGGATTTGGGCGGCGTTGAAGAGGCGTTTGTATTCCCTGTTTTGTTTTTCCCTCCCCCCCGCCCCTGTTGTTTGCACGTGCGTTGGACAGCTAGAGCAGATGGCTGCCTCTACTATGCTTGTGCCGCGGAGGCGACGGCGTGTTGAGCATGGCTCTGCCTCTGTGGGATCAAGCCTGGTGGGGGTCCTGGTAGAGTGCCGGAGAGCATGGCGGAGAGTGTGCCGAGAAGTGGCCAGAGGGTGCGGTTGGGGGATTTCGGCCAGTGGGGTTAAATATATTCGGTAGTTGAGACTTGACAGAAAATGCATGCCAGCTGTTCTACTTTGATTACATCCTGCGATGTCATGCACTATGACGGATATGTGTGTGTAATTTGTATCATTTTATTGCCTGGGCGCCAGCCGTGCTGGGCTACCAGTTACTCTTGACGGCCATCGTTCAACTCGGGAGCATCTTCAGTGCCTCTTGCTCAACAAATGCTGTCGTCCGAAACAGCGTGTCGTCACAAAAGACCAAGACCCTCGCCAACCTCTATTCCAAACCAGGCCCCTCGCCTTATCGGCCCAACGCCGAAAAAAAAGACAACAAAAAAGCCTAAACGCCTCGCTATCCATCCATCCAGGTGCCTCTCTCCCCGCCGACAAGGCACTGCCCTTCCAAAAGCAGGACGCAAGACCCACGCCCCGGAAACAAAACGGCGGCCCCGACCGCACGGCATCACTTCGTCATCCGCCGGGTCACCATGGTAAACTCCGACGAGGTTCTGCGCCTCGACGTCGGTGCAAAACCCTATTTCTCCGGCTCGAGGTGCGACCACTCGGGGACAGCCTTGATCTGCTGCCACATGAACTTCTCGAGCTTGTTGGCCGACTTGGTGTAGGGCGTGTTCTCGCTGTTGTACTTGCGGCAGTTTTCGAAGATGAGGCGCGAGTCCTTGACAAAGTCCTCGGGCGTGGCGTACTGGTCCGCCTCGAGCTTGTTCTCCATGGTGCTGAGGTCCATGGGCTCCTTGATGACCTCGTAGTAGTCGGCCACGTCGTCGCGATTGACGGGCACGAGGAACGGCCACGCCGAGTTGTGGTTCTGCAGGTCGTTGAGGAGGTGCAGGAGCTGGTTGTAGTTGGGGCCGTGGCGAGGCTGGCGCGCGAGCTCGTCCATGTCGGGGGACCAGCCGGAGGCGCGGATCGCGGGGATGTCGAGTGGGTTGATGGGCTTGACGCCGTTCTTCCACTCCTTCGGTGGCGCATGTACGTTGTGCGACTTGGAGTAGGCACGGATCTTAGCCTGGACGCACTCCTTTTGCTTGAGCAGCATGCGCCCCATCTCGAGATAGCGGATCCGGGGCAGCATCGAGCACTGCATGATGGTGCC
This sequence comes from Tolypocladium inflatum, assembly GCA_003945565.1. NCBI lineage: Eukaryota > Fungi > Ascomycota > Sordariomycetes > Hypocreales > Ophiocordycipitaceae > Tolypocladium > Tolypocladium inflatum. The sequence goes on from QEPE01000013.1 coordinate 788,135, forward strand.
TCCCTCGTAGTCCTTGATGTATCCCATCCACACCTTCCGATCCAGGGTGATTTCCTTGGTGAACCCCTGCTTCTTGAAGTAGCCGATGGCGTAGTTGTCGGCGTAGGTCAGGAAGTGCATCACGTCGCTGCTGGCCTTGACGTAGTCCTTGAGATGCGACATCATGTGGGCGCCGTAGCCCTTGACCTGCTGGTCGGAGCTGATAGCGCAGAACACAATCTCGGCAAAGCGGCGGCCCTTGAAGGGGCGGTAGGTGATGCCGCCGACGACCTCGAGCGGCTTCTTGACGATGGCGATGGACAGGTGGGTGCGGTCGTAGACGAGCCGCGCAATGTAGTCCTTGGGCATCTTGGGGAGCTGCTTCTGGAAGATGCACTTGAGGCCGGTGAGGATGATGAGGGATTCGCGTTCGTTGTCATTGTTGACCACGCGGAATTCGATCTCGCCGTTGCGCTCTTCGATGACCGCGGGCTGCGAGCTCGATTAGCAAAGCGGGACGCCGGGAATCGGAACCACAGACATACCTTGTCGGGGAACGGGATAGGCTTCAGGGACAGCTTCTCATCCTCTTGCGGTTCGGCCGATTCGTCGTGCTTAATGCGCTTCGACGCCGACGGAGAGGAGGGGTCCTGCGATGCCTTGCGCTTCGCGCCTGCGGGATTGGTTAGCCGGGCATCAGGTGGCAAGCCGCGGTCGGATGGGTTTGGCGTGCTCTCTTCCTTGATTTCTGCCATGTTGGAGGCTGCAGGGCTGCGTGAAGCAGGGACAAAGAGCAGTGTCGCCGCTGGAGAGTTGGCGGTCTTGAAGCCAAGCAGGCGGTATCGCGGCGTCGCAAGTGGAGTGGAGTTCGAGGTCGTGATCGATCATCGGTGGTTTGGATGTCATGCATGGCCCGTGCACTGCTTACGTTATCGCTCGCTGCCAGGGGCATCTCGCGCTAAGCCCCATTGGTGGATGCCACGATGCCTCGACCGCACCTCTGCTTGCGAAGCTCCAGCTCCGTGTCAACCTCGTCCATCATCCGCGCCAGCTCGACGTATCCCATCAATTGGCTCGCCACAAAGCGTGCAGACAGAGCAGCTTCGATACAATATAGTCGTCTCGAAACGATTCGCACTGCGAAACGCGGCACATGGATTCCTCGCTGCATGAGGTCTGGCAAGCTGCTGCAGGCAGTCCGTTCAACCCCACCGTCGGCAAGGGAACTCAGTTCCCGGTCGGCTTCGTCCTCCTCTCGATAGGGCTCGTGGCTGCGGGCCTCTTTGCGCTGAGTATGCTCCTCCGAGCTGTTTGATTCTTCATAGGATGCAGTTCTGACCTCGCACAGACCGATCGCTCGTCAACCTCGCAGTCATTGGATTCCCAGCCTCGGTAGCTGTTGCGTACGTGGCCCCCGGTATCGAATCGTCCTCGCCCTTTGAAGCTAACCTGCGCAGATTCGGAACCGTATACATGTTCTGCGGGGTCGGAGTCTACGTCTGAGATACCCGATCACTACTGAATCGGTTCGGTCGGGCCCCTGTACATTAGTCGGAGAGCGAGAGAAGAGACGCCGTTGAGCGACTGTTACGTGCTTTCTAGTTTGTTTTCGTCGTTTTGCGAACCCGTGTCGCCAGAACCAGGCACAGCTTTTGCGCACGGCTCCTTGACATGGCGCCTGAAACTCCTCCCATTTTCCGGGCAGTGGCCACGTCTACGCGGCCGCTGTACCAGCTCCTTCGTTGCATCAACTTTGCGCCGAGAGTCCATGTCCAGATTACAGAGGAGGGCATTCGCTTCGCGGCCGACCACGCGCGGGTGATGCAAGGTACGAATCTATATGTCGAGGCCATTGGTCCAATGCTGACCTTCAACCAGGCGTTGCCTTCCTTGACAAGGCTCTCTTTTCAGCGTATACCGTCAACCTTCCACCGTCCGAAGATGGCGAGCCTGCTGAACTCCCCAACTTCCAAATACCTCTGGCGTCATTTCTCGAAGTTCTTCAAATCTTTGGGGCCGTCGACGTTGCCACTCGGGCACAAAAGGCCGACCAGGACCCTTATCGAAGCAACCTGCGCAACTACCGGCCCGATGCCTTTAGCAACCAGACCCTGGGTATCTCAGGGACCTGCACGCTGCTCTATTCCGAGGAAGGAGACCCGTTCAAAGTCACCATTGAAGAATCTGGGGTCAAAACCACGGCTGGACTGACGACGTATCTGCCCGAAATCCCAGAGGACATTCCATTTGACCGCAACGACGTCTCTTTCAAAATCATCATGCAGTCGCGCACTCTGCTAGACTCCCTCGCCGAGATTTCCCCAACATCGCCAGAAAAGCTGACCATAACGGCCATGAAGACGTCGCCTTACCTTTCTCTGGCGGGAACCAGCGACCTCGGCAGCTCTGGGGTGGACTTTGCGCGGGGTAGGGACCTGCTGGAGACCTTTACCATTGCGGATCGGTGGTCGCAGACGTACAAGTTTGACTTTGTCAAGAGCTCGACCGAGGCGATGCGTATTGCAAGCAAGGTCAGTCTGCGAGGCGATGGGCAGGGGGTGCTTAGTTTGCAGTTCATGGTGGACATGGAAGGCGGCAAGAGGAGCTTTTTGGACTTTCGGTTTGTCCCGTTTATGATGCACGAGGACGATGACGAGGGTGCTGAGGAGGAAGAAGAAGAGTGACGCAGGGTGTCTCATGGGACTGCGCATCTGCCTGCGTCTTTCTTGCACTTACTGCTCGATCGACGACGGCCAGTATTTCATCTGCATTTCCAGTTTTTAATGAAAAGTCGATCCGGTCCAAGATCAGTATGGGGTCTGCCTGCATTCCATGAGTGCTGAGGCCGACGGCAGTTCTGTGCAGCCCCTGTCGCCGCGAACGAGTCCAGCATGGCATCGTCCGATTTTGCACAGTTGCTGGCCGGCCAGCCTCTCGCTCGCGCGTGCTCCCGCCTTCAAGAATGGCCCCTCATAATAATCTACTGCTTTTGCAAGGGATCCTCGCGGCGCGGTGTGGCTATCTGAGACTATTGGCGTAGGTGGCTCATCGCTGGTGGTGCCACTGGAATGAGGGTCGCCGTGGGGCCTCGTCCCAGGGAGGAACTCAAGGGAGACGATGAGGTTTAAAAAGGCCCGTCTTCGGCAACCTTGTTGGTTGTAGCACGAGTTATCGAACCCGAGACTCTCTCGGGATACCAAGTTCACAAACAATTACCTCTTCCCGCGATCTGTGCCTCCACCGCTGGTCAGTGGAACCGTCGTGCTACCACAACACGAGCCACCTATACACACAATCGGCAGTGATGGTCCTCTCAAAGGGAATCAGGATCGACGAGGGCCACGGCGAGAAGCGCCACGTGCACCGGAGCTGCTGCGGCCAAATAATCACGCTACCGTGTCGAATGGCCCAGTCCGTTGCGGCCTGGTTCACAATGTGCTGGAGATCAAGGGACAAGCCAGAGGACGAGGTGGACGACTGCCAGACACTGCTGGACGAGCGGCCGACCAGGTATCCGAGGCACGCAGCGTCCTCGTTCCTAAAGACCAGCACACCGAGGAAGATGCGGGAGGCGAATCAAATCTTGTAAGGAACCGGCTGGTCTGGAACTTTCCCTTTGCGTCTTGTCGAGCCGGGCTCCAGTCGCAACAAACGAACAAACCAAATGATGGAAACGACCAACAGAACAAACAACGGCAGCGCAATTGGCCGCAAACGACGCGGAACATAGATCAACGCAGTGTAACGGCGTTATGAAGGATCTTGGCGGCAAGCCGACATGCGGCGCGGTGATGCTTGGGGGCGGCGACATGGCTTGGGCTTACACCTCGGGCAGGGCCTTGACTTAAGCAAGGCATGCATCATGATGCATGGAATCACGGGTTCCTGGCACAGAGAGCCCGACGAGATGGAGGTACCTGCAGTAGAAGCTGCCAGGGCATGTAGGTAGCTGATTCATGAAGTGGTTGTCCGAGGTTGGTGTTCCTAGCAGAGCTGTGCCTTACCACCTTACCTATTCAACAATTAGCCATTTTGCCGAATGCAGCGCCCACGGTTCCGCATGTTACACATCACCTCACCACCCTGGCGAGACATATTCTGTGTCCACGGGCTCGATGCGTAGAGGCCAAGTTGGGGCGGCTCGGGGGCCGAGATAGGTGCAGTCGGCGCCTAGGCAGTCGGCGAGGCAGATAGCCGCCGCCGTTGGGGTCCATCCCGCTGCGGCTCATCTCTGACGCAACGCTGGGGCCAGGCTCGCCAACAACCCCTGGCCAACAGAGATAGGCCGTTAGACGCATGCGTCTCGACAATGGCAGCCAGGCTGCGAACGCGCTGCGGGGCAAGGCACGAACGGCTCTGCACAAGGCCCTGCATCGGCTCAGGGGGGCTGAAAGCAAGGGGCGAGATTTCGCTGTTGGAGCTCAGGCCCAGGTACGAAAAATAGATTGTCTGGGTTCATTGAAAGACGGCGGCTAACGGGTGGGAGGGAGAGAAAGGGTTCAATGGAGGGAGGGTGGCGGTGGGCTGCAGGGCGGACAATGCAGCTGCGGGCGCGCGTTGCTGGCTGGCTGGTTAGGCGAGGATGTTTGAAACGGGAGTAGGAGGCTCGACGTGGAAGCGTGGGAACTGAGCGATGACCGAGAAGGTACGAAGTACGGTCAGAGACGATGGATGGCAGGGTTTGGCTGATGTCAGGTGAGGTACGAAGTACTTCGTACGGATGCGGCGAGCGATGCTTGCACTCCCCAGATCTTCTTGATTGATCACCGAAACTACGAGTACGCGATGTTCCCCGCTTCGTCTGGACTCTGCAACCGAACACGGCGAGCAGGCATGGCATCGCCTGGGCTCGGGCGCTTCGGGCGACCCCCATCGAGCAAGCGAGCGGGCGGGCGGGATGCCTCGAGCAGCCCAAGTCTGCCTCCTCGTCCGAGTCTCCGACCCCAATGATCGATCAGTCGAAGCGGCTCGGGGCGAGGGATACCCGCGCTCGATGCGAGTAGCCGCTTGCTGCCCTCGCCCGCAATGCTCCGTACGGGGTATTCCCGCCGCCTGCCTCTCGAGTCTCGAGACTCGGGGCCCTCGTGGCCAACGAGGGGCCGCTGAGCGGCGCGTGCTGCAGCCTCCACAGTGAGCCCGAATGGATGGACGACAATCAGGCCTCAGTTCTAGCGCCGAGGCCATCGCCAGAGTCCCCACTGGCCTCGTGGCTTGCTGCAGGTCTGTATTGTTGCTGCCAGGCAGCGGGCCTAGGGCATTGAGGGTGACAAACAAACAGCGCCGTCGTGCCACCAACGGCTACCGAGAACGTACGAAGGACGGATACCTGGTCAAGATGGTGTTGGTTTCGTCCCAAGACTGCCTCCCTCGGAGTCCCATCCACTCCATCACTTGACTTGTTGCCGTCTCCGCGTCTCGGGCAACCTCGCCGGACGTACCACTACTTCGTACCACTTACCGATAAAGGGCCTGGCACGCAACGGCAAGGTCGCTTCGCCACAGAATAGGCGACTACTACCCGTGTCTCAGTACCTAGGATGGAACCTGACGAGTCGTCCCGTTGCATCCACCCTCGAGCCGACAGAAGATCGGTTGAGACTCTGCGAGCATCGCATCATGACGTCCGGCTGCCCACTGGCTCTGCCAGGACACGACACTACCTTCGCTGCACTGAGCCGACTAGAGACCCGACGACTGCCGGGACTTGGAAAGGACGACACCGCGCACTTTCTCCGGCTGCGCGCAGGTTGCCTCCGTCTGTGGCGGCGTCGTGGGAGCCAAGCTCATCCCAGCACGGAAGCGCGGGATGACCCCAGATGGATATCAGCGCTGCATGGGCACCCAGACGACTTCGTCAGAAACTACGGATACGGACTACCTAGTCCGTAGCAACAGAGAGCTACGGCCTGGGGCTTGTGGGTGGCATCTGCCGACCCCTGCACGACAGTGCCGCCTGGTTCTGGTATCGGTTGCATGGGTAAGCGCCGGTTGCATTGGTCACCGCCCTGGTCTTGCGCCCGCCACTCGGTCAGAATAGCAATCATCAATGGGCCATGCTGGGGCCGGAATCTCATGAAGCTCCAATCCAGCCTCTCCCACCAGCGTGGGGTGGATGCACCATGCCGAGCTGCACTGCCACTTGAGCCAACCTGTCATGGCTGGTTGGGGCCAAGCTCAACATGCTTTTGCTCATGCTGCCACTTCGTACTCCGTACGTGCGAGTACTCGTACTTTGGCGACGTTGGGAGCACAGTCCAGCCTTCCCCAGTTCAGACCGTGGCAACAGCCGGCTTTTGTATTTGTCTCACTGGGTCCTGGGGGCGATAATGGCTCTCGGCCAAGTGGATATGAGTCGATGCATCCCCCTCTGACTCTGCGCGTCCTACCGGGCTCCCTTCATCTCTCGTCGTGCTGAACCGCCTCGTTATGCCCTGCTGTGAGGGCGGTTTATCCAGTACTCGGCGTGGACTCGTCGCATGTCAGCACGCTTCATTTGTTGGCCTTTGCTGCTTATAAGACCTGGCCGCATCCTTCGGACCCAATCCCATTCGGGAATCGAAGACCATCACCATGCACGACCTGAGCCTCGGCCTCGGTATGAGACGGGTTCCATACCACCGCCCGTCGAAATCGGTGGACCAGGCTCGACGTATAAACCCAATGGCCACGCAAGACGACACATATTTCATCAGGAGCCCCTTCAACAAGTCGTCAAAGTCTCTGTCATGGCTTCCCTCGAGGCGGAGAGCCTCCAAATCCCCTGTCATAGTCCGCAGCGAACACGACCTCCACCGGATCGTGACCCCACTGCCTCCTGTCCCGGCCGGCCTCAGCAGTTCCTCTTCCAGCACACGTGGCAGCTACGAGAGCCGCGTGTACAATGTTTCTAGTACAAGATTGGACGACGATGATTTCTCTGATGCCACTTCTTTGCACGAGTCCCCGGTCCCATGCCCGAGGTCTCCCCTATCAAGCCGATTTACTCGATCCGCTCTAGGCTTCTACGAGTGCTTCACCGACACCGAAGATAACGAGGCGTTGCCCAGACCTGCCTCTGCCTTTTCTCATTCGGATTTGGTCACGGTGTCTGACCAACATTACAACAACCCAACGGCAACGGCCCAACAAGAGGATGAATGGTCCGCAAACGCCCGACAGCTGCTTCAGGAAACGGAGCACGCCTTCGAGGCTGTTGGAAACGCCCTCAATGAGCTGCAGCTCGCCTCCTGGCTGCTCGAAATTCCTGGACCAGCTGCGCCATCACCGGTTGTTCCGAGGCATCCTAAGACGAGCCCGCTCTCGCCCGCATGTCCCAGCCGCGAGAATCTGAAGCCTGGGCCATCTCACAGGGCAGCGCCGTCTCACAAGATGTCAGTCTCCAAATCCCCGTGAGAAAGACAGGAGAAAGCTCACGCGCAAACTCGTTAGACCCAGCAAACTACGGGTCAAATTTGACCGTCGGGCGCTTTCGGAGAGCCTCAGTAACGCCCTCCTGGGCCATCGCTTCATGCGTGTTGTGGCCGATGAGATGCTCACCCCCGCCCGCATGGAGGAGCTGAAAAAGAGACGAGAGAATGCCCAAGCAGATGCGAGGCTGTTGCTAGACTATCGACCCTCGAACGAGTCGTTGCAAAGCATATGCACCGACAACGAACCGTTCCATCTAGAAAGCCTCGTATCGCGCATTGATGCATCGGCTGAAAGGAGTTTGCCCGCTCTGGTCGAAGACAAAGACATGCCTTCGATCGCTCCGTTAGATCAGGACGTTGTACACAGCGACTTCTCGCTACAGAGGAGCGCGTCAAAGGATGACGAGGAGAAAGAAGCAGCAGACGCTGAAGACTTCATGAACATTGATTCGTTTGCCTTCCCTACTCCTCCGAGAAATCCTGCACGGATCGCTCTAAAAGCAAGCGTTGATCTATTACCCACGATACCTGAGGTATTTGCCACGGCGTCCGACGACATGCAACCCCGACAGAGCCAAGATGACAATCGAGAATCCTTTGAGAATGACGAGCTCGTGTACCTTAACGGCACAGACTTGTCATCGGCCAACCCTTCGTTTAGACACGGCCCCATCACATACCAGAAACCGGAGGCGGGCAAGGATAATGCCGATGAGGTTGATGAGACGGTAGACTGGATGGCGTTCCAGATGGCGATACTGGGAGGAGCCGGCGACTTGGTGTCTGGGATGTACGAGGACGACCAGAATGAGATGGCCGACGAGATGGCCGAGTGGTTCGAGACGTTTGGCTTCGAGACGCACGGCCAGCTTATATCCAGCGGGGTCCCTTCGTCACGGGACTCGCGGGACTCTTCGGAGACGATAGACTCCTCGTCGCCCCCCTCGATCAACTCGGATTGTGACCTGCCCATCCCCGTCCTCGCCGAGGAACCGGATTACAGCGCATCCGGCCTGCACGGCATCCACGGCCCCTATGACACGATCAGGTTCTTCCGCAGCAGCAGCCTACGCCCCTGGGGGATGGACGGCGAGCCGAAGCGCTACTCCTTGCGAGAGACTATCCTATCACCGCCGAAGCCGCTCGTCGTCGGGGGCGACGCGCCAGAGGACGTGTCGGAGAGTGTCGCGGAGATGGCGCCGATGGGATGCAATATGGAGCATGACCTGGACGAGTATTTGCGGTGGGAGAGGGACCATGTCTATGGCGGAGTCATTTGACCACTGCACCCTATACGCTTTGAGTGCTTGCGAGACTGAAGATGTCGCATGTGTATACGTTTACTTACGACTGGGCAAGGCCCATGTGGACGCTTGGACATGATACCATATGAGGCAAAAACGCAGATACCTAGCTAGCTAGAGGTTTTATTGTCACAATTATTGAAGGAATTTTAACGAGGGCATTTCACCGTCGCCAGTCTGTGATGTTTGGAGACTGTGGGCCGTCTATGACACGGCCCCTCGAAACAAGCCGAAGCCTCTCCTGATTTACATTGGCCGATTCAGTACGATGCAATGTGCTTGGCTGCCAAGCCCAATCTTCTGAACTGAGATGTCGAGAAAGTTGCATGGCAAAGATATCCACGATGGCAACTGCAACGTCGTCGGACTGCACTCACTGCACTGTGAAGTGTACTGTGTGCACTGTGTGCCATTATGTCTTCCCCACTGCGGGACGACCCGCCCGCCATACTCGTACGCGTAAAATGACCCCCAACTTGCCCCAAGTCCACGCGCCATGCAACCTCTATTCGTGCTTCAACCTTCAACCCCATCTCCTTCCACAACAACAACCACCACCACCACCACCCCCGGCGCAGAATCCTCCCGCAACATCCACGCCGCGAGCGCCAATACCCCTCCCAGCCGCCTTCCAGGAACCGCGAACAGGGCGCCGGCGCAGAGGGCAGAAGGGAAACAAAGCGAGGATGCTCCGCCGCCCGCCCACGACCCTCGGCATCACCCCCGAAGACGTCGCCGCCTACGAGGACCGCCGCGCCGGCGAGGCGCAGCAGGCCCGCGCCGCGCAGGCCCAGGACCAGCAGCAGCAGCAGCAGCAGCAGACGGCCGACGGCGCGCGGCGGGCGCGCGAGGAGCGCATCGGGGTGACGAGGCGGACGGGGCGGTGAGCCGCTGCAGAGGGCGTGCCGCGCGATGGCGATGGGCGTGAGGAGCACTGCGGGTGAGGGCGCTGGGCTTTAGGAGATGTGACGGGGTCTGGGTACTGGCGGGAATGTTGGATAATGATGGGGAAGGCTGCAATGTGGATATGCCGATGCCAACTGACGGATCTTAATGAACACCATGACGACTTCACGCAACATCAAGCATTCATCTGCCGCTCGTGGCTGGCAGTCTTGCCATGCATCGCTAGCATATTCCCTTGCCTCAGACCACTATTCTCACCTAGCCTATCCGGCTTCACGCCACGCGCAGCCAGGACACGCGAGCCGGCAAGCCCATCCTTGTATCCTTTTATCCCCGCCCAAAGTCAACGCAAAAGCCAGATCCATCATATTATACAACGCAGTCCCTCCCACGCTGTGCCTCGCACGCTCGTCATGCCGGCCCGTGGGTCCGTCCCTCAGCCCTTTCTCGCCAGGTACGCCCAAAACAGAACCGTCATCCAGGCGACCCTCCACGTCGTCGTCCACAGCTCCCTGCCCAGCACCCCGAGCGCGTGCCGCTCGCGCCCCGTCTTCCACTCCTTCTTGCCGCTGTCGTAGAAGTCGTCGTCGAGGTTGATGCGCGGCCCGCCGCCGCCGCCGCCGCCGTCCTCGCCCGCCCAGCCCCAGCGCCGCGCCTGCTTGCTCTTCTTAGACGACCACCGGGCGCCGCCGTTGGAGGTGGCGGTCGGGCCGCTCCGCAGGCCCGACGTCGCGGCCGCGGACATGCGCGAGGGGAGGTTGTGGTGCTGGTGGTGAGCCGAGTGCTCGGGCGGCTCGGCCTTTGCCTTGTCCCTGAAGACGGGGAGCACGGTGGCGCGCTGCTCCGGTTCCAGCGCAAAGGGCTGGAGGCCGAGGATGGGGACGAGGAACGCCCGCACGGCGAGGAGAACGAGCGAGAGGATGAAGTAGGTGACGTACTTCATATATGTGCGGAACTGGTTCGGCAGCAGGCAGAGGTGAGTCTGCAGCGTAGCCTCGGGAGCTCCCGGGATCGGCTTCCCATCCGCGCCAACCGGGTTGTAGAGGCTGACCATGACGAAGCCCGGCGTGGGGACCCCCATGGCCATGCTGAAGCTCTTGACCGTAATCTCCCGCACGTTGCCCTTGGAGCTGGAGTGGACCAGCTCGCAGTAGTCGTGGTCGTCCCCGGAGAAGACGTGGACGACGTTGCCGATGCTCTTGATCAGCCTCACCGAGTCCTCTTCGCCCAGCACGTTCTGGTACTGGTAGCCCGCCGACACGCTTATGGCATTGCGGTGGTCGGGAACCACGGGGCTAGTCTGGCCCTTGGCCGGCTTCGTCGGCGGCCAATGCTCGCGATGCGGGCCGCAGGGCGTTCCTGGGTCGCGGTATAGCGGAACGTGGGTAAGGAGGATGGTGGGAAAGTCGGGCGCTCCGGGGCCAGGATCCCTTAACCAGCGGCTCGAGTCTACGCTTTCCGCACTCTCGACCTTGTGGCTAAAGGTCAAATCTCTGTCAATGTCGTGCCAGACGCTGAGCTCCGCCTGGACCGCCTTTCTCTTCACTGCCTGCACTCCGTCCAGGAACTCGTTGACGGGTCCGTAGATCGGCCGCAGGTCGTGGCTGTTCTTGAACGTGGACGTGCCGGCGCTCAGCGAGACGGTATCCACCGACACAATAGTGTGGTTCCCGACAACGTCCACTCGGTTGACGTCGCCGAAGAAGGCGCCGAAGCGGTCTCGCACGGGGACCTGGATCTGCGCGCCGAACCCCAGGTCGTGGTTCCCCGGCAAGCTCGCGACCAGCTTCCTCCCCCTCTGCCACGGGCCCGGCGCGTCGCCGCCGGCATTCCAGCTGCTGAAGAAGATGTCGCTGAAGCGCTGGTACTCGCGCAGCCAGTAGTCCTCGCCGTACTTGCGGTGCCACGTCCGCACATGCTTCTTCTCCTCGCCGGAGCGGCCGCTGCCCCATTTGGGGTCCACAAACTCCCCCTGCCGCGTCTTCCACTCGCGCCCGCCGTCGAAGAGGTCGCCGAGGAAGAACAGGCTGTCCGGGTGCAGCTGGCGCTGGAGCGCCGTGTAGCCGCGCCGCATGTAGTTGTCGGTGACGAGCACCGTGAGCGGGTTCAGCGGCCACGGGCGGCCGGGGTACGAGTGCGGGTCGATGATCTGCGGGTCGGCGACGAATACCAGGTGGTGAGGCTTCGCATCTTTGGGCTGATGATGCCCGAGTCAGCAACGACGACGACGCACGCAGACACGCACCGCGGACGTACCCATTTCTCCCAGTTGCGCCACGCGCAGTCCTGGACCTTGCTGTCAAACACCCAACGCTCCCCCCACAGCAGCACCACCATCCACACGAGCACCAGCGCGTGCGGGAAGCTCAGCAGCCGCCGCGGCGCCAGGTTCCTGCGCATCTGATGCAGCGCGCCCGAGGCCAGCACCGTCGCGCGCTGCCTCCCCGGCCCGCGCGCCCACGTCGCCAGCATCTGCGCGCGCCGCCGCACGGCCATGTAGAAGTCGTCCAGCGTGGACACTTGGTGGCGGGCCATCGTCTATCTGTGCGCCGCCATAACCCCCCGACACACGCCCAGGTCCGCCAGAGGTGCCGCCAGAGGTGCCGCCAGCTGGAGAGCTGGGGGGCTGGCCGGGTAGGCGAGAGGCGCGTCGATCGAGGAGAGGGATAATCAGAGGTCGACGAGGCCGGAGTAGACAATGAAGAGCAAAAACTGCAGCTGCACGCGCTCAACGAGAAGCACAAATGCTGATGAATGCTGGAGTAAGGAGTAGGAGCCGGATTGGGGTTGACAGCTGTTGGAAAGGGATGAAGTGGAGGGTGGAGGATCTCCATTGAGGCTGTGGTCCAGGGCAGCCTAGCGGTTATTTTAGGACTTAGGTGCGGCCCCCAAGGCTGGGTACCCCCAGGGGCCCAGGACCCCAGAGGTGGCGTCCATTAGTGGAGCCCCGGCTCGTGCCTGTGCCGAGCATCGCGGCGCCAAGCGACGTCGGCATTCAACCTCGGAACAATGCACAGAGCCACAGACAGGCCCTTTCATATTCCTCATATTTACTACACAAGCAATGCTAGTCAATTTGCTGCCTCCCCTTCCCAAACGCCGTCGTATGCAAAGCCAAACTGAGTGCTCGGCCCGATAGACAAAGCAATGCGTCAAGTCGTCTCTCTGTCATCACGTCATGGCGGTCGAGGCTCACTGAATCTGCTGTCCCATCACCTTCACCTCCTCGGGTACTCCTCCTCGTATTCGTCACTCTCCATCTCCTCCTCCTGCTCAACCGGTCTCGTCTTGGCTGCCTTCTTCCGAAGGCTAAACAGCCTCTTAAAGCCGCTCGGCCCCGGCTCGGCCCCCTTTTGCGCCAGTTCGTCTTCCGCGGGATCATATTCGTACTGCAGCCGTGGCACGAGCAGTCTGTAGGGCACCGTGATGCCCGTCGGGTCCTTGGCGTTGACCTCGACGTTCAGGGTAATGTCCAGTCCTCCCTCCAGGTCCACCTCGTACTTGTCGGCCTTGCGCATCTGCCTCGTTGACAGCCCTGTTGGGGTTCTGTGGAAGGGTCGAATCATGGGATCGTTATGCTCGATCGCCGGGACAGGCGGTTGAGCAGCAATCGTTTGCGCTCTCCCCGGCGGCCGCGCCATAAAGTACGAATCGTCGCCTTCCGCATACTCATCATGTGTACCTCCGCCACGGAGGCCAGAAGGACGAGCTGCCGGGGGCGGATGGGCTGGATGACCCAAGTACTCGTCCTCGTCGCTCTCGTCGCCCCATTGACCGTTAATGCCGCCGTCGTTGGCCCGGCTCGCGCTGCCGCGCCGCCCAAACCCAAAGAAGCCTCTCTTCTGAGTTTCGCCACTCCCGAGTGACAATGTCCGGGTGAGGTTTCCAGGCCGCTGAGCATCAGAGGAAGCTCGTCGGGAGAAGCTGCGGAACAAGCCCATGCCGCCAGACACGGGTGGGCGGGGCCCTCGAACCGAGTCTCTCGCTCCATCAAACCGATTCGGCGGAGGTTTGTTCCTCGAAGAAAATCTCCGAAGGATGCCCCCAGCTCCGCCCGGCGGTGGGCTTGGGCTTCCATCGTAAGCCGACAACGGCGGTGTCGGAGGCGGCGTACTACCTGGCGACCATTGACGGATGGAGCACCAGTTCCGATGAGGAAGAAGGTGTTTGTTGTTCCTCGGCTTGCCGTCGACCCCGTGGTGGAAAATGGGGATCATGCTCTCATCCGTTTGCTTGTCGAAGTGGTGCACCTTGTTTCGTTTGTTGAGAACATCTGCCATCAGGTCTGACGGCGGCGTGTTGGCCATGGCAGAAGAGATGATGTTCGGCATATACCTGGGGTCCCTGTGCTTTGCCAAGCCGAGCTTCGGGTTCGAGTAAAACTGGCCAACAGCAGCCAAATGGACATCACCGCTGCCAAAGTCAGCAGGCAAGGACATGGAGGTTCAATCGTCAGTGTGCCTACCTCAGCATCGTGATTCGGAGCGACTTGTCAATGGCCAAGTCCTGCAAATCCTCAAGAATTATGCTTCGCTCGTGTTTATGGTTCTTGGCAGTCCAGTGGTCGTTTAAGTCATCCAGTACTTCAACCCCGCCGTCAATGTTGTTGAGGGCTTTGCCGAAGACGCCAGTTCTGCCGAGAGCCTTGACGGGATTCATGAGCCTGGAGGTCAAGCTAGGCTCGTCAGCAAGAATTCCACACGTACAGTGATGCATTGGCAACTCACATATTCTCTAGCCAGACCAGTCGGGGGTAGGCCATGGGAACCGCGACCAGCACGAGAAGGTGCTCGACCTGGCCCCGTCTTACCTCGGCATACAGACGGTTCATGATCTTCTCCCATGTTCTGTCTTGAATAACGTCATGCTCGGTCCTCTCTGTGCGACAGTCGACAGCAAGTAGCGCAACCTTCCCGCCCAATGAAACAAACAAGCTGCGGCTCAGCTCGTTTATATAAGGACCAGGCTGGAGACCGAGGACCCAGCTGGGTTCCGAGTTCTCCGTCTCGGTAACCAGGCTCTGGTGCTGGAAGAGCATGTAATACTTGAAAGCCACTGCCCCAAGTCCGCAAAACACGGGCGAGTTCATGTCGTGATGAGGATAAGAGCCGTAGCCATCAAATATGTCATGGTCGTCGTACATGTTGACCATAGGAATCTGAGACGTGGCCAGTCCAAACAGCCCCTGAGAAAACCACGTGCAGTAGTGCTCCAGGAAAAATTCTTCCATTTCGCTCTGCATGTCAGCAGTGAATGGTGCGTTGTGCTTGTGAAGGGGATTCCTGATGTCGAGCCACTCGTCAAACAGCTCACACTCGTCCGCGGCGCAGTCGTTGTAAATCTGGTCACCGCCACCAACCATGACGTGGAAAGGCTGCGTCTGGTGCGTGTTCAACACATCGCGCCACATCGGGTCTGGTCCACTCAGCTCATCTGGCTTGGCGCTGGCGCTGAAGCCGTTGCAGCTGTAGAACATGATGTTCATAGCCTGGTCGCGAGCTGGAACCCAGAACCCCATGCAAGGCCCGCGATTGATGCGGTAAGCGATGCGCTGCTGCTTGTCGCGCAACTCGACTTCGATATTGAACCGCCAGAACGTGCAGCCCCGTTCAACGTGAAGACGGAAGCCCCTGACGTCCTTGTATTTCTGCGTCTTCTCGCCGTCAATGTCAACGGCCTTTCTCCGACGAGCAAAAGATCCCGGGAGGTCCGCCGAGCCGTCCGCGGGAGGCACGTCGGGCGGACTCCTTGTTGTCTCGAAGAGGCCATTGTCGGTTTCGTCTCGAGACAGGTCCTTTGCTTCTTTCAGGTGCTCCACTGGTCGTACGTACAGGGTCTCGCCCCTTCGTCCCAGCTTTGGATGGCCAGCAATTGGGTCGACATACTCTGGTGGCAATTCTCCATTCACCTGGTGAGGCGGCGGAGGCAGTAATCCAATGTCCTGGACAAAGAGACGAAGGATCGGGGCAATCTCATAAGACGACTCGGAGTCCTTGGTGACAATCATGATGCTGCCTCTCCATATCTCACGCTCGGACACGGACGGGGATCTCGTAGGAAACTTTTCACGACGAATGCCGCAGTATCTCAGGAGCGGGCCGCATTTCAGATACAGGGCTGGCCTGAATCGAGTAGGTGCTAAATACGGTCAGCTGGTTGCTCCACGCAAAGCTAGACAAAGGAGCTCACCATTCGTATCGTCATACTCTCCGTCGAAAGCCTCAGCTTTGCGCTGCCTAGACGTGTGGCTGCTCCTTCCCCCCCGGCTACCACCCTCCCACCATGGTTTGTTCTTATCAGTCGTCGGCGGTTGCTCGGTGCTGAGATCCAAGAGTGGTCCGGACAGCGTCCCAGTCGTGCCCTTTTCCCACTCATCCAACCATTCAGGGGGCTTGTACAGGCCTTCACCGGGTTGCATATCTTCGCGTTTATTGTACAGCATGCCCGAAACGCGGTGGTTCCGAGAATTGTCTGAGGACTGACCACTGTCTTGTCGTTCCAGTTGCCTTCGTGCCGCTGCTGCATCCTGAGGTGCTGGAGGTGGTGTCTCAACCGCCTGCTCTTGTCCCAGTTCTTGGCCTCTAGCGGCCACCGGAACGTGCTCATGGGGAGACTCATGCTCTCTGCCATAAATGGGTTCCGTGGCGTGACGTCGGATTCCCTGGACGGGTTCTTCCGCAGCCCACTTCTGGAAACCCTGGCTCCCATCACGGACTGGTGGACCCCTTGCGTCCGTTGAAGATGGTATGGGAGGAAGTTCCTTGTTTCGAGCCGATAGAGGAATAGTCTTGGCCGTGATTTCGGCCGGAGCCGCCAGAGGGGCCTGCCTTGAGACAGAGGGAATTCTTTCTACGCCTTGAGGTTGCTGATACCGGGTGTCTCCGGGTGGCTCTTTTCTCAGTTTGTTACTCCCGCTGCGAGTCAGTGAGAAGCCACTGCCGCTCGTGGCCGGCGCTGCCGGACTTGGCTCCGTCTTCACCGACGCCTCGTTTCGCGCAGCACGCTCACGGAAGCTCAGATTTCGCTTAGGAAGACCAGACTCGGTATCAACCGGCCTCTGGGACGGGACCATGTCTCGAGGCGGGATGACGTTGTACTCGTAGTCGACCTTCTCGTGTGGTGGATATTGAGTAGGCGGCTGCGCTCGTGCAGGCGGGTGGTCTCGAGTTGATGGCGCTCTCTGCACTGCAACTTCCTGGGATATGGGAGCTGCCACAGGTACCGCAGCAGCTGGCTGGACTGGCGCTCCTTGATAGATATCGCGATCAACGAATTGGCTTAGGTCGGGAGTCCGAGTCTGTTGGCCAGCAGGGGGGTCGCCAGCTTTCACCGCAGCCCTCTGCCTGGCTCGTTGCTCCGCCGCCTCCACCCGGGCTCTCTTTTCCTCTTTTGTCATGCTATCGAGCGTCAGCTCAAGCCTTTGGAGAGGTGATCGGTCGTTTGCGAACTTCCTGCGACGCTCTGACGACCCAGTAGCGGATGGTCTCCTTGACTGCGCAGCCATATCTTGAGGTATGGCAGCTCCGTCTCTCCTAACCGACACATCATGAACCGTCCGCTGGGATGCGCCCGACGCATCGCGCCTCGTTGTATAGTGTCCCTCGGCGTCCATTTCCTCTCCCAAGACTTGAGGAAGGGTGCGCGGATGAGGAGGCTTGGTGTTCGCCGGAGCAGTGTAGGCGTAGGGCAGGCCGCCATTGCCGTACGGCTGGCGGTAGCTGACGGGTGGACCTCGAGGCACGTCGGGTGCAGCTGGCGGAGTCGCAGTTGAGGGGACGTCGTAGTCGGTGGACGCGCGATTGGAACGAGACATGCGTTCAGGCGCATCCAAGAGCGGCTCTTGGCCCGCGCCTCGCTGGTACGAAGGCGGCCTGGGAGCTAGGCCCTGGCCAGCGAAGCTCGACGCTGTGGGCGAGTGGGGACTGAAGGTTGACTCGGTGTTTGTCGTCTGGACTGAGGCACGGTTCGTCTTGCGAGGAGGCTGGGCGTCCAGAGACTGGCGGTGGTCGGGTGGAGGGTAGTCGTCGTACTGGTCCGTGGACATGCGCCGCTGCTCTCTGGCGGCCTTGGGGTCAGGAAGCTGGCCCCAGTATGGCGCTGACATGGTGATGCTCTCGCGACTCGGCGTAGATATGGACGGCGGTCAAGACGTGCGGCGGCCGAGCTGGTAGGTAATGTTATGTACAAAGTGTTTGTGTGAATAAAGCCAGCTGTTGGGCATGGTAGAAGCTCTCTTGCTTCGTATAGTAAGATGTTTCGCCAGGTCAGCGCACGGGGCTCATGCAAGTTGCCATGCTAGTCGATGCTGTGCGGCACAAAGCACTCGGACAGATGCAGGCCGCCGCAGCGTTTTGTCAACGACTCAGCCAGCAAGGAAATGGAGAGGTTGTCGTCCTCGTTGCGGGAGGAAGATGGGCCGTTGGGCAAGGATTCAAGGTGTCGGTGATGCACGATCCTAGCCTGTACAAGCCCAGCGAGCTGACTCTGAGGTGGAAACCGGGCCGGGGCCGCAGCAGGTCTCCCTGGCGCCGATGCTTTCCTGTTGGGCACGACCAATGGGCCTTTGGCAGGTTGCGCTGAAAGAAGCGGTCGGGTGAGGCGAGGCGTCAGTGCTGGTCCATCGAAGGCCTCGAGTCGCCGGGTGGGGGAGGACGGGTATTGATCCTGGAAAACGGGTGGCTGGAGAGCCTGACGACAGAGGGATGCAAGGTACCGACGAGGTTCTACGAGGCTGGGGACAGGGGTGGTGATTCAGAAGCCAATTGAACCCGAAAATAGGCAACGGTGCACAGACGAGGGAACAATACGGATATTTGCGCAGCTGTCGTGGAATTCAGAATAATACTTGGTACGAGATAAATGCTGCTGGACTTTTCAACGTGCGACTCGAACGGCAGCATCGCAACGGGCCTGAGGCGCCAATTGACTCCACCTAACCGGTATGCGGGAAGGCCCGACGCTCGTGTTTCTTCCTCAACGCCCTGAAGGCTAACGTCGCAATATGCAGCGACCGCTGACATCATCAATCAATGGGCCGCCCCGGACCAAAAGTTCACAACTCCATACGCAACCGCAACGTTTCCGAATCCGGAGCCTGAACTGGACCCCGAAGCAGGAAGATGACAGCATTTAGATGCCGTCTGGAAACTGACGGCCCCATCTTCTGGCCGACCGTAATCCTGGGCGCGTGCTTGGCTGTCTAGGGTAGTTCTTAGGCGGTGTGCCCGCACCAGTCCAGCATCCTTAGACGTCGGTGTAAATATGGGCCGTATCTCATATGTAATTCATGAAATAGTTGACTCACTGTTACTGGCTGCATGTTGCTTTACCGGCAGTAGATCTCTCCAGGTGTTGACAGGTGGTCATTTTCAAGGCTCGAACGCGCTTGCTCATCGCCAACCCTCAATGCCAATACTGTGAATATTTCGATCTGACGCGGACATGCTAGGTACTCGACCTTGCCTATCTTCAATAAGTTGTTGCCATCATAATGCCTGGCGTGATCCAGCAATCCATAATGAGGCTGTGCTGGCCTCAATGGATGCCGGCCAGTTTATGGGGACGCATACTAAGATCACCACTCGGACAGCGGTGAAGGAGCATGGACAGTTCTCGGAAGCACTGCCAGGCGCAGACCAGGCGAAGGACCTCCGTCGGATCCTTACAAGATCGATGGTGCACATTATTCCGATAAGCTCCAACTACCTGCGCTACGGAATCCTTCCAATTGTCGTGTTTGATCTAATGGTTGTTCACCTACCATTGTGCTACTCACCACGCGCGGTCGCATGACAAGTGTATGAAGCAATTGCCCTATGAGCTTAAATATCGAGCGACTGGGGGAATACCGAGCATTTAGGGAATATCTAGCCATTTGGAAATATAGAGTAAGTAGGAGACCGATAGAGATATTTCCATTTCCAAGTCCTCGCCGGTCGGGGAGGGGGAGGCCGGCCTTGCCGGCCCAGGGACAGCTGTGCCAGCGGTGGCAGCGGACGGGATGCGCCAGGCAGCAAGCAAATCAACAACCCAACCTCAGCATCGAGGAAAATAATTCGACTCCAGGACCAAGGTGCCAGGCGTTGGCATGAAATTTCGAGTTCTACTTTTTGTGATCCACTTCAATCCGTACGTCGCGAGAGTGTCCAGGAGCTGACGCATCAGAGGAGACACTCCACGGCCTGGCTTTACCAACCCAGATCGTCACGTCGCCTTTGGGACAGTGTTCCGCAAAGTCCATGGCTATCAGATTAATGAAAGCAGAGCCTAATCGACGCCGACCTGGCGCTAAGCGAGGGCAAGGCAAAGGCGGCGATTGAACTTGGACATGGGCTCCTTTGTTGTGAGGCACTCCCTTTTTAGGAAAGGCTCTTGAAGGTACTTCCAGAAAGATGTCCACTGAGAAGATGCCTATCGAGCTATTTGCTGTCGCCGGCCACCGCAGATGAAGCTGCAAGCGCAGGAAAAGTCCGGATATGACGTTGCCTAAGGCTTATTGCCATCAGGATTCAGCACGACGAATTGACGACTTCGAGCATCAAAGGAGCCAGCGGCGGTTGTTGCGTGGACTAGTGGCTGGCTGTGGCTGTGGTGGCTGTGACGCCTGTTGCTGCCTTATTGACAAGGCATAAACTTTCATTGGTCCTGCCGCAACGGAGGCTCAGTCAACGCTCCTGGCGAAGAACGGAAATTTTGTGGCTCGGCTGCGACGACCCTGGAAACTCGCAGACCTTCGCAACTTCCGCATACCTCACCGTCACCATATCTCACCG
Source organism: Tolypocladium inflatum (assembly GCA_003945565.1). Lineage (NCBI taxonomy): Eukaryota > Fungi > Ascomycota > Sordariomycetes > Hypocreales > Ophiocordycipitaceae > Tolypocladium > Tolypocladium inflatum. Next base: position 808,505 of record QEPE01000013.1, read on the forward strand.
TCCCCACCACGCGAGCAGATCTTTGCCTGGAGCAAAGTTGCGTCTTGACGATCTTTCTCCGAGGACGAAGTAGTCGATCTATTTCATCCAAGTTCTCACATCCTGCTGCACGGCAACGTTCCTCCACCATCATTCGAGCGCAGCCCCGCGGTCGAGCAATCCGTCGCATATCTCTGCAACCTGCACCAAGGCGGCCTACCACTGAACGACAGCCAGCACACCGACACAATGGCGGCTACGGCGACCGAGACCCCCAACATGGACCAGCAGGTCGACCTGTCGACGATTCCCATCTCGCCCAACGGCAAGGATGATGTTGCTGAGGCCAAGAGCGATGACAAGCCCGTCACCGTCTTCCACGACAAGGACAACTTCAACGTCAAGCACCCTCTGCAGAACAAGTGGACGCTGTGGTTCACCAAGCCCCCCACCGGCAAGGTAATGCCTGCTCCTCATTTATGATGGCGCTGAACGACCCAGCTGACCGCATTTAGGGTGACAACTGGAACGACCTACTCAAGGAGGTCATCACCTTTGACTCCGTTGAGGAATTTTGGGGCGTATATGTAGGTCATGAACATACTTGTCAGATGTCTGTCGCTTACCTCTAATACTACTGTTTGCAGAACAACGTTTCCCCCGTCTCCGAGCTGCCCCAGAAAGCCGACTACCACCTTTTCAAGGCTGGCGTGCGACCCGAGTGGGAAGATCCCCAGAACAAGCACGGTGGCAAGTGGTCCTACCAGTACAAGGACAAGCGGAACGTCGACGTGGACCGCCTCTGGTTGCAGGTCATGATGGGCGCCATCGGCGAGACCCTCGAGGATGAAGATGATGGCGAGGTCATGGGCGTTGTTGTCAACGTGCGCAAGGCCTTCTACCGTATCGGTGTTTGGACCCGCACCGTTGGCAAGAGCATCCCGGGCCGCGGTGATGGCGATGTCGCTGGTGGCAAGGGACGTACTAGCGAGAAGGGCAAGGATATTCTCATGTCGATCGGCCGGCGGTTCAAGGAGGTCCTGGAGCTGCCCGCCGCTGAGCTGGTGGAGTTTTCGGGCCACACTGACAGTGCGCACGCTGGAAGCACGAGAGCCAAGGCCAAGTATACAGCATAAGTGCGGGAAACCGAACAGGCGTTGTGAAGAGGACAGGAAGAATGGCATTGACCACCAGATATCCCCTAGCTCTACCCTGACTCCTCTTGCTTTCCCGTCACGTCATGTCGTGCCTCGGTCGATGGCTGGCGGGAGGTGGTGGAGGCCTTTAGGGCTCATGTGTTCGGATCAGTGGATTTGATCCAGCTGCTTACGATACTGACGGTATCGTGCAGGCAAAAATTTAGTTTCATGGCGGCGTTGCTAGGAAGCTCTTCTGTTTTCTTAGTTTGCGGCACACGGCACAATAGCAGATAATACGGCCTATGGAGGCTATCCTAAAAAATAGATTTCAGTTGTTTGGCCATGGCACATGTCCGTGTGCGCGGGTGACGCTGATACGAATACAACCAGGCACACTGCATGAAGATGTGTCTATATTACACACAATAATACAATGCCACGCCTCTATGATGCAACATCCATGTCTTCCCTGGTGAAGCTTACTTCTCATCGCCGCTAAACTCGTCGGCAAAGATGGCCCGGACGAGCTGCTTCTTGTTGATCTTGCCCATGGCGTTGCGGGGAATGTGGTCCACGACCCTCATGACCTGCGGGATCTTGTAGGTGGCGAGGCGGCTCTTGAGGGCGCGCCGCATGTCCAGAGGGCTCCACTGCTGGACGACGTCGGTGTCGAGGATGATGATGGCGCCGACCTTTTGGCCCCAGTTGCCGCTGGGGACGGCGACAACAGCGGCCTCGGCAACCTCGGGCAGCGAGAGCAGCTCGCGCTCGACCTCCAGCGCGGAGACCTTTTCGCCGCCCGTCTTGATGATGTCGGCGGTGAGGCGGCCCTGGATAAAGTACAGCGGGCCGTGGGCCCATGGCTGGCCGGCGTTGTGGCCGGCGGAGGGCACGGGGCGGCGGACGGCGACGTCACCCGTCTTGAACCAGGGCCCGTGGCCGTCTGGGTCGGCGATGAACTCCTTGGCCGTGGCGTCGGGGTTGCGCCAGTACTCCTTAAAGATGGTCGGCCCGCGGAGCTGGATCTCGCCGGAGCGCTCGCGGCCGGCGGCGTCGACGTCCTGGCCCGGGGGGATGACCTCGCCGGTGTCAACGTCCATGAGGCGGGCCTGGACCGAGGGCAGGGGCCAGCCGACGCTGGCGTCGACGCGGTCGGCGAAGTCGAGGCCGCAGCTGAGGGCCATGCCGACCTCGGTCATGCCGTAGCGCTCGAGGAGGACGTTGCCGCGGCTGAGGGCCTGCCAGGCGGCCTTGATGGGCGTGGGCAGCGCGGCGGAGCCGGATATGTTGACGCGCAGGTTGGCGGGGGAGATGGCCTGACGCGTGGCCTCTTGCAGCTCGGGCGGGAGGATCTTGTGGCTGGCGAGGAGGCGGCTGTAGACGGTGGGCACGACGGTGAAGAAGGTCACCATCGGCCGGGTGGTGGTGCCGTTGGGGGTTTTGCCGTCGGTGGCGAGGAAGGGGGTCGCGAGGCGCTTCCAGACGGCGTCGGCATTGAAGGGGTACATGAGCTCGATGGAGGAGCCGGCGAAGAGGGGGGTGAGAAGGGCGTTGACGGTGCCGTGGATGTGGTGGAGGGGGAGGACGTGGAGGAGGTGGTCGGAAGGGGTGTAGTTCCAGGCCTCGATGAGTGACTGGCACTGAGCTGTCAGGACGGACTGAGGGAGAAGGACGCCTTTCTGTAAGAGTAGTTTAGTGCTGAGCCAACAGAGTATGAATGGGGGCTTCACTGACCGGCCGGTTAGTCGTCCCAGATGTGTATAGCATCAAGCCCGCACCGGCTGGATCCGTGCCTCCCAGCGTAACATCTTGCCTTTGATGCCCGCCGACGTGCTTGGCGAGTTCCAGATGGGTTGGCTTCGACGTCAGCTCCGTTGCCAGCACCTCCTCGGCCTTGGGCGTAAACTTGGACGAGGAGACGAGCAGCGACGCCTCGCTGTGGTTGAGAATGTACTGCAGCTCCGCCGCCGGGAAGGCGGGGGACAGCGGCACGGCAATGGAGCGTGCTGCTAGGGCGGCAAGGAGCGTCACTGAGAACCAGTGTCAGCGGTGCAGTCCATGCATGAGAATTACAAGTTTGGTATGACATCGCTTACCTACGTAGTCGTAACTATTCTCTACCAGAAAGGCGATGCGCTCGCCGTCCAGGTCGGCCCCGTTCCTGGCCTCCCGCAGCCGGTCCCGGGCACGGCTCACATCGGCTAGCAGCTGGCCGTAGGTGAAGCTCCGGCCGGACACGGAGTGGACCACGGCGACGGCCTCGGGGTCGTGCCGGGCGACGGCCTCGAAGATGGGCAGACGCGGCAGGGTGGACAGCATCCTTGCGCGGCAACAGCAGAACCACGGGCTGCTGCTCCGCAGGGAGGGGCGGTGGGCGAGGGGGGGAGGAGACGAGGAGGCCACGCGCCGGAGGGCTGGTGGCAGGGCGCGACGGAGTATCATGGGTGGTGAGAGGGTGACGGGGAGGCCGTGGGACGGGGGATCAGGGAGCGGCAGTGAGGTGGTGACCAGCGGGCCGAGGATAGACGCAGTGAGGGGATGCAGTGAGGGGGAGATGCAGCAGTGGGACCGGGATTGCAGGATACCTACCTAGGTAGGTACTAGGCGGACGGGCCTGGGAGAGGCTATTGCACGACAGACTGCCGAACGACGTGCAGCAGCCAGCGGCCGTCGACGAGTCTGTCGGCGTAGACAGCGGTCGGAACAGCACAGCAACAAGCGGCCTCTGAGACGTGCCGCCTACAGTACAGCGGTGTACGAAGTACGGGGCGGTAAGAACTGGCGATGCAGGACGCGGCCACGGCGGTGGTGGTTGGTCAGAGAGAGGGCGGCGTTGGGGGCCGAGGACCGGAATGGCGGGATACGGGGGGGTGGAGCCGGTCGGCGCCTGTTTCAGTGCCTCGCAGACGCCGACCGTGCTGTGCCTGGGGAGCGTGAGTGAGTGTCTAGGACAACCACGGCGTACATCCGACAAGTCTGATTACGAGAAGTCCGTACGAAATACTCCGTACTCTCCCATCCCATCCCCGGGCGCCGCCATGGCTGGCTGATGGCGGAGGGGGCCATGTAGGCGCTTCCAGAAGGGGACTGACCGCCTGCGACGCCGTCGACCGTGACGGCCCTCGTGACCCAATTACACGAGGCTCGCTGGGAAGAAGAATCAACCCGTCACCGCTGGGGCAGACGCAGCAGACCTGGCCTGACCGCATCGTCGTGGCTCACGGCCGGGAGCGAGGTGGACGTCCAAATGTAGCGCCCGTGGCCAAGGCAATGCCTACACAAAGCGTCTCACGAGGCTGCGACATCCAATTGCCGTACATGGCGCGACGCGTCGTCGTACGATGGCGGCGCACAGCAAGTCGCTGTTGCTGCTCCGGCCGCTGTTGGAGGAGGGCGTTCCAGGCCCCTCGACTCGCGCATCCCAGTGCTCCAGCACCCCGGTCACCGCCGGATTGCCCCAGCGGCCGCCCATTGGACACCCCCTCCCCTCCCCCTGCAGCACCCTGCGGCCTCTCACCGACTTCACCGAAGCAGGCCAGGAAAAATCAGCTACCTCGAGCCGACCTGATTGTCTTTGATTCAAGAGGCCGTCCTTTGCTCTAGACCCTTTCCCCCTTTTCCTTCTCTCTTTTCCCTTTCCCTCTCTTTGTCTTTATCCCTCCTCCTCTGTTGTTGCTGCCCAATCCGCCGCTGTCTGTCTCTCTCGCTGCGACCAACACGACGACCCGAGGTGAGCGTTGAGAGAGCGAGAAGGTGCTTTGTGAGACGAGCAACGACGTAGTATGTTGCGACGATACGCGCTCGGCTTCTCGAGCGTCGGACGGCAGCTCTCGACTATGGGGTCCAGCACGCCAATGGAGGATGCCATCCGTGCCAAGGTGAGTCCGTTCCGCGCCGTCGATGGGTGAAGTCGGACAGTGTCGTTGACGCTCGTGGCGTCAGATCATGGCGGCGCTGAATCCGCAGACGCTCGAGATCTACAACGACTCGCACCTCCATTCCCACCACAAGGCCATGCAGGGCAGCACCTCGCGCGAGACGCACTTTCGGTATGCTTCCTCTAGCCATGTACTGCAGCCCCCGTCCCGCCATTAACGTGCCACCCAAGACTCGTCATCACCTCGGACGTCTTCAAGTCCAAGATGCAGCCCGCCCGCCACCGCATGGTCTACGCCCTCCTTCGCGACGAAATGGCCCAGGAGAACGGCATCCACGCCCTCCAGCTGCGCACCCTCACCCCCGACGAGGAGCAGCGCCAGAAGCAGAAGGCCGCCGATGCCGCCGCCGCCGCACAAAAGCCCCAGGAGCAAAAGGCACAGGAGGAGAAAGCCCCGGACTCCGCGCCCGCCAAAGAGACGTGAAGAGGGACGAAATGAACGTAAAGAAAAACTAATGACCGGATTCGGATGACATGTCTTTTACGCTGTTATGAGCAAAGGGAAACCCCCGCAAAGACACCAAAAACAGGCCGCGCCGATTGGAATTGAGGAGCCTTTGGCACTGGAGGAGCCCACGTCGTCGCTGCAAGTCAGGCGGCTTAGATTGTTCTTACTCCCCAAGGAGGCATCATGTATTAGGACCGGGTATGCTCGCCACACAAGCAAGGTATAGCTAGATAGGAGGCCCACGCACCATTACGTACACGTTTTGCTCCAAGACCGACATCTCTGCTCTTCTCTTCCAGCCCTAGTGATACAAGTCGTGTGAGAAAAACAGGCAAGTATCGGACATGTAATTGAACGCCGGCAACCCGCAATCTCTCTTCTTTTGGAACACCCGCTTACCGTAAGGATACAAGTTCAAAAAAAGGGCACAGGACACCAACATCATCTCGCCTTGCTGTTTGATGAGCTCAAGGCACGGCTCGCCTGTCTCTTGCGAATGTGGTCTCGGAGCCGGGCCATGTCCTCTGCTGATCGTTTTCTCGGCACTCCCGTACGGGAAGCCAGTCGTTCAAGGTACCTCGACGGTGCTGAGGCGGTGGGCATAGCTGCCGGCGCGGGCGTAGCTGTCGGCGCGGGCGATTCCGACCCCAGCTGGGGGGACGGCGGCAGCGGTAGCTGCGTGAGCGGCCGGCGTGGATGGAGAGTCGGAGGTGTCTGTGGTTGTGAGGGCGGCTGGGCCGGAGCCGCGGCCTCTGGAACCGCACCCTCAGGAGGGTCCACATCCATGGCTCCGTCTAAACCAAAGTTTGGAGGAGGTTTCCGTTGGCGCGGGTGCAACGTCGACTTTGGTTGTGCAGGCTTCTTCTGCGCCCGCCCTTTCTCCAGTGCAGCGTCGTCCGTGGGGGTCATGTATTGCCGCGCTCTTCCGACCTCGTTCTGAAAGCAGTTGAAGATATACTCCAAGTCTCGGCTCGTTATCACCATTCCATTATAGAGGGCGGGCCCAGGTATGTTATTGAACCATTCAATGGCGGGGAGAGGCTCCTGGCCTGGGCCGGCGTTGTCGTAATATCTCAGGTACCCCGAAAAGGCTCGGATAAAGTCGTCGTATAAGCATTGCCGTAACGACCGCTCCTTTTGTAGAAACTCGATGTATACGCATGCCCTGACGAAATTCCATAGACTACCCTCATAGGTAGTCACGTAGTCGGGATACGCGACCGCAAACGCCTCGTACGGGTTTAGTTGTTGGTTTAGGGGTGCAAAGCCCCTTGCCGGGGCTGGTTGCTTGACCGGGGGGTCTGGAGTTGGCTGGTCTGCTGCGGTTTCTGGCCTGGCTGCATGATCCTGCTGTGTGGCCCCGACAACGTCGTCCATGTGGACGTCGGCTCGACCTGTTTCCTGCTCTACAGTGACCACTAATATGTCCGCGCAATGCTCGACTGAGGCCCTCACCGAGCCCAGAGATGAGTTTGTTGCCGGAACCATAGAGCTTGATGTAGAATGCGAGCTGCTCATGTCGTTGAGAAAGGTCTTGGTAGTCGGCATCCTCCTCGGCGCCACTGTAGGGATTACAGCTTTGATCGGGCTGCTGGTGAGCTCAATGGGTTTGTGCCGACGTCGCCGACCCTCAGCGGGCTTTGCTGGAGGACTGGCCCTTTTGACAACGGTGTCCGGAACTACCTTCTGGCTTGGCTGAGCACATGGTGGTGTTTCCACGGCCTGCGTACTGTCCGTCTGGGTCGGCGTCGGCGTCGGTGCTGGGCCAGCCGCGGCCATGTTGACCGGTATTACATCGAGCTGAGCCTGGGCATGTGGCAGCTCCACTTCTAGGTCCTCCTCGTCACTGTTCTGCAAGTCATCATCAAAGGCCGGCGCCTGCTGCAGCTGCGGCTTCGGTAGAGGAGGCGGTGCCATGGACGCGGGCTTGGGCGTCTCGCGAACAACCGGCAATTCCGTGGGAGCTTCCAGTTCAGGCTGTGCCGGCTCTGGCGACTTGGACCATGATATCTCACGCTCAGGGGGTGACCGCGGCTCGGTTTCTGGCCGCGACGAAGAGGGCCCAGCGTCACCATTCTCGTGATTGCTTCTTTCGGAGCCATCGGGGCTGTTATACCTAGATGGGCGGGTGTCCCTCCTTGCCCTGTAAGCCTGAACTGTCGTCTCCAGGACATGGCCTGGCACATTGGCCAAGCCGTGAGGTGCGTTCTTCAGGTCTACCGCCCATGAGCCCGGACGCTCGAGTAGATTCTGCTGGTCCTTCGGTATCACGGAGAGTATCCGCCCCCGCCGCAGAAGCTCGGAGATGTCCTGCCGAGGCGACGACGTGACTGACATGGCGTGGTGTTTGTTGGCGGCGTGAGTTGCGAAGAGCCTTCCGAATAGCGTCACATCTAGGCCGAGCTTGGGGATACGCGTCCCTTATTTGAGTCGTATGAGTCGTTTGATTCGATTGAGGCCGAGACCATGACACTCAAGCATGGGACCTGCACCGAGTTCTTGCGGCGCCCGCATATGTACGTTGGGGAGAAGACGATGGTTGAAACTCGAAGCACGACGGGGCAGAAGCTGGAGCCGAATTGCGGTCGCGGTTCAGGGCGCTGCGGAGCTGGTGGCGCGCTGGCACGCTGCTGCGCCACAAAGGTACAGGACCTTGGGGCTGCAGCTGTCGCCACCATCTGGAGAGGACGGGAGCTCTCGCAGCTCGACAACATCACGTACATGCAGCACCCGCTTAGCATCTGTCAGCGGCGTTATCTCCACGTTGACTGCGACGCAGCGGCTGCACGACCCAGAGACCTCCAGCCGCACGCTGCAACGCCTGCCTTGACGGTACTTGCCGTTCTTGGGCGCTGTCTGGAATCTCGCTGTCGAGCGCGGCGCCGATTGCTGTGCTTGTGCCACCACGGCTGCTGCTGCGACTGCCGTCTGCCTACACCCGAGACCCGTCAACCTCACCCACCCCCGCAGCCTCTTCCCACGCCTTTCGGATTTGATTTCACCGCAGGCGACTTCTCTCTCGCGTCTCCTTGGGTATACATCATGCTTGCAGTGCGGTGCTTGTCCTGCGCCGCGACACACCAGACCTGAGACGGGCAAGCGTCATCGATGGCCCCCCTCTCGACGAACCCTCGATCGTCGTGCCACCCGAGCCCTTCGCCTCCATAGCAGCTTCGAGCATGGCAAGCAGCACGGCATCGAAGCCTCCGGACGGCTCTCCGGCCACTGGGCCCCCGGCCTCGCCCATCAGCTTCCGGACTCGACGCGGCTCCATCAACTCCATATCAGCGAGCTCGACCGTCGACAAGGAGCAGCTGGCGAGCGCCCTCGACAGAATACATACGTCGGCGAGCCGGTGCGACTCTCTGACGACCTTCAACGACTTTGCGCCTCCTCCAGAGGGCGGCGCCCCCGCCTCCGAGAGCCGGGGCACGGCCGGCGAGCTCGTTCAACATGGCCTGAGCGGCCTCTATAGTCGCTTTCGGGAGGCTGTCGGTGGTGGTAGTCCGACCAAGACGGCCCCGAAAGAGAGCAATGCCGAGAGCGCAGAAGCCGCCGCCTACAAGCGAACCTCGATCGCAGAGGGCCACTCGTCACGGCCTTCTGTTTCCTCGCTGAACCGCGGCGACACGACACCCACCACAACTACTGTTTCGTCGCAACCGGCCCCAATGACGGACGTCTCGTCGTCTGCCGTCATGACTGCAACATCAGATAGCCGCTCCCAGATGCCGCACTCATCCAAAGCCACAAGCATCAGTTTGATGTCGGGCCAAAAGTCGCACGTGTCCAGCCGGCAAAGCCTCCCGACCAATGCCACGAGTGCAGTCGTCGCTGATGTTACTATTGCGCCGCCACCTTCGCTCCATAGAGATCCCAGCCGCAGTACTATTCGGACTGAAGACAGCGGAGGCCAGGGGTCAAGTCGGCGGAGCCTTAGCAGGGTCGAACTCCACGCGCACCTGTCGACGGCGGACTCGGCCTCCGGTCTCTACGATGCCAAGGACGGCAAGCTCCCGCCAAGATCTGGACGGGACGAGACCTCCAGTATCGATGGCAGCCTCGATACACCTCTGAGTCCTGGGAAGGCGACTGCTCCCAACCCCCCGGCAATACAGACCCGCCATGTCCGCAGCGCGTCCACCACCTCGTCGATGCTTTCGCCAGACAATGCGCGAAGGAAACCGGCTGTCATCGACAGGATCAGCCGATCCAGGTCTCCGAGGTACCCCAGGTCCAGAGATTCATCTGCCGACCGCGGAACTGCTGAAGCCAGCCCCATCATCACCCCTGCGCACAACTCCGTTTATCACGACTCCTTCAGCCAGGATTCCCACACTCACAGGGGGCAGTCGGGCACCGTCCGCATCCCGGGCACAATAATAGCGGGCGAAGACAGAGCCTCGGATCAGATGAATGCCCAGCTAGACCGAATGCGAAGGCAGGTACTGAGCAAGGAGTTTTGGATGAAGGACGACACGGTCAAGGAGTGTTTTCTTTGCCAGACCCCATTCACGGCGTTTCGGAGAAAGCACCACTGTCGGACTTGCGGATGCATCTTTGATTCGAAATGCACGACCGTTGTGTCGGGAGAGAAGTTTGGAGTACAAGGCTCACTGAGAGTGTGCAAGAACTGCCTCGAGGTCATCAGCCGGCGGTTTGACGGCAGCGGATCCGACGACTCTGCAGACGAACGGTCCTTTATGCCCAAAATCTTTGGCCCAAACCACTCTAAGGGCTCTAGCGGCACCAGCCAATCTAGATCCAGGGACCAAGACTTGGCTTTGGTATCTGAAGGCTCAGAGGATGCGCGGCCCGTGTCGACGCCCATGATGGCCATCCCGGCCACCCGTCGCGTCAAGGAGTCTAATCGTGCGTCCGCCATCCTCGAGATTGACTCTCCTCAGCTCAGTCGACCGGGATCGTCTCGTTCTCTAAAGTCTCTGGGCACGGCCCGGCCGCAGTCATCCGCGGGCCACAAACGACACCACTCCAAACACGGCTTTCTCGGCCGATTCAAGGCTCCCGCCCCCCAAGATCGTGCCCCCTTCCGAAAAGGCATTGATGATTACAACGCCAAAAGGTCAAAGTTTCCGGCTTTTCACGACGATAACATCATTGACCCGGAGTTGGCCGATTACATGTCCGACGATTCCAGCGGGGATGAGCAAGTGAGCAGCATTTTTGGGGCCATGAACTCGTCCGACCTGCAATCCGCAAGCTTCGAAAACGAAAAGTCTAGCTTCGCACCATTCATGAACGCCGGAAGGAAGCATCGCCATAGAGCTGGCGAGAAGAGTATCAGTGGCATGAGCTACGTTAGCAGGGGTCCGCACGACGACATTAACGGTCCCGCGAGTCTCATGAGCCACCGCAGGCCGGGGCGACGACGGAATCTCAGCAATGTGAGTGGTAGTGTTCACCACCTGGGATCCCCGCGACCCAAGTCGGCGGTCTACAAGGGCCCCTCGGCCTCGTCCGAGATGCTCTTCTCTCTGGACAACCAAGCCCAAGGCGGAACTCAGCTGACTAGGAGCGACTCGCTGCGGAAGCGGAACCCGCCGAAAGAAGAGCTCAACCAGTCTAGCCTGAAGCACGTGGACAAGCTGCTGCACCAGCTCTTGACGGACGCCGAGATTCCATCTCCGGCTGCGTGGCAAAAGGCTCTTGTTCCCATCCTGTTGCAGTTGACAGACGACGTGGCGCCGGACGTGGCCAAGGGAGAGGGCATGGACATCAGGCACTACGTAAAGCTGAAGAGGATACCCGGAGGCAAACCGGGCGACACTGCCTACGTGTCAGGCGTCGTGTTCACAAAGAACCTGGCACTGAAGAGCATGCCGCGCAGGATCATGAACCCTCGGATCGTGCTCGTCACCTTTCCGATCGAGTACCAGCGCCACCACCAGCATTTTATGAGCTTGCAGCCGGTCATCGAACAGGAAAAGGAGTTTCTGAGGGTCGTGGTGCAAAGGATTACGAATCTGAGGCCACACGTCTTGCTGGCCCAGAAGAGCGTCTCCGGCGTCGCACTGCAGTACCTTTCTGAGGCGAACATTTCGGTTGCGTACAATGTTAAGGACACTGTCATCGAAGCGGTCGCCCGGTGCGCAGAGGCTGAGATTATCGAGACCCTAGACATGCTGGCGCTGCCGGTTCGTGTCGGGCGATGCTCCGCGTTCGAGGTCCGGACATTTGTCAACAACGACAACCCCGGGCGGAAGAAATCCTACATCTTCCTCTCCGGGTGCAGGGCAGACCTCGGCTGCACCATTGCCCTGAGAGGAGCGAGCAACGCGCTGCTTAGTAAGGTGAAGCACATCATGGAGTTTATGGTCTATGTGGTGTACAATTTGAAGCTGGAGACGAGCCTGCTTCGAGACGAGTCTACCGAGCCACCCGAGGCTGGCGACAGCTCCTTGTCGAGCTCCGTCCAAGCACTAAACGATAGTCTCAGGTCTCTGAGCTCGGCGAGTGTGACGGAAGGTTCCCGGAGCGGCCCGACCATGATTGTGAATCACCCATCTAGCGAGAGCGAACCGCCCTCGCAAGTCACCGTGGACAGCTCTAGCATTGGAGGGCCCGACGAGGCTGCCGAGGTTTCGAGCCAACCCGCCCAGCCGGCCCCTGAGCGGCCCAAGCTCGTGTCGCTCCACGAGCACCACAGCCATGCGTCCCACGACAGCCAGGTGCCTGACGATGTGCCCATGCCAACCTTCTACAGCGACATGGTGGCCAAATATGAAACAAAGATCCTGTCAGCGTCACCATACGTCAAGTTCAAGCAGCCATATCTCTTGATGAAGGCGCGCGAACAGGAGCGGCGGCTCTTGTACCTTCGACGTCTCCGAGACCAGGACGCGGTGGAGGAAGACTCGGAACAAGCTGGCCCCCAGAGGTTCCAGCTCATAAAGCCGGAGATGGTTGAGAAGATTGGCCAGAAAGCCCCAAGGCAAATCATGGAGATTCTCCACGCAGTCCACGACGCCGAGTACGACAAGGCGCTGTTCAATTACCAGACGCAGACTCACCAGTGGGAGACGTACATACAAGGCAACTTGGACCTATTCGACCCCTACTCGCACCAGAACATCGTCGTCCTGTACTCTGTCATCTGCACGAAGACCAAGATACCCTGCACCGAGCCGAATTTGGTTGCCATCAACTTCTACGACGAACAGCACGTAGACACCGGGATGGACCCGGACTGCACACTCGGCCAGTACATTGAAGACCTGGCATACAGCAAAAACGACGTTTGCAACTCAAACGGCTGTGAGAACAAGATGATCGAGCATCACCGGACATATGTGCACGACCAGTACCGCATCACAGTCTTTGTGGAGCACGTCCCCAACATTCCCCCGAGGCGCCCCGAGCTCGGCGATGGCATCACGATGTGGACGTACTGCAAGCTCTGCAAGAAGGACTCGGATGAAACAGCCATGTCGGAGACTACTTTCAAATACTCGTTTGGCAAGTATCTCGAGCTGCTTTACTGGGGCCGCGGACTGAGGATGAAGGACGTTGTCGACTGTCCTCATGACCACCACCGGGACCACGTTCGGTACTTTAACCTCGGAGATTCTCGAATTCGAATCCACTGGGACCCAATTGACCTCCTCGAGATTGTGGTCCCTCGAGCACGGATCACGTGGAAGGTTGTCAACGACCTCAAGCTCAAGAACGAGATTTACACGAAAATGGAGGAACGCTGGAGCAAGTTCATGTCATCCGTGAGGGCCAGGCTCAAGAGCATCCGCATCGACAGTGTGCTGCCTGAAAAGGCCGAGTTATGCAAGGCCGAAGTCGAGCGCTTGACCAAGAGGGCGCAGGAGGAGCAGCCCGCCATTGTCCGCCAGCTACAAAGCACATATGTCAACTCGAAATACTACGAGGTTGTGCCGTTCAACAGCCTGGTTCGAGAGATGCTGGAGAAGGCAGGCGAATGGGATCAGGCGTTTGCCAAGTTTGAAAGCGACTTCTTGGGCGACAAAGACATGCGACAGTTGACCATGATGCAGCTGAAGAAAATGTTTACGGACAACGAATCAAAGGAATCCCTCACATCAACCGAAGGCACAGGGTCGGCCGCCGATAGTGACGAGCGGCCGTCTCAGACGTTTTCAGAGACGGAGGACAAGAGCACTCAGCCGACCGAGTACACCGAAACTGGCATGGAAACTAGTGCTACATCGACCAGGTCTGGTGATGACAAGCTCATGGACGAGAAACACCATGTCGATGAAGACGACAAGGTTCAAATCCCCGCAGAAGGTGTCATTGATCGGGTCGAGCCTCTAGACCTGGCCGGTTCGCCGACGGCCATCAAGACCCCTGCCCCATTGACGGAGATGTCGCTCTCCAGCGAAGGTTCTTCAAAGGCCCCAAGCCCAAGTCTGGCCCCTGCAGCCTCGCCACGTCCGTCGGCGTCTCCAATGGGAGTTGGCCGCAGTCCCGCAGACTCGGCGATAGCCGGCCAATCTTTGTCGGAAAAGGTCGACCAGATGCGCCGTGAGCAGGCCATACAAGCAGGCGAAGGCGCTGGCTTGCTGGTAGATTCGCCAAAGCCGACACCGGATCGCGGATCTGGCAGAAAGTCGGGTTCCAACATGTCACCACCCATAGTGCGAGCCACCTCTCATCCCGTACGTGCAATACCTCGATCGCAGCCATCAGCAGGGAAACCCCTTGTTGTCAAGGATGCAAAGACTGGCGGTCCGGATCCCGAGCAACAGCCAGAAGGATCGATCAAAGTGGATAAGAAGCTCTCTGATCGCCTTGGCTTGACTGCGCTGAAGCATCGCACAAAGGGGCCCTCCTCTGGTATCCCCAGGCTGGTACATAAAAAGAAGGAGTCGAAAGTATCTACGTTGGCCAGGCATTTCGAACAGCTCAGCCGAGAGTTTGAAAAGGAACGCATTCGTGACCGCAAAGAGCGAGCGGCCAGCCTGCGGCAGCCCAGAGCGAGACTCCCAAGGACATCGACAAAGGCCATTGTGCAGGTGTACGATGATGTGAACGAAGCGTTCGAGGAGCCTACGCCGTCAGCTGAGCCGGCTACAGAGCATCTAGGGCAGCAGAAGCAGACGGGCAGCACCTCCAACACACCTTCGGAGATGCCCAGATCGGAGCCGCCAACAGAGCCGCCGACGGAGCCGCCGACGCCGGTGGAATGTGATTCAAAGCCAGAGAGCCAGCAACAAATCGAGGACAACGACGATACCAGCATTGCAAACACCAGCCAAGTTGCATCAGAAGACGAGGGCGGTTGCAGCGACGTGGATGCCGCAGTTGCTGACGAGTTTCTCCCGGACATCAAGGAACTTGCCGACGCTCTTGAGCCGAGTACCGAAATCCCACTGGAACTCCCCAAGCACCAAAAGACCAGCCTCATGAAGTACCTGACCAATTTCTGGGCCGAGAGGTCAGCGAGCGGATGGCCGCCACTGGAATACCCCGTCAATTCGACCGATCACATCTTTGTCGACTCGGACATCATCGTCCGAGAAGACGAGCCGAGCTCCGTGATTGCCCTGGCTCTCAATAGCGATGATTACCAGGAAAAGCTGGCTACAATAAGGCGCGAGGCGCAGGAGACGATGCAGCGAGAAAACGAGAGCGCGGGCGACGCAGAGCCGAGGTCCTTGCCGGTGTCGGACAACGCGGACTGGACGGTGGATGAGGCGGAGCTGGAGAAGAGTCTGCTCCGAGTCACCGGCACACACCTCAAGTACCAGTTCAAGGAGGGCGCGGCGGTCATGACGTGCAAGATTTTCTACGCGGAGCAGTTTGATGCCCTGAGAAGAAAGTGCGGCGTTGCCGAGCGAATCATTGAGTCTTTGTCGCGGTGCCTTAAATGGGATTCCAGGGGCGGCAAGACCAAGTCGGTATTTTTGAAGACGCTGGACGATCGACTGGTTCTCAAGGTGAGTTGTGTTCGTATCTCTTGTTTCTGCAATGTGCTAACCATGATGCAGTCGCTCTCGCCGGTGGAAACCTCCGCGTTCTTGAAGTTCGCTCCAGGATACTTCAGCATCATGGCAGAGGCTCTCTTTCATGACTTGCCGTCGGTCATTGCCAAGATGCTGGGCTTCTTCCAGGTGATTATCAAGAACCCGATGACTGGCACGGACATTAAGCTTGATCTTCTGATCACGGAGAACCTCTTTTACGACCGGTCCCCCACGAGGATTTTTGACCTGAAGGGTTCCATGCGCAACCGCAAGATCCAGTCCACCGGGCAGCAGAACGAGGTCCTCTTGGACGAGAACATGGTGGAGTACATCTCCGAGTCGCCCCTGTTTGCGCGGGAGCATTCCAAGAAGCTTCTACGGGCGTCGGTGTGGAACGACACGCTGTTCCTGGCGCGACAGGACGTGATGGACTATTCGCTCATGATTGCTGTTGACGAGGAGAGGAAGGAGCTCGTGGTCGGCATCATCGACTGCATCAGGACTTATACCTGGGACAAGAAGCTGGAGAGCTGGATCAAGGACCGCGGCTTTGCGGGCGGTGGCCGAAACAGGCCTACCGTGACGAGTCCCAAGGAGTACAAGTCCCGATTCCGCGAGGCCATGGCAAGGTATGCATCTGTTGTCCTTGATGCCTTCTGGAGCAAGCACTGACGAGTTGGCAGATATATTCTCCAGGCACCAAACTGCTGGCACCTGTTCAACAATCCGCAGTATCCGGTGTCCTACGGTCGGGCCAGGTTTGAGGACCCCGAGGTGCAGACACAATAGAGCATATGATTCGTCTCGGGGCATGCCATCTTTATGACAAGATCAAAAGTTATGAACAGGGCGTTCACTTAATTATGTGGTTGGTTTACTGTTGCGATAGCGATGGCGCATCAATGTTTGCAGGGCTGGGAATTACGGCCGCCGTGTAATGCAAAGACCATGTCAACAAGATGTAAACGAGCCTTATGATATACGATAGACACTGCAAGCGGACTGTAGGCGTGACTGTTATTGTAGTCGGGATCTGGTGGTGTGGTTGACGTCGTTCCGTTCAGAGGCCCCACCATGGCTGAGCTACAGATGTCATCCATCCTTCACCACGCAACTGAGCGCATTCTCATTGCTGCATCGCCTCGGCTTCTCCAATGCGCAAATGTCCATCGACCTCAACTGGGAGACGCTGACGAGCGGCCCCGACGGCGACGCCCTCGCGGAGCGCATCCGCACGTTTGTGCACGACAAGTTCCAGACGGTGCAGCTGCCGCGCTTCATCCGGTCCGTCAACGTGCACGGCTTCGACTTTGGCACCATAGCGCCGGAGCTGGAGCTCAAGGACATCACCGACCCCTTCCCGGATTTCTACGAGCAGGAGCTCGATGATGATGAGAGCGACGACGACGACGACGACGACGAAGGGCGTGCCGGGGTGGCGGAGAGGGAGAAGCTGGCTATTGGGCTCGGTGCCAGGAGGCGGCCGCCCGCGGGACTGAGGACGGCGCTGAGGAGCGAGATGGGAGGCCATCACGACATGGGGAGCCCGTTCCTGGGCACGTCGACGCCGGGCATCCTGGGCGGGCCGGGGCTCAACTACTTCCAGAGCCACCTCGGGACGGGCACGCACACGCCCCTCGCGGCCGTCGCGGGCGCGCACCTGGGCAACGGCGGCTGGATGAGCTCGATGGCGCTCGACTCGTACGCGCCCGCGCCCGCGCCAGCGAGCCACAGCCGTCAGCCGTCGCAGAGCAGCATCCTCTCCGTGGACAACTTCGCGGGCGGGCTGGACCCCCAGCAGGCGCTTCGAGAGAAGTCGAGCGTGTCGACGCTGGCGCCCACCTCGGTGAGCACGTCGCGGCCGCCGACGCGCGACCCGCACTTTGGCGAATCGGCGGTCGAGGACGAGGAGGACGAGGGACCGGCGGCGGCAGCGCAAGCAGGCGAGGCCGACGCGCCGGCGCCGCTGCGGAGGGAGCCGCGAGTCGAGGACGTGCAGGCCGTGTTCCGGATACGCTACGCCGGGGACATACGGCTGAACCTCACGGCGGAGATCCTGCTCGACTACCCGATGCCGAGCTTCGTCGGCATCCCGCTCAAGCTCAACATCACCGGCCTGTCGTTTGACGGCGTCGGCGTGCTGGCCAAGATCCGGAAGCGCGTGCACTTTTGCTTCCTGAGCCCCGAGGACGCCGTCGCGGCCGTGGGCGCCGACGAGCCGGCGGAGGCGGCGGCGGCGGCGGCGGATGGCGGCGAGCAGCAGGGCACCGCCAAGCACAGGGGCAGGCTCGGCGGGCTGCTGCAGGAGATCAAAGTCGAGAGCGAGATTGGCGAGCGGGACGGGGGGAAGCAGAGCTTGAAGAATGTGGGCAAGGTGGAGAGGTTTGTGCTGGAGCAGGTGAGGAGGATATTCGAAGACGAGTTTGTGTATCCCAGCTTCTGGACGTTTTTGGTGTGATGGATTACTGGGGAGTGCTGGGTATGCATACGAGGCAAGCCTCCCGGAGTTTTACTTGAAATACATATAGATGAAACGACACGGTTATCCCAACTCCCGCTACTGCATCAGTTCCTACGTGTCCACGCATCCCCCATCACCTCAGGTCAGCGTCCGCCTGAACCCCTGATACGCCTGCTGAATGTCCAGCTCCAGCTCGCGCGCCTGCTGTTCGCCCAGCTCCTCGGTGGCCTTCATCTGGTTGAGGGTGATGAGCCACTGGACGATCTTGCCGCGGCTGTCAAAGTCCTGGTCGGTGACGCGGTTGACCGACTGGATCACGTCGGAGAGCAGCGGGTGCAGCTGGTCCTTGGACAGCATGCCGAGCTTGACGGCGTCGAGGAAGGTGATGAACTCCTGGGTCGCCTCGAGGATGAGCACGCCGCTCGTGTTGTTGGCTGAGGAAGGGGGTGCGGTGGAGGAGGAGGAGGCGGTCACGGTGGTGGAGGGCATGCCGACGCGGAGGCGCTCCGTTGCGCGGGGGGCCTCGAGCTGGACGGTGTCAGTGACGTGTCTTTCCGATCGCGCCGTCGGGCCGTTTGGTCCATGCGGCGGGATCAAGCGCCAGAGTCGCCACGTACATCCCACTTGGCCTTGAACTCCTCGAGGCCCTCGAACTCGCGGGCTATCGTCTCGTCGGCCAGCAGCGCCTTGTACTGGCGCAGCGAGCGCTCGCAAATCTCCGTGTACTCGGCCTCGGGGATGGCATCCTTGAGGAAGGCCTTCTCGAGCTCGTCAAGGGTGACGATGATGCTGAAGAGCTCGGCGAGGGAGTCGTGCAGGTCGCGCTCGGCGCGGGTGCTCGTGAGCTTGACTTCCTGCGCGGGGGGTCAGTCGCGGCGTGCGCGCGGGTCAGGCGCAGGAGCTCGCACCTCGTCGAGGTTGATGGTCGCGGAGAGGCTGGTGTTGGGCACGTAGCTATGCGGCGTGGGCGCATAGCCTTGTCTGGGCATCATGGTGGCGGGTCGAGGTGCTGCATCGAGCTGGCCAGTCGATGCGCAGGTCGGACGAAGCTGTCCAGCAAGCGCACCTCTACGAGTACGAAGTAGAATGCCGTGGCGGGGCCATGATGTCGCTGCGGCAGAATATCCCCACCGCCTGCCGGTTGCATGTGGGGTCGTTATCGATAATGTCGACCCTCGAAAAATTTTGGCGATACCTCGATTGGCTGCAGCTTCTACCAGTCGCTGGTCGAGAAACCAACCCCCATCCTCATCACAGCGATTCTTGCCAATTCCTCACCGCGAAAGTGGTGAAAGTGGCTCGCGATGGCGCCCGGCAAAAAGAACCTCAAGGCGACGAAAAAGTTCGAAAAGAAGCACCTGACAGGCGTCCTCGACAAGAGAAAGGCCAACGCAAAGATCAAGCAGCGCTTCCAGATCCAAGAAAAGAAGAAGACGAAGCGCACAAAGGATTCCGAGTTCTACAAGGGCGCCAAGGAAGACGAGGATGGCGAGCCCAAGAAGGTCGTTGCGCCCAAGGGCAAAAAGGTCAATGAGATGAGCGTCGACGATTTCTTCCAGGGCGGCTTCGACGACATCATCGACAAGAAGGACGGCAAGGCGGGCAAACTCGGCAAGCGGAAGCGCAGCGAACCCAAGAAGGATGCCGGGAGCGAAGACTCCGAGATTGACATTGGCGAGCAACCGGTCGCGAGTGACGGCGAGGACGACGGCGAGGACGACGGCGAAGATGGCGGCGAAGATGGGCACGGCATGAGCAAGGAGACCATGGATGCGCTTGCGGAAAAGGACCCCGAGTTTTACAAGTTCTTGAAGGAGAACGACCCCGATGCCCTGGACTTTGACGACAATGCCGACTTGGCCGAGGTCGACGAGCTCAGCGCCGGCGAGGAATCGCCCGAGGACGAGCAGCCGAAGAAGAAGAGAAAGAAGGGCAAGCAGGCCGGGGAAGACGAGGAACCGATGCAGAACAACGAGCTGACCCGCGCGACCGTTGCGTCCTGGAGGAAAGCCATGGCCGAGAAGCAGTCCCTGAGAGCCGCCAGGCAGGTTGTCCTGGCGTTCCGCTGCGCCGCTCACTTGAACGAGGATGACATGGACGAGGAGAACCCGCAGCGGTGGACCATCAACAGCCCCGAGGTCTTCAACGACATCCTGGTCCTGGCGCTCAAGGAGATCCCCGTGGTCATGAACCACCACCTCCCCGTCAAGGAGTCGGCGGCGGGCAAGGTCTACGTGCAGACCGAGACGAAGCGGTTCAAGACGTTGTCGCTGCTGCTCAAGTCGTACACCTCCTCCATCATGCACCTGCTCAGCACGCTCTCCGACGACCGGACGCTCAAGCTGACGCTGTCGTCCCTCACGCCGATCCTGCCGTACCTGCTCTCCTTCAAGAAGCTCATCAGGTCGCTGGCCAAGTCGGTCGTCAACTTTTGGGCCCAGCCCGCCAGCTCCGAGACGACGCGCATCACCGCGTTCCTGGTCCTCCGGCGGCTCGTCGTCATCGGCGACAAGGGCATCCGCGAGACGGTGCTCAAGGCGACGTACCAGGGCCTCGTGCAGGGCTGCCGGGTCACCAACCACAACACCATCCAGGGCATCAACCTGATGAAGAACTCGGCCGCCGAGCTCTGGGGCATTGACCCGGCCGTCGGCTACACCACCGCCTTCACCTTTATCCGCCAGCTCGCCATCCACCTGCGCAACAGCATCGTCCACAACAAAAACGACTCGTTCCGCATGGTCTACAACTGGCAGTTTACCCACTCGCTCGACTTCTGGTCCTGCGTCCTGGCCGAGCACTGCAGCCCGCTCAAGGAGGCCGAGGCGGGCAAGGAGAGCCAGCTCAAGCTCCTCATCTACCCGCTCGTGCAAGTCACGCTCGGCGCCATGAGGCTCATCCCCACGTCCCTGTACTTCCCGCTCCGCTTCCACCTCGTCCGCTCCCTGCTCCGCACGTCGCGCGCCACCGGCACCTACATCCCCCTGGCGTCCTCCCTGCTCGAGGTGCTCTCCTCGGCCGAGATGAAGAAGCCGCCCAAGGCCACGACCCTCAAGGCCTTTGACTTTGCCGTGGCCTACAAGGCGCCCAAGTCGTACCTCCGCACGCGCGTGTACCAGGACGGCGTCGGCGAGCAGGTCGTCGAGCTCCTCGGCGAGTACATGCTCCTGTGGTGCACCTCCATCGCCTTCCCCGAGCTCGCCCTCCCCGTCATCATCCAGCTCAAGCGCTGGCTCAAGCAGTCCCGCTCCCGCTCCCAGGGCAACAAGAACGCCAAGATCGGCGCCCAGCTCGTCCTGCTCGTGCAGAAGCTCGAGGCCAACGCCCGCTTCGTCGAGGAGCGCCGCGCCAAGGTTGACTTCGCGCCCAAGGACCGCGCCCAGGTCGACGCCTTCCTCAAGGACTTTGACGTGGCCAAGACGCCGCTCGGCGCCTACGTCGTCGGGCAGCGCGTCACGAGGGCCGAGCGGGCCAAGATGTTCGAGGAGGCGAGGAAGGAGGATGAGCGCAAGAGGCAGGAGGATGAGCGGGCGGAGGCCGAAGGGAGTGAGGGTGAGATGGAAGTGGATGAGGATTACGATGAGGACGATGACGAGGATGAGGAGGAAGAAGGGGACGAGGAGGAGGAAGACGACGACGACGACGAAGAGTAGATGTGCATTGATCCACTGCAAGAAAGACCCTAGACCAAATCAAGGATACCTATTTTCTGTTCCACCACTCATTACTTACCCACTCACGCAATGCGATGGCTCACTCGTCATGAATGTCAACCGCAGCAGCCAGTGCCAAAGCAAATCATCATTTCATACTCGTTCTCACTCCGCAGCCCAACCGAGAGCGAGCCTAGTAATACAAAACCTCCGCACATGGTTACTCCGCCCAGAAATGCAACCCAGCCGGGGGGGCAGGAAACGTGCAGCCAAACTCAACTCGGGCCCCCTGGATCCGACACACCACCCTATTCCGCCCAAAGCCAGAAGAAGAAACAGTTTCGAAAAGCAGCGCCGAGAACGCCATTCCATATGAATCCATGCGTGCCGGCTCAAAGTCCATGCTCAAGTCCGCGGTTTTATGCAAAGGGGAGGATGGGATGGGGCGAGCGCAATCACGCAGGCCATCAGGCAGCGTCCTGGATGCCCTCCCAGGTGAAGTTCTCGCTCCCGCTCGTCACGTCCCGGACCGTCATGCCCGTAATGTTCAGCACCGTCATCTCAACCTCCTCCTCGGTCATGGCCTGGCCGGCCGCCTTTTGTCCCTCCAAGACATCGTACAGGCTGTAGATCTGGTCGTTCTTGACCTCGAGCCGCTTGAGGAGCGTGCGGATGCCCTCTGCCAGGCTGAGCCTGTCCCGCCGGCCGAGACCCTTGTCGCTACCGTTGTACTGGGCCTGCAGTCTAGACAGCTCGAGCTGGAGATGGTGCGCTTCGTCCTCGAGGCCCTTGATGACGAGTGCCAGGGCGTGGCCGGGGGACTGAGAGGGCCGCATCGTGGGATCCTCGGCGGTGAGGTCGCGGTCGGTGATGGGCACCGGACGGGGGACGGTGACGCGCTTCTTGCCCGAGGCGAGGTCTGCGGACGAGATGACGCCGCGGTGGGACGTGATGCGGCTGCAGACTATGCAGTTGTGGCAGTTGTGCGCGCACAATCCATCCAAGATCCGGCGAGCATCGCTCGATAGGGCTGGGCAAGTGTCCTTGCCCACTCGCTTGCTGGTCTCTGTGGCGATGCCGGTCTCGACAGCAAGCTTCTGGGGGTGTCGGGATGCCTGTTGAGACTTCTGGCTTGTGTTTGTCCAGTCTCGCTGTCGCGACTGTCGCTGGTTCTTTACGGACAAGTTCAGCGAGATGGCCTGGTCCTGAGTCGTGTTGTCCACCGACTGAAGCCCGGTCGTGTCATCGAGGTCGTGGGAGGGGTCAATCCTGCCAGAGTCTGCGCGGTTGCGTCGCTTGCTTCCCTTGTTTGCGACGTTCTTGTCTTCCCGAGAGGACTTTTCGGGTATCGAAAATGCAACCTTTTGGCCCTGTGCGGCGTGGTTGGTCGAGGTGGTCTTACTCTTGCTCTTTGACCTCTGAAGAGTCTCGCGCTTCGTCGTGTCTCGCGTCTCCTGCTCTGTGTCGTTGCGGCCGGTTGGCGTCTTGTAGCTCTGGGAGGTAAGCTCGGGCAGAGCGGGCATTTCTGGCATCTCCCGGGTCTCGGTAGCCTCTGCTGGCCCCGAGTCGTTCGAGTTGATGGTAATGTCCGGCACGAAGAACGCCGAAGTCATGTTCTCCTCCGTCTCCTCATCCAGACGAGCAGAAAAGTCCTCCTTGGGAAGCGGGCGGCAGTGATCTAGTTGCTGCTTCAAGAATTCAATCTCCTCCTTGAGCTTCATGTTATCGGCGTGAAGGTCGTGGATGCTGCGCTCGAATCCAGAGTTCTCCCGGCGCAGAATCTTGTTCTCGCTAAAGTACTTTTCGTTATGGCGCACGAGGCTCTCGTTGTCCTCCTGGAAGGTGGTCCTCTCCTGGCTCATGGTCTCGACTTGCTGGCGCAGCGTGTCGATCTCCTCGCGAGCCGCATCGAGCTCGTGCTGGGCAGCGTCGAGGTTCTCACGGAGGTCCTCATTCTCCTCCATAAGGGTCTTGTTGCTGGAGCGCAGGGATCTATTCTCGCTGATGAGAGAATCATCGCCTCGTCGGATGTTGTTATTATCGGATCGGAGCGACTCCATCTCCTCCCGAAGCTCCTTTTGGTCCTTGCGCAGATTGTCATTGTCCGCGCGAAGCGACGTGTTTTCGAGCTCCAGGGCATCCCGGCCGTGCTTGAGGGAGACCAGGTCCCGGCGCAAGGTGTCGTTGTCATGGCGCATCTGATCCGTAGTCTCAAGCTGCTTATGCGAAGACCCGAGCTCCTTTTCCTTGACGCTCAACTTACGCGTAAGCTTGCTGATGTCGTCGCACGCGCTCTGCAGCCTGCTGACTGCGCGGTCCCGTTCATGGGCCAACGAGACATTTTCGAATTCGTTGGTGCTGATCTTGTGTGATGCCTGGTCCAGTCGGGC
This sequence comes from Tolypocladium inflatum, assembly GCA_003945565.1. Classification (NCBI taxonomy): domain Eukaryota; kingdom Fungi; phylum Ascomycota; class Sordariomycetes; order Hypocreales; family Ophiocordycipitaceae; genus Tolypocladium; species Tolypocladium inflatum. The sequence goes on from QEPE01000013.1 coordinate 832,468, forward strand.
CTGTAATGTTGCAACCTCTATTTCCAATTCTGTTGCTGTCAGTGGTCAAACCAGCTCGTGTTGGCAAGGGGCAACGTACGATTCTTTCGGGATACAAGCTTCTCGTCGCCATGGTCGTAGCTCACGGTGCCGGCGTACTTTCTAGACCTGAGCTGCGACTCGAGGCCCTCGACCTGCTGCTGAAGGTTCTCGGCATATTCCTGCACTTTGTCGTGATGTTCCTGAAGAGAGACGATTTCGTCACGGATCATATCCATGGAGACAAAGATCTTCTCCTCGTCCTGGGGGACCTCGATGCCGTCGACCTCTGCGTGTGCGGCCGCAGAGGGTCTTTCCTGCCGGTCGTGCACCCGACCATGCTTGACGAAGATGGGAACGCCATTCCTCATGGAGCCGCTGAACTTGAGCGTGCCCGTGACAAAGTCGCCGAGATGGGAGACGTCGGGCATGAAGAATGAGCGAACATGCGACGCGTCGTGGCCGGGGCTGCCCATGGAGTTGGGCGACGGAGGAACCGCCGTCAAGCTCGACTTGGCCGACGAGAGCGGAGGGGAGTTGCTCTCGCGTTGCCGGCCTCGCTGCTCGCCGTTTCGGGGGCTGAGCGAGGCTCGCCGCAGTCGATCCAAGGCGTCCGAGATGGACGGCCGCCGCTGCGGCTGAGGGATGGGATCCGACGGCCGTTGCATGTGAGCCTTGGCCAGGGGACTCGGGTGTCGAGCGGTCTTGGCGGCGACGCGTTGAGAGGGCGCTCCGGCTGGCGGCCTGGACAGGATGGAAGATAGGTCAGACTCGTTGTCGACGCGGGGCTGCATCTGGGCGCGCGTCTTGGTCGAGCCCGGCCATGCGTCCTGGGTCGAGTCGTCGGCAAACCTGACGGAATTGACGGGCGGCCTGTTCTCCTTGGCGCTCAGCGGCCGCGTGTCGGCGTCGTCGGCGGCAAAGATGGGCGCGTCGCGGGCCTTTGCGGGCAGGGAGAAGAACTCGGGCCACTTGCGGTGGGCAGCCTCCCAGTTGACGGGCAGCTTCCTGGGGGCCGTGACCCTGGCGATGTCGTCGTTGAGGCGGCGCGTCGACTCGCCGTCCGGGTCGGAGAAGACGGACGACATGGTCGGGCTGACGGTGCCGTGGGAGCCCGTCGACGAGGGGGGCGAGTTGAAGGGGTTGGCGCGGTTGGCGTTCATTTCTCTAAGGATGCGCGAACGATACCTGTTGGCGGTGTCGGCCTCCATGGCTCTACCACGCGTCGGACGCGATGCTCGAGCGCAGGAGTCGACGGGGGTTGTCGGAGCTGATGCGTGTTGCGATGCAGAGGCCGGGCAGTGGCGGCGCGTCGAGGGTTCGAGGGGGCCGTTGTCGTCGATGGCAAGAGCCGCAAGGGCCGGGAACGCGTGTCGATGGCGCGAAGTCGGCGTCTTGCAGGAGTGACCGCGAGGCTGCGTCCTGAGATGGAGGAACGCTGGAGTTGCAGAGATGGAAGTTGAGAACCGGTCGGCAGGGGTCTGTTTTGGGCCAAAGTAAACAAACCGGCCAGAGGCGCGGGGCGGAAACCCACCGCCTGCACCAGCGCCTAGACCACTGAAAATACAGACCCTGGACCACTGAAAATGCAGCGGGAGACGTGGTCCATTCTTTGCATGCCAGGATGCGCAGATCACGCACACGACTTGATGAAGTACAACATCACGAGGCATCGACGCTGAACAATTCAATATCATGATCTAATTTCACCGATCATACGAAGTACAGACAACTCAACAAGGCATGCTCAAGTACATCATCCATCATGTCACGTCCAACACCACACCCAATCACCTCTGCGTCTTCGACTCCTTCTCCAGCTCCTCGTACGGAGGCGGCTCGTCCCTCACGCTCGCCGTCTCCGGAGTATACTCGTACACCTCCCGCTCGGCAACTGGCCTGGCGGGATGCCTCTCCGCAACTGGCCCGGCGGGATGCCTCTCCGCAACCGGCGCCGGCGCCCATCGCTCGGCGCGGCGGGCCATGCGGTCCTCCCGGCGCATCTGCCTCATGTAGCGCCGCTCCGCCTTGCGCTGGCAGCCCGACCGTTGCTTCCGTGGGTAGTAGTTGCTGTCGTAGTTGGGGTTGTAGGCTGCGTTGGGAGGAGCCAAGTTTGCATTGCCGGAAGCATAGCTTGCGTTTGCGCTGGCGGGAACGTAGCCGTAGGCTGCTGGCTGGGCTGCTTGCTGGCCGTAGTATTGTGCGTCTTCGTCCTGCCTACTCCTCCCGTGGCCGCGAATGGACCGGATAGCCATGCCGGTGAGGCCAAAGACGAAAGACGCCATGGTGACTGTGCCTTGTACTCGGGCGACCGACGCGTGGAATCTGGATATCGACGATGCGGAAGTGTAGACGACAGAGCGTTGTGGTATAGCCTTGTAGGGTAGATGAACCGTGGGCGAGGTGGCGATGGTTTAACTAGACGTTGGGAATCTCTCAAAGCAAAGCCTCCACTTCAACCGAAGTCACCCTCTTACTTATACCCCAGACCTCACATCTTCAGCCCTCATTGACAACCCCAGGCAGCCTGCTGTGATGCAAATCCAAGCCACGGCGCGTGCGCAGCCTCCTTCACGGCGACTGCGCCCTCGAATCGACCACCCGATGCGGCCTAGCCTCGATACCCGGACCCCAATCCGGTTTGGCGGCCGTTCACGCGGGACCCGCATTACCGCCCTCGGCGCCGACATCCGGGCCACCCACCGCCGTTGGGCGTCGCACTCGCCAACTCGTCCCGGTATGGCATGGTCAGAATCCTGGAGGCTGGAGGCCTGCCGTGAGGCTCAGACCTCACTACGAAATTCGCTTTCCCCTGTATTTGTCACCGTGGCTTGGATGTGGCTCGGATCCGCATTCTTCTTTGCATTCTAGGGCTACCGACGGGAACGGCCATCTGGATACAGCTACTTCGTACGTATTTGAACAGGGTCTACAGGTGTATGGATACAGGAGAAATCAGGCCGAGCCAAGAACTTCAAGTTCCCAAAGCATCCGCCATCACCGCGACTGCGACAGCTCCCAGTACGCCCTCAGCAGCGCAATGCCCCCAACCTGCGTTTCCACCGTCCGCCCCCGGCCGCGGCTATTCGGGTCATCCGCGCGCGCTGTCGCCTCTCCGGGCATGGCATCGCGCCCGAGCCCCGTAGGTCCGCTAGGCACGCGGTTATTGCTGTTGGGCTGCAGGACGAGGTCCTGGCAGGGCAGCTTCACGCCCGTGGACCCGGGCTCCCACTTGTTCGCGCCCCAGGTCTTGTCCTGCGGCGTGCCGTTGTTGCGGTAGTCGGTGGTGTTGGGCGCCGCGTGATTGATGCCGTCGTCTCTTACCGTGATGGCAGCGCGGTCTCCGGCTCCCCACCACATGCCGAAGCGGCCGGCGCTGTCGCGGGTCTCCAGAGCCGCGTCGACGTTGTGCTTGACCCATCCGAGATACTCTCCGCACGCCCTGTCGTGGGTTGCCTGGACGCTGCGGTACTCCCGCATGTTGACCGTCATGCCGTCTTTGACGCTCATGGGCTCGATGGGCGCGCAAAAGGCAGTCAGATGGTGGAAGAAGATGCCCTTGAAGGTCTGCGCATCCTGGGAACACGTCCCGCTCGCATCGCACTGCTCCTCCAGCACGCCGCCACGGCCAATGCCTCGCCACGGGGCCAGCCCACGGCCCGGCTTGTCCACCGGCTTGTCCTTGTCAAGGTTCCAGCCAGTCGCCTTGATGACGGACCGTATCAGCCTGTGTCCTTCCTCCAGGTACGACGCGCTGCGGGTGACGGACCACAGGCCCCGCTGGCCCGTCAGGATGACGCCCTGGTTGTAAGTGTAGACCATCTCGTCGCGCTTGTCGCACTCCACGTTGCCGGGCTTGCTCATGTCGACGTGGAACCCGTCCACGTACAGCCCCTGCTGGTTGGTCATGTTGACGCCCTTGAGCCACCTGTAGCCCTCGACGGCGGCGGCCAGGTACACGGGGTCCTTGGTGGGGAAGCCCTTGCCGGCGGCCCAGGACTGCTTGAAGGTGTCGTTGGGGAAGTGCTGATACATGGAGATGGAGGCGGAGATCCACAGCTCGTTGGTTATGGCGTTCTTGTACGGAGTGAGCTTGGGGTTCCAGTTCATGCCGCCGTGGCAGAGCTTCGTGTCCCATCCCTCGGTGGCGAGGTCCCAGAATGCGCGCGCGCGGTCCGCAAAGGTGCAGAGCCAGTTGTAGCCCTGCCACGACGACGTTTGGATCGCCCGGCCGAGCTGGATGGGCAGGTGCTTGCAGTCGTGCTCCGTGCCGGGGTGGTGAAGCTCGGAGTGGAGCTGCAAGAACTTGGTGGCCTCGAGCCAGCCCAGGACCACCCACAGCATGTCGTCGTAGGCCTTTAAGATGTCAATATCGTCCCGTCTTGGTGGATGCGAGGTACACTTACTTGGTCCTTGATGGCCAGCGCGTTTTGCCCAAAGAAGGAGTGGACGACCTGGGCATAGACCGACGAGATGAGATTCTCCTTTTGGCTCCAACTGGCGTCGCCGCCGAAGTCGTTGGACGACAGCGACTGCGTCAGGGTCGTCAACATGCCCGACACGACCGTCTCGATGACGGCACCCGTCCAGTCGATGGACGACGGCCAGGTGCCGTTGACGGCGTCAAAGTAGCTGTTCTGCAGGACCGCGAGGGCGTAGAAGGCATCTTCCAGCACCCGCCTGCCGCTGCCCGCAGCATCGGCACGATCCGATACCTCTCTGGAAGTGGATGAGCGAACAGACTCGCTCTCTTCCAAGTAGCCCGGGGGCATCTTATTGAGGAGCTCGCGGGCAATGGGCGAATGGACAGACTCGAGCTCTTTCAAGTAGCCAGGGGGCATTTTATTGAGAACTTCGCGGGAAATGGGCGAATGAACAGACTCGCTCTCTTCCAAATAGCCAGGGGGCATCTTAAGGCCAACGACGGACTGCGCGAGCACGCCGGCGAGGCATCCGGCGAGCAGACGTCGCGCCATGGTGAGTTGCCGATGGAAAGAAAATCTAGAAGGCAGATCCGAGGTTCTTAATCGAGCTGGAGTAGATTGGCAGCGGGCGCCATGCCCATCATTCCACCGTGGGAGACGGTTGGCGGCGTGGGACTGCTCCGAAGCAAACGAGCACGGACAGCGGTAGACGAGCCAAGGAACGTCGCTGGCTGAATGCAGACAACAATGAGGGGTTTATGGCTATTGAGTGTATTCATAGCGAAGTCCCGGGGCAGGAGTGGTCCTGGGAGGGGATTCCATATGCTGCTGATGGTTCCTGGTCTATGATGAGATGATCTATCACCCATGGCGGGGGTCGCGTGGCGCCGAAGCCACCCCGCTGCATGCAGACCAACAAAAGCATATGACGGCACAAATCATGGGGTACCGATCATGGGCGTTTGCTTCAATCTATCGGGAGCAGCCGTGAGATTAAATCACCTAACCATCGCGGGTCCGTTTACCCATCCAACCGCTCCTTTTATATATAACCCAAAGTAGGTAACTTAGCCCTGTACCCAACCAGCCGCTTCTTTCATGGTCACACAACCCAGTGTGTTGGCCCGCAACCCAGTATGTTGGCCCGCAACCATCCAACAATACTACGCTCTCTCTTGGCACCAGCGCACACGACCAACTTGCCGCCGCACTACGTTCCGTTGCAGGTAACCAAGGAGCAGTTCGTGATCCACAGGTTGTGCGCTTCACAGTAACCTCATGTTTGGAGACCGACCCCAAGTGCCGTGCTTGATCGGTCACATTGGGGAAGCTGGTCAGAGTCCCTGCGCAAGTCAGACCACACGCTGTGCTCTCCGTCAGCTGGTCGCGCTCAACTGAGCGCAATATCAAGCACCTCAAATCAAGCACCTCAAGGCGAATGTGCCAAGTAACTGAGGGATTAGAGTCTGGTGGCTGGATCAAGCATCGGCCGGCGCGATGCCCTGCGTCGGAAGCACCACTTGCCACGTGCCACCAGAAGATGGGGAAGCTGCACGACAGTTGCTGCATCGCCGGATGAATCAACCCCGCGGGTTTCAGCCTCGGGAAGCTATTTGAGCCCTCTTCTGACCCAACTGTCCATCTCTGGTCGGTAGTCTTGATGGCAGCATCGAAGCTTGGATACGCCCATAGTCGCCGTCGGTGGCGGCACAGCAGTACCCTCGGAGTTACCCGTACCTGCGGAGTTGAACACAACACTGTATCTTCTTTTCTGTTTGTCTCATCAACTCTTACGGGCTTTGCCCGAATTTCTCGTCAATGCTACAGCCGGTACACGTAGGTATCCCCAAGGTATGGTCCAAAGCTGGGTTCGCTTCCGCCACTGGTTCATAGACCAGGAATGTTGAGATTCGAGTGCACATATGTGTCGCATGCTAACAAGTATCTCAGAACTCTCATGGCGCATATGTCTATTCAAAGAGGTCTCGTTTAATAAATCACTGATTAATGCCTAAATTTTGGTGTTTGGTAAACACGAACGATCACCGGTTGCATCTATCATTCGCTCTAGCAACAAATCGCCGCTCTGCATTCGCAGTAAGTGTAATAAATAACCACCATACTTATCAAATTGGTAGTGTCAATGAAGGGAGGGTTTGCAGGGTCACTACTGTCAACGTTTGGAAGCAAGGGCTATGAATTACAATGACTGATGGGTACGCTTGCTATTACTATGCACTGCTATCGCGTAAATATTGATTGTTTTCCTATAAGAAGCATCCAGCCCTATCTCGAGCCTGGATGAGTGCGACACCTGCGTAGATATAGCACGTGACGCATACGTCGTCTTCGACGTTCGCACGGGAGGCTGGCGTGTCCGCTCGCACTTTTGCAACCTCAGCCTGCAAACAGGAGGCTACCTAACAGCGTGCACTGCTGAGAATTCAATAATAGAAGCGTCTGGCTTTTATTTTGCCACGCCATGCATTTCTCATGCTGCTTTAAAGCATGAGCGCGAACAGCTTTTGGTAACCTTCTAGCAGTGTACGGAGTAGTTAGGTTGAAACTTGTCAGGTAAGTTTTCAGGACTTGGCGTTTGTACCCAGACGGCATTACCTACCAGGGTTCCACAACTTGACGATGGGCGAAAGGGTACGGAGTACTTTGTACGTCATAATTGAAGAACACCAACATCCCATGACCAATTCAAATGTGTGAGTTTAGTTCTTGTAGGGAAGTGCCCAGAAGGCTGTCTCTTACAAGGTCATTCTTTGTCAGCCACACAGAGGTGGAGGTACTTCGTACTAGTACGATAGAAGTGAAGATCCAGTCACTTTCCTATAAATAGTAGTCATGTGTCTCGAGACGTGGTTACCAACGGCTGCTCCATATGCAGTGTAACCAATGCCGCAGCTTGAGGCTGGACTGACACTACCCCGTGTCATTAGCTACGCTGCGTAAACTTCGTATACGAGTAGTTTTCGTTAAAGATTACCCAAGTCGGAATGGGTAGCCCTCGAAGGGGCCCTGGTCCTTGTTATATCGCTCTCTTTAGTGGACATGGAGGTGTGAGAGTCGGCGTGTACGAGTACTTGGGAAAAAACTCAGCTGGGGGCTGAGAATGTTGGGTCAGACGTTCCTCCCGCATCCAAGCGAACGGGTTTGGAATACCCGTATCGCAGCTGAAAGACCCTACTATATGTGAGACACGAACGCTGCATGTGTGGAGTCGACACCCCGGACCTACACCCCGGACCGACACCCCGGACCGACATCCCGGTCCCGACACCGACATGACAGCTACGAGTATGCATGTCACTGATATGAATCAGCCCTACTCGTACTAGGAGCAGCCACGCAACACACTTCGGCATTCATTGAACGTATGTGGAGTCATCTTCAGCACAGAGGGAGCAGGCATGGAAGATGAATCGGCGTACATTTGCGAAATCCGGGCAACATGAAGATCACAAAGACGGAGTCTCTCCAAAACTACAATGTTTTTACTCATAGTATGATATTGTGTAAATTAGCAATATTTATTCAGAAACCTTCATTAAACCCGTAAATATCGGTCTTGGTTCATATACCACTGGCGACCGTTTGCCACTTGATCATTCCTGCACCTGTCTTCCTCATAGTTTGACTGGCGTCAACAAGGTCACCGTCACTGGCTTGCCAGCCATCTTCACCCACTGGATGGGGGGCTCGCTGCCCACCTTGTCCAGCGTGGAAGTGCCACCCGTTGACAGGACGAGGCCGCTGGGGAAGGTTACAGGGACGGGGACGCTGCAGGTGTTGCCATTGGTTGTGACGGTAACGGACGTGATGGTCTTTCCATCGTTGGCATAGGTGTAGGCTGCCTTTGGCTGGCAGCCATCCAGGGTCTGGCGGTTGATGAAGTACGCGGCGATGTCGTCGTGCTTCAGCGAGGTGATGGGCCAGTTTGTCAGGCGGTACATCTCTTGGGTGACGGTCTCGACCCAGCTCATGATCAAAGACAGCTTGCCGGTTTGAGAGCCGATGGTGATGGTGTCCACGTCGGTCTGGCGCAAGTTTGCTTGGTGGAACATGTAAGGATCAGACTGGAGTCCCAGGAGATAGCGGGTGTTGGTCGCGCGGGCGTCATTGAGCAGCGAGGTAAAGTCGCCTTGGCCAGCGGACGTGTCCTTCCACTCTTGCACGGTGCAGTCGGCCTTGTCGCAGTTGTAGTAGATGGTGGTGGCAAAACGGGGGACGATGGTGATGCCCTCGCGGCCGTTGACGGCCGTGGTGCTGGCCAAGGGCCAGTACTTGCTCTGCTGGTTGCGCAGGATCGGCCGGGTGTTGTCGCCCACGACATAGATGATTCCGTTGTCCGTCCAGGCCTTGATGGCATCGGTGTTGTGCAAGCCGGTGATGGCCGGGGGGATGATGCCCTTTGGCGAGAACCTGGTGGCCTTGTCGATGCCCATCTGCGTCAGCCAAGCCTGGTTGAAGGCAATCTCGCGAGAGGCATCGTTGTAGGTGGCGTTGTTCAGCTCTTCGTGGCTGAAAGTGTGGGAGACGTGGGCAAAGCTGTTGAGGTTGGCCTTTGTCAGGAACCATGCGGCCAAATCGTTCAACTTGGCGCAGTTTTGCGTCCACCCATACTTGGTCCACTCGGCAGGCCACAGGTCAGTGCCGGTCCCAGCAGGCTTCATGAACTCGAGAGCAGTATCGGGCGGGGAGGGGTAGTCGACGGCATAGGCAGGCTTGCAGAGAGTGGCACCGTTTGGGGTGTCAACGGCATCGATAATGTCGCCGTTGCCGTTGTGCCCCATCTCGAGCCAAAAGTCAGAGCCCGCAGGCAAGCGGGCGTTGAGGTTCTTCTGCCAAGTTACATGGGCGTTGAGGTCACCAACCCGCAACTTGAAGGAGGTGCCATTGGGCTTGTACAGGTCGGTGTTGAGATGAATGTCATCGACCTGGGTGTTGAGGTGGACCTTGCGCTTGCCAGCGAACAGACTGCGAGTCATCCAGTGGATGTATGCGTGCTGCAGGTAGTTGGTGGTTGCAGACCAGTCGGCAGCCCAGCTGATGAACCAGACCATCTGCTGGCGCCCCTCAAGGCTGTTGATGACAGCGGCAGTCGTCTTGGTCTTGAAGCTGCCGGCAGGCTCAAAGCTGGCAAATTCCCAAGTCGTGTTGGACTGGGTGATGGTAGCCGGGTAGTGCCAGAGCCCTTGGGTGGTGACGCCCGCGTTGCTACATCTTGTCAGCTCCTGTGTCATGTTTCAAGGGGTGGTGTGATGGGATGGGACGAAGACACTTACGCCTTGATGTTCGCACCGGGGAACGCGGTGATGTTGGAGAAGCTGATCTTTTGCTCTACACCAGCGTCACAGCAGCCGGCACCGGCAACCGCAGTGGTGACACCTTGAAGGGGAGTTGGTAAGATGAAAGTCCGATATGCCTCAGTGTATGAAGATGCTTACCGAAATCGGGACCAGGAAACTCGTTGATGCGAACCATGCGCACCTTGAAAGTTGCCTGGTACGCATGGATCTGCGCCAACTGCTGGGCGGTGATGGCACTGCCCCAAGTGCCGTTGTTTTCGTAGGAGACGTCGCTGACGGTGATGATGCCGCCATAGCGACCTTGGGTAAGGGATGTGTTCAGGGTGGGCAAAGCAACGCCTCCCTGGGGGACAAGGAGCTTCTCGTAAGGGATCCCGTAGCCGTCAAGGCCAAGCGTGACCTGCTGAGCATCGGCATCGTTGCGAGCGATGACCAGGACAGTGCTGTCGACGGTGATGGCAGCAGAGGCAAGGGTGCCGCCGAGAGCCCAGATGGTGCCGATGACACCGGAGAGGTTGTGAAGCAACATGATGGGTTGCCGCAAAGACGGAAGAAGGAGGACAACTAACGACTGTGGTGAAGAGGTACCTTGGAGTTCAACCACCAGAGCCGCGCCGTATGATATATATATACAGAGCTCGGACAAACGATGCAAGCTTGACAGCTCCGGAAACGGCACGGGAAGGGAGAAAAAAAAAAGGCTCTACAGAAGCTGAGCCTTTGAATGCCCAGAAGCGAGGCGTCTTTGGCTTGCGGCTGAGTCTCAAGTAGCGAGCGGTTGGGGTGAAGGGGACTGGGGTAAGGGATGCATCGATGGAAGGGAGCTCCGCGGCAACGTACGTTGACAGCTGCTGCCAGAATGAAAGGGTTACTATCCACCGGACTTCTGGGGCGTCGGGGAGAAAATTTGATATCGCGGCTACTCGTACTCGTACGCTGTGCGATGACGCCTCGTACGAGGACGTCCGTGATCCCGCCTGGAACTATGTATAGAGTCCATAGTAATTCCCTCGGGCGCGCTCTGGCAACACGCGGGTTTCAATGCTCGGAGGCGACGGCCCCAACAGGCTAAGCCACGCCACCGCCGTCGCCACCGTCGACCTTGGGGATCTGATGTCGACATTGAAACGCGTTCGGCCAGGATCGGACGGCTCGCGGCCGGAAGAGGCCATCCAGGCGAGGCCGGGCTGCGGGCGGGCAGAGCCAATCCCAGAAGGCGGCGTCCACGGGCCAGGCCCTGGCGGGCATCTCGCCATGCCGCTCGCTCCAGGCGCCCCGAGCACATTACGAGGTCGGGCCTCGACGCGCACGGGGACTTGGCGGCGTGGGATTCCGTCGTCGGCGGTGGGGCTTGCTGGAGGTGGTGTAAGTGGTGGTGTAAGTGGTGGTGCTGCCGCGTCGCTTAGATGATGCCGTCGGGCTGGATTACGGATACATTTCCGCAGATCCGATGGGGTAGGCTAAATAGCGGGCCAGCTAGGCACGAGTAGTTAACGTTGGAAGACGGACAGGGGTCCCGGAGCACGCCGCAGACGCCCTCGACGCTTCACGCCCCTGGGCCTGCGACAGGGATGAGCCCGGTCCCGGGTCGTGGCTGAGCGGACGCGAGTCAGGCCTTGCTGCTCAGGTTGCTTTGCTGCTCAGGTTGCTTGCTTTTCTGCGCCGCCATGATGCAGCTGCAGAGGCCGGAGCGTCCCAGTGCCGTCAGCAACAAGGCATGAAATTCCCTCGGTTTCGGTGTGGCCAGCAATCCTACCCAGGCAAGCCGGGTCCCGATCACAGGCGGCGTTCTGGGCCCTCCGGCAACCCACCAGACCACGCAGGTGGACCGCAGAGAACTCCCGGGGCGCCTCGGTAGGCGGATTCCTGGGCGCCAGACTCCCCAGGCATTTCCTGCGCCGCCCGGTCCAGCAGTCCAGACTCAGTGTGATGCAGGTGTGATTCGGAACTACCCGCATTGCACTGCCGTGCGGCGCGCTCGTGCCCGTGATGAGACTCACTCACACACACGGCAGTATAATACCGTGGTTGAGACGGCGAATTGTGAGGACTGCTTCCAAGGCCGCTCCGTGATTCTTCCTCTCTCCACGAATCGACTCCGCTGCCCCGAGAAACGACCCCAGGTTCCGCCGCGCCCAGCCCGGGCCCCTTACACATGGCCTCCATCGACAAGGCAGAGCGCGATGCCGCACTGGCGGACGGGCCGCCCAAGAGGGCCTTTGTGCGGTCAAAGAAGTTCCTCATCGGCGTCGCCGTCCTCGTCGCCGTCATCGTCATCGCGCTGGCCGTCGGCCTGGGCGTCGGCCTCACGCGCAACCGAGGCGGCGGCGGCGACGACAACACGCCGCCCGAGCCGGGTCCCGGCCTCAACCGGACCACCATGTGGAAGCCCGAGGTCGGCACGCCGTGGCAGATCATCCTCAGCAAGCCCATCAAGCTGAGCGGCGACGACGGCGCCGTCACGCCCGACACCAAGGTCTACGACCTGGACATGTTCGACAACGACGCCGACGCCTTCCTCACGCTGCACAAGGCCGGCATCAACGTCATCTGCTACTTCAGCGCGGGCTCCTGGGAGGACTGGCGCGACGACGCCGGCAAGTTTGACAAGGCGGACCTGGGCAAGGAGCTGGACGGCTGGCCCGGCGAGAAGTGGCTCAACGTGTCGAGCCCGTCGGTCCGCGACCTCATGAGCGCGCGCATCAAGCTCGCCGCCTCCAAGGGCTGCATGGCCATCGACCCGGACAACGTGGACGGATATGTAAGGGCCACTGCCCCCCCCCCCCCCCCCCCCCAGCAGGACCGCGAGGAGCCTCCGCTAACGTGCTCCCTCTCTTCCCGCAGCAAAACGACAACGGGCTCGGGCTCACCTCCGATCAGGCCGCCGACTACGTCAAGTTCCTCGCCGGCGAGGCCGCCTCGTACAACATGTCGACGGGCCTGAAGAACGCGGCCGACATCATCGACGACGTGCTCGACGTCGTCCACTTCTCCGTCAACGAGCAGTGCATCGAGCTCTCCGAGTGCGAGTCGTTTGCGCCCTTTATCAAGGCCAAGAAGCCCGTCTTCAACATCGAGTACCCCAGCGGCGCCCCCGACGACCTCAGCGTCCAGAGCGCCGACGACATCTGCTCGCTCAAGGGCAATGCCACCGGGTCGGACGGCTTCAGCAAGGTCCTCAAGAAGATGAACCTGGACGGATGGGTCCAGTACTGTGACGGGAAGAAGTACACAACCTCGATCCTTAGCTAGCCGGCCTGCCCCCCGTCGTTGTTTTCAAGCTTATATTGAAGATGCTCCTTTTTAATTGTGGTATCGGCATGCCCGTCCGTCACAAAACTAATTACCATTCATAAAAGACAACATGTTTCCCCGACTCATCCCGTGAATGCCGTCGTCAATTCGTGAAGCAGGTCAAGTCATGGCACGCTGCAGCCCGGCCGTGGACTCGGCGAATCGCTCCCATGCCGCAGGCCATTTCGTGTAGCCTCCTTCTTGCTCGTCCGTCACGAAGAGGCCCGCCACGCCAAAGGATCGGATCTGCCTCGTCAGGGCCTCGACCCTGTCGCCCTCTGCAGGGCTGGAGTGAATAATGGCCACCGACTTGGAGCGGGCCGCGGGCGACGCATGCCGCAGGCCTTGCTTTGCAAAAGAGCGGTCCCAGTGATGCTGCGACTGCTCGAAGACGACGATGTAGTCGGGATGCTCGAAATAGGCGCCCCCAACCACGACGCCGGGGTTGTAAATCACCATTCCGTCCTTGCCGAGCTCCCTCTGCCAGGTCGACTTGGTGTGGTCCGCCAGGGTGGCCATGAACTGCACGTGGCGAGCGTCCGACGGCGTCTCGTCGAAGAAGATGCCGCCCAGCTCGAGGCAGCCGTTCCAGCCGCGGTAGACGTCAATGTCGGCCTTGATGGCGTCAACGGGACGCTTTCCGTAGCTGCAGTGGACGTAGCCCAGCGTGCGAATGTTGGGAATGTCGCTCAGGCGCCGCAGCGCCGCCACGTAGCTCGCATCAGGCAGGGCGGCCTGGCCCGGGCCGCTGTTGGGATTGATGATGGCGACGAATCGCACCTCGGAGTGTGCCTCGGCGACCTGAAACAGCCGTTCCCATGCCCTCTCGAGTGGGTAGATGTACAGGGGTATGAGGACGAAGGGGTTGTCCATCGCGGGTCGGGGTGAAGAAGCGGCCGATGAGTTCTTCACGTGCTTACACGGATTGGCGAGGTCTCCCTGGGACTCTATTGTCAAATATAAGCGGCGTGACGCCAACTTGGGCGTCGCGACGTGTCATGGACACACGTGGAGATGATGGGATCTGCACCGTGAAGCCCGTCATCATCGCCACGCCTCAGGTCGGCCACCGGGCCCCCGAGCAAGGGGGGGGGGGGGTATGGGCGATGATCTGTGGCTAACGCCGATGGGGCTCGGGGGACGATTTCTCTGTCCAGGGACCAGGGCCCGAAAAGCCACTCCGGAATCCGATGGGTGGTGGATAGGGCTGATTTCGAAACGGCCAGTCCGCTTTGGCCCCCGGGGCTGGACTATTGAATTAGGGGTCAATAATAGAGAGGCCCCGGCCGTGCGGGTGTGCCGGATCCAGTTTTCAAGGTTGGTTGGTTGACCTCAAATGCACGTGGGCAACGTTGCGCCTTGGAACTCTCTCGGCACTCTCTCGGTACTGTGCGCCGGGCGATGCTATTTCTGCTGACATGCGTTGGGAGTTTCGATGAGGATGAGCTGGGTCGATACCAACAGGCGATGCTGTCTGGACTGACATGCGTTGGGAGTCTCGATGAATGACATGGGTCGACACTAACAGGCGATGCTGACATGCGATGCTGTCGAGGCTGACATGCGTTGGGAGTCTCAATGAAGATGAGATGCGGGTTGACTCCAACAGGCTCGGGTCATTCTTGGCTGGACTTGAAGCTGTGCGTCGTGACTACGAGTACTGACTACTCATCGAATTGCGACGCTGATCTTCCTCCCCGCGATCTTTCAAGTGTCAATGTGACGGGAGATCTGAGACACTCGAGACACTTCTTGTAAGACAAAATTCGCTGCAAATCTATGTAGTCCGTATTACCCAATCAATACTGTTGCGCCCATGTATCATGTCTAGCCGTCCAGTTCAGATTAATCCATCAGCCCCAAACCCCATCAGTCTCGGCCGTATCAAGTACGGCAAGGGTACACTACGCCGCTTTTGAATCGGACCTCGACACAAAGTTCCATAAATCCCTCGCGCACTGCGAGATGCTCTCCTTGGTCGACCACCCGAGCTCCCGGAATGCCCGTTCGTTGGACGCGACGCAGGACCCGACGTCACCGGCTCTGCGGCCGTCGCGGTTGACAGGAATTGGCTTGCCCGAGGCGGCCTCGAGGCTCTGAACCGCCTCCGTGACAGTCGTGCCGGTGCCCGATCCCAGGTTGAATGTGCGGAAGGGCGCGTCGACTTGCGCCGCAATGGCCGCGACGTGCCCACGCGCCACGTCGGAAACGTGGATGAAATCGCGTACGGGGGTTCCGTCCCGGGTGTCCCAGTCGGTCCCGAATACGTCCAGCTCCTTCCGAGCACCGGTCAAGACTTGGGTGATGACCGGGAAGAGGTTGGTGGGGACGCCTTTGGGATCTTCGCCGAGCAGGCCGGAGGGATCGCAACCGATGGGGTTAAAGTATCTCAGGCAGACTATACGCCAGGCGGGATCCGAGTATGCGATGTCGGCCAGGATCGCCTCGCAAAAGTACTTTGTCCGCGCGTACGGGCTTTGCAGCCCAGAGACCAGGGGCTCGGCCCTGACCCGACTCCCGCTGTCATCAACGTACGATTCCGGGTGGTGGACAACGTCTTCCTCCCGCAGCGGTCGCCCGAGGTCCGCCTTGTTCCCGTACACGGTGGCCGAGGACGAGAAGACAAAGTTCCGGATGTTGTGCTTGCCGAGCAGCTCGACAAACTCGACGAGGCCGCAGACGTTGTTCTGGTAGTACTGGATAGGCCTGGCAATCGAATCGGGGACAGACTTGAAAGCGGCAAAGTGAATGACGCCAGCTATCTGAGACTGCCTCACCAGCCGGGGCGATTGGCCCTCGGTCGTGGACGGCTGCAGCACAGGAACCGAGTACATCTCGAGGAGATGCCGCATCGCCTTGCTTCGGTAGTCGAGCTTGTGGAAGCAGAGGGCCGGGATGGCACGACCCGTGCCATGATAGTGCTTGGCAGCCAGCGCTCTTATGCGACTGAATACCGTCTCGAAGCTGTTGCTGAGGTTGTCGACAATGACGACGTTGTAGCCGGCCTTGAGGAGCTCGAGAGATGTGTGGGACCCGATGAAGCCAAGGCCGCCGATGACGAGAATTACATTGCTGGTCGACCCCGAGGACGTCGGAGGCAGGTAGAAGCCCCCGTTCAGGTCGAGATGAGGTGCGTCTCCAGTCTCGGATCCATTGCCAGGCGTTGTAGGAGGCGAGCTGACAGGCGAGTGCTCTTCTGAAGATGTTTGGGAGCTGAGATAGGCCATGGCTGGCTTATCTGTGGGCGCAGCAGAAGCGAGTTGCAACTCAAAGGGGCTCTGGACGAGCTATGAGAGGAATTTTGAAAGCAGTCCGTCAGTGCGAGGCAATGCGGAGGAGGTGTAGAAAATCAAAGGCGGGTCGGGGGGGTCGGTGTTTGTTTCGAGATACGGATATAGCCTCGCGTAAAAAGGCATGGGAAGGCGATGCATATATACTCGGCGCGATGCCTAATAACGCCCTTCTATTTGCGGAAACGGGACCGCGGACTGACACAGGGAAAAAAGTAAATCTCTTCGCATGGCGGCTGAGCGTTGCCCAACAAAACACTTGGAAACTTTCAAGTTGCCAGGCGGCTGTACGTGCAGGAGCCAGCGATTCAGGACGACGAGCCCCGTCCCCTGTTCCGGTGAGCACGCACGATGGAAGAACTCGTACGCCATAGGCACATTCGCCTCTGGCAGGTAGCGCTGAAATGGAAATTGTCAGTGCAACGCTGCAGGAACCGGGGCTGCGGTGCCCGGCATGGGCGGATCTCCCGAACGGTCTCGGGCGCCAGGCGGCAGAGTTAGTTACAGGAGCGAGAAAGGAGCGAGAAAGCCGCGAGGATGGGCCTTCCAGAACCACCCCGGAGGCATCGTCCGGCAGGGACTAGCCACCAGGGATCCCGGCGAGGATGCAGCGAGGATGCAGTCTATCGAAGCTGGACGCCGCGGTGGTCTGACGGCCGGATAGTCTCACGGCACAACCGCCGCCTCGACGATCCACTCTCTGGCTGGGCGAAGAGTCGAAAACTCTGAGCCGGGCCCGAGGCGGCCATGACCACATGAAACCCGCTCCGACTGGGTAGTACGGTGAGGCTTACGTGCGTAGTCCGAGTTGCTAGCTCAGTCGGTCTGGGGGTTGGTCCACGGCGGACACCCACCTGGGAACCGCCCGCGGCCGTCGACGACGACGACACTTTAAAGAGCCGTTGCTGGGCCCCGAGACGACGGACGAGGCGCCCCAACTGCCCAGGGCCAAAGCTCACCGCACGGCGAGCGGTGTTGACGCCATTGTCATAGAGCCGGTTCGCGACGTTGGCCGACGCCCGCTCATTGGCCGAGGGCGACGCACAGCCGGCCGGGGTCTGGCGCCGCCGGGGTCTGGAGCCGAGCACCGCCTGGTGGTGCCTGGGCTCTGGCGCCACCGGCGGACAGAGTGTAAGAGTGGCGACAGGGATGGCGGCGGGCGAGCGTTGGCGGCACTCTAAAGACGCCATGAGCGCGTCTCCGGGGACCGCGACGGCAGGCCGCAGGCGGCGAATTTAGTCGTGGGACCGGGAGATCGAGCCTAGGATCGAGGGAGCGGGTTCCAGAAGGCCGCCAAAGCATGGATACGAGCGGATTTGGGTCCAACGGCTGCGGCTGGACTCGCTGGAGTACTCGGCTCCTCACACGCAGCACGTACGAGGATGCATGTACCATGAGAATAGTATGCGTAGGGAGTCGCCCGCATATGGCGACTCGTACCTGGCTGGACCCTGGCCGATCCTGAGCCCCAAACACCACGCCCAAAATGCCCGACACGGCGTCCCACACGCGGGCTATTAGTTATTATTGGCCCCAGCAGCCGGGGCCCGGCCTCGGACCCCTGGCGAGGCGTACGGCTAGCAAACTCAGAACCGCACAATCCAACTGTGAGGCTATTGGGCTTGGCGCGCCCATGGCCCCCCAGACGCCAGCCCAGGACTTGCCCATCTCGGCCGTGCAGATTGGGCCAAGCCAGATCGCGCACGGCTCCTCTGCCGGACTTTGATACGCCGCGCAGGGGTCCGAGCTGCAGCCGCGGTGCGGGTTGTCGTCGTCGTCGACCTGCGGCTGCTGGGTCGCGCGCTGCCGGTTCTCGTATTGGGCCCGATGAAACTCAAAGTCCACGGACGAGCAGCGCGCTGCGTCGTCGGTTTTCAGCTGGTGCCATCATCGGGTTGTGCCAAGATGCAGATGCGGGTGGTCCGCTCTCTGCGGCTCCGCCGGCGCTGACGGATACACGTACGAGCAGGGCCGGCATCGAACCACTGTCCGCCGGGGCCTCACGTTTCTTCTTACGAGTACGGCCGCTGCGGCTCGCGCGCCGGGTCCCCTCGCCCGCAGGGTGATGCTGCTGCTGCTGCTGCTGCTGCTGCTGGGCCACCACGCTGCGCTCAGCAGCCTGCCCCCCCCCCCCCCCCCCCCCCCGGCGGTCCCGGCGGCCGCCGAAGTCGACGGGCGACCCGGGCCCAGCCCCGGCCTGGACCCTGGGCCCTGGACCCTGGTCGGTCGACGGCTCCGCCCATTGTCCCGTCCGCGCTACTCCGTACTCATCTTCTCCAGTCGCGCCGGGGTCGCCGGCGAGGCGCTGAGCCCTACTCGCGTACTCGTACTTGGTGCTCGCGCCAGAAGCGCTGCGACAGCCCGACACCTTGACGGTTTGACGGTGCCAACGCGGGCCACGGGCCCCTGAAACATCCTGGGGCCGCCGACGGCGGGGTTTGCGTCTTCCGTGCCCTCCAGCAGGCCCGTAACTGCACCTGCAAGGCGCAAGGGCCGGTGCCAGCAAAGGAATACGGCTGACCAGCAGGACCGGCGCGTCAGTTGCCATGGTGCTACCAGTACCTTACGTAGCTAAGCCATCTATTCGTAGCCTGCCAACAAATACCGTGCATGTACTCCGTGCAGCCAGCTCAGAGGTCACGTCTTGGGTGGCGTCCTTCTCCCACATACTCGTACGGATAGTCTCTTCTGATCGTCCCGTCAAGTCGCAGGCCGAGTCGACTACCTTGCATGTAACCCTTCCCACCACTCCCGCCTTTACCTACCACCATCCGCCCGCAGCATCGGCTTCTGCCGTTAGAGCCTCGCAACTACACGACCGCTCTGCCTGTGTCTTGTTTGCATGTGAGCATGCTATGACTTGGTGAAGTCTCCACTGCTGGCTTTGATGCCACCCGTGTCTCTGTTGGCCGTCACTGTCTCTGTCTCTGTTTCTGTTTCGTCGTAGAATGACTTCATTCTTTCAGCCTGGGTCGAACGATCCGGCCATCGACGAGTGCGGCGCCTCGAGATTCCAGGTCTACTGCAATGCCGTGCTGCCGGCGGAGCGCCTCCTTCAAACCTGGTACCAGAAGGTGGACTTGGCTTTGGGCGCGTTCGCTCTTGGGGCGCCCATCTTAATATGGCTTCTCCTTCTTTTGCGGCGAACATGGGCCGGGAGCGCCCCGAAGCTTTGGGGGTAAGTCGCTACATCAAGACCCGATCGCTCGCCTTACTCACGACGAAGCAGGCGGCCGAAGAAGAGAGTGGCCATATCAACGGGCCACGACAGAGGCCCGAATGCGACTCCACTGCCGTTTGAGTCGACCAAGTCGTTCCGCATCTACTCGGAAACGGAATGTCCATCGGAACTCGGAGATCCCAGGCAATATGATCTCAGTATCTTCCCGCTCACTACCACCGGCAGGAGCTCATCCCAAGCCGGTCGTTTTTCCCATGACCCGAGCTTCACCATTACGCGGAGCATCGCCGAAGGCAACGACACGCGCGCCTCGAGCATGACTGCTGGGGCCATCCCGACGAGGACGAATCTGGCTTCCGTTAACCTCGGAACCATTGGCTCTGCTGCCTTTGAAGATGATGTAATACATCACACGGCAAACTTTCTGGCCGACACTTGCCTCCAAAACGGTCTTGCCGGCCTCGCCGTCCGGTCCTCGACCACGATAGAGCCGCATCAGGTCGAGCGGCTGATCGAGCTGTTATTTCTCAGGGACATCTCGGTCCTGTTACTGTGCAACCACGATTCAGACGAGTTGGATTTCATCAGCTTCGCGCACGCCTCCGGCATCGTCATTGAGAACGCGACTATCCTACGGAACGGCGAACGCAGAGACTACTTCCAGGCCGGGCGGCTTCGAAGTCTGATGGGGAGGTGCGGCAAGGAGCGAGAGATGAGACCGGATTTCTTCCTCGGCTTCCTGGAGCTCTGGCATCACCGGCCCCATCCCTCCGTGATTCGGCGGGCAGTCAAGCTGGCCGAGCATTTCGGAGCCGTCGTGGAGCACGGCCCGGTAAACCCCAAGATGAGGAGCGAAGCATACGCGAGAGACGCGGGCCGTACACTGAGCGGATTTGAGTACTTGAGACGAGTGGACGTCACCGAGGTGAGTACAGATGAGCCCCTTTCCGCGCACGCTCGCGTTTTAACGATCCGCCAGTTGCAAAAATGCTGGACATCCGACTCGAGAAAGGTCTGGGTCCCCAACGGCGAACCGGGACCAGACTTCAAGCCCCTGCCGCTGCAGGACCTCGACTCGGCAATCCCGTACGCATCTCACTTCCTGCATCACCAGTCGCTGCCCCTGGAGCTGAGCATCCTGCGCAACGAGGAGCCGACGGTGTCGTACCCGCCCGACTACGTGACGCTGGCCCCCAAGCGCAACGACTTCTGGGAGATTTCCGCCGACGGCGTTGCCTTTTCTCATTTCGGCTGCTTCTCGCTCGTTGCGGAGCCGTCCGCCGAGGACTACGTCGCCGTCGTGGAAACCCAATGCCACCTCAAGGAGCTCCAGATGCTGCATGCCGTCAAGGGCACCCAGACGCACCGCCTCCTGGAGGAGCTTCGGCGCTTGGCGGGGCGGGGGGAGTGCGGCGACTTGATCCAAGACTTGGTCGAGGGTCTTGAGTCGCAGCAGGTCTGCATCTTCAGGGGCCTCGACACCGGGTTCAGAGTCCCCGAAGGAGACGGCTATTTCTGGGGCGTGACCAAGGCCCGGGACGAGCAGACGAAGCTGGCCATCGACATCTTCGTCTCGCAAGCCGCGCCGAACGAGGCGACCACCGTTTTGCATACCTGGCTGGCCCATCATGGAGTGCACCGCTCCGTGCGCATTGGCCTCGAGTCCCGGCTCGAAAAGGCCAACGGCCTCGGCGACGGCAGCGGCCTACCGCTGAGTATCCGGAGCGCCCTCGAAAAGGCCACCGATGCCGAGAGGCTTCAACTGCTCCAGCAGATGCGAGTCTCGCAGCTAAACCACCGTTTCAAAGAGCCAATCGTCGCCTTGTGCAGGTCAATCCTTATTGACAAATCCTCAAGATATTCCTGGAACCAGCTGCACGCGCGAGGGATTCTCGACGGTTCAATGACCCCCGAGGGCATGTTCCGGGCCAGGCTCGAGTACTTTGCACGATGCGGTGCCACTGAACTCCCCTGCGTCGAGAGCCTCGTCGCATTGTATGAGCTCGTCGAAAGGACCATCCATGATGCTCTCTTCACCGGCGACAGGGAGCCTCTCAACGCCTTTACGGATGCTCTTGTCAAGGCGTACAACCCCGGGCCCGCATCGAGCACCTCGACCGGATACGTAGACGTCAACGCCGATCTCTTCGCCCTGACCTTCTTCAGCATCTTGAGAAAGGCAGCGTTTGAGGAGGTCTACGTCGAGTCCACGGATCGCTGCCCGATATTTCTGGCCTGCCCCGATCAAGCTGCCGTCTTCTCGGAGCTCTGGGTCCTCGGGTCTCAGTGCGAAATCTTCCTGGGCCTCCTGCCCTCCGACCTGGGCGAAATCATATACAAGCGGTACAAGGATTTCCTGGGAGACCGGCCGCCGGTGGCCAGTGATCGGAAGAACAACGAGATCATGACAATGTACTCGAGCTCCGAGGCGCCTCTACCCCCCAAGGACACCAAGAGCGGCGAAAAGGACGGCGGCCCAAATGCCAGGGTCTCGACGACGCACGAGGTGATTGCGCAGTGGAAGAAGCGGTTCACAGAGTTTGGCGCCATGTCCATCTTCTGCCTACCTGCCATCGTGGACGTCGTGCTGCTGACCTTTGTCGGCCGCGGCATGTTCATGACTGCCTACATGGATCCCGATCACCTCCAGGCTGCTGGTTATGCCCTGCTCATCTCCCTCCTGCTGACTGCCGGCATCACCGGCTGGGTCGGCAGCACCGGCTCATACTACCTGGCCCATTACGCATACGACAACATGACGTATTTCCACGTTCAGCGTCTTTCTGGAGGCTTTATCCTGACAATCGTTGTTGGCATATGCGGCCTGGTCGGGTTCACTGTGCAGTACTCGGTTGCTGTCGGCTTCGTCTTCGTCGCCTTTCTCGTCGTCATCACCACCTACCTCAACCTGCTGGGCGTCATGGCCACGATGCACCAACGGGGAAGCCCCATCACCTCGGGACGCACGGTTCTCTGGCGGACCATGCCGGCTTTTCTCCTGTCGCCAATCATCTCTTCGTTTGTCAACGGCCACGATCTCGAAATCTATCTCCCTGTGAGCTTCACAGCCATCCTGCTCCTCTTGTACCAGTATCGTCAACTCTGCCACGAATGGGCTGGCTGGATGAGCAACATACCCGAGATTGCAGAAAAGGACGTTCTGGAATGGTTCTTGTCCACGCCCGAGTCGCAAACGAGCGACGAGGATATGGAGGAGAAGTCGGATATCCAGAGCAAAATCGCCCAAGAAGCTCTTCGCACGGCGGTCGCGTCATACACCCGCCGCAGCCGGGAAGCTGTCGCCTCGGGACTGATGAGCGATGCGTTTGTCGGCCGCGTGGCCAGAGGCATGCCGTACATCGACTGGCTCTTCAAGAAGACGAACCCCGATGGCAACGTACCGGACCTCTTCAGCAGCGCTTGGTATACCCAGCTTGGCGAGGCCAAGAAGCAGCAGCAGCAGATCTCACGCGGACTCAAGGAGCACAACATCATGATTCTCTTCCGCAACGCTCGGTATGATCTGGGGCAGAACCTGGGTCTGTTCCTGGTTGCTCTCATGGATCGATGGGTCAGCATCATCATGGGCGCGAGACAGCCCCACGTCAGCATATACACCGACTCTCGGGCTCGGTACGGCATCTGCTTTTGCATTCTGTACTTTTGCTTCGCAGTCATGCTGTTGGACATCATCCTGCAGGACTACTGGAGCATTCGCTTCATATTGTCCAAGGAGACGCTCGTCGATTACCGCCACTCACAGATGGTCGCCAGGGACTGGGAGAGCATGCGACGCCAAAAGCTCTTCTCGGCACTGGCAAAGCTCTTCGGCCACATCATGTTTGTCTTTGGCGGCACGACCCTCCTTCTTTGGGCGTTTGTCGACAGCCCGGAGACAACGGCCCTTTACTACCTCTACATCCTCGGATACACGAGTGTCATCGTCTTTCAGTTCAACCGATGCTTCACCACAAACGTCCGCGTCCACGTCATCATCATCTTTTCCTCCGCCATCGTCGGATTCATCGTGGGATGTACGCTACATGCCATTCCTGCGACTGCCGGGTGGCTATACTCGGACGTCGTGGCCCAGAACATCGCCGCTGTGTCTGCGGCGTTGGGGACGCTTCTCTGGTCTTGGAAAGACTGGACCGCTCCCAACACTGCCGCCTCGACGGCTCCCGCGGCCACCTACAAACGTGACATTTGGGCCCAGCGCAACCTCAGAGCGGAGAATGACGCCGAGTCAAAGGTCGTGGCCAGGAAGGTCCTAAAGGTCGCCGGCGCCGTCACGAAGCACGACGATGGTTCCGTCATGAGTAAGAAGATTACCCAGCTCCTGCACCGAAGTCTCTCGAACCCCAACGGGACCGTCGCACGAACGCCGTGGGCAGTCGGGATCATCAAAACAGTCATCGAGAAGTGGGAGGAAGGCAACATCAAGATCACCATTGTCAGCCAGGAGAAGTTCACCGAGGCTGGCCTGAAGGACATCTGCTCGTTCAGCCAACTGGATGGCGAAGTCCTCAAGGTCACGGCTGGTTTCTTGCGAGAGGCGGAGCTCCGCTTGCCTTCTTGGAAGTCTCAGCTGGCAACAATGGTCGCAGAGTCCCTGCTGTACCATGTGGCCCGCGTGGACGGAATGCTATCGCACTCCCAAGCAGTTCAGGCAGAGCATTTCCTTCATCGCTCCTCGGCCATGTCTAAGCGGATTGAGCTTGAGCTTGCTCTTGCAGACGTCAACAACCTCGCGCGATTCGTCCGGAAGAGCAACTCGGAGCTCATGCGGCACCTTTGCCTGGACGTCAACGTGGACTGCAGCTGGGATACCATCCCCCTGAGTGCGAGGAAAGCTATATTTGCCCGAATAACTGGGCAAGAGATTGAATTCTCTCAGGAGTTTTGCCAGTGGCTGTCGGACAGCGAAATCGACCTGCAGGCCCTCGAGTTCCACCTTCAGCTGACTCTTCGCATTTTCCACATGTCTGACGAGCGATACAAGACGGCCATTTACTTTTCTCGCAACCATAACCCGGGCGCCGTGGGGCCCGTGCCGGAACTGAAACCCGTGCGCATCAGCTCCTCTCGTGCATCGGGCAGCCTCCGCGCGTTGGTGACGTTTCCCCTGGCTTTCGTCAGATGGGTAGCTCTCATATCCGGGGGAGGGTCGGACATTGAGAGAGAACTCTCGTACTGCCTGCGAAGGGTGTACTTTCGCCGCTCCATTCTTTACGTCACGCTCCTCCTGTGGAAGGTGTGCTGGATGATGAAGAACTTTTGGGTTTATACGTTGTTAGTGTATCATCGCCCAGCCCTTGTCAGCATCAAACGACTCGCTCGGAAGGGAGCACGTCGCGTCATCACGCGGAATTCCATCACCGTCGAGTGCCGTCGCAAAACCATTACCGGGTTTGCAGTCAATGGTGATGATGGAGGCATGATACTGGAGGCCTTTGACGGAAACCTGCAGGAGCATCCGCAAGACAAGGAGCCCATCTTCAAAGCAACATACGACGAGGATTTCCGGCTCATCAGTCGAGTCGACAAGGAAGGCAACACTTCGACGTACCAACACAATGCTGGTAGTCGGCAGCGGTGGCCCATGTCCAGGGAAGTCGTCGACTCTAACCGCCGGACAATCAGCTTCTACGACAAACACGGACGCACGATGCACGGCGTCCTATCTCTAGGCCAAAGGGCATATGCTTTCTACTATCACTACAAGGCCACGCCGAAGGGGAGCCCCGACATGCTTCGTGCCGACTTCAAGCCTCTGAACGCGGGATCCAACGACAGACTGTCGGTTTTCTGGGGCGTACCGTTGAGCAACGGGGCCGAGTTCTACAACTGGGCTCCGTCAGAAAAGATACGCCGCATCGTCAGAGTCATCGGCGGGAAGACGTTTGTCACAGAGGTTGAGTACCACCACCGTCGTGACCCCGTCAGCGTCACGGTTCTGGAGGAAGAGAACGGTCGCAAGACGGCCATCGCCCAGCCCCCCAAAGTCTTCCCCGAGGAGGACGTACTTCTGGACCGCCCCCGCAATCTCATGTTTGATTCGGACGATGTGCTCATCCACCACAGCCTTCTTCAGGTCAAACGCATGAGGCACGCCGCCAACAAGAAGCGGTCCATCATTCCGCACTGGAGCTCCTTGCCCCTGTGGGGAAAGCGAGTCTACCGCCCGGTGCCGACCTGGCGCATCCGAACGGAACTGTGGCGTGGCTGGCTGAACGGCACTCTCGACGCCGTCACCGCCTGCTGGATAGATGAGCTCGTCGTTCGCGAGGAGCCACTGCTTCGCAAGTATTGGCGTGCCCGAGACACGGGGAATCTCGACGCTGCCAGACTCGCACTGGACGACGGCATCGACCAGATAGTCTCGGCCATCGAACTCGAGACGGAAGTCTCCGAACTCTGCCTCCTTCCCATCAGGACCGCTGACCTGTACGCGATGGGGCTCGGAAAAGACGCCACCGAGGTTACGAACAGACCCCAAGATTGCTACAACGACACCAAGGACCGCATATCGGTCATCGTCAACGACATCGGGTGCTGGCCGGAAGCCCCAGGCGGCGTCTCGAACTGCAGGCGAGACTTGGTCAACGGCCACAGCACTATACGGAACCATGTGCTGGCAGAATGCGCCAACGAGTTTGGCATCCCCCGATTCCAGATTGAGAGGAATGTCCAGTCGCTCAAGCTGCTTCCACTCTGGGGGCTCGACGGAAAGGATGCGCACCACGGCCTCATCGAAAACATCCTGCAGTCTCAGGTCGACGACAAGATCCACGACACGGATGTCCAGAGGGATATTGCCGGCGTCTTCATCCCCCTATTGAAGGACTTTGTCAAGGGAGCCCGCACCAAGCGCTACTCCCGCGCTGACCTGATCAAGTACACGAATGTCATGCTCTCCATCTCAAAGTACTACGAGCACAAGGACTACAACTGTACCTGGAATTCCAAGGAAGTCGAGGACGCATGGGCCGAGGCATGGCTCATGCCCTACAACGACCCCAACATCAACGACCCGTCCGACTACTTTGACATCGAGCGCCCCAGCTTCTACGACTTTCGAGAGGCAATGGGAATCTACAAGGCTTATTTCTTCATCTTCTCCGTCAAGGTCCCCGAGGAGTGCCCCCGCGTTTTCCAGAGCACGCACCATGGAATCAGCAGCCTGTTCGGCATGATCCTCAAGTACCGCCGAGGGGTAACGTTTGGAATCTGGGACCACGCAATTCTATGGCGCGAGTCCTGTCTCAACATCAGCCCTGCGCAGTGCGAGCTGCCCATCTCGGTGCAGTCGATGCTGCTGTCCGGGATCCGCATGGCGACCCGGCTGGCCTATTTCCACGCCGACGTCGTCACGCCGTGCACGTCGCTCTTCAACCCGCAAGTCAACCCCCTGAAATTCGCGCGTCGACGTATTTGCTAACGATGCTTGCAGTATGTGGGAAACCGAGCTCGGCAGTGACAGAGGCAAGCTTTGCAACAGGAACCATTTCCGCCGCAAGATTGACCCAATCGTCAACGGCATCAGCAACATGGACTCGTTCACGCCAGTCGATAAAGTGCGCACCGACAAGCCTACGGTGGTCATGTTGTCCAACGTCCAGTTCATCAAGGGCATCAAGACGGCCATTCTGGCAGCCGATGTCATCGTCAACCGCTACGGTTTCAAGGACTACAAGCTCATGGTGTACGGAGCCAAGGATCGTCAACCGTCGTATGCTCTCGAAATGGACAAGCTCATTGTCAAGTGCAACCTCTCGAACAATGTCATTCTTGCTGGGTTCGGCAAGCCCAAAGAGGTCCTGAAAGACGCCTGGCTCTTCATGAACTCGTCCGTGTCCGAGGGCCTCCCGCTGGCCATCGGAGAGGCCGCTCTCGCCGGCGTGCCCATTGTCGCCACAGAGGTGGGCGCAACCGCGCTGGTCATGACGGACCCCAACGATCAAGAACAGCGATACGGAGAGGTCGTGGCGCCAAACGACCCCGTGGCGCTCGCAAGAGCACAGCTGAACATCCTCTGCATGGTCGGTCCGTGGACCAAGTTCACGAGCGAAGGCGAGGACGTGGTGCGCCCATGGCTCCCAGACGAAGTCACCCCAGACGACGTGGAATGGCTGTCCCGGCGCATGCACGAGAGGAGCGACGACCGCCGCAAGCTCGGCCTCCTCTCGCGGGAGGTGGTGCTGCACAGCTTCCACGGAAACCGCTATCTGCGGGAGCACGAGCAAATGTACTGGATCCAGTGGCACATGGCCAAGATGCGAGCCGACATGGCTCTCATGGGGTCCTCGAAGAACGCCTTCAAGTTCGGCTCGTCGGCCCCCTTGAGGTACACGGACGAGGAGCCCAACGAGCACGAGGTCGACGAGGCCACGGAGGAGGTGGAGGCGGCGAAGCATGCAGAGGAGGAGGGCCTCCTGAGGGAAACCATCATGTTGCCAGAAGCGCAACGCGACCTCGAATCCCAGTTCGGGGAAAAGGAGGGCAGGTTCTCGCGCGTATCGAGGCTACTGCGGGAGCCCAGACGTGAGATTGACTTTGATGCCGGATCGTACATGGCGGACTCTGGAAGGTCGAGTCGATTCAGCAGCTGGCAGGGGTAGCATAGCAGCGGTGGTGATGTACGGATACAAGGGCCGGAGTCAGTCGCCGAGATGCGGTGCAGGGAACAGGATGCATCAGTCATGACTTTTTAATTTCATAATTTTCTCATCTACGAATACATTCCATAGAGTCTACGAATACATTAGAGCTTGCCATGGCATCTGCAGTTGCGCGTCATGTTGGACGTTTGTACAAAGTTGCTCCTCACCGGGCGAGGTATCGCATGCGCTTCTATCCATGCAGTCGGAGTTGCAGATGAAGGTTTGCTGCTACTTCGTACTTCGTAGTTACACGGCGTCGATCGAGCCTGGCCGCCGCTGTGCCGCAATCGATCGATGTGCTGGTACGAAGTACTTTGTAGGGACGTCTTTTTTGCAGTGATTGCTGCGGTCGATATCGGAGCCGCCTGCAGGCGCAATCTCCCTTGCCGCCGTAGCTGCAGTGGGGCCCTGCCGCAGTCTGCCCCACCTCTGCCACACCATCCACTCGGAGGCTGCTGATTCTCACAGTGCTAATTGACCGCCTTGGACGAGGGACTTGGGTGCCGGTGGTCGTTGGGCTGCGAATTACGCACAAACGCGACCGCTTGGACGTCCCGTGAGGGCCATGAGCACGCGCCGCCTCCATCGCGAGATGGGAAGGCGAGGCTATTGCGGTAAAGTAAGCTCGTCTTCACAATGCGTTGTTATCTGGGTACGAAGGAGGGAGTAACGTTGCTTGCAGGAGGAAGTTCAACAGCGGGCCAGTACTTGACCCTGTGCGAATCGCGCATCAACTGCCGCCCCGCCATCAAAAACCTTGGTCCGATGCCGCGGTGACTGTTCTGCTTCCTCCTCCAACCCAACTTCACCGCCGAAAAAGTGCCAATCGACTCGCGATGCCCTCGTCCAGCGGGCTCCCGGCCACAAACGGCACCGCCCAGGCCCCAAATGGCCACTCGCGGCCAGAGACGCCCACCGGCGGCATGGCCCTGACCGAGTACAGCGCCAACCCGTCGCCGCCGTCCGAGGAGAAGCGGGCGCGCATCAGGGAGGTCGTCCCGGAGGACCTTTTGCTGCCCAACGGCTACCCGGATGTGAGTGGCTGCGGCTGCGTGTTCATGCGAGGGAAGAAGCGGCTAACCGGGCATCTCGACGCCAGTACCTGCGAATGATTGCCAGCGCCACGTCCCGCGTCTACGAGGCCTGCGACGTCACCCCCCTGACCCACGCCGTCAACCTCAGCAACCGCCTCGAGTGCAACGTCCTGCTCAAGCGCGAGGACACGCAGCCCGTCTTCAGCTTCAAGCTGCGCGGCGCCTACAACAAGATGGCGCACCTCGACCCCGCACAGAGCTGGAAGGGCGTCGTCTGCTGCTCCGCCGGCAACCACGCCCAGGGCGTCGCGTACTCGGCCCGCAAGCTCAAGATCCCCGCCACCATCATCATGCCCGAGGGCACCCCCAGCATCAAGCACAAGAACGTCGCGCGCCTCGGCGGCCACGTCGTCCTGCACGGCGCCGACTTTGACGCCGCCAAGGAGGAGTGCGCCCGCCGCGAGAAGCTGGACGGGCTCATCAACATCCCGCCCTTCGACGACCCCTACGTCATCGCCGGCCAGGGCACCATCGGCAACGAGCTGTTTGGCCAGGTGAACATGTCCAAGGTCGAGGCCATCTTCTGCTGCTGCGGCGGCGGCGGGCTCATCGCCGGCATCGGCCTCTACGTCAAGCGGATGGCGCCGCACGTCAAGGTCATCGGCGTCGAGGCCCACGACGCCAACGCCATGGCCCAGTCGCTGCAAAAGGGCGAACGGGTCGTGCTAAAGGACGTGGGGCTGTTTGCGGACGGTGCCGCCGTCAAGACGCTCGGCGAGGAGACGTTCCGCATCGCCCAGGAGGTGGTGGACGAGGTCGTCGAGGTGACTACCGACGAGATCTGCGCCGCCATCAAGGACATGTACGACGACACGCGGTCCGGCCTGGAGCCGGCGGGGGCCCTGTCTATTGCCGGGCTGAAAAAGTACGTGGCAGAGCGGCCGTCGCATGACTCGAGCCGGACGCTCATCGCCGTCACGTCGGGCGCCAACATGAACTTTGACCGGCTCCGGTTCGTGGCCGAGCGCGCGACGCTGGGCGAGGGCAAGGAGGCGCTGCTCGCCGTGTCCATCCCCGAGCGGCCCGGCGCGTTTGCCAAGCTCATCGACACCATCATGCCCCATGCCGTGACCGAGTTTTCCTACCGCTACGCGACGGGCGAGAGTGCCAACGTCATGGTCGGCCTCTCATTGACGGCGCCGGCGAGCCAGCGCAACGAGGAGCTGCGGATGCTCCTCGAGCGCATCCGCGCCGAGGGCATGAGCGTGATGGACCTGTCGGGCGACGAGCTCGCCAAGAGCCACGTCCGGTACCTCGTCGGCGGGCGCTCCAGCGTGCCCAACGAGCGCCTCTACATGTTTAGCTTCCCCGAGCGGCCGGGCGCGCTGGAGAAGTTCCTGGTGACGCTGCGGCCAAAGTTCAACATCAGCCTGTTCCACTACCGCAACTACGGCGGCGACGTGGCCAAGGTGCTGGCGGGCATCTCGTGCCCGGAGGACGAGGCGGTGGAGCTGTCGCGGTTCCTGCGCGAGGTCGGGTACCCGTACGAGGAGTTGACGAACTCGGAAGTGTATAAGACGTTTCTGTGTTGAGGACGCGACCTCACGCGGCGGTGATGCTGGTCAGCTGTTGTGACCAAAGATCCCTGCGGATCGATTCATGCTTGGCGCCAGGAGTTTCAGGAGCCGACGATGCCGACGTTGTCACCTTTGTCGAGACTTTTCTTGACACCTCATTTTGCTTCTAGAAGGCATTTGGATGCATGGTGAGACTAGGAACGTCGTGGTCTGTGTTGGCTGTATAGACTGGGTACCAAACTTCCAAAACGGCATGCAGTCGATCCACCTGCGTCGTGTCGGCGTCTGCTTCGAACTGAAAGCTTAAATGTGAGCTGCAGCCGTATGTGAAGCACTCTCCACGGGTTTTCAAGAGACCGCCCTGAAACAGGTCGGGCGATGAAACAGATGCATCGCGGGATCCCCGGCTTGCTCGGGTTGCAACGGCGGTGCGACACGAGCGGGATGTTCCCGAGATCTCTGATGCCCGCAGAGGGCAGGGATGCGACCTCGGTCTGGGCAGGGCCAGCTGGCCAACAGTCGAAGCGCGAGACGCATTGGCCGGCGTCGGGCCCGCGAGGGTGAGGCTGCACCAGATCGGGGGACGGGGGGGCGCGGCATCTCGCTACAATCACACAAGGCACGCAAGGCACGCAATTTTTCCTGGATCACGGCGCGTCTCTGCGAGTCGGTGTACGAGGAATGGCATGGCGTACGTGCACTCGTAGGTCTGTGAGCACCCATCCCGGCGTACAAAGTACGAGTAAATGAAGGCTCGGTGGGGGCCGTGAGATGGTTTGTTTCCAGGCCCTAATGGTGTTGGTCCGCGGCAAGTTGAAACGGATTGCTTGCTGGCAGGCACCGGTCTTATCGTGGACGCAATGCCCCGTCCGAGTCAGACAATAAGTTCATGCTCCACCGTCCACGGATGACGCTCCGCGGCCGATGGCGGCAGCATTGGCCAGTGAGATCGTGAGCGATTTGCGGCAGCCCGACGGGCCAGACCGACGCGGCACATTTGCGTCACGGCCCAGCGGCGGGAGGCCAAGACAGCACCGCAGCG
Source organism: Tolypocladium inflatum (assembly GCA_003945565.1). Lineage (NCBI taxonomy): Eukaryota > Fungi > Ascomycota > Sordariomycetes > Hypocreales > Ophiocordycipitaceae > Tolypocladium > Tolypocladium inflatum. The sequence continues at coordinate 864,309 of QEPE01000013.1, forward strand.
TCGCTTGCTGGAAAGACTGGCGCGGAAGCAGCGGAACGCCCAATTTCCACACGGCGGACTGCACGATCCTTCGAGGCCTCCCTCCTCTTGACACTGTGTAAGGTACTCGTAATAATATCCGTTGCGCATTCGAGGCGCCTTCCACCGAGCTTCCATCGCTGGCGTCCCCCACTCGCCGCCGCGGGAGCACAACCGCCTGCGGGGGCGCCAGCGGGTGCCCCGTGCGCTGCACCGGTCATCTGCGGCAGGCCAGGATGCTTGCTCCCTGCGCTACCAAGGCTGCGGAGCGCCTCCTCGAGTTCCAGGCGAGGGATCGCGCTTCGTTCGAGAGGCCGACGGACACGTTGCGCAGCCCGCGGTGCGTTTTGCGGGGGCAGAGCGAGGGAGTGGCCACGAGGGCGGTTGGGCCTTCTGCAGCTGAGTCCAGCCAGGCCCGCGGTGCCTCGTCGCAAGCTGGAGGTGAGGGAGCGTGTGGCTTTCGTCTGGACAGCGCGAGGCGCAATCAGACAAGACGGAGGTTTTGTTTCCCATTCGGTCCCCTCGTGTCTAGTTATTCTATTAATACGAGTGCGCTGCATGTGCATGTACGTCCCTGGTACGGCACCTCCGGGGTCGCCGCCTGCTCGGGTCCCCCGTACGGAGCACGCAACAGCAACCGCAACCGCACCTCAACCGCCGCCAGCTCGAACCCACAGGCGCCACAGCGGGCTGCGTCCAGGCTCCGACTCGGGCTCGAGCTACGGACTACCCCACGTCGAGCTGTCTTTCCTCTCTGGGCCACCTCGCTCCGACCTCTCCCTCATCCATCCATCCATTCTCCTCTCGCCTCCGCCCAACGGCCCTTCGTCATCGCGCTCTTCGTCTCACTCCTCGCCCGACATTGAATCCGTGGCCGTTGCATCCACCGCTGCTGCGCTGCTGCGCTGCGCCTCGCCTCGCCTCGTCTCGGCTTGCCTGTACGTCCTGCGTCGTCGGGCTGGCGCTGTGGCGTATTAATCGTCATTCTAACTGTCCCCAGTCGAGCGGGAGCACGCGACCGCCTCTCGCGAGAGCGCCCGTTGCTGCCCCGAGGCAGCAAACACCCGCCTTGATCGACTTTTGGGCATACTCCCCCATCGACCACGGCCGTCCCGAGTCGGCCGTCGTGCCTCTGGACCTCGTCCTTGCGCGTGCTGCCGCCCCTCCGCTCAGGGCTGCCCGTGCTGCGACCGGTTTTCGAATTCGCCCCTTCACCGGCACGCTTGGCCGGACCATCGAATGCTTGCCTCTGCCCGACCAACATACGAGTTTTCGTGCCAGACACCCGGGCAGGCGGCCGTGCGCTTGGGGTCCGTCCCCGATCCGCTTGGGCAGAGCATGAAACGTCCCCACCGCGTCCACGCCGACCTCGTTGCTTCGACTCCGAAATATACAGCGCCTGCCGGAAGCCACGAGAGCTGCTGCTGACGCGCGAGGCAAGATACGGCACGCACGTCGAAGCGACTCTGTCGCGGGCTCCCAGCGGCTGGACCGTAGACGCCGCGTGCAGCTAGTAATAGCGGCGCACCCTTTGCTGCGGGGGCTCATCAGCAGAGATCGTCGGCCCACGGCGGCCTCGCTCATTGCATCCCCGCGCGCCGGAAGCAGATCGTCATGAGGCGCGGGCGCTCATCAAACTCGCCCTCGCCCTACCGGGCGCTGGCTCACCACCAGCAGGCAAACTCGGCCACGGGCGTGTCAGACCCGAGCTCGCTCATCCGCTCCTTCGACGTCGACACGAACCCGGCGCGGCCGGTGCGCCCGTCTCCGCTGGCGGCATCGACCATCAGGGACATGCCGCTGGACCTGGTCGAGCGTATACGGTCCTTTCCTCTGTTCCAGTCGGCCCCCGAGGAATTTCTCGTTGCCATCGGCAACCACTTGAAACCCCAGATCCACGGGACCAACGATCACATCATTACCGAGGGCGACGAGGCAAAGGCCATGTACTGGCTCGTCCGCGGCGTCGTCGCCGTCACGTCTCGCGACGGTGAGGCCGTTTACGCCGAACTCAAGCCTGGCGCCTTTTTCGGCGAGATTGGTGTCCTCATGAACATGCCGCGAACCGCCACCATCGTGGCCCGCGCCAAGTGCCTGCTGCTCGTCCTCAAGAAGGAAGACTTGCAGCTCGTCATGCCCAAGTTTCCGTCCATGGAAAAGGCCATCCTGGAAGAGGCGCAGGAGCGGCTCAACCTGCTCAGGAAGAAGCGCCAAGAAGGCGGCGCCATCCTCAAGTCGCCCAAGGGAGACTTTGCACCGCGGGCCGCCGTGCCGGGCGAGGTGTCCAAGGGCGAGAGCGGCGCCATCAAGGATGGGGCCGTGGTCAATCACAAGAAGCGCAAGTCCCCGAGCCCCGGCATCATCGAGGACCTGGCCGCCGGCAGCGCCATAGGAAGCGGCTTCGTCAACATCCGGAAGACGCTCAGGGAGCTGCCCCTATTTTCGTCACTCCCGCCCGACATCCTTCACTTCTTGGGTCTCAGCGTGCAGCCCAAGACGTATCCGCCATTCACCGACATTGTCCGCCAAGGCAGCCCTGGCAATGAGATCTACTTCATCGTGCAGGGCGAGGCCGAGGTGATTCACGAGCAGCCAAAGGAGCAACAACACAAGATGCAAAAAGCCCCCGGACAGATACAGTCGCGGCCGCGGCTCAGGTCGGGCCAGTACTTTGGAGAGGTGGCCAGCCTGGGACTGTCGCCCGGTCGAACGGCTACCGTGAGGTCGATAACAACCGTCGAATGCTTGATGGTCTCGGGCGACGCCCTGGATGAACTCTGGCGACGGTGTCCGCCGGAAATCAAGTCTCAGGTGGAGCACACGGCCAGGCTGCGCTTCAAGAGCCAGGACGAAGACGTAGACATGGCCGAAGCCGACGGAAAGGACAAGGTCAGGTCGGACCCGCCGTCGCCGGTGACGCCGAGCAGAGGCGGCCTACCGAACCTCACCTTCACGACGCCGTCAAAGCTCGCACCCCCCAGCAAGGATGACTCGGATGTCATGGAACCCAAGGACCCGGATCCGTTCCTCAGCGTCAACATGGAGAATCTGAGAAACCGCCGGCGTCACTCGCTGGCACCTCCCACGCCGCCCACGGAGAGCTTGAGCTTGACGCCCGGGAGGCACAACGGCATGCGATCGTCCTTAGTCGACACAACGCCCATCAGGTTCCCTTTTACGCCATCGCCTCCAGATAGTTCCGACGCACGGGCAAAACGGGCCAAGACGCTGCCTCGGCGTCCAGTCCAGCAGGCCAAGCCGCCCCTGCCAGACAACATTCTCGTGCGCGTCTTCCAGCACCTCGACGTTGGCGAGCTAATCCGGCTACGCATAGTCAGCAGGCACTGGCGGGAGATTCTAACCGCGTCTCGCGACATCTGCAACGACGTCGACCTGTCGCACTACAACCGCAGGGTGAGCGACGAGGCAATCATCCGCGTCCTAGCCCCCTTTATCGGCACCCGTGCCGTGACCGTGGACCTAAACAACTGCTTCCACATTACGGACGAGGGATTCTCGGCCCTGTGGCGCAGCTGCGGCAAAAATGTCAAGCAGTGGAGGATGAAGTCTGTGTGGGACGTGTCCGCGAACCAGATACTCGAGATGAGTGAAAACTCAAAGGGCCTGGAAGAGGTGGATTGGAGCAACTGCCGCAAGGTCGGGGATAACCTCTTGGGCCGTGTGGTCGGATGGGTCGTCCCCGGATCTCCCGCGACGGCCAAGAAGGGCGTGGTCATCTCCCCCTCGGGGAGCCAGCCGAGCCAGTCAAAGGGCAGGAAAGGGGCCCGGAAGCAAGAGGAGCCGAAGCAGAGCCCTGCCCCGGGCACGGTATTTGGGTGCCCCAAGCTCAAGAAGCTGAACCTGTCTTACTGCAAGCACATAACCGACCGGTCCATGGCCCACCTCGCCGCCCACGCCTCCAACCGCCTGGTATCACTGTCCCTGACCCGATGCACCTCCATCTCGGACGCCGGGTTCCAGTCGTGGGCGGCGTACAAGTTTGAGAAGCTGACGAACCTGTGCCTGGCGGACTGTACCTACCTGTCGGACAATGCCATTGTGGCCCTGGTAAACGCCGCCAAGAACCTGACGCACCTGGACCTGTCGTTTTGCTGCGCGCTGTCCGATACATCCACCGAGGTTGTCGCCCTCGGCCTTCCGAGGCTGCGCGAGCTGAGGCTGGCCTTTTGCGGCAGTGCCGTGAGCGACGGCAGTCTGGAGAGCATCGCGCTGCACCTCAACGAGCTGGAGGGCCTCAGCGTCCGCGGCTGTGTTAGGGTCACGGGCAAGGGCATGGAGAGCATCCTCCGGGGCTGCACGCGGCTCATGTGGACAGACGTGAGCCAGTGCCGCAACCTGGAGGGCTGGCTCCGCACGGGCAGCCTCGCCAAATGGGGATTCGACGACCGCGCGGCCAGGCCCATGCTTCCGGCGGGCCTGTCGGCCGCGATGCTGCACGAGGGCATCGGCGAGATACCAGTGCCCAAGACGATGAGCATGGCGACGCTCACGGCGCCGAGCTACCTCCCGCGAGGGAGCCTGGGGTTCCTGGGCCGACGAGCGAGGCAGCCGGTGCGGTTCATTGTGGAAAAGGGGCTCCAGGGGCTGAGATGAGGGACCGATATGAGGATGTATATTTTGGATACACGAGGGCGGAGTTGAACGGCTGGGCCACGGAAGATGTCGATGCTGGTTATAGTCACTGCTTGGCGTTGATGGGGCACTCACGAGGCGGGCGCCATAGAGGGAGGCTTACGAGACATGATACCCGCTCACTGAGTTGACGACGACATGGAGCCACGATCCATTAATAATATGGTTTCTCTAAACGCCGAGCAGCTGCCTTGAGCCCTGATTCAATTGGGGACTGGTGTTCCGAAGCTGAGGCCTATGAGTAGATTCTCCAGTCACTAGTACTAATTATATATCAAGGCGTTATAATTAGATGATTCTAGAAACCCCGCGACGTCACTTTCGTACAGTGCCTATCACGTGACGCGGACTTAGCTAAGCTCCTGGCCCGACGCACGTCATGCCGTTGCCTTTGCTTCACATACAACGGCAACGTTTCCCTCCTCGCAATCGCATCACAGCACAACACACAACAGCGCATACGGCCTCGACATGTCGTTTACGCTCAGCATCCGGCAGGGCCCTGCGCGCCTCGCGCAGCGGCTGCCCGAGATCACGAAATCCGCCTTCAGAGCCCCCGCGCGGAGCTTCCACCAGCCGGCCAAGCCGAGCGCCGGCTTCTTCACCTCGCGCATCACGGCGTCGACGCGCAACGCCTTCTCGCGCACCGGTGCGCGGCCATACAGCCAGGACGCCGCGGCGCAGCAGGCCGCGGCGAGCGGGTCGGGCATGCGGCGGCTGCTGGTCGGGGGCGCCATCTTCGGCGGCACGCTGGTGGCCATCAACGCCGTGTTCAACCGCGAGACGCGTGACGACGGCGGCATGCCGCTGTACGAGCGGGACTACCTGAACAACACGTTCCTGCACACGGGGCTGGGCGTGGGCATCATTGGCCTGACGGCGAGGCAGATGGTGCAGACGGGGTTCGTGTACCGGATCATGGTGACGAACCCGTGGGTTGTTGGCATCGGTGGCCTGGCGCTGAGCTTTGCCACCATGATTGGCACGCGGTCGATCAGCCCTGACAAGTAAGCTCCGGATACCTGAAATCACACGCAAGCGAACGTGTGCTAACGGATACAGCTACGTCCCCAAATACGCCCTCTGGACCGCCTTCAACGCCACGCAAGCCGCCTTCATCGCCCCCCTCCTCGCCTTCGTCCCCGGGCCCCTCATCGCCCGCGCCGGCCTCTACACCATCGCCATGATGGGCGCCCTCTCCGTCGTCGGCGCGACGGCCAAGCAGGAAAAGTACCTGTACATCGGCGGCCCGCTGCTCGCCGGCGCGGCCATCGTCGCCGTGTCGGGCTTCGCGCCGCTCCTCATCCCCGCGACGGCGGCACGCACGCTCGCCTTCACGGAGAGCATCTGGCTGTACGGCGGCCTGGCCGTGTTCGGCGGCTTCACCCTGTACGACGTGCAGAAGGTGCTGCACCACGCGCGCCTGGCGCAGGCGGGCGTCATGCGCCGCGACCCCGTCAACGAGAGCATCTCGCTGGAGCTCGATTTCTTAAATATTTTCGTGCGCATGGTCCAGATTCTTAACCAGAACAAGAGGAAATAGCTGTATTAGTGGTGGATAGAGGTAGAACTCCTCTCACTGAGTTGGACGGTATGGGTGCCGTCGTGTATTAAGATGAAAAAATATCCATTTTTTGAATGCGCGATTCCAACACGTCTACTTGTCTAATGCTCCGCCTCACATTCCCCCATGAAACACTCAATGATATTACGTACAGTGGTGCTGCTGTTGTATGTGCACTTCCGCGTGCCTGCTTGCAGTGCCGGCAAGAGTTTGACGTCTGCCGCGCAGTTCGACACTACCAGCAGGTCAGACCCGATGGAGCCAACCAGCTGTTGCCTCAATTGGTTACCTTGAGTTTAATCCTGCGACAGAAGCCGTAAGCTCGTCCCATGCCTCTGTACGGGATGGAATGGAGAGTTTGGGGATGGCGAATGTAGTAAACATTCTCGGTTCTCGTCTCCGCCGCCACCACGATTACATGGGCACGACCTTTTAGGCAACCCAACCCCATCCTCTTCCTCATGGCCGAACCCAAGGCCCGACCTTGTACCAAACTACCCAGGCTTCGAGAAAATCATTCGCTAGAACCACCTTTGGCTGTCCCCCTGCTCAGGGGATCGCGCCGGGTGCGTGGCCAGCTCTACCCGCCACTCCTTTAGTGTGAGCTAGGAAAATGTTACTTGGCATGACTTTGGCCATTACCGCCTCTGCTGCCGTCTATCCCGAGCCTGAGTGGCCTTGGATGTACCATGCCGGCCGGATCAAGCGTGCCTTCGGCAACTCTACCATCAATACGGCCGAGTCATCCTCCACGCGAGTGTCTCCTCTCCCCATCAAGTCCGGGTTCACAGTGACAACGAATGTGACACTTAGTTTGTTGTCTGATTTCTTGCGATGTCAAGTTCGTGAAGAGACCTGCGCTCGAGAGTTTCTGCCTGTGGAATGAGGCTAGTAGTTGAGATGTCGCTCCTTCCTCCTCAACACCTTCCTCCGTCGGAATCATGTGATGCCACCCACAAAAGAAAAATATCTGCTGCCCTCTCCCTGTCCTTCTTCTTCTTCTTCAGTCTCTGTCGAAGTTGCGTAAGTATTGCCCTACCTACCCACCACCGACGAATTCACGTCTAGGCGGATTTTGATGCGGCTAACCTTTACAATAGATCCCCATACACCACCACCACCACCACCACCACCACCAGCAACAGCGACAGCAGCGACAGCAGCGACAGCGGCAACAGCGGCAACAGCGGCAACAGCGGCAACAGCAGCAGCAGAAGCAGCAGAAGCAGGGTACGTATCTGTGCTATTGGCCCCTATACACCCGCTTTCCTATGCCGCAACGGCTATATCCTGTAAGTTACTAACTCTATGGCATATAGATGAACAGCGCCGACATTCGTGCGGATGTGGCCGCGGTTGCTTCCGTGCTTCGGGAGGCCCGCCGGGGCGTCGAAGGACAAGAGGCGGTGCTACTTGGTAGGTGTGCTCCTCTTAATGCTTTGAATATACTCCGTAGCTAACAAACCGGAAGTGCCGCAAGCGGGGCCATCTGGCCAAAAACTGTCCTCGTCGTGAGGACGTTGCCGCCGCCGTCGCCGCTCCCGGCCCGGCCCCAGTGGCCGATGAAAACCCACCGTCCCCGGCGCCGGCGCCCGTCGTCGCCGCGCCCCTGCCCGCGCTGCCGGCGCCGGTGCCGCCAATTGCCGCGGGGCCTCTCCCGGCACCCCCTCGACGGTGAGGGGGACATTGAGATGGCAGACTTGTTTGAAAATATGTGGATTTAATTGACTCACTTTTTGTTTGCCTGTCACTCAGATTGTGTAACTCAGCCTGTAGTTATACCTTCACGCCTTGCCGTCCATGTTGTTGGGGAGTTGGTGCAGACCCCGGCCCAAAAACAGAAAACATAAAAATTACGGGGAACAGCGAAGGGTGCGAGGGACTGGCAAGAAACATAAAAGAGGCGCCTGTACCTTAGATCAGATGCTCCAACATGTCTTCTCATCCATTCGAGTAGCTCTCATAGCTTTAGAATGTCATCGGTTTTTCCCCCATTTTGTTAGAGCTGGCCTGCGTTGCCACTCTCACTTTACAGTCCCAACTTACATGATGTGAGAAAACGGCTTGCGTAGGCACCTTTGCACGCCCTGCGAGATGCATACGACATATGCCAATTGGACCCTCTGCACGCCTTGCACGATTTTCTCACTTACACGACTTACACGGCCGGCGACATTAACGGGCCGGGCCGACTTACACGCACCCGTTGCACTCGGCTTTTGGTGTGTTCTTTCGTCCTCAACAAACCATGAGGAGACTCTATCTGGGGGTCCTCATATAGTAGCCATCATCGCCGTGACCTAATGCAATTTACGGAGCCAAAGTATTTAGACAAGCCAGTGTGGTTAAGAGGGTCCATACTGATACTCGACATGAAAATCCCTTTACCTCCTCCTTACCTTTACCTCCACCTTGCTTTACCTCCTCCTTACCTTGACCCCCTCCTGACCTTGACCCCCTCCTTACCTTGATACTCTCCCACACCCTCGGATGAGCCTCTGCGAGTCTCGATAGCTGGCCAAGTTCCAAATGGAGATCTCCTGTAGAGACTATTGCATAGCATGTGCAACATGACTGTGCGGACCGTTCGGTCTCGGGTTCGGGCGAGTAGCCCAACGACTGGCACCTCTGCCACTGGCCGCCGAGCTGATGGCGACCTAGCCCCTAGCTCTATCCGAGTGCGAAGACACGACGACCCTCGTGCCAAGGAATAGTACATCGAGACCTAATACGGCTCTACTGAAACGGAGCGACTTGCGGGAGAGAACGCATTTATGTACGCCGATATTGGTACCTTTATCTTATCCATATGGCCCTTCTCTTACTTATACATCTACTAGGGGCGAGTTCAAGGATCCCGCTCCCAAGATCGGAGCTGCTCGTAGCGTTTCTTTCTCGACGGCGCCATCGCAAAGCTTCGGAGACAGTCCGAATGCCTCACTTCAGGAACCCTGGTGGCCCTATCGCCTCGGCTTCATAACTTCCGGAGCAAGTGCATGGTGGCGGCCGTCGCCTTCCAGAACATCGAAGATGATTCCCCGCCAGTGATGGAGTTGTTTTGGGCCAACGAGGGCGATGGGATCGTTGACCCGACGCCTGAGTTGGTCACCTCGCAGGCCAGCCAGAAGCGGTCACTGCTTTACATAGGCCCCCTACTATACTACGAGTGTCTATACTCTTGCAGCTTGCTATCGGTGTTTAGTGTCGGCGGATCGGGCATTTTGTCCCTGACCGTCTCCGTCGGCATAATCGTGGGCGATACCAACTTCCGCAGCAACAATGCCAATTTCATGCATGGGAAGTCTTCCGACTCTGATCTGGTTCCAAGGGGCAGAAGCCGGGCGGACCCACCAGGATGGGTTGGGACTCTAGGAGACGGGGACCAGAGGCGTCGGTATGAAGCGTCTTGAAAACGCTGGATCCCTCGCGTACCTTTTTTGCAATGTGCGCCCTCCCACAGGATCGACGGGCTTGCACACATGGGAAGCAGCGTCTCCCGGTGTATTGGGGCAGCGCGCTCGGAGAGTCTGTTTCGCAGAAGACGGGGGCGGTCTGGTCATCGCTCTTGGCATCGGCAGCATCATCCTGCCGTTGGGCGAGATGGGAATCGTCGCGGTCTTGGCGTCGTAGCCGCCATTGTGTCGGGGATATGTGGTGGCTGTCGCTTAGTGACGGTCTGCTGGGCGTCCTTGTGGCGCCTGCAATCCCCGTAAAGATATTCCCCGTTCGCAGCGGTACGCCAAGTTACCTCATAGTCGGTAGCCAATTGAATGTCCTCGGTGGTTCGGACGGTTGGCCGCCGACAATCAACATTTGCGCAATGCGTAGCGACCACCATACCACCGTTGACACCTTGAACCAGAGGCCATGCTAGGTTCAAACTTGCCGACGCAAAGCTGGGGAGTGACAAGCCGTCCCGGAGCGAGTTGGCGAGGCGGTACGACGAATCCGGGAACATTGAAAACGTTGAATTGCCGATACTTGGGCCTTTCTGCTTGTAGAGGTCCAGGTACACCATCAACAAGCCTTCCCAGAACACAGGCGCCCACCGCTCCAGGTCCTGTCCATTGTGGTTCTTGGACTCGGGAATGACGTTTGGGTTCTGCCAAACACCAGCGATGCGGAAATTTGTGGCCACGTCGTGGCGACGGGTGGATCGGTAATGGGTGGGACAAGATTCACCATCCCTCCAGTCCTTATTTGAGTAACGTTCATGCCGCTGTAGTCGAGCATAGCCACCAAATTTTAGCACGGAAGAACCGGCGTATACCATGGCTTCCGTCACGTTTTCTGCGTCTGCCGCTAGCGTCTTGACATAATGACCGTCAAAATTGTGTGGCAATCCTTCGTATATAACCCAAACATAATGCAGAGGCGACCGTACCAGGAACAGTCAGGGAATACGGGGGTCATGGTGACAGTGGCAGGAGATACTTGGCAAGACGGCGTATCTGTTGGAGGTCTACTGGCAGTGTACCGAAGTACTGGAAACCTACCAGAAAGGAGTTTCATTACATATAGCGAATTGGATGGTCATGAGTGTTGTCGTTCATATGCTCCCCTTGGCTCACAAACTTCAGTGTCAATGCCTGACTTGTATACAATAAGTGGGTGACCCCACCGTGTAAGTCATACAAGCCGGTAGGTCATGTAAGTCGAACAGAACATAACGAGAAGAAATAGCGGTCAGGTTTCTTATTGCACAGCTATAAGCTCCTGAACAACGTGACGACCGTGGGGACCCACTGTACCAAGTATCCGTACTTGGCCGTATTCCAACATGTCCATCCGTCTTATGCTCCCCGCACATTCCCCTATCAAACACTCTCAATCGTACTTCAGTTGCGGAAAGGGGCGCAAGAAGTGGCTGGGACACTCATACGCTCCTTCGGTATGCTTGTCTAGATAGTGCTGATGATATTGCTCGGCACTCCACCATTTGCCTGCGGGAACAATCTCGGTGACGATGGGGCTGGGGTCCCACCACTGCTCGCTCGCCTTTTTCGTCACCTCGCGCGCGACCTTTTCCTGCTCGGCGTCGTGGAAGTAGATGCCGGAGCGGTACTGGGGCCCAACGTCGGGGCCCTGTCTGTTCAGGGTGGTCGAGTCGTGCATGCGATAGAAGAATTCGATGAACTGGCGATAGCTGGTGACTTTCGGGTCAAAGATGAGCTGGACAGCCTCGGCGTCTGCACAGATTAGCCACAGCCCAGGAAGCGAAGGAGGAGAACGCACGGCCAGTCTTGCCGCCGCAGACGGCGCGGTATGACGGGTCCTCGAGGTCGCCGCCGATGTACCCGACCTTGGCGTCGATGAGGCCCTTGCCGGTAAAGTGCCGCCGGTAGAGGTGCTCGACGCCCCAGAAGCAGCCGGCGGCGACGGTGCAGCGCTGGGCGCCCTCGGGGATGGCGCCGGGGGCGTGGGCGGCCGAGGAGTCGGGGGCGATGGCGAGGCGCGTGGACTGGGTGAAGGGGCGCGCGAGGCGCGCGAGGAAGGGCGGGAGGTGCGAGGCCATCGCGGGTGGCGGGCGCCGCGTGCGCTGTCGGCGGTTGCGAGTGGCGACGGGCGAGATGGTATGGGCGTCCGCGGTGTCTCGAATACGGCGTCGGGCTGCACGATGGACGGGTGGCAGATTGGAGGAGGACGAGGAAGGGAATGAAGAAAGAGAAGAAAGTTCGAACGTCCTGCTCTCGAGGTCTTACCTAATAAAAGAAAATGTCGTGAGTCGTGACGTGATCACAGTCGCCCCGCCCACTGCGGATTCCAAAGCTGGCAGTGGCGGTGGGGGTGGCTTGCCGTCGTTGGACCCCGGATCCCCGGCGCATGGAATCTAGCGAGGGCGGGGCAGTGTCACGTCGCGCTGAGGAATCATGAGGGGGACCCGTGGCTCAATTGGGTCCCAATGGGGTGTCAGGATATATTAAATACAAGTACGAGTACTTCGTACTTCGTACGTCAATTGCGGCCCCAGAATGCGGCTGAGCTACAGGAGAGTGTGCATGGAGACTTGCGTTTGCGCAAATAGTAAAACCCTTGATTAATTGATGCGGCCGGCTTTGATCCTTGACATTCTTGCAATTCTCACAGTTCAGTCTTCTCTCTGTCTTCGCAGCAAGTCCTTTCGGCAAGAAAAGAGAAACGCTCAGTCGCAGAAGATGGGGATAGCACCAGGTACTGCTGTCGAAGCTGGGGGATGCTATTCAAGAGTGGACATGTTCATCAACCAAGGCTAGACTGATCTTCCAAGTTGCCCCTTTATCCTGCAGAGGATATATGCATTCAGAACTGATGCGTCTCAATGCGTTATGATATTGCGATGACGCCTGCATGCTCAGTCGCGCGCGGCTATGTAAGCGCAGAGGTGAGGGTGTGGCAGTCTATTCATTGGTTGACCCAGTTAAGATGCGGCAGTACCCGAGCATGACAGCTAATAATAGCACCCAAAGGACGGGCGGTTATTGTAGGCCAGAGGCTCCAGATCTGGACCAGTCGTCTTTGGAAACGCCGACAAGGCTGCATCGCACCGGCCAAGCCTAGCCATCTGTACTTCGTAACGATTGGACGACATCAAGATTCAGGAGAGAAACGGCCGTGTTCCAGCGGACTAACCAAGCACGATACGACGGAACCGCCGAGATGTGACGAACATGTTGGCCATAACAGGAGACCTGAGACTTCTGTCCCAAGGACATATGTACGAGCATGTCCACGCTCCAAGAGACTGGAGAGAGCACACTACGTTAGATCCCGGTTTCACCGCGGCGTACAAAAGTCAACAGGTAAGGGCATACTATGTCTCGGTCTGGATGCCTCAATTTCCAGCAGTCTACTGACGATCGCGGCGGGTTTCAGTTTCACGCTGTCCGACAGTCATCATGGGCTGTAGTCCCTCAAAGCCACCAAGAAATGACGAGGCGGAGCTCCAGCCACGCCCTCGGCCTCAGATTACAGTCTCAAGGCCGACGGGCGGTCCGGTACTCGTTCCGCCGCCTTACCGAACTGAGAGCGGTCGACCGATTCAGCACACATCCTCGGAGCTCGACCGCGACACGCTCAACGCGGCGCTGGATGACATGGCAGCATTCCTGGACCAGCGCGGCGTGCGCGCCCAGCTTGTGACAGTCGGTGGTGCCGTCAACACGCTGTACCTGCGGTCACGACTGAGCACGCACGACGTCGACTTCTTCCTTGAGAACCCCAGCTCGCCGATGCACCACACGATCCACGAGGCGGCACGGTTTGCAAACCGGCAGCGCGGCGGGCGCCTGGGTGCTGAGTGGCTCAACAATGCGACGCAGCTGTTTATGCCAGCCCAGCTGCAACACACGCTGTTCGAGGAGGCGGTTGAGCAGGGGACCGTCGTATTCGAGCGCGGAGGACTAAGGGTGTACGCGGCGCCGTGGCCATATGCGTTTTGCGGGAAGCTGAACCGGCTGTGCGACACGGACCCGCGGCCATATGACCTGGCAGACGCGGTGGTGTACTTGCGTGAATACCTCCAGACGAGGGGGCGCCAGAAAGTGGGTGCGAGCAGGGTTCGGCAGTGGTGCCAGGGGTTCAGCAAGAACATGACGGATGAGGTGCTGCGGCGGGTGGACGAGGCGTACTACCGGGCGTATGGGCACCGGGCTATCGACTGGCGCGCGTAGTCCTACACGGCTAGTTGCGATAATATGTAACAGTAGGCTCTGCAGCTGTATTGGAGAACCCCGATCGAAGAGAGGTTGCCGACAGAAGCGCCCTGTCTTCAGGCGAAATGGACGTGCGGGTGCCAGATCAGTATGTTCTTCCTGGAGAACTCTAGGGAAGCCCTGGAGTCATCGAAGCCCTCCAAAGGGACGAAATCGCGCTTCTCGTTATCCCAGTGCGGTATGGCCAGCGTCTCTGCCAAACGCGGCACGCCGTCTATCCACCCAGGTTCCTCCTCGTACACTCGCTCCTGCGCCCTCCACTCCTCCAGCATGTCTCTGGTGAAAATAGGAGGCGCATCGCGGGGTAGCCCCAGCTCGATCCTCCGATTGAAGGCCAAGCACAGAAGCGCCGGTATGCAGGCGAGGCAGGCGTAGCGCTCGGGGTCTGGGTCGCGCGGGTCGGGGATGTCGCGGACCGGCCAGGCGCGGTACCAGAACGCCTCGATCTCGTTGCGGATCTCAATATGCTGGTCGAGAACGAGGTGCTCGTAGATGCGGTTGAGCGCGGCCAGCGGGGTATCGCTGTCGCGATCGACGCGGCGGTTGAGCAGGGGGATTTCGTAGACGAGGCGGTTTGCGAGAAGGTCTCTGGGAGCTGGGGGGAGGCGAATGTCCGTGCACGGGGCTTTCGCGGGATTTGCGGCGGTAGATGGCCGAGGTTCGTGCCTATCCGACTTGACATGCCTCTTCTTCCAGGGGCAGAGATGGAGGACTTTGTGAAATATCCATTGCATCGTCAAGCCGCCTCGGGGCGCGATGAACTTCCGTGGAGAAGGAGGGAGAAATGTGGAATGGCTTCGATGACTCCGGATCAATCTGGGGGTTAATATCCGAACGTCACGGGGTCTGGTTATTTTTGGCCACGTCACGTCCGTACTTCGTACTTCGTACGGATAACGGATACAGAGTACGAAGTACATACCTACCTATTCATCCTTTTAGTAACGTACCAAGAATACCTTGTACCGAATGTTGGATTGAACGCCCATATGCCCTCTTTCTATTGGCACGTGTTCCAACTCCGAGTCGCCATAAGTTACCCGTCCAATCTGCGCCTGCACACATAGCAAGCACCTCACTGGCAGACGCATTGCACCAGCTGTAATCCGTACTTCGTACCAACTGACCAAGTACGGACGAATAAGTAGTCTTGGCTGGGTGAATACCTCGCCTGTGACACGGCTTCCCCTTGTTCTTGAGGCCGGACATGACGGCGCCTCGCCTTGCAACCTGGACGCCCCCCCGGCCGGGTCTGTGGCAACGATTCCGCCGCGAGCCCGCAGCCTTCCTTGCGCGATGGCTCCACCGTCGCAGGCCCGGCATCGCCCCTTATCCACCTGTCGACTCCGACTCGATCACCATCGTCTGCATCTCCGACACGCACCAGACGCAGCCCCAGGTGCCCGACGGCGACCTTCTCCTCCACGCTGGCGATCTCACCAACCACGGTTCCTTCGAGGAGCTGCAAGCGCAGCTGGACTGGCTGGCGTCCTTGCCGCACAGGTACAAGGTCGTTATCGCCGGGAACCACGACAGGCTCCTCGACCCCGCGTACCTGGCGCGATTTCCCGAGAGAATCTGCGAGACTGACGGACAGTCGCGCGCGGACCTGGAGTGGCATGATCTGGTTTACCTGAACAACTCGTCCAAGACCCTCGAGTTCCGCAACAAGCGGAGGCTGAATCTTTATGGGTCCCCGTGGACGCCGCAGTTCGGCACCTTTGCGTTCCAGTACCCGCCCATCCGGGATGTCTGGACCGGCGCCGTGCCGGAGGGGACGGATGTGCTGCTGACTCACGGGCCCCCGAGAGGGTACTTGGACCTCGACGGGAAGGGCTGTCCGAACCTGACAAGGGAGGTGGCGAGGACGCGGCCGCGGGTGGTGGTGTTTGGACATATCCATGCGGGCCACGGGCGGGAAGAGGTTGGGTACAGCGGGGTTGAGAGGGGATATCAGATGGTCATGGCAGGTGGTGGAGGATTAGGTATTGTTCTCGGGATGGTGTTCTGGCTTCTAGGCGCCTGGGCGAGGAACTTGGCGTGTTCAGCTTGGGGATATGGAGAGTCACGGAGGGGGGTGCGGACAACCATGGTCAATGCTGCTGTCGTTGGCGGGTTGAGGAACGAGGGGTGCCAGCCGGTGACCGTGCTTGAGATTTAGAAGGAAAGCAAGTGCCCTACCTACCTTGGCATGAATCTCGGCAACCGTGCTGTACCGCCGCCGTCTCCCCGATGACCTCGGGTGCCTACCTACGCTACCCGTAGGGAGCTGCTGGCTGGGAACCCCGGCGAAGAGATGGATGAGCATCTCCTTCCAGGGGGACTAGCCGTCGTGTGAAAGCTTGGCATGCGAGCGTTAACCTACATAGGCAAACTACAAAGAGCCGACAGTCCCCAAGTTTCACGTCTCAAGGAGAAAATCAGGACCAAACAACTAAACAGCAACGAATGTGTGAAGCTCGTATGTGCTCGGCTATATCTTGCTGCCTGTGTCTAGCCTGGCAATGGAAGCGCAGCCAGGTGCGTACAGCAGCAGCTCCATTTTCTCAATGTCACCCTGTTCCCATCCATCTCCGTGGTCCATCTTTCATCATATGTTCCATGCAGTCCTTTACTCGCCTCCCTGCCTCTTCTCCCCGCACGCCACGTCTTCCAACAGCTCCGTCAATCAGCGTCCCTTCTCTCTCCGTCGGCGCGTCTCGGCCTCTGCCGCGCCTTATACCCCGGATCAACGTCCTCGATTCGGGCCGAACGCAACCACCCCCGAATCGAACACCAGTCGCTGCACGAGGCCGACGTGAAGTAGGCCCCGGGTGATTTCCAGGAGGGTGCCATGATGTCGCGGGCTTGGTATATATATCCTTGGACGGCCGCGCCTGACACGGCGTTGCACCGGGGTCAGTGGTCCAGCCCGGGCGTCATCAATTGACGGAGTCGAGCATTGGACGCTTTGAATTGTCCCTTCGTTATTTCAAGGCAAATATCTCTTCCGTGTGAGGAGAATAAGATTGCGCCATGGAGAAGCCCGTCGAGGCCCGCGTCGAGGACGCCAACCTCAGCGAGACCATCCGCGTCGACCACCAGCTCGAGCACGAGCTCACCGTCCGCGACGTCTTCAAGCGGCACCCGGCCCTCGTCTTCTGGTGCCTTTACTGGTCCATAGCCGCCATGGGCTGGGGCTTCGACGCCCAGATCAACGGCGGCATGCTCGCCGTCAAGGCGTTTCGCCGCGACTACGGCTTCGTCTACAACGGCGAGCCGGTCCTGCCGGCTTCCTGGCAGACGGGCTTCAACACCATCAGCAGTGTCGGCCAGTTCTTCGGAGGCTTTGCCTGCTCATGGGTCGCGGACCGCGTCGGGCGGAGAGCAGCGCTCCTGGCGGGCATCGTCGTCGCCTCCTGCGGCATCGTCGGCGAGGTGTGCTCCGCCGCAAACGCCGCGTTCCTCGTCTCCAAGCTCGTCCTCGGCCTCGGCCTCGGCTTCCTCCTGACGCTCGCGCCTCTCGCGACCTCGGAGTGCGCGCCCGTCAGCTTCCGCGGCATCGCCACCGCCGGCGTGCAGTTCAGCCTCTGCGCCGGGCAGCTCGTCTCCAACGCCGTCATCAGGGCCTTTGGCCAGCGGGAGAGCAGCTGGGCCTACAGGGGGCCCTTTGCCGTGCAGCTCTTCTTCTGCGCCCTCCTCCTCGCGGGGTTGCCCTTTGCCCCCGAGACGCCCTGGTACCTCGCCCGCGTGGGTCGGCGCGAGGCGGCAAAGAGGTCGCTCCGCAGGCTGTACGGGACTGGCATCGACGTCGACGGCAAGCTCACGACCCTCGAGGCCGCCATCGCCGAGGAGGAGGCCGCGCGCTCGCAGCAGGGCTCGCTGCTGCAGTGTTTCCGCGGCACCGACCGCGTCCGCACCGCCATCTCGACGGGCGTCTTTGCCTGCCAGCACCTCGTCGGCATCATCTTCGTCCTGGGATACTCAACCTATTTCTTTCAACTGGCGGGATTGCCGGTTGAGAAGAGCTTCGACCTCGGCGTCGGCGTCACTGCGTGCGGCCTCCTCGGCAACTTCTGCAGCTGGTTCATCATCAACAGCCTCGGCCGGCGCAGGGTCTTCCTCCTGGGCATTCTCCAAATCACGGCCATCCTGCTGCTCATCGGCGTGCTCGATGTCGTCCCCACGGCCGGCGCCAAGTGGGTGCAGGCGGCGCTCACCGTCGTCTACGCCTTTGTGTATACCGCGTCGCTCGGTGCCATGGCTTTTGCCATTCTCGGCGAGGCCAGCAGCACCTCGCTCCGCGCGCCAACCATTGCCCTCGCCACGGCGACGCAAGCTATCGCGGGCATAGTCTTCAATTTCGCCATACCGTACATGGTGAACCCAGACGAAGGCGACTTAAAGGGCAAGGTGGGCTTCATCTTTGGAGGGCTTGCCGCCATCGCCAGCGCCTGGAGCTTCTTTTACGTGCCCGAACTCAAGGCCAGGACCTTTGATGAGATTGATCGCATGTTCCAGGCCAAAGTGCCGCCGCGCAAGATGGGGTCGTATCAGCTGGAGGGCCGGTAGCAGGAAGTCTACCGTGCGGTTGCTGAGGTCCGCCGTGTCCGGGTCTCCGGGGTCCATCCGGCCGGGACCCACCACCGGTCAACCGCCGACCAGTAGTCCGTATGTGGGCCTATTACGGTACTTGAAGTGTTGAAGAATTGGAAAGAGTTTGATACGAGTAGACTGGTTTGGATACGCGGCAAATAACATTGATGAGATTGGCGTTGTCGCTGCTTCATTCCCGCAGGTGTCCTCGGTTGCCACTACCGAACACATCGTCCCATCACGCATAACGCACCCGTAGCAGCCCCTCCCGCGCAATGCACAGTGCCATCCTGCAGACGACGCTGCGGCTATACGAGTACTTCGTACTTCGCACGTGGCTCCTCTGCACCGGCCATTCGCGCGGCAGGGATCGCCTCGGGATCTCTCCGAGCTTGAAACGCTCCACTGCTAATGAACCGGGGTCAAGATGGGGGCACAAGACGACCCGGACAGCGGTCAACCCGAGTTGCCGAGCCCCCAACGGGTCCAAACGGCCGGGAGCTGGGCTTACTTGCCAACTCTGGACAGCGGTGCCTCTCTGATTCGACGGCGCGCATGCTCGTCGGATTTCCCGGCTTGGCAAGAGCATAGCCTAATGTGCTTTATACACTATCTATTCTGCCAAGCAGACGTTGAGCCAAAAGGAATACGTTCTATAAGCCATCAAACATGCTCGTATCTTTCCATCACATCCGCTCTCCGACGCTGGCCGATCCAAGAAACCAGACGCTCTTATATCACAGGCTCATGTCAGTATGCCAGTGGCTTTTCTGTCTCCCGAACGTGATGCACCTCCAAATCCACCTTGGCCCGCCACCCCATGTACCAAGGCCCCGAGAAGAGTTCCTCCATCCTCTCCATCGGCACCCCCTTGGTCTCCGGCGCCCAGAGGCCCAGAACAACCAGCCCGACGGCACAAACGCAGGCCCAAAACACGTACGCCCCCCACACGTTGAGCGCCCGGAACATGGGCGGCGTCGCGCGCACGACGGCGAACTGAAATAACCAGTGCACTAGCATATTGGTCGCATACGAGACACTGCGTACCCTCGTGGGCATGATCTCCGTCCCGTAGAGGTACTGCACAGTGCAGAGGCCGATGGACCAGCCGACGGCATAGATGAATATAGAGGCCACCGCAGCGTCCGAGGCCGCCTCGTTCTTGGACCCCTTCCAGATGGCCATGTACACGGCCATGTAGATGTGGGTCACGCATTGGAGAGCCAGGCCGGTCATGAAGCAGCGCCTCCTGCCAAAGTAGTCGATGAGCCCCCAGGTGAAGATCATTGTGAAGACGAGCTTGACGGCACCGTAGCCACCCGCGTTGATGAGCGAACCCTTGCTGCTGGCGATGCCAGCCAAGCGGAAGATCTCGGGGATGTAGTAGGTGATGCCGTTGCCGCCGCTCCACTGGGCGAACGTCTGCATGGCAAGCCCGAGGAGGAAACGCTTGCGGTAGGTCGGTATGGTGGCCACCTCCTTGATGATGGTCCAGGTCGACGTGTTTGCCAGGACCTGGTGCTTCTCCTCAATCTCCGCCTGGATGCCATTAAACTCCTTGATGACGTCGGGGTCCTCGACGGTGCCGTTGCGGAGCTTGGCCAGGACGGTGAGGGCCTCTTTCGAGCGATTCTTGGACGCAAGCCAGCGGGGGGTGTCGCTGAGGAAGAAGGAGGCGATGAGCGAGATGCCGACGGGGATTTGGGGGACGCCCAGCACGAGGCGATACTGCTCCCGCGAGGGCGGCATGGTCTTGAGGGCGGCATAGTTGATGAAGAAGCCTGTTCAGCAGGGGTCAGCGGGGACTGGGTTGGGGGGGAGAGCCTCGCCTTACCCAGCATGAGAAACGACAGCAAGATGACCATGTAAACAGAGACAACCATGCCCCTCGACTTTGCCGGCGCAATCTCGGACAGGTAGAGCGGCGCCACCACGGTCAACCCCCCGGCGCCGGCGCCCCCCCATATGCGCGCGAACATGAGGAGGCCCACGATGCCCGAGGAGAAGGTGGCGGTGAAGAAGCCCGTCATCCACAGCAGGGTGAAGAGCTGCCAGGTGCGCAGGCGGCCAATGCGGTCCGTGACGGCAATGGCCATGGCGGCGCCAATCGCCGCGCCCAGCACGCCGAGCGAGGTGATGACGGCGCGGCGGTTGGCGAGCTCGGACGGCGATCCCGTCCATCGCCCTCTGACCAGGTTAAAATCGCTCAAGAACGACTCCAGCCCCGAGGCCGCAGCGAAGCCGCCCTCGTCGTAGCCTGCGCGCCACGACAGTCAGAAACGATACAGACAACAAAGGGCTTGGAGATGCGTCGGTGCCTCACCTTTCGGGATGGAGCCACTAGCTATCGTGACGACGGACAGCGCATAGTAGGGGTTCAGCTTGGGGAGCGTCATTGCGACGAGAGGGTGAGACCCTGCCTGCAGCGTGGACCTCCAGATCCCAGGCCCCAGACGCCGCAGCCCCGTCGACTGGCGATGCGCGGAGGCGAGCCGGATGGCTGGTTGGTGTGGGATCGATGGAGCTGTCACACTGCCATCCGATCTGATGACCGTGGTCCGTCTCTAGTCTCCGTGCTTGATGCAGGAGGATGGGGTGGGGAGGAGGAGACGTTGAAGACTCTGCGGGGCCGCTGGAAGTTGGGGCTTGTGCGGCCACCGGCTTGTCCCGAAGGGCACAGGGCCAACGGCCGGCAAGCCCCGAAGCCTCGGGTGGCTATGCCCGACGACCGACGACAAACGGCCAAACGGCCAAACGGCCAAACAGCCATCATCTGGCCGGCCGTGATGCTGCATTCTGGGCATCGCGACGACGACCGCCCAAGTTGTTTTGCAGCGCGGCCCGCCATGCACGGCCGACTTGGCGCACCTGGGCGGAAGTTGGCCGAACCAGCCCTTGGATCGAACCCAACAGCTCGTCCCCAGGCCCTGGCCCTGTCGCTGCCAAACACGAGACGGAGTGCTTGGGGGAGCATTCGGCCAACTTCCGACCGTCGTTTCGACGATGCCCGGCCGCGAGTCCAGACTGTCGGGAATCCAAAAGGTAGTGGAAGCGGCGGGATTCGCTCGCACAGTGCCGTCGCTGCTTCGGCCTGGCTAGCAAGGCCGTGCCGTCGACAAGAATTTGACTGTGGTCGCGAATTGACCAAGGCGGCCAAGGCGGATAATCAATGCGAACAGGTGGTACATTTTGCCTATTTGTCGGCTGGTAACTAGATTCTCTGAGCTGGCCAACTGATATGATGCACAATGGCTACTCTAGATGCTGCTCCCCACCTCCAGGTCTGTTACCAAGACCGAGGTCTGCTACTTCGTGTGCTCGTACTGCAGACACCCGCGTTACCAAAGACCCCTGTTCAGGGGGCGCGGGTCTCAGCCCTACCGCCGAGTTCCCCGGATCTACGGATGCTCGGGCTGCATGCAATTTTGCCTGAAGACAGGGCCCTCTGAAGGCCCAGGAGCCCATGGCCTCCCGCAGCCATGCGTCAGCTCCACGCTGTGTCTGACGGGATGGGTCATCTTCTGCATCATATCAGAGCGCGACGATGCGCTTGTGGGGCTGCAGGCCTCGCTTCCATCGCAAGAACGCCCGGAATTGCGACGGGGTTCCGGAAGCCTTGCACATGGCCTGCGGGATCCGCTGTCGCCGTACGGGCCGGGCCGCCTCTGACATCTCGCAAGCTGCGTGACAGCTCCCGATACGTGTTGGACGGACCGGGCGATTGGTGGTGGTGTGGGGAAAAGGTATGAAGCCGATGCCTTGGCATCCATGGCCAGGAGCCCAATCTCACCCAAACGGCGACTGGTGGTTTTCGGACTCGTGGTGAATCGCCCCGACCCTCACACTAAGAGGCTCCAGAGTGGACATGGTCTCAAAGACACCCGGGTGCATTGAGTCGGGACCAAAGGTGTTATTCAGCGCAGGCTGAAACAGTGGATGCGAGGGAAGAGGCATCTGGCGGGACTCGGCAGAGTTGTGGTACATCGGGCCAGACATCGGGATGTCAGCTCTCGGCGTGGGCGGCGGTTGCGAGTGGCGCGGGCTGGGAATCTCCAGTCCCATGCCCACCGCCGCCAGTTCCTTGGTGAGGAGGTTCAGGGCGCTGTTGATGACTGGAAGAGGTTAGTCATGTGAACCCCGCTTCCAGTATTGCGATTATTACTCACCTGGACTGATGTTTTTAACCTGGTCCAGGCACTGGATGCAATAGTTGAGCTTCCGCATGGCTTGCTGCTCACCAGGGTTGGCCTGAACCTGAAGCAGGAATATCGAGGCGGCAATGTAGACGCTGTATGCTACCGACAAGACGCAGTAGTTCATCGTAAATGTCCTGCAGAAGAGGTCGAAAATTGTGATGATGGCCGTCGCAGACGTCACGCATTCAACGAGGTAATGCCTGAAGGGAGACATGCCGCCGTCGTCGCGCTTCCCCCGGCCGGTAAGCATCGGCCGGTACAGGAGAATCTTGAACGTGTGGTAGAGGCAGCTAAAATCCGCATCAGTCACGTCCCACAATGTCCCAAGGGATCGTACATACTTTAATGTGACAATGTGCGAGGGCGGCGCGAGGGCCGGCAACGCGACGGGGTCGATTTTCAGGTGAGGTGGCAGCTGATTCCACCACTCCTGGAACGCCGGCTCTTGCGTCCTGAGACACTCTTGCACCTCTGCATCCGTGTTTTGTGCCAGTGGATCGTACATGTGAATCAGGATCTCGTTAAAGATGACCGACAGGCGACACATGCTCATGAAGCACGAGGCGGAGTGGGCCGTGGTTGGGGGATATTTCCAAGTCACCCCGACCTGCTGCGCTCCGAATGGGACCCAGATGTCGTCCTCGGCCGAGTCGTCAAACATGATCTGAGGCGGCGAAATGCGCGATTGCCGCAGCGAAGGGGAGCGGCCGAGGTACAGGCTGATTAGTTTGTCCCAGAAGTAGCAGCTCCAGAAGATGCGGTGCCGGATCTCGAGCTCCTCGTCCGTCAGGGGGACAGAGCCGGGATAGCGCTGGGCGTCGACGCAGATGCCCAGGTGATCGATCAATCTAAAAGCAATCCCGCTGTACGTCCAGGCTTGCGTCGCATTTCCGAGGCTACATTCCTGGGCGCTGAGGAGGAGAAGCGTTTGGATCGTGGGCACGGTACACACTCCTCTGCTGAGCTCTTCGAAGAGCATGCCTCGGGCGTGTTTGGCAAAGACAATGCCTCCGTCGTAAGATTCATCGAGCAGCCTCTTGGTCGCCGGGTCGCTCTGGCCCCATCGTATCGAGTGCGAAATGACGGCATTGAGAAGCGTGTGCGAGTAGTAGGACCCTAGAGTGTGCATGTCACCTGCACCAGAGGTCAGCCCAGTCCGACAGCCGTGTTGGGAGGAGAACGCACGCGTAAAGGCTGGTCGGTAGATAAAGTTGAACATGGGTTGGATCCAACACCAATGCACGTTGAGCAAGTATTGGAACGGTTCCTGGCACGCCGTCAGCCGCTGCATTATGTTCCAGCTCTCCACGCGCCCGCCGGCCATACGCACAGGAATGTCGGACAGGTTCTCCAGCGCCCGCTGCTGCCAGGCATTGTTGACCAGGCGCTCCCTCCGCTGGACGTCGGTGTCGGTCGAGGCCAGGTACTCGGAGCCGGCCGGCAAACGGTCGCTGGGGAGGTTGAAGAAGCTCGTGGTGCCGTGGTAGGTGATGCCGCCCCTGTCGTCGACCTTGAGGCCGCGGAAGCTCCGCGAGATGCCCTGCTCATCGACGTTCGGGCGGCCCAGTGACGGGCCATCGTGGGCATTGGCCGTGGGAGGGCTCGAGTGCGACGAGGCCGATGCGGAGGCGGGCGACTTGGCGGTGTTGGCGAGCTGGTCCTCGAGCTCCTTGATTCGCTCCTCGAGGCGCTGCGTGTACGACAACGTCGGGTTCCTGCAGGGCGGCTTCGGTCAGCGCCCGAGCACGGGTTGGCGCGGAGCGAGGGGGACGCCGCACAGCTTGTAGATGCAATCGTCATTGCGAGCCACACAGCGTTGACAGACCGGCTGCTCGCCGCCACACTTGACCTGGGGGAGCGAGACAGGTGAGCATTCGACCGTGAAGTTGCAGCGGGCGATGGGCAGTGGTGCCGCGCTCAGTGCTCACCTTGCGCCTGCGACACGGCTCACACGAAAAGGCACTCTTCTTGGTCGCCTTGACCGACGACATGCTGGGCGAGCGTGGTGCGACACGATGGCATCAGGTACGGAGTACGCAGTAGATTGGATAGCCTACGTGCGGGACGACGTGAGGTTGAAAAGACATGGGGTGCGTGTCGATGATGATGCGGGGCCTGCGGGCAATCCGTCGAGTCTTAACTTCTGAAGTACCGGGGTACCGTTCGAGGCGCGCACTTTGCTCGGGGGCCCTGTGTACCCGGTACTTGCCATGGTCCACCGCGGCCAACTCAAAGTGCCAGGTAGCAAGCCTCAGCGTCGAAGACTCGAAGCATCTGGGTCCGTTCATACGACACCTTCTTCGATGGTCTGCGTGAGCGGGTAGCTGCAGGAGATCGGACGGAGGGTTTCCGACAGGAGATTGGTGGTGTCACTGGTGTTGGGCGTCCAACAATGAGTGACAAAACGGGAAATGGAATTCCTCCGTCACCTGTCTCCGGCCGGAACAACCGGGACAGCTCGGACCGTACCAGGCTCACTCGCTGGTGGAAAGAGTCTATGCGGTTGAATACGGAGTACTCCGTACGAGTACTATTACCTGAATTCAAGCCTTCTGGAATTGATGGCGCGTTCTGGCTTCAATGCCAAGACCGTGACCGCGTCTCACCGATGGGATCCCTGCCCCAGCCGCCGCCAGCCGCCTGTTGACGCTATCGCTCGGTAGTTGCTGACTCGCTGGGTCCTGGGATACTCGGTCCTGGGACGCTTGTGGGAGACTCACAGCCAACTTCAACTCAGCTCATCTTGCGTCATTTTTATCAAACTCCCTCTAACAACACGGAACGTCTTCCCGTGGTTCTCTCCCAACGGATACACTCGCTGGAAGGGCTGCAGCCTCCGCCTTTGCAGCCGTCGCCGGTCTATTGAAAATAGCAGGAGTTGTTTTGGTTGATAAAGGTACACCGCTTGGAGGGGCCAGGTATCTGGACGGGAGCAGGTACACGAGCGCTCCTGCATTGAGGGCGGTTGAAGGCAAGGACTCCAGTACATCGAGACTTGGATAGATGAGAAGACGCCATTTTCACTTCAGACAAATTCAGTTCAGATAAAAGAACATTCCCAGTCACGTCGAAGGGCGTGCATGGTCAGCCAGAAGCCTCGGCCGGAGGGTCGTTGACAAAATAGAACACGTGTGGATCGAACCCCAAAATTTCGATGCAGACGCCACGACTCGAAGCCTCAGGAGGCATCATGCATCAACAGACTACCTATCATTCGCTGTAATTACATAGCTATGATCTCAATCTGGCCCAACTTAAGGAGCACCCGTATTGTCCCCGTATTCATAAACATTGCCAACATCCTTGTAACTTTGTTGGCAATTGTTTCTTGTTCTTCACTGTACGTTGAGAAATATCTTTTCTTTTAGAAGTCGCTAGAAACTTCGAGCTAGAAGGCTATTCGTTTCTTCACGAGTATCTCTTGAGCTTTTCCGTTGCGGTAACAAGAACCATCTCACACGCGAGGTAGATAGTTATGTTAAGGTTAAGGCATTATCACTCGACGACACGTTGCCGGTCTCACGTCTCAAAGGCCTAGTTCGAGACGGGATAGTTTATGGTCTTCTCCTGACCTATATCGACTGCAGGCACGTGGCGCTGGGTTGCGCCGCGCCTAAACTAGATGCGCCGACTTGCCAACGGGAGAAGTGAGCAGCGCAGATCCAAGACACGGTCCACCAACTAAATAGCGCGGGCATAGTCTGGGGCGACGCGAAACCAGATAATGTGTTGATCGACAGAACCTAGAACGCTTGGGTCGTAAACTTTGGTGAGGGATATATACAGTAGACTGCTGGGTGCCCAAGGAGTTTGCAGGGACAGTGGATCAGATCCTTCGGCACGTCCGTAGAGTCCGGCCCGCTGCCTTCTGGTGATCGTCAGCGGCAATACCGGCGCTTAAATACTACGGCCGTCGAGGCAGGGAGTCGGGACACTAAGCTGTCAGACGGATGTGCGATCCTCCACCAATCGGTGCCATACGTCTGGCCTGATTAGTGCGGCAGATCAGGCGCAATGCTACCCAGCAGATGCATTCATGTAAGCAACACTAAGGCGAAGGGAGCATGGCATGACCTTGGCGCGCACAGTCCAATTTCTAAAGCGCCGCTCTGTGCCCGACACCCTTGCTCGGTCGAAGCACCGAGAGCGACGGGAGCGTCGAGCGGCACGGCCCCGGGCGGAATCGGTCGGCTATTAGTAGTATGAGGCACCTGTTCCCACTTGGGGCCTCTACACACAGACCTAAGGAGGCACCTGAGATACTAATACTACTTTGTACAAGCAAAACGATATTCTGCTTTGGCCTCTTCTTGGCACACTAAATAGGTAGGTGGTTAAAGGGGGGGGGGCCAGCTAGGAATACGGAGCAGCAGACATGGAATGCTTAAAGTCGGGACTTCATCTGTCAGTCTATGACATCAAATGACAGTTGCAAAGTCACTGCAAAGCTCGACTCTGAGAAAATGCTGCCCTCTATCCTCAAGTCCCTGCTCGCCGGCTCATGCCTGGCCGCGACAGCCATGGCGGTCACGCCCGTCAGTGACCGTGACATGAACGAGCTTCTAAGCGCCGGCGGCGTCAGCCTCGCTATGAAAGCACAGCCAATGTGGTTCTTTGGGCAAGCCATGAACCAGAAGCCGTGTATTCCGGTGTCGGCTACTCAAAACGGCAATCAGCAGACGCCTTCGTCGAAGCTCTGTGACTGGCCGAACGCAGGATGCGATTGTGTGACGCCGGACAAGGGCATTGGAAACCCGTCGCAGTCTTTTCCAATCTACTACTCGTATCAACGATGCGCCGAGAATAGCGTCCGCGTCGCGTACAACTTGTTCTTCCAGAAGGACGGGTTCACCCCCAAGGGTGTGTTTGGGCACCCCTACGACTGGGAGAGAGTGATTGTCGTGTGGAAGCGCATGGAGGATTCTCAATGGCGGCCTTATGAGATCTATCTATCCGAGCATTCCGGTTACTTGAGAAAGACGTGGGACCAGATTCAAAATACTTTCGATGATAGCACTGCATCGCAACCAAGAGGAGGTCCGGAAGGTGTCAAGTATAAAGACCATGCAAAGGTGTACGTTGCCTGGGCTAAGCATGCGATCTATGATACGAGAAATACGGCAAGCCTTTCGCACCTGGTTCTCTGAGAATGGATATCACTAACACCTTGGAAGGGCTTCAATGATGTGCTTTCTCAGCTCACCGACGCGGCCTTCCGATCAAACGACTGGTGGTATTTCGCTAAACCGGGTAAGTAAATAGCGATACACTGGTCTCTCCAGACCCGTCCCAATGCATTACGACATACATACTGACCATCTTTAACTCTAGACGATTATATTCGTGCTGATAGATCCACCGAAATTGGGGCCCTCCTCGGCACTTACAACTGGGGTGACGCGTCTTCGAACCCGCCTTCGGTGCATGACGGACTCTGCACGGCCTGAAGGAAGGCAGCACTGAATTGGCGAGAAATAAAAGCAATCCATTGGTTGCCTTTTCGCATGAGCATGTGAAGGAATTATACAAAGCAAATAGATCACTGTGTTTATACTGCTCGTGCTGTCCTTGGGGTCGTCGATGAGCTCTTGGCCATGACCAAATGGCTAACCAATGGAAAATATTCACAGCTATCCCAGCCACTCTGATTCTAGCAGCTTGCTGGCATCAGGACGCTCCTCTGGGTTCAGCCGTATCATTGACGCAATGAAGCCCAGGAATGCCTTCCTTTCCGGGCCTGAGAGTTCAGGGTTCTTGCTGAACTGCTCCAGAGAGCAAGGCGGAAAGGACGATGGCTTAAGAAGGTTGCCTATGGGAATCAGCAGAAGATCAATGCGGCTTCGGGGACAGCATCCGGCCACTTCATACCTTCAACGTCAAAGTATTGATCTCGATTCTTGGATCGCGCCAACAGTGGTTCTGGCAGTTTTCCAAGGACAGCCATCATTTGTGCCAGGTGAGCCTCGGGGCTGTATGGAGCATTCGCGGTCCATGTGCCGTCAAAAACAAGCCCCCCTTCCGCAAGCTCCCAGATCTGGTTAGGGAACACGGTTATCACATCTGCCGAGAACGGCGTTTCTCAGCATCCGGGAGTAGAACTTACTATCAATCCCAAGTTCCAGATGTCGACTTTATAGTCCCAGTCAGCTCCAAGCACTACCTCCGGAGCTCGAAGTGCCTGCGGTTGAATCCACTCAGTGAGGTGCTCGTTGAACCAACTTGCTAGACGCCGTGCATTAGGTCCGCTGATTCTTTTCCAATAGATCGAGAGCCTTACATGTTCCAAAATCCGCTAATCGGATCGAGAGTTCACTTGGGTTGCTGATGTCCTCCTCTGCTGACGAAACCTGTGTCGATGCCATGTAAAAGTCATTCGGCGGCTCCAACGACGGGCGATTGGACTGAAATGCCTCAGAAGGTGCTTGTTCAAACATCCTGTTGATTGCTGGGGTTTCAACAAGAATGTTTTGCGGCTTGATATCTATGGCCGCATTCAGTACCAAGTTGTAATCAAGAAGGCGTGTCCAGCCACGTTTGTCTATGCCGCCGGTACGAACTGACCTGTGTGGATGAGTCGACACGTGTCATGTAGATATGAAAAAGCGAGCAGGAGCTGTCTCGAAATTTGCTTCATGAGAGGTAGTGGGATCCTCAAGTTTGGAAACAGCCGCCTATATCTCCCCATGTCCGGTCCAGTGGCCCTAAAGACAAGAACAACATGCTTCCCGTGTGGACCGCTAATTTGAAAATCGTCAAGGAGCCCGAGAATATGGCTCGCGCCGGGATGAGGCCTGTTCTGGGTTCGGATATGCTTGAGGATGTCCAGCTCAAAGCTGTCTTTGCCGTGCCCAAAATCCCCAAAAGTATCCGACGTAACAACCTTCAGCGCAACGTGTCCCTTGGTCCTGGTTTTGGCTTAGATTCAAGCCCCTTGGCTAGCTTTGCACGGGACTTACTCGAGGTTATAGGCAAGCCAAACTGTAGAGTAAACTCCATAGCCGAGCTTACTCACAACCCGATACCTGCCGTTGTTGAAGAGGTCTCCAATCCGGACTGGATGGTACCCTCCATGGCAGTAACGGGCGATGCTCTCTTCGGAAATTGTGTGCGCTGAAGGCAGTTGCTTGGAGGAGCGACTAAAGATTGATTTCAGGCGACCCACACCGTAATTCAGGTTTGGCATCGAGACTTGGACTGTCAAGACTTGGACTGGGCGGTTGGTTTGGGTGGTTGGATGTGGGAAATGGCTCTTGGGTTAACAATGTCAACACACTGAATATGGCCAACATCTGGATGAGGTTTAGCGCCAATCTGGTGGGGTTACATTACTAGGTACTTTGTACTTCCCCTTTGCTCTAACCTTCGTCGAATCTCGAAAGCCAGAACTTGTAGCCCAACTATGGAGTGCAATCAATCTTATGACGAATTTAACTTCTCGAGGCAAATTGCTACGCGCCAGAAATCTGAAACAGAAGGCCACGATCACATCACGTCTAAAAGTGGCTCGCGGCACTTGAGAAACAAAGCTTGAAGAATTCAGTCGATCAGGTGGAGGTTCAGCACGCAGCTTTCGAACAACGGGCGAGCCGAGGCCAAGCAACTGGTTCGTATGTACTATGGGAACCGAGGCCTTGGAGAGCGTGGTGTCGAGGGGGCCCAAATCGTGTTTCTTTCAAGGCGGTATCTTGTAAAATATTTTATTCGGCTGAATATGCTATGCTGTACTCCGTACGTCTGGGTGTTCCCGTGAGTCTCGCATCGCCTTATAAGCTACGTATGAACTCTTTGCGCCTGCAGCCAAGTACTTTATAACAACTTACGAATCAATTAGAATGCCCTTGTTCCCGGGGCACAGGAACCTCCTGCGTCGAGCAATGAATCCCGCCACCCAGCATTGGTAGCTCCTCGATGTACACCGGCTCGACCTCTCTGTTCTTGTACAAGTTTCGAATCACCTTAAGAGCAGCAGCATCCGCCTTCTTGTCGCCAAACTGAGGAAAGATCACTCCGTCGTTGACGAGCAGATAGTTGACATAGCTCAAGGCCGGCGAGTCCTCCTTGCCGCTTTCAATGTCCTTTAGTGTCTGCCGATCGAGGCCGATCGAGTACATATCCGCCTCGACGATTTCGACAATTTCCAGGTGGCGGCCCCTGGCGTCGGTCGAGTTGGACAAGATGTCGAAGGCCTCGTCGTAGATTTTGGTCCAGGCACTGTCATCGAGCTCGCTAGGCTTGCTTAGGAGCACTTTGCCGGGCGCCACAAAGCGCACAAGGCCATCAACGTGACTGTCCGTAATCTCAAGCCCCTTTCGACCAGGAATCCAGATGATCTTATCGGCGCCCAGCGTTCGTCGAAGCTCGGCCTCGACATCCTCCTTGCTCTTCCCGGGATTGCAATTGTCGTTGATGAGGGAGCTTTCTGTAATGAGAAGGGTGCCGTCACCGTCAACCTCAAGGGAGCCGCCTTCGGTCACCAGGGAGCTAGCGACACGGGGTGTCTTCATATCTTCGAGAATCACGGACGCGAGGGAGACGCAAGCGTCAACGGGGTAACTACTTTCCCCCCCAGCCGTTGAAGTTGTAGTCGACGCCGTAGATGCGAGCGCGCTTGTCGTCGTCGTCGACCACATACGTCGGAGCGATGTCTCTCATCCAGAGGTCAAGCTTGTAGCCCTGAACAGGGAGCAGCTCGATCTGCTTGTTCTTTTCGAATCGCTTCTCGGCCTCTTGCAGCCGATCAGTGCCGACCAGGAGCGTGACCGGCTCGAACAGCGCCACGGCCTCGGCAATGGCCGAGATGTCCTTTGTTGCTGGC
Source organism: Tolypocladium inflatum (assembly GCA_003945565.1). Classification (NCBI taxonomy): domain Eukaryota; kingdom Fungi; phylum Ascomycota; class Sordariomycetes; order Hypocreales; family Ophiocordycipitaceae; genus Tolypocladium; species Tolypocladium inflatum. The sequence continues at coordinate 895,821 of QEPE01000013.1, forward strand.
TTTAGATCTTCCGGGCTCTCGGCAAAGAAGTCATTCTGCGGACTTGGCCACGCCATGACAACGCGCGACTGGCGGTCCCATTCGGCGGGCCTATATGTGACCAAAGCGGTTCGAGCCATGATGACGATAGAAGAGAGGAGCATGTGGCAACGTCCAACCATCTCCAATGCCCGTCGTATCGGGTCTTGGTGCTTGTCAACATGGTTGAAAACGTCAAACCCTCGTGCGTCTTATAGCGCATATGAGCGTGGCTGAGACATAGTTCCAGAGGTTCTAGTCCTCTCTAAGTCGTAGCACCGCGGCCGCGAAGCGTGCATGAATACCAGACACGATGGTCGGCCGAAAGCCAAAAGTCCCATCGCCTAACCAACTAGCTAACCAAGCGTGGCGAACTGCCGATGGCTGCGCCGCGTTGGTTACGGCAGATGATGGCTGCGCTAAGCCACTTGGCACATAGTTTCCCTTAGCCTCCTTGAGTATCGGACAAGTTTCTGCAAGAGATGAACGACTCCGGGCTTTGTGTATCGTGAGGGACACAAGCCTCATCACAGCCTCGTGGCCACGTGTCTGATCTTCGCCCTTTGGGGTAGCCCGGCAGATCATGAAATCATTGAAGAAATTTCGCAAGGGTGGAGAAGGCTTGGTTCGGGACGCCGGCCACCAACTAGAAGTCGCTGCCTAGCAGCAGAAACACGTAGGTTGTATTCGAACCTGGGGGGTCGCATGTTCGTTGCGATTGGCTGTCTTATGAGCGTGCCACAGCGGTAATAAGCACCAGGAAGAAGTGTCACGCCTCTGTTACGACTTCGCCGACCCCTAACTCTCAACGCCGTTGTTTGTTCTCTGTCTCTATTCGCGGCATGAAACGTGCTGAAGAGACACAACCGCGGATTCCTCTACCTGGGCAAAGCTTTGTCCCTGCCTGATACCGTGGAGCCGTTGAGAGAAGAGGAATAAGACAGGAAGCTGCGTATCTAGCAAGTCCTGTTCAATATAGAATGGGCCACGTACGCTATCTATGCTACAAGAGTACATTAAAACGCAGGGCTTATCCCCCGACCAAGACAGCGAATTCTAAATATAATATAAACGCAATGATATCATCGGATCTGGTAAAATTGGGACTTATATGCTCTACCGGCTCACTTAAATATACATCGAGGATAGTGAGGACGAAATGGACAGAGTTAGCGTCGAAATAGACGCCGACATGGAGACACGTATTGGAGCTTTTATCCTCAAGCACTGTGGGACTAGGACAGCCGGCTGAACTGGCGCTGAACGGGATACCACGTTCTCAGTGTGGTCTGACGAGCGCCATCATAGCAGAGGATCACGAGGGTAGGTTTACACTTGCTCTCCCCGACCTGATCATTTCAGTGGCTTTCTCAGGGCCGTTATCAACTATGTCGCCGTTTCGCGCAGCAACGGGGCATATAGCTTGGCTGACAACGCCTGAGTACGAATTTCAGGACGACATGGGACGGACCTTGGCGCGGTGGAACAGCAAGACCAAAGCGATGAAGCGACATTTGGTTTAATATACTATCCTAAAGGCGATCTACTCAGCTACAGCACCAAGGCCTTGCTAAACCTTGGTCTTGAAGGCGTTTCCAATGAGTCAACCTGCCTCCTAACCTAGTTCTTCGTCACGTCCGCTCTTGTTGGCAGGTTGAAGCCGTGCGGAACTCCAGCAAGTGCGGGTTTCATCTCGCGTCGGCATTTATGAGAGTCGCAAATTACCTTCGCTTACGTGTAATATGCTCTTCCGCTTAAGTAGAACATGAAACAGCCGCTCTGCTTCGATAACCTTTCTTTATTTTTCGGTGTTGGCGCCCCAGCGACGAACCACAATCGACCGGACACGGAGTGAGCCAAGGATCATGGTGGACCAGCGCAATATACAGGGGATATGAGCAGGTTTAGGCGCCCTTTGCGCGTGCTGGCAGGCTGATCTTGGCATGCACCCGTGCCCTGAAGTTTATGTGCAAATGAATGGCGTTCGGTACGAGAGAGTGGACTTTGGTCAATTATACAACAAATTCAACAATGAATTAACTCGCCGTCTCTCGAGCCTCGGCACGCCACTCAGAGCGCCCAGGTAGTTGTTGAGCCGTACATAGACGGCCCTGAGGTCGTTGCAGAGTTGCAGACACTGTGATCAGCCAACCTGCGCATATGTACTCCGTACATCAGTTCTCTCACTAAGCCTTTATCCAGCCAACCCGCCTTGTACGAAGTACTTCGTAATTACACCACAGTCACCCAGTCCCATTTAATTTCTCTCCACCACTTCCACTTACAGTCGAGGTAGCTGAAACCGAAAGGCCAGTATACGTCCCTCGTTATAGATAAGGACACGGCGTAAGTCAAGGCAAATGGCCGGTTAAGATCTTGTGGATCGTTTTTGCAGCGTCTCATGTTGCCGGCTCGGAGCGTCTATCTCTATCTTCAGAGAGACCCAAGTACAGCGGTTTATTTGGGGATTCGGCAGCAGTGTACGCAACATGGAGCGAGCTGCATTTGCCATCAACCGGCCGAGGGTCCTCAATCACAATCGAACAACGTGAGCTACTGCATTCTCCCTTTTGTTATTTGAAGCAGGAAAAGTCTAATTCTCGCCGACTCAACGGACTTGTTGCCTGCACAGACCTGATGCCACTGCAGGTGGTAGGCTCTGAGCCCAGGATTGAAGGCCGGTGCGGTCGACAACTGAGGCTGCCCAACACAACTCAAATATGGCAAGCCCAGACATTATGCTGCACAAATAATCACTCACAGCTGGGCGCGAGACGTCCATCAGGCGTTAATTTGATGTTCTAGAATGCATGAAACAAGCTTAAGCGGGACCCCTGGCTGCTGGAGTCGATACCCAGCCTTGGCGAGCAACTTGAGCAAGTATGAGCAACATGTTTGCTACAGCTATGTAACAGCTAACTGACAATTGGCTGTTTTCAACTGTCCTTGAAATGCAGATATTTTCCCGAATGTAACCCAGAAGCTAGAAGTCACCGATGTTACCAACGCTGCCAAACATCGTCACACGACACTCGCTACGAGCGCAGATATTCGAGCTTCTCAAGCACTCGAATACGTCCATTCCTTTCTTCTCACAGTCTCGTCAGACCAGCAGTTACACAGTTGACGATGACAGCGGCTCTCGCCTACGGGCTGCTGATCAGCCTCTGCGCGCCGCCCACCCTCGCCGACGGCCGTGGGCTCATCGGCTTAGGAAAGACCATGTATCAGCCCGCATGTGCATTTGCATGCAGGGGCGTCATAAGCAAATGTACACTAAGCTGTACGCCCAAAGATGGCCCCGAGCACGGCAGCGGTCACGGGATGACTTTGACGCCTCCCACATGCTATGCTAGCGATCCTGCATTCACTCGCACGCTTGCGGTCTGCATCGATACGTACTGCCCGGCGCATGGCGACCCCCAACTTGGCGTTATCGAGGATTACTGGGCCGGCCATCTGGCATCTTCAACGGTGGCAGACTATCAATGGAAACCGGTGGCATCGTACAGGGAGACACTTGCCGCCGCGCGAAGGGACGAGGAGCAAGCGAGTGGACGCAACGGAACTCGAGCAGGAAACGGCCAAGACGGCCATCAGCATATGCACAACTCGGTCCGAGCTGGTCCCGACCAAACGGCCTCGAGAGTCGACAGCTCGCTGCCCGTCATCAAGCCCAAGGCTCCCCTCAGTGTCACGAGCTTCATTGCTGCCGCGGACTGGCAGAAACAGTACAACGGGTTGACGTCGTTTGAGATCAACGAGGCTGGCCATGCGCGATACACGACCGTGTTACTGCTGGTGGCCCTGCTCATGCCCGTCGTCTTCTCCCTCTTCCGCCTGTTGCCTTCTCTCAACAGGAGCCGGACCTGGACGGCGCTCAACTCCATCATCAACTACCCGCCGCTCTGGGGACAGAAGCACCGCCAGCCCGTCTCCCGCGCTGCCGTGGGCGGTGGTTTCATACCGACCCGAGGTCAGAGCGCGTACATCGCCGTGATCAGCCTTCTCAACCTCATCTTCTTGATTGCCCCGTACCACAACATCCAGCCGCAGAGCGTCTTTCCCTCGCTTCGCCAGCAAGAGATGAGTACAATCGGCAATCGCGCAGGCATCCTGGCCATGGGCAACGTTGTGGCGCTGTTCGTGTTTGCGTCCCGGAATAATATCCTGTTGCACATCACTGGCTGGCATTACGACACGTTCCTGCTCTTCCACCGCTGGTTGGGATACTGGGCAATCATTCACGCGGTGTTGCACTCCGTCATACTGCTCGCCTACTACAAGATCTTTGGCGACTATGCCAGCGAGGCCTCCCAAACCTACTGGATATGGGGTATAGTGGCAACAGTAGCAGCAGTCGCGCTGTGGCCGGCATCTGTGTTCGCTATTCGCCAGAGATTTTACGAGCTCTTTCTCTCGGTCCACCACCTATTGGTCGTGCTCTTCCTTGTCGGCTACTACTACCATATCTGGAACCGGTACCAGTTCAAATGGGGGTACGAGATATGGCTATTTATCGCTGTTGGCATCTGGGCCTTCGAGCGTATCATGCGCGTAGTTCGCATGGTTCTCGGGGGCTGGCGGACGGCTACCATCTCCGAGGTACCCGGCACCAACGGGGAGTACCTGCGGCTGGACATTGACGGCGTCTATGCCCATGGCATCGTGTATCTCTACTTTCCGACCTTGACCCTTCTCTTCTGGCAGAACCACCCGTTCTCTGTGGCATCCTCCTTTGCCGGATTTGACAAGGGATCCAGCGATGAAGAAGCCGCTACTGGGAGCACGTCGGAGAAAACGACCGGCGCCAACACAAATCCATACGAAGTGGTGAACAGAAGTTCATCTTCTTCCACGGTCTCGTCTCCCTCGGGCACCCATACCAGAGTGACGATTGTCATTCGTGTCAGGTCGGGCATTACGGCACGCCTGGCGTCTCGGGCAGCGGGTGGCTCGATCCGATTGCCCGTCCTCGTCGAAGGATCCTACGGCTCGGCGATGTCGTCTCAGCTATCGCAGTGCACCACGCTGCTCTGCATTGCGGGAGGCGTCGGGATAAGCGCGGTGCTGCCGTTGCTCCACGAGGCCGGCCCACGGGGCGCTCGCCTGTGCTGGGGAATGAGGAACCAAAGCCTGCTCGAGGCCTATAAAGACGAGATTGCGGGTCTCCCGCCCGCCGTGCAAGTGGAAATCAGCGCCGGATCACGGCTCGCGATCAAGGGCATATTGAAGGGAGAGCTATGCGAAACTAGTAACGACAAGGGACCGATCGGGGTCGTCGTCTGCGGTCCCCCGGGCATGGCCGACGAGGTGAGGCAGACGGTGACGACTCTTGCCCGCAGCGGCGCGATAAGACGCGGCGTAATCCTGTTAGACGAGACCTTTAGCTGGTAGTTGGGCTCGACAGAAAAGTAAACATGTTGATGCCTCGTGATCATTGGGTCACAGTGACCTCCCCGTTTGGAATGAATTCCGGATCCGGCGTCTTGTGGGGCTGTGGGGCCTCGGCTCGGTTAGCCTTGGCGGTAGAATCTTATCAATCGGAGATACGGAGTACGTAGCCCAGCTGACCCTGACACGCACCCGGCAGACATCGCAACGTCCACAAACAAACACCGCTCGTTCCTCGTGGGCTGGCGCCCTCAACCTCCATCGCCCCTCTGCTCCGCACCTCACGGCAAACACAGGTTTGCAGCCAGCCCGTTCATGACCGCATCGTGCCGGCCGACGTCGGAACCGGTGCGATGAGGCCTTTGCTCGGGCTCGGGCTCCTCTCGCATCTGCTGCCCGTCTTCGCCGAGACCGAGAGCACCTGTGGCACCGCATGCCGCAAGTGCTTCCAGTCGGTGGTTTTCAGCCCTGCCGGCCCTGGCGAGTCCAAGTTTGAGCAGTCATGCCGGAACCGGCTCGCGCTGTCGTCGAGCTATCTGTGCTTCCACCTCAACTGCGGAGCCGAGGCTCGCGACGCGGCGCTTGCGGCGCTCAATGCTAGTTGCCAGGAGATCCTTCGCACTCCTATCCCTCCCTTCTCTCTCGTTGAAGACTATTCGGCCGACGACATTGCCCGCTTGAGGAGGATCAATAAGAATGATTCATTCGGCTCAGACGACCCGCTCGATGAAGTCGTGCTTCCGTCGGCAGACTTCTTCAGAGTCTGGAACGACACCCTGGTCAGCCTAGATCCATCGTCACCCCTTCTTGCCTCAGCCACGACTAACCGGGAGTTAGGATGCCGTTGCCTATGTCCACAGATACCACTTCCTCTATGGGTAAGTTCATGCTGCGTGCCTGCGACCGTGTTGCGTTCCGAAGAGTGCTGATGGCCTGTAGGCTTGCGATGACTCTGTTCTGGGGCGCCGTGGTGGCCTTTGGCGTCTCCAACAAGCTCTTTCAGGTGCTCTCGCGCCTTTGTGGCAGCCGACTCGGCTTATGTTCAGCGAGGGCCGGCGGGTCTTGGCTGAAGCGCAATGTCACCCTCCCAGCGACGTTCGGGTATCGGAGCTCTCAGAGCTTCTCGTGGTTTGGAACCGTTCCGCCGCGCATTCAATCGCTCACCATCTTTGCGTATCTCGTGTTAAACGTCGCCTTTTCCATCTACGGCTACAGAATCACCGAGGAGAACTTCTACTTTCCCACCAAGGAGAAGCAAATACTTCGCTATGTCTCTGACCGCACAGGCATTATATCTTTTGCATGCTTCCCGGTCATCTGGCTTACGGGAATGAGGAACAACCTGGCCATCTGGCTGACGGGCTGGGATTACTCAACGTACAACAACTTTCATCGTGGGGCGGCTCGGATTGCAACTATCCAAGCCATTGTACACTCCATTGGATACACAGTTTTGATCTTTAGAGGTATGTGAGACGGCATGTCGCCGTTGTGAGAAACTTCCGGCTCGAGTTGCCGAGCCCTGTGCAACGGTTGAGCTGTTCACGACGCTGACGAGGTTTCAAGAGGGAGGCTGGAGTTATTACGCTTCGTGGTTTAGTCAGTGGTTTTGGAACGCTGGGGTGCTCGTATGTACCCTCCAGACCTGCTGCTAATTCCTTGTGCTTACCGAGACATCAACCGACAGGCCACTCTAGCAATGGCCGCATTACTTCCCTGCTCCATCTACTGGGTTCGACGGCGACACTATGAAACCTTCTTGATTCTGCACGTCGCACTATCCCTGCTGGTCCTGCTATTCATGCTCGGGTAAGGCGCTTTCTGACTTGCAGCCGGCTGAGATCCCAGAGCTGACTGAGAGAACAGCCATGTGTCGATATTCAAGGGCAAATATGACGGCTTATTTTGGGTGCCGATATACATCTGGGCCATCGACAGATTGATGCGTTTCACCCGGATCATCGCATTCAATCCGAAATCCTGGAGGAGCAATGCTTCCGCATTCTACAGCAACGCCACCAACATCATAAGACTTACCGTCCCCCTCGACAAGGCGGTCTACACAGTCAGACCAGGAACCTACTACTACCTGATGGTTTTAGACGACACTCGCTTCTGGGAATCACATCCATTTACGGTTGCCTCTGTTTCGAGCCCGGATTCATCTGGCAAATCCCTTGGCGAGCAAGTGCCACTGCTTGACTCGGATGAGAACCTGGGGGGAGCAGGCGATGACGATGACGACATGCCGCTTGAGCCGAGCACGAAGAACATGACATTTCTCATTCGACCGTACGACGGTTTCAGCCGTCGACTTCGAGACTTGGCGGGGGCAGAGTCGCCCACCCCGTTGAGAGTGCTGGTAGACGGCCCGTACGGGCACTCGCGACGATTCGACCAGTACGACCATCTCGTATTCATCGTCGGCGGTAGCGGTGTTGTCACGGCCCTTTCATACTTGCAATCCCTCACGGGAGCTGCGCAAGGGTCATTAAAGTCGATACAGCTGCACTGGTCGGTGCGCGAAGAAGCCTTTGCGCGAGACGTGGTGCTGAAGGAGATTAGCGATGCTCTGAGTCTAAGCAACGCCGCGTTCTCCGTCGATCTGTACATATCTTCGCAGACAGGGGACATTGCCATCGCGCAGATACCCGAGGTGCGGCAACATTCTAGACGGCCCGACGCCGGGGCAGTGGTCATGTCTGCGGTTGCGAGGGCTGGCAAGCATGATGCTTTGGCGGTGGTGGCATGCGGTCCGGCCAAGATGGCAGACGACTCGAGACTCGCAGTCATCCATGCATTGACGGGCGGGTCTCGAATAGATTACTTTGAAGAGAGCTTTAGATGGTAGCCTGGGCTCCAGACGGGTACGTACTGACTTTACATGCCAATCAGTGAACATTCATGAGCTTCAACTAGCGTGTTGTGCCCAACATGGACGATTCATGATGAACTGGCGAGTTGTGCCCGGTCAATTCGGCTAGTTCAAGCCGGCCTAGCGTCACTCTTCAGGCTGTGGTGTGTTTCAAAACATCGGATAGTCCAGTTGTTCTCAGCCATATGGGAACCAGGCTCGCGGGTTGATAGGGTTCCGTGTTTCAGGGTAGCACGGTATGGCTGTGTTACTGCGCCTCGGCAGGGACCACCTTCTAGAATCTCGTTTTCTGGTTGCGGAGAATTTTGACGGTATACTAGTAAGAATTGAGTCATGTAAACTCCTTCCAGAGTCGAGTAGTGCGGAGTTAGACTGAACTGGGGATCATGGGCATCAGGACGGTATATGAAAGGCTCCTGTTCCCAACGCGAAATGATTAATCGTGATGCAAACCCATTGATCGACGCCGGTTACCGACATTGAAGATGCCTTCCTCCATTGCTATCTGCCTTCTCTTCGCCGCCCTTGGCGGGCGGGCGACTGCGAAGTGCTCTGCCGCCCCCCTCAACGTGGTTCAAGCCGATTTACAATATTCCAAAGACTTGACACTCGACCCGTTCGTGCCCATCATCGAATTCGCCATGGAGGATCAGAAGGTTAAAGGCATCTTCGACACGGGCAGCAGCGACATCGTCGTTCCTCAGACGGGCTCCCCGATTTGCCAAGATGAGCTGCAACAATGCAACGCGTCCTCAAAGACCGGGTTTGTCGCCGGATCCTTTGACCCCAGCAAATCACAGGGCGTTACGCCTCTCAACGAGCCGTTAAACACCAGCTTTGTCAACGGCGCTGGCTTCCAAGGCAGCTTTATCAAGACGGCGGCGGCGTTCGGCGGCGCGACCATCCCAGACACGCAGTTCGGCCTCTTCTTCAACGGCAGCCTGCCACCAAAGACTCCGTTGACCTCCATCTTTGGGGTTGGCCCGGTGCAGGGGGAAGCGGCGCCGAGGCTCTATCCCAACCTCGTGGCGCACATGAAAAACGTTGGGACTATCAGATCTAATTCTTTCAGCCTTTACACAAACGACTTTCGTGAGTGTGACCCCAGACTGGAGGCTTAAATCGTGTTCGGCACTCTAACGCAGCATGAATAGGAGCTGGAAACGGGTCCGTTGTGTTCGGCGGCGTCGACATGGCAAAGTTTACTGGTGAACTCCAGGAAGCTCTCATTGAACCAAACAATACCGGTGCCATGCCCTCCTTTGTTATTGGGTTCAGCTCCCTGAAGATGGCCATAGGAGGTGCACGCCCGAACGCCCGATCACCCTGTAACGGTCCGCCCAGAATGCCCGCCGTACAGGATCTGACACCATTCAATGGCCTCAAAATCAGCTTGCTTGACTCTGGGAATCCTGGCATTGGCATTCCGGCTGCCTCGATCAAAAAGATGGCCAAGGGTCTTGGCACTACCTTTTCCGAACGGGATGGCCTTGGTCTGGTCGACTGCAACCTTGTCAACAGCCAGTCGATGCTCACGTTCGGCTTCAACCAGGACAAGATCAAGATAAACGTGCCCTTGGATACAATCGTCGTCCCCCAGCGGTTCGTCAACAAGACCGGCTGTGCGCTTCCAATCTTCCCAAGCCAGGACCTTCCGTCTCTGGGATTTCCATTCCTTCAGTCTGCGTATGTCGTTTTTGACATGGATAAGCAGAGGCTGTTGCTTGCACAGGCCAAGTTGAATGTCACAGAGTCCAACATCAAGGAGTTCCCGTGAAACAATGGCGGGGGGAAGGTTTTTTTTTGTTTGCCGCGAAACAGCTTATTGGCCAAAGCAAGGTGTTTAGCCAAGAGTCAATTCATGCACATCACTCTGTGCCCATGGAGACTCGGGCCGTTAGTGCGTACTCAGCCTCGCTTATGCCCCAGGTGCTCAGTTTCGTCCAAATGGCATGATTGGTGCCGTGGAAGGCCTTTGTGTGAATTGCATTCTTTGGCTGATGAATCAGTATGCCCACGTGGAACTGTCGAACGGGTCGTGTTCCAGTCGATGTCGCAAATGTAGGGAAAGTCAAGCCGGTCCATAGAAACCACACTCATTCTGAAATTCCCCCCACCGTCTCGATTGTGGGAGAGCAGCATGCCGCAGGACCAACGTCATCAACGGACACCAAATCAGGGCACATCGTTAGTCGCCGTGGCCACGTCCCTTGGTCTCTTTCTTCCTGAGCTGTAAGCCTTTGCCCCTGTATTGGCTTGGCCTCTTCGTCATGACCGGGTTGTGGTACGACTGTGCAGTTCTGGGCTCCGGCGAACGCATCAGCATCGCACCGTTACATTGCCGACAAGGAACATGGCAGAGCAAAGATATCTTTGAGCCCAGCCACATATGTCACCAGGACAGGCATTTGAGAAGCGTCGAGCGAGAAAGGTCGGTAGCCTGGAACTGCTCAATTACTGGAAGATTTAGTTTCTTTCCCTGTCATGCCATCTGCAAAAACCAATAGCTTCATACATCATTCCGACGGGAAAATGAACTTTCTCAGTTTAGCCATACCCATCAGATCCCCTTCTATCGTCTCTGCCATCTCTCTGTCCACCCAGCCTTCAGTATAGCCGCCCCCAAAATCAGTAATCCATGCATTATTGCTCTGGTCGATCAAAACGTTTTCCGCTTTGACGTCTCCCCAGACTATTCCTGCCTCGTGAAGTCTCCCGAGTGTAGTATCAAGCTGTTCCATCCACCTCTGTCTTATCGCAGGCGGAGGATCGTCGGGCTCATCGGGGTGGACTCTCATGGACAGCGGGAGTTCGGCACAGTCAATATAGGTCAATAAAAGACCAAGAATGAAGTCATATTCGTCCATCACGACGCCATGTAGATGGCATAGGTTCAGTTGACAGTCTAGACCGGCCGCAACAATTTTCTTGTAGGTCTTGAGCTCCCGTATAGCCTGAACGCCGGAGTTGCAAGGTTTGAAGAAGCATTCGATCTTGCCCTTTTTGATGAGAACCTTCTTAGGTTGCTTGAAAAGCGCATCCTCGGGATTTTTAAAGCTCAAGGTGATTCCGACAGGATCGTAGAAAGTTGTCCACTCCTCGAGGTCGTCCAGAAAGTCGTCATCGAAGCGGACGAAAGACGGCCGGCATGGTGATCTTTCCCTGAGGATACGGCGCGGGCATAGCTTTTCGTCGACAATATCCAGGTCAAAGACGAAAAAATCGGGGAACAGATGCTCCTGTAGAGTGAGCTTGGTATCCTTTGGATCACCTGGCGGATCGGGAGCGAGCTCGATAAATAGCGGCTCAAATGGAGTCATGACCCATTCATAAACGTCTGTGTCGTAAATGTCGCCAACCACCTCTTCGCCTGATCGGAGTACCTCAAGGTATTGCAAATATTTTTCCGTCATGATGGGCGAGTTGACAAACTGAGAGGGGAAAATCCGGATGTAGAAGGCTTTGCCATTTCGACGGACGGTGAAACTCGCATCATGGTCATCGTCCTGAACGCTTGTGGTATGGTTCTCGATTTCGTATCTTGGTGGAATCGCCATTCTAGAAGCCGGCCCACGGGGGAAGCTGGAAAGATCTGCCTGCAGGAAGACACTGGAGAAATGAAAGAATCGCGACGGCGGGATCTGTGCCCGTTATGAAAGCACGGGCACAATGGTCGCGGCATCCACGTGAGAGAGAATTGGTCTAGAGCCTCAGGCAGCATGTTGGGTATTCATCGCAGCAGGCCCGCCAATCAGACACAGAGTACGAAGTAACGTACACTGGCGAAGTACTTCGTACATACTATTAATCGAGACGCACCCGCGTTGAACAGAGCGGGGCAGTGCGAAGGCGCCGAGAATCAATGCGGGATAGCGATGGCACTCAACTCAGTGGGCACACTTCCATATGTAACTAGAATCTCCGCTGCTCTATAGATACAGCCGCGGCAGATGCGAGTCACAACCCAGCAAGGGCATCGACACGGCCTGCACCACCCCTCACCACCCCTCCCTCTCCACGGCGGCAGAGAGCCAAACCGCAAGGGTTGCGCAAGAGCCCAGGTGCGTGATGGCCTGCCTCACAGGCTCCGCTGATCTACACCAACGACGAGGCCGTCAGCGAAGTGTTCGTCAAAGTAGAGTCGCCCGAGACCCTGCTTGCTCATCCAGGGGTCTTCGGTTAGACATCCGACAATCTGGCTTTGCCAGCCGCGAGAGCCGCCGCGCGATATCCACCGCAGCGTCTTCTTTCTTGCGATATCAAGTTCGTCCGAGATCCTACTAGGCAGTCCGAGCACTGAAGAGGCCTGAATTTAGTTGCTGCCTGTGACATGAGGTTCCTCCAGACATCGAAACCATGCGATACATCCCACAGAAGCAAAACCTCTCGCCGCCCCTCCTCCTGTTTTCTTTCTTCAGTCTCTATCAAATTTCGTACGTATTGCCCTGCAAATTCACATTTTACCATCGTCCACGAAGTCACCAGGCGAAATGGACAGCGACTTGAGGCCTCTGCCTCGGTCATTTCGACGGCGGGGCTCGGCGGGCGTGGCCGTGGCCGTGGCGGGCGTGACTGGCTTGGTAATCGTGCCTATCAAATCTAAATCTCTGTGACAGTTTGCAGATCTCTTTGCCTGATCCCGCTTCGTTTTCTGCTCTCGTGTAAAACTATCGCGCCTCTCGTAGCGCAGATCTACAGCGCAGCCGTATGTGTCAATATCTTCCGGGATGTCTACGCTATACGCCTCATGGGAGCACCCACGAGAGTCACGTTTCGCAAACCATTATTCATTGTATCCATATGTTTAAATGATGCTATCTCGCTCTGAATCAAGTCTCTTCTACCTACAGCCTCGAAGACATGGCCTCCGAGGCTGGCCTCAGGGCACAAGTCACCTCCTCCGCGGCATCCCTCCCCGACGCCAGCGCACCCTCCACGTGCCCCCTCCACACGTAGCTCGTTTCTGCGCCGGCGAAGAATACACTTCCCTCTGGCTGCCACTGATCGCGCTCCAAGTTGCGTAGGTTGGCGGCAGGCACAGCCAGGCAGGTCGATGCCGATGGCCACATATCGGCATGCTGGTCAAGATCCTCAACCTCAAAGGGCGTAGGCAGGGAGTCGCCAAAGATGGCCTCGACGTGGCTGAGAAGAGCTTGCTGTCTCTCATCCTCCACCATCTGCCACAGTTCTCTCCCGGACTCGCCGGCGACGAAACACGTCAACGTGTAAAAGCCGTCGTCGCGCGACGCTGCCTTGATCATCGAAATGGGTCCGGCTAGCCCCTGAGCATAGCCAGACAGCCCTCGCTCCCGCCACCATGGCTTCCCGTACAGCAAAGCTATCCTCCTGGAGAAACCCGGCTTGGCGGTTTCCAGGATACACTGCTTGTCCTCGCTCAGCCCAGGGGTAATCTCTACAGTTGTGCACTGTGCCGTTCCCGCCAGGATGACCTTTGTGCACTGGAACACGTCCCCAGACTGCGTATGCACGACGACCCTGTTCCCAGACGTCTGGTCGATGCGCTCCACGACCTGCGACAGGCACACCGACCCCGCCTGCAGACGAGCCGCGAGCTCCTCGCACAGCTGCTGGGCACCCCCCGCGACGCGCAGACTCTGCTCGCCGCTGCGCATATCGGAAAGAACCCGGAGCAGCCCCCCCGCGCATTTGCAGTGTAGGAGAAAGTACAGCGCACTGACGTCCTTGGAACCGAGGCCGAAGATGGTGGACGTCCACGAGTTTGCGAGTTTCTGGACGATGGGCGTGGCGCCTTGGGAGACGCCGAGTTCGTGGACGGTCGCGGCGCCGTAGTTTGGCAGCAGCTGCGCGGGGCGGTTGACGTCGATTCTCTGGGAGAGCTCCTCGAGGTTGTCTCGTACGCGGATGAACGATCGGCGGTCGTCCTCGCCGAGCTACACGCAGATGTGTTAGCAACACCCTTCAGCGTGCAGCGTCGATTGGTAAACGCACATTCGGGGTACCATCAGCCTGGGATGCGCCGAGTCCTTCGACCACGTCCTTGCCCTCGACATTCTGTTGCTCAACCTCGAGCCCCAAGCCCCGTGCCAGTTCGGCAACTCGGGGGTGGTTGGAAGCGTTGAAGTAGTCGTCTCCAGCAACGGAGCTGCCGATGCGCTCCCGCGCCTCGAGAACCAGGCACGTCGCACCGGCCCTCTGGAGATTGTACGCGGCTTGCAGGCCGCTGGGGCCGGCGCCGACGACAATCACCTGGGCCGATCGCCTCTGGCGGGATGCCAGGCTACGGGGCGTGTATGCGGAAGGCATGTCTTGGACGGCGGCCATGATGTCGACAGCTGCGTACGCTGGGGTTGAAGGCGACGTCGGAGCTGCAAGTGTCGTCGTACGAGTCAATCGAGTCTCAGGCCCGAACAACCTCAACGAGTCTCCAAAATTTGCACAGCAACCGGGTGGGCTTCAAGTTTCACGACAGCAGCCAAGACGTGGAGAGCGCGGCTTATCGATATAGAAATTTCGGCAACTCGGGATGGGCCTCCGCGGCCGCCGAGCTTCGGCAAGAGTGACAGTCTCCGCAAGTCGGGTCACTGGCGATGGTGGCATTGGTGGGATGCGAGCCCCGGATCCAGGCCGGCCCCACATGCTCTCCGGCCGGCGGTTGGTCCCGATGACGATGTCGCGCGGAGGCCGATGTCGTTGCCGTAAATGCGGCACCAAAAATTGCATTAGCAGATGCTGCAGAGAACTTGTGGGGGTCCCAGACGAAGCCCAGGAGAGGCCACCATTTGCACCAAAGTCATGGCTCGTCAACCCATTTGCTGGCCGGCTTGTCCATCATGCGTCCGCGCCCTCCACCAAGGCAATTGCCTCTTTTGCTTGAGCGCGGATTCTTCAATTCGAGATGATAAGAAAGCGCCCACGCAGGTTTCGCAGTCAGCACTTCTCGGACGTATTGTTTGCAGCCGTTGAGCTTCCCCGCCCCCGCGAAATGCACGTTACTCCAGGAAAGAGGGGTCCCCGTGTCTGTCGATATCTGACGTGATGCTGTGGCAGCACCTGTGCACATTGCTCATCAGAAACTTGAGCATTGATCGCGGCGGCAGTCCGTAGTCCGTACAGTGCTCCGTTGCCAGACTGGGCGTTTGTTGGCCATCGCTGTGCGTCTCGGGTACGGATATCCTACGAAGTACCTTGAATCGCCTACCCAAACGGGCAGACTGGCGGGTACGCTATCCAACAGTGGTTCCTGGCGGGTACCGTACCTGTACCTGTATTACTGTACTTCGTACCTGGACGCGTAACCCCGGGCCGTCATCAGTGATCACCACTTCGAGGCCTCGTCCCGCACGGAGTCTCATCTCTCCAACAAAAACTCACGATGGCGACGATGGAAAAGGCACCGCCCGCGCCCGCGCCCGCGCAGCCACCGCGCAAGAGGACCCCGTGGCTCATCAAGGCGGCATGCATCGCGGCGGGCTTCGTCTGCCTCGCAAGCCTGTACCGCGGGCCCGGGTGGAGGCCGTGGAGGCCTCACCGGTGCCAACGAGGCTCGCCATACGGCAGGTTCCCGGAGCCCAACGACCCCTTTCGCTTCATCCCGTGCACGGATGCGACGCTGCCGCCGGCGCTCGACGATGCGCACCATGAGCGGAGCTGGGCGAGGCTGTTTGACCCTGACCCGGAGCGCTGGAGCTGGGGCAACGCCAGTGAGCATGACCATCCTCATGGGCATCCCCGCGAGCGTCATCACCATCACCACCGCGACCCGTACGCCGGCCGCGGCATCTACCTCTGCGGCTACCTCGACGTCCCGCTCGACTACACCAACGAGTCGGACGCGCGCATCGCCCGCCTGGCCGTGACCAAGTACCAGGTCTCCGGCCTAGCCCGTCGCCGTCGCCACCGCCGCCGCGGCCAAGACCAGGACGCCGGGCGCAAGAGCGAGCGCACCATCGTCATCGAGCCCGGCGGCCCCGGCGGCAGCGGCACCTCCATGGCCTGGGGGGCCTCCGAGGAGGTCACCAAGCGCCTGAGCGACGGCAGATACGACGTCTTGGGCTGGGACCCTCGCGGCGTCAACGCCTCGCTCCCCGCCCTGTCCTGCTTCCCCCACGACGCCGACCGCGACCGCTGGACCCTCAGGGCCGGCCAGTACCGCGAGGTTTCGCCGTCGCCCCGCGCGCAGCTGGAGTTTGTCGACGCCATGAGCGATGCCGTCTTCAACGCGTGCCATCGGGTCCACGGCGACCTGGCCCGCTTCGTCTCTACCGCCTTCGTGGCGCGCGACCTGGAGGAGATTCGCCGGGCGCTGGGCGAGGATGAGCTTACGGGATACCTCGTGAGCTACGGGACCGGCATCGGTCAGACGTATGCAAACATGTTCCCCCATAACGTAGGCAGGATGATCCTGGATGGGACCGAGTATGTCAGGGACCACCGCCTGGTCGGCGGCTTTGGCTGGACCGCCCTCGACAACGTGACTGATGCATGGCACGACGGCTTCCTGGGCGAGTGCATTAACGCTGGCCCGGACCACTGCGCCCTCGCCAAGCCTGTCGACAAACACCCCGTCACCCTCGACGGCCTCCAGGCACGCATGGAGGCGCTGGTCGAGTCTCTCATCAAGCGTCCCGTCCCCGGATACACCGACCTTAGCGGGCCTTCGCTCGTCACCTATTCGGCCCTCGTGGAGGCCATCTACGGGGCACTCTACAACGCCAAGAGCTGGCCGTCGCTTGCCGAGATGCTCTTCGAGCTGGAGGCCGGCAATTCAACGCTCGCCGCCATCATGCTCGATTCCGCCTGGGAGTATGACCCTACACTGCCGTCTCCGCCCAACAGGCGGCCGAGCTCGGACGAGCTCGGACAGCTGGTCATCTGCGCCGATTCATACGACGCTCCCGACCCGCCCGAGGGGATCAAGTGGTGGGAGTCTCTTTGGAGTAATATGACCAGCGCCTCGTGGATCTCGGGCAATTCCCGCTTCGCCAACGTCTTCCCCTGCCGCCACTTCGTCAACTATTGGCCCAAGCCGGCCGAGGTGTATCGCGGCGACTTGAACAGCACCCTCAAGAACCCCGTCCTGCTCATCGCGGAGACGTACGACCCGGCCACGCCGCTGCGCAACGGCAGGCGGCTGCTCAAGGAGATGGGCAGGAACGCGCGGCTCATCGCGCACCACGGCTACGGCCACTCGTCCAGGGACACGTCCAACTGCACGGACGCGATCGCGAGGGCCTTCATATTGGAGGGCACGTTGCCGGATGAGCAGGAGACGGCTTGCTTCGCGAACGAGAAGCCGTATCTGTATGGGGTCAAGAAGGACGAGGTCGCTTCCGCGGCCCAGACGAGGGACCCCGTCGAGGCCTGGGGCGAGCACCTGGCGGAGCTTGCTGTCCTCAACCCGAGGCTGCTTCCGAGGAGGGGCATGTAAGTAGGGCGCATGGTGCTGGATTACCATGGTCATTTCCCTCGCCGTGGCTCCAAGCTGCCACGATTAAGCCTCGCATATAATGCCATGTCATAGATTGAAAGTTGATAGCATTTCCTATAGTTATGAATACTGCGACTCACGAGTTTGTATACTGCCAGCCAAGAGTTCCTGGACCCGGCGGACACAAAGGGGCAAGGAGTGGGGTTCGGAGTCGTGGTGTCGTAGCTGACGAGTGACTTCCTTGCGACTACTCGGGCGAAGCAGGAGAAGCCTGGGATACAGGCAGTTGAGTGAACGGTGTATGTGATATCTGCATAGGGACCGGGGAGCTCCTGAAGGGGGAAAAAAAATAGCAAGTCGCATCTCTTGCTTGTCGATGCGAATACGAGCTATTGGTTCAGGCCGGCCCTAGGAGTGGAGAGCTGTCAGCAACCCCGAGGAGTTCCCACCGCCCCGTCTCACGTCTGTCGCAAACCCAGACCTTGCAAGGCCCGACAACCTCTTTACTCAAACACGGGGTACTACGTCATCCTTACTCTGACATAACTCTATTGATTACGGAGTACTTCGTACTTCGTACCACCAACATCTCCAGGGGACCCACCCTGCCAGCATGGCCTGGCTCCTACCCCTGACCCTCATCGTCCTCATCGTCGTCGCCAACTTCCCCCAGGAATCCGCCAGCAGGGCCGAGGCCAACGTCCTGGCTCTACCGCTCTTGACCTTCACCGGCGGCATCTGCACGCACGTCTTCTGTCGCTTCTTCGTTGAGCCGAGGCACGCGGTGCCCAGCCTGCCGGTGGGCCTTGCCGGCGCGGCCGTCACCGCTGCCGTCTTGGCTTTCGGGGTGTTTGGCTTCGGGCCCGGGGAGTGGGCGTACATGGCGCAGCTGCCGGCGGATGTCGCGTCCGGGAGTGTCAGTATAGCGAGGTGTATCTGGCCGCGACGTTGCAAGACCGTTGGGGCAGGGTAATTGTGAGGGTAGCTGGATCAAGGTTAGGGCATCGGTGCTGAGGCACGGTCCACGTGTCTGGAGACGGTATACAGGTATTTCCATGAAGTCGAAGCTGGCACAGTCGATCCGGATGAATCCTACGCTATATGTCTTCGCCTACAGATAGATGTATGCTGATAATTCTCAGAACAGAGCAGTGGCATACACGTCGTTACGGACACTCGGTCACCAATGTCAGAGCAAAGTAGAAGAAATGCCGTCATATTAAATTCTGAGCCAAATTGACACTATGTTCCCTCATCCCCGGAGCGACTCCTCGAATCAGTTGCTTCCTTGCACCAGCTGAAAACGATACCAGATCACAGCACAGCCACGCCTGCTCCAGCAGTCCCTGTTTCTTCCCCCGGCTCCCGCATGAGGAAGCACTCGGTTCGAACCGGCCCGGCGCTTAGGCGGTGAACGCGACAGCGCGCTTTTCCTCGGCCTCGTCGTCGTCGTCGTTGTTGTTGCCCTTGGCGGCCTTTCCGGCGTTGGCAGCCTTTGCACCGTTGGCAGCCTTTGCACCGTTGGCAGCCTTTGCACCGTTGGCAGCCTTTGCACCGTTGGCAGACTTTGTACCGTTGGCAGCCTTTCCACCGGCACCAGCAGCAGGAGCGGCGGGAGCGGCGCCAGCGGGAGCGGCAGGGACAGCGCCAGCGGGAGCGGGAGCAGCGCCGCCGGCAGGGGGAGCAGCAGCGGCACTGGCCATCTGGACGGGCACGACGCCGCCAAAGGGACCGGCGCGGGCCGGGTTCTGGCAGCGGACCATGCAGACGTTGGCCTCGCCGGCGACGGTGCCGGTGCACTGCTGGTTGGCGGGGATGGCCACCTTGAGCGGGTGGTCAGCCGTGTTGCCGGCGTTGTTCCTGCCGCGCTCGTTGCCGTCGACGTTCTGGGTGACCTGGATGTTCTCCCACGACGTGGCCGTGCCGTCCGAGTTGATCATGCAGGTGTAGGGCCCGGCGCCGTCGGCGTTGACCTGGTGCAGCGTCATGGTGAGCTCGCCGCCGGGCGTCACCTGGGGCAGCTGGTCGCCCGTCTCGGCCATGATGGCCGACGTGCCCGACGCGATGTTGTTGGCGCCGGCCCCAACCGTCTCGCCGGCCGTCTTGGCCGACGCGCCGCGGAAGCGGGTGGCGTCCTGCTGGAAGGGGTTCCGGCGGGTGCCGTCACGGGGCGTGCTGGTGTCGACGCCGAGGGCCATGCCGGAGCCGCCCGCGTTGCCGACGGCGTTGGTGATGACGCTGTGGCCGGCCACGAGCTGGGCGGCCATGAGGGCCGAGGCGGCGAGGATGGACTTGAGAGACATGGTCGGAGGAGAGCAACGGGGAAGAAGCGACAACAGGTGGCGGGCGATGTACGAAAAGAGACTGTTGAAACCTGGCCGGCAGGAGGGAATTAGAAGACAGGGGTTCTTGGAGAAGAGAAGGCGCAAGGTGAAGAGGAGTGAGAGCTGTTGTGGTGAGGCTGGTGATGGGAGACGGATCGAGAACGGCGAACGAAGCCATCGCTTTATACCCGAGCCGTGTCGGCCGCCCTCGACGGACTCTGCCTCCCCTTTCGCGGGCTCGCGAGTGATCAGCAAGGCCAGCGAAACAGTCCAAAGACTCCAACCCCCAGTCCCGCGCTGCCTCGCCGGCCGCAGCCCGCACGGCGCCGCGGTCGAGCACAGCCCTAGCGCCTCTCCCAGGGTCCCGGAAGGCCTCGCTGCCAGGGAACATGAAGCGATCGTGAGCCTCGGCGGCCGGGCCCTCATTGGCCGCGGCGCCGCCAGAGATCAGTCGAAACGCCGCCCATCCTGCCCATCCCCGCGGCGCGCGCGACGGCGCAGCACCACCACCGGCCAGCGCCGCGAGTCGTGACGGCTGCGGTTTCAAGGGCCCGTGTCCTCGCCGTCCGTGCCCCCGCGGGCTGTCGTCGGCGGCGGTAGACAGCGGGACTGGGGGACGGGGCGGCGTCGCGAGACGGAACGTCGGCGCCTGGAGAAGGTGTGGCGGAGCGTCTAAAACAAGGGTAACTTTAGAGTTACACTGCCCAGGAGTCGCCCTGTCTGGGATGCGAGGCCGGCGTCCAGCCTTGCAGCCGGGAGCCGCACCAGAGACGTCCATGCCCGTGCCGGGCTGGAATGGCGGAGCCCCGTGAACCTGACACAACCTGCAACACCGTGCCCCCAACCGTCGTAGGGAAAAGAGCATCCATGGAAGACCGCGAACACTGAAATCTCAGTATCCCGCTTCCACGGTAGTCCGTCTCTAGTATTCCCAGCCGCGGAGGTCGGCCGAAAACGTCACGCCTACCTTAATGCACGAGCACCCGGAGCAGTCTCAAGCTGGCATCCGCCCCCTACCTAGGAGCCTGTCCCCCATCTTCTGCCCGCCAGAACCGCCGCCACCGCCCAGCCTCGACGGCGTCGCAGCCCTGTGGCGCCTCCACCCAGACGCCCGCCAGGAGTCGCGGGCACGATCTACCCGCGCTTGGGAATCCCCCATGATGCGCAATTCCAAGGACGAGGTCCTGGCCCCCCGCCGGCGATCGCATTGACTCGGCGGTGATCGAAACGCCGCGGCCATGCTGGTAAATCACTGGCCGCTTCGTGTGCTGCGTGGTCGTCGCCCTAGGACGGGGTCGCGACGGACGCGGCCAATCGGCCGGCGAACCCCTTTGGACGTGCCTCGCAGAGCCCTCGGGGTGGCTGCCGACGGGAGCTTGCCATCCTCGGCGGAGGAGTGGCGGCCAGGCCCAATGTCCGTTCCATGGGATGCAATACCGGCTCCCGACATGAAGGCGTACACGTTTGGGATGCTCCCGTGAAACCGCGGCTGCTCAGCGCGCACGAGATGCCCCCGGAACCGCCTGCTGCTTTGCCCTTGCCATTCCGCCCAGGACGGTCCGTAAAGCGGAAAGCGAGCGCGCGCACAATGTTTATTCCTGTGCGTGGTGTGTGATGTGCGATGTGCACGATGATCGGCTGCGTAGGACGATCCCTCTCGCGTTTACAAGGAGCACCAACCACATAAATTCACATTGCTACGAGGCTGGCTATGAACCAAATTAAACCTCGATAATTAACAAATGCCGACACACTGACGTGCGCTGACAGGCACACTGACACTCACGTGGAACAGACGAGGTTCGGACACGACTACGAAGTAGAGTTAAATTAATATGCTTATATTTTTGAGTCTGGCACTTACATACATACACACGCAGCGTTTCAAAGCTGTGTGCTGCGGGACCAAGCCTAACTCCTCAGTAGCAAATGCAGTTCGCAAAGACTGTCCAAAATGCGCATAGCCTCAAACACAACGAATGAAATGGCGTACCGTACATGTTCGGACTTACCTGCAGGCCTCTCACGCAAGCCACTCTCACCCCCTGTATTAGTCAAGGCGGAATGTCCTGGTCCTCGACGCGCTGTAAGTACGAGTAGAAGCTTGGAATTGCATCGGCCGTCTGCACAGGTGCGCGGCAAGGCTCCTTGCGTCGTCGTGAAGATACGTCATCGCGGCCATTTAGCACCAACCGAATAGGTCGCCGTGACACTCGTCAACATGACCAGGAAAGAATGCGAGCTCAAATGCCCACTTGGGTGGACGCCCGTGACCGTGGGCTGCCGCATCGCCGATGTCGGGTCAGTCAACACCAACCCCCACCTGACCGCCTCGGGTCGTGATGCGGCTGCCACTCGCATCGGTCATGTTCACCCAAGTCTAAATGAAGCCACAATTGTACTCACCATGGGCTCCAAAACAGGGCCGGCGTCGTCTTATTTGACTCCCGTGAGCCCGTGGGCCCGAGGCTCCGGGAGGCTCATCCCATCGGGACGCTCATCCCATGGCGGCTGACGGAACATCAAAGTCATTGTTCGCTTCACCATGACATCATTGTACGGCCCAAGGCGTTGTCTGAATCGTTAGTCATAAGATACAAGGTATGTACAGTTAGGTTCACATATATACAGCTTGCTTGCCCCCAGTGCTAGGCCACCCGTCTCTTCCCCTTGGGTCTTTTGCGTAGTGGATCTTGCAAGGGTTTCTGTATCTTGCTCATTGCCTCCTCCGGGCTTCTGCGCACCTCCCGCGCCAAGTTTCCGGTTGCTCGGTGCACCGGCTGCGACTTTGGTGAGGGTGAACGTCGACGGGGTGAGGGCAGCCTTCTCGCTGCAGTCGACTTGTACTCCATGTACGAGGTGGTGGCGACGGGTTCCTGGCGCGGGGTGGGGGTATCGGACTCTAGGGTATCATTGGACGCGCTGGGGGTGTCGAGAAAGTCGAATTCATCGTCGGGGTATTGGGCAGGAGGGAACTCGTCCTCCTCCTCGAAATACAAGGGCTGGTCGGCTTGCGTCTTCTCGTCGGCGACACCGTCGCACGAGAACTGACTCTCGGCCGAGTCGCACACCGAGGTGACAGAGGTATCGCAGTCGGACTGCGATGTCTCGTCATCATCGTGGCAATCAAACCGGCGCCGCATCAGCTCAGAGCCAAGGTGTCCCGACTCGGAGCCCGAAAAGGACATGGAGCGGGACGGCGGGTTGGTGGAGTAGGCGGGAGACTCTGCATCGGATGGTGATGATGCGGAGCATTCCGAGTGTGTCGCCTCCGATTGCGGAGGCGATAGAGGGCCCTCAGGGTGAGCATCGCGCTCAAAGATGCAGGGCTCGACGGTCATGACGGGGCCGTCGGGGAAATAGTCGTCGTCCAGGAAAGGGGAGGGAGCATCGTCGGCGCTGCTGGCCTTGGTGCTCATGGTGTGAGTACTATCCGCCTCGGAAAAGGAGGAATATGAAGAGGTGGACTGAGATTCGTGACGATCGAGGTAGTCGTCGGGGAGGTAGCTCGCAAAGTATCTGACGATGGAGTCGTACGACTTGGTACGGAACATCTGCAGGGCGTGCTGCCACTGTTCAGATCCCATCAGCTTGGGGTTGGCAATGATCTCGACAGCCAGCGTCTCCAGAGACTCGTTGAGCTCACGGAGGCGCTGCTGCTGTCGGTCCGCCATCAAGCGGTGGAACTGTTCCGTCGTGTCGGCATCGCGAGAGATCTCGTAGACGTCGTGGTGGAAGGCCTCGGGGTCTTGGAGGGTATAGGAGAAGGTGTTGTATCGGTCGTGTAGCGTCGTGAACAGGTCGTCCCTCTTCATGCCAAACTTCCAGGCGGGCCAGGCCCAGCCTGGGTCGTCCATGTTGACCGAGGAGTGGCAGCCGGCGAACGCAGGCAGAGGCGCGCCCGTGTATTCGGGTGAGGCCCAGTGTGCAATTCGCACGAGGGCGTCTTCACAGCTTCGCACCGGATATCGTGGCCATGCTGACGGTGTTTGGCGAGTACGGGCGTCTGGCGTAGGGCGTGGTAGGGGTCGATATCGTTGCGAGGGAGAAGTTGTAGAGTGGAGGTCCGCTGAAGCCCTGGTGACGAAAACAACCAGCATCCAGCTGGGGGACCGCGTACTAGCAACATAACCCAGGGTGGCACAATGCCACGGGAAGGGGAGGCATGGCGGCCTGAGGCCGCAAGCGGCAGCGGCCCCCATTGGACGCCACGCCTCGAAAATATCACTCCGCCATTTGGCTGGACCAATCACAAAGGCTGCATCTGGGGGGTTGGCGAATGGAACACTAGTGGATGGGGCTCTGCATGAGACGCGAGCCAACCCCGGCCCTACGCTCGTGCATTCCGTCAAAGCCGACAAACCAGACAGTGCAAGGCATACTGTTCTGTTGGCAAGGTGGTGGCTGCTGAGAGCCCTCGGTTGGGTGAGCAAAGGCAAGTCTGTCTCGATCAAGCCTGAGTGGCAGCTGAGCCCTTCACCTCATGACCGTCAGGCGACAAAGATGCGACTGATGAAGCCGCGTCCGGAGACTCTTGCTGCTCTGGCCGTCTTTCATATCGGCTCAAGAGCATGTGACCTGCACGCAGTTACGGGGCAAGACAATCGACGTCAAGTGGCATGTCGTCGCGCTCGCTCACTCTTACCCTCACCTCACTCTCGTCGCCGCCATTCACTCCTCGCTGCCTCACGGCGGACACCTCATAAGGAAACTCGGCCGACGACTTCTTCAGCTGACGGGCGGTGCAGGGCTGTGAGGCGCAGGCATCACGCAGCCAACACCGCGAGCCATCTCTATTCGGACAGTCACGCGAGATGTCGCACCGGGGTACGAAGTACGGAGTATTCGCATTGTCACTCTGCAGCCATGCTTGCCCCGAGGATACATCCACCAGCACCACCTGATGTCCGACTTGATCTGGTCTGCTTCCAACCAGCCCTAACAATAACCGCCGTTCGCCTGCGCCTCAAACGGTCGTTCTTCTCCGGGCCTCTACCAAGTTCCAACGGCCCGTCACCCGCTAGCAACACGTTGCCCGGTTGTCAGGCACCCGCTGTTCCCGTCCCGCGGGTGCGGACACAGCGACAGATCGCTGCCTTGTGGCCAGAGGCCACCGATGACTCCGTCTGCTCTGGCGCTTGAGGCTGAGACGGCGCCATCAACATCAGCAGCCCAGGCCTCCTGCACAGTCGCGCTCTCACCTGCGCATATGACGCTGTCGTTTGTCGAGTTGCCCAGCTCGGCATTTACCCTTTTGGTTCCTGCATTTATGGCGTGCACCCGATTGTGAATGTTGGTTCTGCAACTTACACTTTCGAATCTCTGCGTCCACGTACCCGTTCATGCTGATGCTTGGTACCTGTACCCCGCTGCCTGGAGCCGCCTAACATTGCGCGCACGTCTGGAGTTTTCCCCTCCCCCCACTGGCCTCCCACCTCCGGCCCAACCACTGCGCTATCACCACCGATACACCACATGGGCGCGTCCTGTTAGGCGCCGCCAACCCCATCCCCTTCCTCATGGCCGAAGCCAGGCCCGAGCCTTCGGAAGGGGTCTCGGAGGAGAGGACGGAGCCCTTCTCGCAGTCGGAGATGGATGCCCGATTCAGGGGCATCCGCGTCGAGGAGCCCGGCAGCCTGCCCGACGGCGAGGTCGTCCCCCTCGACGTGCTGCAGGTCGAGGACCACCACCACAGGCAGGGCATCCGCATCCTCGTGCGGCCTCTGACCAGGCTGCACAACACCCGCTCCGTCAGTCCCGGGAGCGACAACTGCCAGTGGCTCGCCCTCCGCGCCGAGGTCGCCTCGTCGGAGCAGCCTGAGCACAAGGTCCTAGCCGTGACTCAGACGTCCAAGGATATCAAGTTCTCCGTCAGGATCCCGGGGGAATCCCAGGACGAGTCCTCGCGCCCGCCATTGTGGTGCGAGCTCTACTACGACCCGGCCAGCGACAAGGTCATCTTCCTCAACAAGTCCGACGTGCCCATTTCGCTGTCCAGGATATCGCAGAGCCTTCTGGCCAGTCCGCCGTCGGGTGAGGGCCACGTCATCAACCCTGGCCTCGCGAAGGCCTTGAAACCAGGCACCTGGAGGATCAAGGTCAGAGACCTCGCCGTCCTGGACTTTCGCGTGCTAGAGAAGCGGCCCGTCACCCTCTACCAGCCGCAGCCCTCGCTGCCAGAGGACTCTTCATCTTCCGGCACCAGCTTCATCCATCAGGGTGGTTCGGGCAGCAAGCGTGCTCTGACCCCGGATGAAGACAACAAGAGGGTGAAACGTCGCATCTCAGATGCCGGCGCCACGGCAGACGATGGCGTCATCATGTTCCTTCGTCCCGCCGGCGAACCACTCGTCTTCCCGCTGCCTAACGCGAGGGAGAGCAAGGAGCTCTCTGCGTCCAATGGCCACGCCTTGCTCGACGCGGAGCAAGGAGAGACGATTATTGTGCCCGGAGTATGCGAGGTCGACGAATATCAACTCACCAAGCGGGATCCAATAGCGTCCACGGCGCTGTCCGCCGTCTACAAGGCAACCCACTCGCACGTGCCGGACAACATCGTCACTGTCAAGGTCCTCAAGACGAGGGTCGGAACCTCAAACGACAAGCCGCTCGCCCATGAGCGCAACGTCATTCGCCAGGCCGACATGTGGATGCGCGAATGCCAGAGCCAGGAGGACTTGAAGCACGACTCCATCGTCCGGTATTATGGCGGTGATGCCCGTTTTCTGTCGCTCTACATGGAGCACGTGGAGGCTCCAGATCTTGCTTCATCGGTCCGATGGAGGAACAGGGCAGATGAATTCATCGGCAGCCGAGACGACGCGCTGCGAATTCTGCGAGACATTGCCGAGGCCCTCAACTACATCCATGGACGAAAGCTTGTCCACAACGACATTAAGCCAGCCAACATCCTTTATTCGCCGGAAAGAGGCGCCGTCCTCTGCGACTTTGGGCTGTCGACGCTGGCGGCCAATTCCCCGACTACCGGCGGGACGCCCTATTACGTTCCGCCCGAGTTCATTGGCAAGAAGCTTCGCGGCGCTGCATCGGACGTGTGGGCTCTGGGTGTCACGATGCTATACGTCCTACGCAAGATTACCTTTCCCGACAGCCGCGCGAGACGGCACCACCCCAAGCCTTTGTACTGGCAGATCGGAGGGATCAACAACCCGTCTGTGCCGCACAAGCATGGCAACGGGCAGCCTGCCGTCACGCAGATGCGCGACTGGCTGACGGAGATATTCGAGGCGAGAGAGAAGCTGAGCGCTCGGGACCGCCTGGAGCGACTGGTCAAGGAGATGTTGACGCCAAACCCCAACCAACGAATCACCATGGCAAAGATATTGCAGGAGCTACACGTGGAGCAGAACGCCGCAGTACGGTGAGGGGCTTACGATTGCTGGGATGAATCCTGCTTTATTCTTTTGCGTCAATTGCTTTATAACAGTCGACTGCCCGATACACCGGATCGCTGGTCTCAAGATTTGACCGGCCGTATTTGGCATGAGCGACATCAGATGCACGAGCTAGGGGTGTGTTTCGAGACAGGGTATGCAGGCCCGTTGCGATGCCGCAGACATTGACTGACTCGTGGCAGATGAGATATTTTCAGTTTATACCCTCGTCACCGGCATATACAGACATTTATATGATATGGCATTGCATGGAATGGAATGAATGGCATGGCATGGCATGGCATGGCATCATCAATCATGGTCAATAGATTACTATCGTCGCTCATCAGCCCTGAGTTTGCTGTCGTGATAACCACCAACTCCCAGCTTCCAAAAACTCCCCGACTTCCAAAACACAGAAGTCTAGAACCCGAAGCCCATGGCAAAGGCCGAGGCAAGACCAGCAATGGTTCCCAGCGCGACGGTGTTGACGCCCAGCATGCCGGCAGCGGCAGCCTTCTTGTCGCCGCCGCTGGTCGAGTTGTCGCCGGTGCCGTTGCCGCCGGTGGTGCCGTTGCCGCTCTGCTCCTTGATGGCGGTGACCTTGATGCCGCCGCTGGTGCAGTTGGCGGGGCCCTGGGCGTCCTTCTTGAAGCGGATGTCGGCGCAGTTGTAGAGGGCGGAGCCGCTCTCGCCGACGGTGACGACCTGCAGGCTGGCGAGGGCGCCGTCGTCGACCTTTACGGGGAGGGGGACCTTTTCGATGCAGAGGCTCCCCTTGTTTGTGGCGTTCAAGAACTCTGGCGTGAGCGAGACGTTGAAGTTGGTGCTGTTTCCGCCGACGGCGAGGTTGACGAAGATGTAGGTCCAGGGGTGGTGCAGCTCGAGCTTGAGGGAGCCACCGTCAAGGGGCCAGTCCGTGACGTTGCCCTTGCCGTAGGGGACGCCAGCGCCTGGGTTTGCATCAGCACGGCGCCGCTTCACGGGGTTTGAATACCTCTTCGCGCGATCTCACGGGCTTGCTCGATCGCGAGAGCAGGCGGGGAGGTGTGCTTACACGGATATGTCCACTGGCTGTAGTCGGCCGACTGGGCAAGGGTGTCGGCTCTCCACGCGGGGAAGGTCAATCCAAAATGGGCGGAAACGCTCTGGGCCGCAGCCAGCGCGAAGAGAGTCTTGGAAACCATCGTGACGGGAAGAGCTGAGGCTGAGGGTGCGCGGTGAATCTGAAGGAGCGACGGACGAGGCGAGCGGGCAGCTTTATAGCTTGGCAGGCGGGCAGCTTTATTGCTTGGCGAGTGGGCTGCTTTACAGCTTGGCGAGGAGAGCTGGACCCTGGGCGGCGCGGGGCAGGCTAGCAGAACTATCGTTTTGAGCGGCGGCGGGCGAGCAAGAAAAGCCCGGTCCAGGTCCAGCAGGTCCGCATCGGTGTCCGGCTCCGGTGCCCATGCCGGGGACCCACTCGGCGGGGTCCCGCATTCCCGTGTCCACCGCCTCTCACACGGCAAGGCCCCATGCCTCTGACAAAACAAAACAAAGCAAAACAATCCCGTTTCTCTCAATGCCTCAATCCCAAGACTGATCTGCGAGGCCCAGCGCACACGTCCGGCGCGAGGCGAAACGCGGGCTCGCGGGCTCGTTCGGTCGGGTATCACAAAAGTTGGGGGAAAGGAAACTTGCTCAAATGGACTCAACCACTCCCCGGCGCGCAGATGGCCCTGCCGTGTGGGTGCAACAACGGGCGCGGCTGGACTGGGCTGGAGCTGGATGAATTAAGCTTGGAAGGGCGCTTAATTTAATCTCTAGCTCGGTGCGCCCAGTTGAGGCGTTTATCGGGCCATTCCCCAGCCTGGACTTGATGGCCTTGGGGGGGTGGACGGGTTGATGGCGTTGCGAGTGGTGAGAGGGGCCGCGGGTCGAAGGACGTTTTTTGACCGTGGATGTGGGCGAGTGCAGGGACTAGGCGACAGAGAACGTTTCAAGGCGAGTGAGTTCGCCGATGAGAAGCAAAGCAGCTGCTCGGTCCGAGCGCAAGAGGGATGGGATGGCCACGTCTTCCACGGATCACGGTTTCGTGGCGCCGAGAACCGGCTCACGTTGACGTTTGGTAGTGGACTCGAGGTGAAACATGACGTGGCCGTAGGGCTCCTCGTTTAAGCTTCGATGCACGTTCGCAGTAACGTATTCTCTCCAGGGTTGATGCACGAGAACGTGCCAGAGAGCTTGGCATCGCGTGAGCGCCGTCAACAATCCGGGGTACGGGGGTGTTGGCGGGCGCGTCAACGGCTACCCTAGAGCTTGCACGAGCAAGATGTTTGCCCCTGCACCTGTCGTAAGCCCAACAGTAGAGGGCAAATGGAAAGGCAATTCGTGGTTACAGATGTTTAAGCATTTACGTGCACAGAGTGTGCGGATCTTTAAACGTGGAATGTCGAGTTCGGTCGCCTCAACGTCCGTTGAGTTGCTTGTGGGAAACTTGAGGAAGTAAGAGCGAAAAGGAAATCCAGATACGAATCGCCATACGTAGTTTCATGGCGATTGCCCCATTCCGGCGAGCCCCATTCCGCTCAGCCGTCAAGATATACACGGGGCGTTTCAACGCGACGAGCCGGAGTCGCAACACGCCGAGGAGGAGCCCCGGGGAAACGCGCAGCACACCGCAAAGACGCAACAAGAGCACGCGAGACCAGCGGGTTTCACTGTACAGCCCGCCGTCGTATTATTTTCGCCAAGTATAGCTAGGTAAATAGGTAGCCCGCTATTCCCCGAATGTCCCTCCCTCGCCGTCCGCACCCCGGCCTGGCCCTCACTTGCCCGACGAATTTCCAGCGCACGATGCCCCGTCCAGCGCCTCTTGGCCGCCGACAGGCGCCGCGCCTCCCTGCTTGGCCCCCCCGTCCGGCTCCCCCGCCCGATGCGCCTCGTAGCTCCTGCGCAGGCCGTCCCAGACCCGGGGCGGGACGGGGACGCCCTGGCTTTGGGCGACGGTGACCCAGCGGCGGAGGCGGAGGAGCGCCGCGTTCATCCGCCTGGTCTCTCTGCCGAGCTTCCGGACCTGGTCGGCCTGCGCGGCCAGCTTCTGCTCCTGGCGGCGCATATTTCCCTCCATCGCTTCGAACTTGTCCGCGACCGCCTTGAGCAGGTCCTCCACCTGCGTCTTCGCGGCCGGTCCGGGCTGGGGGCCGCGCGTTGTGCCCTTCTGGCGCCTTGCTGGGGGCTGCTGGCCGACGGTGCCGGCGGGCTCCTCCGCCTTGACGAGGGCCGGCTTGCTGTCCGCTGGGCAATCGTCGGCCACGGCGGGAACAGCGGGCGATTCCCGGGCATCCTGGGCAACGGCGGGTGGTGCCTGCTCTGGAGCGCGCTGCGAGTCCGCGGGCTCAAGCTTCGGGGCTTTGAGCACGGTGGCACCGTCTGGCTTTGGGGCTCTCTTCCTCTTCCTCGCAGGCGCGGCCGCGGGTTTCGGGGCCTTGTCGGACGGCTCCGTCTTGATCCTTGGGCGAGAAACGGGCAACGGGCGTCGAGGAGCCGAAGCAGCAGGGACGGTGCTTGCGCCCGGTTGAGGGGGCTCAACAGACTTCATGTTCTCCTCGACAGCCTTGGTCGCCTCGAGGGCAGGCTCTTTGGAAGGGGAGCGACCCATGCTGGCCGGTGCTGGCGATGGCTTCGTCTTCCTCTTCAGCTCCGAGCCAGGCAGCGGCTGTCTGAAGCTCTCGCTGAACGCGTTCGAGCTGTAGTTGGCGGAGGGATACTTCGCTTGTATGATCTTCAGCGTCTTCTTGCTCTTGAACAGCCGCTGCTTGAATATGGCCTTCAGGATGACAAAGTGCGCCCAGGTGACGCTCTCCGGGCGAGCGCCGACCTGCTTCGCGATGCCGTGGCTGCTGACCTTGGTGGCGGTCGTGCGCGCCAGGGTCGCCTTCTCGATGAGCGAGAACCACGCGGAGCGGGACTCGTCGTCCCAGGTGTCGCTGTACTGGTTGTAGATCTTCTGCAGGCGCCGGTAGAGCTGCTTCTCCTTGGGCAGTTCGTGGAGGCAGGATGGGTAATGCGCGGGCGGGGGTCCGAGGGCTGGCGGCGCGGCTGATGCTCTCCTAGTCATGCTAGGAAGCAGGAGATTTAGCCTCTGATGTGGCAGGAGAAAAAGGGAGTGGCAGACAGCTGGAGACGGGCGTGTTTGAGCCGACGAGAAGTGTGGTACAGGAAAGGCAGTGGAGGAGCTATGTGTGGAACAGGTGCGTGAGGGAGAGAAGGCGGCAGCGGGAGGGAGCTCGAGATTGAAGCGTCTTTGAACGTAGAGAAGACTCACCTGAACTCGAGCCGAGGTAGAGACCGAAGAGAGCGGGCACTCCAGGAAGCACACTGCAGCTTGGGTGGCCGGACTATCAGCGGGTGAATCGCTTGGGCGTGTCTGTTTTGAGAGGAGATGAAGGAGGTTGAGAAGTGGAAATGTCAGAAACGGGACGTCTGGTGTTGGACTCCTGGTTGACAACAGTTGCCTAGGCGCTGTGTCGGGACAGGGCCGAGCTGCCGGTTGCCGACTCTCTCACTCTCTGCCGGTCTGCCCACACCGCACGTTGTAGGGACATGGGCGACTCAGTTTCCCAAGTACCCTCTATACATTCTGTTCCTTCATAGGTGCGACGTCCGTTTCGAGAGCAAAGCCACCTTCGGTTCTATGCTGGCATGCCCGAGGCGGTTCCCCGGCACCATCATACTGCCAGACTGACCCCGATAGCAACACGCAACGCCGTCCAAGTTACAGCTTCGAATCCCCGGCGGCCTCCCTCTCCTCCCTCATCACGTCCACCCTCCGCCGAATCTCCACGTCCCTCGGGCCCCCCCCGCCGAAGTCCACCAGCGCGACCCTCTCCCAGTCGCCGCCCCTGCGCGAGCCCTCGAGCTCCGGCCCCGGCTTCTCCAGCCCCAGGACGACGCGCCCGTCCGACGCCCGCACGAGCAGGTGGTGCGGGCACATGACCTTGTCGGCCCACGAGATGCCCGACGTCGGGTTCCAGCGGCCCTCCTCCGTGTCCGCCGTGGGCACGCGCCGCAGGAACGACAGCAGCCGCTTGCGCTGCGCCGCGTAGTGCAGCGGGCCCTCCTCGAGCGAGGCCGCGCCGGCGCCCGTCAGGAAGTGCGCGAGCAGGTGCAGCAGGTAGTACTGCGGCGGGAAGAGCGTCATGGAGCGCTCGGCCGCGCGCCGCAGGAAGGCCTGCGGCGGCGCGAAGAGGGCGGCCGTGTGCTCGACGCCGTTGTCGGGCGTGGGGATGAGCATCTCCGACGGCGCCTTGGGCCGCGAGATGGGCAGCAGATAGACGTACATCTGCGTGGTGAAGCGCCGGGGCACGCCGGCGGGCGTGATCCATCTGGTAAAGGGCACGAGGCCGGCTGCCGCCGCGTGAGCACGCCGTCGCGACACGACACGACACGAGCGCCGGCCGGGGAGCCTGGACGACTAACCTGTGTCGGGGACGCCGCCGAGCGACGCGACCCATTCCGCAAAGTTGACCTCGTTCGCGTGCACCCGCTTGCGCATCTCGTCGCGCTGCGCCGCGGGCAGGTCCAGCAGCGCGCCGCCCTTCTTGGCCAGCAGGATGCCCGTCTCCTCGAAGCACTCCCGCACCGCGCCGAGCCGGTACGCCGGCCCGTCCTGGTGCCGCCCCGGGGCGTCCGGCGCGGGCACCTCGCCGTCGTGGAACGGGTCCAGGTTCCCGCCGGGGAAGACGTGCGCCGAGGGGAACGCCGACGACGTCTTGACGCGGTGCAGCAGCAGCACCTCGTTGGTGGGCGAGAGCAGCAGCACCGACGAGCTGGGCCGCGGCTCGGGGACCCCGCGGTCCTCCCGGGACGGCGGCGCGGCGGCGCGTTGCTGCGACGGCATGCTGGTGGTGGTGGTGATGGGTGAGCCGCGCCGATGTCGCGTGGAGAGCTCGCGAAGCCGTCGTGTTCTGACGCCGGCAGAGGACAGAGGATGCAGCACTGCACAGCGTGGGAAATGCCTCGCGACGGGGTGTATCGAACACGACATTGCCTCGGCAGGTCGGAGCGTAGTAGACGTCTGTCTACCAAGTACCTACCTTGGTCGGTTCAGCCTCAACAGACAGACGCCTTGGACTTGGACCCCGCTGCGCCGAGGTCCGTCTCTCCCTAGTGGCCGGCACTACGGGGTAACGTTGGCGTTCAATACGGAGTACGGGGGAGCGAATAACGAACGACAATAGCCCGAGTCCATTGTTCACCATGATAGCGGCGTGGGGTTCTCCGCACTGGTGTACTCGTACTTCGTACGTCCGTGTACGGTAAATCTTTCATGATCAATGTGGGCTGCTACCCAGTCAAAGGACAACCCATGCAACCCGTCTTAAACAGCATGAACAACGCCGTCGCTCGTCACATCTCAATACCGCTTCCTCTCCTTGCCCCTCAGATTCACCTTCCACAGGCAACACACACTCTTCGACTCGCACCACTTCTTGACCTCGCCGACGCTCGCCTCCCCGTCGTGCCCAACGCGCGTGAGCTGTCCGCAGTTTAGCCACGACGTCAAGTCCTCCAGCACAACCGGGTCGTAGAGCAATATCTTTTCGTGCCAGGAAGGATTCGCCGGGTCTGTCGTCCTCGGCGCTGTGGTCACGGCTTTCGTAATGTGCGCGAACAAGGCCGATTGCTGGTCCGTAGGGGACATTGCTAGGGAGACTTCTGTATCCTCGTCGAGAGACAGCGTCAGATCGACCGGTTGAGCCGGCGAGAATGTGGGATCGGGGGACGAGCAAGGCGACCCAGACAGGTCGCCGGCACCATCAGAATCGGAGTCTGGGATCTCAATGACCGCCTTGGGCTTGGCTTTCCGCTTTGGCGTTGCCGGGGGTTGGCTCGCCGTGGTGGCTGACGGCTTTGCCCGTGTTGGTGTCGAAGCTCGCGGTGGAGATGCCACACCGTCTTTCCTGGGCCTCCCTCGCGGCCTCTTAGGCGACTGCGAAGGCTGTGCAGACGGTGGCGGCTCCTGTGCGGCCCCCTCACTGATTTTTCTCGGTCGACCCCGAGGCCGCCTCTCTTTGGCCGTCTCTGCTGCCAAAAGAGTAGCCGACTTTGATGCGTCTTTCGATGCGCCAGCCACGGTAGACGCTGATCTGACGCTGCCCAGTCCCGCGCCGGCGCCGCCTCCGCAACACTGTTCCAAGAGAGCAATCATGGCTGTGCGCCTCTTGATGGGCTTGAACCCGTACTGGGCAACTTGTTTTGCGAGTTGCGCATCCGAGCAGAGTTCGTAAGACGGTCGCGAAGGCGCCTCTTTCGACGCTGGCGGGCCATCCAGTTCATTTTCAGCGTGCTTCCCGTCCTCATGTCCCCTCTGCAACTCTTTATCATGTCCCTTGCCCGGTGCGCCACGCCGTCCAGTCGTGGAACCGGTGGAAAGTTCGCTTCTTGAGAAATGAGACTCATCAACAATCTCGATCGGCTTCGTGCCAGGCGCAGGTAGGATATCTGATAGGTCTACAAATGAGTCGTCATCTCGCGGGCTGCTCCTTGCGGGCAGGTCTGGCAGGGCAACTGCATCTTCGGCTCGGACGTATCCGAACGGATCATCTTCTGCGGCAGCTTCTGGCAGACGTTGCGAGCCATCTGCAAGGTTGCGCACTTCAAGATCAAACAAGTCACCATCTGCATCTCGCGCTGCTGCACCCCAAAGTGTCGACCGTCGCTCCGGAGGCTCAATAGCATCACTATTTACCGGCGTTG
Source organism: Tolypocladium inflatum (assembly GCA_003945565.1). NCBI lineage: Eukaryota > Fungi > Ascomycota > Sordariomycetes > Hypocreales > Ophiocordycipitaceae > Tolypocladium > Tolypocladium inflatum. The sequence continues at coordinate 930,975 of QEPE01000013.1, forward strand.
CAAGGTCAATGTAGTCCAGCTGATCGGAGTTTCGCATGGCCGCCTGGAGATCGCGCAGCAGTGACGGAGACTGTTCCCGCGCCAACTGACTGGAGGTACCAAAAACAAAGTCCTGACGTGCCACCTGCCTCAATGCCGCCCCTGGGGACAAGAGGATCGGCTTGGGTGGTGGCGGAGGCTTCTTCGATGCTCTGGAGGCTCTCTTCCGCGGTTTGGTTTTCCCTTTGCCAGTCAGAGTAGACTTTGATGCCTCGGTCTCTTGATTCTCGTTGACGGCTACCAGAACAGCATCAGGTAGAGTCGGCAGTCTGTAAGCGGCAGTGGCAAGTCCTGTAATGGTTCGCGGTTTCTTTTTCGGCGCCCTTTGCTTCACTTGCGATTTCTCAGCCGTAGATAATTCTGAGCCATCAGTAGACTTGCTTTGGACATGTTCTCTCAGTTTTCGCTTTTTGAGGAAGCTCGAATCCTCGTCTGAAATCGGGGTCGGCTCTTGCTGCACGCCGTCATGGCATGTGTAGGCAGCTACCAGGCTTCCAAACGGCTCGGCGGGCTCATCACCAGCTTGCGAGCGGCGTGGTTCTTCCAGCCCGGGAGGATCAGAGTCGAGGATGATGTGAGTTTTCTGAGCTGGAGGGGTCCAGTCCATCCGTCGATTCATTGCCGGCTCGAGCTGCAGCGGTTCGTTTGCGTCACCTTTGGTCGCTTTCGCCTTTGTCGACTTCTTTAGTTCTGGTGGTTCGTTTGCACCGTCTTTGGTCCGTTTTTCCTGTGTCGGCTTCTTCGGCTCCGGCTGCTCGAAGAAGTGGCTCGTGACAATGTCCACCCCGTCGCTGGGGGACTCCGGCATTGGATTGCGTGTCTTCGGAGATGTCGGCACCACAGAATTATCCTTCTCTTGTCTTGGAGACACATACTTTCTCCACGGCTGGTCCTTCAGTGGTGAATTGGAATGCGGTGTTGTTTCGGCCGTCACCTCGGCGCATTCTGGTACGGGCTTCTTCCGCCGTCTGGGTTTGCGCGGTTGCGGGACACTCTCTGGTGGTACTTCGACCACAGCGGAGGTATCAATGTCCTCCAACGCTTCCTGGACAGGGCCCCCGGCAGCTGAGGAAGCTTTCAGCGGCTCATTCGCCTGTAATGACCTCCAGAGGCTGCCGGCGCTGGTGAAGGTCGTCATCGCATTGTCCGGGACCGGCACGGCTTTGCTGCCACTTCGTAACGGGGGCCGCTTCGGCTTCTGCGACAAAAGGTCCTGCAGGGACGGCAATTCGGGCGACGAAGAGATGGCCAGGTGAGCCCCTCGTCGGCTGGCACGCGACGGCGACGACAGGAACACGTCAGGAGACGCCATCGCGCCGGTTCCGAATAACTGAGAGCGCAGAGCGCATCTCAGGCTCTTGGTGCGCAGCCGAATGGTTTGAGTTCTCAAGGTCGTCGCTAGAAATGAGACGGCGCGATTGTCGACATCAGATCGCCCTGACGGCAATCATTGATGGTGGCGCGATTGATGATGCGGTGCGGAGCCGTGCCGGTCGTAGCGCGAAAAGGACAGCGACTCCACGAGACTCCCGCGTGGTCACCTGACCGGTCACCTGACGCACAGAAAGCCCTCCCCGCCCCACGAAATTATCGAGCCATGTCAAATTTGCAGGGACGTTTTGAAGCATCCCACCAAGCGTTTTCGACGACCACATCCCACGTCCGACAACACTTCAATCCACCTCTACATCACCCCTCCTCAACCGTCAAGATGGAGAACGACCGTGGCGAGATCGTCGATCTGTAAGGACCGCCCGACACTCGAAGTTCCGCGACCGAAATGCTGATAACCTCCGTCTCTGCAGCTACGTCCCGCGCAAGTGCAGCGCCACCAACCGCATCATCAAGGCCAAGGACCACGGCTCCGTCCAGATTTCGATCGCCAAGGTCGACGAGAACGGCCGCGCCGTTGCCGGCGAGAACCACGTCTACGCCCTGTGCGGCTTCGTGCGAGCGATGGGCGAGAGCGACGACGCGATGAACCGCCTGGCGCAGCGGGACGGCCTGTTGAAGAGCGTCTGGAGCGGCCAGCGATAAGTGTTGTGCGGTTAGAGGTATTTCTTTCCCGGCGGAAAACACGACCTGGGAAGGACGCGACGATTCTGACTGGCGTCCAGGGATTGGCTCGGGCATGAAAAAAGGCATGCGTGGATCTAGAGTTGGGTGCATCTAGCAATATCCAATTCGAGGCGTTTGGGCTCGATTTCGAGACAAGCTGAACCGTTCCAAACGATTGCGACCTCCGCGACCTCTGCGACGTGACGATACCGTGATGTGTGCTGCTGTGCGCCGGCTAGCAAAGTCTCCTCGGACTGGCCTCTTGGGCCGCTTCTTGACCGAGGATTCTGGGACTACCTCGATAGTCTCCGTGCCGCAGATTGAACTGGCCTCGAAAAAGCTGTGGCGGTTAAGCCTCTCGCCATGGTACAGATACAGGTCACACATGCACGAGCCCATGCAACTCCCATGGTCGAATTGATTAACCGTTGCCATTGTGAGGTACTAATACAGCTAGTCCGCAAGCCCTCGCTCGATCGGAAAGTCGTTACATGCCACTCTCGTTTGCCGCCTTGTACGCACTCAGCGCTCGTTGCCTGACGTCTTTATGCTCGACAATCGGCTCCGGGTACCCGCTCTTCTTGGCCTTGGCCCCGGCTCCACGACCATACGGCTCGTGAATCTCCTTGTCGCTCAGGTTCTTCAGCTCGGGAACCCACTTGCGGATGTATTCGCCGCGAGGATCAAACTTTTCGCTCTGCAGAAGGGGGTTGAAGATGCGAAAGTACGGCTGTGGGTCGACGCCGACGCTCGCGCTGAACCCCCAGCCGCCGTTGTTGCTCGCAAAGTCGCCGTCAATGAGGTGCTCCATAAAGTACCGCTCGCCCTTGCGCCAGTCTATGAGCAGGTCCTTGGACAGGAACGAGGCGACGATCATTCGGCAGCGGTTGTGCATGTAGCCAATGTGGTTGAGCTGGCGCATGGCTGCGTCGACAATAGGGAAGCCAGTGCGGCCCTCGCACCATGCTGCAAAGTGGTCTTGGTCGTATGACCACGCAATGTTGGAGTACTCGGGCTTGTATGGCTTGTTCATGCTGCGTCTGTCAGTGCTTGATCGTAGCCAAATAGACTTTGGGAGCACTTACCAGACAAACGGCCAGTTTACGAGAACGTGTTTGTAAAAGTCGCGCCAGGCAACCTCGCTGATCCAAGTCTGGATGCCCTCACTCCCGCCATTCAGCTTCTTGGTCTTGTTGCTGTCCCGTGCCGCCCGAACACACGTACGTGCGCTGATGGTTCCGCTTGCCAGATGCACCGACAGGCGGGAGGTCCCATCGTCTGCCGGGATGTTTCTCCCGTCCTTGTATGTGCCGATTCTCTCCTCGCAGAACTTGGCCAGCCTGTCGTTGGCGGCGTGCTCTCCGCAAGGCCAGAGGGCGTGGAATCTCTTCTTTTCTTCCTGGCTGAGCTGCTTGTTCTTGGGAGCCCCCGGGATGCGGCCGTCGAACAGCTTCTTGAACGTCTTCCGCGCGATGTCCGGGTTCTTGGCGGGCGCGTCGAAAAGCTCCAAGAGGTCGAGGTTGTCGTGGATGTGGGCGACCCATGACCGGTACCAAGGAGAATAGACGGCGTACTGCCTGCCCGCGCCGCTCCGTAGCTGCCCCGGCGGGACAACGCAGCTATCGTGGACGACTTCAAACGACATTTCATTCTCAGCCAAGTCTCGGACCAGGCGAGCCTCTCGCCGCAGTTCGTCGACTTCGTACTCCATGTTTGCAAAGAGATGCCTGCTCCCCCACTCCTCCATGAGTTCGAGGACGCGATTGGGAATCGCCCTCCTCCTCTCCACCGTCTCGACATGCAGCGGAATGTCCAGCTTACCCAGGTCACGCTTCAGAACCTCGAGCGTCCTCAGCACAAAGTCCACCCGCACTGGCGCCATGAGATGCGCCTCAAAGTCCTGCGGGCTGACAATGTACATACATATCAACGGCACGCCGGCGCCCTTGGCCTTTGCGCTGGCGAGCGCGAGGGCCTTGTTGTCCGTGTGGCGCAGGTCCGTCTTGAACCAGTGGACTACGGCGTGCTTGACCGCGACCTTGCTGCGCTGGCCGGCCGTGTCTTCTAGCGCGGAGATGAGCTGCTCGATGGGTCGCGGGATCTCGTCGTTGTTGTAGGCGCGGGCGCGGGCGGTGCTCATCTCCGGCGGGTAGTACTTTCGGAGCACGATGCCGTGCTTCTCGGCTTCCTGGGCCAGGGGATGGGGCTCGCGCAGGGCGTTGCCGGTCTTTGTCCGCTTGCTGCCGGCAGTGCCGTTGGCCTCTGCCGGAGCGGCGGCCTTGCGTTTCTCGGCTGCTTTGGGGGGCATCGTGGCGAGTGTCGCGACGGCGAACAGAGCCTGGAGTGACGACAAAAATGACCGCTTTGAGACGATGTACGAGTACCGCCGTGCTGATGGAGGTAGTAGTATACCTAGCATGGATCATGGGCGTTGGTCAGGGCGTTTGCACGAGTTCAACAAATCCAGGCTAGCATTGAGAAGAAGAAGATGCGGACGACATGTCTACGAATGAATTCACGTCCTCTACGGAGTACGCGTTTTCTTTTTGCGGCTCTCGCTCGCGTCGATGATGACATGCTGTTGAGCTCCGATGGTGGCGTGCGTCATGAGGGTCCTGGAGATCGGGAGATCGGGAGCTCGGGCGCTAGCCAGAGGTAGTCTCTACCCTACATCTCAGCTGGAGCTCTATCGGCAGTCGATCCACTTGGCTGCAATGGGTTTGACCGTCGATGGTGAAAGTTATGCTTTGTGTTTATGGAGCAAGACTTGTTAGAGATCTTCTATCTTGCGGCGTTGACTGCTTGCAGTGATCGGGCTGATGGCGGTGGGGAAACAATCGTTTGCACGAGAAATTCAACAACCCGCATCTACCTTGTTCCTCTGCCGTCTTTGCGACTTTGACGGAAAGCTTCATATGCATGAGGCGAGGATAATGTAGTTTACTCTATTGCCGTTTCTATTGTCCAATGGCGGTATTCTTACCTGTCAAGCTCAAGAAACACTCTCCATGTAAGCAGCGGCATTGCCAGCTAGGGCTGCCCAATAGGGTTGCAGCCTGAGGACATGGATGCCTGTTGCCTCGACGTGCTCTCCTCCCCCATCTCGCTTCTTCGAGAACCTCAAGCGACAGCTCAGCCTCGCATCATCCAACGACACCTGCGGTGGTCCGTCTGACCAAAACGCTGGGCGATATTAATCCCGCGCCGGCGTCTTCTGCAGCCCCGTCCGACCTGCCCTGTGCGACATTGGCAGCGCTTTGCTCTGGGCCCACAGGCCAGCAGCCACGGCAGTCTGCGCTCCCTCCGCGAGGCGAGACGGCTCGACATCCGCATGGCCTGTGAAACTCGCTGGCCCCAGGTGAACGTTGTCTGAACCGGACGAGACTCTGGTGCAACGGCCGAAACTGGCAACCTCAAGGGTCTCTCCGACTCAAAGGGGCGTCCGGTCGACCCGCACTCGGCCGCACGCCGCCAAACACACCCTCACGACGCCAGCTGTCGTGTAATGACACCTGCGATTCACTTCTCCAGACTGTATTCGCCGAGTCTCGGCCTAAAGGCTCACCAGTCTCACCTCGCCACGCCACACACGAGCGCCCGTGGCTAGTTCCGTCTCCGCCGGCAAGACAATCGTCTCCACGTTTACTTGAAACGACGGGCCTCCCGCTCCCTGGCGGTCGCTATGTCTTCGGAGGATTTGGCGTGGCGGCCTCTGCCGCTGCCTTTGCTGCCCGTGCTCCTGGTCTCGGCTGAGATGGGGAATGCATCCTACACCGTCCGTGTGACGGACATGGCCAACATGTGGACGGAGAGCCTGGAGCGGAAGGCCATATGCATGCGCGGCTGGAGCCGGAATACAAGCATCGACCCGAGCGATACTCCCGAGAACATGGCCAAGTTCCTCACCAGCCTCAAGGCGGCCCTGGACTCGTCGCAGCCGGGGCACGAGGATACCAGTCTCGACCTGTCACCCCCCACGACAGCTGACACGGGGGAGGATGGCCTCACGCTCAACGTGACCTGTGCTCTCCCTGGATTCGATCCTCTGAAGTGGCCCTTTTACCTGAAAAAGTCACCCCCCTCGAGTATCGCGACCGATCTCGTGCTACCCCTGATCCAAGCACACTACGCCAGGAAGCGGCAAGTGGAGTCCCTGGTCCAGGTGCTCGGCCACAAGGACGCCGTGCTCGCGAAGCTGTCAGACAAGCTGGAGGCGATGGGCACCGGCATGGAGCATGTGTTTACGGCCCTCTCGGGGAAGAGAAAGGTGACCAGATCTGTCGCCGAGGACAAGGTCAAGGGACTTGCTCCGTTTGACCGGGGCCAGTGGAAGGCGGAGCTGGATGACAAGATCAAGCCCCCAGACAGCACCGGTGATCTTGTGCAAAGCGTGTTTGGGGATTCGGGCCTCGAGTATGGCGCCATGATGGAGATTGACAGGTCACCAGCGTTGGACAATTGGTGGCATGACTTCAAGGGGACCTCACAGCTCGCACACCGCAAACGGACCCAGGAGGCGCCGCCGACAAAGGGAGAACCATCAACGCCGGCGCGCTCGACCAACGCCGGAGATGACGACGACTTTCAGGTCCAAGCTACGCCACCTCACCTCGGATCAGGCGGTAAACGCAAGGCACGCAGCAGTGCGCCGCCCCCTGATGCTGCATCGTCAACCGGAGGCGAAGACGGGGGCGATTCTGTGATTCCAGACAGCAACCCGCCGGTAGCCGTCTCCGCGTCAACGCGGCAATCTGAGGCCAAGAAGGCGACCTCACGGCTCGGTGCCATCGGCGGGAGGAAGCAGCCGGCGGCACCTCGGTCTCCAACGCCGGAAGCGAAAAGCTCAGGAGACGCCGGGGCGAGAAAACCGGCTGATGACTCAGAGACGGCTTCGGAAGCATCTGATGATGCAACGGCTTCAGTGCCGGGGTCATCACCCCCGCCTGCCCCCAAGCCTGTGCCAGCAACCGGTGTGAAGAAAGGAGGGCTGGGAAGGATAGGTGGAGCTGCACCAAAGACATGTTCCCCAGAAGCTGAAGAGCCCAAAGAAAGGGCCGATGCCCCGGCTCCGAGGAAGCTTGGTGTAATTGGGAACAAGATTGGTGGAGCATCACCTGCGAAGACGGCTCGGGAGGACACTGGCCGTGGCAGGGCATCGACGCGCAAGGAGGAAGCATGCGTGGAGGAGACTCGAGAGACGTCACAGGAGCGGGCTGATCGCAGGCGCGAGGAACTCAAACGAGAGCTCGAGAAGAAGGCCGCCGCTGGCCCGGCCAAGAAGAAGAGGCGGTTCTAGAAGTCGGAGGGGTGGGTTACTAGGTGTACGACATTCGGGGCATCTCATCGGCCAACGTCTGTCCGCGCCGGGCATGCAGCATGGCAGTTTACAGAGAACTGAACCGTACCTTGGATAGCAGCTTCCACAGCAGACGATGCACAGTCTAGCCGGGAGACCCTTCTGGACTGCACTCAATTTGTGTTATCCCAACAAGCCATGCTGTCAACGACACATACAAAGATGTACGGGCCCAGCAACGGGAGCACCCCAGCGGACGTCGTTCACGCCCCTTCCACGACGTAGTCACACATGACGCAGCGGCCTCGCGCCACCGCCGTCCATACATCTATCCGTTCGTCCGCTACAGGTCCCACGGCGATGTTTCCAACCGTGTCACCCCGATTTGCGTGCCGGCCGTCAGAATAACGCCACTCTCGTGGACGGCGGCGCAACGGCAACGAACGACGCACGTCGTACGGCTGGACCTGTCATTTTCCTCGGCTGCCAGCATTCGAACGGCTCGACGTGCAGGCAAGGGCTGTATACCGGGCGTCGTCTAGGCTGTGTCGCCCGAGTTCTGTCGATCCTAGAGACATGGCGGCGCCTTGTCACGGGGGCACGACTGGCCGCCCGGGATCACATGCCTTGGCCGAGACAGCGAGCTGGAACTGCCCGGTGGACTCCCATCTACACCTTGCAGGGCGGCAACCCAAGTGCTGCCGCAGACGCCTTTGCCCGGCAGTCCAGCGATGGCGCACAGTACCGCGCCCGCCAGCCTCGTTCCTCGAGCAACTCCAAGTTCTCCTCTCTCAACCGGCCGGCCCTAGAAAGCCTCTCGTTTCCCGTCCAATGAAGCAGGTCTTCCCGGCGCGCATAGTACACGGCGCCTCCATCACCCACGCCCCGTGTGAAGCCCCCCCCATGCCTTGTAGCACAGACGCGGGCACCCGCAGGCTTCAAGAACTCGGCATCGTCCATCGCTCATGCAATCCGAGGCCGGGCTACGCGGAAACAGACTAGGAGCCGCCGCGAGGGGGCAATTATTACGCAATGGAGGGAGGGTATGCCTTGGGATGCAGGTACTCCGGTCCCATCTCGCCCTGTGACGCTGGCGAGGCGTCGCCTCCGTCGCATCGTCAAGACACCACAGGCCAAGTTGCGGTCTGTCAACCAACGTATTCCAGCTAATCAGTCACCAGCTGGACCTCAACTGCGTCCAGGATGCTCCACGCCCGGCTAGAGCCCCCTGTTTCATTTGATCGCCAGCCGCGGCGGCCGCATATTCGACGCCCTACGAGGCCGCCGGCGCAGTCGTTCGCGTGCCTCTGTGTCACGGCAGCTCGTCCCGTAAAAGCGTCGACAAGGGGGGCGCCACGCGGGCGACTGCGGGTATGGGCTGCTCACCGTGCATGATCGGGGACCCGAGAACCGACCAATACACGTTCGGTGTGCCAATGCAGATCTCCAGCGACCAGGGTCCGCGAACCAGGCCCTCCCCGGTGGTTCGCGACGGCGGGTTTGTCACACATGGTCCATGTGTCCGTTGCGATGCCCTCACACTTCATCCGTCTCGTCGTGCACCTCATTTTCTTTCCCTTTCCTTTCCATTCTCACTTTTCCAATTCGCCCGCGTGCGAGAGACGAGATGAGACGGGCGACACTTCGAGACAACTACGCTATTTCCCACGCAATCACCGTGAAGAAGCGGCCCCCCCCCCCCCCCCCCTTCCACGTTCGGCGTGCCCGACTTCTTCAGCAGCGGCAGCTGCCGTTGCCAAATAAGAGCGCGCGCGTGCGAGACGCTGGTTCGTCTCGAAGGGGAGACGAGGCGTGCTGACCGGCCACGCTGAGGGGGAAGAGACAACACTACACCGGCTACCGTACATACGGTTCTGCTGTGCATCATGCGCAGCCGCCAGCCACAACTGCGCGGCCAGAGGAGGAGGAAGACGGAGAGGAGGAGGAGGAGGCTGGTGGTCTCGAGTCGCGACTCGAATCGAATGCAAGTTGCGACCGCGCGAGCGCCTCTAGTTACGAGTGATAACCATGAATGGGTCGCTTTCGAAGGCAAGCACGAAATACACATGGCGGGCAGTCTAATAGACTAGTTCCCGCTCCGAGACAGTCTTGTCTCCAGTCCCAGGAACCCGGTTACCGTCTTCCTTCTTTTTCGTCTGGCGCCCACAGCAGCAGCCCCTATACTCCGTCAATCGCGGAGACCCTTTCCGGTATAGTACCACCTGAGGCCGTCTCGTCCTGGCGTCGTGCATGCCATGCCCAGCCATGTTCTCGAATCCCCGAGTCCCCATCATCAAACAAGGGCCCCCGCCGCCCCCTCCTGCAGTCTGCCCGCCCCGTTTGCCAGGCCCAGGCCGGAGAATGCTTACGAGTACGACGGACGCGTTTCGTTTCTTTCCCAGCGCCGTGGTGCCGGCTACGCTTTTGTGGACCGCCCGCGACCATGACCCCAGCGTGAGCGAATGCCGTCGAGGTTGCACTCGATAGATCAGATCTGACCCCCCCCCCCCCCCCCCCTTCCCCCGTTGTATCGACTGTGGAGCATCGTTGCGTTTCCCTATTCGAAGACGTGCATACGAGGTATGAAAGGCAAGGTCGGTCCCGGGACCCGGGACGCGACCGCCAGGCCAGTGGTGCGCGGGGGAGACCCCATTGGGCTGGGTACGTGAATCGGCCAACGACGACGACGACGACAACAACAACAACAACAAAGACGAATGGCTGGGAGAGGTCTCGATTGGGCTCGCCGTACATGCGCCGCCTTTGCCAGTGAGTTGTCTTTGAACAACGCCATCATGTACGGGGTAGCGGCCGGTAGAAACGCCATAGAGACACACGTGTAAGCCGGTCGAGGGGCAACTCATCACCCACCGTTGCGTACGTCGTTCCGGCATCAGCCCACAACCCGTCCGATGATGCACATGCATACAGCAGAGACGGCAGTCCCATCCCGCGCACCGCGGCGTCATCACAATGGTGATCCGCAGATCTCCAAACATGCGGGCTGGAAAGGCCCCCCCCTAGCCCCAGGCCTGCTCGCGAGAGGGGAGAAGCCAAAGGGCCATCCAGCCCTCACGACGACGAGAAAACACTCCCCCCTCCTCTCGGCGATGTTCCAACGATGTAGACGCGGGTACACACGAGGTGGACGGGAGTGCCACACACATGGGCTGGCCCTGTGGCATCCGGCGCCGCCCATGTCTGACTCGATGCAGTCTGGCAGCCACCCGTTGCGCAGTACCCAGCCCGTCCCACCGCCGTGGCTTGGTCTGCCAGAGAAGACAGGCACCGAGGCGGCTGCGTCGACGACCCGCCCTGGCCCCCGGCGGCGTTAGCGAGTGCGTGGGTGCGAATCGGCGCCAGGGTCCATCGCCAAGACGGCACGGGGCCTCCTCCATAGGTAGGGCCGAGCTGCGAGCCCCGTCTCCCCCGTTTGTGGTCCGTCGGTCCGTCACACACACAGGCACTTGAGAAGATCTACCGTGCATCTGTGCGTGGCAGCAGCCCCGGCCGCTGCTCCTCCACGGCGAGCACTACACCGTCTCGCCGCGTCCCATGTTGCGCATGCCACCCCCTCCCCCCCCCTTCTCCCTTCGGCGGCGTTATCACGCCGCTCTGGAGGCGCTCGTAGATGTGCAACGGGCAGCCCGTCCCGTCGCACCCGTCCGCCGACGCGGAGCTGCCCTTGGACCACCTAGACGGGGGGCCTGTCAACCTTGTCAGGAGGGCCTTGATCCAACAAACCCGCTGTCAACAGTGCAGGCCCGCCCGTCTCGGCCTTCTCTTACATGTACTCGCAAGGCCGGCCGGTAGACAGGTAGACTGTGCCCAGTGCCCCTCTAAATAGAGAGGAAAAGCACCTGGTTAGACGCAGACGTCGGGCCGAGCTAGAGTGCGCCCCGGTACGATATGTAGAAGAAACGCCGCGACCATAGCACAACCAAGGCGAGCCTGCCCCTGCTTCCCAGAAGGGTGCTGCGATGCCCCCGTTCCTGGACTATTTTGAGCGGCTCCCCCGTTTCCGATCAACGCGCTGCAGTGCTCGGCCCGGCATCGAGTCCCTGCGGCGCGGTAGTGCAGTAGTAGAGACGCCAGCCTGGCTCCTCCCCGCGTCGGCGGTGCACCTGAGCTCGGGCGGTGCCGCATTCCAAGGCTTCACTTGAGGTTGGCACTGTAGATGATCGAGAGGCGAGGCCGTCCCGACTGTGCCACCTACGTCGGCCCCGGACGCAGAGCATGCAATCGCCTCCAGGGGGAGGGGGGCGGTCACTCACGGGCACCATCTCATCCATCCCATCTTTGCAGTAACCACCGTGGGGTGTTCCATCTACTACCTGACAATGCCTCTCAAGGACGCTACGGGTACATGCTCAATCTTCAATCTCCAGAAAAGAAAGGGAAAAAGGGAAAAAAAGGAAGGAAAAACAAAATATCCCGTCTCCCGTCTAATAACCCCCGTGTCCCCGCCGTTGCCGGCTCATGTTGTAATATCATCCAATCAGACACCACAGCAAAACAAACGCCCAAACAGCAACTAACTCTAGGAAAAGAAGGAAACACACACTGGTGATGCCACGCGGCCGAAATGACCACCAAAGGAGAAAGCGTTGCTCGTCTGTGGAGGGGCCAGCTCATGTCCTCTGCCCCCGTGGCCGTGCCCCCGTTTACTGACCAAGGAGGAGGTGCTGGAAGCGAAAGCGAAAGCGATGCCGAGTTGCCAACCGCCAACCGCCAACGGTTCCATTCTCCTTGTCCAATGATCCAATCTAACTCCAAAATGAGCCCGCCCGGCGCCAGTGCCGTGTCCCCGTGCTGCTCCCGGACCCGATATGCTCGTAAGACTGCTGTAAAAAAAAATACACGTCGTAATCCCACCGATCACCCGTCGATGGCGCCCAGATCATTGGGATGCGTCCGGGGCCATGGCCCATGGACCAACATCGATGCAGCCGTCTGCCCGCATCCCTGTGCGTTCCACCAAAGTTGGCCATGTTGAGCAAGTTGCAGTTCGCAGAGGCAGAGCTCCCTCGCTGTTGGTCCCAGACTCACAGGTGTTGTCAACCGCCCGTCGAACCAACAGGCCCTGTGGGAGCCCGCCGGGCCTACCCCTGCATCCCTGCCATCTCAATGCGGCGGCTCGTGTCCTTTCCGGGCCACAACGTTGATGTTCGACAGCTTCACCACCACGGTCACAATGCATGTCTCTGCTCGGGAGTGCTGCAACTGTCCCAACCGTCCATTGACTAACGGCATTTTTCTTTTCTTTTTCTCGTTAACCCCTCTCGTCACCGCCCAAGGCCCCGGAGGTTGTTCCGCGCGCGTTCATTGGATAGTCTGGCTGGTGGTGATAGGGCGATGCTGCAACTCCCACGACCGCCACCAGTCGTGCTGGCTGCGGCAAGGACAATTACATGCCGGCGTCGGGCCAGTCGCAGATCCCGTCCGACATGGATTCGAAGAGCCGGGCGGCGCCGCAGGCATCCGCGCCGTGTTGTTGCTCGCCGTGGTAACCGACGTGCACATCCCTGATGCCATAAGGAAAGACGCCCTGCGTCGGTGCCCTGTACGAGGACATCTGGGCCCCGCATGACGCGGCGCCGATGCTGCGAGGCTCGGTGATACTGTGCATGCCGTGTCCCATGTTGGTACCAGCGCCATCCCCCAACATGAGGCCGAAGGGCTCAGCGGCTGGCCCGTCGTACGGACCGAGCCCATTGTGAAGGCCGTGCTGGGCAGATGGGGCATGGGCCATTGATTCAAACTGCGGGAGCGAGAAGTTCTCGGAGTGGTACAGCTCCGGCATTGACGATCGCGGAGGTGAAGGCAGGCCCCGGTCGAGCCCGAAGCGCGGGACCGGCGCCATCGGCATTGCTTGACCGTAGGCACGGTCCCGCAGTCTCGAGTCCCTCGCAGCACACCCGCCTTTGCGACCAGACATGGCTCGTTTGGCGCTGTGTTGGGTCGCTTGCCGGGAGGGTTGGTTCGCGCATCGCGCGCTAGTGCGTCTCCTCGAGTTGCCCTTGCGGTAGCGAGTTGTGCTCTGGACGCCGCATTGTATGGCCCATTCTTCCAGGACCCATTCGTTTGCGCGCTTGGAGTCTTCCATTAACGGATTGAAGACGCCGCCCTCTTCCTTGCGATGACGCTTTGTAAACGCCTAGGCAGCCCCGTGTTAGCTCTGCTCGCCGCGCAGGGAGGCAGCCAACACTTACCGCGTTCATGCTCAGGTTGTGCCGGATGCTGTTCTGCCAGCCGCCCTTTTCGCTGACGGCCTTGGTCGTATTGTCGCGGAACCACTGGTAGATGTCTTGTAGCGTCATCGCGCGGTCCGGCCGGCTCATGAAGGCTCTGTAGATGAGCTTGGCGTACGGCTCGTCCAGCTTGGCATCCGGGTCTTGGAGATCCAGGCGCATCGGCGGGGATGCGCCAGGATACATGTGCCCATCGTCGAGACGGTTTGACGGCGATTCGGCTTTTGGCGTGACCATGGACGAAGGCGTATTGACCAGCAGATCCTCCGGAGACAACGAGTCGGTGTCAAAGGAGTCCATTGACAGGCCGAGGGGCATTACGGGAAGCGTGTCGTAGCTGTGGTGGCCGTCTGTGAACGGGCTGGCAATGTCGGATCCGCAGATGGCAAGATTGCTCGACGACGTCGGCGTGCAGATGCCAGAAAAGTCTTGTTGGTCTTGCAGCGGCTGGCTTCGAAACCTCTTGGTAGGATAAGAAGGAGCGTGCGAAACGGGCGACCAGGTTCCAGTCGTGGCCGGTGAGCAGGTGTAGTTGGGGATGTAGGAGGCTGCAGACGTCGGCGAGTCGTGGTGGAAGTGGCTCTGATCAAAGTGATCAAGATCCCTAGGGGCCAGCGGAGGTGATGGCCAGGCGTGTTCGGTCTTTATCCGCAGATACGACTGGGCTGGAGTCCTGAGGACGTAGCTGTCTGAGCAATGAGCCGACAGTGGAGGGTATTCCGGCAGCGAATGACACATTGCCGAACAAAGCGAGTCGGTGTCAGGGAGATGCTGCTGCTCTTGAATGACCGGGGACGACATGATGAAGGAGTCCGTCTCGGCAAAGTCTGGCGGGCAGCCCGATTGATCTCCGGATCCGGTCCGCGAGGGAGTCGTGTAGCTCACGGGTTGCGCTCCGTCAGAGAATGGTGGAGCCATTTGCCGTCAAGGGAGTCAGAAGTTGACGCTCAAGGGCGTATAGTCGTCGTCGAGCTTTGTCAGGTGGGTTTCGTTGTCGGCGTGACCTGGCCGGAGCAATGTGTTGTCAAGATTGCTCCAGGTCCGTTGGGCGGAGAGGTGTGATCGCCAGACAAAGTTAGTGGTGGACGCAGTTGGCAGTAGCACAAACAAGATGGGACACGCGGCAGTGGAAAGGGCCCAAAAAGTCTGGTCCAGAGTATGCAGGATGAAAGACGACATAGGCAGGGCAATGGAGCTTCCGTGTGGCTTCTTATGCTTCCGTGCCAGGTAGGTGCAGCGTTCAGCCTTGTCGAACAAGATGGGCCAGCCCCGGCAGCTTGATGCAGTCCCGCCAAAACCGCTTGCTTCAAGCCAGGTTTAAGCTTCATATGTCTGCATTCACTTCGCAGAGGCATCTATCGGCAGGTAGTCATGGGCTCCAGAGACGGGGAGGGGGTGAGCCAAGGACACATGCAGCAGCAGGGGTGTACGCGGTGCGCGGTGCGCGGGTGCTGGGACCTGGCAGACCAGGCTGGCTCTCAACGAGGGCCTCTCCTCTGTGCCCTCTCCCGCCTTCCATGTCGTCCCATGGAGAGCATCCAGGCTGGCCGTGTGCGTCCCGCTGCGTCCGTGTGTATGGTACGTGTACACCTCCCTCTGTGTCCCTGTGCGTCTGCGCACATGTGTGTTAGGTATTGCCATGTATACTCCTCGGTGCCCTTGTCAGGATGTCGGGAGTGCAAACGGGGGAGCAGTGGCCCTGCGATGGATAGTCCGGCCAACGTCAGGCCTGGCAGCAGGAGTGCTCGCTGCTCAGGGTCCAACAGCTGGACGGGAGGTGTGGCGTTGCGCTGTGCCTGGCACCTACGACTGCTGCCATGCAAGTCCATCGGGGTTTCGTGCAGGCGCACGCCGGGGTTGCCTCTAACGACGAAAGATGTTTTCGGTACTTGCAGAGAGGCAGGGGTACGGCGTGTGTTGGGACGAGGCCGAGTGAAGGGGGGGGGGGGGGGGGGGGGGGGGGGGGGGGGGGGGGGGGGGGGGGGCAACACGGGAAACTCCATGGCTGGCCGGATCGGCTTCTCACCAGGCGATGCTTGTGTAACAACAACCACAACCCAGGCCGTTGCTTTGGAGGTCGTAGAAATCCGCACTGGCTCGACCGAAAACGCTGAGGCCCGGCCCTCCACATGCCGTCAAAGCTCGTCCAGGCTCGTATGCGCGAGCTCTGACGGGCAGGATTCCCAGCTGCACCCAATGTTTCCCCCGTCCACGGGCGACAGCCTCCAGGAGTCCAGATCAGCTTGTCGATTCCCCCGCGCAGTTGGTGCTCAACGACCGGGGAGGGCTGGCAACACGTCTTCTGGAAATGCACGGTACGTTCTGGCGCATCCGCGCAGGCGGCCAATGAAACGATTCAAGACGGCGGCTGTACAGGCTGTATCCTTGCCTGGTGAAGACCTAGGAAAATGGAAGACCTGGTGGAAGCCTCTTTGCAATGCACATCATCGCCTTGTCCGAGCAAGCTGGTAGCGGCATGCATGGGTCGGCGTCATTCTCTCAGCCGAACTCCACATGCCATGTTGAAGGTACAAAGTAGTAAGAGTCGGTTTCCAAGTGTCGGCCGCATGTGCTTCCGTGATAGGCATCAAAACTTTGGGTGTTGTTGTTGCCGGCAGGCGATTTCGGCCAGGCAAATACCCGCGACACCACCACACCTTGACGCCCTTTGCACCCGTCTCCCGTGGCCGGCTGCTGTGCGTATGGTCTTCCAGAAGACTGCGGCTGCTGTGGTGAGACATGCAAGGAGATTGAGGCATGGCAGCTTCAGCTCAACGCCACAACCCAGCGGCTCGACTCGGCCCTGTCGCACGTCTCTGCGTACCGCTTGGTTACACAAGTGGGCGCCCCCATCTTACTTCCGGGCCCGGCGCGAGAAGACCCCAGGTCGACACAAGTTCCCCCTACACAGTTGCACAGAGGGATATCCAGGGGAGATGTTTAGCCGACAAAGGTGTTTGGGGAGCTATGGATTATGGCCGTCGTCCATCATGGGGCCCACCGAAGACTACGGGTTGTCTTGTTGCCTATACTCTCATTTTGTTTCCCGCCGTAGCACGAGACTGCCTTAGCATCATGGTGTCCTCGTTCCTCGTTGACCTAAAGCAAAATGGAGGGGGTATTCGTTTCGAGTCCGTTCAGTGGCAAGGCCCTCGCAGGGTGGCCCAGAGCAGAGCACCCGTGGATGCATCTACTTTCGGTAGAAGATCTTTAGGTAGTGTCAGTCATCTCTTCCTTCTTCCGGAGCAGCGGGGTCGGCGGAGGCATACCTTCTTGAACTGGAAGTGCAGCTGGAGAATCCCCTGTAGGTTGACAAGGTCAGTCGGCTCCACACGTTCTAGAATACGCCATGCGTCCGGTACGGCTTGCTGCTCACCTTGTCAAAAGAGCTTTTGAAGCCACGCTCCTTCTTGGCGCTATAGTCCCACTCCCGGTCGACGATTCGGAACGCAATGTCCTCGTACGGAGGGCCAGCGATGAAGCGGATGAGGCACGTATCCTCTTCGCCGGCTGCAGCAAAGGACTCTCCCCGCCTTCGTCCGTTCTCTCGGATAATCTTGTATGTTGGAGTCTTCATCGTGTCGATCAGGTCCGGATAGAAGATGTTGAACTTGTAACCCTGCACAACCTTGGGGGGCGGTGCTTCATGGTCGTAGTGCGTCTGGTTGTACTTGTTCCACTCATATCCCATCTGCACTCTGTTGAAGTACTTGGGCTTCCTCGCTCTGTACTGCGCGGCCCACTGGGGCTCCGCACCGCTGGGGACAGCCTCCTCGGCCGTGAAGATTTCTTCGTTGTCCAAGATGCCCCGTGCAGCCTCTCGATCATAGAGAGCCTTGGTTGCCTGTGACATATCCTCGTTCTCCGCTGGAGCGGCAGTCGCATCTGGTGTCGTGACAGACGACGGGGCGTTTGAGTTGCGAACACTCGTTTGCGATGGCTTGCGGTCTCCGCCGTCTTTCAAGAGCTTCTCCCGTGCCTCGGAGACGGTCTGAAAGATGCGCTCCAGCGTCGCCTTGGCCTTTCGGACGAGGACTTCGCGCATCAATTGCTCCCAATAGTCTGTATCGATGAGCTCGCTGCCTCGGAGCTTTGCCTTGATGTGGCTCTCCAGCGTCTCTAGCTGCTCGTACGTCTTTGAACTCAGGATTTTGTCAATGTTGTCGGCGACAACTCTCAGCGCCCGGTCATCGCGCCCCAGGGGATCGAGTTTCGACTTCTGGTCTTTGCACAGCGTTCGCAGAGCTTCCCAGTATTGCTTGTTGGTCGCATCTGTTTCGAGGGCAAGATATGCACCGATGTCGGAGTCCAGCTCGGTGAGCTGGGCGGCGGTACCAAGGGACTGCACAACTGTCGCGGGCGCGTTGAGCTCGATGTCTAAGTCGCCGTCGTTGTCGTCGAACACATCACGGTCAGGGTCGAGGTATCTCAGGCCAAAGGCAAGGTGGTCGACAGGCTTCGCCCGGCCCTCACGAACCCGGATGTCGGCCTTCTTCTTGGATTGCTTCAAGACAAACTTGTCCTCGTCGGCCACGAACTGGCGAGACTGCTCATCCGAGGAGAGGTATCTGGCCGCGTTCTGGGCGGTTTTGACGTGGGCATCTGGCCGCGTCGCTTTCGTCACACGCGTGTTGGGATCAGCGCGCGGAGCCGTAACGTCTCTGCGGCTCGAAGAGCCGTTGTTGGCCAGCATGGCCCGGCGTCCGGAGTCCATCTTTCTTGGGTGCTTTGGGGGATGGCACAAGATAAGCAGCCGCGCGTGATTGAAGCAAAACACAATTCGCGAAGCTGAACATGGAGGTTTCGCAGAAGTGCATTCACCAGGTAGTCACATGACTAGCGAGTGACGTCCAGAGTGGGTCCGCTCAACTTGGTACTAGGCCTCCGACAGACCCACTGAAACCTGCCTCTTACAAGAGACATGCATGACGTTTTGATTCAGTAAACTTGTGCACCAACTTCAACTGCCTCAAGTAACCAACCGCATGATTAATCCAAGAGTAGTGTATATGCCCATTCAAATATCCAATCGCAAAGGCCCCCAGCGAAATCGCAAAGGCCCATTTCCCGGGTATAGTACAAAAGACGGAACCTTCAAGTGATTAATTTGCCACCACCCGACGCCCTCGGGCAAACTCGTATGTCCAACCTATTCGTTTCCCAGCAGGTCAATACGACGCGTGGTCGCCAGCGATCGTTACCATCCCTCGCGAGGTTGTGCTGGTTCCATCTCTATTCCACGTATGCTCTGGCTCCAATCCTGCCAGTCGAAATTGTCCCCTAGCATATCCGTATCTTCCACCACCGAGTCATTAAACTTGGTGTTCATGACAGTAAATGGGTCAGACCACAGGTAGGGTGATACTTGGTCGTCTTTCGGCGGCTGGGTCTGAAGTGCGATCGCCTGCTGCCTCAGAGCCTCCTGCTCCGCCATCCGGTTCTGTGAATCCGTTGCAAGGGACACAGACGCTGAAATGCCTGGATCCCTTTCTCCTTCGTTGGCGACACAGTAAAATTCTGCCATGCTGAGATTCGGTTGGGACATGAGCTCATCCATGTACTGCATGGTCTCCTGAGAGAGGTCCATTTGGATTGGCACTGGGATAACGGGCTGCTTCAAGGTCTGCTCCAATTCTTGTGAATGCAGCGCATTGTTCGCGGCCAACCCTTCTCTGGTCACAAGCGACGGGCCTGTAGGCGGCTGACGGGTGGTGAAAGGCAGCGGGCTTGCTCCATCTGGTCGCATCAGCAGTCGCCAATTCTCTCTGATCTGCTCCATCCGGTTCTCGGTGCCGGGAACTGGCCCGAATCGTGCTTGCGCGGGATTCATGCGCTCCGCAAAGTCCAGCCGACGGGCTTCCTCTTGGTTCGCCTTGAGCCGAGCAATCTCAGCTTCACGATGTCGCCGAGCCCTCATGAACAGCCTGCGCAATGGCAAAAACACAGCGGCTTGGTCGGCCCTCCTTGCAATCTCCACGGGGTCCTTGTCGTAGCCATTGACGGCTTCCCAGCCACGCTCCACCAGGGCTGTCCACGGCCGCCGGCAGGTCTCGATTAGCGTGTAGGCAATGGCATGCCAGTTCGTATACGTCTTGAACAGCCAACGATACTGCTTGCACCGCGGGTCCGTTCTCAGTTTGTGGTTGTATTCCATGATTTCGATCGCCGCGACGTATATTCGTTGCCGGATTTCGCCAGAGAGCTCGTAGTCGGAGCCGGGGAATAGCATAGGTTGGTAGATGACGAGGCACATCCTGGCCATGATGACACGGGCAATCATGGCGGCCACCCAATACAGGGGGTCGTCTTCGTCGAGGACGTGCTGCAAGAACTTGTGCTCGACGCGCTGATACACCTCGATGAGCATGTGCTCCCTCTCCGCTATGCTGCTCTCGTCTGCCTTGGGACACAGGGAGGCCATCGCCGACGCCGCCGTGACGAGTCGTCTCGACAAGGCGCAGATTTCGCCTCTCACGAGGGAGACGGCGCAATCAGATCTACCCTCGCGCGGTACTGGGAATTCGGTGCTCTCGGGGCTAATGTCTACATCGTTGATGTTACTCGGCATGTGTGTATCATAGGAGCTCGCACCAATCGCCATGTCGGTGCCGAGTTCTTCTGCGGATCGAAGGTCCAGCATCAAAATGGCCCACCAGAGACGCCTCCTGATTTCGGTATCGAAAGGCGTGAGCTTGAAATGCGTTCCATCGCGATGAATGCCCATGCCCTGGGCAATTCGAATGAGCAGGCCGGTCATCGCCCAGCAAAAGCGGCTCTCATCGTTTCCTCTGACGACAATGAGGAAGAGGGTAAACGCCTGTACGACCACAATGTCTGACGTGTCCAGAAAGTTGGCCTTGGCCAGAGACTGCTCCAAAGCGAATCGATACTGGGCAAGGAGGTCGTCTTTATTCGCGCCAAAGTTGGTCTCAACCTGCATCATGAGTATTAATTACCCGTCGCCACACTCGGCATGTCGCAGTCTGATTCAACATACCTCATCCGGCTCGAGGGACGTGACAGCCGCAAAGTAAATGGCAAATACCAATGCCTCATGGCCCGGAGAGAGTTTCTCCGAGTTTCTCCTGGCATCGCGCAAGACGAGCTCGGTCGTCGGAACGTGTAGGACCTTGATGAGCGGCTCGACATTCTCTTGGTACACAGACCACAAGAACGTGACATAAGACGGAAGAGGATGGCACTTTCGCAGACTTACATCGGCCGATCGATAGCCGAAAACGAATGCATGGTGGTCGGATATAGATCCAAAACCAGTGGCAGGGGAGTCGGTCGGCGTCCCTTCATACTCCGATTCATCGGCGTCCTCGTCCGTAAGCTTTTGCGTCTCCTCGCGGATCGCGTCCAACTGTTATTCGCGTTAGTCTTTCACCAAAATGTCGCCAGTCGTGGGGATTAAAACGCACCTCGTCATTCAGCTTCGACCAGAAGCCACTGCTAACGTATCTGGATGTGCCCCGCGTGTCATCCAGCACCATCCGCCCAAAGTTCTTTCGCATTTCCCGCCCCTTCTCATTGGTCGGATCGCCTGCCGAATCGTTGTCTTTGGAGTCGGGACTTCCTGCCGGGGCCATGTCCAAACTGTCGGACAACGTTTTTTGGACCAAGCCATCGCTTCCGACAGGGTTAACGTACGCCAGGTCGGGCGAGCCTACAGACGACGCCAGTTTGCCGCCCGGTTCGACCTCGATCTGCCCGCTGAGCTCCTCCACGATGCCCTCCAGCTTTCTCAGCCGCTTTATCAGCTCCACCTCCCTCTGGCTCGAGTTCTTTGGCGCCGCGTTCGGGTCCTTGGGTCGCTGCTGGCGGGGCGCGCGCCCCGGGGCGGGGAAGATACAGGGGATCAAGGCGCGACGGCAGTTTGAGCAGGGCATCTGCTTGTCGCAGCGGACCTTGCGCCGGCGACACGTAACACAGGATCGCGGGTTGAGGACGGGCGCTCCCGAGCCACCCGCGGCGAGGATGGGGCCGGTGTGGGCATCCGGGCCCGTCGTCTGATAGACGGTGACGTTGTGGTTCGAGTGATGCGCCTGTTGGGCGGACCCATCCTGCTGGATGGGCGACTGGGGCGACGGCATGTTCGTGGAGTCACCGCCGTCAGACCGCTGAGCCACGCTGTTGAATTCGAAGGACTTGGACATTGTTGCGCGGAGCACAGGTTGCTGTGCTCCTAGCGCGACATCGGCGACGGTGCTCGAGAGTCGACACCGATGGAGGGGTTCTCAGAGCCGCTCGTCCACGACTATGGTGTCGATATCAGGCTGGTGTTTAGCGGCCAGTGGCAGTCATCAGGCTGCAAGAACGGGTATGATGGGAGGAAGAGAAACAGCTCCAGGCGCAAAGAGAGATGATGCGAGCACCATGCAATGTCGGCGCCTGTTGGTGACGGCTGAGGTGGGTGGGGGGAGGGGAAGTGGAGGGTGGCGACGGGGCCGATGAGAAGCCGGAGCTTTAATTAGGGCTGGGATGGGTGCGAGACCGCTGTAGCACGACGAATCTCCGACGAATCCAGGCGGCTTTAGGCGGCCGGGGGGGCTTCCGGCCATTAAGTAGCGCGCAATTGTGCTGTCAGCCCTGCCTGGCTTGCCTGGATACGGCGCTAGACTCTCAGCACCTGTAACCTTCCATGTCCGTGGGATCCAACCAACGCGCATTTACGAATTCGACGTATCAAAGACGCGCACACTTGCGCCTCCGATTGGACTGGCACCGCCCGGGGCCATCAGACAAGCTCAATTCACCAGCGCAAAACGTTGTCTCGCCGAGAGCATGCTTGGGTCGCAAGTTGCCGTTCGCTCCCGGAGAGAGATTTCGATCAATGCCGACATCTCAGCGATCTTCACGCCGCTAATGAATAAGCTATGGAAAATAGATCAAGACTATGCGTGCCCAGCCGCCCACCGAAGTCCTAAGGAGTCAGGACCCTAGCCGTGAAGCTGCGGACGTGTTGGTCTGACGAACCACATCCTGGCCTTATCACACGCCTCAGGGCACCTGAGGTGTGGCACATGTCTACCTACCTACGAGTACTCGTAGGTAGTGTCGCAGCTTGCACCTCCAGTTGGACTTTCCCATGAGCCATTTCCGTAATCCAGGTCATTCCAACCCTGACCTGCCAGGTTGATCTGGCTCGTCACCGCATTCTCTTCCACGCGTGTAAGCCGCATTGATTCCATACGAGTGACAGACCCAGGTTCCAGCCCTTTCACATCGTGTGTGTTGAGCACTATGGCATCAAATAAGAAAGGAAGCCCGATTGGTATCCAAAAAGTAAAAGAACCCGAGGGCACAATCGCTGAGAAGTGCAAAAAAATGACCCCAATCGAAGAATGGTACTTATAGGAAAAGCCCGATGCGGGGGTCGAACCCGCAACCTTGAGATTTGATGTACTCTTAAGAGTCTCACGCTCTACCGATTGAGCTAACCGGGCCAACTGACGTTGGCTTTTGTTGAAATGCGGCTGAGTTATTTTAATATATTCAGGAATAGATCGTGTGGGTGGAACCATCTTACACCGCATTGGTGGCCATTGGTGGCGGCACACCCTGGTCCCACTTCCGAGGGCTTTGGGATGCAAGACTCTTTGGCTTCCATGAACGGAGGGTGCTGCTCATACCAAAGCATCTTCAAAAAAAAAAAGATTGCTACGGTTTCTCAATACGACCGAACCTCTATCCGTAATGAATGAGTTTTCATCTCGTAGATAGTGACCAAACTGCTAACCTGTCAAGACAGCGGCATAGAGCCCGTCCACACGTCCCAATTAAAAAAAGCACTGCTACTTCGTACATCAAGTTATAATAGATACCAGCGGAGATTATTCTCGTGGGTTGAATATCTAGGTAAGTGATCGCTTTGGTTCCCTTGACAAGCCAAGTTGATGGCTCGGTTGGTCCGTCCGGCGGTGGGGTCAGCGGACCGTTCAGGCCCCACTCATCAAGGTCGGACCTCCGACGTGCTCCGTCCGGCCGAGTCCAAACCACCGGCGCTTGGTTACAGGCAGTGAAACGACAGGTAGAAGCTACTGTCATGCCTTGATGGTGAGTATGAGTAGCGCCATGTTGCTTGACGCTGCGCACGACGCCCACCCGGGCTTCCAGCCAGTTAAACGACGACAAGTACCGTTGCACGAACTGTTCCCGCATCAAGTGTCTTAGAACTTATGTTGTCCAGTGATATCACGGCCGCACGGCCTCAAGTCGAAAGTTGATTGCATTCACGATTAATTCATTGTTGTGAATGGCTGGGACGAGCCGTCTTGCATATAGTGCCACGCGGTGATTGGGGGGATCAAATAGGAGCAAGGTCGATGCTCGCGTCTCCCCTCTTAGCGTGTTCACGCCACAACACCACCTTTTCCGGATGGACAAGCACCAAAGCAGCTTTGGATATGCTGGCCTGCCCAGTCGCTGCGGTTCAGCAGATCGTCAGATTGGGGGATTTCTCTTTGCAGACATTACTTGACGTACGTCGACGAAGTAACATACATGACCGATAGGCGAAAGCATCTCTGTCCTGGCATGATGGTCTGGCCCGCGTTTAGAATCTGGACAGCTCGGTTTATCCCACTGTCGCAGAAGCTTGGGACGACCCTGGCCTATGGCGGTCACATTCTCGGTTGGCAGCGAGTTAAGGCTCCATCAATGTCACGTTCACGGATACTTTCAGCCCTCCATGGTCAACAAACCGCCAAAAGAAGAGGCAACTCAGACGAGGTGGCCGGCTCAGCAGCCCAACCTGCTTTCTAACCCTTGGCTGGCCACGTGTGCAGGAAGTCCAAGTTGATGCGGGGATCGGCCCACGCCATGCCACCCTGAAGAGCCGCATCGAAGATGTGGAGTGGACTGATTGGCAAGTTCACACCGACTTTCCCTAAGTGACAGGGATGGCTAAGAAGGACGTGACCAGAATCTCGCCGAGAACTATAGCTGGAGTCGCAGAGGCCAACTTAAAACCCGAAAATCTGCATATGAGATGTTGGGGGTCATATTGACTCCCCAAGTTGACGTTTCAGCGCCAGTGAAGTGCCAGACTCGAAGCTCCAAGCAAAAATACCCGCAATGGGCAAGTCAAAGGGCAGTGCGCCTAGGTAAGTGCAACTTCAGAGCCTCAGACGATGAGCACTAATAAAGCGAGTGCCGCAATGGATCGGTTCCTCCAGAGCGATGAGCTCGCCGACAAGCTACTGAGTGGCTCAGAGGGCAATGAGGACAATGCAGAGCAATTTGAGGAGAGTGAGGAGGTAAAGAAGGAACCTGAGGCTGGAAGCGAAGACGAATCATGGGAGGTTGTAGAGGAAACGTCACAGACGGAAGAGGGGCACGCTGAAGAGACCTGGGAGGATGTCGGTGAGAGCAATGATGCGGCCAAGAAAGCGAGCTGAATGCCAGACACTATCATTAAGACGGCATTGACTTGTCAAGCCGGTGTCAGTGAACCACCGTACAGTGAACTTCGAGGTCCAATGCAGTCCTCATCAGCCGTTTCGTGATGTCGCGATTTCATGCAGTGCCATTGGTGGCGAGTGGGTCGTGGATGTTGCTCAAAGCAAGTACGTGTGCCACGTTTTGATTGGTGGATGTGCAGACCCCACCCACTGATAAGTCCCTATCATCACGTGCATCGTCACTCGCTTCCTGTAGGGTTTCTCACCCCACAGATTGCCTAGGAATTTTTCGCCTGAAAAGATCCAGTCAACCACGGCAACTCGAGACGCGGCAGATTTTCTCACGAATTAACGCCAAAACACACCGATACAATGGCCAAGCTCTCGTAAGTTGCCCCGAATTGCTTTTGCTCTCCCGGATCCGACGATACGACGTGCAAGAGGAGGAATCTCTGGCGGGGGAGGAGGGATGCGGCTGCACCGACGATTCTCGACGACAATGGGAGGGCTCGCCGAGCCAGTGCGCAACATCAATCGCTCGAGACGCGTGCGTACGGCAGATCGACCGAGAAGCTCCCACAATTTTTTCGCCGTTGAGGAATTTTTGCGACGTCCATCGAGATACCGGGGAGCGTGAAGAGCAAGGCCGGGTGGTTCGAGGACGGCTGGCTGACAATTTCTCTACAGGCGTGGTGCCCCTGGTGGCAAGCTCAAGATGACGCTGGGTCTCCCTGTGTACGTTGCACCAACGCAAGATCGACCGACGACCGTTCCATCGAGCTAACACCCCGTGCAGCGGCGCCGTCATGAACTGCGCCGACAACTCCGGCGCCCGAAACCTGTACATCATCTCCGTCAAGGGTATCGGTGCTCGTCTGAACCGCCTGCCCGCCGGCGGTGTCGGTGACATGGTCATGGCCACCGTCAAGAAGGGAAAGCCTGAGCTGCGAAAGAAGGTCCACCCCGCCGTCATCGTCAGACAATCCAAGCCCTGGAAGCGATTCGACGGTGTTTTCCTGTACTTTGAGGACAACGCTGGTGTGGTATGTGGCTATATCCCGCCGTGTGGAGCGCGCGTTTAGCAGAGGCGCTCGGATTGCCTGATCCAGGCCCTGCGAGACGTTGCACCGCACTGGCGTCTACCGTGGACGAGCATTCGCTAACAGGTCTGTCCCGCAGATCGTCAACCCCAAGGGTGAGATGAAGGGCTCTGCCATCACTGGCCCCGTTGGTAAGGAGGCTGCTGAGCTGTGGCCCGTAAGTGACGAACCATTCTCCGCATACTTGAGCCACAGAACTAACGCGTCCGCCGCAGCGTATTGCCAGCAACTCCGGTGTCGTCATGTAAAGGCGCTTGGAGCGAGCGAAGAGAAAAGGCACGGTTCATGTCCTCCCGATGGCGATCGATAGAGCGCAAAGACGTCTACATCCTTAGATTCGGGAGATATGGCGGAATGGGAAGTTGGTCGCTAGATTGGCGGGCTCTGCATTTCGGTTGCGGCGTGTAAGGATGATTCATACCAGGTATCGCATCATGGACAACCAAAAACAAGTACCCGCGCTGGCCCCCACGTGAACCGCCTGTCCGCGGACGTGAAGGTGACGGAGGCACAGCTGTATCGACGGAACCACAGTGGGGCGCGGCCGAAAGACCCGGCGAGGACGCGTAGACGACACTTGTCTCCATTGAACCTGACGTGCGGGATTACGCAAGGTGATGGTGATGCTTCCTCACAGCCCCAACGTGCCCAAGACAGACAGCATATGGCCTCGGAGGACTCGCCATCGCGCTGCGTCCGCGAAGCACAGTCCGTCGTAGCCTGCCGTGATCCCAGTCACATTCAATTGCTTCGTACGAGGTAGCATTCCCAACAAAACGACGGATGTGTACGTCAACCTCAACGCCACGAGATAAACGACTTGGACTGCGGATGGCGTCCACGGAAAAAGTGAGACTTGTCTCGGAGCCACGCCTCGACAAAAGGCGCACTTGGATTGATGGGAGGCTTTGGTGGATGGGAGTTGGGCGCCCCGTGGGACCTACCCTGCACCTCAACAGCGGAGCTCCAAATGACGAGGATTGCTTCTGGACGTGAACATACGTAGCTATGCAATGGCTACGTTGGAGTCAACATTCATATCTACGGCCTTTGGCTCGAGCTTGTTCGTGTGAGTCTGCTCTGACTCTGGGTTGAGTGCACTTACGGTGGGCGGTCTGACAATTCAAGCGAACGTCCATCACGAGCCCAACAACACTCGCGAGTAGAAACCACACGTCACAACAGTCACAGCAAAGGGCACAGAAAGATGCATAGAGTCCGTTTCACTGTATTGACACAAATTCCCTCAAATGCGTGTCCTTATGCAACAATGCATGCATGCTCAAAATGCACAAATGCCCGCCCCCGGCGTTTGCCGGCTTTTTGCTCCGCGCCAAATTCTCAAGAAAAGCCAAAAACGATCCTCCGGCGACTGTGCCGCGAGAGCGAAGGGCATCATCTCCCCCGCCTGCAGTCCGGAAATTGTGTGTGTGTGTGTGCGCGCGCGAAAAGTCAGCTCGTGGTGGTTGGTGTCCGGGGAAGATGCCGGGACAACAGGAAACAAGACAGGCCTCGCGGAAGAAAAGAGAGATGAAAGAAAGACAAGGGCCAACCAGATGCCGAACGTAGGGAGTTGGCGCGCGTGCCCGCGCGTGTATGCTAATGTACAAGAGTTCCCTGTTCGTGCCAGAGGCGTGAAATGCCGCAAAAAAAGACAAAAACTGTCCAAAGCCAACGTTTCTGGACGTTTCCCCGAATGCCGTGGCCGGGGTGATGGACTTTTGGTCGTGTCGAACGTGATACGTAGTATCGAGCGCTCAGTTGATAGCAAACGGGTTGAGGCATGACCCGCCCGCTGTATAAGATCGATGCACAAGATCGATCTGGGCTGGCCGCTGCTGCTGTGGAGCGGCGGGCTCGCCGTGATGGCCTTGGCCTCGGGGCCTCGGTGCGATTAGTTCGTGGTGAAAGGGTAGCCCATTCCAGGCATGCCCTGCTGGATGAATTCGGTCGGAGCCGGCTGCTGGTGCTGCAACGGCTGCTGATACTGCTGCTCTTGGGCGGTAGGCTCCTTCTTGGTGGCCTTGACCTTGGGCTTTGGTGCAATCGTGCCGACCTTCTGGTCGGCTGCGGCCTGGGCGGCCTTCTTCGCGGCCAGAGTCGCCTTTCGCTTCTCCACGGCACCCGCCATGTTTCCGTTCGCCCATCGACCTGTGCGAGGGAGCGAGTCAGCGTTCTGAGCGTTCGTGGGCGGAACATGGGCAACTTACTCTTCATGGACGCGGACATCTTCTCCGACTTTGTCATGGACTTGTAGTCCTTGGGGCGCTCGTCTCCATCGCCGGGAGTGGGCTGAGAGGCGGGCGTGCCGTTGCGGCTCTCTGCAGACTTGTGCACCACCTTGATCTTCATCGTCTTGCGGTTGGGGGGAGGCAGAGGAGTCTCTGGCGCAGGACTATACGCCTCGCCCATGGTGAAGCCGTCTGCCTCGCCGCCCTGAGGGGCAGCCCGCTTGCCTCTCTTCTTGGGCGGAGCTTGGTCGTCCAGCTCGCCATCCTCAGGCTCGTCGCGGAACCGCTTCTGACGCTTGGGTCGGAAGGAGTAGGACGACTCGGCAGTGTGAGATGTCGAGTCCGACGAAGACGTGGACGGGCGCGAGTCGCCATTGTCAGTGATGGCCGAAGAAGGCTCACTAAAGTTCTTGGCCCCCTTGGGGATCTTGAGCGTCAACAAGTGACGCTTGCGCTTTGGCTCCTCCTCAGGAGTCTGTCCAGCCTTGTGCGTTGCCTGCCTGGCAGCTTTGGCTCGTCCTTGGCCGGGCGTGGTCGTTTTCTGGTCGGTCGATGGCTCGGGTGTATTCGAACCCTTGGCGGCCATGACGGCCATGGCCATGGCAGCCTTGGTACGGCGATGGCGCTTTGGCTTCGGAGGCACGGCGTCTTCGTCGTCCGGAGTTGCTTCAGCCTTGTAGCCGAACTCGTCGGCGGTGGCTTTGGCGTTCTTGCGCTTCCTCCCTCCCCTGGCAGCAGTCGGCGTTGAGCTGCGGCTGGCTTCCTGGGCCGCGGGATCGAGGTGCTGAATAGGTTTGCGCGTTCGCTTCGTAGTTACGACCTCTTCGGTCTCGGTAGCCTTTGTCGTCTGCTTGGGCTGGTTGCGCAGTGATCGCCCCCGAGTCATGACGCCCGTGGATTCTTCATCCAGCAAAACCTGCCCGCTAAGACCTTCTTTCGAGGGGTTCTTGTAGTTCCAGGAAATGAGCTTGATCCAATCCTCGAGAACTTTGTCCTTGTTGTGCTTGGTCATTACTCGCTTCTGGTCACTCGTCTTGACTGTTGCGACGCCCTTGGGAACGAAGTCTGGCAGGTCGTGCGATTTCCACGGACGCATTCGAACAGTTTCAAGGTAGTTCGGTTCCCCCCAGCGCGGCTTCCATCCGGACTCGTGTTCTTCGACAATCCTGCTGTGGTGAAGGTATTCTTTTTGCCAGTCCCGCATGACCACGCTCACAACGTTCAAGACTTCGACGAGCTCTTCGTCGGACATTTGCTCGTAATTCTCCAGAGCGGCGACGATCCCCTCAGGACGTCGGAGCTTGAGCATCTCAAAATGGCGCTCTCTCTCAGGGCGCTCTTGGGAGCTGATCCTGTCAGCCTCACCATTGCCTCCCTCCGGAGCAGCCGGTGTGTTGGCCGCGGTGGATTCCATGGCATCGGGGACAGGGTATTCCAATGTTGGTGTGCCGGAGGCAGGAGTTGGTTCTTCCGCCTCGGGTGCATCACCTGGGCCGTCATCGTCATCGTACTCGTCATATTCTCTCATAAGGCGCGTGTCGTTGGCGTCCTGGCCCTCGGCAGCCTCCTCGGCGCCATCCTCATCGGCGGAGACGGCGAGCGCCCTATCGGGGTAAACCTCATACTCGCCAAATATGTATGGGCTCAGGTGCGCCCAGCGGCCGTCCAGATCAGCTTGGGATACCTCGCCCGGGTGAAGGGGCGCCGCATCAGCGGGCTGGTCATCAGCGTCAAGAGCGCCCTCAGCCGGAGCTTCTTGAACAGCAGTCGTGCCGCTGGCGGTTGCATTTGGAGTCGGTTCGGCAGATGCCATGACGGTGGTAGTTGTCTGGGACACGTCCGAAACGGTGATGGTTGGGGGCTCGGAAGGGGGCTGCTTCCCGGGGGGTTTATCGGCAGCACGTTTGGGCGAGCCATTCCCCGTGTCCTGGGGCGGAGCTTGTGGCTGCTGGCCAACATCATCGCTCTCCTTAGCAGAGTCCACAGCTTGAGAAACTGGCTCAGCAGTCTCCATCGTGTGCGGCTCCGTCTCCTGGGTAGCGGCGGTGACAACTGGCGCAGCGATGATAGAAGCAGTAGTAGCTTCGCCATCAGCGTGGGCAGGGCGAACGGGTTGCCAAGAGATGAGCGCTTTGGCATCGTCAAGGATTTTGATGAGACAGCCGTCGGCGATGGACACACGTGCCTTGGGAGCCTCTGGCGAGGGTCGAGACTCATCCAGCTGGGTTTCTTGGGTGGAGTGCTCGGTAGAAACGGTCTGCAAGGTGGTCTGGGTAGAGTTTAGGGCAGGCTCGGTGACGCCAGGCGTGTTGTGCATCTTGGAGTCAGCCTCAGCCCTGGGCGACTGGGCGGCCTCGGAAGCTGGCTTCGGGACAGAGCCCGATGCATTGGAGACGGCGTTTTCAGGGTCAGCGACGGCCGTTTCGCCGAGGGCCGTTTCAACGACAGGCGGCTTCACCGGTGCAGCGTCAAGGCCTTCCGTGAAGGCAACTGTGAGGGCTTCGGTGTTGGAAGATTGCTGGGCGTTCTTGTGGGCATCGTTGAGGGTGGCCACGAAGCCGGTAGCGGTAGGAAGCCTGCCCTCATACTGGCTGGCTGCTGGAGCGGACTTCCAGGAGGCCTCGGGAGACTGGGCAGAAGAAGAGCCGCTGGAATGGCTGGCACGACGGGGATCCGACTCATCCAAGTCGGAGAACGAGACGCCCACCTCGATGGTGTCCTTGACGTCCTCGTCGTCCTGGTAGGCCCTGGTCTCGGCAGTCTTGCGCGCAGGGTTGCGGCGGACGCTGGAGGGCGTGTCGGCGCCGAGAGAGTGGCCTCGCTTCTTGGACGAGTTGGCAGCGTAAAAGTCCTCGGAGTCGCCCGCGGCGGTGCGCTTCTTGCGGGTAGCCGAGGCGGATGAGTTGGGGACCAGGACGTCGTCGTCAATGTGCTCAAAGGTGTAGTCCACGCGGGCCCGCTTGCGGAGGCTGTGGCCACCCTTCTTGGGGCTGTCGTCGTCGTACTCCTCATCGGGGAAGCCAAAGCTGTCCATGGTCCGGGACCGCTTGGCCACTCCCTGAGGGCGGCTGGGGCCCGGGGTGGAAAAGGAGAAGGCGTGCTGCTGGGGCGCGGCCTTGCTGCCACGCCGGCTCTGGGGCGCGGTCTGTGGCGAGGTGGTGATGTTGGCGTCGTTGCCGGACGACATGATGGGGCTGGTGGGAGAATGGAGGCGATGGCCAGAGGAGAGGTCTGGGGTCGACCGGGGAGATGCCGAGCCTGCAAGAGGTTTGCGGCGGTTGGTTGCTGCAGCTCGGCGAGCGCGGTCCATGATGAACCGGAGCAGCCAGGCGCAGCGCGGCGTGTAAGAAGGGGCACGACGGGCGCGGGGAAGAGGCTATTCAAAGACGGTACCCGACGGATGGCGCGGCGAAGGGCGGGACGCCGGCCGCGATGCGAGGCTCAGGGAGGATGGAAGCGATGGAGGGCCGCGGCGTTGTCTGGGGCAGGCTGCAAGGTTTGTATGAGAGCGCGGGTGAGGATGAGGGCGCGAGGTTGTGTGGGCAAGGAGAATTTTAACGCAGGGACAATGCAAAGGCAGCGCCGGCAAACAAAAGCGACAGGGCCGGTGAATGCGCAGGCGAGAGACGCGAGGGCTGCCGGCTGTCCGCGCGACGCAGCTGGGCACGAGAGGAATTGTTGCTGCTGGATATCACAAGGTTTGGTCTGGCAGCTGTTTGAATGAGAGGCGGCCAACCTTCTCCTGGCCCGGCTCGTTTTTCTCGAGGTGTCGTGGTCCGAATAAGCCAAGGCGGCGGCCGGGGGCGGTACCAGACACCGCCAGGGTACGTACCGGGTACCTGTGCTGGCCAGCGGCGTGGCGGCGACAGAGGGGCGACGGGCGACGGGCGCGCGCAGCAGCAGCCTGTGCCTCGAGAACGCGCTGCTGCGGATGCGGATTCCGGGCAGAGACTATCTGAGAGCTGCGTCACAGTGCCATGGATATGGCTTTTACGGAAATCCGCGGCGGTGATGGGGAGACGGCGCGTCGTGGGACATGACGGACTGCAGGTCCTCGTGGTACGCTCTGGTGCGCACATGGCCCCCAGCTGTCACTCGGCCAGCGTCACGCAGCGTGGCCCAGAGGCGCGGTACCTGCCTGCCGCCTGCGAGTACGAGTACATCCATGATCCAGCAGCGAGCGGGCCCCGGTTTCTAGCGCTGTCTCCCACTGTCGCCGGGCTTCCTCCGCTGCGAGCACCGGGCGCGGCCAATCAGGGGCGCGGGAAGGCGGGAGCACTAAACCCTGTTTGGCCAAGGCTACTGGGGCGAGACGGCGCTGCTCAATCTGGTGATGCAAACGCTGTGACAGACTGCGGCGGCTGCTGCTGCTATGTACTGCTACGGCTCACTGCAGTGGCCGGGAGCCTAGGAATCGTCCTCTGCGGCTATAGAGAGCGCCCTGCGGCGTGCGCGAGGCACCAAGACGTCGGTCTGATGTGTTGGACGGTCGATGGGCAGTGAAATGCCGCGCCTTTCATCCAGCCAGCTGTCCTGAGTCGACTCACATGGCCCAAACCGGCAGCCAGAAGCTTTGCCCTGTAAGCTGTAGCCCGTAGGAACCGCTGCAGCATCATTCCACCTCGACCCCCTTCGGGACAAGGCTGGGGAGGTACGTACCCGCAAGCCGCCCCGCCGCCGTGGGCCAACCAGAAGCGGCGACGGTGACAAGCAGCAGCAGCAGCAGCAACAGCTCCCCCAGGCGTCCACTGTCCGTGTTGTTTGGCCAGACGTCGCATCACCCCCGTCGTCTGTCAACGACACTCCGTCTCCCTGCGCCTGACCACCGCTGCCGCCGGACCAGCAAACCCACCATGGCTTCGAAAAAGACCAAGGCCCCTGCTGCGGCAGGCGCCGACGACAACCTCGACGAGCTCTTCTCGGGCATTGGCGACGACTCCAAGTCCAGGAAGCCCTCGGCCAACCCCAAGCCGTCCAAGCCCACCTCGGCCGCCTCCAAGGCCATGGGCGGCGACAACGACATCCTCGCCGACCTCGAGTCCCAGCTGGCCGCGGAGCAGCAGTCCTCCCGCCCGCACACGCCTCGGCTCAAGGAGGGCGGCTTCAGGCGCCCCGCGGGGACGCCCCCGGCCGCCGACGACAAGCCCGCCGCGCCCGGCCGCAAGTCCAACGACAGTGCGGCGAGCCTGCGGGCCAGCTTCACCCCGAGCGCGACCAGCTCCGAGCTGCACGAGGCGGAGAAGAAGGGGACCGTCGAGCAGGTGCAGCAGCGGGAGCAGCAGCAGGCCGGCGGAGGAGGATGGTGGGGCGGCATTCTGTCCACCGCCAACGCGGCCATGAAGCAGGCCGAGGCCGCCTACAAGGAGATCCAGCAGAACGAAGAGGCAAAGAAGTGGGCCGAGCAGGTCAGGGGCCTCAAAGACATCGACGTTGGGACATTGAGGACGTATGGTAAGCGGCGGCCGCTCCCTAGACGGCGGACGGCATCCGACTAACATGAATCTGTCAGGCGATGAGCTGCGCAGCCGCGCTCTGCCGACCTTTACCAACATCCTCCACACCATCGCGCCGCCCATCAGCTCTCACGAACGGCTCCTCATCCACATCACCCACGACCTCGTGGGCTACCCGTCGCTTGACCCCCTCATTCACGGCGTCTTCGCCAGGGTCATGTCGCAGGTCGAAGGCGGCGACCTCCTTGTCGTCCAGCGCGGGCACGAGAGCAGCTCGCGACGCCCCGGCGATGGCTCCGCGGGATGGCGCGACGGGCCCTGGTGGAGGCAGACGGACGCGCCTCGCGAGCTGGGCCTGGTCAAGGGCATGACCGAGGCCACTAAGCTGTGCCGCGCCGGCGCGGAGTCGTACGCGACCGAATACTTTGCAGCCCACGGCGGCGTAGAGCAGGCCAAGATCCGGGCCACGTCGGACCTGAGTGAGAGCAACCCCGTCAGGACCTCGGACTTGTTCCTCGCCGTGCAGGCCATCGGCGTCGACACGGACACGACGCTCTTCGCCCGCACCGCGTCCGCCGAGAAGGAAAAGGAGTCGTCCAGCGTCAAGGAGCAGGACGAGGCGGACGAGCTTGTCTGCTTCGCCGTCTTCGTCCTCGACCCCGTCCACGAGATCGAGTTTTCCACCGTCAGCCAGTCCATCCCCGCCAAATGGGCCCGCTGGCTCGACGCCGCGGCGCCGCTGACCCCCCGCTCCGGCGAGGAGAGCCACGACGCCTTCGAGGGCGGGATCCCGGACGAGGTCAGGACCATCCTGGACGACGGGGGCGTGGACCCCCGGGAGTGGGTGGCCGAGTGGATCGAGGAGGCGCTGAGCCTCTCGGTCGGCGTCGTGGCCCAGCGGTACGTGGCCCGCAGGATGGGCGTGGGCGAGGGCGGCCTGGGCAGGGGCAAGATGAGGGCCGAGGAGCTGGTGCGGGACAACGCCGGGGAGGCGGCGCGGGCTGGTGTCATTTAAGGAGCGAGACTCGCGGCCATTTGGTTTCCTTGCCGGGGAGGGAGGCCGGACGCCGACCCGAATGTGCCCGTCATCATCTGTATGCTTGTCTTTGTTCACGGCTGCTGCGTAGTGCGCTTCAGAAACAGCTCAATACCATATCCATTTAGTTTAGTCGACGCTCGCACAAGTATCCAGGCATGTTTCTTCATCAGCCCGCGGGTATATAGACGGAGCCCGCGCTCTACAGCTCGGCAACCCTATCCACGGTCCCGGCCTTGCGCAACTCCCCCCTCGCGGCGCGCGTGGCGCCCTCCATGCCGACCAGGCGCAGAGGCCGATACGCGGGCTCCCACATCTGCTCGCCGATCCAGTCCCCCAGGTCGCCCTCGTCCCGCGGGATGCCCTCCTCGGTGGCCACGCCCTCCTCCACGGCGGCCCGGATGACGGCCCGCGCGACGGCGGCGCTCACGGCGCGCACGGCCTCGACGTCCGGCAGCAGCGGCGCGGTGGGGTCCGCGCGCGCGGGGCTCATGCGCGCGACGGCCTGCACGGCGGCGACGAGCATGCGGTCGGTGAGGCGGCGCGCGCGGGAGAGCACGCAGCCGAGGCCGATGCCCGGGAAGACGACCGAGTTGTTGCACTCGGCGACGTCGATGGTGACGGCGGCGCCGCGGGGGCCCCAGGGCCCGGAGACGGGGTCGAAGGGCGAGCCGGTGGCGACGAGGGCGCGGCCGTGCGTCCAGCCGAGGAGGTCGGCCGGCGTGGCCTCGTGCAGGCGCGTGGGGTTGGAGAGCGGGAAGATGATGGGGCGGGGGCAGGACGCGGCCATGGCTTCGACGATGGGCCGGGTGAAGGCGCCGGGGACGGTGGACGTGCCGATGAGGACGTTGGGCTGGACGCGCTGGACGACGGCGAGGAGGGACGTGTCCGTGCCGTGCCACTCGGAGGCGTCCCGGACAAAGGGCCTCTGCGCGTCGGAGACGTCGTCCGTCGCGGTGGTCAGCAGGCCGGGTTTGTCGATGAGCCTTTGTCACGTCAGCGCGCCGCGTGCCCGGGGACTCGGTATGTGACGAGGGGAGCCTCGCGCGTCTCTTACCAGATCTGCTTCGCGGCCTCGTCGTGGCTGACGCCGCCCTCGGAGGCGATGGCGTCGCGAACCTGGTCCGCGATGCCCACGCCCGCGCTGCCGGCGCCGAAGACGACCATGCGCACGTCGCGGAGCGTCTGCCCGGCGACGTGCAGGGCGGCCATGACGGCGGCGAGGGTCACGCAGCCCGTGCCCTGGACGTCGTCGTTGAAGCACGCCATGCGGGGGCGGTACAGGTCGAGGAGGCGTCTGGCTGCGGCATCGTCAGCTAGGTACCCAAGGCATGATGGGGTGCCGCCGGCCATGCGCAGCGCGAGGACGGACCGTTGCGGAGGCCAAAGTCCTCAAAGTGAATGTACGCCCGCGGGTACAGCCTCCGGGCCGCCGTGACGAAGGTGTCGACAAAGTCGTCGTACCGCTTGCCCCGGACGCGCTTCGCCCGGAGGCCGAGGTAGAGGTCGTCGCCCAGCAGCTCCGGGTTGTCGGTGCCGCAGTCGAGGACCACGGCGAGGCAGCGGTTCGGATGGATGCCGGCGCACAGCGTCGCGAGGGCCAGCTTGGCGACGGAGATGAGGATGCCCCCGACGCCCTGGTCTCCGATGCCCAGTATCTCCTCGCCGTCTGCGCGCGCGAGACTCGGCCGTCAGCAGCGGACGGGGGAGGGGGCCGAGGTCAGCAGATGGCGGCACCGACCTGTCACGACAATGTAGTCAATGTCCTCCGGGTTGCCCCATAGCGAGAGGTCGTGCATGACCCGGTCCGCGCCGTGGATGTTGAGGAAGCACCCCTCCGGCCGCCGGAACAGCCGCGAGTAGTTCTGTATGGCGTCGCCCTCGGTGGGCGTGTACACCACGCTGAACATGTCCTTGAGGTGGTCCTGCAGGAGCTAGGTACGCCGACTCAGCGAGGCGCCTCCGGAACGCGCCCGGCGACGGACGACGACGTACCTTGTAGTAGAGCACCTCGTTCTGCTCCTTGAGGGACGTGAGGAACGTGTTCTTGGCCAGGTTGTCGGCCCGGGACATGTACTGCTCGTGCGCGCGCGTCACCTGCGCCGACAGCGGCTGCACGTTGTGCGGCAGCAGGCCGCAGAGGTTGAACGCCCGCCGCTCGCCCGCCGGAAAGGCGGACCCCTTGTTCAGGTACGGCGTGTTGAGGAGGGCGGCGCCGGTGAGGGCGCAGTCGATGCTGCCGCTGGTGCTGAGCGGGAGATGGGCATACTTGGACTGCTTCGGGGAGGCCATGGCGGATCACGGTCAATTCGGGCAATTGGCAGAGGCACAAGGCAAGGCTCTTATTTATCGTTAGGTGAAGAGTCAAGGCTGCGGCGGAGACGCGCAGAGATCTAGATACAGATGCCTCGTGAAAGAACAGACAAGAACAGACGACCCAATTGAGGGGAGACGTGGTGACGTAGTTGCGGGTGTGGCAGATGTTTGTCGTTCTGATTGACTGGGTACCTTACCTGAGCAGCGCCGCTTTTAGAGGTGTCCGAAGCCTGCCCGGAGCTGTCACGCGCCTGGCTGCATGTCCCTACCTACCGTAGGCAAAACGTTGACCAAGGGGCAGGCATCTACCGTTTTTAACGCCTAGCTACGTGACTAGGGCTTCGTCCGTGTTGTGCCGGCTTCTTAAATACAGTACCATCAGTCCAGATGAACCGGGCCAACATTGCTTCCCAGAATATGCCGCCGCTCGTAGTGCCAGCAGAGGACAAACAAGGCCAAGTTTCCCATCCCGGCAATCAGATATCCCAAGTTGAGACTCAGCTGGGAATAATAATAACTGACCTGACTTGCACGGTCAACACGGGCCCTCCACTCAAGATCCAAGTTCGGCCAAGAGCGGAGAAGCTGCAGCACCGCCAGACCATGGCAAAGGAGCTCACGGCCTTCTCGATGGTGCCAGGAGATGCGGCATTTGGCTCCGTTTCAGCTCCCGCCCTGGCGGATACGTGCACCGCGACGAGCGCGCCTCGAGAAATAAATGTTGGCGCTCAGGGAGCCACGCCCGCGTAGGCTGCAGGAGCAGAGACGGGCGTGGACTATGATGGTCCAGGATCCATCTCGCAGCAGAGCCCGAGGCGGCGGGCGGCCCCGAGAGAGGACGCGCCGCCCCGGGTCCCAGCCAGCCAAGCCCCAGCGCGCGGCACAAAACGCGCCGCAGCGAGGGACGCCTTCCGGGGAAGACTCGTGGGGGGGTTGGAGGAGTGGCTGGAGGGATATGCTGCGCTGTGAAGACATAGGAAAAAAGACGAATGGAGGGAGATGGGCACCTACTCTGCGTCTCGCGGCTCGTCGGGATGCCGCCGAGGCTGAAATTGAGGCTCGACGGGCCGCGACGGAGCACCGGACGGACTGACTTGTGAAGGTGGAAAAAGGGTGGGAGGAAGGAAAAGAAAAATTGCGCTCTGAAATTGGCGGACAGCTCCGTTGCCGGTGGGGCGGGTCCAGCCAATTGGCGAGGGTCTCACACCTACAGCGATGGGGCGGAGAGGAACCCACCTCACCTCGGACGCTTTGAGAATGCCATGGCATGAATGCGACTTATGTATTCGTACTCCGTAGCTACTGCAATTTGCGGTACTCGATCGTAAACCCCGAGGACGCCATCAGCCTCCTCCTCCTCCGAGTCTACCCGCGCAGCACAAACAGGCCGGACACGCCCCGTTGCCAGGACGCAGCCTTGGGAGCCAAATCCGACTCTACGCGTCACATGCGAGATTGGCCATCTCCTGCCATCACGCGTCAAGTCTCATGTGCCCACCGACATGAGGCGATGACACCAGCCCGCCCCGTCGTGGTGCACGCCCGCAGCTCTTCTCCGATGCACACTGCGTGAGCGGCAACTGAGACCCCTCGGCATTCGAAAAGCCGGACCCAGGCAAAACCGGAGTCGGCGTTCCGCGAGGCCCCCGGAGCCCCCAAGCAGCGCCCGCACCTTGAGAAAGAGTCGCCCCAGGGCGCCACACGCTCCAGTTCGCGGCCCGGGGGTCTTCTGAGGAGGTTGCATGACCGGTGTGAGCGCTGCCCCGTCCACCCCCGACGAGAGGATTCCCGAGAGCCATGCACGGCGCAAGGTAGTCCAAGGGCCTCGGCGACGCTCGTGGCAAGGTAAGAGCTGATGCCTTGGTTGAACTGAGTGAGCTAGGGGCGGGTACTCCGTAGATGGAAGAACATTACATGGACGGTTTGCTCTGACTGTTACCTCAGCGAAACTACCCCAGTTGCTTGCAAGATCCACCTGGCCACGTTTCTCGACTGCAAGGCAAGGCAAGGCAAGGCAAGGCAAAGCAACGTACGCTGACATGTAGCAACCATACCCGCATCCCCCAGCATCCTTGCCCTATGCCCTTCCAGACCTGCTATTTAATTAGCGTAAACACCAGCAATACTTGTCCTTTGCGCTCAACAACCTCATCCTCGCTGTTGACCCAATACCCCATCGTCTCGGCCGACAGCACCCCCACCAAACGTCCGCCAATGGCGTACGAGTACGTACCCTGGCGGCACGGCAATCGCAGTGCATTCGAGATCTGCCCCGCTTGGACGGTGGGACCCGGCAGGCGGGTTGGCGGGCCCATGCCGACGATCGGGGACTAGGGTCCAACCGACGACGAGTCCTTCCTTGGTAGTGTGCCTCTTTTGCCCGTGGACGGTGACGAGTCTTGGGGCGGCAACTTTGAGCTGGCGCGGTGGACAAGGGCAGCATGTCACGGCTGTCACGAGCAAAACGCCCAGCTTGCTTCCCGAAAACAGTGTCTGTATTTACTGCAGTCCTCTACGTATGTACCGTGTGACTAAGTACATGCTCCATGAGTGCCTCCAACCTCGATATCCTCGTAAAGTCATGTCTCTTCGAGTCATGCCAGCATTTCTCCATTGTCGCGTCTCACCGGCGAGATCGCTCATCGGCAAATGCCCACCTACTGGGCAGAGTTGTTGTTGTTGCCAATCACGTTGGGCGAGCCCTGGAGGTCGCCCGTCACGCTGTCCTGGGTGCCAGTCGACTTGAGGTGGTTGGTGACGCCGGCCACGCCACTCGCCCCGTTCACGGAGATGGCGTTGAGGGCAAGGCCGACGGTGTGGGGAGTAGCCATGGAGGTACCGGAAATGGTGTTGGTGTCGGTGTCGCTGCGGTACCAGGCAGAGAGGATGCCGACGCCGGGGCCGAAGATGTCGAGAGTGGTGCCGTAGTTGGAGAAGTAGGCAATGGCCCAGTCCGAGTCGATGGCACCGACCGTGATGGCGCTGGCAGCAGAGGCGGGGGACACGTTAGCGGCGTCCTGGCCCTCGTTACCGGCGGCGACAATGGACAAGACGCCCTTGGCCGAGGCGGAATCGACGGCATTGTTGAAGGCGGTGGACTTGGAACCACCCAGGGACATGTTGATGGCGGCGGACTTGGTGCGCCCCTTGCTCACGATGTCGTTGACGGCCCAGTTGAAGCCCTGGAGGATGATGGAAGTCGAAGAAGACGAGCCCTGGAAGACCTTGACGGCAAGGAGGTGAGCCTTCTTGGCGACACCGTACGTCTTGCCACCAATGGTGCCGGCGACGTGGGTTCCGTGGCCAAAGGTATCGGCGGTATCC
This sequence comes from Tolypocladium inflatum, assembly GCA_003945565.1. NCBI lineage: Eukaryota > Fungi > Ascomycota > Sordariomycetes > Hypocreales > Ophiocordycipitaceae > Tolypocladium > Tolypocladium inflatum. The sequence continues at coordinate 971,484 of QEPE01000013.1, forward strand.
CCGGGGAAAGCAGTAAAGGCCTGCGAGGCACGGCCCTCGAACTCCGTGTGCGTGGTGCGGATGCCAGTGTCGACGACGTAGGCGTACGTGTTCAGGCCGGAGTTGGTGTCGTGGATGTAGTCGGTGGAGCCCGACTCGCGGTGGGAGACTGTGCCCAGGCCCCAAGGGGCGCCGTGCTGAGTGGCCAGTGCCTTCTTCTCCAGAGTAACCGTCTCATCCTGGATAAAGGCAAGATTCCAGATCTGGTCCGCTTCAACCTCAGCGACCTGTCATGATTCATGTTAGAATGCATTTCCTTGTCATTTCACACCCTTTCACGCCGGCAGTAAACTCACATCCGGGTTCTTTCGAATCTCGGCAATGGTAGCCGCGTCAAAGTGGCCGGCATAGCCGTTGAAGTCGTACTTGCCGCCGTAGGTTACCTCGACGCCCTTGAACTGCTGTGCGTTCAGGCCACGCTTGTGAACACCGTTGACCCACTCGAGGTGGTTGTCGAGGTCGCGGGTTTGGAGGCCAGACTTCAGAGTAATGATGTATTTACCCTCGATGACCTTGCCGTGTTGGCCGTCAGACTGAATCTGGCTGTTTTCGGCCACGAGCGGAGCCGCCAGGGCGTAGGAGAAGAGAGTCGTCGCCGCGACGGCGAGGTTCTTGAAGTTGACCATTGTGAGCTAGCCCTTGAGAGCGGAGTTCTGTGTGAAGGAGGAGGAAGCAGAAGCAGAGAAGAGGAGGAATGCTGAGGATGAAGAGAAGGAAAATCCATGATGGCCCGGGCACAACCCGCCCATTTATACTTGTCTCTGACGGCACGTCAGCGCCGTAGTCTGAGCCATCTGCTCCTGAACCGCCCGTCAACTGTAGCAAGGCGTATGGGTTGCACAAGGCATGAGGGGCGAATGAAGAAACTCATGCGGCTGTGGCTTGACGTCCACCTTTGATGGAGGAGGGGCGTGTACGGAACACTTCAGCTTCCATATTCAGAGTCGGACGAGAGACGAACTCCGACCCGGGAGTTGTCCATGATAAGACGATGCGAAAAGCGGAAGGAGGCAGACCCAGGCTGAGCTGGGCATGCGATGACATGATCGTGCGGGCCCAGTCGCGAGGCTACACAGGCGTCTCTTGAATACGCCACGGCCAAGGATGCGGAGAATGGGTTTGGCGTCACAGGACGGGGAATTGAAGCCTGTAGGCCAGTCCACGGAGCCCTTGGCAATGTAACTTGACTATCGTGCTGGGAGTGCGAGGCGCCGTTGGACAGCATGGTGGCATCCTGGTAGCCCGAGGGGCCATGAGGCGACATGAGCTATAGTCACACGGAGGCGCAAAAGTCGACACCACGCGGTACCATTGGCAAGGCCAAACCGGAGGCCAACACGCGACGAACAATCGGAAGTCACCCGGACCGGCAGTTGGGCCATGGCCTCGAGGCTCGCCCAATGGGAGAGCCGCAACGGCGATCTTGAGGACCCTACCGCCAGCGTCCGTCGGCCGAGTCGATTTGTGTGTAAGTGGCGCCAACGGCATCCGGGGCAGGGCAGTCGGCTCGCCCTGCCCCGACACGAGATAGCCGAGGGCAGCGCGCCACGGAGGGCTTATGCATAAATCCATCAGCCCCAGTGACTTGTCGGGCAGAGGCATCTATCTGTAAGCACGGCCGTGGCGCCGACTAGCATTCATTGTTGCCGAGCCAGAAAGGGGCAAAGGGCCATGAGCCCATGGCTACGTCCGGATCTGGGCGGGGCTTGGTGGAGGCCGGCGGAGAGCCGAGACGCAAGAGCCGTGGCAGAACTCCGGGGTGCGTGCTTTCGCGCAGCGCTAGAGGGTCGGAGAGATGCATGCCCAACCCCGAGGCGCGGCAAGACATGTAAAGCTCCGGCGGTCCAGCTCCGCAATGGCGGCCCGAGGGTTGGCGGACGATGCCAGACATTGGTGGGCGTGGCGATCTGAGCTGCCAGATTGGGACGTCTTGGCCGACATGGCATGGCGTTCGTGCTTCAACTCCTTTCTGGCGTGAGCTGTACGAAGTACCCGCCAGTTGTGCGCCACCGGCCCGGCCAGTGGGAGCTGGAAGCACATTCGTGACGGTCCGCCGTCGGACGGTTTGCAGCCACTCAGCGTTTGCCCGTCAGCGCAACGAGGAAACGGCGTTGAGGAGCCCTGCTGGTGGAGGTTGCAGCCGTGAGGAGAATACCACCATACGAGTACTCGTACAAAGGCAGAAACGAAGCGATTGGGCGACGGCAGAAGCTTCACATGTGCGAGACGCCCTGTGGGGGAGGGGGCCGCCCCCCACGACCCACGACGCCTTGTGACCTTGTAGCCGGACTGGCCAGAGGCGCCTTGGCGGCTCTAGGGCGTGGACCAATGTATTTAGCTGGTACGACGGAGAGCTTCCAGCGAAAAGACGTCTGCAGAGCCTCCGGCGCCTGCGCCTGATGGGTGACTATGTGGTTCGAGGCTGTCTGTGGCTGGTAATGACAGACGCGGCGTGCATTCTCCTGAACCCAAAGGCGCGGACTCTGGAGTTCTGGACTCCGGAGACAGGGGGCGCCTGTTGGCGGAGGCTGAGCGGCTGCTGACTGCCAGTCTCGGTGGTGACGGAATCATGGGGTCAGATGGCATGAGGCCGGCGATGCACTGGTGATGTCGCCGGAGAGGCGTGCGGTGAGCAGATGAATGGGGGTCGAGGTGGGCGCGATGGTGGTAGAGTTCTGCATGGCGTGGAGCACGGATGGAAGTTGGAACTTGGGAAGGCGCGTCCAGATGATCCTGGCGCAAGCGTTATCGCGATAAGCGGCACCTGCCGGCTACGGCTACTCCGGACGGCTAGATGCGTCGATAATAATCAGCGAGAGGGAGGCGAGAGGCACATCTGCACCTTGGCCGCGGACAGCAGCTCAGATCCCATGGCCGGCTGCTGGCAGGCATGGCAAGTTGGGATGGCCGAAGTGAGGCTCACGAAATAGTAGGTACTTCGTACCGCGGGACATGAACCAGGAAGGCGCTAATGACGGGCACCTCCCGCTCGCTGTGGCTGAGGTATATTGCGCGCAATTAATTCTCCACCATCGCGGAGCAGCCTTGGGCAACTCAACTTTTAACGTTAACCCAACAACAGCGACACCCTCGGACCTCGCAGCCGGCACTTGGAGAAGTCCCACCACGCGGCGCTGGCCACAGCGCCTGCTCCCCGCCTGTTCCCCGCCTGCCCCCGCTGCCAGTCTCCGTCCTTTGCTTCTCAGCGCCCCGACTCCTCACGCCAACGGCTCCGACAGTTCCATATCGTCCGCCATCATCGTCGCCATCGAGCGCTGCCTGGGCCAGCCGCCTTCAATGCGTTGTTCCAATAGTCTTGTTGACGTCGAGAACATCAGCGCCCTAGAGAGCACCTACTCAAACCGTCCACAGCCCCACTATCCCGTCCCGCCCCCGCATTTGCCTCGTCTCTAGGTACTACTTCGTAGACTACTCGTAATAACCTCATCCTCGAGCGCTCGTTATTATGTCCCCATTTCTATCTATGGGTGTTCTATCTATAGGCGCGTATTATCCGTCGAAATAAAGCGCCATGCCCAAACATGAAGGTCCCATTGCAGCTCTTGGAGCCACCTCCTCGTGCTTCCCCGCGCCGCATCCCCGTCGCGCATGCATGGGATGCTATCCCAAACCAGGAGTCGCGAAGCCGCTCTAGCTGTCTGGTGACATCGTGCTCCAGCGCCGAGCCGGCCAGCAGCAGGCTCATTTGTGCCTGCCGAGACAGCGAGTATATGTGCTCATGTCCGTCAGTGACGGACGTGACAGAGGTGTTGGGACAACCGAGAGACGCTGGCCGGAGGCATGCTTCTCACTGCTCTTGTGACCTCGAAAGACCCAGAAACGCGCCAGCGCACCTGAGCCGTACCACCTACCTGGCCGCCAAAGGCCAGCCTGGGGGTGAGCTTAGTACAGCCCAACAACTCTCGTCCGCCAACGGCTCTTCCTTGCAGATCTCCGTCCCAGCCAAGGCGCTACCTCAGGCTGTCCACCCCCATGAGCCACCCAATTCAGGAACGGACCAACAGCGGCTTGAGCCTCAGAAGTTGTGCCATAACTGCAGCACGCTTGCCATCTCGCGGCGACGTGAGCAAGTTCAATGTTCACAGCTTCAGTTGAGCTGCGGGGTCCGCTAGACTCCTTGTTCTCCCGAGAGTTGTGGCGAGCGGCGGCCTTGCTCTCTATGCAGGTTGTCGGAAAGTAAGGTTTGCTACTTCGGATCCGAACTTCGTCCAATGACAGCCTCGGCCGGCCACCCGCAAGGCCTGGCGGTGAATACCCCATCAGCATGCACCCAACCTAGCCCACTATCAACCTTCTGGATCTAGAAGGACAATACCAGGCACTCTCAGCGCATTTATTGCGACAGCGCTGACCGCCGAAGTGGAGACCATATTTGTTGTCGAGGTCCGGGTCTTGACAACTCACACTCTGCCCGGCTCAAACAAATGGTCGGAGCTGGCAAAGCAGGTGGCGAACCGGAGAGAAGAGACATGCCCACCTGCCATTATTTCTCGGGCTGGATTCCCTTTCCCTCCGTACCAAGCTTGCCCCCATGATACGCCACTGGGGTTACTTGACACTTCGTTGCACATACGACTTCGCGTGCGAATCGGATGAATGGGTGTCATGCCAGGTGCAATGTCCCCGAGAGGGCTCCCCAGATGTCACAGAGCAAGGGGTATCTCCGGGACAACTAGATTTGGCGAAGAGACGACCCTCAACGTGCCAGCACTATGACACGCCAGACTATTGCGGCTTCTACGGGGGCCAAGGGGTGCTCGCCCGACTGGTCCGGCTCGAGCCGAATACCGCTACTGAAAGAACGCCGGGTCGGCCGTATCCGAGTTGGCACAGGCCGTCCGTCATCAGCGCAACGGATGCCGCAATACCTTACCACAACTCGGTTTAGGCAGGTACCATTCACTAACATGTGGCGCCTTCAGAGCCGATATCTCGCAATGGAGCACCCGGGGCTTTATCCACATCAAGGCATGATGTAATAAGGGCACCCTACCACAAGAGCCAGGCCGGACTGGAGTACACCTGAGTGCAGTTCTTCTTTTGTCCTCATGGCACCGAGTGCTGGAACATCGCACCTCAATGTATCCAAATCGGATGACGGGTTCGCTCGTTCTGGAAAGATGGCACTGCATCCCGCAGCCATGATTGGTCACCAGGCTCACGCGCACCGTGGCCGGCATCCCCGAGCCGTCAGTGTGGTGCCTGGCGTTGCAATACGGCGCGGATCATTACGATGGACTTCTCCAGAACGTTGCACGGCAGGCCGCTGTTTCGCCGACAACACCGTCTTGACGACAGCTAGCCGCGAGCCTCGCTTGCCCTCGTTGTCTGCAGTGTCGGCAAGCCTCTCGCGGCGGGAGCATGACGAGGACCCCTGAGACGCAACCGGCGGGCATGTGATGCTGCGTAGTCGGCAGCTTTCTCCTTGCGTGCGCCCTCCTGCCGCCATACCTGGGCTAGAGCAACCTGCAGCTTACACGACTCGACTGCGAGGGCGGGGAACGCCAGCACTCGGCCAACAAACCCTGCGGCTGAACGCCTGCGAGAACGAAAGAAAGCGAAGGATCGAGGAGGAGACAAGTGGCTGCTGATGAAGACGGGGGACCGTAGCCGACGGGGCCCGTGTACTCGACGAGTGTAGGCAGCAACCCGGAGGGTGCGGCGGCGTAGCGTGCCCAATCGGGGTGAATGACGATGCTCTCTCCTGATGGATGGAGGGCTGACCGGAGCTGAGATGTGCGCGATGCCGACTGATTGCACGGGGTGTGGTAAGCCTGGCCCTGTGCGCGTCGTGCCACCCCGGACCAGGACGTTGACGGCGGCGGTGCCGACTATGAGCGGACGTGGCGCGGGACGATCTCCACGGAACATGCTTACATGTAGGGTTACCCGACGCATGGCGCTGCTGTGGCTTGTTGCACGACTGGCGTGGTGTCTGTCCCGCCGTCTTTCGGTGCCTTGAAGGCAACATCATGGCAGTATCAACAACGAAACTGGACAGCAACCCTATGGCAGAGCGGACAGTAGAGGCATCAATGGAGGTGGAAGCTTCAACAGTCGAGTTCTATCTGGTAGTTGTGGATGCCCAACCAGTGGTTCGCAGGCATCAGTTCATCATCCCCAGGTACTGCGTCGTAAACACCGTCTCCCTCGTCGCGCCCCTGACCCCGATGCTCACAATCTCCCCAGGCACGACGTCCACCAAGTTATCGTCAAACCGGACCTCATCGTCCTCGCACTCCACCGCGACTCCCTTGACGGGGACCTCGGCGCTGATGCACACCGCCCTGCCGTCGTGGCTCAGCTGGGCGCGCAGGCGCTGCGGCTTCTGCAGGTGCAGGTACTTGAGCGGCTCGGGCCAGTTGACGTAGCGGGCGGCCTGCACGCCGTCACGGTAGAGGTAGGCTGCGACGACGGTGCGGTTCTCCAGGCCAGCGTTGGGCGCGGCGACGGGGACGTCCATGGCCGTGATCTCGGTCGAGCGGTTGGCGCGGAGGAGCTGTCGCGCGGTGACGGTCTGCGAGTACGTCTCCCTGCCAGTCTCCACGTCCCACGCCTTGACGACGCAGTCGGCCGTCAGGTCCTCGAGGCCCAGGTTGGAGCCCCAGACCTCGATCCGGACCTTCTTCTCAATGTCGACGCGCGTGTGCTTGCCCCTGGCGTGCGTCTGCTCGCGGCGCGCCATGCCGACGGTGAGCGGCGCCATCTCCCGCTTGACCGTGAAGTAGGCATGCTTCGGGCGGAGGTAGTAGTCGCAGATGGCCCACGACGTGACGGGCCAGCAGTCGTTGATCTGCCAGACGAGCGCGCCGCCGCAGTACTCCCTGGCGGGCCCGCGCCACTCGCGTCTCCAGAGGCGGTACGCCGAGGCCAGGCACTCGGCCTGCATGAGCTGCGTGCAGTAGACAAAGTGCTCGATGGGGTCGGGCGCGTAGCGCAGGTTCTCGACGAGGTACAGCGCGATGCGGCGCTCGTGGCCGGCGGCCTTGTTGTGGAAGTCGACGGTCGACGACTGCGGGTACCGGTCCGGGTCGTCTTTGCCCCTCGGCAGGAAGGCGTCGATGGTCTTGATGGACGGGAAGGCCTCCATGCCGAACTCGGAGACGAAGCGGCCGACGAGCTTGTCAAAGTCCTGCCACCTTTCCTGAGAGCCGTGCCAGACGTTCCACTGGTGGATGTCGCCGACGGTAGGGTCGGTCGTGCTTTTGCCGCCCCAGGGGCTGCCGGGGTGGTAGTACGTTCTGGGGATGAGGTCCCTGCACACATCCGCCAGGAGCTTCTCGTAGATGTATCGCGCGGGAAAGTCGGTCTTGAGCCAGCTATCCGGGTCCATGTCGCTGGGATCGTAGCCGAGGCCCTCGCTCTCGGCGTACTGGTAGTCTTCGTTGTTGCCCGCCCAGATGACGATGGACGGGTGGTGCCGCAGCATCTTGACATTCTCCCTCGCCTCCCGCTCGACAGACGCGAGAAACTCGGGGTGGGCAGGGTAGTTGCCGCAGCCGAACATGAAGTCCTGCCAGACCAGGATGCCCATGTCGTCGCAGGCGTCGTAGAAGGCCTGCTCCTCGTAGACGCCGCCGCCCCATGCGCGAACCATGAACTGGTTCCCCTCGGCGACGAGCCTGACCCAGTCGTAGTAGCGCTTCCTGGAGATGCGGCAGATGAAGCTGTCGGCGGGGATCCAGTTGCTCCCGCCGCAGAAGATGGGGATGTTGTTGATCCTGAAGAAGAAGGACGTGCCGGGCTGGTCCTCGAGCGGCCGCTGGACGAGCTCGGCCCTGCGCAGGCCGATTCTCTTGGAGAGGCTGTCTGCCTCCTCGGCGCCGTCGAGGAGGGTTGCTTTGATGGTGTAGAGGGGCTGCTTGCCGTAGCGGATGGGGTACCACAGCTCGGGGTTCTGGACTTTGAAGGTCGCGGTGGCGCTGTCGTGCGCTACGTCTACGGTTTCGGAGGCGACGGCCTTGCCTCCTAGGGAGATGTCGAAGCGGACCCTGGAGGCGTCGCCCTCGGTGGAGGCGTGGGCGACGACCCTGGCGCTCTTGAGAGAGCTGTCCACGTCGATGTCCACGTAGAGATCGGTGACGCGCGAGTCGTAGACTTCGAGGGTAATGGGCCGCCAGGGACCGCACGTCAACAGCGTCGGGCCCCAGTCCCAGCCCTGCACGCAGTCAGACTCGCCTGGCACGAGTTGTCTTCCGCAGCCGATGGAGCACTCACCCAGTGGTACTGCGACTTCCTGACGGCCAGCCTGGAGACATCGCCGTTCCAGCACCCCCACCTGTGCTCCGGGTGCTGCTCGACAATCTTCCACCCCCGAAGGTAGGCCACGTCAAAGGTGATGACCAGCTCGTTGTCCCCGTCCCGGCTCAGCGCGCGCGTCACGTCCACCCGCTCCGGGACGAACATGTTGTCCGTCTCGAGGAGCGTGTGCCCGTTGAGCGCGACGCTCGCAAACGTGTCGAGCCCGTCAAACGCCAGCACCGCCTTGCCGCGCGGCCCCGGCGGCGTGGGGAACGTGGTGCGGTAGACCCAGGCCGTCTCGCCGACCCACTGCACGTCGAGCTCGTTCTTGCCGACGTTGGGGTCGGGGATCAGCCCGTGGTGCAGCAGGTCGAGGTGGACCTGGGTCGGGAACTGGGCGACGGGGAGGTAGGCGCCGGCGTCGCGGCCGGCCTGCTTGAAGTGCCAGTTCTTGTCGACGGGGGTGACGCTGCGGGGGGCCATGGCGACGCGCCGCGGCCGTGGAGCCGAGGGAGTATCTCGTCAAGAAGAGTGCTCTGCTCGGCAAGGACAAGTCGACGAGCTGAGGTTGCAGTCGATAATCACATGCCACGGGGGGCAACGAGGGCCGGCGGCTGGGGAAGACGGGGAAGAGAGTGTAGACGATGGACAGTCTGAATGGGGTGACGGTGATTTAAAGCATGACAAACGCCCCTCATTCCCCAGCTCTGTAGATATGAAAGGCCACCGAGCGTCGTCCCGGGTCTTACACGACGGGGATTCATGATGCCGACGGCTCCACGGGCTGTTCCCCGCTGTGGGGGTGGCGGTTCGGGACGACTCCACTGTAAACGTCCCACAGGCATCGAGCCACTCCACCAATGCCCAGTCGAGATTCGCCTACTCTAGATCCATGTCGACGGCTTCGGCTTCATAAGTCGCCGCCTGACCATGGAGCTGTACTTCGTACGCGGTGCGCATCGGGTGACCCGTTTCAGCATACCGAAACGAGAAATCAAGCCCAACATCACCAGCGGGAGGTACTCCCCGAGCATGACAGCGCAGCGAGCGGCCTCGTCCAATAATTATTCCCTCGGTATGGATTCGACAACAAAGCCCAGCTTTGACGCACAACACGACAGACAAGCCCCTGTCGTCAATTCAGGCTCCCAACGCCGGCGACGCTCCAACGAATGCCCCAAACATGCAAAATCTCACAAAATGGCACCGCTCGCTCGAACCACAAAGGAATCAGTCAGCAGCAGTTTCCGCCGCGCCGGCGGTTGCTCAGCGTAAACACCTCCTCCCACTCCCGCAGCCCCCAGTTCTGCGTCTTGTTCTTGCCCTTTCGTCGCCTCCGGAGGCCGCTCATGTTGTCGTCAACCGTCGCCCCCGTCATCGAGCTCTTAATGCTGCCTCCGTCGCTGGCCGTGTACCCTCCGCCATCGCCGTACTGGATGCCGCTCATCGGGTCGTCGGGGTCGATGTCGCCCAGCTCGATCTTGGTCAGGATCATCCGTGCCAACCGTGCGAATATTTCGTCGACACCCTCTCCGTTCAGCGCGCTTGCCTCTGTCACCACCGGGATGCCGGCCTGGCTTGCCCATCTGCTGGCGTCTGCCGTCGTAATCTCCCTCCCCTCGGGTGCAATCGTCGCCCTCTGCTGCGTACCGGCGCTTACTGAGATCCCGCGGTCCCTGCCTACGCTGCCGCCCGCGGTGTTGATCGTAGATGGTGACAGAGAGCCGGCCGCTCCACCGGCCATCATGGTCGAGGTAGAGCCGACGCTGCTCGGAGTCGGCGGGGGTAAGCTCGTATCGACCAGCGGGTCCGAGGTAAGGTCCAGCTTGTTCCCGACGAGCATCATGCTCAGGTTTGGCGATGCCAGCGCCCGCGCGTCGTTGAGAAACGGTTGCAGTGCTCGGAAGGACGCATGCGAAGTGATATCGTACACCAGTATTGCGCCGGCCGCCCCGCGGTAGTATGACCTCGACACCGATCGGAATCTCTCTGTGCCCGCCGTATCCCACAGCTGCCAGCTCGTTAGCCCTCCTCGTCCTCGTGGGTGGGGTCGATCCGCGTACCTGTAGCTTGATCCGTTTCCGTCGCGCTCCGCTTCCGACTTTGATGATTTTGCTGGCAAACTCGACTCCGATGGTCTGCGACGACAGCACCCGCCACTCGTTCTTGACGAAGCGATGCAATAGGCACGATCTGTTGATGGAAACTGGTCAGAAGCCCGTGCGACGTCGAGGACAGACGGCTTGCGGGGTCTGTACTCACTTTCCGGTGCCGCTGGGCCCCAGCAGTATAATCTTAGCCAGATAGTCGTACATGCTGCCCAGCTCCTGCTGTCTTCGTCAGCGCTGCGTCTATCTCGCCGGATCCCGAGCTTCCATACCTGGTCGCGGGCCGCGCCAGCGCTCTCCTCGCTGCCGCCAGAGGAACGTCGCGGTCTCGTCATCGTGGCTGCTGTCGGTTGTGCGAGAGCCTAGAAGCACGTCGCAGTGTGCTGCTGCCGCAGCCCAACTTGATGATGCGACGTCAGTCGGAAGATGATGGGCGTACGGGGTAGATATATGGTTGAAGATGGCGGAGGTACGGAGTACATTGCAGGGCGACAACGCAGAGGCAGGGATGACGCGCATGTTTTACATGACTAAGCCAACTGGGCGTCCGATGCTTCGCAGGCCGATCAAGGTACGGCAAACAACACCTGAGATAAATATGGCGTCCAGTTATGCGCGAGAGCTCATTTGTGAGTCGATGAAGCTTCTATGTAGATATTCATGGCATACTGGCCGTCGATGGCAAATGTAGCGACGAAGTGCTTGGTGCAAAGCAGCAGCAGCACAAGGTTGGACTAACACCTGAAGCCCCCCACCGAGATGCCGAGGTAAGATGCGGCCGAGCCTCGTCCTACGTTACTGGCCAGTCACTTGCATCGACCATCAAGTTCATCTACTACACATTCAAATCTAAAACGCCATGAAGATTGCGAACCGCACATTCATCGTGTCCGGAGGGTGAGTGTCTCTGCTTTGATGGCCCTTCCGTGGCTCCGAGTCTCTGACGTCGCGCTCGCAGGGCTTCCGGCCTGGGCAGGGCATGTGTCGAAGATTTGATCAAGAACGGCGGCAATGTTTCCATCTTGGACATGAACGAAGACGGCCAGTCCATTGCCTCTGAGCTCGGTTCTTCGGCAAAGTTCTTTGTCTGCGACGTGTTGGACTCGTCCAGCATCGCAAAGGCCGTGCAGGGCACCGTTGAATGGGCGCAGCGGACCAACAAGCCCATCGGCGGCGTCATTCCGGCAGCTGGTGTGAGCACGCCGGCCACGGTAAGCCTGCCACCGTATCCTGACGGTGTCCTCGAGGGCTCACGCTGCGTAGATCCTGGACAGGAGCGGGTCTGCGTTTGACCTGGACGACGTCGACTTCGTCCTCGGGGTCAACCTGCGCGGCACCATCGACCTGGTCCGCCAGGCAGTCGAGGAGATTGCAAAGGCCGACGCCGATGCGGATGGCGAGCGCGGCGTCGTCATCATGGTCGCCAGCTCGGCTGCCTTTGACGGCCAGAAGGGTCAGATCTCGTACTCGGCCAGCAAGGGCGCCGTCGCGGCTATGACCCTGCCCATGGCCAGGGACCTGGCGCGGTACGGCATCCGCTGCGTCACCATCGCCCCGAGCCTGTTCGAGACGAGGATGACGAGCATGATGTCTGGCAAGGTGCGCAAGAGCCTGGAGGCTACGTTTGAGCACCCGAAGCGAGCTGGCCGGCCGGACGAGTTTGCGCACCTGGTGAACGCCGTCATCTCGAATTCGATGCTCAACGCTACCGTCATACGGCTGGATGGTGGCTCGCGACCTAGCAAAATTTAGATGTCGAGTCTGTACCAAGTAGGCGATGGATGTGAGGTTCGGAGATGCTTTGCAATCCACTGCGCCGTGGCTTGTAGGAAGTAGACATCAGATTATGTACTTTGTACTGTGTGGGAAATGGTGCACCGAGTCGTGGATGCGGCACCCAATGGCTGAGAGAGTGCCGGTGCTGAATGGCCCGCGCCGGTTAATGCTGTACGAGTACGAAGTAGGTAGCACCACTGTACCAGCGCCCCGGATGCACAGTGTTGGGTCCGACATCGGAAACAGTGCTCGGAGCGGCCCTCCTCACTCTTGCTCTTGTTACACGTCCACCAGGCATGCCCCATGAACGTCACTCATTCACGACATCTCGCCATGACTGCCGTAGCTGTACTCGACGATTACCAGGGCTGTGCCCGCTCGCACTTTGACAAGCTCGACCCGTCCAAGTACGAGGTCGCTTACTTTCCCGAGACCCTCTTGCCCTGGAGCACGGCTCCCCAGACAGTCCGAGACGAACTGGTCCGGCGATTAGAGCCATTCGATGTCATAGGTGAGGGTTTCTCGCCCGATTCAAGGGGTATGGCTAATGGAACAGCGACAATGAGGGAACGAACGCCTTTGCCGGCCGAGTTGATCGAGAGGCTGCCGCGGTTGAAACTCATACTGACAAACGGCGCACGCAACAAAGCCATAGACATAGATGCCTGTAAGGCTCGCGGGATCCCGGTCGCCAGCGCAAAGGACCTCCGTGCGGGCCCCGTTGACAGCACGACGGAGCACGCCGTAGCCATGATCCTCGGCATCGCCAGGGACCTTGCGGGCAACGACGCAGCCATCAAGGCCGGTGCATGGCAGACCGGCTTCGTCACGGGGTTGTCTGGAAAGACACTGGGCCTGATCGGCCTGGGAAGACTCGGCGCCAGTGTCGGCAGGATCATGAGTCTGTTTGGTATGAAGGTGCAGGCATGGAGTACCAACTTGACTCAGGAAGTAGCCGACGAAAAGGCCAGGGACTTGGGGCTTCCGGCTGAAGGCCCAGATGGCAGCAAGACGTTCAAGGCTGTAAGCCGAGACGAGCTCTTCAGTACCTCCGACGTGGTCAGCGTGCACCTCGTTCTCTCCGACCGCTCGAGGGGCCTGATTACGCGTCACGATCTGTTCCAGATGAAGCCGTCGGCGTTCTTTGTCAACACGTCGAGGGGCCCGCTTGTTGTCGAGGCAGACCTGCTGGACGCAATTAAGACCCGTCGCATTGCGGGAGTCGCTGTTGACGTCTACGACATCGAGCCACTTCCTCAGGATAGCCTATGGCGAAGTATTGGCGGGAAGGGGCAAAGTAACGTTTTGGTCACGCCTCACATTGCCTACGTTGAGGAGACTTCGATCAGTGGCTTTTACAAGCAGCAGGTTGAGAACCTGGAGCGTTGGACAGCGGGGGAGGACATGCTGGATCTTTTATCTTAGCCCACGTGCAATTGTCAATTTACTGTTGGTAATCAACAAGCCTGATATTGGCGAGACTGGCGTCTGCAATAATGCCCAAGACGCAAAGGCATGGTTCCGTTATCTACATCCCCAATGAGCTTGATGTGACGCTAGATTCAGACAATTGAGCTCCAAGCCAAAACGTTCTCAATTCGACGGTAGGAGCCTCATTGTCACTGGCTCTACTTCGACTGAAGGTACAGCTCATCCACTTCGTGTCCTCCCAAGCACCATCTATTACAGCCTTGTTGCGTGACACCACTCTCATAAGTCCCGACCCCGCTTGCATCAGAGCACGTAGCGGCTGGAGAACATTAGCAACCGATCCGAAGTTCAAGACTTTGCACAAACTCACAATCTCAAGTTTTCTCTATCGGTCAAATCCAGCTGGTTATTATCGACGACGTGAGCGTCCTTGGTGCCATCGGAATTTATTGTCTCGACAACTCCGCTGCTGATCTGTTTTGCTGCGTCTAGATTGTCACGACGCGTGTTTTCTCGGCTCAGGTAGACTCGGAGCGTAATAATAATAAGCGAAGGAACGATTACAGCAACCTTGTAATATTAGCAGATGTAGATACGAGTGTGTGCATTCAATGTTACTCACCACGAGCAGAATGATCCAAGTCGGTTGGTATCGTGGCTGAGTTATCGTCAGTATAAGGTGTAATATGCACATGCAGCCACTCACCTTCCACTGGGGCTGGAAAAGCTGAGGGGAAATGATGTTCCCCAGCCCGTACCCAATGTGATAGAGTGCTATCACCGTAGTCTTCTTTGTGTGGCCGGCGGATGCATTGGCTGCCCATATCATGACGACTGCATATGGAACCCCGACGGTTGACCGAATCCAAATACCTGTGATGAGTCCCCAACGGTTCGACCATGGGAGACCTGTTTTGGGTATTAGTTATGCATTCTTGCCAACTATAATCACAGCAGGCGCTTACTCAGTAAAAGGATGCTGGATAAACCCGCCGGTACATATGCAACGAGAGATATCCATGCCCGAGAGTTCTGAGATGAGACATCAGTATTTGAATGCTTCATCACGTTTCAGTCGTATATTGCTGACCTTGGTCTTGTGCAACGCGAATGCAGCTGTGGTAAGAGAGACGAATGAGACAGCTCCAGTAACAGTGCCAAGTAAGGTGGTCTGCAGAACAGTGAATCCAAATGAGTTGATGATCAGGGAGTATTGGTTGGTGACTCCATTGGCCATTTCTTGAGTCCAAGCATGCAGGGCAAAGAGCCAAGTCTTGGGGTCTTTGAGGGCTTCGATAAATCTAGGGCAGTTGGTCACTGATCTCGAATATGCATCTAGGGAGTTGGCTTACTGATGTCTCTTGAACCGCTTTTGCTCGATGCCCGAGTGGTTCTCCTTTATTCTCAGGATGGCCTGCGCACGCTCCTCGTGTGTCAAGAAGCTGGCATGTATAGGGCTGTCAGGAAACCAAAGATAGACAGAGACGCCGAAAAGAACGGTGATGATGCCGGTTATCACTATTGATACCTATTAGTAAAGGCACCACGGCAATATTGAGGATGACAAACCCATAAGCCATCTCCACGGAGCAAACCCGGTATCTATCCACAAGACGCCGTATGACAATAGGCCCGAGGTGATGGGGCTTGAATTGCCAATGGACCACATGACCGACATCATGACAGCCTGCTCCTGATATGTAAAGAACATGGACATCGAGAGCAGAAACGCAGGCACGATGCATGCCTCTGTGACTCCGAGTAGGAAGCGGACCACAAAAAGTGAGCCGAAGTTGTTGCACGGAATATGCAGTAGTACAATGCCGCCCCTGTAGACCTTGTCAGCAATCAGCCAAGTCGTCTCCACGGGATATGCCAACCAGATTATCAGATTCCCAGCCAACCACTTTGCGACAGGGAATCGTTGCAGAGCCCAATTCTGCGGCCATTCTGCAATCATATAGCCAAAGTAGAAAATTGACGATAGCCAGTTATACTGGTTCGAGTTCAAATTTGCGTCTTTCAAGATCCCAAGAATTGCTGAGCTTCCGAGCTATTGCGCTTTATGCGTCAGTACTACTCAAACGCCACGGAGTGGAACATGGGAGTTGACATACCGTCTGCTTATCAACATACATGAGGTGATATCCAATGCACAAAAACGGCAAGATGCGCCATAGGCATTTGTTGCGAATTCGTCTGGCTTCTTCCGGCGTCGGTTCCGTCACTTGGACCTTGGAGAAGAGCTTGTAGCTCTCGTCGGCGAGGCGGTCCGGAAGCTTGGGGGCGCTAGCAATGTCATTCTCTTGGAGGTCATCTTGAGACCGCGTCGTTTCCTCGTAGGCGTCTTTTTGGGATGCGGTCGCCATCGTGTAAAGCTACTACTCGGCTGATGAGACAGGATGGACAACCCAACGTGTCTGGCATACCTGATCACTTTAACCATTGACTTTGTTCTTTCATCTAATCATGTTGCTTAGCTTAACCGTGATATGTCGCCATCAACGTTAGCCAATCGTCATTATGGGCTATAACCTGGAGATCCATTTCCCACATGGGTAGTCAATATTATGTGGAGAGTGTAAAGTAACGATAATCTTTGTCAAACTACGGGGTAGGCTCAACGAAACAAGTCCCTAAAACATCTCAAGCGATGTACATAATAATACCCCGGTGCCGGAACCGGCCTTGCGTCATGGCCGTGTTATTGACGTGCTTCGCGACAGCCTACCACAGGCCAGCCCGCAATCGGATGGGGCTTATATCCGAAATAGCTCCGGCTATTAACGTGTAATTTACTTCAATATTTCTCGTCTCATTATTAAAAATACAAATCTCGAGTACGATTATCGATTCCTGTGATGTATAAAGATTCGCACATGTCGCATCTTACATACCCCGCCTTGACGACGACGGGCGGGTAGGGCCAACTTGCAACAACCAAGGATTTAAAAATGGCCAAGAGAAACGAACCACTTCGGGTGCTCATTGCCGGTGCTGGTATTGGAGGCCTAGCAACAGCCATATCACTCAGTCGCGTCTCCGGCATCCCAGATCTAGATATCCAGCTCTATGAGCAAGCCCCGGAGCTCCGCGAAATCGGAGCCAGCATTGCGCTCAGCCCTAATGTAAGAATTTGAAGCGTTTAATCGTACATGGCACGGAATATAACTGATTGTTCCTTGTCTGGTCGATAGGGCATGCGGACGCTTGAAAGGCTCGGTGTACACGATGCCCTCAGTGAAGAGATAGGCTTTAGAGGCCCAAGTGGGATTCCACAGATTTTTCGGTATGAATACGGGAACTTCGAGGCCAGTATCCTTTCAAATGTGCTAAGAGAAAGGACAGACACTGGAAAACAAACCAAGTGGTGTCAGTGGACACTCACAGAAATGTGTCCGACCCGCGCCACCAGACAACGCGTTTCCATCGGGGCCATATACATGCCGCGCTCCTCGAGCACGTCCCGGCAGGTTCAATACATCTCGGCAAGAGGATCGAGCGTGCAGAGGCCAACAATGACGGAGTGACCTTATTCTTTGACGATGGCAGCAGTGCTCATGGCGACATCTTGATTGGAGCAGATGGAATCCGATCGGTTCGTTGTCCTTTGATGTCGATTCGGCAAAAACCTAACGAAAAGTGCAGAAAGTGAGGCAGTCGTTCTTCCCGCAGTATAAGTTGAAGTTTAGCGGAAAGGTCTTCATGAGGTCGACTTTTGATGCGTCGCTGGTTGAGGGCAAGGTGCCTCAGTTGCCGGCCGATGCAATCCACTGGGTATGGCATATGCCGCCTCAAGCTGTTTCTTCTGACTGACAGTGGACAGTGGGGACCTAAAGATTCTTTCTTTGCCTCCAGGCTCGGTATGACTGATGTCCGTGATCACGAGACTTGGCTGAGCTAATAGAATATAGGCAAGAGCCAATATACCACAGTGGGCGCTTACGACGATGGGCGCAGTGCTGAGGAACTGGAAAAGTCAATCGTCTGGGACCAACCGGGTAATGTGCAGTTCTTGAGAGACAAGTACAAGGTACTGAAGCACACCGCGAAGCTTAAAAGTGCCCAGCTAAGATGAACATGCTAGGACTGGAATCCCGTCGTCACGGCGCTCGCTGAACTAACTCCAAACGCGCGCCTATATCCAAACTATGCGGGAGACGCCCTACCGACCTGGATTCCCGCACCACGAGTCGTCCTTCTAGGCGATGCAGCACATACACATGGCGGAGCCTTTGCAGCAGGAGGCTCATTGGCACTCGACGACGCCTTGGCTCTTGGACTGGCGCTCAACCATGCCTTCTCATCCGGAACCTCGACACCTATCCAAAAAGCGTTTGAACTGTTCGACCAGACGCGACGGCCGCACGCCACTCGCCTGTTGAAGATCGTCCACGACCAAATTAACAAGAAGGCACCTGCATACGCCACATTGGAGGAAGAAGACCGGGCACTCATCGCCAGATTCAGGGGTAGGCCAGATTTAGAGTGGCTGTCTGAGCATGATGTGGAAAAGGCGCTGTTGAATGTCATCACAGACGCTGAGAAGCTGGTCAAAGCCGAGGATCTGCCAGGGAGCTTGAGCACGGAGGTAACAAGAGAGGGGAGAAGTTATGAAAGCAGGTTATAGATTCGCTTGGCACTTTGGTCGATAGAAAAACATATCTCGAAAGCGTTGCTTCTGCCTCCGGAAATGATGGCACTCCCGATCCGGAAAGGTGCCGTCGCCGCCTTGGCCCGGCCGCCCTTGGCATGCCGCCCGCCACGGCCCGCCTGCATACGAAGTACATAACTTCGGGAAACTGTCAAAAAGGCCAGTACCATCCCAAGGACCCATGTTCGAATCACGGACAAGAAGCGGGTTTTCACACTATTCACCTCGACTTGAAAAAGTTACATGCAAACTTAAGCCTCTGTAACAAAAAGACCTACGAGGACCACCAGTCCCACGATGGATTCCAGATTTCCTTCAGATCTTCGGAAACCTGGGGGTGTGTGTCAGAGCATAAATACACACTTTGCCGGATGTCGCAACACCCCCCTCCCCGGGCTGGCTCCCGTCCTTAAGTATATACGTACTCCGTACCTCATGCGAAGCTGCATAGCGCTTGCAAAAGATCCGACAGAACACTGAACCAACAGTCGCAAAGAGTCACAAAGAGTCACAAACATAAACTGTGTTTTTCCCTGCGCATCTTCCACTTTCTCTGCTCTGTTCGAACATGTCCCGAGTAATCTTCCTTTCTGCCGCATCAGCATGGACGGAAATTTCGGTTTCAACGCTCAACAATCGACCTTCGACCGGCATGGCGCCTGGCAGGGATACTATTCCCGGCCATCTCTCCATGGATATCTCGACTTTAGTTTAGCGTTCGTGCAGGGAGTTCCCAGCCTGGTTCCTTCACTGCTCTTCTTCATCGCAGCACTTTCTAGGATATTTGTTCTCAAGCCTCAGACAAATGTTGCCCGTCCTGGATGGCTACTTGCTGCCAAGCTCGTCACCTGTGCCGCGCTCATCTGTCTCCAAGCATCGCTTGTCGCTTTATGGTCCTTGACCGCTGCCAACTCTCGCATCGCGGTTGCCGTGTCGGCCATTGGGCTGATCGACAGTTGCGCCCTATTTGCACTTTCCTACTTGGAGCATCGACGGTCCATCAAGCCATCCATCATCATAGGGGCGTACCTTTGGATTACAATTATTATGGACCTCGCTGAGGCAAGGTCTCTGTTCCTATTGCGAGAACGTCTGCCTGGCACTGGACTCATTGCACCCGTTTTCGCGTCGGTCAAGGCAGTGCAGCTGTTGCTTCTTGTCCTTGAGGAGGTTCCGAAGCGGATATTGCTGCCTGACCGAGCCGATGGATGGCCAGCTGAATCCACCAGCGGCCCGTTTAGCCGTTGCGTGTTCTGGTGGCTCCACGACGTCTTCATCAAAGGGTACCGGGGCTCTTTACGAATTGACAATCTTGGGACCATTGACGACCAATTTTCATCTCGGAAGCTCCTCGATACACTGCTAAAGACCATCAACGACGCAGGTGCTACTCGCAAACACTCTTTGCTGCGTGCGATCTGGTCAGCCTTTGAGCTACCGTTGCTTTGGCCGATCATCCCTCGCCTGTTCATGACGGCATTCAGTTTCGCGCAGCCTCTACTCATCAAACGGCTCATCTTCTTCCTCAGCGAACCAGCCACTCAATCTCCATCCCAGGCCGGATGGGCGCTGGTAGCCGCTACAGGCCTCGTCTACCTCGGAATCGCGGTAAGCTTCTCCTCGCATAGTTTTGACCTGTTCCCATGTAATGTGCTTACAATTCGCTGCTAGATCTCCAGTGCAATGTACGCTCATATCGTGAATCGAGTATTCACAACCCTGCGGGGCGGTCTGGTCGCAGCCATGTTGAACAAGGCACTGAAGCTAAAACCTGTCAACTCGAATGAGGACGCCGCAGTCACGCTCATGAGTGCCGACATTGAAGGCCTTTTCCCTGGTGTCCAGTATGTATATGAGCTCTGGGCCAATTCAATTGAGCTAGTACTGGCCATCTATCTCCTGCAGAGGGAAATAGGGGCGCCGTGTTTCCTGGTGGCTATCCCGGCTATTGGTAAGTGTGTCGGCGTGCTTCTCGTTGTGACCATTTACAGAAGCTCTGAGTATTAATATTGTCTTCTCTGAAACTTCACAGTCTGCAGCTTTCTGTCCACGTACGTCAGTGACGGCATTGGCCCAGCTCGAATGGAGTGGGCGGAGGCAACACAAAAACGTGTATCAACTGCTTCTCTATTTCTGTCCCAGATCAAGAGCCTCAAGATGATGGGCCTGACCAATTACGTATCCAAAAAGCTGCGTGGTCTTCGAATTCACGAAGCGAACGAGTCCAAAAAGTTCAGAACCCACATTGTCTGGATTCTCGGAGTTGGTATGTGCAGCTTTCAGCCATCCAAGTCTTCAGAGGCTGTGTGTACTAAGTGACAACCCTAGCAAACATCTCGCATCATCTCACGCCTGCAGTTGTGATCCTCGCAGCGGTCTTTTGGACCAGGTCCGGTGGCAACGGATTTACAGTCTCGCAGGCTTTCACTTCGTTATCCATTGTGTCGCTGGTATCCAAGCCCCTAGCGGAGTTGACGGCTGCCTATCCCACCATGACTGCTTCGCTGGCCTGTCTGGAACGGATCGGGAACTACATTCTGTCCGACGAGCAGCACGACAGCAGAGTGGTTTCCAAACAACTTGGCGGTGAAAGTTTAGATGACGGTGAACTTCTCGGACAATCTGGTCAACCTGTCGGGGCCGCACTCGTAGCCCTGCGACAGGTGAACTTGACGCTGCCTGGGAAGACGGACCCTGCTCTTCAAGACATCACCATCGATATCAATAAGTCGACAATCACCATGGTCGTCGGCCCCGTTGGGTGCGGAAAATCGCTACTGCTCCAGTCCGTTCTCGGCGAAATTCCCATCACTAGCGGAGCCGTGTTCGTGAACCGTGACGACGCATCGATGGCCTACTGCGATCAAACACCATGGCTGCGCAATCTGTCCATCCGCGACAACATTGTGGCAGGAAAGCAATACGATCCCACGTGGTATGACACGGTAGTGCGCGCTTGCGCATTGGAACAGGATATCGGCCGCTTGCCTGATCGAGACTACACCATGGTGGGAAGTGGCGGTGTCAACCTCAGCGGCGGGCAGAAGCAGCGAGTAGTAAGTTCAACGACCCATGTGCTTGCGGATGGAGACTATGAAGCTGACAAGTAGGGCGAAAGGCACTGGCAAGGGCTTTATACAGCAGAAAGGATATCCTCTTGTTGGATGATGTTTTCAGCGCCTTGGACGCCACAACATCGGCGAAAATCAGCAAGGCTTTGCTGGGGCGAGACGGCCTGCTACGATCGACGGGGACGACTGCAATCATTGCCACCCACGCAGGTAAGAAGCCAAGAATATCGCGAACGCGCTCGGATTGTTACGCCGGCTAACCATGAGGCTGTGTGGCACCAGTTCACTACCTGCCTCATGCAGACCATATCCTGGTGCTCGGCAAGTCGGGTGAGGTTGAACAGTACGGCAGATACTCTGAGCTTCGCACCCGAGATGGATATGTGAAGACACTGGACTTGAAAGCCTCCTCACTAGTACAGTCCGGGGAAGAGGAAGTTTCCAAAGGATCCCTTGAAGAGGGTGACGAGTCGGATCTGAGCAAGGAAGACGATGAGTCGCAGCCAGAATCCACGGCCGACTGGACGCTCTACAAATTCTACCTGTCTTCCGTTGAGCCGTGGCACATAATCATCTTCGTTCTCCTCGGCATCGGATTCATCTGGGTGGGCAAGCTTCCCCTAGTCTGGCTGCGCCTCTGGACCGAGCACGGCACCACCTCGGACACTGCGCTATACTCGGGGGTTTATATGGCGTTGTGCATCATGGCTATCATTCTCTCAGCTGCCGTCTTTTGGTGGTACGGCCTGTTCGTCATTCCGAGGTCCGGGGTGTATATCCACCAGCTCCTTCTGGACAGCTACCTCAGAGCACCACTTTGGTTCCTCACGCACACGGATACTGGGTCGATGCTCAACCGATTCGGCCAGGATATGAGCCTGGTTGACCAGCAGATGCCCATGGCGTTCTTCGAAACGGTCCTGAACACGGCGGACACTGTTGCGGCAGCCGCCATCATCACCTCGGGAGCGCCGTATCTTGCCGGCATCATGGCCGTCAGCGTCGTCATCATCTACTTTTTGCAGCAATTCTATCTGAAGACGTCGAAGGCGATGCGACATCTGGACCTTCACACCAAGTCACCTCTCTACACGTTCTTTACCGAGGCTAAGAGCGGTATCGTCACGATCCGGTCGTTTGGGTGGCAAGATGCATATGTGGAAGAGGGACTCCGGTTGTTGGATGTTTCGCAGAAACCCTACTATCTTATGCTCTGTATCCAGGAGTGGCTCTCGTTGGTCATGGGGATTTTTGTCGCGGTGATTTCTGTCCTCTTGGTAAGCTTTCTTGACTCGGTTCATTGGTGATCCTGAGCATAAACGCTAATGACAACGTTCAGGTGAGTTTGGCCACATCGTACCCTGATAGCTCAGGCGGTGGTGCCATTGGACTGGCCATGATTGGCCTGATGAGTTTCAACGGCAGCCTGTACGGAATCGTCATGGCCTGGACCAAGATGGAGACATCCCTAGGCGCGGCTGCTCGAGTTCGGGCATTTGTCAGAGACACTCCTGATGAGAATCTCCCAGGCGAGTCCGTGCTGCCCCCGGAGGGTTGGCCATCTGACGGCTCTATTGAAGTAGCCGACATACATGCGTCGTACAAGTGAGTAGACATGCCGTCTTTGGTCAACAAGGCAAAGCGCTTATTAATGGGTGATAGGCATGGCGGGGATGAGATTCTTCAAGATGTTTCATTGAAGGCCAAACCAGGCCAAAAGATTGGCATCTGTGGCGCCACGGGCAGCGGAAAAAGCTCTCTGCTGCTCACTCTACTGCGGCTCCTAGAGACAACGTCGGGTAGTCTCCGTGTCGATGGAGTTGACCTATCGACGGTGCCACGACAGAGTATTCGATCTCGCTTCACCGTGTTGCCACAGGACCCGGTAGCACTACCAGAGACCGTCCGCAATAACCTCGATCTCTCTCGCCTGATTGAGAACGATGTAGAAGAAGACAGCCTCAGCCAAGTGGAGGAGTACCGTGACCAGGCCCTTCAAACTGCACTCAAGAGGACCGGATTATGGGATCTCATTCGCGAAGCCGGTGGCTTGGACGCCGAGTTCAACAGCCTAAACCTCTCGCACGGCCAGCGCCAGCTGTTTGCGCTGGCACGCACGCTGTTGCGCAAGACCAAGGTGATACTCTTGGATGAAGCCACAAGTAGCGTGGACGAGCGGACCGACAAGGAGATGCAGCAAGTCATGACTGATGCGTTTGAGGGGTCTACAGTCTTGATGGTCGCCCATAGACTGAAAAGCATCGCAGACAGTGATTACGTTGTGCTCATTGAGGATGGCAGGGTGGCAGAAGCTGGAGATCCTCGGGTGTTGATGGCTCAGGACGCCTCGCTGTTCAGGAAGCTGCATGATGAGGCTTCCTGGTAGCAGGGAGAACTAGAAAGAGCGTAGAGCTTTCAGTAGTAGTTGGGAAGGCTACTGTATATTTTCCTGATTTCCGAGGTAACCATGTCCCTAATGTGCGTGGCTATCAAGGCCTATCCAAGTCATCCAGCAATGAAACCCCAATTTCCTGCTTCTCCTCTCCAGGTGGTGTAGGAGATGCACGCCGCTAGCCCGCAGTCGGGTGCTGGCCATGTAGTCCTCAGATCGGACCTCCTAGAGATCGCTTCCCAATTGGCGGCTAGCTAGCCAAGGACCCCCGTTGCCCTATTGTATATCTAGGCAAGGGCACCAAGGCCGGCGAGGCAAGCAAGTGGAGGTCAGCATTGGAGCATGGCCGCGACCAAGTCAAATCTTCGACGCCGCTAAAGTTACCTTGTTAAGTATAGAAGACTTAACTTACACAGCCAGAGTAAGAAAAGTGTATTATGTATGGACAGGTGTCAGTTGTAAAACATATATAAATCAGAAGGCCAAGCCGGATCTTCTCTCCCAGATTTCATTTTCGATTCGTAAATCCCAGCTCGCACCTCCTGCACGTCCACAGCCACAGATTCATAGCGAACAGGCAAGTTTTATCACTCAATATAAACAGACAGTTCTAACAGTTTGTAATAATCATTTAGACTTGGGTGGCTCCATCATATTTCTATAAACAGCCCCTCCTAAATGTTTTCGTTTTTGAAAAACACCACGAAGCTGGAGGAATCGCAAAAGCAGCCCCTGCAGCATGACCCAGGGCAGTTAGATGAACCTCCGCCGCCTTGCGACGTCGATAAAGGCCCATACCTTACCCAAGATTTGGACGCAGACTTGGACTTGTACTCGGACACAGACGCAGACGCAGACGCAGACGCAGACGCAGACGCAGACTTGGACTCGGACGATGACCTGGACTCGGACGCAGCCGCAGCCGCAGACTTGCACCTCCCCGATTGGGAAACTGGGCCATACAATCTAGGAATCGTATTCCTTCCCAATGCAAAGGCCCATTTCACGAAGGACGTGGACTGGGAAGCCCGGCTAGACGTTCATGCTGAGGATATATCACGTCTAATGAAGCAGGGCTTCTATTGGACTGAGGCTAACGTGCGAAGGCGGGATGGATATTTCATCCTTGAAGAAGAAGCCCTCACAGCCGCTACTAGGAATTGTGGTTGGACCCTCGCTCGCGTCTATCATCTTATAGATATGCCAAAGGATGGAAATCCGCAGTGGAGTGCAAGGCTTCATGTTTTCGCCCGCGACGTCTCTGTGCTTTCACGTTTCAGAGTACGCCGTCTCTCCGTCAACAAAGTACACCAAGCCAGGGCTTTTAATGAGAAGAGGCGGGTGATATATAATTTCCATGCGAATTATCCTGGAGGAAACTTCAATGCGGTTTATGATAGTAGGCCGTTGGAGGGTTTGTGGCCATGGCCGAAGAAGAGTCAGGGATAGAAAAGTACTATCAATGTAAGATCAATTACAATATCAGTCTTATGCGTAGCTTCATAGAAATCCCGTAGTCCTTGGTCGCCAAATTTAGATACCGTCATGTCAGTCAATCCACCCGAGGACACCATAACCGGTCATCTCAGACGTCCAGCGTCTTCTCCTTTACCAGCTCAATCTTGTCATCGCCTTCATGATGCAAAAGTGCCGTCTCAAGCGACTGGTACACAACATCATCCTCTCCCGTCCGAGGCTCCCCCGCATTTGCAAACGCCCACTCGGAGCGGCCGAAACGCTCTCGGACGGGGTCGACCATGTTCACGAAGCGGAACTGCAGGTCTTTACCAACGTACCGCCGCAGCTCCATCTTCAGCTCCAGCAGCGACAGCACGCCCGTGACGTCGATGAACCCCACCATGCCAAAGTCCAAGACGACGTAGCGAAGCGGCGACACGTCTCCGTGGATGGGGATGATGCCCTTTCGCTGCCGGATCCGGCCGATTAGCTTGCTGGTTGAGCTGTTCCAGAGACGGTCCTTGCTGGTGATGTCGATCGCGGCATCAGATGCAGGTTCGAAGTGTACCTTGATAGACTCAATAATGGAGGCCTTGATGCGTTCTGCGTTGGGGAAGAGGATATCGTCGGTAAAGCGCACCAGGTACGCCTCGGCAGGGACGTCGATGTCGCTGCTCTCGGGGCGGTACCTGGGCATGGTCCAGTGGTTGTTCTCGGTCTCGGCGTGAGACAGACCAGTCCACCGGGGAAAGGCGAGACGGAGCAGCGTGTAGGCAATGTTGAACCCAACAGCGACGGCAAGGCCGATTTCGGTCGATGTAAAGAGAGTCACCCAGAACCCGAGCATGGAGGCGACAAAGTCGATGAAAGACATTCGCCAGTATCGATAGAACAGTCGAGGCGAGGAAATTAGGTGAATAACGGCCATGATCTGTCCCATGTTATTAGTCTAGAAGCTCTCACAACGCCACAAGCACGGTCGTCAGACTTACAATAATGGCGGAGAGCGTCGCCTTTGGTATCCAGTACAACGCCGGTGCAAGCTCATACAGCGTCAACACAATCCAGCCGGCGGTAAAGAGGAAGTTGAGCGGGCTGCGGACTCCACAATCCGAGTTGACGGCCGTCCGGGACATGGCACCGCCCGTCGTCAAGGCGCCAAAGAAGCTGTTGACGATGTTCTCGACGCCCAGGTAGAAGAGCTCCTGGCTCTTGTCGATGTTGTAGTTGTTCCGCAGGCCAAATGCCTTGCCGACGCCGAGGTGCTCGACAGACATGGCGATAAAGGGCGCGAAGCAGCGCGCAAAGACCTTGTTCAGGAGCTGGGTGTCGTGCGCGCGCGGGGCTAGCAGGCCGTGGGTGTCGACCTTTGTGACGTCCCACTTGTAGTCGCTCGAGTTCTTGTACTTGTTATTGACGAGGTAGGAGATGAGGGTGTACAGGGCGAGGACGAGGACGGCGCGGCTGGTGCACACGAACTTGAGCCACTTGCTCTTCCTGCCCCATTTCTTGCCGATCCGCTCGAGGGCGTAGAGCACCGCGATGCCGGTGAAGCCAATGGCGAGGGTCAGGGGCTTGATGCTGCCGAGGTGGCCCAGGACGTCGCGGATGATCTGGGCGGTGCCGCTGCCGGTCTTGAGGCCCACGAGGGAGCCGACCTGGCCGAGTCCGATGACGAGCGCCACGGCGGAGATCCAGCCCGTCAGGACCGGGCCGGAGACGAAGTCGAGCAGGAAGCCGAGCTTGAGGAGGCCGACGGCCAGGGCGAGGACGCCGACCAGGAACGCCATGGCCGAGGCAATCTGGGCGGGCTGGTAGCCCTCCTTTTGCAGGTCGGCCACGGCCTCTGCGGTGAGTAGCCCGAGGATAGACGTCGGCCCAGTGGACAGTTCTGTAGGTCGACATATCAGTCTCCTCGCCACACTCTTCACGTCCGGATCAGGTCGTCTAGCCTACCCTTTGAGGTCCCGAGGAAGAAGTAAATGGCCGGCGGCAGCCAGCTAGCGTACAAGCCAT
The DNA here is from genome assembly GCA_003945565.1 of Tolypocladium inflatum. NCBI lineage: Eukaryota > Fungi > Ascomycota > Sordariomycetes > Hypocreales > Ophiocordycipitaceae > Tolypocladium > Tolypocladium inflatum. The sequence continues at coordinate 998,691 of QEPE01000013.1, forward strand.
GTTCAACGGGGATGGCGGCAATCTTGGCGTACGCCAACCCCTGGGGGATCAGCATGACGCCGATGGTGATGCCCGCGATTACATCCTGCAGCAGCCATCTGTAGTCGTAGTGAGGCAGCCACTGCGCGACGGGGAGCTTCTCGGCGAGATATTCCACAGTCGCAGAGGGGATCCGGCGACACACGGGCTCGGCCCAGCTCTTCACCCTGTTGAGGTTCGGGTCCGTCCGGTACGCCTCTGTGACGCTATCCTTGGCCTTGGCCAGCTGCTTCATCATGGCCAGCCGTCCCGACGAGGGCTGAACAGGGCGGTGGACCCGATAGCTCGAAGCTGGGAGCTGGGGATGGCTCGGGATGTTCGGGGTTGCTCGTCCAGACTTGGATACTAGACGGCGGCGGTGTCTCGGGGTTGGGAGGAGGTCGGCGGGCTTATAAGACGCTCTGCCCTCTGTGTCTGTGCAATAACAGAATGGAGAGGCCTGGCATATATGTGGGAGGCACGCGGTGGTGGATGAAGGTGAGGGGAAACACCATCCGGAGCCATCTTGAGGTGGGAGGGCACAGAGAGCGAGTATTTAGGTTGATCAGTCGGACTCTGCCGTCTTGATTCACACACGCGCTGACGACCCCCTCGACCAGTCGTCAGAGCCGCTCATCGCAAGGTTGCTAGTCCGGCACACCTCACCATCCACTACAGGCACACAGGTGTTGCGGATGCCGAATGCGCCTGGTGCCATGCCGAAGCACAACACCGCTCGAGTGTGACCCCGGACGGGTGAAAGTGATGCGTCGCTGCGTCCACGCCATCCACACAGCCACCGGCCCGGAGCTGGGGGCCAACAGTCTATACGAAGTACATGCCGAGCGTCTCGTCGGCAGGGACGTCGGATCCGGAGGAGCTCGTCGCGGTTGGCGTCGTCTGTCAGCATAAAAGGCGAAGACGATCGAGCTCATGCCGACTCATCCCATCCGTGCTGCGCCTGGTCCGCCGTGAAATGCTCGATTATATCTCACCGGCTGCTTATTCCCCTTGTTCTTGTGGCTCGTCGACGAGTGACTTGGAACCTGGGGTTGCATCCGGTGCTGCTTCCAGCCCGCCCGCGTCGACGTGAGGAGGAACCACCACCAAACGGGCAACGCAGGGCCGGTTGTGGTTGCGGTATCCAATAGACTTTGGCCCTGACACAGCCTCCAGCCGAGCTACAGTCTCCTCACTGATCGGCCAGCCACAAGGCAAGGTGAAGAACCACGGAAACAATGGAGCTGCCGACGAGTGGTAAGCGACGGTACCTAGGACGGCGTAGTCCGCGGTGGCTTGCATGTTGGTGGTCTCTCCCCTCCAATAACACTGACGCAGACTGGATGGCCATGAGCTCAGTTGCCCCCTCCCGTGACCGAGGCGGGATGCGGCGGTTTGGCAGTGCGATGCAGTTTAATCTGTCGCCATCGAGATATCTCCTTGATCAGGCCCCAAGTCGGCGGCAATCTGCAACAAGACACGACGGGCGGAGAGGAAAGGACAAGGCGAATACGTGCCGTCTTTTCTGAGGGAGCACCGCAGGGACACGGAGGCTAGCTCTCGGTCCTCACTTGGTCGATGGATGCTGGTGTGAGTGGCCAACGCCGACAGTTCCCCGTTGCATCTGCCCGTGTTGGTCAGAGTAGAGTAGCACCGGCGCGAGTTCAGTCTGACCAGCTTACGAGGTTGCAGAGGACTAGCGGACGAGGCCTTGTACCGCGGACATGCGGGCTGGATCACGTTCAGGACAAATAACAAGAGGTCGTGGTTTGTGGAGTTGATGGGTCTGGCATCAGCCGCCTCCCCTCCTCTCCACCAGATACCCCTGTACCCCGCAGAGGCGTCCTCTAGAGCAGCAGGGGCAGCTTCCAGGGTAGTGTATCATCGTGTACGGAGTATGAGTACTCCGTATATATGAACGAGAACGAGGGAGCGCGGCCAAGACGGCCAGGACGCCTCTGGTGAATATTGACACGCTGCTCGACTCCCCGAACCCCCGTCGCTATGCCGGCTATTATGGACAATGTGATACATGCTTTGTACAGATAGAAACAGGCTATTCCTGGCGGCGACCTCGGCTCCAGTCCGTCGACAATCGACAAGTATCGGATCCTGCCCGCGAGCGGGGAACGATGCGGTGGGCCCGTCACTTACAGCACGGACAGCAGTCCGCTGATTCAATATGGTTATTTCATATCCGGTTGTTGGTGGCCCTTGATGGGCGTCATATCTACAACAGGATCTCGCCGCGTCTATTCGACTAATATAGCCGGGGAGAGACACGGGCTCACCCGGCGCGTCTCACCTCGGGACGCACGGAGTGAGTCGCTTTGGAGACTTACACACCGAATGACGAGGACATGCATGCCGCTTCCGTGGGCTGTCTCGGCGCTGCGCCCAGGAACCCGGCCCCTCCTGAGGGCTGCCGTCCCACGAGGTCAGCTCGTCCCAAGCGTGGATGCTTCCCGGTTCCCACCATCTCCGGCGCCCATCTGCATGAAGCTCCCGCCGCCCTCGGAACGCCCTCGGTGCTGTCGGTGAGTTGACTGACGCCGACGTTCGTCCGAGCAGAAGCCGCCTGCCGGGTGTTGTGGAGATGTGTCGTAAGTGCCCATGGGCGAGCAGCAGATCTTGGCGCCCCGGGTGCCTGTTTCGAGGAAACGCCGATTGCCTTCCCAACTGCTCGTCGGCCGCTGTGAGCTGCAGTCAGCCGCCAAGCGGAGTCCGCTACAAGCATCCCCCTCGGTTGAACAAGGCCAGCACCGCCTACCTGGAGCAGATTCTCGTATTCCTCATCCGAGATCGATCTTGAAGCTCGGTGTAGTAGACAAGTGCCTTCGAGGGCTGCAGAAACACGAGCAGACAGTCATGCAAGGAAACACATGTGATCAATTGACCGACTAGATGTACAAGTAGACTTTTTCAGACTTCAACACAAAAAAACACCTCCACTTATACACACACACCTCGGCATGCACCGGCCCAGCTACAAGCCGTCCCCGTGCTCACGGCCACATGCCCTCGAATCAGGGCTTGGTGATCTCGTCCTTCTTGGCATCCTTGATCTCCTGCCAAAACTTCTCGCCGGCCTCCGCGTCGTCGGCAAACAGGTGGTCCAGCACCATGCGGCGCGGCGTCTCGCCCATCCACTGGAAGAGCGAGAAGTCGCGGAACTGGTCCGAGCGGAAGATCTCGAGCATCTCGACGGGCTCGTCGCCGATGTTCTCGACAAAGTGGCCCATGTTCTTGGGTACGATGCCGACGTCACCGGGCATGTAGTCAAAGGTGCGGGCGTTGCCCTCGGCGGCGAAGACGGTGACGCGCGCGCGGCCGCGGATGAAGAAGGACCACTCGTCGGCGAGCGGGTGCCAGTGCATCTCGCGCAGGGCGCCGGGCTCGATGACGGCGTGCGCGGCGGCGACGGTCTTGGAGATGGGGAAGTTGGTCGAGTCGGTGACGCGCACGGCGCCGCCGCTCGTGTGCTTGGGCTCCTGGTCGAGCATCCTGTGCGTGAACTGGTACTTGGACTGCTTGACGTGCTTGCCCCGAGGCCGCTCCTCGTCGATGGAGCCGGGCTGGGAGCCCTGGAAGATGTACTTTTCGCCGGCGGGGAGGTGCGCAAAGACCTCGGGGGCCAGGTGGAAGTTCTCGGCGATGACCGACTTGGGGGTGTGGGCTTCTGAGCGTCAGCAAGCGTCGTCAACGCGGAGCACATACGGGGGGTCGTCGCCATACCCAGCCAGTCCGTCAGGATAAAGGTCGACTCCTCGGAGAAGTGGCCGTCGTCGAAGATGAGCAGGAACTCGGTGCCGTTCTCGCCCAGGCCCTGCAGCGAGTGCGGGACGCCGCTGGGGAAGTACCACAGGTCGCCCTTCTTGAGGTCGTCGATGAAGTTGCCGCCCTCGTAGTCGAGCGCGGTGACGCGCACCTCGCCGTCGAGCACGTAGGCCCACTCGGCCTCCTTGTGCCAGTGCAGCTCGCGGATGACGCCCGAGTCGAGGCGCATGTTGACGCCGGCGAGCTCGACGCTCGAGGGGAGCTCGCGGACCGTCGTCTGCCGCGTCCAGCCGCCTTCCTGGGGGGGGGGGTCGCAGTCAGCCTCGGCCCCGTCCGCTGTGCATTCTCTGGAGCCCTGGGCCTACCTCGATGCGCACGTGCGAGTCGGTGAAGCTCCAGCGCATGTTGCCGACGTTGCCGTGGTCGGTGCTCGGCGGGCGGATCATGTCCGGGCTCTGCCGCGAGCGGTCCCGGTTGTACGGGCCCAGCACCGACGCGCCGCGGCCGTTGCGCCAGGGCAGCGGGTCGAGGTCGTCGCCGATGGGGTCGACCTTGCCGTCGTAGGGGTCGCGGTGCCCGGGCGTGTACGGGCGCCCGCCGGCGCTCTCCCTGTTCTTGCTGCCGGCGAACCTGTCGGGCAGCGCGAGGCCGTTGAGCAGGCGCTGGCGCGGGCTGTCGAGGTGCGGCAGCGCGGCGCACAGCTCGGCGAGGCCGGCGCCGGCGAGGAGCAGCTGGCTCGTCGAGAGCTTCATGGCGAGGGTCCGGGGCGAGGCGGCCGGGACAATGGGCTAGGAGGGAGGTCTGCGGGTGGTACGGGCAGCTCGAGAAGCCGTCACGGGGGTCGCGGAGAGGTCGTCGGTGGGAAGAGAAGAGCCGGGGGCGGAAGCGGCGGAGGCGGCTTATAAGCGACCCTCTACGAAGTACGAGTACCTACCGCAGCACTTGTCCAATTGCGAATATTAGCTTCTTCTAGAGCCATGAGCCCGGTGCGCAAAACCGCGCACCGGGCCGCTTCCGGCCTCGCTAGCAGTCACCCTGGTGATGATGACCGCGGCGTTACACTGCCTCGCGCGTTGCTGCAGACGACTTGCCGAGCCAAGTCCGACCACAGTCAGCCCGGGGTTGCCAAGGAGGACCGTGTGCTGCCGAGGCTGGGGCCGGCCGGGGCGTGGAACAAGAGGCTTTTCGGCTGGCCAAGTAGAGGCCGGCCCGGGCCTTGTTCTGGAGGCCGATGCGTCTCGCCCCGGCGTCTCGTCCAGGGCGTCTCGTCCCCAGGTTGCGACGCATATGCGGCGTGTGTCGCCCTGACTACTCGTACTCGTACATGGACCGACTGCATGGATGCGCGAGCAGGGACAGGGCCTCTTTATCGTGCCTCAGACCGAGTGCAGATTCTTCCTGTGCCCGCAACACCCCGTCCACCTCAGCTATGGAGAACCGCCCGATGTCGCCATTTCCTTGCGCCGGCTAATAGGTATCTCAGCTAGCTCGCGCGACCAGTGCCTCGGCGCTAATGCCGAGTCGGCTAGTGACGCCTCTGGTGCCCATGATGCCCTTTTCTTCTCTCGGCTGAGCCTCGTCTCGACTTCTTTGCACATCCATCGCTGCCTCGATCGCCTCGCCCAGCCCGTCCCGCCTTTGCCGGGAGAGACACCCCCCCCCAATCGACATCGACATGACCAGCTCACCCAACTACGGCGCCACGGCCGGCTCCGACGGCGCTGTCGCCCGCAACGGCGCCGTCGTCGGTGCCGGGGCCGGGGCCGGGGAGGAGCCGCTCCTCGGCCGCAAGCCCGCGCCCGGGTCGCTGCGCGCGTGCTGGCGCCGGCAGACGCGCGCCGAGGTCTCGCGCTCCTGGGCCGACCTCGTGCTGCTGCTCTGCTACGTCGTCACCGGCCTGCTGGACAGCGCGTCGACGCAGGTCTGGGGCGCCTTCGTGTCCATGCAGACAGGCAAGCAAGCCGCGCCGCCGCTGCCGCAGCAGCCTCGCTAACGCGCCGCCAGGGAACACCGTCTACGTCGGCCTCGGCCTCGCGTCCCTCGTCTACCCGCCGACCACGCCGCGGCTCTACAAGTCGGGCATCTCGCTGCTCTCCTTCTGCGTCGGGTCCTTCCTCTTCGCCCGCTTCCACCGCCGCTTCTCGCCCAAGCGCCGCTGGGTGCTGTGCGTCTCCTTCGCCGCCCAGACGGCCTTCACCGTCGCCGCCGCCGCCGTCGTCACCTTCGGCACGCCCGCCGCCGCCGGCGACGACGGCGACGACGACGACGCCGTCCACTGGACCGTCCTCGTGCCCCTCGCCCTCGTCGCCTTCCAGAGCTGCGGCCAGGCCGTCACCAGCCGCGCCCTCAAGTACAACGCCCTGACCAGCGTCGTCCTCACCAGCATCTACTGCGACCTCTTCAGCGACCAGGACCTCTTCGCGCTGCACAACGTCGAGCGGAACCGCCGCGCCGCCGCGCCGCTGCTGCTGCTGGCCGGGGCCGTCGCCGGCGGCATCTTCTCGCACAGCCCCGTGGGCATCGCCGGCGCGCTGTGGACCGCCGCCGCCCTGAAGCTGTGCATGGTCATTGCCTGGTTCTTCTGGCCGGCCGAGCCGGAGGACGAGGACGAGGAGAGTTGAGCTGGGCCGGGCGCGGGTCTCGGACAATGTCCAAAGGACGCCGCAGCGGTGAAGTTTGCTCTAGACAACGTACGATTACAGGATGGTTTGCAAAAAAGTCAACTACACATAGATTTCACAAATATGAAGCCCGTTGCTCTCGATATGGTCCCTGTTGTGTCGCGAGGTCGGCTCGTCCATCCGTACCCGGGGGTAGCGGCCGGCCCAAGCAATCCGGAACCATCTACGCACCCCCGTTATGCAGTCTTGCTTGCACATTGACGATTTACCCGATGCCCCTGTTTTGTTTAACATGTTGCAGTCAACGCATCTCGCTTTCATCGTGGCTCGAGACCTGCGCAGTTCTCTCCGCGAGCCACCGGGATGCGCCCCGCTAAAGTCGGCCGGCCCACACCGATCTCGGCGCCTGCCGTTGCGTGGGCAACTAACTGACCATCCTGGCCAGCAGGGCAGCCGTCGGTCTTCGCATCATCCCCCGCCCGAGGATATCCAGCATTGGATTCTTGGAGCACAGGCTCGAGTTCGCTAAGCGTGTGCTTGAATGCTTGAAACCTCCTCCTCCTCCTCCGTGTCATTCTCCCAACAGCTTACACGTATACTCTAGACACTCACAGTCTAGATAAACATCCTCGGTCATGTCTCTCTGTCTACTCGCCTCATTGGTTATGCAACTTAACTACCCACTGGCTACCTTGCGGATGCTGCATCGCGCGAGCTGCAGCGTCCCCGCGGCAATCCAACGTCTGGCCTGGGGTCTGCAGCCGTGATCGGCATGGAACCGTGCATCCAACGGCTGGCTGTCTTAGTTGACTACTCGGACCTTCCCCCGCATTTTGGCAATCCCGACTTTTGCCTTTACCTGGCATATAAAGACGGTGGACAAGTTGGGCGCGTCTTATGTTTTGTCTTCGTCGAGTCTACAGAGTATATGCAGGTTCTCCGTGCGCGGAGACTGTCGGTGTAGGCCATGTCCACCAGCGAGAAGCTCTCCCCTCGCGGAGATGTCGACTCCCAAGTCTTGAAAGATGTTCGTCCTCGATGCCCTCCTCAACCTCACACCGCCAGCTCACGAACACGTTGACCAGGACTCTGCCCTGGAGCAGTCCACGCCCATCGACGCCGAGGCAGAGCGGCGCCTCGTCTGGAAGCAAGATCTCCGCATCATCCCCCTCTCCGCCTCCATCTACTTCCTCTGCTTCCTCGACCGCGCCAACATCGGCAACGCCAAGATCCTCAACTCGAGCACCCGCGACGACATGCAGTCCACGACGCACATGTCCGACTACCAGTTCGTCGTCGCCCTCATGGTCTTCCTCGTCGCCTACGCCGTCTTCGAGGTCCCCAGCAACATGCTCCTCAAGAAGCTGCGCCCCAGCCGCTGGATCGCGTTCCTCATGCTCTGCTGGGGCGGCATGACCATGGCCCTCGGGGGCGCGCAGAGCTTTGCCGGCGTCACGGCGGTGCGTTTCCTGCTGGGCATGTTCGAGGCGGGCTTGTTTCCCGGGCTGGTGTATTACCTTACCTTTTGGTACAAGCACGACGAGCGTAGCGTGAGGGTTGCGTTTATCCTCGCGTCCGCGACGCTCGCCGGTGCTGTAAGCCGTCACGTCTCTTGTCTCTCGCTACTGGCATACTCACGCTGTTTAGTTTGGCGGCGCCATCGCGTACGGCATCGGCCACATGAACGGCGCCGCAGGCCTCCCCGGCTGGCGCTGGCTCTTCATCATAGAGGGCATCCCCTCCTGCATATCCGCCGTCTTCGTCTTCTTGTTCCTCCCCGACTACCCCGAGGGCGCCACCTGGCTCTCCGAGCCGGAAAGGGACCTGGCCGTCCAGCGGCTGTTCCACGAGGGCAGCAAGGGCCACCACCCGACGATGAGCTGGGCCGACGCCAAGGCCACGCTGACGGACTGGCGTCTGTACGCGCACTATGCCCTCTACTTTGCCATCAGCCCCGGGTTTGCGAGTCTGAGTTTGTTCTCGCCGTCGATTACGCTCGGCCTGGGGTACAGGGACCTGACAGCCCAGCTCATGACTGTTCCTCCTTGGGCAGTCGCATATGGCATGTCTTTTCGATCGTCTGGCAACGGTAGGACGTAAGCTAACACGTCCATGTTCAACAGTTTGCCAGATCCTCGTGGCATTCTCGGCCGACCGGTTCAACGCCCGGGGCGCGCACACGGCCGCCGCCGCTCTATTCGGCGCCATCGGGTTCATCATCTCCGCCTCGCTCCCGCCCACGGCATATGGGGGCCGCTACGCCGGCCTCATCATGGCCACGTCAGGCGCCTTTGCGTGCATCCCGCCGCTGCTCGGCTGGCTGACGTCCAACGTGGTCAGCACGGCGGCGACGGGCCTGGCCATTGCCATCAACGTGAGCATCGGGGGCGGGCTGGGCCAGATCCCCGGCGTGTGGATATACAAGCGCGACGAGGCGGCGAGGGGATACCCGACGGGCCACTGGGTCAACGCGGGCTGCCTGCTCTTCGTGACGGTCGTATCCCTGGGGCTGCGGGTATTTTACGGGTGGAAGAACAAGAGGCTGGCGGAGGAGGCGAAGAGGCAGGGCGTGGAAGTGAGGCTGTACAAGCTATAGTGACGGCCGGTGCTTGGAACACACAAGCCGAGTGACGGCCGCGGCGGGGATGATGACAGAGTACCGGATACCCTCGCCTCGAAAACAAGCCGAAGAGAGGCACCACCACCTGAGCGTCTCTCGCTGGTATCGAGTAGCACGATCGAGGCATATCCGAGACGGCGTGCGACGGTCGAAGTGAAACCAACACTGAAATGGCGTCAGGTGATACAGCGATTACGTCTACGATTCATGCTTGATGAGGTATGATGTCGTCGTCAAGAGTCAAGACTACTCGTGCATACAGTCTGATTGATCCTAAGCATGTGCGAGCGGCAGCCAGTGCATGGCATGACGGAGGTGGACCAAGCTGGCATCCTGCTTGCCGGGCGTAGGAGCCCATCTGGAATGACGAAACAGGTATTGGACTCGAGCATCAGTGGCTTGCCGAAGCCTGCCTGGCACAAGGGGCCGTGCCAAGGTTCCGCCGTCTTGCTTGGTCCAGCGCTGCAGCTCTCACGAACCGGTCGCTGCAGAGTCTGGATCGGCCGAATACAGGGGGCTGGGCTTCTCGTCCTGGGACACGAACACGGAAGTGGTGGATTTCCCACACGGTCGCTCCGGATCTTTCGGTGCTTGCCGCCGTCGATCAAGGGCCGGCCGTTTGAGGCGGAGGCTGCTCCGGACGCTGGAGGCGCTCCCCCCCTGCTGGTGGTTGCCGCTGCCAGCGCGCTGCTGTCGGAGGCGACAATCGAAGAAACAGAAACACCGGGAAGCGCCTGTGTCGTTGCAATTGTTTCAAACAATGCCAAACAGCGCCAAGCAACGCCATCTCTGTCTTGTCCGCCGCTGATGAGCTGCCAGCGTGCCACTGCAAGATGCTGCCCGCTCCACTGCCCTGGTGTCTTGCAGCGGCTCGCAATAGCGCGTGATTGGCCGCGTGGCGTCCCTGCCAGGCCTCCGTAGCGGGGGCTCGGGGTGCTATGACGTAGCGATTAGCGTCATACCTGGGGCGTGGCCACGCCTGGACGCATGCGTTCGGCGAAGACGCGGAGGGACGGCTGCAGCCGACAGGACAGCACGCGAGGCCATCGTTTTGGGGTTGCCATCGTCGCGGCGGCAGCATTACTGTCATCGTCGTGAGGCATGGCACAGGCCGGGAATCTCACGAGAGCCCAGGCGGAGAGACACGGTGCAAAGAGGCAGAGGCGCGGGCAGGGACTGGGCAGCCTGGTGGTGGTGCTGCGGCTGGCGCATGCAGGTGGCTTCCAGCTCAAGGCGCTGGAGACCTGCCATTACCCCCAGGCACGCACCCCCGGTGCACGCCGTCATCGCCGCGTCGAGCATCTGGGAATGATGAAAGCAATGATGCCACCGCTTGCGGGCCGCAGGCAGATCATTTCTCGCCGCTGCGAAGAGGCATCGTCGCAGCAGGACGCTGTACGAAGTACTGTGATAGTCCCTGAACCGAGCCTAAATGTCCCGCTGTCGGAGGCCCATCGGGCTGAGTATGTACTGACTTCATAGGCCTACCTACCCCACCAAAACGACGCAGCCTCTTCCGCCACGGCCCCGTCAGGTTCCAAGGCTGGTTTCTAAGCACTGGCCGCCCTCGACTCCCAAAGTCTCCCAGCACCTCCCCGACGCATTAGCCTCACCTGTCCTGTCCATCCTCCTCGCAACCGGCGTTCCATCACGTCTGCCTCCTCTCCCGCTGCCTCTCTGCCTCGTCCTCCTCTGCGCTTCCTCCCGACCGCCGCTGGTGTCCTCGGCCGCGACAGTTGTGCAACGACCGCTGGCGCATCCCGTTAAACCCCGCATCCTCTCGCCGTCGTCCCTCGTCCAAGCCCCCTCGAAGTCCCCTCTCTGCCCGTCGCAGTCGCCTCGACCGCTGCCACCCGTGCCACCGCAACGCAAGTATTACCCTTTGGGGCCGTTTCTGTCTTCTCGACGGTACCGCAAACCGACCGATACATCCGCGGGAGCCCGGCCCTTTGACGATTTGGTGCGCAGTCGCTCGTCAGCGGCGCCCGGTAGTCATGTCTACCATACAACAGCTCAAGAACTTCATCCGCCATGGTATGTACCCGTCTCGTCCGCCATCACCCCGCCAATCCACGCACCCCCAATGACGGCATCGCATGTCTCGCAGCTTCTGACTTCCTCTAGGTAAACAAGCGCGTGCGACAAATATTGAAGAGGCCCCGCGCAAGAATGAACCCCCGCCTCCCCAAGCACCGCAGCCTGCGCTGGACAAGGACATGCACACCTCGGAGCCAGCCCACGGCCACCTGCCGCCGCACAAGGAGCCCCTAGAGGCCTACTCTCAACCGCCTGGCGACGCCCAGAACCGAGCCGCCCAGGCCGGCCACGCCGCCGCCCACCATGTCGAGCCTGCCCAGAAGTGTGGCACCAAGGCCAAGCGGGTCGACGAGGCGGAGCTCAAGCAGCTCGTTGCCGAGGAGAATGCGAGCAAGGCCAAGTTCCCGCGCTACCCGGGCTTGGAGCGCTGGGAGCTGGTCGAAAAGATGGGCGACGGCGCGTTCAGCAACGTCTACCGTGCCCGCGACCTGCACGGCGACAAGGGCGAGGTCGCCATCAAGGTCGTCCGCAAGTACGAGATGAACAGCATGCAGGTGAGTGTGGTCGGCTCGCCCTGGCTTGCGTTGCCCTTATTTCTTTGGTCTGCCGTGTTTGCTGCGCTGCTCGTTATTTCAACTTTACCAACCTCGGGGACTCATCCCTGGAATAGGGAAACAACCATTTACACCCGGATTTTAAAAAGGTCCCGAAAGCTGCAGAGGTGCGAACATCTTTTCCTATAGTCTCGGGTTTGTGACGCTCGCGTTGTCTTGTTGGGTTTCTTCTGTTGTACCATCCACGCGCGGGCGTTGCCGTTGCCAGCCTCGGGAAGCGACAGTCGAGCTGACTCGGGGAATAGCGGTCGAATATCCTGAAAGAGGTCCAGATCATGCGCCAGCTCGACCACCCCAACATTGTCAAGCTGGTGGAGTTCTCCGAGTCGAAGCAGTACTACTACATCATCCTCGAGCTTGCGCCTGGCGGCGAGCTGTTCCACCAGATTGTTCGCTTGACGTACTTCAGCGAGGAGCTGTCGCGGCACGTCATTATCAAGGTGGCCAAGGCTCTGGAGTATCTGCATGAGGAAAAGGGCGTGGTTCATCGGTAAGCACGCAGCCGTGGCATCGACAGCGATGCTGGGACACGCGTCATTGCAGCCCCCATGCGCTGAGCGCAGCTGACCGCATCCAGGGACATCAAACCCGAGAACATCCTGTTTAACCCCATACCGTTTGTTCCGGCCAAGAACCAGAAGCCCAGGCAACCCGGTGACGAGGACAAGGTCGACGAGGGCGAGTTCATCCGCGGCATCGGCGCGGGCGGCATTGGCGAGATCAAGATTGCCGACTTTGGTCTCTCCAAGATCGTGTGGGAGAGCCAAACCATGACGCCATGTGGCACCGTCGGCTACACCGCCCCTGAAATCGTCAAGGATGAGCGGTATTCCAAGTCGGTCGACATGTGGGCCCTGGGCTGTGTCTTGTACACGCTGCTCTGCGGCTTCCCGCCCTTCTACGACGAGAGCATAGAAGTGCTCACCGAAAAGGTCGCCAAGGGGCAGTACACCTTCCTGTCGCCGTGGTGGGACGACATCTCCAAGTCGGCCAAGGACCTCATCACGCATCTCTTGACCGTCGACCCCGACAAGCGGTACACCATCAGGGAGTTCCTTGCTCACCCCTGGATCCAAGCAAGCGGTCCGACTCCCCGCGAAGAGAAGGAACCAGAGGTACTCCGGGCCTTTGATGCGAGCAAGTTTGAGGAGGCTGGCAAGCGCTACGATTTCCGGTCCCCCGGCGCTGTCAACCTCCGTGAGGTCTTTGACGTCAGTTACGCCGTCCATCGCCAAGAAGAGGAGGGAAAGAGGCGGCAACAGGTTGGGGCCAGGGCTGGAGGCGGAAAACCCCTCGGTGGCCTCGATGAGGAAGAGGAAGACGACGATAGCATGCAGATTGACCAAGTTGCCGGCCAGAAGCCTAACGCGACCCAGGCCTTGGAACAGAGCATGCGCAAGGCCAACATTCGGGATCAAGAACAGGCCCGGGGACGCGAGCAACATCGCGTCAACGACAAGGGCTATGGTCAGCACTCGGCTACCGTGACAGCTGCCGCGCGACAGCAAGTCAAGGATCGGAACCGACAGAAGGGGGCGTTTGAACTGAATCTCGACAATGCGACATTGCTGGGTAAGCGAGGCAAGAAGATTCCCGCCATGGGGGCATAGGAGCCTATCCAGCTTCATGGCCATTTCGTCGAGGACGCCGCCACCCCGTTAGGCGCGAATTGCCGCGGTGGTATGCATCTGCCGACAGAATGGACGCAGCGGGCCAGAACCGTCCGGTGCGTGACTTGGCCATCTTGTGGATGATGTTCTGCACTTGAGGCGAAAGCGAGTGGACCTGCGTGATAAAAAGCGTCTGTCTACAAGCGAGAGCGCATGCCGGGCCGCGCGGTCAAGTTGAGAGCATTGACGTCACGACAACGGCGCTTGGAGTACTTGGCCAGTGCAGGAGACTGGGATATGTTGGGGGACTGATTCGAAGGGTTTGCGTTTTCATGAAGGGCTTTGTGGTTGTAAACAAGTAGCTGGAGAGGATGGCGAAGTTGGCAGTTCTACATTGTGTCACGTACAGAGAGGCGACATATACATTCGCATGGAGTTTCGGTACTTTATATTTGCGACGAGCACTCTGTTAGCAATCAAGAGTTTCAAGTCGTTCTGCAAGCTGATCTGATTTATGGGCCTAAGTGACTTTGACATGGTAATTGGAGGCACTCCCCTGAATGTTGACAAAGAGCGCATCGTCATGTCAATTTCCTTCCGACGAAGGACGCGAGAAGATGCTTGATGCCGGAAAGAAGTCGTGAGGGCACTGCAAGAATGTCGATGGTTGGTGGACGGCTCACCACGCTATCAGACTACGCAGATGACAGGCGGATCGTACATTCACCAGATCTCGTTGATCACGCGGAGACGTGAATATAACTGCAATTGTTTTATATACCTTGCGCCCCTCTATGAACACGCCCTTGCCTACCTTATATACCTCGCGGAAGCAGCATGCCCACCGTTGTCCAAGATGCCCAAAACGCCAGACAGCCAGCCGTCTCTCAAGTCTCCTACTCGTGCAGCGTATAACATAACCCTTCGGCCGCGGTCCGCCGGTTTCAATCCCTGCCTGGGCGCGCGTCTGACATATTGTACAGTGCCCAATCCCCGAACCGCCGCCTGTCCGGGCCCCAGCTTCCGTCAACGGCAGAGCACAATGTGCTCGCCGAGCACGAGGTCCATCTCGTCGTCCCAGGATCCGGCCTGTCTCTTGCCCGACGGGCCGATGTCCGCGCTTTGGCGTGTGGATGTCATGGAGGAACCACGGGACGCCCGCGGCGGTGTCCCGCGGCCGCTTGGATAGCCGCTTTGAGGTGTTGATGGAGCCGAGGAGCCATGAGATGCCCGCGGCGGTGTCCCTCCGCCGCTTGAATAGCCGCTTTGGCGTGTGTATGCCGTGGAGGAGCCATGAGATGCCCGCGGCGGCGTCCCTCCGCCGCCCCAATAGCGGGGAATCTTGGACGGCGGCCCTTTGAGCGCCGGGACATGCGTGTCGTGCGTGTAGGAGTTGCGCTCGGCCGTGGTCCTCGTTCGGTTGATGACGAGCGGTGGACATGCACTCCGCGCCTGCTTGGTGCGGAAGACGTCCCCCATGCGTCGGAACCTCACAGCAGCTCGCACAAACTGCGCGAGTCGGAAGAGCCCAGCGGTCGCACGACGCTGTCTCGCCTGGGGTCCGCGAGCTCCTCGCACCATCGCCGCCTCCCGATGCCCGCGCCCCTGCTCCTGCGCTGCTCTGCGCTGGCCAGCCGTCGTGGCACCTGCAACAGCGCCGTCAGCACGCGTTGCCAGACGGGGCGCCGTTGCACGTACCGTGACCGCGCCGGCCCTTCGGGGATCCCGCGTCGCCGGCATGATGCGCGACGGCGGGGTGAATCCCGGTATGGACGCGAGATGCAGCCCGGCCCGCTCCATCAGGGGCACGGCGCGCTCGTGCGCCAGCGAGAAGGGCTCCAGGAACTCCAGACGCCCGAGGAAGCCCGCGTGCTCGGCCGTGAGGCGCTGCTCCGCGCCGCCGACCTCGACGATGCGGTGCATCAGCCAGCAAATGTCCCGCGCGCGCTGCGCCATGCCCGCGTGGTCGTCGTCGCGCAGCGCCGTGACGTAGTCGCACGCCATGCTGTCGGCGAGCACCGGCAGCGTCAGCACGCTCGCGCGCCCGGGGCCCAGGCGCACGCGGCGCAGCCCGTCGAACCCGGCGTGCGCGAGCGCGCGCACGCAGCGCCCGGCGCCGTCGCCCGTCGTGTACGCGAAGGCGTGCGGGTAGCGCGCGCAGAGGGCGAGCCCCCGGGCCTGCGCCCAGCCGACGAGCGCGTCCAGGGACGGGGCCGGGCAGACGATGCTGATGTGGTCGGGCGTGTGCAGCGTGTTGCCGTAGTAGATCATGGCGGCGTGGCCGCAGACGGCGTAGGGGATGTGCGCGAACATCTTGCCGATGCCATCGACGACCTCGCAGATGGTCTCGCGGCTCATCTGCTCAAACGTGCATGTTCGCGCGGTTCTGTCTGAACCGCTGCTGTTCCGTTGCTGTGGTAGAGTCGCGCCGCTGCTTGGCCGAGCGGCGGGCTTCGAAGCCGCTTGCGAGGTCCTCTTGGCGACAAACGACGGTGGCTGTGACATGGGCGTGTTTGATGCCTTTGTCTGGGCCAAAGGTCTCATCTGAGTAGCTGCTTGCGGGCGGCCGTGGTGGCTCGGCGGCCGTGCCTTGGGGGTAATCGGGGTGGCCTGCGGCGGGTTGGGCCTCTGGGCGGGATTGCTTGACGGCTGGATCAGGACCCGTTGGTTCAACGGTTTCGGAGCCTGTGCCCTCGGCCTGCTATCATCAGGCTGTCTCTTGTTAACGACAGGCAGCCTGCTGCCAACAATGGAGGGTCTGTTGTTAACGACAGGCGGCTGCCTCTGGTTAACGACAGACCCTCTATTGTTCGCGACAGGCTGCCTATTGTTGACAGCAGGCTGCCTATTGATAACAGTAGACTGCCTCTTGGCGCTTGCGAACGTAACCCTTGGTGCCACTTGTTGTGTGCCGGCGGCTTGGGACCTTGGTCTCGTGTAAGTGCTTTGCCGGGCCGGGGGTTGGGTTCGAGCAGGTACCTGTCCCCGCGGTACCTCACGGACAGCAGTCGCCTGAACCATGCGCGCCCTCTGGGCAACCTGCGGCGACATGCCGGCGTTCGGGCTGCACATCCGCGCCGAAGCCGGATGCCCGGATGCCCGGACCGCAGCGGACGAGCGTCGAGCCGGCACCGGCACCGACGACCGGGGCCGGTCCTTTGCCGCCGCGATCCCATTCATAGACTCCTGCGACCACTTGGACCAATAGTCCGGGTCCTCGGAAATGTCGAGCGCAACCCGCGGCGGCGAGCTGCGCCGGCATGCCCGTGGCTCGTCGTAGGCGCTGTCCCGCCCGGACGAACAGGACAGCCCGCCAAACACGGACCGGAAGAAGCTGCGCATACTCGTAGACATCGTGTGTAGAGCGCCGGTAAGGTTGTGTGCTCTTCGAGGAGTCGAAGCGATCTCGGCAGTGGCATAGTACACTGAGCAAGATCAGGGGTGGCGCTGCAGGTCAACGCGGCTTTGAGGTGGAAACGGACGAGAAGGAATGGACGAGATGGGCAATCGGACTGAGAATTTAAGCAGCTTCGAATAGGATTCCATTCTGTGCGCGCTGGGTTCTGCACTGAACAGAGCCTGGACATTTCCCTTGTTCAGTTCCACCAACTTCCGAGAACAAAGCGACATCGAACAGCGTCGGCGAAAGGGTCGCACTGCGCATTGTTTAGCACGCAAATCGCAAATCAAGACTCTCAACGTAAAATGACCCCAATGCAAGACTTGGTATACATGGATAGGCCGCTAATCGTCTCACCCGACCGCCTATAACGCCTAGTAAATCTTACAATGCAAGGCCCGATACCCGAAGAAACCATGTGCTCTGTGATCCCTTATAACTCCTCTTCCGTGTCCATCCGATCACCATTTGCCGGCCCGCTTGCGCCGGCAGGGCTTTCCTTCTTGGGCATCGTGGCCTCCTTGTCGATCATCTGTCTGGAGACGGAGACGATGTTGTCCTCGATGAGCTCTTGGCCGACATCCTCCAAGTGCTTCTTGGGGTCAAGCTTGCCCACATATCGGGTCTTGAGTTGTTCCTTAGTCAGCTCCGTCTCCTCCTTGACACGCTTCTCGTAGCCGTCAGCGAGGCTGACTAGTCGCTGCAGTCGCTCCTTGTTCTTGTCGCCTTCTGATCGGAAGTCGTCCATCTGCAGTGCCTCGGTCCAGACGTGCTTGTGCAGGTTCATCAGCATGTTCTCCTCGAGCGCCGTCTTGCGATAGTTGATGCCGATCGAGTAGTAGTGTCGGTTGAGGCCGTGGATGAGGGCCTGGATCGAAGGCTTGTTGAGGTGACCAAGGTTGCTCGTGCTTTGACGGGGCTCCTGACCCATCATCAAAAGCTGAGGGTTGATCAGCCGGAAGGCGTCGATGACGACCTTGCCCTTGACGGACTGGATGGGGTCGACGACGACAGCGACGGCGCGAGGGTTCAGCTGCTCGAAAGACTGTTGGGTGTTGATATCAACCGAAGACAACCAGCAGCCGAAGCCGGGGTGCGAATGGTACCAGCCCACGACGGACTCGGGCCTGCCACGATCGTTAGCTGCAGTGCCCATGGATTGTATCCTTTAGCGTTGTCCGAGCTTACCTTCCCGTTTGCCGCAGCATGTCCATCATTTTGGTCTGGAAGACGGGGTCGACAGCCTCAACGCTGACGCCCGTTCCGCTTTGAGGCATGGCAAACACGTCCATGACCTTGACAGTGAAGTCGTCGACAAATTCGCCCAGCATCAGACCCATGACCTCCATGGGAACGCCCGCACGGCCGTGTCGCAGCATCTTCAGCAGCGCCAGTGATGAGATGTAGACCGTCTCCGAGTTGTCGATGAGGTTGGTATTATCCTGTAGGGACAGCTGTCAGCATCATTCGTCCAAGCAAGTACGTGCTTCCGAGCTCGAGCATCGCATCTGTGCGCGTCGGTGAGAGGCTTACCGTGCCATGGGCAGCTCCTCCCAGGCTCATGCCGCTGCCGCCCAGCAAGTTCCTGAATCGCTCCATTGTGCGGCCTTTTGGTCGTCGAGGGTATGTGCTTGAAGGGCCACGGTCGGGATGTAAGGCTTGCAATCCGCGACGTGACGTGGTCGGTAGTTGGGTGTGGTGCGGTCTGAGAGCGAGAGAGCTTCCCTGCCGGTGTTGACGCAGCACTCCGGTAGCCTGTTCCTGGCAGGGAGCTTAGTAATGTCACGTGTGGGTAGGCACGGATGCCGAGTTGAGCTCACCAGCCCACGCCTAACAGTTGAGGCGCTCTGTGGCTAGCTATTGTGGTAGCGGGGAACACCCGGGGATAATGGCACCAATGCAGCCAAGCAGCTCAGTACCTTGGGAAATGGTGGGAAATGCTGTGGCTGGAGTGACGCTCCCAATGTAGCCTTGCCGCCCCAACTTTAATCCGCCGCGTCTTTCTGAAGCCGTGTCGTGCCGACTCTCACGCTTCTTCACTCTCTCACCAACCCTCGGAAACACCTCTGCCAGTGTCCCCGGACCACGATGCGACGCTTCTTTTGAGGCACTACCGACCTTCTTGCCAGGAATACATACATCTCACTTTTACGCCGCGAATTACTCCCCACGCGCTCAACAAGCTGCGCTAGGATCCTCGAGCCGAAGTCTGCAGCCATGGGTGACTCCAGCATGGCCCAACTGGGCTCCGTGGCCCTCAATGGCTCCTCGCCAAAGAAGGTGGCCTACTTTTACGACTCCGACATTGGCAACTATGCCTATGTCACCGGCCACCCCATGAAGCCTCATCGCATTCGTCTGGCGCATAGTCTGATCATGCAGTACAATCTCTACCAGAAGATGGAGATTTACGTTAGTGGCCCCCTTGACGATGCGCAGCGACCAGCCGCGTCCTCTGGCAGCTACTGACCTGTCCATAGCGTGCGAAGCCCGCGACCCGTGGTGAGATGACACAGTTTCACACCGACGACTACATCGACTTCCTCCAGAAAGTCACGCCAGACAACATGGACAGCTACATGCGCGAGCAGGGCAAGTACAACGTCGGTGATGACTGCCCCGTCTTTGATGGCCTGTTCGAGTTCTGCGGCATCAGCGCCGGCGGAAGCATGGAGGGCGCAGCACGCCTAAACCGACAAAAATGCGACATTGCCATCAACTGGGCTGGCGGCCTTCACCACGCCAAAAAGTGCGAGGCCAGTGGCTTCTGCTACGTGAACGGTGAGTGATACGCGATTTATTTCTCCAGCAGTGCTTTATACTAACTACGCGACAGACATTGTTCTCGGCATCCTCGAACTCCTTCGATTCATGAAGCGCGTCCTCTACATCGACATTGATGTCCACCACGGCGACGGCGTGGAAGAAGCCTTCTACACCACCGATCGTGTCATGACCGTCTCGTTCCACAAGTACGGCGAGTACTTCCCCGGCACCGGCGAGCTCCGGGATATCGGCATTGGTCAGGGCAAGAACTACGCCGTCAACTTCCCCCTTCGCGACGGCATCACCGACGACTCTTACAAGTCGATTTTCCAACCAGTCATTGAAAACGTCATGAAGTACTATCAGCCAGAGGCTGTTGTTCTTCAATGCGGCGGTGACAGCTTGTCTGGCGATCGGCTGGGCTGCTTCAACCTCAGCATGGAGGGCCATGCCAATTGCGTCAACTTTGTCAAGAGCTTCAACCTTCCAACGCTGGTCCTCGGCGGAGGTGGATACACCATGAGAAATGTGGCTCGCACTTGGGCGTTTGAGACTGGAGTACTTGTTGGCGAGGAGATGCAGCGAGAGCTGCCCTATAACGAATACTATGAGGTATGCCTTGACTATGCCCTTGCACCGACTCGCACTAATCAACATTTAGTACTATGCTCCGGACTTTGAACTGAACGTTCGGTCGTCCAACATGGAAAACTCCAACAGCAGGGAGTACCTGGAAAAGATCAAATCTGCCGTCATTGACAACCTCCGCCAGACGGGACCAGCGCCGTCGGTGCAGCTGCAGGATGTGCCACGGAGGCCGTTCGGTGGTATGACCGACGAGGAAGAGGCCGAACTGGATGACTTTGACGAGGACGAGAACAAGGATGTCCGGATGACTGAGCACCGCTGGGACAAGCACGTCCGGAACGACGCCGAATTCGAGGCTAGTGACGACGAGGACATGAGCGCCGCCAATGGGCTTACGCGTCAAAACGGCAATAAGCGGACGTTCAACGATTTCCGTAAGGGAGAAACCGATGTCGAAAGCGGCAATGCCACTCCCCGCAATGACAAGAGTGACGAGGCCGCGAAGGAGCAGGCTGAGGACGACGCGCACGATGTGAATGACGATACCATTGAGGATGTCGCCGCCACGGTGGAGGTGGAGATGGAGAAGGAGGTTTCTCGAGAAGAGGAACCCGAGGAGCCCGAGGAGGCAAAGGAGCCCGAGGAGCCGAAAGAGCCCGAGGGGCCAAAGGTTGACGACGATGGCGACGTGGGCATGACCGATTCGGCCCCTACTGAAGAGGCCACTATTAAGAGGGAAGAGGTCGAGCCCGAGAGAGCTCCGGAACCCAAGCCTGATGAGAAGACGACAGAAAAGCCAGCCGTGGAAGCGCGTTTGGCTAAGGCCGAGGCCGAGGCGACGGAAGCACCGGCTGCCAAGCCCAAGCCTGCGGACACTGAGCCTGAGAAGACTGAGAACCCGACAGAAACCATCGAGGCGAAAGAAGTTGACGTCCAGCCTGCGGACGCCATGGAAGTCGACCAGGACAAGGAAAAGGAAAATGAAAATGAAAGTGAAAAGGACAAGGCAACAGACGAGAAGGAGGCGAGCCCAGCAAACGCCTCCTGATTATGTGTCCTGATTTGCTCAGGCTCAGGCATGGGATCTTGCATCGCCGGCAAGCTTCCCACTTGTTGTACTCTAAGATCTACGGACAGGCTGGCCAGAGATGGCGTTTTTTGGCGTACGGCATAGGTAGCGAGTGATATCAGAGGCTCGGGGAGATCTCGTTAGGGAGGCTGAGGAGCCCGTGTTTCTGGGGTATTTGCTTGGTACTCTGGAGTTTACGGTCGCATTTAGACCGCCATGCATGCATTGTTATATCGACTTTTTTTTTAACCGAACAATTCCTTTAGAACAATTGGGCTAGACTGCTTGGTGAGTGCCTTGGATTGCGCTGCATCTATCTTCTGCGAGGCTACCAGGTGCCAGGTGATAGCCAGTCAGCACCCCGCTGAATAACGCGGCGCCACCAAATTTCTCCCGCGCTGCAAGGCTACCACCAAAGTTGTATGCGGGGGCCAAAATTAATTCATCGGCTGTGTGAGTAACCTCGTCACCAACCTCGCAACGTCCAGCATCCTCCCTCGATCCTATTACGGTCGGCTTATTCACCTGTCAATGTAGCACTCACTCCCGACACTGAACCCCCCCTGGTCGCTCTCTGAGCATCCGCGCCACCCTACATCCGAATCCGAACGACCATCGACGTCCGAAGCATCATCATGCCGACGCCAGCTGCGGCGGCAGCCCCTCCGGCGGGCGCGGGCGCGGGGGGAGAGGCAGAGACCGCGAAGCTGGCCGTGTGGAAGGAGGCGCTGTATGAGCGGTGCCGGGAGGCCGGCCCGGGCAACGACCTCTTCTCGCAGGACGACCTGCTGCGCCTGGACGTGATCCCCAACCGCGACCTGCTGCTGCTGGCGCGGGTCGTGCAGTCCCTCAGCGATGACAAGCTCTTCATCACGATGCGCGAGGCCTCGGGCCAGGTGCTGTGGAAGTGGCGCGACGCGCAGGAAGCGCACAAGTACGTCCCCCCCCCCCCGCGTCCGCATCGGCCATGCGCCGCGGTGCCCGGGCCAGAGATAACTAACGGCCGTCGGCGGCACCCAGGTACAAGCAGTGCTCGACGGACGAACAGGTCATGGTGTACTCGCTGATAGACGACTCGGGCGGCGACGGGATATGGTCCCAGACGCTGCAGAAGCGCCTCAACATGCACGACTCGGTCCTCAAGAACGCCCTCAAGCAGCTCCAGACAAAGGGCCTCATCGCGCCCTTCAAGAACGTCGAGCACCCCAACAAGAAGATGTTCATCAAGGCCTCCATCCGGCCCAGCGACCGCGCCACCGGCGGGCCCTGGTACACGGACCAGAACCTCGACGAGGCCTTCATCGAGGACCTGCAGCGCGTCGTCTTCGACTTCGTCAAGCGCCAGAGCGGCTACCTCAGCACCCACGGCGGCGGCGGTGCGAGGACCCTCGTCCCCAAAAAGGGCGTGCTCAAGGGCGGCGTCGACAAGGGCAAGAAGCGCGGCGCCCAGGAGATGAGCAAACCGCCGGCCAAGGCCGTCAAGATGTCCACCGCCGCGACCCCCCGCCGCGAACCCGCCCTCCTCCCCCTCCCCGCCGGCTACACGGCCTACCCGACCGTCCGCGACATCGCCCGCCTCCTGTCCAGCAGCGGCATCACCAACAACACCATCCTCTCAGAGGACGACGTCAAGAAGCTCGTCGACGTCCTCGTCTGGGACAACCTCATCGAGCCCATCAAGATCGCCGGCAAGCTCGGCTACCGCGTCGCCCGCGTCGCCAAGCAGTCCACCGAGAGCTGGGCTGGCCGCGAGGACCCCACGGGCCGCGACGGCGGGCCTGACCCCTACGTCAGTCCATATACCGAGGCCCCCTGCGGGCGCTGCCCCGTGTTTGAGCTCTGCGAGGAGGGCGGGCCGGTTGGCCCGAGCAATTGCGAGTACTTTAAGCGGTGGCTAGGGTCCGATTGACCAGGAGACGAGGGGATGATTGAATGGTTAAAATTTTGGGGCGGCACAATGTCGTAAGCAGCTTGCATGGTCTAGGAGTTTGGCGGTACTTGGGCATCGTTTGGGGTGGATCGGCATGGCATTGGCGTAGGATTAGACAAAAGATAGCAATGGCTCTACTATAACTTGGAACAGCCCCAATTGAGAGCCCTACAGGCCTTTGGATACGAGGTGAACAGTCACGGCGGAAAGTTCTTGTCACAAGTCAACTTTTGGTGCATTGTAGCTAGCTGTTAGGCTGGCCGGTCCTCAAGCCGTCCCGTGAACCAAGGTCCTTGCTGTGGGCAGCGCCTCTTTTGTCCGTCCGAATTGGGTGCAGGAAATCGCAAGATACACAGATGCCATAGCTTACAGCTCGCCAGACTTGACAATGGTGGCGCGCTTGTTGTACTTGACAGCGCCGCTACCAGAGCCAGTGGCCTCAAGGGCCTTGACGACGTCCAGGGACTCCTGGTCAGCGACCTCGCCGAAGACGACGTGGCGGCCGTTGAGCCACGAGGTGACGACGGTGGTGACGAAGAACTGGGAGCCGTTGCTGTTGACGGACAGTTAGCAGGGGTTCCATCAGGGGTTTGGCAGAGAACCGGGGAGCTTACGTGTTGGGGCCAGCGTTAGCCATGGACAGCAGACCGGGGCGGTCGTGCTTCAGCTGGAAGTTCTCATCGGCAAACTTCTCGCCGTAGATGGACTTGCCGCCAGTGCCCTAGGAGCCGGTGAGTACTTGCTCGTTCAAGCTTTGTAGGGTACTTCGGTCATCGTACGTTACCGCGGGTGAAGTCGCCGCCCTGGAGCATGAACTCGGGGATGATACGGTGGAAGGACGAGCCCTCGTAGCCGAAGCCCTTCTCGCCGGTGCAGAGAGCGCGGAAGTTCTCGGCGGTCTTGGGGACGACGTCATCGTACAGCTTGAAGTTGATGCGACCAGACTGCTCTGTATTTTGAGACTCGTCAGCACACTGTCGCCATCGGTTGCGGGGCAGGGGGAGAGGCGGGGCAAGGGGAGATGTAGAAAAAATAAACAAGCGCTCGGCAGGGGATTTCATGGCAGTGATGCGTCACCACACCGGGCGTTTGGGACAGCAACACTAGTCATTGATGCTCTGCAACGCGCATCGCGATGGAACTTGATGAATCGCAGGAGAAAATGCTCACCTTTGACGGTAGAGGTAGGCTTGCCGCCCTGCATGACGGGGCCCTCCCACTCAATGTCGAAGAAGCTATACCGGCGGTGTCAGCCAGAGGGATTCTTCGGGATGCTTGGAAGGGGAAGTCCAAGGCTTCGGAGGAGCTTACACTTTGTTGCCCATGATTGCTGATGTTGCGGAGAAGAATCGAGCAGCTCGGAATGTGTTGGAAGCTGATGCAAGTTGTGGAAGAGGGAAAGATCTTGACCCGGGGGAGCAGAGCTTATAGCGGGGTAGGAGGGGTCGAAGGAGCGTTGACTTCATTTTGAAGGCTGCTGGAGGGGTTAAAAGTTAGCGGTGGGACTTTGAACCAACCAGGGCGCGCAAAGGGGTGTAATAGCGGGGCGGGCAATGCCGGAAGGGGAGCAACCGGCCAGTCACGTGGAATTGCGGTCCTTGATTCGGGGGCCCAGGAGCTTCCACGGCTGTGAGGTCACCGATCCGGCCCGGAGCTCTGGCCGCTGCGCTCATCGCCTAGACAACGGAGCTCCCGGCTGCTGTCGCTGCCAGACCAGCGAGCTCAGCTCTGGCCGGCAAGACGAGTGGCCCCGGCCCAGTCAAAGGACCTTCGCGGGAACCCCAATGGGCGCTCGACCCGACAGAGCGCTGAGCTCAACGGCTTGGGTGCGTTCCGACCAGCTGCAGCAGCTTCCAGCAAATGGTGGGGACTGGTTGGGAGGCCAAAGGCCACCCACCTCCAGCCAACCAGCACACTCATGTGCAGAGGCTGGCGCGGCCAGTCCCCATCGCCGGCGGGCTCTGGCTTGATCGGGAGCAGCGCTCCAGGTCAAGCCGAGGAGTGCCATCCATTCTGGGGGACGGAGGCCCCCTGGCAAACTGCGCAACTTTCCAGGCTGGTGCAGTTGGCTTCCAGGGAAGCGCTGCATGTCGCTCGCAGGCTGTCGCGCGCAGGCTCTCGCGTGCTCTGCTGGGTGAAGCCTTTGTGATGTGTCGAGAGGAGCTGCGTTGTCCAAAGACATTGCGCATGCTGGGGAGGGCATGTGACGAGAACAACAGGAAAATAGACATACCTGGGATTACAATTCGTACAGGAGGTAATGCGGTAGAAGTACAAGAGATGAAGTGTTATGAACGGGCTTGAGTCGCAAGTTCAAATGGCTGAGTCGAAAGCTGAGAGCCTCTGGAAAGGGGAAAAGTTTTGGCTCCGTCGCGGCTTATTAGCAGTCGTTCTGGCCTGAAGTCTCAGGTACCGCTGCCCACGATGCACCCGCAGCCTCTGGTATGCAAGCCCTCGACGTTCTAGTTCAATTCCACCGGGATGCATCATGCAATTGCCAACATAAATACCATATTGACGGTTTATTTCGTTTCACATTTGCAGTCATATAATCTCTGCTGCCTCTGGCTTGGAGATGATGCTGGTACGAAGTACGATGCGACTCCGACCCATATCACGTGATCATCCCTCTGACCCATCAAGGCCGGGTAGGTGTCGCTGGCGGCCCGAAAGTCCAGCTGTCCATCGCGACAAGCACCTCTACCACCCGCCCTCGGACCATCGACTTGCACCACAACCATCGCTCATCAGCGACTCGTGCTGAATCGACAACTCCTCTGCCGCTCCCGGCCGGTCTCGCTAAGTCGAATCTGCCAAAATGGACTTGAACGACATCAAGAACACAGTCTCCAACCTGACCTTGTACGACCTCAAGGCTGGGTTCCGAAAGGCGCAAAATGGTACCAGGCCTGACCTCAGCCCTGGCGCGTCCAATGCTGACCTGGCATGTAGCTGTTATGAACTATACCGAGATGGAGTCCAAGGTTAGTCTGCGGCCGCGACGGTTTGTTAACACGGTGGCTAACTCCGTGTACTAGGTCCGAGAGGCAACGAACAACGAGCCATGGGGAGCATCGTCCAGTATTATGCAGGAGATTGCCAATGGCACCTTCAACTAGTACGCGGTTCGACGACTGAACAGCCCGGCTTCAGCTAACAGAACCAGCCAAACCCTCAACGAGATCATGCCGATGATATATCGACGGTTCACGGAGAAGTCGGCCGAGGAGTGGCGCCAGATCTACAAGGCTCTGCAACTGCTCGAGTTCCTCGTCAAGCATGGCTCTGAGCGTGTGATTGATGACGCTCGGGGACACATCACACTTTTGAAGATGCTGCGCCAGTTCCACTTCATCGATCCAAACGGCAAAGACCAGGGCATCAACGTGCGGAACAGGGCCAAGGAGCTGGCTGATCTCCTAGGTGACGTCGAGCGAATTCGATCGGAGCGGAAAAAGGCGCGCGCCACGAAGAACAAGTACACCGGTGTCGAGGGTGGCATGACATTCGGCAGCGGATTCTCAAGCGGGAGCCGGTACGGGGGATTCGGTAACGAGTCTTCTGGGTACGGCGGCGGCGGCGGCAGTGGCGGCGGCAGTGGCGGTGGCAGCACAGCATATGGTGGCTACTCTGGGGGCGTATATGGCGACGGCGGGGGCTTTGGTGGGCAGGCAAGCGATTTCCAGGATGCCGGTAGAGGGACGGACAGATTCGAAGAGTACGACGAGTTTGACGAGGATGAGAGGCCCGCAGCAACTTCGTCCAAGGCCACGAGGAAGACCGAGCGCACAGGTGTCAGAAAGTCTACAGGAGAAGCGGCGAAGAAGAAGGAGCCGGAAGTGGACTTGTTCTCCTTCGACGAACCCGCGCAAAGCTCCTCCGCAGCTCCCGCCGCGTCCAACGGATCCGGCCTGGCTTCCTTGGCCGGCCCCAGTGGCGGTAATGTTGGCCCTGCCAACGATGACGACGAATTTGACGACTTCCAAGAGGCCGTGCCAGCGGCACGGCCTGCAGCCTCCTCGGGTGCCTTTGCGCAACCACTTTCGCCGCCATTGACCTCGACGGCGTTCTCAACCGCTCAGTTCGCTGCCCCGCAGCCTCTCTCTGCGCCGCAAAAGGCAGATCTTAGCCAGATGGTCAACACATCGTCCATCTCGCCAGCCGCTACAGGGACTCCTGGCATCAATTACTCTGCTTTCACCTCTCCGCCGGCTCAGGCACAGCCCCAGAAGCCTGCGGGCTACCAGCCTGCTGGTCCCAACTACTTTGGCACCGTCCAAGCGCAAAGCCAGCCAGCGACTGCGTCCACAGCAAGCATGTCCGCCATGTCAAGCATGTCGTCGTCCAATGGCCCAAGCACCATGGCCAACACAAAGCCCGTTACCAGCCCGACTGCCAAGCCGGCGGGCGGTGCTGCGGGCGGCGATGCCTTTGGCGCTCTGTGGGGCAAGGCCAGCGTCGGAATCAAGAAGCCCAACACTCCCGGTGCCGGACCTGCTCTGGGTCAGCTGGCGAAGGAGAAGAGCAGCGCGGGTATTTGGGGAGCCCCGGCCGGTGCCTCTTCGCACGCAGCCACTGGCGGCGCTCCAGCTCCCAGTGGCGGCTCGGCATCGGATGACCTTCTTGGATGAGCAAGTTTTACTGATATGTATGGTCTGATAACAGTCGGTTCATCGAGATGGGAAGGCCATGGCGGAAACACTTGACGGCGGCTTGAGAAACAGGGGAGGAGCACGCTTCTTGATTGGACTTTATAGGCGTATCGGCGCACAAATTGAACTAACACGTCACGTTGCTTTCGTTGCATGGCGACGCGACTTGCTTCCTGATGCCTGCTGGAAACACAAGCATTGAGCTCTCAATCGACAGGTTTTCCATTTCTACTTCCTCAGTGGCACCAAGCTCGCGCTTACAGCCCAGTTTCATCCGCCGATAGCTTGGAGGAGACTCACATGAATGAAACTTTGTAGCCTTTGAGCCTTTCATCTCATCACCTGCGACCGCCGCCCGAAACACACACAGCCTCCCAATTCCTCGCATGCTGACTTTGAATCAGACCCAATCAAGCGAGCCCTCGAGTCTAATTCTCCGGCCATGCATCCCGGCCGCCATGTCGCAGGGTTCGTCTGCGCGCTTAAATCGGCGCATGCCGGCTGCCCACCCAACGAACCCGGCTCCATCCCGACTTGCATGGGCGGACGCGACGATTGGCTGCACCGGCGCCTGCCCACGCCGTCCGGCGTCTCATGTTGCCGTGGCGGGCTTGGATGCAACCGCGACGGAGCGATCGAGAGGATGACAAGCCTTTGGCGTGAGGCGGCCGGGTGGAGCGCCGGCCATCGTTGCTGGGCGGCTTTGGAGGCTGTCGATCCGGAACGGGGATGGTTGGGTGCCTATCGGTCGTGCTTGTTTGAGGTTGTGCATGGTGAGGATGTTTCTGTATTTGGAACCTGGAGGTTGTTGCTGGGCGGCCGGGAGGCACCTGTTTGTATAAAGACAGGCGAGTTCTCGGTACTGCCGTGTTGTGTCTCTCCAGGCAAGCACTTTCATCCAGTAAACACCTTTTTCTATCTGTTTTCCCTTTTCTCTCTTTTCCTTGGTTCTGTTTTCACAGGGTTCCGGTCTGGGTCTGGTTATTTCCGTCTCTTCGGGTTCTTCTCTCTTTGCTGCAAGACTTGACATCCGGACATCCATCCGTTCACTTTCGCATACACCAAAGACTGAGCTGCGCCGTCTGTCTTTGCAACAGTCTCTTGACTCCTCGACCAGCACCGGTCGGGCGCTTCTCGACAACATTTCTTCTCCTAGCTGCTCGTCGGCTACTCTGCCGTTTCACTCGAAGCACTTTCCACTCCGCACAGCGCACTGCTCTACACGACCTCGTCTATCGCTTGCCATTCCTGTGCCTCGTATCAAGATGGGTGCTCCCCCGGCGCTCGGTGCCTTGGGCTTGACCTTTACGGCCATGCGGGCCTTGCAGGCGATTTCTCTCATCACCATCATCGGACTGGCGTCCAACTTTATTTCGGAAATGGTGGCGGCCAGCTACGAGGCCCCGTCTGCTCTGGTCGGCACACTGGTTGTTGTGAGTTGCTCTTCGACATGGTTCTTGGAGTGCTCAACTGACGATACTCAGGCTTGCATGGCTGCGGTCTACACGGTCATTACTTACATTCTCTATTGGGACTCGATGCTCCCGCTCCTCATCTCCACCGCTGCCGATGCACTGTGCCTCATCGCCGTCATCGTCGTGGCTTGCGTCGTCGGCAAGCCCGTCAGCTACCTCTCCTGCCCGTCCCTCCCGGACAAGGGCAACACTGCCAACTTTATCCACTCGCTATTCCTCAACCTGTCTCGCAAGGACTACTTCGAGTGGGTAGACCCCGACAAGGCAACGTGCTTCGAGATCAAGGCCATCTGGGGCCTGAGCATCTGTCTCTGCATCCTCTTCTTCGTCTCTTCGGTCACGTCCGCGTGCCTCTGGAAGCGCATCAAGGGCGGCCACCGCCAGCCGCCCAAGGACTTTGAATGAGGGTACGGCCGTGGGGTTCCTGCGGGGCCGCCGGCACGTCCAGCCGTGCTGAAGAAGGCCCGGAGCCTGGGCACGATGGCCATGGCCCAGTCGGACAAGCGATACGACAGCGATTCATCGTCGGATGCCATCAGCATGAACGTGCCCCGTCCGGTGGCTCGCCCGTATCCACGGTTCCCCCCGCCCCCCACGGCGCCGATACGCGAGAAGAGGGCTCGCATACGACAAGCCCCTCGCCCGCTCGAGCAACTGCCCCCCGTGCCCCCGCTGCCGACAGTTGTGCCCAGCCCGCTGCCGATGCTGTCGCCTCCTCTGCCGAGTCCTCAGGCCAGGGCCAAGTCGAAGCGGAGGACCATCCTGGAGCGGATCGAAGGATGGTGGGATCTAGGTTTGCTGGAAAAGCGGCAGACACTCTTTGGAGGCGGCAATAGACTGCCCGTGCCGCGATGATTCTGATTGTGGGTTTCTTTTTGGTGCAATGGATTGGCTCGGGTATAATTATGGAATGGACTCATCAATCTGGTTGGTTTGGGACTCGGGATTCGGTTAGTAATGGTCATCGTTATGGTCGTGCTTTTGGGCTTGGATTGGTTACTTTGAAAAGATACAAAATCGATCATACTGGCGTTTAAATTGCTTCCATATACAGCTAGCCCACACGCGCTCTACTTTGCCTGACTTTTCTTAATGATCAAAGTGATCTATATTGATTTATGAAGGACAGTATTGATGCAGGGAAGCTCTAACATGCAGTTGACGTGTACGAAGTACACTTACACACATCCGAGTGTAGGAGGTGTACTCGTAGGGTAGCCCCATTGTGGAAGGTGGTGAGCCAATCAGGTCACGGCAGGTGAGCTTGACTGCTGACAAATGAGATCTATTCCCCAATTGCCTCCCTGACGTCGTCAACATCCAAAGCGAGCTGGTGGATGGAGTGAGACTCTCAACCCGCTGCTCGCATCCGCATCACCAGATATATCATCGGCCGCAGCCAACTGCTGGTCCGGCCGGCACCGCAATGTCCCTCTTTCGGCAGCTCATGTCCAACAGCAAGACCCGCTCGTCGGGCGGCTGCTGGACATGCAGGGTGCGCCGCAAGAAGTGCGCCGAGAACCGCCCTGTATGCGACACCTGCAATGCGCTGGAGATCACATGCTACTTCGAGGACGAGAAGCCAGACTGGATGGATGGCGGGCAGAAGCAAAAGGACATGGGCGAGGCCATCAAGGCCCAGGTCAAGAAGCAGGCCAGCCAGCGGAGGGACCGCAAGTACCTCGAGATGCTGGAGTCCGGGACTAAAATGGTCAACATCAACGACGACACTGAGACGCCCGCTTCCAGCCGGAGGGATCGACCTGATGCCATGTCCGGGACGTCAGACACCGACCCCTCACCGCGGAGCCATGAGGTGGGCTCAACACCCGCATCCAGCAACACCAATGGCACATCGCCTCCCGAAGCCTCTTGGCACAGCCAACTCTTCGTCCGACAGGAAGACCCAGACTCTGCCGCAGATGTCGATATCCACTTCCTGATGATTTACCTCGACTACGTCTTCCCCTACCTCTTCCCCCACTATCGCCCCCCGGTTCTCGCTGGTGGCCGCGGCTGGATCTTGGACGTGCTGCAGAGCAACAGGTCGGTCTATCACACGGCCATCTCGCTGGCCAGCTCGTTCTTCGCCGTTGTGTTGGCCAACGGCGAGGAGAAGCATGCAGAATGCACTGCTCGAATGGTCGAAAAGCTTGAGAGCCAACTCGAGCTGGGACTCAAGGAGCTGCAAAAGGAGATGCGAGTCCTCAACTCCAGCAAGTCGGGGTTTGACAAGAGGCGAGCGCTGGTGGTGATGCAGAGCATCATCCAGATGCTCTTCTTCGAGGTGGCCACGTCCAACAAGGACAACTGGAGGATGCACCTCGACGCCGCCATTGCTTTGTTCCTACAGATCCTCCCCAGTCCGGAACAATGGACAGAAACCCTGAACGGCCTATACACCCCACGGTGGCCGCCTCCAGAGATTGGCCTACGACGTCCGTGGAGCACGAACCAAGCCGCTTTGCGATTCTTCACGGCAACGCTCCTCTATATCGATGTCTTGTCTAGTGTTACACTGGGCAGTGCGCCGCGGCTGTATCAGTACCAGGGAAATGTCATTCCGGGCTGTCCCTCGGAGGGGTCGGAGGGGCGGGGGATGGAGCCGGTGTCTGTCGGACCTCTGTTTTTAGAGGAATTTTTCGGTCTGCCCAACTGGATCGTTCAGGTCCTCGGCGACGTGGCCGTCCTCGAGTCTTGGAAGAGAATACAGAAACAGACGGGCTCACTTTCCATGAACGAGCTGGTGTCTCGCGGCCAAGTCCTGGCGGACGCCATCAAGGCCGGCCTCCAAGCCCTGGAGCACCAGCCCAGAAACCACCTTGTCTCTCGGGGCTTTCCACTGCTGGTCGAGAATCCTATTACTGGGTCTGACCCCGATCAGCAGCCCACGTTTCAAATCATATGGCTGCTCGCAACGCTGAGCTACCTAAACGTCGTCATCTCTGGCTGGCAACCATCCAACCCAGAAATTCGCTGGCCCGTTTCGAAGGCGACTGAGATGCTGTCGCAGGTCCCCAAAGGATCGTGCCTGCGCGCCTTGGCCTGGCCGATGTGCGTCTCGGGCTGCCTGTCGCCAGCAGAGGATGAAGACGCGTACAGGGCTATGGGCGAGCGACTCGGCGCATTGCAGATATTTGGCACCGTCAAAGAGGCGTTGGAGATTATGGAGAAGGTGTGGGCTCTGAGGGGCCGGATTGACGAGTCGTGGGACGTGTCGAAGTGCTTGAACATTCTGGGACATGGAGTTTTGCTGATATGATACCCGGCCCGATGTTGCCTTTCTGTTGGAGAAACTGTATTGACTTATGTACACGAGATTCAGGACTGTTGGGGTGTCTTACGGTCAAAGGTCTGTGTCGCTCTCGTGCACAAAGGGTTTTCCTGCTTACACTACACGTGCGTAGAGATTGAGAGTGTTGTAGGTGAACGTTTGACATTGAAACATATCGAGCTCGGAGTGGATGCCTGACGGCGAACCTGTGCGTGAATCATTGCACTACTCCACCACCAGGA
This sequence comes from Tolypocladium inflatum, assembly GCA_003945565.1. NCBI lineage: Eukaryota > Fungi > Ascomycota > Sordariomycetes > Hypocreales > Ophiocordycipitaceae > Tolypocladium > Tolypocladium inflatum. The sequence continues at coordinate 1,031,384 of QEPE01000013.1, forward strand.
CGACCACAGTGAATGGACTCGGCAAACATGGGCATGGTACTTGGAACTGTGCTGCGGATAGGGATCAAACCCTGACGTCAATCCTTGCCTTGGTCTGATTCTACCACTCCTCCGGCACGAGCAAAGGCATATTGAGTGTTTTGACAAGATTATTGGCTAAGCAGCGATTCAACTACAGAGGTAACTATTCCCAGGCTATTTGTCCTTTAAAATCAAACCACAAACACACTATCCGCCCTCTAGCCGCAGCACACGGTCGCTTCCTGGGCCGCGCTCGTTTGCTGTCCACTGTCCGTGTGTCAGCGTTGCCATCCAAACAATAGCCCTACTCTTTGCGACAATAGGGAGGACTTACACAATTGGAAGAGTCTCCCACTGGAAGACGAACGCCCCCACAAAGGCGCCGAGGAAGATTGAGATGATGATGTAAACGTTGAAGTACATGGCGAGCTAGAAGCTGGTGTTAGCTTTTGGCCGAACAGACACAAGATTTAGGCAACTAGGGCTCACAAGCATCAAGATGTATGCCAAACTGAAAGTCAAAAAATGGAGGAACGCTCGAGCAGCCTGCTGCAAGACGTTGGGGCGGAACGGAGGAATCACGGCGCAGGCCGCTCGAGGCGTGGCCTCCTTGCTGCTGACGGAGCCACCCGCGGCGCCGACAGGAGCACCCGGGGCATGCTGGTACTTGGCGACGTGTTGCTTGATAAGGTAGCGGTCGAATTCCTTGACGGAGCGGCGGAGGAACTCGAGGGCCATGCCGAGGAGGAAGACGCCGATGCAGGATCCGGCGAACATGCCCGAGGAGGTGATGTGCCACTGCTCGGTGAGGAAGCAGGCGTCGATGGTGTTGAGGTTGAACAACATCTGGAACAATGTCAGCTCTCGTTTTCGCCAACGACATAGCATCTGGCGAGTGGCAGGCTCGTACCGAAATCTTGCATCCTCCACCCATGCCACCCATATCGTGGTCCATACCGCCGTGATCCATACCGCTGTGGTCCATACCGCTGTGGTCCATGGCGCCAGATGTCTGAGCAGGCATGTCCATCGACATGGTGTGGTCCATGTGGCTCATGGCGGTGGTCGTCATGTCGATGTTCACCTCGGCGAGTATTGGTTACGCGTGTGGCTCGGGGAGGGGATCGTGAGGCCGGGTGTCTTTGTGGGAAGCAGGTTGAAACGCGGACGGCAGGAGCAGACCTCGCAAAATTTATATCAACAGAGAGCAGTAAAGCCTTGGCTTTGTGCTAGGCGTGGCGCCGAGTTTTATAGCAACAAGGTTCACGGACCCTGAACTTCTGAAGCTTCGGGAGGGTCCAGCTCCCGAGTTTAAGTTGTAAATGCACAAGACACGAAGAAAAGCGGCTCACGGACACGGCCATGGCCCGCTAAAGGGCAGCCACGAGGCAATTGGAAGAAACAACGGCCTGCGAGGTTTGAAGGGAGCCGCTGCCAACCTCATCAGCCGATGAGAGTGTTTGAGCAAGTTTCCGCACCTGGATGGGACGACTGGGCATCACAAGCAGCGCAGGCGGCTTCGACAGGCACTTGGCCGTCGACGGGAGCGAGACAGGGGTGGTGCGGGCGATCTGCCAGTGGCGCCGCGCTTCCTTCGGCGCTTGCTTGCGACGGGCCCTGAGCTTCTCCAGACGGCGCCGAAGCATCTTCGTTTCCACAGTGACAGCGGAAGTCGGGCACTAGTTACGGATCCAATCGACATGTAGGTGGAGGTGGATGAATAGTACTGATGACAGTTGAAGTTAAAGTCTCAAAGCCTAACCTGGAGTTGACGAAAAACTTCAAATACGAGCCTGAAACAAGACGGGAACATGCGACCGTCTCCAGCGTCAGACCATATATTCTCGTCCCCCACATCCCTCGCCGAGAACCGCTCGTGCCATTTCTCCCTTTTCCACGCGCAACCGACCTGAGCACGAAAGCGCATGTTTTCTGCCCAGAACTCGAGTCATAAAGGAGCTGCGATTCCGGGAGCAAACCCGCTCCGGAGGCGCTCCGATCGGATCCGCCCAACACTCAATCATCGAGTCTCCCTGCTCGCATTAACCCTCTACTGATTCATTCCTCTATGTAGTATCGGGAATCTCGCACGATCCAATCTTTCCAAGACCCAGAGCCATGCTGATGCTCCCCACCAATGTTCCTCTCTGCCGTCGAGATCCAAAAGCAGGACAACATTACCGAACCAGATTCCCGACGAGCCGAACGCGCGCTCGAGATGATACGTCTTACGGATTTCTCGTTGGCCGGCTTACATCCTCTGTCGACCCCCAGAAACTATCCCCAGGACGGACCTCAGCCGCAAGCGTGGTTGCCCTTTGGCCTCGGTTCCACGGGACTGCTCTCGAGCTCTACCGGCCCAATCTCGATGGGCGGCGGGGTTCCGGACAGCCTGGGGGTTGGCGATAAGTCTGATGCTCTTGCAGGAGCTATTTCTGTTTCGTTCATGGGGCGCGGAGGCAGTGGCCTGGTCCCGTCGAAGCTCATAGCTGCGGGTTCTCCGGGAGCCGCTGCCGTCGCTGCGCCGAGGATTGCTGCGGTGCCCGTGGTCTGGTGACTGGAGCTCCCGCGGCGGCCGGTGTCGTTTCCGCCACCTCTGGTTCTGGTGTCAGCGAGCCTTTCGCGTTGGTCTCCAGATGCAAACATACCGCGGCGGTTGCTGAGGCTTGGCCGGCCGGGCGGCCATGTCCTGGAAGCCGTTGTGCGTGCTCGAAAAGCAGCAGCCCATGATCAAGGCCGTGGAATGGTAACTCCCGAGGATGGCGATATCCAATGAGGTGCCAGATGACGACGGTATGTCCAGTTTTCGAGAGGAGGGCTTTCGAATGACTACGTGTGCAGGTGACAACCCGACTGCCGTGCTACTCGAACATGAGCAGTGACAACGTGCGCCCACGGCCGTCGCACGGGCGATTCACCGCTTTGTTTGATGCCATCGTGGCCCAATTTCACTGACAGTCTGTGTTTGCTGCCGTCGCTGGGATGTTCGTGCGCAGTGAATATCCGCTGAACGGATCCGTCGCAAGGATTGACAGGCATCCGTGGTCAGGCCACCCCGTGGTTCCTTGAGTACGACGAGAGCCGAAACGACAACCAGACTCGCAGCAGAGATTTTTGTTGAGCGTTCCGGCCTCTATGAGTGGCTCTTTCAATCTACCGGCACTGTATATCGGCCTGCTGCAATCTCGGTTGTGAGTGAACCCCACGAGGTTTAATCAATCCAGACCCATCGAGAGCCGCATTCTATTTAACAAACTCAGCTGTTCGGCCGGGCTGTTGAGAACTTGAGAGCCTCCACTCCTGGGAAAGACTACTTCGTACAAACATGATGGAAAGGGCCTTGATCCCGCCTCCGTTGCCAACTGGAACACTGGTGCAAGAGCACGTCTATTGGAATTTGTTCTAGAAACTAACATTTCCTATCCGCCGAGGTGACCTGCCAAAGTTGTCTTGTCCCTTGCCATCTTCAAGAACGGCATCAGACTTGTCCCACCGGTCCCCTTTAGTTCATTGCTTTTATGAAACACCGAGGCGCTGGCTAGACCCTTTCTCGGATCGCTCCACATCTGCTTGGAGGGCAGGATGATATACTTCGCCACGATCTGGAGGTGCTTGTTCCGTAAGCCGCCCAACTCGTTCGTCGCAGCCGTGTAAGCGCGTCTGAGACGACGTTGCTCGTTGGTAATGCAGGGTAGGAGAGCCAACTCCCGGATGCTGCCCATGCGGGCGGCGTGAAGGAGGAATCGTCGGTGAGGGCCTGGCATGTAGTCCCTTACTTCGTCGTGGAAGCTCCGTCGGGCGCCGTCGAGCTCGAGCTCTGTGTTATGATGGATACCAAGTACAATGTCGAAAAGCTGGATGAGCGAGCTCTGCCCGTTGCTCCCTCCACGCAACTGCCTCCATTTGCCTATCCCGCCTCCCTCATCAAAGAATATGCCTCTGGGTAGCCCGGCCGCCTCCATGTTCTTGCCGCCGGCTAAGAAAGGACGGACCTGATAGTAAAAGACCATGGGATCGCATCGCTCGTACATTCTGTCAAGGAGAGCACTAATACTATGGATACACTGACTCAGGTCGTCGAGTGCGTCGGCGATTACCCGATAGTCCTGTGGTTCATGTTGGGTGACCTCGAGGGCATTGGCTATCTTGGGGAGGATGCTGCCTGCCTCTGCCTCAATTGCGATGCTGACGAGAATGAACCACGATTCCGTTTCAGTGCCTGTGAATGAGCAGAGTGTATTGAGGTCTTCCAGTTTGGTGAAGTCCGTTCCTGCACAGGAGAAATTCCATAGGTTGGCAGCTGCGTAGGTGAGAACAGGTGGGAGCTCTAGCTGTGTCGATACGCTTAAGAATGGGACGGTGATCTGTGGAGGCAGAACCTACGGAGCTGTGTTAATCCAACTGTAGCACTGCCTTTGAATGGAACCAAGCTCCATTAGACAAGGTCTCTATAGTATGTCGAGTCAAATGTACCTCTTCGGGCTGTTCGCCTGCCCAAACGTAGGCGTGGGTAGCGTACGCCAGGATTACGTATGCCCTTCGCCATTCTTCGTCGGAGGCCAGTCGCTCTGTTGATAGCAACGGAAGCTGAGCCACGGTTTCACGGATGCCATCCCGGACCAGGCCGGGCAACTGCTCAGCGATGAGCTCCCACGGCTCGTAGTAGGGATCGGGGAGTCGGTTCAGGGGGTTGCTGTCTGGAAGGAAGCCATTCCTCGTAATGCCGAAACTCTGCAGGGCTTCGGCCATGGCTGGATGTCTTGCGTCCAGGGAGTGGAAGCCTTGGCGGATAATGTCTTCATTCTCTGCCCCAGGGAGTCTGGTGAACAATGAACGTGTTAGTGCCGGTGCCATGGGCAGCAGAACACAAGGGATGGAGTATTGCCTGGTTTTTTTCTGAAATGTGAGCTCCTGTAGCTTCATTGTTTTAACTGTCTATGTCTGCTTACTTGGCATGAGGATGTCGATGAAGATGCCCTGCTTCAGTAAAAGGCAGCGGCACGACTGTTCATAGATCCAATCCCAGTTCTTTGTGCCGCGCAGCAGCAGCCGTGCTCCGACACGACGGGACAACATAATCCTGATCCCACCATTGATGTAAACATTCTCATGCATTGCGATAGATAGAAAGTGCATGTATTTGCCAATATGGCGGTCCGCCCCCACGTCAAAGGAACCTCCCCAACTACACCACTGCTGCGAGGTCCTGAAGCTCGTCATGATTCTGAGTCTCAACATGGAAATGGCCACCTACGGGGCCAAAGCCTCGGCAGATTGAATCATCAACCTGCCGTGATTCACATGCCACGGTGATATCTACGCCACGGCCATGCCTGCATTCAGCTCCGCCATTTCTCCAGCCGGAATCACCCCGCCTGACGCGGGTTCAATGGCAAAGTACTTCGTAGACGGCATGAGTTGATTCTGCAGCATTCATGGGCACTGCGGCAAACTGTCCTTACCGCAGGGCGTCCAGTGCCTGGTTCTAGAGCTGGCTGGCGGCAGGGGCAAAACTGGGTCAGCGGCCTGGACCGTCTTCCCGCGCTTAGAGCGCCCCGCGAACGTTTGAGGGTGGCAAGGTACAGGGTTTGGTGTGCAGTAAACGGGTCATGTCGTTGTGGCAAATGTAGGTCCCGCTTGGTACTGTGCGGCACGGGTAGTGCCCCGGACTTCAATGTTGCGTAAGTATGTCTCTATCATGCATTGACCCTGGCGATCCCTAGGCCTGGACTAGCTGAAAGATGCCCCGTCCCGTCTCTAGAACAGTCCCGAGTCGGGTGTCTTGTTATCCTAAGATCCCTTCCTTATATGTCAACATATGCACCTTGTCTTCACTAGCGCTGCATGTTCGATGTAACGCACATGCATGGCGGCTACTGATAGCACAGGGAATGGGCACTTGAGAGATGACTGTACTCAAATACACTACATACTAGTTGAAGCAGCAAGACGGAATACAGCGTGCCGCTCTGCATGTTAAACACGCCCACCCATTCAACCTCGCTTCCGGACCTCAGACTCTATCTACACACCAGTACTTCCCCCGCCCTCCTTACGACGCCTTATCAGCAACGGCGTCTCCGTGTCCACGTACGGAAACTCGTCAATGTGTCTGTTTGTGGGCCGCGAGCTCCCCTCGGGATACCTGAACTCGTACCGTAGCAGCAGCGCTGCAAGCGTCATCTTCAGCTCATCTGACGCGAGGAAGCGGCCCGGACACGACCACGTCCCGTAGCCAAAGTGCAGGTGGTTCTTGTCGGCGGTGGCGTGCTGGTGCTTCATGGACTCGCCGGGGTTGCTGCGGCGCTGCTCGTAATACCGCAGCCCGTCGAAGACATCGGGGTTGGGGATCACAGCCGGGTCGCTAGAGATGGAGTGAGGCGCAATAGAGAGGTGCGTACCGTAGGGGAGGTGGACGCCGTCGTGGAGAGTGATCCCGGCAGGGTCTTGGACGATGCGGTGGAATCCCACTATGTTGTTCCGCTGGGTTAGTAGATGAGTGTTAACTCATGCTCTGGGCAACTCACGTAGACTGGGAGGGTTTTGTCTTTGAGATCTAAACGCAAGGTCAACTATGCTCGTAGTAGAGGACGAGCTGCGAATGTATCGGGGGTACTGACTCTCTGAGGAAGCTATCCATCTTCCATAGCTTGCTCAGCGACTGTTTACCCCAATCGCCCCCGTCCTCTTGCAGGACCTGAAAGACCTCGTTGCGAAGCTCGTCGAGATAGTGTGGCCTGGCAACAAGGTCAAGGAGTGCATGGGAGCCAGCCGCAGCAGTGCTGTGCCCAGAAACCAGGGTTATGAGTAGTTGCCGATGGGCTAGGTCTTCAGGTTGGCTGTCCTTGCCGCCTGGGGTGGACAGCTCCATCATTGCCTGCAGCAGGTCATTCGGCTTTACATAATCTGGATCAGTCCTCTCGAGGTCTCGCCTGCGCTGTATTTCAGGGACCAAGATTGCCTTCCCGCGGCGAACGCAGGCCTGGTACTTCCATACAGTCGGCAGCACAAGGTTGAGGAATGGTCGAACGACTGGAGGGACGGCCTTCATAGCAATCTGCGTCATCGTCACTGTCTAAAGGTCAACCTCTACTCTTCAGCGAGACAGTCGCGGCGAGGCCCGTTCACCATTGTGCGCGTGCTCAAAGGCCGTGTCTAGCCATTTCTCATTGCGACAAATGGGAAGTCCAATGAAGACACGGTTTGTGATCCGTCCCAGCATTTTCAGGAAAATGGGTTGAATAGGGACTGAAGTCCAGTCTGCACATTTGGTTAGTACTGTAGCCGAGCTACCACCAGCAAGGAGAACTACCTTGACAGTCAGGGACATCGTGTTGCAGCGAGTACTCAAGCTCATCCCTCATGGCATCAGATAGTTTAGTCAAGTTTGGCGTGATTTTTGTCTTGGTCAAAGTTAACGATGTGCTCTGAGGCTCCGGGCGCATTTCTCACCTGAAGAGCACGAGTTCCAATATCACTTTCCGCGAGGAGGTCAATCCCACTGTAGCGGCCGCCAAAATTCTGACCAAAGGCAATTAGCAATTGGAGCTTGCTGGCAATGAAAGGCAAAAGCGTTCTTGCCTTTATCAACCCCTTGATCGAGCTCAGCCGCTCAAGGGGAGCATTCTGCAGTTCGTCAATGTACTTGCGCGACAACACGACCACATCGCCGCCGTGTCGCGATATTTTATACACGGAGGACTTCCACTACGCAGCATTAGCGAGAACAATGTTTAGGCAATTGGACAGAAGATGGGAACCTTGGCATATCCTTCGCTGATTATACTAGGTGCCCCCGTTGCGAAACGCGTCCGAACGAGGAAGCCGGGTTCCAAGGGCGAGCGATACCCGGCAAAGGGGGCAGAGACGCCGTCAAAGGTGGGCAGGTAAAGCCAGGTGCAAGCCGTAAGGACGAGGAGAGCAGCAATCAATTGGCCCCAAGGAAGTCCATGGGGGCCTGTGGGAGGGAATCTGGCCAATGCATCGCCCAGGAGGGTTCCTGTTATGTTGTTGTCGTTCATATTCGGCAGCTTCGTTGCAAAATCTCAGTCTGAAGCAAACTGCAGGGCGACAATGACTATATTGAGATCTTGAATCTGCCGGGGGAGGCTTCGGGTTTAATATGTAGGATGCCCGCCACGCCATGCAGCCGTGGTAGCACATGCCGAGCAGGGGGGGTCCCAACACATCACTCTGAACCCCAGGGGAGCATTCTGCATATTTAGTGGCAATCCCCCGAGACCGAGATCAAATGCTCACTCTCGATACTCGCTGTGCTCCTTCTTAGACCTTGCCGCCTCGTTCTCAAATCACCAAAATGTCCTCAGCATGGCCATTGAGCCTTCAGGTATTCATTGCTCTCATCGGCATGGCCTGGAAACTGAAAGAAGGCTACCCACTCGTCGAGCTTCCACACTTTACACGCCTCTTTGAATCAGCTCAAGAAGAGGGTGGCTGTCAATGGCTATACACCTGGCTCGAGATTCTTGGGGGCATATCGGTAAAATCCATGATTGATGACTGGCCATGGTTTTCACTCCACCTCTTCCTCTACATCGGCCAACTGATCCCATTCGTTGTCATGGCCATCAACGAATCACCATCAAAGAGGGCATGGTCCCCCTTTAGGTATGTTGTTTGAATCGGGCCATTCTGCGACTCTGGCAAACCACGAACTGACAAGATAATGTCAGAACTGTTGGGGCACTGGGTGGTCTATCTGCCGTCTTCGGGTTCTCAACAGCTATGCCCATCATTTCGCTGTGGATACTCCGTGGACGCCGACATGTAGGTAGGCAGTGTCGTGGGGTGCTTGGAAGATACCAGAGGTCTCTCTTGAGGTCTCTGTTCTTGTTCTCAGCAGCCACACACATTGGCGCGTTCTTGGTGGCATTTGTCGCAACGTGGGCACCCTCGATGTTGGGGCCTCGCACTGTTAGTCCTGGTCCACTGCACGTTATGAATAGTTTGGCTGGTGTGCCTGGCTCTACGCAAGTCGGTGTTTCGGACACGGGTACTCGACAGGCTCGATTAAGGCAGATCAACGAGATGACTGGTACCTCGAGTGGATTCTTCATGACAGCTGGGCTTCTTTGTCGCGCACTCGAGTCCAAAGGCCAGAATATGACAGCAAAGCTACTAGTCTGGATGTTCTTGGTGAGCTTGGTCGCTGGCCCTGCAGCTGGTGGCGCAGCCGTTCTACTGCTCAGGGATTCAATCATGAGGGGGGAAACTCGTGGCAAAAGTGCTCTGGAACAGAACGACAAACGTGTATCATAGATAGTCACTAATAAATGAGACTTCGTGAGCAGATAACTCGATGAATGAGCGCACATGTCCTTGCTGTCCCCCGTAGCACGTTGCATAGTAGTACTGATCCAGATAACATTGAGAGCTTCTAGACTCAGCACTCTGCCTGCATCTTTTCGCGCCGTCCCCAAAGCATGACCAGCTTCTCCAACCCCTGGCTAGCATCCTGAAGCGCCTTCATGCAAGAAGCCTTCACAGATTCTGACTGCAAAGCGCTGAGGGCTTCTTCAATGTCCTCTTCAGCATGGCTTTCGAGCGCCCTCTCCATGATCCGACTACTGCTCTCCTCATTGAGAGCAATGACAATCGGGAACGACAGTTCGCCGTTCCGTAAGTCCTCTGCAACAGCGCCCTTATTGCTGGCATACTCCGCTGAGTATATGTTCTTGCAGTCGTTCTGCAGTTGCGCAAACCATCTGGACCGCGATGTTAGCACTGCCGCCATCGACCAGTACGATTGAGCTGATATGGAAACACGAGGAAGCTCACCCAAATCGACTCAGCAAGTCATCCAGCCCATCCCCGCCATCGTTCAACAGTCTCCCCAGAAGCACAAACAAGGTACCTGTTTTCAGCGCGGCCATCTTCTTGTATGCCACGATCCGCTCATCACCTTGATACTGAAACGACTTCAACCCATCCCGGCGCCAAACGAGGGACAGGTCTTGACCTTGGAGGATGTCCTCTAACGCCTTGAGGAGTTCCGCTCCAAGAACTGGGCGCTCACGCAAAGCTCGATTGATCACCGACGTCAGCACCAAATAGGCCCTGTTCGCAGTCTCGGATGCTCCGTAGATCAAGTGAGCAGTCAGCTGATTCTTGCGCTGGTAGCTGTTGTCGGATATGTCGTCCACCAAAATTAAAGCAAAATGTACAGCGTCCATGATGTCAAGAATCAGATCGTGCTTGGCGGGGTCTTCCCGTCTCAACGTAGGTCGGAACTCTTTGACAAGGGGCTCGAAATGGTGTCGCCCGTAGATCTTGACGAGGTATTCGTAAGGACACCCGGCCTCATCGTTGACTTGCTCTTGGGAGAGCTTCTTGCAATAACCATACTGCTGAACGGACTTCGGCATTGCCGGTTTGGAAGTGGTGGAGCTTTTAGCAATGAAGCCCATCGACACGCCAATAGCCAGCATTGCAATGTTGCCAACACTAACGCGGTTTCCGAGCCAGTCCATTGTCCGAGAAAAATGCGGTATGCTTGTTTGGGATTGAGAATGCCGGGTTGGTAGGTGTGCTCTGGGTTCTGGGTTCGAGACAGGCAGGGACTGGAATATATCCACTGATATAACTGACTGTAGATGACATGGAGATGCGTGTCAACGTAGATCTAGGCCTTGCACTCCATGATAAGCATCTGTTACAGGGTTACAGTGCACTTGAGCACCTGTAAGGATTACCGCTCCGCAAATTCAGCCCCAACGGATATAAAAGCTTGACTAGAACCTGCAATATGCCTGCTGGACAACATAACTCCCCAAACACCAACAACACCACCAGTACCGATACGCCATGGACGGCTTCGCCGACTCGCACCCCCCGCCGGCCTACCAAGAGGTCAAGTGGCTGGCTGACACTCTAGTTGCCTTCATGGGAGTCGGTTGGCTCATCAACTATGCCGCCATGATCTGGCACTCGTACGAGGGCAAGACATACTGCATGGGTATTATCCCGCTCTGCAACAACATCGGCTGGGAACTTGTGTATACGCTGGTATACCCCTCATCCAACGGGGTAGAACTAGCCGTCTTTGCGGCAGGCGTCACATTGAACGCCATCATCATGGTTGCCGCGACCCGTGCTGCAAAGACGGAGTGGAACCATTCACCCTTGGTCGCGAATCACTCACCCCTAATCTTCGTTGGAGGAACAATCGTGTGCTTCACCGGCCACGTAGCACTGGCGGCAGAGATTGGACCTGCATTGGCTTACTCTTGGGGAGCTGTCATATGCCAGCTCGTGCTGAGTATCGGTGGAGTTTGTCAGCTACTGCAGAGGAACACCACAAGAGGCACGTCCTTGACTTTGTGGTAAGCGCCAACCTGTCTCAGCCGAATACTAGTCTGTACATGGATGAACAATCTAACATCTGACAGGCTCAGCCGGTTCCTAGGCTCGTCTTGCACGGTGGGCTTTGCCTTCTTGCGGTGGAAGTACTGGCCCGAGGCATTTGGGTGGCTTGCAGGCCCGCTCGTTCTTTGGAGTCTCGCGACATTCTTGCTGGCCGATGTCACTTATGGGGTTTGCTTGTACCGGGTATACCGGGCCGAAACACTGCCAGGAAAGCAGTCCAAGCTGCAGTGAGGCTGTTTCTCCTGCACCGTCGACTCAGCCCTGCTGCTGCCCCCGCAGGAGACTGAGACACCCGTTGACTGCCGCTCCTCCGCGCAAAACGCCACAGATATGCACGTCGAAGCGAGCTGGGGAATGGAACCTCAGATTGATTGCGCTTGGAGAGATGGATGGATTGTTGCCTCGCCTTGTCGGCTCCGATGTATCATCAGCTCGTATATCTGTACTATATCATTGGACGCAAGGGGTCGATATGATGGCAACTGCATTCTTATTTCCACCCCTAGTCATAAGCCCACACCACAGGGCGGCACGACAAGACGAACGTTGAAATTGGATGACACATGCATACATGCATGCTTGCACCGGCCCGGTCGCCGGTTGGGACAGCGCATGAAACATCGGCAACGGCTGAGGAACCGCGGAGGTTATACCAGGAGGTTACGAATACACCATGAGGTTTACAAAACTATCCAATGATAGCTCTCGCTCTTTATGGGCGGTGACATAGCCGCATCAACTAGACCGTACTCTGTAGCGATCATCAAAACAACGAGCAGCATTCAAAGTGGAGACTAGACAATACATGCAGTACCAGCCCTGAGACTTTGGGGTGCTGTAATTTCGCGTGACAGAGATACCTGTCACTTCGACGATGATCTCATTCTCGGCGGGAAGTGCGGCTGCCCTTGGCGCATTACGATTGCGCACGTAACTGCCTCCCAGTTGTACGAGAGTTGACGGAGCACACGTATATCGCTCCCAAATTTGAGAATGACCATTCTGCTCAACTACTAGTTTAGCTAGCTATGTTCAACAGAACAAAGCAGCCGGGCCGTTGCTCTCAAAGTCCCGGCTCAAGTAGCAACTCCATTTACTGCCTGCTTTGACTTTCTCAACCACACCTTCGCTTGCATGTCTGGGAGCATGAACTTGCCAAACGCCATGTTCCGCGGCCGAGGACCAAAGCCCTTTATGGCAAAGTCGTAATTGAGGAGAAGATGCACCATGACCAACTTGACCTCGTCTGAAACCATGTATCTGCCCGGGCAAGCGTGACGCCCTATGCCAAAGTGCATGCTGTGTTCGCTCGTTGCTGTCATAGGGCAAGAAGCCTTGAGCTTGGGATCATCACGCATCCGGGAAAAGCGCAGGCCATCGAAGTGTTTTGGGTCCTTGTAAAACTCCTCGTCTTCGAACAGCGGGGAGTTGGGTGTAAAGATGACACTGCCCTTGGGAACGTGTAGGCCGTTGGAGAAGGTGTAGGGCTTCAGAGCAAGCCTTGCAAGGGCAGCTGCGGCATGTCAACAAGCCGTCTCAAGCCACGTCTGGAGATGAGCTACTATGGGCCACGTACATGCGTCGAGGGGGTTACACCTCTGAGTCTCCTTGATGAAACTGTCCATCTTGTGCATGGCATCGATGGCTTCTTTGGTGCCGTCTCCACGCAACGCAAAGCATTGCCTTATTTCTTGCCGGAGTGGTGCGACGTAGTCAGGACGGGTCGCAAGCTCGAAAATCGTATGAGTTACCAACTATCACCTGCGTCAGCTCGCTCTGACTTGACCAAGTGAGCATGAGCATACCTGACTGGACGTATGTAAAGCGGCAAAGACCGTGTTGGTCATCATGTCGGCGATGTGCCAATCGTCCCATCCAGCTGTGCGGTGTTCATCGACCCAATTCATCGAGAAGTCGAGAAGGTCCTGGAGTTCTTTTAGCTTCGCTTCTGGACACGTGAACAGCTGGTGATACCCACCTTCATGGGGTTCTTATCTCGTGAGTTTCTTCTTGACATCACTTCATTATACAAGACGGTCTGCAACTCTTTCACACCTCGCGGAGCTGCCAAGAACCTCGCAAGCAGGCTGTAAAGTTAGCCAACGCCTCATGCCTCATGCTGGAAAATAAACACTCACGGTCTTGTAAACTCGGGGAAACAGCGTAGGATCATGGCATCTCGGGGCACTGCATCTCCAAACTGACAGCACATGTCGAGAAACTCGGGTTTTCTGCATAAAGGCTCCCCGAAGAGGGACTTGGTTGTAAGGCGAGCAATCACCTTGAGTGCCAGCGGGAAGCAAGGAGCTTCTATCCAGTCCGAATTTCCAACCATGCTATCAGCAGCATGAGAGAAGAATGGCAGGTAGGATTGCTTTTGGCGTCCAGTAAAGGCCTGTATCTCTTCTTGAAACCCGTACAGAAACTCGGCAGAGAATTCTTTGAAGAAGGGATCTTTTGAGTTGCTGGCTCGAGTCCTCTGCCAACTCAAAGCTTTCGCTATGACGGAGTTTGGTATCCTGCGAACGTCATGGTGTTGACCAGGTAGCAGCCATTTGAACTGAAACTCCTGAGTCCTGTCAGCGCGATATTTCTTACTGGAAGCCCATGGAAGAAGTACTTCGGACATGACGGCACGGAAGGACATATGATCTTCATCGAGCGAGTAGTATTCCCTCGTCATTGCTCGATCGCAAATAAAGACGTCCATTCGTGTCATGGTAGGTATCTGAAATGCCAGTTTTCCATGCTGCTCATGTGACTTTGTGAGTACGAGTAAACTGATATATGGCCGGCGAGATATCTTGCCTTTGCGTAGCCCTCGTGGATAGACTCGCGTGCAGACCACACGTTGCGTATAGCGGCCAGCCATTTTGTGAAGCGGACACCGGGGCCAACAACGGGGACGTCAACCTTGCATGCCTGATCAATTCTGTACGTTCATCCACTAGGTAAGTATATCGAACCTTTTTATCGTAGTCAAGGTAGCGCATCAGCATGATGGCCACCACGACCGCCCCAGCGACTGCGATCGTAGGCCACGCATGGGCTGGCAAAGAGCCGGCAAGACTGTCGATCAACATGGTGATGGCTCGCGGCTGGATGCAAGTGTTCAGAAACTGGCGGAGCAGATACGACTGACGGAATAACGGTTGAGTAACAGTCTCACGTCTAGCCCGAGATTTGGCTGTTGTGTTTGACAACGAAACTGCATCGGTGGGACCTCAACTGCACGCTTGAGGCTGGGTGCATTTGGCTGACCCGAATCACAGTGGCTAACGGGGCCCGAACTGATCTGCCGAAGACGCAGCATTACCTCCATTACTTATTGCACATGTGTTATTAGACATGTGTTATTAGACATGTGACAATATCGTAGTGTCTAGCTTCGACGGGACGTTCCACATCCAACCCGACATACACCATGCAAGCAAAGCCCCACAGATGAGAAACAGTACATGCGGTCTGGGCACAAACCCCCTCAGATTCTTGGCCAACGCCCACGCGGCATGCTGCCTGTCTGCTCGCCGGGGAAGGCCCACAAACTCGAGCCGTTGTGCCCCTCTGAGAACTGCGGCTGAAGAGGCTGCAGGTAGGTCATGCAGAGCAGGGAATACGTATCTGGCGAAGAGCCGTTTCAGCATGCTATCGCCGGCCTGCAGGCGGGTGATGAACTCCGACTGCCTGCAGCCACTGCTGGTAGTGGCGAGTCGGGTTGTGCTGAGTTGGCGTATGATATCGTCCATCGCGCGAGTCTCGGCCATGGCCCTGCGGAGATCCCCCTTCCACAGTGCATTGGCCAATACCGCGGCATCTTCAATGGCCATATTGGCGCCCTGACCAAGGTTGGGTGTCAACTGTACTATGTGTCAGTCGCTCCAATAAGGAAGAAGGTGTAGTGATGCTTACCTTGCGTACTGCATCCCCCATGCAGACTAAGCGACCGAGGTTCCACGTCTTGAACCATCCTTCCTCTAGTGGTGTCATTGTGAATATGTCACAATTGGCCCACATGGCTCCAAAGGTCAAGTCCGAGTCGAGCTTCTTCGACTTGAGGCTTTCACAGACCTCTCGGGCATCCTGAGTGTCGAAGCGCGGCCTATTGATGTAGGAATACCGTTTGTCTGTCTTGATGATGATGAACCAAAAGACTTTTCTGTCCTTGCCGTTGAACACGTGTATCGTGAGGTCACGGTCCAGGAGGCTCAGCTGGACCCCGTCTTCCACCCCGGGAACTCCAGAGGAGATTCCATACACGCAAGCGTAGTCAACCCGCAGGGCTGACATCATTAGCATCCATGTCCATTTGTAGCATCGGTGCGCACGCCTTACAAGTCTTTTCGTTCTCCGAGATAGCCCCAGGCCCGGCATGCCTCCAGATCTCAGATCTCACGATGCTGTGGACTCCATCGGCTCCCACTACCAAGTGTCCCGTGTATTCCTTGTCGGCTGTTTTGACAACTGCATGAGACTCCCGACTCTCAATTCGCAAGACCCTTTGGCCTGTGTGGACTCGGTCTTTGTAACGAAGCGTGCTATAGAGAATCTGGAGGAATTTCTGGCGTTCGAGGAATGATACTGGATATCCAAAGCTAAATGAATTCTCAATTAGCTTTGCAGCGCCGAGGGCGCATTATACTGACTTGGTCCTTATTATGGACGGGTATTGGCTTTGGAAGAAGAACCCATCTGGAAAACGTATTCGTGCGAATTCCAGAGGTTCAATCACACTTTCGACGGCCTCGAATAAGCCGAGCTGGTCGAGGATAAGAGCCCCGTTTGGCAAAATGCCTATCGACGCTCCGACCTGGGGGCTTATGTCTTCGCTCTGTTCAAGAATCTCATACGAGATTCCCAGTTTTTCCAGACAATGGGCGAGCGTAAGGCCTGCCACAGACCCGCCGATGATCAAAACCTTGAAGTCTTCCGACATGCTGGCCAGGAATGACCGAAGCTTTCGAGAATGGCGACGGCGAATACAGTGGATGGTATGACGAGGCAAAACTAGCAGAAGTGAATGGACCGAGAGTGAGCTATCACGATACGCACCAGGGCCAATTAAGTACTCGGTACGAAGTATACGTGTGGATGGTTCACTGCACTACTCGACCTGCAAAGGCTGGAATTGAGAGCGTACATCGTAATGATCCTTGAACTCCTCCATTCATGTTAACTGTCGTGAAACTTGTGATCAAATGGCACCATAAACTTATGGTAGGGAAGCAGCCGAAGGGGGTTCCCTAGACGTCGCCCAACGAGCTGAAAAAATGACACATAGGGCGGGCGCTTATCTGTGCACTGAAGTTGCAGTGCATGACGTATGTCTTGTTGCAGGGGACGGGTGGAAATAATATATACAGGCATTACGGATTACAAGGTCATGAAATGAGAAACACGGCTCATATCACTTGCTTCCGCTTCTGCAGGATACTGAACTCCGGTGCATCAGCATGATATATCACAATGCCGACATTGAGTGGCGCTCCCGCGTAAAGACGGAACTGATGCATACGCCCACCCCACCCGGCTGGACTTGCCTCTTGGGTTTCATGTCATTGGAACTCAGCCGGTGGCCGGCACATGTGTTCAGCTGGACGTTGGCGTCCGAGGCCAAACAGGGAATTCGGATTGGGCGTCCAAGCGCAAGCTGCACATGCCAGTCCATGCTGGTGAATCTGGCTCGACGTCATTGCGAGGGTTCTGTGGCATCCGTCGAGTTGGTGAATCTTACTCCGTACCGTCTCGAAGATCGTGGCTTCAGTCAATACACAACATCATGTCTAACCTCTTGTTGAATCTCTTGCTGTTACAAGTGCCCGTCATATGCGCCTGGTGGCTACTGCGCTTCTTCATCGACTACACCCGCAAGAAAGGGGCGATACCTACGGTCAGACACTGGCCAGCGCCGTTCCCAGAGTTCCTAGACCGACTGACCTACAATGACAATGCTGCTCAGCTGGTTGAGGAGGGATATCGGGAGGTACGTAATTTAATACTAAACCAGGGTTCTATGTCTAACCAGCTGTAGCATAAGGACCGACCGTTCCGGCTGCTGAAAATGGACATGGACCTTGTTGTCATTCCCTTGAAATATGCGTTTGAACTACGTGCCATCACAAGCGACAAGCTGGACCCCCTGACCGCAAGTTTCGACGACAATGCCGGCAGTCTCACGGGCATATTGCTTGGGAGCGAACTCCATTCAGACGCGATACACCGGCGCCTGACACCAGGACTTCGTAAGTCTTAGATGGTACACCAAGACGGGCATCCTTCTGATACTCTCCACAGCGCAAATCATCCCCGTGATAGTGGACGAGCTTCGACATAGCTTCGACCAAGTGCTGCCTCGGTCTGATGGTACGTGCGCCTTGAGAGTGATTCCGGCCTCCACTGACATGTTTAGGTGAATGGACTGCCGTCAGCCCGTACGACCTGGTCCTTAGCCTGTCGACTCGCGCTGCCGCCAGAGTCTTCGTTGGGGAGCCTATTTGCCGGGATGAGGTCTTCCTCGAAACCTCTGCTTCGTTCAGCCGCAACACTTTTGAGACGATTGCCACCTTTCGCAATCCCGGCAAGGCCATCGGTTATATGCTCGGAATCTTGACTCCCAGCGTCAGGCATGCGCGCGAACAGTTGGCGTACGTCCAGAAGCTCCTCGGCTCAGAGGTAGAGAGAAGGCGAGCATGCCCCGACGAGAAGCACGATGACTTCCTCCAGTGGTGCATGGACCTGGCACGGACCGAGGAAGAAGCGAAACCTGAAGCCTTGGCACACCGGACGATCGGGATCTTGAGCATGGCTGTCGTCCACACAACTGCCATGGCCACCACGCACATGCTTTTCGACCTGCTGGCCAATCCAGAGCTGCGGGAGTCGCTCAGAAAAGAGCAAGAGGAGGTCTTGCCAACGGGCTGGGCGGAAATCAGTCAGAAGTCAATGCTTAAAATGAGGCTTCTGGATAGTCTGATGAGAGAGTCGCAGCGGTTCAACCCAGTGGGCGAATGTGAGTCCCCGTCCCTGCGTTGCAACATGGCATGGGACTAACCACTCTGTAGTCACCTTCAGGCGCATTGTCAGGAAACCCATTACACTGTCCGATGGCTACCAGCTCCGACCGGGGCAGCAGATTGCTCTCTCGGCCAGACGCATCAACATGGATGACGACACTATGGCCGACGCTGAATCCTTCTGTCCATCTCGCTGGGCGCATGAAACGCAGGCAGCCTCATTTTCACACAGCAGCTCATCCAACCTGCACTTTGGCCTTGGTCGATATGCCTGTCCGGGACGCTTCTTTGCCTCAGTATGTATTGGCTCAGACCCTTTCTTCTGGGGTTTAACTTATATACCCTGATCGTGTCTACGTCCGTTCAAGTGCTGACTGGGGGTTTTTAACAGTACATGATCAAAGCGATTACAAGTCGAATGCTTCTCGAATACGACTTTAAACTTGAAAGCGGTCCCGAGAATTACCGTCCGCCAAATACAGTTCAAGGCGACAAGATCTTGCCCAACCGAGAGTCGGTTGTTCTCTTCCGCCGCCGCGAACTTAGCCCCTGAGTACATATGGAACCAGTGCCTTTAACGGGAATCCTGCATTGATGAGTTCACATCATGGCCAGGTCCATGTTAATTGATGGAAGTCAGGCGACAGAAAGAGAGGAATCGAAGGCTAGGAGATGATGCAGCTTCCGTCGATCAGGCGAGGCCTTGAACCCTACTGAAGGTTCTGCCTAGGAGTACCGAGCATATTCGCCTTGTATTAGACAAGATTCTCCATAAATTAGTGGCTCTCCTTGTAGCGAGCCATTTGCCATTCGTAGAGTCGTTGTTGGGCTTGAGTCGCGTGCCTCCTATGGTTTCAGCGGCCAGAAGATGGACAGCTAAGTCCGAGACTCAAACTACTGGCATCGTGTTACGAAGTATTGCGCCTCAATTCAGCATCATAAACGACACCAGGCCTGTTTCTGGGGGGGCAACCTGGGCTGGGCGGTGTACGCAACAGTCGTCTACAGATGACCTCTGCTCCCCCTGGACTTCCTGTGCCGTGCGGCCATCCCCTTTCTCATGGGTTTGAGTATTTCGACTCCTTCTCTGAAGGTTGTTGTCGTCACTGGCGGAGCGAAATGCCGTTAAGCGACGGAGATATGGACCGTGTGCCTGTATCTCCGTATTCTCGGTGTATCTTGTCACCTTGATCGACTTGCCTAGACTCTCAGATGCGTTACAGCTGGTCCGGGATCCCGCATCTTGGGTGGCATGCTATCAATGCCGAGACATGACGGCATGCCGGTTAGATGCGTCTGGTTCGATCAACGCCACCCAGTGCCAGCTGCATATGCAGCCATTCGATTTACAGACACCGCCGTGGGTTTACCACACTTTCACTATCGATTCATAGGCTTACCCTACTGTACTTTGTCACGTTATATGTACAGATCCGATTTGATTACGTAGAGTCGTACTTCGTATTCACCCCGCCATTGGCATTGGATCCCCTCGCCCGCCCTGCCCTGATAGCCTGAGCTAGCCGCGCAAGTGACAACATGCATTAGCAAGTAGGTCATAGTCTGACTATATACCTGTAGAAGGGGGTTCACTGGTTGAACTCCTCATGATACGAGTACTTGCTCACACTTCTTGTTCACTCCACTTCAGCACAATGACTTTTGACAAGGAGGCGGTGACAGCTCCAGCACGCGATAGCAAACATGCTGCAGACCTGGAATACTGGACGCAACATGTTGTCCCTATTATCAGCTCCCTCCTAAAGTCTGCCGGATCCTACTCGCCTGACGACCAGGACGCGCACATACGTACCCTATCAGAACATGTGTTCCCGAACCTTGGTCCGCGGCCATCCATGGCTCATACCAGGTCCTTTTTGACCCAGACCGGCTCCCCTCTCCAGCCCAGCATCAACTTCAGCTCCGGAAAGCCCCAAGTACGTTACTGCTGGGAGCTGCTGGGAGCTCAAGGCGGCAGCGACGGCGACCCGCTTGCGGTGGAGGCAGCGCGAGAGATACTGTCTTATCTTTCCACGGCCTTTGGCTTCAGCACACGATGGAGCGACGCCTGGCTGTCCGCATTTGCTCCAACTCTAGAAGAAGCGAAATCCGTCCAGGTCAAGCTCCCGAAGTGGCTGGCGAGCTTCACGTCGGCGGAGGAAGAAGTCCCCGCGTTGAAGCGACTTCCCTTTGCCTTTGTTGCCTTTGACTTGAGTGGCCCCAAGACGTCTATGAAGGCGTACTTTAATCCCAAGGGCAAGGAAATCGCAACTGGGAAGCCAGCAGCGGATGCGACTTGGAGTACTCTTCGCAGTCTGAAACCGTCTCTGAACACGGCGTCAATCGACATCCTTGAGCAGTGAGTCCGAGCTCGGCCTTGGCCATTTGATGTTTCTTCAATGTTTAGACATTTGCTTACTTCGTCTGGAACAGATTCCTTGCCGAACGCGCAGTACCTTCCACGGTAGAGCTTGTGGGAATCGACTGTGTCGACGAAGCCAGTCTGTCGGATGCAAGGGTCAAGCTCTACGTCTATACCTTGAGCAACTCCTTCGAAACGGTTCGCGACTACGTGACCCTGGGCGGCCGTCTCCAGGATGAGACTACCTTGAAGGGCTTGGACATCTTGCACGACATTTGGCACCTCCTGCTCCAAGAGCCCGAAGGCGTCAACGACGACTACAACAAGCCCGTCAACGACGGCTCCATCCTCTGCCAGAAGCTGTACTTTAGCTTCGAGATGCGGCCCGGCAGGGAGCTTCCCGAAGTCAAGTCCTACGTACCGACTTGGAACTATGTACGGAGCGATGCGGAAACCGTTCAAAACTACGAGGAGGTCTTCCGGAGATGCGGGTACGAGTGGGGAGAGGAGGGGAGGTACAAGAAACTGTTCGAGAGTGCTTTGTATGTTTCCCTCCCTACAGTGATGTAAGCATTCACTAACCGTTCATTCTCAGCGGGCCGGTGGAACACAACCGCCCGAAGCCGGTCCATTGCGACGCATCGTTCCTATACTCCGAAAAGAAGGGGACATATCAGACACTGTACTACAGCCCACCGCTCGGAGAAGAAGAATACAAGTAGCTCGGAGTCTTTTAGACCATCTGGTAGCAGTTTCATAGGATAGGAGTTATTACTGGACAATTTGAAGCTCATCCAGTCACAATTGGCGACCAGTCCTATGCCGTCAAGACTCGAAGCATCAAGGTTGTAGTATCAGCTTGCAACTCCATCTTGATGTTGTCACGGCTTCACGGGCGATATTAGCCGCCAGCGTCTCGGCAGAGGTGGTCTTGCTGGTGTGCTAGTCTCCTCGTTCCACCCTCCAACATGCCAACATGCCAACCACTTTCGATGCAAACCAGTATTCCGGGCCGTTGCAAGATCCGGCAGGCTTCAACTCCAAGTATACGTGTGTATTCTCAAGTCTGGCCAGTGTGGATCGCACGAACAGTCCAGTCGAGATAGTCGTCGTTAAGTACAGTCACAAATCTGGAATCCGTCCGGTACGAAGTAAGTACTTTTACAACGCCCGCACGGCTATCTTTATTGTCGGCTTATCTAGTCCTGGACTGCATCGCATGTTCCTCCAATCCCCAGATCGAACTGCTCTTGTGTTTACTGCTGCTCTTATGCTTACGGCTGCTCTTGTGATACCCATGCCCTCTTCCTCCACTTTCACCACCACTACTGCCGGTGACACCACGCTCCCGACGAGACCTACCCTGATGCGGCCTGGCGGACGGCCGAGTCATTCTCTATCCCACTCGTACGTCATTAGGGAATGTTGGGACTATTTTGTGTTAGCATCTCCCTACCCGGCAGTGGCTCTGTAGAAAGCAGAGCGGGAATCGGGGAGTCTCTTCCGACTCGGGCTTGCTGTTTGCTACTTGAACAGCAGATTCGGTATTGAAGCGATGAGGACTCCGACGCAGTGTTAATGTCTCTGCCAATTGTGCCTGGGCATACTCGGTCTGATGAAGCCTACCAATGCATGCGACGAGAACGACAAACTTGGTTGCACTGGGCACTTGAATCATATGAGCCGAAAGTCGGCAAGGTAAAGGAGATGTTTAGAACTCCAGTATTTACGTGCGACCATTTCCTGACGGCCTAAAGTTACCTGCTTTACTCAAGGTAGTTCACCTTCAGTTCTACACCTAGTAGTAATCAACTTAACAGTTACCTCTACTGATATGTTCTCACGTTGTTCACATTGAATCTGAACAGTGAATCCAGCCAACAAATCAAAAGCCACCACATGGCCAGGCCCTTGCAACGTCTTGGAATCCTCCTAAACCTAAAAGACTTGGACGGCAACGGCAATGCCGCAGTAGGGGAATGACGAGGAGCTCACGGAACGACCGATGGAAGTATTTCGATGATGGATGACTGATACGCACTGAGATGTAAGGTGCGTATTGAAGCCCTGTTATAGATCTTTAGTAGCTGTGTTCCTATCCAGGGCACAGCTGAACCTTTTGACTCAGTAGCTGAAGATACTGACTGTTGCATTCCGTATCAATGACTGTGTTTCAGGACAGAAAGAAGCAGGTCAGGGCGAGTGTGTTGGCAACAGGACCCATACGCAACGGTTCTGGACGGCTCCAGGACGGAACCCTTGATATTTCCAGGATGGGTGCAAGACTGTCATCGCCACAGCAAGATCCTGAGGCCTTGCAACCAGACGATGTGTGAATCTGCTGGAAAGGGTTTGCATGCCAGAACAGAGTTCTCTACTATCGAACCTCCTTAACAGACACTCCAGACAACTTCGAATAAGTATTCCAAAATCGAGTATCGTCGCCATGGGCGATTGCTCATTTCCAGCCCTGGAGTGTCATTGACTAGAGACCCGAACTTGTGTACGCGAGTAGTCAAGGCAGCCTAACGCGCTTCTCTGAGCTCCCGAACCTTTTCGTGTGGGCGTACGCCGCTGACGGGGAACCGCCGAGATCAACGAATGGGCGCGATACCAAGGCCGAGGAACGCTCTGGGAGCGACAAGGATGCGGCACGCCCAGGAGGGCAGTACCGCCGGGCATTTCCTCCGAACTAGAGTCCTGGCAGTAGCTGAGGCATTTTCTGGTGATGAAGAGCAGCAGGCTGGCCGGTGGTTGCACTGCGCACCTTGATGAGACAAAACTCGGCAAGGCGGGATAAGGAAAGCTGAAAGCTTTACGCATACAGAGGCTTGAGAGGGTACGCGGCAAGTGCCCGAGTAAGCAGCTTCCAGCTTTGCTTCTTTATGTAGAGGTATCAAGGTTGACACGCAGGCAATAAGGAGGATACTAGGGGTAGCCCCTTGAGTTACATGATGTGAGTGCTCACGGGTCACGATGGCCTCGCTCGGTGGTGGGAATCGGGCTAGTGAAGCACTCACTTTCAGCTTTGCTTACGCCTATGACAACACCTCAGTCTTCTGTTGGCATCGGGTATTTTACCACGTACACGACCATTCACATGGACGCCCATCGTTCCCTTTGATTTGCCGTGATGCGCGCCTTCAATTATTCAACCCCACCGGCGACAATAGCGGTGGCCTCGGCCTATGCTCAATAAAAGCCCCCCGTCTAAGCGGTGCCTCCGCCGGACTGGGCAACGACACGCGACGGCGCCTTCTACAGCATCTTCCCGGATCCCCCCGGAACTGGAGCGCAACGGTCGTACGGCATAAAGCTGAAGGGCAACACGTCAATATAAAGACCGGCAGCAAGATGTGGTCCGCGCCGGGTTGAGCGATTTTGATTTCGACCCCGGCGCGGGCGGTCATGTTGCTTCAGCGCGTGGCGTCCAGCCAAGGACGCCACGATCCCACGGCCCAGCCGCGCGCAGCATGGCATGATGGACAATATGAATGCGGCGCCCATCTCGGCAACAATGAATCCACGCCGTTGGCCCGCGCCGTCGAGCGTTGGCCGATGACACAGCGGGGAGTGAGGCTTGGGAGCGTCAGCATGGGCCCACGACCCCTGCCGTACCGATGCCTCACCGCTGATAGGGAACGAGAAACTCTCCAAGGCCCCGGGCCAGGACATCACGAGGGCCATCGGCAGCTGCCCTCGCACACCACGCCCCATCTCAGCCGTCTTGGCCGCCGTGGGACCAGCCCTCACTACGAGTACGAAGTACGGAGTACGCTCACTTCGATGGGGGAGCGCACGACCCTCAGCCTCAATGTCTCAAAGCCCACCGTACAGGCTCAGCGCAGGTGTCTTGGCTCCGCTGCGGTGGCACCGTCACATGCGCCGTCGCAACTCTCCCACCTGGCGGCGTCGCAGTCGTTCGTCTTCTCCGCACGCTACTCGCAGACGCGTGGGACGCTGACAGGCCCGTGGCGCTGGCGCTCTGGTGGCCCCCTGCTGAACGCCGCACAGGCATTGGCTTGCTTGGCAAGGGTTGGTGGTGGGTGACGACGCCAGCAACTGGCGTTTGCCCTCTGTCCCTTTGCGGATACGGAGAGAGGCTGCCAACGGCGGCTGGGTTTGCGGGCTTTGCGGCGCCGTGTTGGAGCTTGTGAAAACAACGGCCGTCATAAGAACCCCGTATGGCCCATCTCCGCCGTCGCCCGTCCTCGTCGCCTCTCCTGGGATCACCCCGTCCACGACTCCCGTCTCGATTTCCATCCCGCTGGCCGGGGCAGGGCCTCGCCGTCAGACGCCTCGACGCAGCCATCGACTCTGCGGGAGACGCCCATCTCCAACTTCCCCACGGGGTTGTCTCACCATGTCCGCCATCACCTCTGCGGCCCTCGCGGCCGCCGCGACCATGTCTTCGGCCGCCGCAACGTCCACTGGCGAGCACCGGATCCCGCCCCAGGGCGGTGTCATCGAAGGCTCCAATCCGTCCAAATACGACCCCAGCAACCCCATCATCCTCTTCATCATCCAGGTCGGTTGTCTCGCGGCTCGCGCGTTGTATCCTCCTCAACCCCTGTGCGTTGCTGACACGCCCCCCCCCCCCCCCCCCTCCAGGTCTGCCTCATCATCATCGTCTGCCACATCCTGCACTGGCCGCTCTCCAAGATGCGGCAGCCCCGTGTCATCGCCGAGGTCGTCGGCGGCATCATCCTCGGCCCCTCCGTCATGGGCCGCATCCCCGGCTTCACCGCCGCCATCTTCCCCAAGGAGTCGATACCCAACCTGTCCGTCGTGGCGAACCTCGGCCTGGTGCTGTATCTCTTCCTCATCGGCATGGAGACCGATGTCCGCTTCCTCGTCAGCAACTGGCGCGTCGCGACATCCGTCGCCGTCGCCGGCTTGGTCCTCCCGTTTGGCGTTGGCTGCGCCTTGGCTTGGGGCGTGTATAACGCCTTCCGCAACGACGGTGGCACCGAGCCCATCAGGTTCCCCGTATATATGCTCTTCATCGGTATCGCCATCGCCATTACGGTACGCTAGGTTCCATTGCGCTGCGCGGGGTTCGTTTTTGCTGACGGTGTCTCGCCAAGGCCTTCCCGGTTCTTTGCCGCATCTTGACTGAGCTCAAGCTGCTCGATACCTCCGTTGGCGTCATTACTCTCTCGGCTGGAGTTGCCAACGACGTCGTAGGTACGTCTGTTTGCCGTCTTTGAAGCGGTTCTGTTCTGTCCACTGACGAATACAGGCTGGGTGCTTCTTGCGCTCTGTGTTGCCCTCGTCAACGCCGGAAACGGTCTCGCGGCCCTGTGGATCTTGTTGTGCTGTCTTGGATACTTGCTGATGCTCATGTTCATCGTCAAGCCCGTTTTGACGTGGTTCCTACGCCGGACCGGAAGCATTGACAACGATCCTTCGCAGAGTGTCATCTCTCTCATCCTTCTCATCGCCCTCGCGTCCGCCTTCTTCACCGGCATCATCGGCGTCCACCCCATTTTCGGCGGCTTCATGGCCGGCCTGATCATCCCTCGCGAGAACAGACTCAACATTCGCGTGACGGAAAAGCTCGAGGATCTGATTGGCGCCATCCTCCTGCCCCTCTACTTTACTCTCTCCGGTCTCAACACAAACCTGGGACTGCTGGACACGGGGCTTGCCTGGGGCTATGTCTTCGCGACGACAATCGTTGCGCTGTCGACCAAGATCATCGGCGCGTCCTTGGCCGCACGCTTGAGCGGCATGGTATGGCGAGAATCCTTCACCATCGGCGTCCTCATGAGCTGCAAGGGTCTTGTGGAGCTGATTGTGCTCGTATGTTTTGCACGACCCCCCCTGAACACCCTTTACTGACGCTGGGCACGCAGAACATTGGACTGCAGGCAAACATCCTCAGCACCAGGACGTTTACCATCTTCGTCGTCATGGCCCTCCTGACCACCTTCGCGACAACTCCCATTGTTTCTGTGCTGTATCCCCCGTGGTACCAAAAGAAGATCGAGGCATGGAAGCGTGGAGAGATTGACTGGGATACTGGTGCCCCCATCTCGCCCTCTGACACGGACGAGTCCAGCCAGCAAAAGCCCCAGATGGAAAGACTGAGCCGGCTGCTCGTGTACCTCAGACTGGACAACATGCCGGCCCTCCTGAACCTCCTGTCACTCTTCGGAAACCCGTCGACCTTGGAGCCATCGGCTCGCACCGCCGAAGGCGAGGAAACTGCTCATCCATCCAGCAACTCGGTTCTCTCCGACGGCCCGAGGAGGGCTGTCTGGGCCCACGGTATCCGCCTTCTCCAGCTGACAGATCGTGACTCCTCGGTCATGACGGTGTCGCAAGTCGCCGAGTACAGCCGCCACGACCCGATTGTCAACACGTTCCGCACCGTCGGGCAGCTGCACAATCTCGCAACGTCCGGGGAGGTCGCCATCATGCCCGAGACGCGATTCGCCGAAGCCCTCGCCACCAAGTCCAGCAACATGTCGTCGGACCTGCTCCTCGTCCCCTGGAGCGAGACCGGCGGCATGGGCGACTCGCAGATTCTGTCGTCGGCCACGGTGGACGACAAGATGGCCTCGTCGTATGGAGCATTCGTCAAGTCGGTGTTTGACTCGCGCGATCACAACATCGCCGTCTTCTTCTCGCAGAGCGATTCCGACTTGGACGGCAAGGGCAACCTTGGCCGCATCAAGTTGAGCCGGACGTATTCCCTCAGTGCTTTGAAAGAGGAGATGCCCACGGCTCCTCTCGCCAACAAGCCCTACCACATCTTCTTGCCCTATTTCGGAGAGAAAGATGACAAGCTGGCGCTGCGCCTCGTCCTCCAGCTCTGCGAAACGTCCAAGGCTACCGCCACGATCATGCGAATCTCTGCCTCGGCAACCGAAGGCTCGTCTGCTGCAGCCGGCGAGGAGGACCTCTTCCAACTTGCGTCGTCCAGGCTCCCCGCGGGTACCGCCAGTCGGGTCAAGTTCGAGACGGCGGCGGGATGCACCTCGGTGGAAGAGCTTCTGCAGTACGCCACGACGGAGGCTAACCCGGAGTCGACAGACCCCAAGGCCCCGAGCCTCGTCGTAATCGGCCGTGGAAGCGGAGAGAAGATGGAAGAGGGCAAGTTGGATCACAAGATGAAAGAAGACCTAAAGCTTTGCTTGGGTCTTGTCGCGGGACACTTTGTCGCCGGGGGGGCGCGGGCGGACTTGCTCGTGGTCCAGTCCAAGAAACTTCCAGAGGTGTCTTGAGTCTATATATCATGATTGGATGTTTTCAGGAGCATCGGCGCGTTGGATCTGGGTCAGATGATATCCCTGTTGAGTCTTTGGCGAGGTTATTTTTCCGCTTGGGTAGCATGGTAGCACAAAGGTCGCAATTGCTCACGTTCATGACAAGTCAGCGCTGTTAAGACAATGGTGAATTACAACCCCGACCTTCTATGTGCGATGTGATATCAAAACGAATGATCCAACATGTATGCTCTGGTGTTCCCAGGACATCAAATCCCACAACCTCTGCACGTGTCACGTGCGACGTGCACCCATGTCGGCTGCGTAACCAAAGACCCAATGCAACCCAACAAAATGCAGGTACAAGCAGCCAGTGCTAACTACATTGATACATATTTTCTTGTTTGTATGTGCGACATTAGGCGGCCTTGACAATCTCTTCGTCGTTGCTCGCGTCCCGCTCGTTAACGACAGCGGCACGGCCGGTAACGGCGTAGTCGTCCTCGCCGCTGAGCTCCTCGAGGGTCTTGCGGGCTGTCTCGGGGATCAGGAGCGTGGTGAAGCAGCCGAGAAGCATGAAGAGGGCGTAGATCTCGAGGACGTGGTCCAGCCAGGGGGAGGCATCGTCCTTGGTGGCGCCACGGGTACGGAGGGTGGCGATGGCACCCTGGCCGATGATGGAACCAATCTTGCCCGCGGCAGCGGAGATGCCGTGCGAGGTGGAGCGGTAGCGGGTGGGGAAGACCTCACCAGGGACAATGAAGGTGGTGGTGTTGGGGCCTGAGACGGGTGTTAGTGCCGAGTTTAACTGGCTTGACAGTCGGTATGCGAAACTTACCAAAGTTGAAGAAGAACTGGGCGACAACGTAGATGGCGAGGAGGCCGTTCTGACCAATCTTGTGGTAGGCAAAGCCCATGATAACGAAGAGAATGGTGAGAATGATGAAGCCGCCCATCTGGATCTTCTTCCGGCCAAGGGTGTCGATGGTGGCAACGGACACCCAGTAGCCCGGAACGGCACCAGCCAGGACAATGATCAGGTTGCCAATGGCAGTCTTGTACAAGTAGTCGTAGACGCTGGTGGTGTGCGAAGAGGAGAAGCCAATGGCGCCGAGAATGGTGGCGTTGTTCAAGGAGAGACCGTAAAAGGCAACGTCGAGGCAGAACCACGAGCCAGCGGTGCCGAGCAGGAGCAGGGCGTTCTTCATCTTGGCGTAGTGGCGGAAGAAGTCAGCCATGCTGGCCTTGGGGACCTCGAGGGTGTCCTTGGCAGCGCGGCTGGTGGCGATGCGCTCCATGGCGTCCGGGTCGCCCTCGGCCTTGCCAGCCATGTAGGCCTTGACGTCGTCCTGGGCCTTTTCGACATCACGGGCGACGTCAAAGGTGTATCGGGGCGTCTCGGGGATGGTCAGACGGACTGGAGTCATTCATTGTCCGTCAGCAAAGCGATCAAATACGGGTTCGTTGGCCTCGATTGAGTACTCACAGTAAAGCGCAATGCAGGCGGGAACGGCACCGAAGCCGATGAGGATTCGCCACATCTTGTCGACGGCAACCTGGCAGTCGCCGGAGCAGGTGGCAACACTTTTATAGCTCTCCAGCGTGCCCCTGAAGCCCAGGGTGGCGAAGAGCATAACAAAGGCAGCGGCGAGCTGGCCCATGCCCTGCATGGCGAAGACGGCAGCCATCATGGCACCGCGCCACTTGGTGGTAGCGAACCTGTGTCGTCGGTCAGCCAATGGAATAATAGTCGGAACGGGGCCAGATCGAGGACTCACTCAGAGGTGATGATGGAAGACAGAGGGTAGTCACCACCGATGCCGATGCCCATGATGACACGCCAGAAGATGATGAGGCCGATGATGTCGCAGGCGGGCGAGCCGCTGGTCAACGCCTGGCCCAGGGTGGCAAAGATGATGATGATGAGCTCGAGGCCGTACATCTTCTTGCGGCCGACCATGTCGGCGAGTGCACCGAAGCCCAGCTGGCCGACGACGGTGCCGGCCGACGTGGCCAGCTTGATGGCGCTGTCGGAGCTGGCGGGCATCACGCCGACGCCGGGGAAGTAGACGATGCCCAGCATGATGGTCAGCAGCGAGGCCGTGAAGATGTCGTACGAGTCGGTGAAGAAGCCCACGCCGGCGACGACGCAGGCGCGGACGTGGTACCAGCCAAAGGGCGCCTTGTCGACCTCGGCGAGGGCCAGGCGCCGGCGCTCATTGAGGTCGGCGACGTGGGCGAAGTCGTTGTGGAAGTTGTGGTAGGCACTGTTGCCGCCGGCCGTCTTCTGGACGACGGCCGGGGCGCCGCGGGCGGTGGTCTCGGCCATGGCTCGGCTCGGACGGTCGACTTCTTTGAGGACACGAGGTAGTGGGAACTGGTCGTCACCGCCAAGAAGCGGAGGAGAAAACACGTCGACCAAGGATGGCGATCAGCAGTGAGGAGACGAAGGAGAGGACGGCCAAGGGGGGACGGACAGGTGCCAAGAGACAGGCGGCGGCGTATATATATTGCCTGCACCACACTGCCGCAACCAGGCAGCGCAACAACCCTCGTGCCCTCAGCCCGGCCCGCGTCGTCGCGCGGCCTCGCGGGCAGACACCACGGGCAGACACCACGGGCAGACACGAGGCCCATCCATTCGAGCTGATCAGCCACCGGGCCGAATGAGGCAACACCTCGACCGAGCCCGCAGAGATTTTCCCTCTCTGCGCTTCACAATGGAGCGAACCAACGTCGCAGGAGATCCATGCAGCCCATCCCCCTCGAGGCGTCCAGAGCCGGCCACGGCTCATGCTCTCCGGGGCGGCGTTCGACTTACACGGGCTCGACGTCGCGGGCGCGGGCCAATCAGGGGCCGCGGCGCGCACACGTTGCCCAGGCGGCAGGCGTGCTTGGCAGGGCCTTGGCAAGGCCGCGAGATCGATTGCGGAAGACGGTGGGGCCGCGCCCGAGGGAACCTGGCAAGCCTGGCAAGCCCGGGACTATCGAAGCCCCCCCAGCCGTGCTGCTTCCACTTTGGCGACCGACGTCGTTGCCGAGCGCCCGGCTTGGCCTGCAGCCGGGGGATTCCCGATCCCGACCGGGGGGGTGGTCGTGCCACTGCGAGGGACGGTGGAGGCGGGCTGGACGCAGCATGACAGTGGAGGCACGGTGGTGGCGGTCCCTAGACGTTAAGCATACCCACTTACTATAACGGCGTCTGCCCACGTGCCTCGATCCAAGGGTCCAGCGCTGAACGGCAACACCGCGCAACACCGCGCAGCACCGCACGCGAGAGAGCAATATTTTCCGCCGCGCCGCCGACTCATCCGGCAACAAAAGGGACGTGCCGTCTGCCCTGCCCTGCCCTGGACGGGGCCTCGCGCGCTGGCCATGCCATCCTCCCCCGACCCGTCCCCCGACTCGCCCGCCCCGCGGCCCAAGATGTCCTCAACCGCGACGGCGACCATGTCGTCCACGGCCACTGCCACGACGGCGACCACCACGTCCTCCGGCGGCAATGCCAATGCCAAGCGCGGCGCCGACGACGACGAGCTGCCGCCGCTGGCCTTCGCCGTCGCCGCCGCCGAGGACGACAAGCGCGACGCGCTGTGCCTCGTCGCCGACAGCATCGCCCAGCAGCGCCAGACGGCCTCCCTGGCCGTCATCTTCCACCCCGTCTGCTTCGTCGCCCTCGCCGTCGCCTGCTCCTTCACCTGGCGCCACAACGCGCGCGACACCGGCACCGCGCTGACCGCCGTCTCCGGCCTCGCCATCGCCTACCTCGCCGCCGTGCGCCTCTTCACCTCGCGCTACGTCACCCTGGCCGAGGACTTCAGGTGGAGGGCCTTCCTCGCCGCGCCCGACGGCCGCGAGGACCTCGTCGTCACGGCGCGCTTCGGGGGCGAGCTCATCGGCGCCCTCGTCCTGCGCCTCGAGGCGCCCGGGGGCCCGCAGCAGCAGCGGCGGCCGCGGTCCTCCCTCGCCGGCGGCCGCGGCGTCATCCGCGCGTGGACGACCAAGCTCCGGTACCGCGGCAAGGGCGTCGGCGCGGACCTGCTGCGCTTCGCCGTCATGGCCGCCCGGAGCGCCTGCGGCGACGATGCCGACGTCGCCTTCGACCCGCATCACGCCAACAGCGCGCTGCCGCTGCACCACATGTTCAACCGGCCGTTTCGGAGCCGCGACGAAAAGGCGGCCAAGGCGCTGGCGCACGCGCTGCGGGACTGTGAGAGCGGGGAGGGCAGCTTCCAGTGAGGGATGAAGACGACGAAACTGTATGACCATTCATAGAGGGATTGGATAATGCTATAATGCAGTGCATATTGAAACAATACGGAGTGGTGCCCCCCGTCCGAGTGAGATTATTACACGGCAATACATGTAAACCGTCACAAATATACTACAACTCCGTCTTCGTCTTCTCCTTGTCAACCCTCGCCGTCAGCGCATACAGCTCCCTCGGCTGCCCCTGCGCATCGCAGCTCGCGAACCGCCACCACCCGCCGTGCACCGCGCCCACCAGGTTCACCATCCCCCAGCGGACGGGGCCCGGCATCGGCGGCCAGGCCCTCCACCGGCCCCCCTCGGCCGTGCGGTCCGCGTTGAGCAGGAAGAAGGGCACCACGTCCGACAGGCCGGCCTTGCGCACCGTGTCCTTGCCCCAGGCCTTGAGCATCTCGGCCGCCACGGCGCCCTGGAACGAGTGTCGCTGCGGCACGTTGGGGTGCGTCGCCAGGGCCGCCATGACCGAGACCTCGTGGTGCAGGTGGTACTCGAGGGGCTTGCGGAACGAGTCCATCATCTTGAGCAGCGCGCCGGGCGTCAGGGCCGAGGCGTTGGAGAGGGAGCCGAGGTACGTGTCCAGCTCGTTCAGGCCGTCAATGAAGGATTCTTCCCCGTGTCAGCCGCGCTCGCCAGACGGCCATGGCATCGGGACATCTCACCGTGCTCCTCGTGCATGTCGCCACAGACATGCTGGTCGGAAAGCATGCCCTTTATCTCCGGAAACAGCAGATCCTCCTCGTCATCGTGGTGGCTCTTGATGAACCGGACCCACGTCTTCGAGTACCCGACAAAGTCCGCCTTGTCCTCGTCCCGCACATGCGCCGCCTGGAGGAAGATGGAGTTGTACCCCCGGATGAGCGAGTTGTGCAGCAGCGCCATGTGCGTCGCCGCCGTGGTCAGCAAGTCGTCCTACCAGCCGCGGTCAGCGCCTGCGCCTCGGTGATCGAATGGGTGTTTACCCGCATGGGCGCGGTTGCTCAACTCACCTTTCCGGACTGAGACTGCGGCGTCGGGACCAGCTTGATGGGATGATCAGCCCACTGCTTCGTCGGCGCCGTCGTCTCATACGAGTACGGCGATCTAGCCCGAATCGCGTTGCCCCAAAAGGCCAGCGTGGAGAGGAGCACGGAGAGCCATATCATCGACATGGTGACGGATACCTGGAGGCTGGCAGAAGATGGCCTCGGCAATCGTGAGCACCTGTGAGTGAGTGAGGTTCGAGCCTGTCAGAGTGTCAGCCCACGAGCTTCGGCGTCTGCCCAGGGACCGCTCGTTAATAACCACGCCGTGATTGGCGCTAGGCTGCAGGCGGCAATGGCGGAACCGTGGGGATGCGCCGGGGCGAGCCGCGGCCATGCGGAGACTAACTAATCGATCATTCGGGCGCAGTCACGATATGAATTGAGGCGATGCTGTCGGGCGTTACTGCACGGAGCAACAGGGCCCTTCAAACCGGGTGCTCAGAAATTTGACCAGAATTTTCCAACAAGACAGCTCTATGACCTTGACCGCATGTCCCATCCAGTCCCAAGCAACGCCAAATGCTTCCGAGTTCCGACAATGACAATTAATGCCCCACGAGCGCCAGCTACGTCTCCTGCCTTCATTCTATCAATTGACAATAATAGCTCGTAGCCCTGCAGGTAACTCTGCGAGTGCCTTCAAGCAAACGCCCCCACAAGGGCCATCAGCACCGCTCCTCCAACCACGGCCAGGTACGCATGCAGCCGCTTCTTCCCCTTGAGGACCGTGTAGCTCTTCTCCGTCAGGAAGTCCTCGGCCAGCAGCTGCACCAGGCCCGCGTACAGCAGCAGGCCCGACGACACGGCGTTCATGAAGCCCACCACCAGCAGGCCGCCCATCGAGGCCGGGTCGTACATCTTGTGCACTATCAGGCCGATCGCCTGGCCAAGCGGCGTCGTGATGCCGTATGCGAGCACCATGAGCCACGGCCGAATCGAGTTCTTGGGGAACTGGACGGCCCCGATGCGGCTTCCCAGCGCCAGGCCCTCGAAGAACTGGTGGAAGCTGATGGCGACCAAGAACACCACAAACGCTGGGCCGGTAGCCACTGAAATGGCCATCCCGATGAAGACGCTGTGGAACAGAATGCCCGCCTCGAGAAGGAGGCACTGCAATAGTTTCCGCTGGTGCTCCTCGGGCGCCGCCGCCGGCATGCCCGCATCTGCCGCACCTCTGCCACCCGGCTTCAGAGGTGCATACGGGCCGTTGCGGTTGCCGTTGGCCGGGGCCGGGTCCAGCTCGTCCATGTCCAAGTCCAGGTCCGAGTCCCCGTCGTCGAACTCTTGGTCGGTGGACTTGCGCTTCCTCTGCGCCGCCATCGGCGTCGACTCGGGTAGAGGCGAAACCCCGGCGACCAGACCTTGCGTTGCCTCCATGTCATCCAAAGAGATGGCCGCAGGTCTGTGGCCGCCCATCCTCCTCCCCCCCGCCGGGCCACTCGTGTCGTCGTTGAGGTCCACGTCGTGAAAGTGCCCCTCGGAGGTGCTCCTCCCGTCTGTTTCGTCAAAGAATTCGTGGGCGTGCGAGTGGGAGTGTCCCGCGCCTCGCGCCGTCAGGAAGGACTCGACGCCGACGACGACAATGGCGGAGACCATCGCCACCAGCCCCGGGAGCGGCGTATACCCCTTGCTGAAGAAGTACGGCAGGCATGGGTCGGTCAGGGACTGAAAGGCCGTCGGCAGCAGGTGGACAAAGGCCGTCGCAAGCAAGACGCCCGTGCCGACATGTTGGCAGTAGAATATTATCGTCCTTTGTCGCTTTCCGGTCGTCGTGCGTCGCGATATCAAGGGGAGTCCGCAGGCTGTTGCGCTTGGTTAGCCTCCTGGCCATCCAGGTTGTCAGAGGACTCGACAACGTACCCAGCGTGCTCAGCACCAAAATCAGGAGCAGCGCGAAGACATGCGCCACCGTATCGTACCATCCCGCCTGCCTCGATCCGCATTGTGGCTTCTCGCCCTCTTCCTCTCGTCGGCGTAGCTCCTGCAGCAGCAGGTTCGTGGGAATGGACGACCACGTTGCGTCTGCAGGGTCCAGTCAGTCAGCGCGGCAGGCCACGCCACAGCGCTGCGATGCTTACCTTTCGTCGCCTCGTCGAGTGCGCCCATTCTAAACGTCGTCAACAGCCTGGCTGCCTCGAATCGCCGTTGAAGCTACGTACTCGTACGTCGCCGTTGCCGAGCCCGAGTTAGGGGTGAGGTGGACTCTCCTCCGTCATTGGAAGGTCGCGGTTAGTGGTGGACGCCTAATCCTCGGGCGGCGCCCTCGGGCTTCGCAATGGCTGCCAAGCTGCGTACGCGTTCTCGGTCTGTTCGGTGCTACAAGGGGCTTGGCAGGTGCCTCAAGTTGCCCATGGAGCCTCGATGCAAGCCTCGAAATGGCATCCACTTGCGGACAAGGAACGCCTTTGATAACTGTTGCTGCACTGTTGTGGTCGCGGGCGGCGCATAGCTGCTAGAATTATTACACTACGCACTAATACTGCGGCATGGATCTGGCTCCCGGAACGCCAGCAGATCGACACCTGTCTCACATCAAATACACCAACCAACATCATGTCCGTGAGCTCGACGTTTCATTATCTCGTAAACTCGCACAGCTGCTACATATACAAGCTCGCTACCCTACCCTACGCGGCATCCCGATTCCCCTGCCAAATTACCGACCAACGCGAATCACACCCGCCGCAATCAACTTCTGGATCTTGGTCCTCACGCCCGGGTTTCGCATGTGCTCTTGCAGAGCCTTGGGGTCAGACTGGGCCTGCTGGAGAATCGACTGCATGACAGGGTCCTGCATGAGGCCCATGATCTACGTTACAATGTCAGCAGTGCACAGCTTCATGGTTCGAGGTCGGAAACTCACCTCCGGGTCCTTTGACAGTCGCTCTCGCGTCTGCTCCTCCGTCTCGTTGTCGCGGGCAGAGTACATGGCGCCAAACGCCTTCTGCTGCTGCTGGTCGATTTCGCGGGCGTTGGCACCGTTGTGGTGCTCCAGGTCCACCTGCTGCGCCTCCGTGCAGGCGTCGACGCACTCCGAGTACTTGCGCATGCCAAAGTAAGCCTGCGCCTTGCGGATGTACGCCCGGATGAAGGTGGGGTCCTTCTTTATGGCGGCGTTGCAGTCCTCCACTGCGCTGGGGAACTCGAACAGCTTGACAAAGGCTGCCGCCCGGTTGCTGTATCCACGGGGGTCCTCGGGGGCGCGCTTGACCATTTCCGAGTAGGCGGCCACGGCTCCCGGGAAGTCCATCTCCTTGAACTTCTTGTTGCCCTCCTCGCGAGCCTCTTCAGCCTTGGCCGGGTCGACATATGCCGTCCTGTCAGACTCAATCTTGGCGCGCTCGGTGGCACGGAGCTTGTTCAGGACATCAGGAGTTCGGTGCTCCGTCAGGGACCGGTTGAAGTTCTCGATCGCCAGAGCAAGATCTCCTTTCTTCTCGTACGCACTGCCAATACGGGCATAGCTCTTGGCAATCAACTTGAAGTCGGCGTAGATCTCGCGGCCCTCTTCCACGGCCTTGGTGCAGGTCTCGATACACTTGTCGTAGTCTCCCTTCTCAAAGTAGGCTGCCCCAAGGTTGTTGAGATAGGTGATGTCCTGGAAGGTGTCCCAAGCCTTGCTGTAGTGCTGAATGGCCTCGTCAAAGTTGCGCTTCTTGTAGTTCTCGGTGCCCAGGGCCTTTTCCTTGTCGGCCTCCTCCTTCCTCTTCTTTTTCTCGAGAGCCTCTTCGTCAACCTCCTCGGGCTCGGGCGCAGGCTCGGGGGCCCTCTTGGTCTCAGACTTCTTCGGCTCGGGTGGCGCATCGGGCATGCTCGTGTCTTGACCGGCGGACGGGTCGCTGTCGCGCACCTCCATGTCCACGCCCATCATCACGCCGAGCACCTGGAGCATTCTCGGGTCGGTGAAAAGGTCCTGGGTATTCTGGGGGTTCTTCTGGATCTGTTGCAGCTTGGTCATGAAACTGGGGTCGGCCAGGAGAGCGCTCGTCTTGGGGTTCGAGGCGAGTTTCTGGATCAGGTTGGGGTCGTTGAACATTTGGCCCAGGCCACCCATAGGATCGCCGCCCATGCCTCCTGTGAAGAGATGGTCAGCACGAAAGCATCTTGCTTACGCTTTCCCTCCTCTGACAAACGTACCTGCTTCTTGCTGCATGGCCTTCTCGACCGAAGCCAGGCCGCTCTTCAGCTGCGCATTGTTCGCGTCATGCTTCAGGCCCTCCTCGTATGCGTCGTTGGCACCCAGCAGGTCACCCTTGCCGTGAAGTGCAGCGCCCTTGCGGCCCCAGCCCTTGGCCCAGTCAGGCTTGATCTCGGTCGTCTTCACGGCATCTGCCAGGGCGCTGTCCCACTCCCTCTTGGAGGCGTGTGCGGCGGATCGGTTGCTGTAGAGGATGTGGTTGTCGGGCTGGATGGCAATGGCCTGGGTGAACTTTTCGCTGTAAACAAGAGTCAGTCCAGCTCACAAATGGGCTCATTTGGCGCGGCACAGGAGGGAGCGCGCAGAAGACGTACATGGCATCGTCAAAGTTCTTGTCGGCAATGGCCTTGTTGCCAAGAGCTTTGAGCTCGTCTGCGGAAGCCATATTGTGGTGTCCTCGGGATGTTGATGACAAGGATGGATCAGGTATGAGCAATATCTCGTCGCTTCGAATGTTGCAAGTAAGCCTTTCTTTACAAGGCGGTAATGGTACAAGATGGGCAGAAGTCAGTGTTCCAGCAGTCGGGCTGGCTGGTGGGGAAGAAAAGGAAGAAGAGCTGCCTTCTAGCTCCTTCGATGGCGGGACCCGTGCTCAAGCACCTTATTGGCCACAGCTGGTGTGGGCCCTATATCGAGTCTGGTCAATGCCGAGCATCAGTTCGACGTCCTTGCTTGTTGCTTCAGAGGCATCAAAATGTACGGAAATGTGCTTTGCAAGCCAAGGTGGCTACAGGCTGCCGGGTGGGAAACGGCTCCTCTGTGACGCTCTAACGCGCAGACATGTGGCGATGCCCTCCACTTACACTCTACGCGCAATACCTAGTATTACGAAGCGTTTCTGAGTTACCAGACCTTGATGCTGTTGCTCTTTGGTATCATACAGCCTATTCCAAAAGAAAATATCACCCATGCTAAAATTCCTAGACCATATCGTGTGCCTGTTTCTCAGGAGCTTACCTTGGGGTCGGCGACTCAGCTCCAGGGTGGCCACAGCTTCACATCATGCCTTAGCAAGCTTGGCTCTTGCACCCAACTGCTGCATGTCTGTTCCCTGGCCTCGAAGAGCACGAAACTCAATTTTGGAGGCTTGCCTACAGTACAATGGAGGCAAATATCCCGGTGAGCGTCTTAAACGGACCCTATCCGGGTTCGGTTTTCAGGGTCCCATCGTGGGGAAGGCTGGGGTGCGCTATTCACAGTGGGGTGCAGGTGCAGATTCGCCCCGGCTCCTAGACTCAGACTCCCTCTTCCAATCTTATAAACTCGCCTCCGTCCTTAGCCGTCGACTCTGCCTCGGCTCTCTCCCTTTCGTCTCTAGGAGGGCTCAAATACCACGATTGAGTCTTCAGAGCCGCAACCATGGGCGACATCGCAGAGCATCACGACCTCCTCATCCTGGGCGCCGGCCTCTCTGGCATCAACGCGGCCCATGTCCTGCGCGAGCAGCTCCCACACCGCAAGGTGACCATCCTCGAGGCCCGCTCCGTCATTGGCGGCACGTGGAACTTCTTCAAGTACCCGGGCTTCCGCTCGGACTCGGGCATGAGCACGTTTGGCTTGAAATGGCACCCGTGGCGCCACCGGCACAAGATGGCCTCTGGGCCCGAGATCGCCTCGTACCTCGAGGACGCGGCCCGCAAGGACGGCATCATGGACCGGATCCGCTTCCGCCACGAGGTGACGCAGTTCGAGTGGCGCGACGAGGACCAGTTCTGGCGCCTCACCGTCGACGCCGACGGCACCGAGAAGGTCTTTGCCGCCAACTTCGTCTTCCTCTGCACCGGCTACTACTCGTATGACCGGGCGCAAGACGCCGTCATCCCGGGCCTCGACTCCTTCGCCGGCACGGTCGCCCACCCGCAGTTCTGGCCCCAGGATCTCGACTACACCGACAAGAAGGTTGTCATCGTCGGGTCCGGGGCCACAGCCATCACCATGCTCCCCGTCATGGCAGAGAAAGCCGCCCAGGTCACCATGCTCCAGCGCAGCCCTTCATACGTCGTCTCCATACCCAACAAGTCCGCGGCCGACGGGCTGCTGCGGGCGGTACTCCCCGGGGGCTGGGCCGACTGGCTATGCTGGTGGAAGGGCATGGGCTTCGAGATCGCCGCGACGCGGTTCCTGGTCAACTTCCCCAACGCGAGCAGATGGGCCCTCACCTGGATGGCCAAGAAGCAGCTGCCGGCCGACATCGACGTCGACGTCCACTTCAACCCGCGGTACAACCCCACCGAGCAGCGGCTGTGCATGTGCCCGGACGGCGACTTCTTCAAGGCGCTGCACCAGGACAACTGCCAGGTCGTGACGGACGTCATCGAGACCGTCACGCCCGGCGGCGTGCTGCTCAAGTCCGGCCGCAAGCTGGACGCCGATGTCATCGTCACGGCGACGGGCCTCTACTTTGAGATCATGGACGGCAAGCAGCCCATAGTCAACGGCAAGCCCATCGACGGCGGCGAGCACTACACCTGGCGCGGCGGCATGCTCGAGGACGTGCCCAACATGGGCTACATCCTCGGCTACGTGGTGCAGTCCTGGACCCCCGGTGCCGACGCCATGACCCAGCTGCTCGTCAAGGTCATCAAGCGCATGGAGGATAAGGAGGCCACCAAGGTGGTGCCCACACTGGTGCGCTACAAGGGCATGCCGCGGAAGCTTGCCGTCGACGCCAGCAGCAACTACTTCGTCAGGGCCGCCGACAGGATACCCAAGGTCACGGGCGAGGACCCGTGGTACGGGCGCACGCACTGGCTCCGCGACGTCTGGAGCCTGTGGTTTGGCAGCATGGACGACGGCTTGGTGTATAGCGCCGCAGAGGGGAAGAAGGATGCCTGAGCTATAGTTTGTACTATAATGCAGTCTTGAAGATATATTTACACGCACACATATCTGTGTTTGCACTCACCACAGGCCTAAGTTTACAAGTGATGAGATCAATAAGGTAACTGAGGCAACAGGGGGACAGCGAAATCTCGCAACACTTTTCCGAGACTGGTTATGGCTCTGACAAGCCGCTCTTATTAGCCATTGGAGTCAACGGACATCCATGGGGCACCTCTGGTAGACAATCTATGTCGAGAAAAGCCCATGATCAAGATCGAAGCGAACAGGGATACTGCGTGTTGCGCAAGGGCTCCTACGACATTTCCACATCCTCTTGATCCAACCGTCTCGGAGTCGTTCCCAGGCTGTCCAGCCCCCTCTCACGAGCCAACTCGGCACCAGGCCCAGGCGCATTGATTGCTCCGCCTTCAACCCTTCCCTGTCCCATCGCGTCTTGGTATTTCCGCCCTGTCTCGTCCAGCAGCGCCTGCACTTCGCCTTCTCTGTTGTTGATCTCCTCCCTCTCCCGCCTCAGCTGCTCAAGACCCGCGTTCTTTGACTTGATATCGTCCTCCATGCCCTTGAGAGTAGCTTGCAGCCGAGCGAGGCATTCCGTCAGGCTCGGAAGGGGGGTAATCTTGGGGGGAACCTGCAAAAGGTCGTCCGCTTGGCCCTTTTTGGGCTTCTTCAGGCCATCTAGACCGGCCCTCGTTTGAGCTGCTTCATAGGCAATCCGCCGCTCTGCGTCACTGTCGGAAGAAGAATCCGACGTG
The DNA here is from genome assembly GCA_003945565.1 of Tolypocladium inflatum. Classification (NCBI taxonomy): domain Eukaryota; kingdom Fungi; phylum Ascomycota; class Sordariomycetes; order Hypocreales; family Ophiocordycipitaceae; genus Tolypocladium; species Tolypocladium inflatum. The sequence continues at coordinate 1,072,461 of QEPE01000013.1, forward strand.
TGTCCTTCTGCCGCGGTGATGAGTTCGGCCATCTGTTGCCGCTCCCGCTTCCGCCTTTCCTTTGCAGCGCGCTTTCCCAGTGACAGCCCACCGTCTTCGACGTACTCGTCAAAGCCCTCTCCAAGATCCTCATCCTCGGGAAGTAGTCGGGTATCGTCTTTCTTGCGCCCAAATCTGTCCTCCTCGTCTTCGTCCTCGACGGAAAGGAATCCCTCTTCTTGGGCTAGCCTCGCGCGCCGCTCCTTTCTCTCGCGTATCTCGGGCTCGGAGAGGATCCGAATAGGGTTCGGAGACGGCACGATGGGAGTGTCGACGACCAACGCCCCCTCGAGTTCAGAAACATCTAGTTCCATCTCGTCGGCGTCGTCCATGTGAAGGGTTGAGAGGTCGCGCGGCGTATTCGGTGTTGATGACTGGAGTTCGCTCAAGTACTCTTTGCTGTACTTTGGCCTGTCGTCGTCGTCATCTAAAGATCGGGTCGGAAGACCCCTGATAGCCATCCCGCGCTTTGCTGCCCTGTTCTCCGCCGCTCTCTGCCCCAGGGGCGCCCTTTTCGGCGTGATGGGCGCGTCGGCTTCGCCATCTTCAGGATCGCCCGCAGCGCCCCCAAATGAGAGTCTCGATTTTGGAGGCTTCTTCTTTTGTTTCAAGGAGCTTGACCGACTAACATTCGGTCGGACAACCGCCGGACCATCATCCTCTTCGTCGTCACCTTTGGCCTTGTTGTCTCCTCCACCGAGAACATCCTCGTCCGCAGGATTAAAGCTCTTTCGCAAGCCTGACTGCCGAAACGGCTTCCGGCCCGACTTCGATCCAAATAGCGGCTTCAAGGGTTCTATCCGTACACCAGTCAGCCTTGGTCCATCAGCAGAGGTCGCAAGAACGGAGTTGAGAACTTACCCTCTTTGGCGCCGCCATTTTCTGTCGTTGATGATATCTCGCCCGCAGCCCCATCCTCTTCGGCAACTTTTATGACACGCGCTCGGCGCTTGGCTGCAAAGGAGCTCATTTTGCAGAGTTGCTAGGAGTTGCAGAAGTTCGAGATCGCCGGATGGCGTTGCTGAACATGACGCGCTGCTGCATTATCTTATCTCCACGTGACCCAAATTTTTGGATCTGCCCGTGCAACCTTGCATCCCGCGGTCGCGCGACAACTGCATGCGAATCTCAAGCTCACTCATTACCATCCACACATCGACTGCTCAAGATGGCGCCTCCTCAACCTGAGCTCAAGAAAGTATGAACCCCCCGAGCAGTTTAACGTTGCTTCCTACACGCAGCTTGCGGGGCTGGCGTGTCCATTAGGGAACCGCCCATTGCGTGCCTTGTAACGGTCGCTAACGTTGTGACCAGTACCTCGACAAGAGACTGCATGTCCAGTTGAATGGTAGCCGCCACGTCGAGGGCACCCTGCGCGGGTATGATGTATGCGAACCGCGACGCCCGAATGCTGCAGAGTCTACGACTGACAGGGATAGGTCTTCTTGAACATCGTACTGGACGACGCTGTCGAGACAAAGGATGGAGGCTCCCGGATCCCCATTGGGATGGTGGTGCGTATTAACACTACTCTAGACGATGTCTTCTCTCTACTGTTAGCTTCAGGGCTAATCTATGGCACAGGTCATCCGAGGCAACTCCGTCGTGATGCTGGAAGCCATGGACAGAATCGGTGGCGGCGGCGGCGGCGGCGGCGGCGGTGACGACCGGCAACAACACCACCGATGAGCCTTGTCACGACTTGACGGCGGACGGGGGGAGTTGAAATGATTGTTTGGCGTTCGGATGAAAGGGCGACGCAGCTTTGGATCTGCACAAAACTTTGTCTTGCTAGGCTTCAGGAGAGAACGATACCAGCCAAGGAGACATTCCACCTACGAGCTCTGGTTGGCCCAGAATTTCGCATCATAGCAGTCCATCATCCTGCCGCCGTACGCCTTTTGCCAGCCTTTGACTCCACCCTTTAAGATTGCGGCAGTGATGCTCGCCTCGCCCACCGCGTTGAGGTAGTCCTGCATCCAGCCCGCACACCTCGGGCCCCGACCACTCGAGCTTCCTGCGGATGGTCAGTGAAACAGTTCGGCTCGTCCCAGCGCGCGCCCGCGCGTCGAAGCCCTTACCGCAGTAGAAGATGATTGTCTTGATCCCCGCCTGCTTACAGAGCTGATATATCACGGGCCGCGTCTGGTAGAGCGTGTGCGCGGGCAGGTTGATGGACGTGGCCACCGTGCCGCCCTCCCAGTCCGTCCTGCGCACGTCGACGAGCAGGAAGCTCCTTTCGAAGTGCGGCCCGAGCGACGAGTGGCTCTCCAGGAGCTGCATGACGTCGGCTGGCTCGAGGCGATGGCACGGGGCTTTGGGCTCTGGGAACGCCGCCCACCACGGCGGAGTGCTGTCCGTGTCGTTCTGCGCCGCTGTGCCGGAGGTTGTGGACATGTTGGCTGCTGTTCGAAGTTGAAGATGTAGCTGAAAAGAGTTTTTTGTTTGGAGCCTAATAGCTGCGATTGCTCATGAGCTTGTGAGCTTCGAAATCGGTTGTTTCGTTACCATCGCCTTTTATGTTGCAGCGCGAGAGCCCGCGGTACTTCGGTTCCAGAGCGCTGGTAGCGCCCGATAACTCGGATCCAGAACGCTGGTAATATTAGCGCCCGCCGCCACCAGCGTTCCAAAAGCAATTTATCTTCAATATGCCCTTTGGACCGCCGATCACACTGATGTGTCTCGGGAACCGTGTGCTTCGGATTTGCCGATGCGTTCATCCTTATTAAATATTTAATAATAAAGGGGGGTATTCAAACTCCAGATGCCTGTGTTCATGTGCCCCCGTTCCCCATCCCAGTTCCCGAACGCCGCCATGCACATGAAGCTGGTACCATTCCCTTGCCTTGCTCATTGCTCAACCGTTCCCATTGAATTCATGATAACCGCACCCCAGTCCAGATACCCATCAAACCACACCGTCGGGTCTATGCCGTCCAGCAAGTCGCTCGTCCACGGGGTGCTCCCCAAAAAGTTTTGTATCTGCGTCTGGTCCTGCGCCAGGCTGCCAAACTGCACGTCTCCTGCGTTGTCCATCCCGGGGTTCGCATTTTGTTGCGGATACGACCCCTTCCACTGCCCGGCGGCCACGGTATTGTTGGATCCGTTCTCTCGATTGGACGCCTCTGCCCCTGCCGATACGAGCTCCGCCCATCGCTCCAGCTTCACGCGGGTGATGCGTACCTTGAGCGCGCTGAAGCTCCACACGTTGTTGTCCATCTTACCGGACTCGGTGGACGTGACCTGGAAGGTCGAGTTGACCTGCTCGAAGCGGCTGCACATGGCGGACAGGATCTCCGGGATGTTGACCGTGAGGCCAGGCTGCGTCTGGAGCTGACTTTGCAGCGCGCCGACCGCGGCGGGCAGCCCCGGCTCCGTCTCGTGTACGCATGGGCCTTTGCCGTCGCAGCGATGGTACGTAGACGATGGTCCAATGCCAGAGTCGGCGTTCTGCGGCAGCTGCGGATCTGCGTTGTACACAGCCAGACTTGAATTTCCGGCACTCGAGCAGCGCGGCATCGGCGTTCCGCCCTCGTACATGGTCCTGGGAGTAGCCAGTTTCGCCCACCGTCCAAGCATGGTGAGCGCGTACACCAGCTGCGCGGCAATGGCGGCTGGTTGGCGATAGTACGTTGAGACGGGAACGGAGAGCCAGTTTTGAAACCACATCTTCAATGCCGAGCTTGCCTGGTATATCTTGTCCAGCGGAGTGCCGGCTCCGACTGTACCCACAGTGAGAGATTCTGAGAGTTGTCTTATGAGAGCCATGTCGGCCAGGGGTGGTTCGTATAGTCGAAGTAATGCAGTGTTCAGATATACTTGCATAGTGCCTGCTTAAAGTCAGAGAGGTAGAGGCCCGACTGTTCGTAGCAACTCACTGTCCATCTTCAAGCTCTGAGGAAGATTGTTGCGGATGCGGTCCAGCTCATTCTGGAATGCGTAGATGTACGCCGACGTGGGGGCGGTAGGGATACCGGGAATCTCCTCGGCAGCCTTGTCCCTAGCATTGAGCTCGAAGATTCGCTCTGTGAGGTGCTGTATCCTCACGAGAAAAACGAGCGTCGTATCAGTCTCAAACTCTCTGCTCGCCTCCAGGTCGTTGACACATTCCTGGAGATACGAAGAATACCGCATGGACTCTAGTCTTCCAAACGTCGTCGCCATGCTACCAGCCGTTAGCAGATGCACGCTTCGCCAAACGCGACAAGGGGTTCTTACGCAGAGGTCAAAAACCATACTGCAGCCAGAGCCCTCCGCTCTTCGTTGGTACGTCCTGGAGGCTCAACTGGCCTGGCGACCATGAGAGTCACCTGCTCCCGGAGACCAGGCGGCTTGTTAAGGCCCAACTCCGCGATTAAACTCAACGCCAGGGCGATCAGATTGTTCATCTGAGCGTGCATGAAACAGTGATACTGGTACCAGCCCAGCATGACGATGATTCCTTGCAAGAGGTCCAACGAGCGCTCCGAGCGTATGAGCATATAGTCTGCGATGTGTGCCATCAGCTGTGCCATCTGTGCTCGCATAGACCTCAGGCTCCGGAACGAGGCCACCATCCTGATGGCAGACATCAGAAACGGCCGGCTGGAGTGCAGAGTCGCGGCGGTGCAATTAGATGGGATGATGACAAAGGGATAGACGGGCTGCATCTCGTTCCGGTAGAGGTCGAGGAGCACGTCGTCGGAGTCTGGTGGCGGAGGCGCATCGCCACTCTCTGGGCGGCAGATGCACGTCGAAACCGCAAAGGAGTTGTACGTTTCAGGGATAGCCCAAGAGTTGAAATCAGGCTGATGCGACATGGTCGAGCTTGCCGATGGCGTCTGCTGGTTTGAGGCAGGCGGTTCAAGCTTTGTGCCGTCGTGAGAGGGACTCTGGGTCGGGTGACCGCTGCTGAGCTCGCCCGTTGCTTGTAGAAGATTGACAAGTCCATTGAGTCTTTCCTCAATCTGCGCCGTTCGACTGTGCATTGTCAGTCTGGATGTTGCTTGACCAGAGTCTGCAGGGCAGTGCATGTGTGTCGGATGGCATTGCCTCGCCAAGCACTCTCATCACTCTCATCAGGCAAGGATACCGGGGCCGCATAGAGGTCAGCTTACGATGGTTTCGGTTGTCTCTTCTTCCGAGGCCGGTGTACCTGGCCCGTGCAATCCTTCAATAGTCGTTGGCATCTTGACGGATCTGTTAGCTCGGCTCACGACCAACTGGCGGATCAGCCGGGACGCCGCAAATCAAATGCCGGCATCCATCTGCGTCGCCCGGAAACAGCTCACCTGTCGCACTTGGACCCAGGGGTATCGTCGGTCCGGATACACTTGGCCTTGGCCGAGGCGCATGGCGCGCAAGCCGCTCCCCATTTGGCCGTCGGCATCTTGTTCGACTCCGGCGACGTGCTAGGGATGTTGGCGGCCATCACTCATCGCCAGCGCATGGCCACCCTTGCACACTGCAGGCAACGCGGACCAGGCTTGACGGGCCGTCTGGATCAGGGCTATCGGCAATATTCGATCAAGTCCGGCGGGGTTTCTGCTCTGGCCGCGTAAGAAGAGGTCGAAGCTTTGACGAGGCCAAGAGTCGGCGGTTGAAGGTGGCGTTCAGCCCTGCATCGGAAAAAGTCCGTTCTGAGGCGGCATGGTCCGATTTGCTGCAACGGCCGGCGCTGATTGGCCCATGATTGCGAAAACCGGAGAATATCCAAACGCCGTATCAGCACGCCTGCAGGTTGCAACTTTGTGTCAGATGTGATCAGACTGGCACGCTCAGTCAACCAGGCATAAGCACACAACGTAGTGTATATGAAGTTTTGAGCTGTATACCGAGGGCCTGCGGTCTACCAAACACCATTAACAGGGTGGACTCGCAAATCTGACTGCAAACGACGCCATGTATCGTATCAATACACCATATGGTACACTCCCGCTGCCACTGCATCGTAATAGAAAACGCTAATCCTCCACCTTGAGTCGACATGCGAGTTATTTGGCCCTCGACACGCCCGCGCCAATGACGCCAGGGAGCTTCTCCTCTCCGACATTAAACAGCATCGATATCGCCAGCCACAGGATGCCGACAAGGGCCAGCGTAAATCCAGCAAAAAGCCAGAAAGCAACACTGATATCCGACTTGGAGCACGACGGACCAGCCCAGTGAGTCAAGCTACCAGCCTTGCTTCGCGTGCTCAAGCAATGGCAGGCATAGCAAACATCTTTGCCATCATTTCCATCCGCGTTGGCGTACTTGTTAAGGCACACACCGTGCTCGGAGCAATTGCCCGTAGCGGAACTACAGCTCTCCTTGGAGTTGAAGCACGCTGGAATAGCGCCGCGAGAAGCGTAAAACACCGTGTTGTCGGCGGCGGATGAGGTCGGAGCGGCGGGCGCGACGGTCTTCTCCAGGGAAGCCATGACTTGCTCCGCCTGCCGGCGGCGCAGCTCTTGGGACTTGTCCGACCAGGACTTGGAGCTCGTGGTCGAGGGTAGAAGAACGATGGTCGTCTCCAGCTCACCAGACTTGGCAAGCTGGGATAGCTGAGCAAGCTTATGGATGATGTCGTCGAGGACCGTGGGATCCTAGAAGAGCTATTAGTTCCACCCACGACAGGAAACATCGGCAGTTCAATGTCTGATTTACCTTCTTCACATTGTACTTGGCGACAGCAGACCGCTTTCCATTCCAGCACTCCTCGAGCGGGTTGACGACCTGCCGCATGTCGCAGTTGTTCCCGTTCGTGACCCCGGCGTTGTGGAAGTCGAGTGTAACCAGGTCGTCGTGGGCTTTGGAAGATGGAGGATCGGGAATCGTGAATTCGGGCTTCCTCTCGAGCGCATGTCCCAGCTCCTTGATCTGCTCCCTCGTCATGCCCTCCAGCATCATCACCAGCTGGCTCGGCTCGTCATCGCTGCTGTCGGCGAACAGCGTCGGAGGCGCCTTTCCGAATCGGTTCATCACGGATACAGCCTCCTCGGTGTCGACGCCCTTGGGAACATCGTGGAGGGACGGGCCGTGGCCGATGGGTGCTAGACGTTGCAGCAGGACCAGGCGCGCGAGGCTGGGCGAGAGGGACGGCGTCGTCGAAGAGGCCTCGCGGGCCGGCACGAGGTAGACTTCGGCGTCTGGTTGAGCAGCTGCAGCGCAACCCGCAAGGGTCGCAATGAGCCCGGCGGTGAGCTTCATGATGGTTGTTGATTCGTGAAGCTGAAGCGTTGCTGGCAAGCTGATACGCTTCCCACGTCACCAGGCCAAGGTGGACATCTACGTTGACGGGGGCGCTGGCTGGCACGTGTCGGAATGTCGGCGCTGGAATACTCCGAGAACCACTGAGCGCCCCCCACGGCAACCCAGGCACCTCATATTAATAGCTTCGTCATCTTTGTGAGCGACAACATAACGGCATCAACTTCCGTTCTTTGCATCCTTTCTTTCAGCGGCAATACTTCCTTCGTCGCTTTTGCAGATCTGATCCCGAATCGGACCTGCGACAACGATACGGCATGCTGCCTCGCGCGGCGGCGGCCGCCTCAGGGCGCGCCTCCATCGCATCCATTGCCATCGCCCGATCCCGCGTAGCCGCTTGCCCATTCTCTTCGCCAAGGAGACAAATGTCCTTTCTGCCCTGGAGGCGGAATCAATCACTGCAGCCCGTCCCGGTTTACTTTTCCCGGGCGACTTCCCAACCTAGATCAAGTTCCTGGAGGGGTCGACTTGGGTATGCTCTGCGACGAACGTGGTACCAAACCCGGGCCTTGAGCTGACGAGTGCAGACGGGCGGCGTTTACGACGCTGGCACTGTATGCGTGCTGGCAGATATTCGCGACCGTCGTTTTCGATCCCCTGCTCGACTGGGCCGACCACGAGTGGGATTCCTTGTCGGAAAAGGAAAAGAAGGAGATGGAGGTGTTGTCGGAGGAAGACGAGCCGATATTATTCCTCCCCTTCCCGTTCACGACGAAAGAAGTCCAGCAGCCGGCATACAAGGGTTCCGACCCGGAATGGGCCATGTTCTTGGCTGTGAACAAGGACCAACAGTTGCAGAAGGACATCAAGCGTATGTTGCGAACCTAGGTGGGCCGTACCTAGGCGATTACTGACTAAATATTGTAGTCGGCCTTGCGGAAGTTATACGACGTGGCGTGGAGAAAAATCCGGCGTACGTCAAGCTACTCGGCGGTAAAGACATCAAACTCAAGAAGCTGTGGTTGGACATCATTTACCCGCCTCGGCCGCCCGCAAAGCACTATGTCTCCGGGTAAGCCGCCTCCACGCATGTCCTTCAGAGCGCCGGTTAATCATTCACCAGAGTCATCATCGACGACGACGGACTGTTCTGGGGAGACCGGCCCATAGACTCTCTGGCCGCCAGCCACCTGAACATGGCCCTGTACCCCAAGGCCGTGGCATTGACAGTGTGGACATTCGTCAACTTCCTGTTCAAGCAGACGGCACAGGACGTTGCGAAAGCTCTCGGGCTGGGCACGCCGCCGCCTCCGGAGACGACCTGGCAATCGGTTGCGTTGAGCCGAATGAGGGAGCAAGGCGCGTTAGGCGGTCCCGGGAAACAGCCCGCCAACGGGCCAGAACAGCCAGAGAAGCCGACAAGTTTCCCCATACAGACCGCGGGCGGCGATATTGTCGGCACTCCGTTCGGCGGCGAGAGCCAAGTCGACCCGCGCATCCAGGCGGCCCTCCAGGCGGCCTCGATGACGTTCTCGAAGAACTGGCAACCCGCCAAGCAGCCCCCAACCCGCGGCTGCATCCGCGTGGACGGGTTGGTGGAGCTCCAGGGCAAGGCTGCCGTCATGGCCGTCTACGTCCTGGGGTGGTACGACCCCAAGCAGAGGAAGTACATGGGCATCCAAACTGGTCTCAAGCACTTGATACAGCTCAAGCAGAGACCGGCAGGCGGCTGAGGCGGGTGGCCCGGGCGTTTGCCAGATTGAGACGGGTACTTGTATGAATAGCACAAGCATGGCTCGGCGCTGGGAGGGGACTCGATTTTATGATACCATAGATCCCAGGGACTACAAATGCGGACTACAAGGACATATGAAGCCGCTCATGAAGTGTCTGTGAGGCCTCTGTCGTGCACAAGGCGTGCCACTTCGTCACGTCACGAGTGGCATCCGCATGTGGACAGTGTCAGATGTGATGTATGTTCCGTACAGTACCCGTAACAATCATGCATGTCTGCTCTCCGAGAATCCAGCGCCCCTCAGCTACCTTTCCACCACGAAGCTATCCACATAACGCCACTAATCGCATCCAGATCGCCCATCTTACCTCCCTAAGCGCTCCTCGGAGCATCCATAGGACCGACACCAGGGTCAGGCCAAGAAACAAGATCAGATCCAACCTGCAAGCCTCGCCGTGGCAGAACTACAATCAACTTCGCATCACGTTTGCAAATACTGTAAAGACCTCCAGCTCGGCCTCGGGGCCGCCTGGCTCGCGCTCGCTGCGCGGAATGGCAGCAATGAGATGCGCCTCGATGACGTTGACTCCGGGGTGGAGGACCACCTCGAAAGCCCGCTCCTGCGGCAACTGGTTCGGGAGGACCTGCATGCACGGCTTGAGAGGCTGCTTGTCGATCATGACCCAGAGGCTGTACTGCCGGTCGTAAAGAAAGTCGGGGAGCGTGGGCACAATGAAGACGCGGTTATAGTGCGGCGGCAGGCCAACGGTAGCGGACTGCTGTAGCTCATTGGGTTGCGGGAGAACCGTGAGAAGATTCGAGTGCTCGACTTGCATGTTCGGGTGCAGCTGGATCCGCAGGCGAGAGATGAGAGCATCATTGATGCCTAGATGTTTATTAGCAAGCAAACAACGCAGTCCAGGGCATTCCAAGACGCACCTTTTCCAGCCCGACGAAGTCGCTTTTGCTCCACGTAGCTGCCCACCGGGTTAACTGGAACTGCCTGTGGCAGAGGCTGGGGTGCCATCACAGCAATTTGAGGACGCGCAGCTGCGGGGTTGCCACCAGATGGTTGAGCAACGACTGCCGAAGACACGGGCGCCATCTCTTCCGTTTTGAGCCCAACCTGTGCCGACGGGCTTGGGGACGGAACGGAAGCCGAGACGCTGCGGGTCGCGTCCAGACGGCTGGATGTGCGCGTCACGCCGTTGACTCCGCCAGAGGGAGTATCAGCAGACTGCGACACCGCAGGCGCTGGGGAGTCGGCCGAGCCTCCGCGGCCACCCACGTGGATGGTGATCTTCTTCGCGGAGCTCGGAGTTTCGGTGCCTTGGGCCACCTTTAGCTTGATCTTTGGCGGCTGTGCAGGCTCTTGTACAACGGCTTGCGCCTTCTTCAACTCCCCATGGAATGCTTCCTGATGGGATGTCAGCATGTTGCACATGGTGCACCGGAGTCAGATACCTACCTCGAGTTCTTGTGCCAGGTCGTAGATTTCACTGCCTTCTTCGTTGTAGAAGTATGCATTTGTCCACAGTAACTTCGACTTCTCCTCGAAAGCGCTCCAGCTCTTGTAGTCACTCACACCAGTCGGGTCGCCGCGTCCATGGACACCTTTGACCGACTTCTGAAGCTTCTTGAGGGACAAGGGGTCGGTTATGACCCGGTAGTAGTCTTTCAAGGCCCGAGGTGGCAGGTTGTGGAATGGCTCAAAATATCCCTCGTAGCTGCACTGGCGTTAGACAACAAGAACTGGGAGACATGGCAGGCAGGGGAAGCGTACTCTGGCTCGTAGTAGCGGAGAAGCTCTTCCACGATCTTCTCCTGGGCTTGCTGGAAGCTAAGCCCCTTGTAAGGCACATTCTCATACTGGCGATCGGGCTTGCCAGGAGGGTTAGAGAGCCGCGGGCTCTCCTGAGTCTGCGAGGTCGAGTTTCTCGAAGGGCGGCCCGATTCTCTCCGTTTGAGAACAATAGACTTTCTCCTTGAGCCGCGTGCGACCTCTTCTTCTTCTTCGTCCTCACCTTCGGCATCCTCGTCTTCAGCCTCAGCCTCGCCTTGTTCTTCCTCTTCGCCCTCGGCATCTTCGTCCTCCTCTTCGCCGTCTTCAGGCGGCAACGGGGTCGGTTGAGCTTGGTATCCGCGAGTCCCATATGCCGGATTCGTCTTGGTCATGTAGTTGCTCAAAGCCTTCCGTACACGCTCGGCATCGTCGAAGACGGAAGAGGATCGCGGGTAGAATTCTTTCGCGTTGGAAATCATTCTCTTGAAATAGCTTTCGAGCTCTGCAAGAGTCCGAAACTTGCCATTGTTGAGTTTATCTTCAATGGTTTCCAAGGAAATAGGCATTCGCGTTTGCTTGTAGTATTCTTCGTTGCCATCCCGGGGAAGGAGTGTCTCGAAGTAGGTTGCAACTAGTCGTCCGCTGAAGGGTGGTTCGTGTCAGTGCCCAGACGCACCTCTTCTTGAGCTCGAGTCAGGGGCCGTACCTCTTATCCGCAGTGCGCCGTATCTGCTCCAGAAAGCTCAACCCATATGCCGTCGTCGAATCTCGCGACTCGCCTTTGGAGAGGTCGAAGTCCTGCAGAGGGCCGATGGTTAGCAACACGTTCCATGCTATGGCTGTCCTGCGAAGATGCCAGGCGCCAGGCGAGAGCTCCATGATCACCACCAAATGGTACATCGTGGGGACAGATAAATGCGCGGCCGCAAGGGACGAGGAGTAGGCTTACCGTCACCTTGCGTCGCTTGGACGAGCGGTCGTCGGAATCCGACGCCGCAGTGCCGTTGGCCTTGCGTTTAGTATCCATCATGAAGCAATCTGCCGGAATCGCGATGGCTAGCGCATCACATGCTATCAGGCCACACTCCACGCGATCAAGTCGTTGGGGCGCAATGGCTCGCCCAACACGGCGTCGCAAGTGAGAATCGGCGATGCTGGCACTTGATGAGGTGCGGTCGACGCGTGCTGGGACTCGGTCGCGTTGCTCCTGTCGGCCGCTCCACCTGGGCGTCTGCAGCAGAAAGGCGCAGGAATTTCTGCGTGTCGGCGGATGCGGGCGAAAATAGGCGATGTCAAGGAGCTCTTTTGACGATTTTGCAATAGTCGGTTCCTTGGACAGACTGCTATTGAAGGTGCTCTCAGGGCGGCTGAAGAGTTGGAGCCTTTGGCTTTTCGAGGAGGGTACGAGATCTGGTACGTACTGAGGACGTGTGACTACGCTATGCCTGATTCGGTAGTAAGGCAACAAGGCAGAGATGCTTCGAGCACCTCAGTGATGGGATGCGCTTAGTCGCCCTGCATACAATATACAATCGTCTTTGATTTGACGCGATTTGCTTTGTCCCTTTGTTAATAGTGCTCATTGGTCAATGTCGGCTTGGTTCACAATGCGCTCTGTACGAGTAGTGCGAAGTACCAGCAGTGACGAAGGAGAAAGCAGCGTGTGACACCTTACAGTAGAGCCGCCCACTGCTAAGTAGAGCACCTGTTCACATGCTTCTATAAAGTTTAATAAAAATTGAGTTCCTAGGAAAATCAGAGCCTTTCCTGTAATATAAATAACAACCGTCCCGTCAAAACTCAGGTTTGCATACGCGGCTGAGTCCAGCCAGTTGATGCTCGTATCCAGTCAGCGGTGTGGCGGGGCAGCAAGCAATTCCCCCACCATAGGTACGTACGGACTACGTTACGGGTTCGAAGGTACGGAGTAGCAGAGCTTCGTCCTTTCATCGTCGCGATTGTGGTTTCGCCAACATCCCAAGCAATCGCCATGGCAGACTCAAAGACACCGCGCGAGCCGCCTCCAGAATACTCGGCGACCACGGCGGCCGACCACGGGGCTGGACCCCGTCCGAACGGTCCGGTGCGGCGGCCCGTCCTGCCTCTCGACCTCCCGATTCTCAAGCACCTCAACGCGAAGCGCGTCATCCTCGCATCTGCGTCTCCCCGGCGCAAGGCTTTGCTGCAACAGGTAACGGGGCTCGAAGGCAACGCTTGGCTGCCCGTCATGCTGACTAGGGGTAGATCGGCTTGACCAACCTGGAAGTCACGCCATCGGCCAAGCCGGAGGATCTCGACAAGGGAGCCTACGGTCCGTGGGAATACGTTGCGGAAACCGCTCGGCGGAAATGCCTCGACGTCTACACAACATGCCTGGAGACGCATCTTGCCTCCATTCCCGACCCTGACCTCGTCATCGCGGCCGACACCGTCATTTTGACCCGAGACGGCCGAATCTTGGAGAAGCCACGAAGCGAGGCGGAGCACATCAGGATGCTGAAGCACCTGCGGGACACGGAGATGCACCGAGTGTTGACGGCGGTTACTGTCCTTGCGCCGAGGGAAGACGCGAGGCATCCCGGCTACAGCATCGCAAACCACACCGAGGAGACCAAAGTCTACTTCTGGGGCGAGGACGAGGGGCTGCCGGACGACGTGATTGAGTCGTACGTCAAGACTCGGGAGGGGGCGGATAAGGCCGGTGGCTATGCTGTGCAGGGCATTGGCGGCATGCTCCTGGTCAAAATGATTGAGGGAAGCGTGGACAACGTGGTGGGACTGCCGGTGAAACGGTGCTTGTCCATGGCGGAGAAGGTCATCTTCCGGCAGGACGAGGATGAATTCGACGAGGGGAACTCTGACGAAGAGGTCTGATTTATGATGCGGATTCTGCATGGGCCTGCGTTTGACATTGAACGACTGCAAAGCTAGAATCTTGTGGTTGCGGGACACGGTGGTTGCGGGACACGGTGCGCAGCCATTGGCTTTGGATTGGGGGTCTCGCAAGACATGGGCAGCCAATAAACTCGAATTCTTTTATACGTGGACCGGCAAAACGGACATGCAAGTTTCATTTCTGATCAAAAGCCGACGGACTGGGTCATGGAGGACCACGATCCTCGGCAGTGACGTCAAGGACGCCTTTGCAACAGCCTCGAACCGAGCGGCTGCGGTTCTTCCCGCAGCCGAGTGCCGTCGCCCGACGTGAACCACTCAAGCCTACACTTTCTCGTCGGCAGCGTCGTTCGGATTCGTTGAAAAGGGGGCAGGCGCGAAGCTGCATCGCCAACAGCAGCGAAAACACTCGCTGCAGACACTGTTTCCGGAAAAGCTTGCGGGCAGGTCGGGCTGGATAGGACATGACATGTGAAAGCCGCGACTAGCTGGCTGCAGGAACCAGGCCCCCGAAAAGCCACACTGCGCTGTGCTGCCAAAACCGCTGATGCAGGGACCAGGGTGTGGCGAGAATCTGGGGCAGCATCCTTGCACACCTTTCGATAGGGCCAAAGTTGAGCATGTGATTCGCACTGGATCCTTCATCATCGCATCCTTTCCCATCTCACACCACCACCATCGCCAGCCATCCAAACCACCGAGACGAGCAGAGCAATCTCCACGGGCAGAAGCGCAGCGCAGACAATGTCGTCTCCGAACAACACGTCGACGTCGCCCGGCGAAGGCGGCCCAGGCGGGGCGGACGAGAAGCCGCGCCTGACGGAGGAGGAGAAGAAGCAGAACCACATCGCATCAGGTAACGCAGCCCCCTTCCGATGCGAGCGACCGTCTCGCGCATCGCCGCGCACGTGCTGACGCATCCGCGACAGAGCAAAAACGCAGACAGGCGATCCGCGAGGGCTTCGACCGCCTGACAGAGCTCGTGCCGGGTCTCGAGGGCCAGGGCCGCTCCGAGGGGCTCGTCCTCAAGCGCACCGTCGAGTTCATGCGCCAGCAGCTCGAGGAGCGGCGCGCGATAATCGACCGCATCGAAAAGGCCGGCGGACAAGTCGATGACGAGGCCAAGAAGTAGGCACTCCCGCCGTCGAGTAACGCGGGCGCACACCCGAAGGCTAACCTACGCTTGTCGCAGACCCGTCAATGGCCAGGACGGCGGCCGTGGGAAAGGTTGAGCCAACACTGCGCTTCCGGATATTCCCGACACTTCTGCGGCGTCGCATGGCACGCCGTATGCCTGAACCAGGAGACGCGCTCCTGAGGCAGGCCCCGGATTCGCGACGTGCCGAGGAGCAGGCCGGCGTCGGCAGAGGAGCCCGCCGTCCCACCCGCCGCTATCACATGATGGGGCCTGGGACACATCGCCAAAACATCGCCATCACTGCATCAGCTCAGACCCAACAACACCATGGCGCAGGGTCTTTTAGGGCCAATTGGATGAGGCGGATCACAAAGACAAGATTGTAACTCGGTTATATGAGAGGGGAGATACCCGTCCAAGTAGGCTATTGGAATGCATCTACCATGTTGCGCATCCTATCGCGCATCTCTGTGGGACTCATCCTCTCCTTGCCGAGGCTGACCTGCCTGCTCTTCACGTCCTCCTCGCCAACAACCAGTATCTGGCTGTATCCGCTCGTGCGCGCCTCTCTGATCTTGGAGCCCAGCGACCGTGCCGTGGTGTCCACATCCACGGCCAGGCCGGTAGGGTTGACCAGGCCATCGCCAGACGGTCCCGAACGTTGAATCCCAACGAGGACATCGCGGACCTCTTCAGCCCAACCCAGCACGGGCTCCGATGTGTTGACCGTGAGGACGATGGCCTGTCTGGGATTCAACCAGAACGGCCATTTCCCATTGTATGACTCGATAAGAAGCGCCATCAATCGCTCCACGGATCCGAGGACTGCGCGATGTATCATCACCGGTCGCACGGGGCCATATTCGGCGAGCAGTTCCGGGTCCGAGGTCGTCTCGCCTCTCGCCTCGTACTCCGGGGCCGGGGCCTGATACTCGAGCTCGAATCGCTTAGGCAGCTGAAAATCCAGCTGGATCGTCGCCGTTTGATGTTCCTTTCCATCCGAGTCTTGTAATATGATGTCGATCTTTGGCCCGTAGAACGCTCCGTCGCCTTCGTTGATGCTCCATTCCATGCCTGACGAGTCGAGGGCGCGCTTCAGCCGGTCCTCTGCTCGATTCCACTCTTCCTCGGTTCCAATATAGTGGTCCTTCGGCCGGGTAGAGAGCGCCAGCCGGTAGCTAACCCCGAGTCGCAAGACGTTGTAGACAACCTTGACAAAGTCCAGCGTCTTCCTGATCTCCTCCTCTACCTGGCTCGGCCGGCAAAAGATGTGCCCATCGTCCTGGTGGAAGCGCCGTACTCGCGTCAATCCGGACAGCGCCCCGGAGATCTCGTTTCGATGCAGAGGGCTGAAGTCGGCGTATCGAACGGGGAGGTCTCGGTAGCTGTGCAGCTTGGACTTGAAGATGAGGCAGTGTCCTGGACAATTCATGGGCTTGAGCCCGTATTCGCCGTCGCCCTCCTCTTCCGCTGCGTGCTCCCCGCCGCAGCACCCCTTCGACTCGGCATGGCCTTCCTTGGTATTTCCCGTCACCGTGTACATGTCATCGGCGTAGTTCTCCAAGTGCCCCGACTTTGCCCACAGCGACTTCTTGTAGATTGTCGGCGTGATGACTTCTTGGAAGCCATAGCGGACGTACTGCTTGCGCAGGAAGTCGACGAGCCGGTTGAATATCCGCGCGCCGTTGGGCAAGAATATCGGCGACCCGGGGCTGTAGATGGACGTGATGAAGAGCTCCTGCTGCAGTCCCAGCTTTCGGTGGTCGGGGGGCTCGACTTTCGCGGGCTTCTTCTGCGAGTAGCGACGCCGGGACAGGCATGCGGGGCAGGCCCATTGTGATCGCGTCAGCGCGCAAACGGTCGACCTGGCAGCCCGTGGGCGGATCATTGCGAGTGCGCCCGTCAATCGCGCGCCGAATCTCGTAGTGGCCGTTCGGGGTTGAGTCAAAGTCTAAGTCGCAAATTGTTGGCTGTGTCTGAACTGAGCTTGTTACTGGATCAGGCATTGGCCCCTGCGGCGCCCCTGGCCAGGGTCCTGTGGCTGTCTTGCACAAACAGCATCAGCGGCGAGATAATCCGGGATACCTTATGTGTCTGATGCAGTGTCAAACATGAGACGAAAATAACGCCCCTAGCGAGTACCAAGCTGCAATGGGATGCATTGCAACAATAAGAATGTTCACATGTCGTTAATTCTCCTCAAGTGCGGCGCCCTCCGTATTGGCGTCTACTTCTGGCTTACCTCGCGAATCAACGACTTGGAAAACAGGACAATAGATACCAGATATACGATTACATTACCGGCTGTTTGAGCAATCGTTGAATGCCTGTAGATTACTGATGTGGCCATATCAACATCTCTTCGACGCGTCCAAACGTCAACCTCGTAATGCCACCTGTGGCACGCCTGTGCGTGCCCCTCCATTTAATGGCAACCCCACCAGATATCGACGGTCTCCAAATTTCCAGCTTCCTACAACTCCAACCGCACCGCACTCCGCCACCACCAAGTCAGGGCATCCCCTGTGCAGGCAGAGGCTCAGCTCGTGGAGACGTGTCCGACGCCGCCGATACGGCTCTCCAGCCAACATGAGCTTCTCCATCGAAGTGCCTGGCGATGCGAACCCGCTGGGTGTCGAGACGCTCTGTCGTGCCTTGCAGTCGGCAACCTCCCATGACTACGCCCAGCGGCAGGCCGCGGGCCAGCAGCTCTCGTCATGGGAGCAGCAGCCGGGCTACTACTCTTCGCTGCAGGCATGCGTCTATCTCGCCTCACGCAGTGTTTGCTAGCTAACGTCCTGACAGGCCGTCTATCTCGACAAGAACCTGCCGACCGACATGCGATTCCTCGCGGTGATCCAGCTCAAGAACGGCATCGACAAGTACTGGCGGCTGTACGCGCAGGTCAAGAATGGAATCAAGCCGGACGAGAAGCACTTGATACGGTCAAGACTGTTTCGGGGCACCATCGACGAGGAGGAAAAGAACCTGGCCCTTCATAATGCGCTGGTCGTGGCCAAGGTTATTAGGATCGACTATCCCGCGGACTGGCCCGAAGCCCTTTCCAGTATAATCGCCCTGTTGCGCTCTTCCAAGAACGACAACCAGCAGCATCTCTACGGCACACTCCAAATACTCCTCCGAGTTGTCAAGGAACTTGGCACGGCGCGTCTCAGAAAGTCGCAGACCGCGCTGCAATCTGTTACTCCCGAGATTGTTTATGTCCTCAGCGAAATCTATTCGGAGAAGTCGGCGGCCTGGGTCTCGTTCTTGACCAGCGGACAGGGAAACGAGGCCGAGGCGAACTTGGCCATGCTCAACAGTCTCTTCTCCCTCAAGATCCTTCGGCGCCTCATCATCCTCGGCTACGAGCGGCCTCACGGCGACAAATATGTCGAGCAGTTCTGGACCCTGTCCCAGAACCAGTTTGGCCAACTCCTTGGGTTCGTCAACCAAGACTCCACGGTCCCCGCCGCGTACCAGGACGTTATCGGCAAGCATCTCCTGCAGTTTACGAAGCTGCATATAGACATGGCCGAGCAACATGCTGCAAGCTTTTCCATGCTTCCAAATTCTCTGTCTCTGGTTCACGCCTACTGGGATTTGGTCGCCAGGTTTGCCGAGGTTTTTGACAAGTCTGGCGGGATTCGTCAAGGCTCGGGTGATGCCGGTACCGCCAAGGCAAAGGTCGAAGGCCCTCTGCAAGAGAGACTGGCGCTGAGGGGTCTGCTCCTTCTTCGTGCGTGCGTGAGGATCGCTTTTATGCCCGCGCAGACCTTCAAGTATCGAACGCCAGAGACCAAGGCCGAACAAGAGCAAGCCAGGACGATCATCAAGACGGAGCTGCTGAAGGATGATCTTGTCATTCAAATCGTCAACTCCATCATCACCCATCTCTTTGTGTTCCGTAGGTCGGACCTCGAGGCCTGGGAGGAAGATCCAGAGGAGTGGGAGCAACAGGAGCAGAGCGAGGGCAACGCTTATGAGTGGGAAGTGAGGCCATGTGCCGAGAAGCTATTTCTCGACCTGCTCACAAACTTCAAGCAACTCATCATACCACCCCTGCTATCATACTTTCAAACCGCTCAGACGCCACAGGCAGACATTGCCACGAAAGAGGCCGTGTACACCGCCATGGGATTGGCGTCTGGCCATGTTTTCAAAGATTTCGACTTTGATTCTGTGCTGGTTTCAACGCTCGTAAATGACGCAAAACAGCAGGGCGGTCTATACAAGGTGCTGCGGCGAAGGATCGCGATTCTCATCAGCCAATGGGCGCCTGTTGAGCTGTCAGATGCCAGCCGGCCGGTGGTGTACCAGATATTCCAGCACTTCCTGAATCCAAACGACGAAACCAATGATCTGGTGGTAAGAATCACGGCGGCCAGACAGCTGCGTTGGATTGCAGATGAGCTTGGCTTCAGCGTCGAGGCATTCTTGCCGTACACATCAGATGTTTTGACTCAGCTCATTCAACTCATCCAGAATGTCGACGTGGACGAAACGAAGCTGGCCATTCTTGAATCCATCCGGATACTGGTAACTCGTATGGAGGATCAAGTCTCCCAGTTCGGCGACCAACTCATGTCCGCCCTGCCAGGCGTATGGGAGAAGTCGGGGGCAGAAGAGTACATGATTAAACAGGCCGTCATCGCGATTTTCGCCGCCCTGGTGATGAGCATGGGAGACAGCTCGCAGCGGTACCAAAACTTTATGATCCCGCTGCTGTCTGAGGCAGCTCGGCCCGGGTCGGACTTGCACGTCCATCTCATCGACGAGTCGCTGGAGTTGTGGAACGCCATCTTGATGCAGAGCAATGCGCCCCTCGCACCAGAGGTCATCAACCTAGCGGAGATGGCACTCCCACTCTTGGAGTATCAGTCGGACACGGCTTCTCAGGCGCTGAGTGCCATTGAGTCCTACATCTTGCTGGCTCCAGGTGCCCTGCTAGAGGACAGGCTACGCCGACCGACCCTAGCGGCTTTGTCTGGCACTCTGGACTCTAAGAGCCGTGAGCAAGTGCGGCTCGGTACTACTTGTATGGAATACCTCATTCGGGCGGCGGCTGAGCTTGGAGGCTCAGACGGCATCTCGGTCGTCATCCAAGATATGATGGAGGCTGGCTTGATGAACAAGATCATGACGAATCTCCGAGATGCCTGGGAGGCACATCAGACGACCGGACCCAACAGAAAAGTCAGCAAGCTCAACACCATCACCGAAAGCGACTACTTTGCCATCTTGGCACGCCTAGCTCTGGCCGAGCCAAACCTCTTCGTACAGATGCTCACTACCCTCGGCAGCCTGGATCAAGCCTGGGCGTGGCTTTCCTCTGAATGGTTCTCCCACCTGTTCAGCATGGACGACATTGAGCGGCAAAAGCTCTACCTCCTCGGGCTTACCCGCCTCCTCGAGGTTCCGTCGCCGATGCAGGAGCTCGTCCTCGGGAGACTGCAGGACTATTTCGACATGTGGACGACTGTGGTCATGGACCTCCAGGACGGGGTCGCCAACGGGTCGGACACGCTGATGTGGGGCGAGCTGGAGGCGACCGAGTATGATACCCCAAAGATTGTGGCAGAGCGGCAGGTCAGTGCAAAGGACCCGGTGCATTCGGTGCATGCATTTGGCTTCGTGGCGCCCAGACTTCGAGATCTGGTTGCCCGGGTGGGAGGAGAGGCTGCGTTCGAGGAGCAGTGGGCGGTCAACGTCGATAAGGAGGTGCTGGGCAGGTTCCAGGAGATTGCCAGGGCGTCACAGCGGTAGGGAACGGGGACAGGGAGACATATGACGTGATGAAGCAGAACGACTGGATGATTGCATAGATCATGATACACCTAGGCATGATATTTGCGGTACAAGACATGATTGACATTACGCGTGGGGATCTCTGAACATGGCCAAATGGTTTCTGACTGTTTGGGTTGGGCCGCATTGACACTCAGCCACTGACCGCAATACTGGACACAAGGTGATCAGGAACTCGACGGCGTCGAACTGCGTCTCGAGGGGGTTCCATGCCCGGACGGTCCAGTACAGTCGGCTGGAGTGGATGTAGACGACGTTGCACTGAAGCGTATGAGTGGGTGGTAGAGCATCACACCTCGCGCCCAGACTCGCCCCGGTCGAAGGGTAACGCCCCGAATATCCTGTCCCCCGCCCACAATCCCGCGCCGTCTGCACATCCGAATGGGTGCTGGTCGTAGTCTTCGTAGCGGAGGTGGAAGAAGCTGGTCGCGTGGGCGGTAGAGGTTCCCTGACCAGCCATTCGCCAAGCAAGATTTCACCCCGCCGTACAGGCTCTTGACAAAACACAACTGAGCCTGTTGCCGAGACCATTACCGTTAGATATTTCTGTCAAATGCTGTAGAAGGCAGGTTTAACAATGTCCCATTTGTGTCGTAGATTATATCATTCCTCGGTGGGCTGTGCCTCGTCCACTGGGGTGGTACACGGCGAGCCAGATGATGCGATGGGGCTTGACTTGACCGTCAGAGAGCCCCTTGTTGGCGTTGCTGAGAAAAAGGTCGGTTGGGCTATAGCTATGGGGGGAGGAAAGGAAGAAGGGGTGCCTCGCGGAGACGACGTCGGCTTTGTGCCGTCGCCTGCAAACAACAGCGAGACGGGGCAGTAGATATCGCGTCCAACTGCCTCACGTCCAAGAATGTACCTTGAATAACTCGGTCGGCATTTCGCAGCAAATCCATTGTCCCGCTCTCCTAGTCCTCTTTACAGTCATTGCGGAATTGCCGCACAGCCTACGCGCTCATCATACTCGCAGTGAGACGCATTCGTACCAAGTTCCAGCTTACAGCCGGCTGCCTCCCTCCTGCGGAATCTTGACAACAACCTTGCCCCAAGTCCCCCTCCCGCCCAGCGCGACGAGCGCGTCCTTGACCCTCTCCAGCCCGACAAACTCCTCGTCGGTGTACTCGGTCCCCTTCAGCTTGCCCTCGGCGACCAGCCTCATGATGCCCTGCCAGACAACGGGGATCACGGCCCGCTCGTTGACGGCGTACGCGCCCCAGTGGATGCCGACGAGGGAGATGTTCTTGAGCAGCACCTTGTTCATGGCCACCTTCTCGATGCTGCCCGCCGCGAAGCCGACGATGAGGATGCGCCCGTTCCAGGCGGTGCACTTGGTGGACTTGTCGACGAGGCCCACGGGGTCGTAGACGATGTCCACGCCCCTCTTGCCGGGCGTCAGGGCCTTGACCTTGGCGGGCCACTCGGGGTCCGCGTAGGAGAGGACGTGGTCGGCGCCAAAGGCCGTTGCGATCTCGAGCTTGCGGGGCGTCGAGGCCGTGGCGATGACGGTGGCCCCAAACGCCTTGGCGACTGCGTTTCACTCACAGTCAGACGGCTGCATCTCGGAGATGGTGGGACCGACGCCTCGCGTAGGCCTGAACTCGACTCACCTTGCACGGCCGCGAGCCCGACGCCCCCCGCCGCGGCGTGGACGAGCACATGGTCGCCCTGCTTGATGTTCGCCCTCACCACCAGCGCGCCGTAGCTCGTCGGCGCGGTGACAAACAGCCCAGCCGCCTCCGCGAACGACCACCCCTCCGGCACGGGCAGCAGCGACGTCTCCTTCGCCACCGTCTTGGTGGCGAACGCCCCCTGCGAGGCGCCGAAGACGCGGCTGCCCGGCGGGAACCGGGGGGGCCCCTTTGCGCCGCTGGGCGCGGAGAGGACGGTGCCCGCGAACTCGGCGCCGGCGACCCAGGGGAAGGCTGGGCGAGGTGAGTTGGCATGACGATCCGATGGTGGAGAGGGATTTGGGGGGGGGGGGGGGGGGGGGGGGGGGGGGGGGGGGGGGTTGCCTACGAGGCTGGTTCTGGTAGCGGCCTTGGACCTGCAGGATGTCGAAGAAGTTGGCCGCCGAGGCGTGGACCTGGATGAGATACTCGTCGTCCTTGGGAGTCGGGTCCGGCAGCTCGGTGACCTTGAGGTCCGCCGGGCCCTGCGCCTCATACATCTCATCAGCAAGTCTGTTATGAAGGACAAGGCATGAGGCGGGGATGCCGCACCTTGACGTATTCTTTAATCTCAATCCCACGCATAGTGAAGCTCGTTTCTGCTCCTCTTAGAGTGTTCGTCGAGCGTTATTCGAATGGGGATCGTCTAGTGATGGCGATGCGAGATGTCAAGTGAGGGCCGGCCCCGGCTCTCCTCTGTCTGGGGTAAGCCGACGGCTGTGGGGATGCCGAGGCATCTTCGGAGCACGTCACCGAGACCGGCTAGCGCCTCCGTCTCCCGACCCGATCCCGTCCCGTCGGTGGGGCTGCCGTCGAGCTGGCGATACCCTACCCTCGGGCCTCAACCTTTGTTCGACCTCAGCAGAGGTGGTGTAAGTGCACTGTCCTGGGTTGTCGTTGAGCTGAGGGTCGGACGCGACAGCCAGATCAGGGTGGTTGCCCTTGGTGCGAGGCGCTTCAGCCTCCAGGGCAACGTGCCTGAACCTCAGCACGGTCAATATGCCACCCGTCACGTTTCTTCCTGAGATACAGATTAGCTGGGTCATGCTGCATGGACATCAATGTCACAACTGCCGAGGACACGTATTTGCCGACCTTTACGGACATTCACTGCCAACCTAGGATATTTGGATAATTGAGAGGGCGATGCCCGTGTGAGTCTTGGAGCCTTGTCCCACCCTGGCCGGAGAGCCGGCTTCGGTTCGGCTCATCTGGCGCCGCCAACCCTGGAGGGACTTGTTGCAGCATCACCGGCGTTGTACCGTACACTACGGGCCCTGTAAGATTGTACATTGTACATACGTTAACCGTTTTCTTACACGTCAGCTACGGCACCGACCTGCAATTCGCTGATCACTGTGGCTGATCTCATGCAGCAAGGCCGACCGGTAAATACGCGTACGTAATTAGTACGTACAGGCACTATGTCCTTCGTTGACGCGCAAAAAACATCATACAAGCTATGGCCCCAAGTTTACATGCCAGTGTCGCTCATGCACACAATCAAGGAGCCACTCACAATCTGATAAAGCCAATGCGATGCCTCCAGGTAACGTAAGGAACGACACTATTTCAGCTCACTTACTCGTACTTCGTACTTCGTACACTGTTAATGGGGAAATGCGGGCTTCACCCTGAGTCCGGGGAAACGGCCCGGACAGGGATTGTGGGGAGGGTTGAAATGAGCGCCAGGGTTCATTCCCGGGGTATTATATACATGCTATGCATGCGGACATGGGACGAAGACGCGAACTAGCTGCATTTGCCAGATGGGCTGTCCTGGGGAATGAAATGGGCACACGTACCGTGCTGGGACCGCAGAAGCAAGACAACCAGCATCTACACTTCCGAGGCTTCCGGGTTGACAGAAAATGGAGAGGCTGGAGGGACGCGTCTGGCCGGGACGGATGGGGGCCAGGGACCTAGGAGCGACGACTTGGGCTCGCGACCAAGACGAGGCAGCATGCAGCCTTCAGGGGAAGTGTGGTGTACGAGTACTCGTAGACGTGTTGCTAGTAGTAGAAGAGCCGGCTTCGCGTCCGGGGGTAGCATGGAAGATGGAGCCCAGGCACGGGGTCAAGCTCATCAAGTATGTACATACGAGTACAACGGCCGAGCGCTTTGCCCTCGGCAGCCAGGGGAACGCAACTCGGTAAGTTGACGCGCGATGCCTGGCGATCGCAATGTTGTCAAAGACGAAATCTCGGTGGGTTTGATGAAATGCCCAACCGGCCACAGAGACATGTCGGTGCTCAGGGGACAAGCGCTCGCAGCAAAAGCAAGTCGAGCCTCGCCACGGCGAAACGCGGGGCCAGTCGCAAGTCGCAGCCCCCCTGGCGGCCTGGACGGAGTACTCGTACGCCCGTACGGACTACGGGACTGCTCGTGCCTGTCCCGGGCTCGCGCGAGTCGCCGCCGAGCTTCACCACCGGCAGCCCGGACGCCGGCCTCCCTGCTCGCTGTCTCGGAGCTTTTCGCCGAGCGCACGGCCGCCCGCCAGGAGGGTCGATTGACGGACCGCCCGCGCCCCGTCTCCCAGGAGAGGCCTGCCTGCGTCTCGGTCGAGCGACGTCGAATTGCCGGTGCACATGGGGGTTATTGAACTCAATCGTGCTTTTTGTTGCGTCTCTCGGGCCCAGCCATCGACGGCTTGCAATATCGTACGGCGCAAGGTTGAACTGAAACAACTGCTCTTGCGGATAATCTTACCGCTCGTACCATCGCAGCTGCATCCAGCTGGATACTGAGCATCTCCGTTCCGTGGCGCGGCGCGGCGCAGCACCTCCCTCTGCCGGTACGGACTGCTCCGCACGAAGATTGATCACCAAGGATTCCAGGACCGTACTCGTAGGCTACCTACCTCGGCACCGGTGCAGGGATCGGGCAAGGTGGGCTGCAGCCACGCCCGC
This sequence comes from Tolypocladium inflatum, assembly GCA_003945565.1. Lineage (NCBI taxonomy): Eukaryota > Fungi > Ascomycota > Sordariomycetes > Hypocreales > Ophiocordycipitaceae > Tolypocladium > Tolypocladium inflatum. The sequence goes on from QEPE01000013.1 coordinate 1,097,608, forward strand.
AATCATGCCATCCGTGGACCGGGCACCGTGCCATCCATGCGCGCATCGTCGGATTTTGCGGGGGTGGAGCACTGGAGACGCGCGAATGCCTGCAGGCCGCTTCAACGTAGGAACCAGGAAGGGTTATATCAACCAGGCCCGGCCCTTGGCGAGCATCCCACTCGTGTCCTCCTGGTTCCCGAGTTCGTGCCATGAGTCGGAACCGGTGCCATACCAGCCAGGCCTGACCCGCGAAGCAGCCAGTCCAGCGCCCAACGCAACTCGAGGTTGTGCAGACTCGCCTCCTCGACCCGACGCCGCCCCCCTCGCCCGCATACCTACCCAGCGTCGGCATGAGGCCGCGGCTGGCAGGATGCCTCGTCGCCGCCGCCTCGCTGCCCGGGCTGTCCCTGTGTTCCGACGGCGTCCTGGCCCGGTCGGGCGCGCCGCCCGTCCCGGCGGCCTTGGCCCAGGCGCCCCCCTGCGCTGCAAGTCCAGTCCCTCCACCACTTCGCTCCGGGGAGCGCGCAGCTAACGCGATGCCTCCAGCACGACTGCCTGGCCGCCGCCTGGTCGAGCGCGGCGTGCGCAGATGCGGCCCTGGAAGACGCGGCCGCGGCGTGCTTCCAGGCGGCGTGCAGCCTCCCCGATGCGCTGGGTATGTACCTACCTTGATTACAAGCTGCCCTGCGCCGTGCTGACCAGAGCTCGCGGCAGAAACCAGGAACCTCACCGAGGCGGTGTGTGACCGGCCGAGGCGGGACGACGCGCCGCGGTACGAGGCCATGAACATCACCATCGGCGTCGTCACCTCGGTCGTCGTCGTCGCCCGCACCCTCTTCAAGCAGTTCTTCAGCTACCGGCGCCGGCTCGGCGCCGACGACTGGGTCATCCTGCTGTCGCTCGTCGTCGGCATCCCCTGCGTGGCGCTCAACGCGCAGGGCCTGACCGCCCACGGCCTGGGCAAGGACGTCTGGACGCTCGCGCCCGCCGAGCTCACCGCCTTCATGCTCTACTTCTTCGTCCTGGAGATCCTGTACATCGCCCTGATGGCGAGCGTCAAGCTGGGCCTCTCGCTCTTCTACCTCTCCATCTTCCCCGGCACCGCCGTGCGGCGCCTCCTCTGGGGCACCGCCGCCTTCAACGTCCTCTTCGGCGTCTCCTTTGTCGCCACGGCCATCTTCCAGTGCGCGCCCGTGAGCTACTACTGGACGCGGTACGAGGAGACGGCCCCCGGCAGGTGCCTCAACACCAACGCGCTGGGATGGGCGCACGGCGCCGTCAACGTCTCCGTCGATGTCTGGCTGATAGCCATCCCGCTCAGCCAGGTGCATAGGCTCGAGCTGCACTGGAAGAAGAAGATCGGCGTGGCCATCATGTTCCTGACGGGCGCCTTGTGAGTGATTGGAATCTGCCATGCTCGGCCGTCATGCCGTCCGCCTCCGGCCTGGCCCGTGTGCTCACATCTCTGCAGCGCCACCATCGTGTCCATCCTGCGGCTCCAGTCCCTCATCCTCTTCGCCAACTCCATGAACCCGACCTGGGACAACTGGAACGTGGCCTGGTGGTCGACCATTGAGATCTCCACCGGCCTCATCTGCACCTGTCTCCCGTCCATGCGCCTGATCCTCGTGCGCCTCTTCCCGCGCGTCTTCAGCAGCGGCGGCAGCTCCTACAACGGCACCTCTCGCGCCGGCCCGGCCACCGCCCACACCATCACGGTGCACAAGCAGATTCGCATCTCGAGCGTGGAGATCCCCATGGAGGACAACCTCACCAAGTATAGCGGCAACGAGTCGTGGGAGCGGGGGCTTACTCCTGCAGGGAGTCGCTGCGACAGCGTGGCTCATCTTCAGCCTTGACTTGACTTGTTTTCGTGTACATCATCACCGCGGTGTGCGCGGGCGTGGGAGCGGTCTGGAAAATGGCGTTATAGCTCCGTGGCATCGGAGTCGCGAAACATCACTCGCTTAGCATAACATGAAGCGGCGTGTATTCCCTTTGAACGTGAGTCTGCTGCGATCCTTGCCCCTTCTCGGTGCAACCTCAATGAACCCGGGTAGTTACCAACGAGGGAAGGTCGAATAACTTCCATTTCGGATCTTAGGGGTAAGGAGCATCATAGCGGCATGATATTGACATGTCAAGGTATTCCTATCCAGGCCCTTGATGATCTGTACCGCTCGAGTAGTGCCGCCATTCTACGCACCGCTCGAGCCCTCCACCGCCCGCTGTGCCATCGCCCGAGTTTGCACTCTGCTCAGCATCCCAAGCCGGAAAGGCCCTTCACACCCTTGCCATCCCTTGCCTCTAGTCAAGCGCGCTCAGCAGGTGCTCGATGGCGCCCTGGACGCTGCCCCCGCTCCGTCTCAGCGCCGCCACGTTGCGCTCAAAGTCGTAGAAGCCCATGTCGTTGAGCTGGCGCAGCTGCTCCGCGTACCGCTCCTCGGGCGGGCGGTTGTCCGCCGGTGCGGCTGGCCCAGCTGCCCCTCCGCCTAGCATCTGCATCATCTGTTGCATCATCTCCGGGTTCATGCCAAAAGGGTTGGTCTGCGAGGCCCCTTGCGGCGGGAACAGGGCCGCAAAGGGGTTTGCCGCCTGTTGGCCCAGGCTGTTCTGCGCAGCCCCCGTGCCCTCGGACTGCGTCGTCCCCTGGCCGGTTGCGGTGCCCTGGCCCTCCCGCGACTCCTGGCCTGGTGTTGCGCCGGCCGCACCTGGCGGCGCCGTGAAGGGGTTGGGCCCCATGCTGCTCAGGGCCTGCAGCATCTGGCTCATGTTGGCGCGGTTGGCGCCGGTGGCACCGCCGCCCATGTTGGGGGGCATCATGAAAGGGTTCATAAAGGGGTTCTGCTGGTTGTTGGCGGCACTGCCATCGCCAGTCGCGGCACCCTGGGGCGTCTCATCCGTCGACCCGGGCGCCGGGAAGGCCTCTTCACCGCCGCCCATCATCCGACGCATCTGCATCGCCTGCCTCATCATGTCCGGGTTGCTCATCATCCGGCGCACGTCAGGTGAGGTGATGAATTCCCGGGCGCCGGGCATGTTGCGCAGCATGGGGTTCGACTCGATGAGCATGTTGACGAAGTCGGGGTTGTTGAAGGCCTCGTTCATGGCCTGCTGGACGTTGGGGTCCGACATCATACGCTCGATACGCTCGTCGTCCATGGGCGGGCCCATCTGCGGCCGGGTGTCAGCACGAAGCGCCAGGGTGAGGGTATCATGGTTCGGTGGAGAGGCTCACGCCGCCGTCTGGGCCAAACATATCCATGCCCGGGAGGTTGATCTGGTGGCCCGCGTACCGGGCGCCCGTCAGGCCGGCAAGAGGGTTGTTGGCAGTGCCCGAGGCCATGTTGGTGGGAATGGCCTGGGGCGCGGGGCTCGACGTGGACGCGGGCTGGGTGGGGTTGCTGGCGGCGCTCTTGACCATGTGGATGGTGTTGTTGGGCTTGATCTTGTAGGAGCCCAGCGTGTCGTCGTTCTTCATGACGCGTCCCGAGTAGATTAACCGCTGGCGCTCGACGGGGATGTTCTCGAGGTCGGCGCCCGACAGCTTGGTCTTGAGCTCCAGGACCGTCGCGGCCTCGGCCATTGTGACGGTGTGCGTGCTGTCCGACGACGTCTTGACCTTGAAGGTGACCTGGGCGTCGCCGCTCGCTTCGGCGTTGTCTGCCATGTCGACGACGGCTGCGCTGTTGGCCGTGGGCAGCTGGAGCTGGTGCGCGGCTTCGGCGGTGCGGGGAATGGGATGAGGCGCCGGTATCCGGATGCGCGAGAGAGACGGCTTCTCGGGCTCTCGCGTGACGTCGCTGCTCGACAACGGACAAGAGGAGCGGGCCTGGGCGCGGGTGCAGAGGAGATGCGCGGGTTATCGAGGCTGCTCGGGAGACGTTGAGGGAGGTTGAGGGCTGCAGGAGGCTGTGGCGAGGTGCTGGGGATCGTTGGCAGAGGAGAGCGCTCAGGGCGACGGGGGACGTGGGGCAGCTGGCGGGCAGTTGTGGGCTGGACAAAGAAAGACCAGCAGCAAACGATGACGCCAAGGGACCGCGCCCGTTACAGTCGGCGCTGAACGAAGCGGTGCTGTTGTGCTTAGGTAGGTAGTTGTTACGTCGGGAGGATGTGAGAGGAGCACTTCGCAGCCTGACAGGTCAACATGTCGCGTTGTAAGAAACAACATCCGACTCCGACTCGCCCGCAGCAACGTATAAGCCGCTGTTGGCCACGAGTTCCATCGGGGTCCATGACCTTCTGGAGCCACATCGCGCGAAGACAGCGTGAAAGCAGAAGCAGGAAGCGCGCTCGCAAAACGACGCTATGAGATGCGCTCCGTGGCAAAGAGCGCATTCCTCAGCGGCACTCTTTCAATAAACGCAGCACGAAGTCTGTCGCTCCACAGCACCGACGACGCAACTGTGCATGGCCCTGCTGCTGTAGGGTAGGCTGCGGTGCTCAACTGGGCTGCCGTGTGGCGTTGTGGCGGGGCAGCTCTCAACACCAGCTGGCGCTGCCGTCTCACAACAACAACTCACCACAACCAGGCCCATCTCGCACTCATCGCTGTGCGGCGCCACATCATGCGACTGTGATTCACTCGCTCGCCTGGCCTCTACCACCGGCCATGAGCCCGCCCCGACCGTGATCTCAGCATGAGCATCCTTCATCCCGCCGGCTGCTCACCTCGCGCTCACCCCCCGGCCTCACCACCAAACATGCAAACGGCATCATGATCCAAGGAATCTTCTATGCCCGGTTCTTCCCGAAAGAAGGTACCCTCCATCCCTCCCATGACGACGCGAAACACCGAGAACCGCTACTCAGCACCGCCCCCCAGGACCCAAGATCGTCGCCCAGTCGCCCCCGGCTGCATCACCCCCTCGGACGGCGTCGCCCGCCCGCCGCTCGTCGACTTCGACGTCCTGCAGGAGTACATCATCCCGCGCCAGGCCTTCTGCAACCGCTTCGTCACCATCAACACGCCCGACGGCAAGCACACCGTCCTCGGCCACCCGGTGGTCATTGCGCACACTAAGTATCTGCGCAATGAGTTCATCTTCAACTTTGGCCTGCTCGTCGAGGCCGACGTCGACCAGACCCCCTACGAGCGCGTCGTGAGGTGCCTCGCCACCACCTTTGCCGAGATGGAGAAGCAGAACGAGTACCTCAGCAGCGGGGAGGGCCACGGCCTCGAGGACGGCGAGGCGAGGCGGCCCATCGAGAGCCTGCTCGAGATTATCAAGGAGGACCTCAACAACTACGGCGAGTGCATGATTCCAGTTGGTGAGTTCTCTCATGAGGAGCCCGAGTCCAGCCCGTGTCGACATGCCTGCTGACCTCGCAGACGAGGCAAACACCATCAACATGAAGCTCTTCCCGCACCACCCCATCCCGCCCGCCGTCCAGGGCTGGCACGTCCCCGTCGCCAAAACCAAGTTCTCGGAAATCGTCGATCCCACCTGGGACCTGACCCTGCAAAAGGTCATTGCCAAGATCGACGGCGTCTCCGACGTCCGGCGCATCGCCCACGAGGCCTCTGTCTCGCTGGACCTCGCCAAGACGGCCCTCCGCCACCTCCTCTACTACGACACCATCCTCCTTCTCGACATGTTCTTCTTCGCCTCGTGCTACGCCCCGCGCCCGGGCATCCACGACTTCATCCGCAACGTCGACGGCATGGTCGACGAGTGCGCCGGCTACGTCTCCCACGGCAGGGTCCGCGTGGCAAACTACCACCTCATCAAGCTCATGACGTGCTTCTCGCAGGGCAGGAGCATCAAGGAGTGGATCCTGGCGAGCCACGAGAACGGCTTCGACGTCCTGGCCTACGTCGACGTGCGCCGCTTCGTCCAGTTCGGCGTCATCAAGGGCTGCCTCTACCGCGTGCACAAGTACGTCATGTCGAAGCAGTACCTCGCTTCGCTGGTTACCGGCCAGAGCCGCCCCGTGCCCGGCGGGGACTCGCTGCAAAAGTACACGGACGGCAACCACCATTTCGACCAGATCATCACGGAGAAGAATCTCACGGATGGGGAAGTCATGGACAGCCTCAAGGCTCTACCGGTGCCAAAGGGGGATCTCACCGTGTGCTATCGGTGATGGGTGGCTGGGCTGGTGGGATTTCCTGAAGATGAGATAGATGTCCGTCGGTCCAAATGCCCAATGTTTATTTGGTTGTGTCTGGGGGCCTCTCACGATCAAAATACTGTTTTTATGGGCCAGATGCCCGCTAATGATTTGAGCGTCGACTGGTCTCGGCGACCCTCCGGCTTGGTTCGTCTTCTACATGGACTCTATGGTATCATACAAACCAAAGACTGTTGTACAATATGCAAGTATTACAGTGGAGTTTAAGGCTTCCCGCTTTAGATGCCCTTACTGCTTCGACTTGGAAGCATCCTTCCTCTCCCTCACCCGCTCGCGCACCTCTTGCTTGTTCGGCAGCTCAATGTCCGGGTTGTTGGCCACCTTGAGCGTCTGCGTCTCCTTCAGCGCCTGGTTCAGCTGGTCCGGCGACAGCTCCTCGCCCTTTTCCTCGGCGTCCTTCTTGAGCTGCTCCTTCATGCGCCGCACCACCCCGGTGTACGGCTGGCCGGGGTAGAAGTTGCCGCTCCTCTCCCATTCCTCGTCGGAAACGAGCTCCACGATGCGGACGTTATGCTTGCCCTTGCGCAGGATCAAGATGCGGTCGTCGATGAGGTACTTGGCCGTCTCCTCGGGGAACCACATCTTCATGGGCGTCCAGGACAGGTTACCCGGGACCAGGCCTCGCGACTGCCCGGGCTGGGCGGCCACGTACGCACCCTGCTGGGTGACGAGACGTTGTCCGTCGGTGTTGCTGCTGGCAAGGCCGGTCGCGAAGAGGAGCTTGGCAGGCGACATCTTCATGACGGACCGGGGGAGCTGAATGTCGCTTCGGGGTGCGTTGTTCGGGGTGATGATTCCGCTCTCCTCAGACGGCTCGTTGATGACATGCGGCAGCTCTCCGCCGAAGCGGAACTTGTGCTGCTGCGCTTCCTGCAGCGCCTTCTGGGAGCCGTGCACGAGCGACAGGACCTCGAAAGCCAGCGTGTGCTGCGCTACCCTCTTCGCAGGGTCAGCCTGGTGCTCCACCATGACCTCCTGGACCTTGCTCATCGGCATGAAGGTGAACAGCATGAGCAGCTTCTCCACCTCGTCGTCCGATCGTCGCATAAAGTAGCCGTAGAGTTCAAACGGCGACGTCTTGAACTCGTCCAGCCACACCGCATTGCCTGCACTCTTGCCAAACTTGACGCCAGCAGAATCGGTGAGTAGCGGAACCGTAAATCCCATCGGTTCGTGCTGCCACTCCGTCGGCATCTTGGCGTAGGGGGCCTCCTCGGTGTCCCGGATGACCTTCAGGGCGTCCATGCCAGCGACAATGTTTCCGAACTGGTCGGACCCGCCGATCTGCATCTGGATGCCGAGCTTGTTGTACATGTGCCAGAAGTCCCAGCCCTGGAATAGGGGGTACATGAATTCTCCAAGAGACATGCCGTCGCCCTCTGTCATTTTCCGCTTGACCCTGCGACTGTGTTAGCTTCCATGTGTGGTCCTCATGGGCCAGGGACAACTTGCGTGTCGCGGCCGAGCATCGGTCCAATCCTGGTATGCCTCGCGAGCCTCTTGGTGAAGTCGTATATCGACAGGCCCTGCAGCCACATGTTGTTGTTCAGCAGGTGGCGCTTCGCCGCCCAGTCCTTTTCGTATCCGTACTTGTCTCTCAGCGTGATGACGTTGCGCCATAACCTCGTAAGCTGGTAGTGCAGTTTCGTGACGTTCTTGGAGATGTCCGAGTTGGATATGTGCTCGCGGCTCTGCAGACGGCCGGTGGGATCGCCAATTCGAGCGGTGGCGCCTCCGAGGAGCGTGACGGCCGGGTATCCGTGGAACCACATCCAGAACAAGGGCATGAAGGGCAGGAGGTGTCCGATGTGCATGGAGTCGGCGGTCGGGTCGACGCCGACGTAGGCGCCTATTCGCTTGATGCGCATGACCTCCTTGATCCTTTCGGTGTTCCTGCGTGCGGCATGCGTCAGCGGAGCGCCCCAGAATGTATCGATCCGCGCACGCCAACATACCCTGCGACATCTTTAATGTAGCCTCGCTCGTCGAGGAGGTCCCACACATGGCGCTCCTCGCCGTTCTGTATCCTCCGGGCCCTGTTCTCCCAGCGCTCCTCGCCGGCAGCAACCTTTTTCAGGTAGGACTGGGCAATGCCGCGTGCGCGGTGAAGCTCAGCGAGCGACCAAGGCGGCTGTCTCGAGGCGCATCCTGGGCTGGCGCGTGGCCGTGCTTGGGCCAAGCTCCCTATCGTTACTCGGGGAGCCATGGTGAGGCGAGGACGGTGGCCCCGAGGGCTGGCCGTGCAAGCTGTTGGAGCTCAGCCGCGCTTCCCTATCGTCTGTTCCCGCTTGTCGACGAGGATTGGCGGTGCAAATGCTGTGTCGCGCAAAGTCACATTCACCGGGAGCTGCATACTCGTACAGCGCCCTGGGGAGCTCCCTGGAAAATTCACATGCGACCAAAAGGGTGCACCCGTCTTCAAATGTCAGCCAATCAGCGTCGCGCGCCGCGCAGACGGCGGGAGCACGTTGTTGCGCGCCGGCGATTCGGCTGTATGACGGGCACCGGAATGCGCCCAGCCAATCAGCGAGCTCGCAATTCGAGTTCCTCGGCAATGCCTCCAATCCATGATCCATCGCTGCGCCGGTGAAGTCGGATTGACGCCGCCCTGCTCCTCGCTTCCCCAATCCCACGCTGCCCGTCGACGACGACACCTCCTCGCTCCAGGCGCCTCGGACACCCCCGGAACACTCCAAGAACTATGGCGTCGATCGTGCGTCCCTCGCTGCTGCGGCAGACTGCGCTGGCCTCCCGGTGCGCCGCCCGGAATGCCTTCGCGAAGCAGCCCGCGCTGCCGGTCGCCGCGCTGCACACCTCGAGCAGGCGCTCTGCCATCATACCGCCGGGACCCCGTGAGCTCACCCTACCCTGCGGCCCTCAAGCGCTTGAGCCGCCGTGCATATGCAGCACCTGTGCTAACCCATCGTGCAGAGAGAATCGAGGGCGGAAGTACGACCTACCCTACCCCAGCGCGCATGTGCTCTGTCGACCATGAAAAGCTGACACTCCTCGCGATACAGTCAACGACCCTGCCCCCATCCCCGAACCCAACGCCGCCCACGGCTCCTACCACTGGACCTTTGAGCGCCTCCTCGCCGCCGGCCTCGTCCCCCTGACCATCGCGCCCTTCGCCTCGGGCTCCCTCAACCCCACCATGGACGCCATCTTCTGCTCCGCCGTCCTGCTGCACTCCCACATGGGCTTCCAGCAGTGCATCATCGACTACGTCCCCAAGAAGAAGCACCCCAGCCTGCGCAAGTTCACCTGGTGGGCACTCAACGTCGCCACGCTGACCGTCGGCGTCGGCCTGTACGAGTTTGAGACCAACGACGTCGGTGTCACCGAGGCCATCAAGCGGGTGTGGAAGGCATAAAGGAAAAGGGGGGCGTATGGGGGGGGCCTGACGCTGAAATGCGTACCTGATATTACGTACTGCCCGGCCGTTTCAAAGCCATGGGGGCGCCTGTATAGAAGTGTCTCGTTAAACAAGACGAATGTGTATTCCCTTTGTTTGAAGCTGTTGTCGCCGGCTCGTGACGTGCTGATACCGGAGTGATGGCCTGGTCAAGTGAAGACGCGAGTGATGCTTCCAACGACGCACTATCTTGATCTCCTCGGCTTCCAAAAAGCGACATACACATGTTGGCTGCAGTGTTTCCCACAAGGTGATACCTCATTCTCTTTACCCAAACGATGTTCTTCCCCTCAGGCCCGTGTCGGTCGTTCTGGCATCCTATACATGCTCCTCCCAGCCGCTTCAACTCTTGTTTCTATCTAACGGCAGTCAGCTGCCAGGGAACCAAAAGTCAGGAGTTGCCGCCAGTGGAATATGAGTTAGAGGATGCCGAATATTACTCCCTCGGCGTCGGAGGGATGGGCAAGCTCACGGCCGACGAACTTCAAAGCGGCTCAAGGCCAAGAGAAAGCCTAAGCTCTCCGACGAGAAGATTGCAGCGCTGCGCGAGGAGCTGTTGAGTCAGTGAGCTACACTAGTCCTGTACTGGCACTTTACTATGCAGGAAGAACAGACGAAAACAGAAACCTAGAAATAACGGGAAAAGGAGACGGAAGAAGATGAAGGACTCGTATCTGTACCTAGGCATACAAGGGGCATGTGAATCTGAGAGATCTCGCGGTTAAGGGGCGTAGAATCTTAGTTGACCCATGTCCCAGGGGCTGTCTACCGGAATAGCCGCGGTAACATTCAGATGCATAACGGCGGCACATTTGGCACCTGCTTCAATAATTTATGAATTCAACTTGTATTCATCTGTTCGATGGATCCTCTCTAGGCCCCGATCGTAGGCTTGCTAAATATTCTTCTCGCTACAGAGCGCAGGTATTGTGCGTAGTTTCTCGTTACCATCATGCAATTTGTTCCCGTCTGACGTCGCCCCTGTTCACCCGAGGATACGGTGTTGAACGGTATCCTCCACCACTGCATTTTTTTCGAGACGCAGCAGCCAGACGCTAGATCGTTAGGCTCGTAATCTCGGTGCCGCCAATGCGGTCCATCTCAGGCGTCGGCGGCGGCAGGTTCTCCGCCTTGGTGCAGACCCAGCAGCTAGCATACATGTTGACCCTGTCAATGCACGCGCCGTCGAGCCTGGCGCCGTGGCGCTTCGCCGTGAAGCCGTGGCTCTCAAAGACCTCTATGTACCAGGGGCTCAGCGCCGACGAGCGCAGCATGACGCGGCCGCCCATGGCGAGCGCGCGGTTGAGCTTGCTGACCTGCGCGGACGCGGCCTGCGAGCCCGTGTCGAACCAGTCCATGCTGTCCATGACGACAGCGACGGTGAGGGTCCCGGGGGTGATGCGAGCAATGACCTCTTCCAGCTCATCCGTGTGGATGCGCAGGCCGTCAAGCGCGCCAGGGCGGGACAGCTTGGCGTGGACCTCGGGGCGAAGATATTCGAGGGGGCACTTGCGGGAAAACTTGCCCGCCAAGCACACGTAGTAGTAAGGGTTATCGGCGGCGATATGCGTCTCCTCGGCCACGGGGTCGAGGGTGTTGACCATGTAGTGCCAGATGGCGTGAGAGCGAGTGTTCTTGGCCAGAGGCTTATCACCCTTGACGAGGTCCGACTCGGCATGGTCACCCTCGATCATGGCAAGCTGGTTCTTGGGAACACCAAGAGCACTCCAGAGGAAGCTCTCCTGGGCGACAACCAAGTTGCAGACAAGCTTGGATAGCAGAGCGGGACGAATCTTGTTGCGCCAAATCTCGCGCTGCTCGTTCAAGGTCTTGGCCTCGAGGATCTGCTTGACCGCAGACTGCAGGCCAAAGAGACGAGCGACCCAGCGGAAAACGCGAATAGCATGACGAGAACCGCCAGTGTCATACAGTCCGCCCTTGGAGCTTTGGAGAACGTGGGCGTTGTTAAGCCAGAACTGGAACGCGCGGCCCGACATGTGAGGAGATAGCTTAGTAATGAGCAGGTCGCGGAAGTTGGAGTGCTTCCCCTCGCCAAAAATCTTCCAGAAGTCCTCGTAAGGGAGGGCTGTATACGATGCGGCCTTGAGCTCCAGGAGGTGGTTCTGCGTCGGGTTGAGGTCGACCGCATGGACGCGGGCGGGGCTCTGCGCGAGGTACGAGAGGATGTTATCTCCGGCCGAGCTGATGGCAATGACCTTGTCCTCGGGGCCAAGCTTCAGGAGACGCTCATCCACGCGTGCATCCTCCCAGGTAAAGGCGTAGATGTACTCGTTGTTGAACTGGGTGTGCTTCTGGAGCTGGTCATCGTAGTAGATGCGCCAATGGTGGTTCTGGTAGAAAAAGGACGGGAGCGGCAGGTTGGCAGACAGGTTCTGCACCGCAGTGACAAAGGCCTTGGAGCGAATCTCCGGTGCCGATCTCTCAATCGCACGGGTCAGAGCATCACCCTGGTTGGCGGGGAACAGGTAGGGAGACTCCGTCGCCAACGCGTCGATGCGCTCAATAATCTCATGAGGCAGACTGGAAGGCGAGAACGGCTTCTTGTGGCAGCCAACCCAGACGTAGTAAGGGATATATCCCAAGGAGCGGTTCCGGCCGTTGATGTTGAGGACAGTGCCGAACTTGTACTCGAGATAGTCGCGACGGCCAGGCTCGAGTCCAACGCGGTCAAAGTCAAACCAGGCGCGCCAGAACATTCTAGACACGGCGTTGACATGACGGCCCAGGAGACCACCGGTATAGTTGCGGAAAGAGAAGTCAATCTTGTTCTGAACGTAAAAGTCGACCACGCCAAGCATGCCGTGAGGGGACAGCAGCGAAGTCACCGAGTCAATGACAGAGTAGTAGTCAGGCTAGTTCGCAGACCGGTCAGTTTATCAGGACCCGAGGCGTGGGATGCGTCGTCGCCAGAATCGTTTGGAACCCACAATCATAGACAAGCTGTAAGACATGGTCACCAGGTCGGCACCGCCGTGCTCCGGGCGCTGCTGCTTGAAGTAGCTCATCACCGGGGACCGGAGTGGGTTCTGAGCGGTATTCGCGCCGCTTTCGTAATGCTCGAGACGGAACTTGCGGGCATCTTCACAGACAACGTTGACGTTCTTCCATCCAAGTCTCTCGAATCGCTTGCGGGCAACCTCGCAGAGCGAGGGAGAGAAGTCGACGAGATAGACGCTGGAGAAGAACTCGGGGACGTTGACGAACTGGGCCATGGCCTCAATGTTCCAGCCAGTACCGCCGCCAATCTGCCATCTTGTCAGCCTACTACCAAGGGGCTGTCAGGGTGGTTGCCGCAAACTGACGTCAACCCAGATTCGCTGGCTCCGGTCCCGGCCGGCAGCCTTCATCTCCTCGGTCTTGGACTCGAGCTGGGCGGCCACGAGGCCGAGCATATCCTCGCGTCCATGAAGTAGGACCTTGCGAGTGGCATCGTAGGCGCCAGCCTGCGTCTTGTAGAAGCTCTCGAGGGCATCCTGCTGGTTGGCCCGGGAGTCTCCCTGGTGGGGTTTGAGAAAGGAAGAGTAGAAGAAGAGGAAGAAGGACCTGAGGAGACTAGGAGCCTCCTTGCCCTCTTCGTTGGATCGCGAGGAAAGGCGGGAGAGGCAAACGCCGCCCACTACGGCGAGTGCAATTCCAGCATAGAGGGGTTGGATGTCGATGCCAAAGGGCAGGACGAGGTTACCACCCTGGGAGCATCATTAGCACGCGCGCGGAGTCGGGCCCAGCTGAGTCGGTGCAAGTACATGAAAAGCCATGGTATTCTCTCATTGTATGGAGAGAACAGCTGGGGGAGAAGGCGGGCGGCTCTGAGGCGTGTTGAAAGCACTCTGAGCGGCAGGGTTGAAACGAGCAAAAGATAAAATGCTCTCACAAGACGGGGCACGAGGGGTCGAGGGGTCGAGGGGCATACCTATGTATATACCAGACGCGGCGGTTACCTATTTAACTCGCATGCACTGCGTAATACATGCCTCCCCTCGTTCGTCAGAAGAGTGGGCAGGGCAGGCAAGGTGACCTTGAGCCCAGACACTTGTCCCGGCGACAAGGGGACGCGAGCAGGGTCTCGCCAGATGCAGTCCGCCAGGGGCAGCAACAGCGCAGCAGAGCCACGCAGAGGCGTGCGCTCTGGCTTGACGGACGACGACGCATCTCCAGTTCTCCACTGCCCACGTCCCGTCTGTCCACACGTCCACAGCCGGCCCCGCCACCCCGGGCCATCGTCGCGGTGAGGCGGGGCCAGATCCGGTACGGCGTGGACCAATGACTGGGGCACATGCGTGGGCAACGTGCTCCGTCAGGGGCCTCGCGAAGGAGACCCGTGTGCCGATGCCATGATCGCCTCTCGTCTGCTCCCCTCTATTGCCCTAGCTGCTCGATTCAATGCCCGGTGTGAGTGGGCTGGGCGTCGGCTTTACGTCGACGATCGAGGCGACGAGGCCTCCGTTTTGCAGATGAGCAGCCGACGCTACTGTAGACCGTCAGCGACAGGGAATTGAGAGGGGGCTCGTCTCGTAATCGAGCAGTGGCAGAGGCCTCAGGCCACAGAGACGCAGGGAGCCGTTCTGCTGGGCGACTGCACCTGGTAACGGAAACAGTGCCGGGGTGAGTGATTGGTGAGGCTCTCGAGTCTCGACTCCCGACTCTCAACACTCTCGGCAGAGCATGCAGGGTCTCTCTGGCATGTGGTGTGGATGAGGTGGAAGTTGGTGACATCCAGGCTTGTTGGCCTTAGCGTCGTTGGTGCAGCCCAGGCGCCCAGGTGGCAGGCAGTACTTCGTAGGTACCTACCAATAGGATGGGGCCTGGCCCGCACATGCACCCTCGCAGAATGGACACGGAGATGCAACAAGCAAGTTGTTGAGACGAGCAAGAGACGGCCCGAGGCAAGGCTGTGGGAACAGGCTGTGGGAACAAGAGGGCGGTCAAGAGGGGGGTCAAGAGGGGGGTCAAGAGGGGGGTCAAGAGAGCGGCCATCCATCCCGAGGAAGACTTGAGAGGGCCTCGCTGATGCTGAAACGGGAAGAAGAGGAGCCGACAGCCCTTCCAGTTCCGACGAAGACCGCCGCAACTTGCATGCATAGGTAATGCGGACGGTTTATTTGGTATGTTTACTTCGCATTAATGAAACGTAGTAGCACCTTGTGTTCCCGGGCAAGCCGGGCCTTGGGTCTCCACGTTCCTTCAATGGTGTACGAAGTACGAAGTAAGCACCCAACATATCTCACCAGGCTGCTCCCACGTATCGAAAGGTCAACCCGTGGTGCCTTTGGCACCGCAGCAGGCAGGCGCTCCACTGCGTGAAGAACGTCGCATTGGGGCCATGAACTGGAAGAGACTACAAAACAGTTCGCAAAGGAAGCTTCAACGCAATTGCAGAATGGCCGGATTCCAGAATGTCGCTGGCGATCTGGGCGATGCAAAGGCAAGGCGCGGGATTTTGTTTCTCCGAATCCGACTGCCCCTTCCACCTCTCCTCACCCTGGTTCAGGCATCTACACCAATCACGACCTCCCCTCTGTGACGTGCAGGCGCGACGACGGATGGGCAAAGTACGAGGACGAACCGCGAGATATCTCGATACATCAGAGCGCATCTGGCCCATCTATGAATCGCTGATACCCGGCATCACCTCGCGCCACCATGGCCCCCCCTTCGAGCCAGACGGGCTCTGGCAAGAAGAACGCCGCCATGCCGAAGCCAAGCCGTAACTCCACCCCGGTGCCGGCAAGCCTGCCGCCGCAGGAGTTCTACGACCCGGATTACCTCAACACGAGGGTGATTCTGTTCCAAAATCTGACGTACGACGACTTGGTAGACCAGGGCGCATCCAACGCCACGGTGCCCGACTCGAAGAGCGTCGATATGATGCTTGACAAGCTGAAGAGCCTCATCAACATCATGGAGAAGCGCTCTACATTCTACGACCGCGGGATGCGGCATCTTGCCGATGAGCGCAAGAAGCGCCCCGAGGACTACGACCACATGCGCGCCGACGGCGAGCAGGAGGGGAAGCGCCCCAAGCATAAGAGGAAGAAGGGCCCCGACTCGTTGGCTCCTGGCTCCGACGGTAAAAATGGTGAGCAGTCCAGCATTGCTAGTCAACTATTCTACCTGCTCCGTTGTGCCGTCTGTTGGCGTTGCCAGGGCGATGCAGTGAACGCAAAGAGAAACCCATCCCGCTAACTATCGCTGCCTGCACAGAACAATCATCTCCACTACGCGACACCAAACGTAAACACTCGCGCTCCGGCTCCGCCAGTTCCTCGCTCTCGCCGATCGCTGCGGCCTCGCCATCCGCCATGGATGTCGATAAGAAGCCAAAGGAGGACGAAAAGGAGGAGGAGTCGAGCTCCGAGGACGAGGGCGCACCGCCGCGCCGAGAACTGCCTCAGTCGCAAACATTCGGCGATGACCCTTCGACCTTCCCCGATCCCACAGTCTACGAGATCAGAGCTATTGAGCCCGGCATGACGGACGAGGAGAAGAAGGAAATCTACTCGGTTGCGACGTACCCCAGGAGCGACCTCGGGAACATGATCGCGGGAGACCCGCCAGACAAGGACTTTAGCAACGCGAAGCCGAGCAGCCAGATCAACTTTACCACATTTTCGTCGTACATTGATCCATACTTCCGGCCATTCGCGGAGGAGGACCTTGCCTTTTTGCGAGAGCGGGGAGACCGCGTGACGCCGTTCGTCATGCCAAAGCGCGGGAAGAGGCACTACACCGAGGTCTGGGCCGAGGAGGATGGCACCATGTCGGTTGACTCGCCTCGGCAAGGAGGGGATAAGCTCCCACCAAACCAACCCAGAGGCACCATCGACAACATGACGGACGCCGTTGGCGAGACGGATGGCTTGTCGATAGGCCCCTTGGCATCGCGCTTGCTACAAATGCTTCGGCCCGAGAACCGCACGCAGCCGTCAGACGACAAGCCAGCCACCAACGGCATTGTAAATGGCGACATCAGCATGAATGGCGACGCCAACGGTGATGAGCAGCAAAATGTCAACGGAGAGGACAAGACCAACCCACTGCCTCCGGCGACGTACATGGCAGAGTCCTCCACCGAGGCGTGGAAGAAGGCGACGCACCCCAAACTCGAATACGCGCAGGTGGACGAGCGCCTCAAGCAGGAACTGAGGCACATTGGTTTCCTACCGCAAGAAGGGTTCGAAGGCGACTACGACGGCCACTTTGACGACGAGGTGGCGGGCAGGCTACGGCACCTGCAAGCGCGCCTCAGGGATCAAATGCTCATCAACGGAGCCCGCAAGGCGAGGCTGACAGAGCTTGTTCGCGAGCGGATGGCCCACCAGGAGTATCAGACAATACTCGAGGACCTCGACTCTCAAGTGCAGGCGGCGTACCTCAAGCGCACGCGAACAATGGGCAAGAGCAAAAAGACGAAGCGGCCCGGGGGCGCGGGCGGAGGCAGCCACTTCGTGGGCGGCGCAGCGGGCACGGCGAGACCGGGCATCGGCGACCTGACGAAGATGCTGATGGAGCGGAGGCGACGGTGGATCGACACGATCGGGTCGGTGTTTGACGACGAGAGCCTGAGCAGGGTGCCGCGCGTGGCGAACCCGGACAGCTCCATCTTCAAGAAGGACGACATGTCGGAGCTGATGAAGAAGGAAAAGGAGCAGTGGGAGGAGGAGGTCGATGAGGAATGAGGTGCCGGGCACTCTGATGGGTAAGGTGTGGTGGATTGATTTCTGCGAGGCACGTCACCGCCGTGCGTACTGTACATGGCACCTGTCACGTCACCAGGCTTGATGTATGTATGCGCTCATGTACGAAGTGCCAGGAAGGCGTTTGGCGGACAAGTTGCCGGTGGCGGAAACCGTGTTTTCTTGCGCGGCGTTGTATAATGTATGCACGGAGCATGCACGGGCCGGGAGCCTGGCAAGCTGGCTGTTACACTGTTTAAATGAACCTGAAATATTTGCCTGTTGCCAAGTACGGAGTGCAGTGGCCCGTGACACCAGGAGTCCAGCAACGGGCGGGGATGCGGTCCCCACGTCTCGGCCCCGGAGTCTTGGCGGCGTGGCTCTCCGATAAATGAGTTGACTATTAATATGTGCGAAGTACCAGCCGCCAACGTCTGTTCTTCCAGGACCAACAAACGCCCGTCCCGGCCCGTCGCGCGCCTCTGGAATCGCTACCAGGTGCATCCGTACGACGAGGCCCCTTTCCGGGCGCAGCGCTTCCTCGCACAGAGACTCCTTGACTCCCTACCACACCGTGCCTATGCAACTAACTGCCATGCCCACCCCGTCCATCCATCCATCCACCTGTCGTCCCCTCGGCCGCGACATCCGGCGGCGGCCAATGGCCTCGCGGCAGCGCAGGACCGATAACGCTAAGGGCGTATCTCCGTGCGCCCGCCCGCCCGCCCGCCAGGCCTTATCGCTCGACGACGTCAATTTAGTCAACCAGACACTGATTTGGCGGGCAAGGGCAAGCCTTCGGGGGAGCAGGCGGGTTGGATTGGCGGGCTCGCGGCGGCTGGCGCCCGTCGCCGAAAACGGGGGCGCCGGCCTGTCGCTCGGCCAAAGCTGCGCGATGAGAGACACGAGCCTCCTCCCTGGGTTTCTCTCCTCTGCCTGAGCTCGATGATGAGATCGCGCAACGGCGGCTTCTTTCTCCTGCTGCATAAGAGGGAAAACCCACTCTGCGTGAAGCGCCATGCACCTTGTGCCGAAAGAGGTTCGTCCGTGGCCGGCCCTCGGGTGATGGGATGATGATGGTCGCTGCACGGGTGTCTCGACTTCAACTCATGACGGCGGCATGCTAACGCATTCGTGGACATGTAGCTCGACAAGCTCGTCGTCTCACAGCTGGGGCTCCTCGCGCAGAGGCGGCTGGCGAGAGGCGTCCGGCTCAACCACTCTGAAGCGACGGTAACCAGCCGCCCGCCCCCGTCCCCCCCAGACGACGCGGCCGCTCGCTGACCGGCTCCAAGGCCCTCATCGCCAACAACCTCCACGAGCTCATCCGCGATGGCAACCACTCCGTCGCGGAGCTCATGGCCCTCGGGGCCACCATGCTCGGCCGGCGGCACGTCCTGCCGGCCGTCTGCAGCACCCTGCGCGAGATCCAGGTCGAGGGCACGTTCCCCATGGGCACCTACCTCGTCACCGTGCACAACCCCATCGCCACCGACGACGGCGACCCGCGGCGCGCCCTCTACGGCAGCTTCCTGCCGGTGCCGGACAACGAGGCCTTCCCGCTGCCGCCCGACGCCGAGTACGCGCCGGCGCGGCAGCCCGGCGCCGTCGTGGCCGTCAAGGGCAAGCTCGCCATCAACGCGGGCCGCCGGCGCATCCGCCTGCGGGTCACCAGCCGCGGGGACCGCCCCGTGCAGGTCGGCTCGCACTACCACTTCGTCGAGGCGAACCCGCGGCTCGAGTTCGACCGCGCGCGCGCCTACGGCTTCCGGCTGGACATCGCGGCGGGCACGTCGGTGCGCTTCGAGCCCGGCGACACCAAGACGGTGACGCTCGTCGCGATGGGCGGCGCGCGGGTCATCCGCGGCGGCAACGGCCTCGCGGCGGGCCCCGTCGAGCCGGCGCGCGCCGACGCCATCGTGGCCCGGCTGCGGCGCGCCGGCTTCGCGCACGCGCCCGAGCCGGACCGCGCGCCCCGCATCGACGGCCTGACCATGGACCGCGCCGCCTACGCCGCCATGTTCGGCCCCACGACGGGCGACCGCGTGCGGCTCGGCAACACGGACCTGTGGGTGCGCGTCGAGCGCGACATGACGACGTACGGCGACGAGTGCAAGTTCGGCGGCGGCAAGACGCTGCGCGAGGGCATGGGCCAGGCCACGGGCCGCGCCGACGCCGACTCGCTCGACGTGGTCGTCACCAACGCCCTCGTCGTCGACTGGACGGGCGTCTACAAGGCCGACATCGGCATCAAGGCCGGGCTCATCGTCGGCATCGGCAAGGCCGGCAGCCCGGACGCCATGGACGGCGTGGCGCCGAACATGGTGGTCGGCAGCTGCACCGACGTCGTGGCCGCCGAGGGCAAGATTGTCACCGCGGGCGGCGTCGACTCGCACGTCCACTTCATCTGTCCGCAGCAGGCGCAGGAGGCGCTCGCGAGCGGCATCACCACGATGCTGGGCGGCGGCACGGGGCCGAGGTCAGTTTGCGCCCGCTCACCCCCCCCCCCCCCCCCCCCCTTACCCCTTGCTTGCTTGCTTGCTTGCTTGCTTGCTTGCTTGCTTGCTTGCTTGCTTGCTTGCTTGCCCTCATCGCTCATCGCTCCTCGCTTACACGCCGCGTCCCGCAGCGCCGGCTCCAACGCCACCACCTGCACCCCCGGCAAGCACCTCCTCCGCGCCATGCTCCAGGCCTCCGACGCCCTGCCCGTCAACGTCGGCATCACCGGCAAGGGCTGCGACTCGTCCCCCGTCGCCCTGCGCGAGCAGATCCTCGCCGGCGCCTGCGGCCTCAAGGTCCACGAGGACTGGGGCGCCACGCCCGCCGCCATCGACGCCTGCCTCGCGGCCTGCGACGAGCTCGACGTGCAGTGCTGCATCCACACCGACACGCTCAACGAGTCGGGCTTCGTCGAGAGCACCGTCGCCGCCTTCAAGGGCCGCACCGTCCACACCTACCACACCGAGGGCGCCGGCGGCGGCCACGCCCCGGACATCATCTCCGTCGTCGGGCTCCCCAACGTCCTGCCCGCGAGCACCACCCCGACGCGGCCCTACACGCGCAACACGCTCGACGAGCACCTCGACATGCTCATGGTCTGCCACCACCTGTCCAAGAACATCCCCGAGGACGTCGCCTTCGCCGAGAGCCGCATCCGCGCCGAGACCATCGCCGCCGAGGACGTCCTGCAGGACATGGGCGCCATCAGCATCATGAGCTCCGACTCCCAGGCCATGGGCCGCTGCGGCGAGGTCGTCCTGCGCACCTGGAACACGGCCCACAAGAACAAGCTCCAGCGCGGCGCCCTCGACGAGGACGCCGGCACCGGCGCCGACAACTTCCGCGTGCGCCGCTACCTGAGCAAGTACACCATCAACCCGGCCATCGCCCAGGGCTTCGGCCACCTCGTCGGCAGCGTCGAGGTCGGGAAGCTGGCGGACCTGGTCGTCTGGGACCCGGCCTGGTTCGGCACCAAGCCCTCCCTTGTCCTCAAGGGCGGCCTCATCGCCTGGGCCCAGATGGTAAGCCTCTCCTCTCCCGCCCCCGGCCCCCGGGCCCCGGCCCCCGTCTCTCGCGTCCCGTATCCTCACATGCATCCAGGGCGACCCGAACGGCTCCATACCCACCATCCAGCCCGTCATCGGCCGCCCCATGTACGCGCCCCTCGTGCCCTCGTCCAAGGTCCTCTTCGTCAGCGCCGCCTGCGTCTCCTCCGGCACCGCCGCCAGCTACGGCCTCCGCAGCCGCGTCGAGCCCGTCCGCAACTGCCGCGGCCTCACCAAGAAGGACATGCGCCTCAACGACGCCACCCCGCGCATGCGCGTCGACCCGGAGAGCTACACCGTCGAGGCCGACGGCGAGATATGCACTGCGGAGCCGGCCGAGACGCTGCCGCTGTCGCAGGCGTGGTATGTCTTTTAGCGGCCTGCCGGTAGGATGACCAGGTGGGCTCTTGGATAAAGTTGGCAACGAGATGACGAGTCGGGGCCGTGGGAGTGTTTGTGTGTTGGCTGGTTTTCGTAGCCATGTGAGAATTCCAAAGCGTGGAGTTGCGTGGTCTTTATATAACCCATATCATTTCCAATGCCCAGTGCACGTCCGGAGACCTCACAATCAAGTTGCAATCCTGAATTCATTGCTCTCATTGCGACATAGCAATCTCAAACTGCATAAATACAGCCCTCCATCCCAAAGATACACGACACAGACAGCATTCCATATTCGCTTCACCGCTGCGTCTGGCATCGGCCAGGCAGGCTCACCCGGGGCGATTCGCCCTCTCCCTTTTGACCGCTCGCCGAATCAAGCACAAAAACCCGTCGTCCAAGACATCCCAAGCCTAAAACCTCGACACCTACTTCCCAAGGCAACGAAAATGACATGAAGCAAGACCCTCGTTTCCACAAGAGGTATCATGCTCTCTAGCCAGACATGGCGAGAGAGCTGGTTGGCGGCTGGCTCGATTTCTCAAGCCCAACACGCGCCAAAAGGAAGAAGCCACCAAAAAAGCCTGAGACGCCTAAGAGCTCTTAGTCTTCTTGCGTCCCGACTTCTTGGGCTCCTCCTTGTCCTCGGCGACCTTGGTAGAAGTGCGCCTCCGCTTCTTGTCCGGGCTGGCCGGGGTTGCTTTGGGCTCAATAATACTGGTCTCGGCAGCGGCGGGGGTGGCGGTCTTGCGCTTCCGCCCGCCAGTAGCCTTCTTGGGGGTCTTGGTATCGCCCTCGGCGGCCTGCTGAAGCTGCTCGGCGATGGCATCGTGGTCGTTGGCGGGGGTCTCTGCGGGGGCATCCTTGATCTCGGGCATGGGGACCTGGAAGTCGTCCGCATACTTGAGGGCCTCCTCGTCGTTCATGTTCTTGGCGAGAGGGTTGCCGGCCTTGTACGAGTGGACACGAGCGTTATACAGGCGCAGGTTGTACTGGTAGGCGGCGTTCCAGCCCTGAGGCAGAGTCAGTTGCCAGTCTTTCAAGAACTGTTGCAAGGGAGTCTCACCTTCTTCTCATGGGGGCTCATGTGAGCCCATCGTCGCTGGCCCTCCTCCTGGACGGCGCCCTTGGGAGCCTCAGCGCCAAGGTCATTGGCGATGATGGAGCGAGCGTGCTGCATGTACAGGAAGTACGGGGTCAGGGGGCGCTTGGGAGCGTTGGGGTCGTGAGTGCGCTTCTTGCGCTCCTTCTTCTCCTCAACCGGCGGCGCCAAATCCGGGATGGGCATGATGAGCTGCTGAGCAGCAGTCTCAAAGGAGCTGAGCAGGTCGCCCTGGCCGCCCTCGACAGTTGGCTCTCCGAGCAGCAGGTTGGTCTGGCGGACATAGTCGGCAGTGAAGGACCGCAGCAGCTCAAAGATGGTGGTGAGGCGGCTAACAGCCTGTGATGACGCGTTAGCGAACGGAACTCTATGCCAAGCCAGATGAATGAAATTTCGCATGAGGCAGTGCAAGGGTCGCGTCAAGGTGGGTGAGATGGGATGGACAGGCTTTGAGGACGGTCGAACCCGTAGCTCCCTGAAGCCCAGACCTGCAAGGCCCAGACCTGCAGCTGGAGCTGGAGGTCCCCTGCACACGCGCTGAAGAACCTGGGCCCGCTGCAGCTCCCAGGCGGGGCCTCAGCGAGACGCGGGGTCCAATGTAAACAAACGAGTGGAGGGCCCCGGGCGCTTCGAGGCGCGTCTCAAGTGCACGCAACAAGCCAATTCTTTGCAGATAGCAAGGGAAACAATTTGGGCTGAATATGAAGCCGCAGACATTGCGGCTGGTCCACTTGGCCCGAGCAGTGTCATTGCGTTGCGGTGTCTGCGTTTGTGCGAGGCAGGCCTTCTCATACGACACCGAGCCCTCTGGATTGAGATGCTAGACCATAACAAGAGCCGAGCCGAGCTGCACAGGCAGGCTGGGCTCCGTCATATCTGGCACAGCAGATGCAGCTTGACAGCTCGACTGCGCAAGCTCGTCATGGCCAGCGAGGTCGGGCGCACAAGGGCAGACGGCAGAGGGAGGGGAATACTGGGTGAGAGATGCATGGAAAAGAGAAACTCACCGAGTCGCGCACGCGCAGGAAGCTGTCGTTGTCCACGACACGCGTCGGTACCGGGGCGCCGAGGGGGATTGGAGGCGCGGGAATCACGCCCGTGGTGGGAGGCGGCACCATGGTGGGCGCAGGCGCGGCGACGACGGCCACCTTAGCCGCGTCGGCCTTCTTGGGCGGGCGAGGCATGGCGATGATGGATAGCGAGCCTGGTCTGCGGTGGTGTTTTGGCGCTGGAGGCTGGAGGCTGAAGCCCGTAACGTTCCCTTTATTTTTGGGCGCGCGTGGCTGCGGGTTGTGCAAGTGTTACTTTTTGGCTTCGCAGCGAACGTCGACGCGCTGGCTGGTGAGGCGGTGTTTCAGTTGGCTCGAGTCTTGCTTCAGTTGGCTTCAGCGATGCGATGCGCCTGCTATCCGTGTCCCACTGGAGGTGAATAGCGGGAGGATGGCGATGGTGGATCGGAACGAGTTTTGGGGGGAGGTAAGAGGTGCTGAAGATTTCGGGGGGGATGATGGAGGGAAACCTAAACTCGGGGGGCTGGTGGGCGGTGCGCCCAATATGTACCTGCGTTGCGGCGCGCAATCAGCGCAAAAGCGGCAACAGCAGTGGGCTCTGCCAGCTCCCCCAGCCCGCTAACGCGAAAATTTGCGCGTGTCCCTCCCCTCCCCTCTCTTCAGGCTTCGGCCAGCTGACCACCCACTCTGGCCTCGGGCTCTGTCGCGCCAGAAGGGGAAACGCACCACAACAGACGGCTGCTGAGAGCCCCGCCCAGTCAGCGAGGTGGCCGGACGCTCAGGACCTCGCCGCCTCCACGGGCCTCCACGGCCCAGCGCCGGCCAGCAGTGACGGACGCCAGCGCACGAGACTTCCATCGCAGCACATGGCGCCCAGCCCGCCCCAGGCCATGGCCAGCCAGCTGCTTGCGCGTCCCGCGGGTAGCCGCCCAGGGCGCTGCTTCAGGCGACGCCTGTGGAACAGGTCTGAGGCTCTCGTGCTGCCTGGAGGCTCCCACGCATCCGCCCCAGGCCTCCCAGTGGTCGATGGCGTCACCCGCTGGGAACACAGCCCAGACGCTCTCGTTGCAACCATCGTAGCGCAACACACCTCACCCGACTCATTCATCGCCCGTCCGCCAGCTACCACGGGAGCTTGTTGCAGCACACAAGACTTGCTGGAACCAGCATCCACCGGGATTCCCAGCGCCGGTCTCTCGACCGCGACAGAGCCTCAGCCCGCCAGCACTTGTTCGCGCAGCGGCCAACACCCAGCTGGCCCTCACTCCGCTTGTTTCCTCGTCCAGTTCCCCCACTCCACACTGCCATCTGTCTCTTCATCCGCTTTCGGCGTACATTCGCAGTACTCGGCTACCACAAGGAACCCGCGAAATCATTCATTTCCAATATCATCCTGCACGGTCTGCGCCCGTGCAGCCTGCGTTGCCAAGGCATGCCGTGTCTGGAGGTGATTGCGTCGAGATTGTGGCCATAGGCGGCACCATGATGAGTCCCGAGGCCGCCACGGACTCGCCAGCTTACAAGCCGTGGTGCTGGAGGACCTTCTGGGGACCTCTCAATGACGCCCCAACGATGCCGTCCAGGGCGCTTAGCGAGAGTTTGGCCCGCCGGACTTGGATGTCGCACCCGCTGGAGCCTGCTGCCCAATGATAGCCCGTAGCTGCCTCCCAAGCACGCTATCGTTCCAGCGCCTTCGGCCTCGGGTGTGTACATTTCAGCACGGCCGCTGCAACCCCTCACTGGGCTTCTAGTGGGCTAAAAGCGGCAAGCAACTGGACGTGCAGGCAGCGACTTGGAAACCTGCGCCGCCGAGTCGGGGTTCGAGGCTCTCCCTCCCCCGTCCACCCTACGAGTACGGATCCCAGCGAGCCTGTACAGCACCGCTGGCTCCCACGGCCTCCATTCGCCTCCGCATCTCCATCTCCGGCTCTCCAGCGTGCTCGCCAACCCGCTAAACTTCAGCGCCGCTGGCTGGGCCCAGCGACTTGAGTAACAACGGACTGGACCGCCTAATCCAGCGCCATTGGCGTCCGTCCAGCTCGCGTCTGTCATCTCGTCCAAGCACACATTTTCCATCTCCCAGGACGCTGGAGAGCCAGTGGCCAGCGACCGCATCCAGCAGACGTCCCCGAACCTTCACTGTCCCTGGAGAGCATTTCCTCCACCCTTTGACCTCAACCTGCCTAGGCGCTGACCACTTTTGCCAGAGCTATTTAGCACATCCTCTGTAAGGTACGCACTGTCTGACTCCTCCCTGTAGCTCCAGCCCCGAATTCGATACACCACCAGCATTGCCTCATATATCCGTGAATATGCCCAGTCTTGTGAACCTACCCGGCACCATTCACACCAGCCTTCATCCACATTGACGATTCCCCGACATAGCTTCTGATATAGTTTGATTCCGTAGTATTCACTTTTATCGACCTAGTGAAAATTACAACATTCCCAGTAATCCCAGGCTGAATGCCAATTTTCTTGTTCTGCGCGTGTGGTATTCTTTGAGCTACGGTATATCTCGTGCTCATCAGCATGTATACAACATGGCCGGCCACAATCTGGCATTTTGTCAACTTTCGCCATTCATCGCTCAAGCTGCTGTTTGGAGATATCGTGTATTTTCCAGGATCCTATTCAGATGTGCCATTTTATAAGTAGTTGCCTTGACCCGCCAATGACTGTTGAATCTACGGGATGTTCCAAGGACTGGACATGACGCAACTCGGCGCCACGGCTGCTCTACCCTGTATTACCTGGCAAGTCGGACAGTAATATAATCGGTTTGCAAATCGCCAAAAGTATATAGAGCAAGCCTCCTGGGTTTGCTCGAGTTTGGGTACGGACACCACGCCATTGCCAACAGCATACGAACCTCGCAGACAGATGTTTGTGCGCCGACGGCCACGGCGGATGTGACGTGTCACGCGAGCCACCGGTCGCTTACTGACCCAAAAAACGCTACAAGGAATTATCCCCCATCCGTCTCCTCTAATATCGCTCTTCCCTGCCTTCTGCACAACCACTGCCACCAGTTGCCGGTCGTGCATCTCGACTTGTCATCCAAAACGCGTGTTCAGGCTCACGTCTTGGCGAATAACAACAACCGCGGCCTGCCGGCTTGTGCCTGCTCTGCCCCTCCCGATGAGCTCTTGCTCGCTGCGGCCCTCCTTCAGCTCCAGTGGCCCAATGGCTGCGACGGTGCTCCCGCTAAACAAGCGTTTCAGGACGGGACCCCTGCCCAGTGCACTGGGTGGTGGGGTCGTCTGCGGTACCTCCCGATTCCATGACGCCGCTGCCAGCATTCATGTATCGGAACCCCTGATGCCACTGTTAAGCATGCCCAGCTAAGTTAAAAGGCTTAAAACTGCCACAGCCGGTCGGTATCGACGACCCCTCGGCCTCTGAAACAATGATGATTCGGCGGGGCTCCTCTGCCCACTCAGCCGCACGGTCTTCGGACAGCTGCTCCAGGCCTCATTAGCAGCGCGCTTTGTGAATTTGTCGCTGTGTTCTGCCTGTAAGCCAGGCAGTGGAGTGCAGAGTGACATCACTTCGGCAAACGGGCCAACTGTTCGAGCCTGAGGACTGAGCACATCCCACATGCATGGGGTCTGAATCGTTCAACTCTGCCCCTCCCTGAACCCCCCTCCTTGGCTCCCTCCTTGAACAATATCCTCTACTTCGTACTTCGTACTTCGTACCTCTCCTCTCCGTTGGCCATTATCATCATCGTCATCGTCGGACGGTTCTGGAAAGCGCACCCGACATCCGCAGCCACTACAACTGTTCTGAAGCTCGGAGCAGCCCACCATGTTCGACTTGAGGAACCCCGGCCTCCTTCTGGGGCTGATTGTCCTCGTCGCCTTGGCCAGCCCGGCTGCTGCCTTTGGCGCTGGAAACATCGCCTCCATCTCCAAGGTTGAAGGCCAGAACTGTACGTTTCCCACCCTCTCGGAACGTTGCTCGTGGCACTGACCCAAGGCTCCCACAGGGCGACACGGCGACATCGAGGATGCTCTTCTCACCCTGGCCATGGCCCGCGCCATGAAGGGAAAGAAGTTCAGCAAGATTATGGTCTCTAGAGTCTACTTTGGCAACTGGTTGCGCGACTACTCCCAGGCCATCGACGTCGGCACAGTCAAGTCTGTTTCCGCCGAAGCCATCCGCCTCCTCCTCTGCGTCCTCGGCTTCTTGACCTTTGGATACGGCTCCGGCGAGTTCGAGATCACGGCCGAACGTCTCGGAACCTACCGCCCAGAGGACCACATCGACAACCCCAAGAACTACGCCGACAATCAGGATGCTCGGCAGTACGACCAACGTCTGCGTGGCCCTGTTGACGAGCGGACTGAGCTGTCCATCGATCGCGATACGGGCATGAAGAACTACATAGCCAACGAGCGCGCCGGCATCATGACCTCCGCTCAGCACGTGAGGAGGCTGTTTGGCGGCTGCATCGAACTCGGTCGCCGATACAAGGACCGAGGCAACAAGGAGGACCTGTACGAGTCACTGCGGCTGATGGGCACTGGACTCCATTGTCTCGAAGGTTCGTGGCTGCCCCCTGCATACTTTCCTTTACACCCTGTTTGAGTGTTTGCACATGATGTTTGTGTGTCCGGTCATGCTAACCACGATGCCAGACTTCTTCGCTCACAGCAACTACACTGAGCTGGCCCTGATCGAGATGGGCGAGCGCGATGTGTTCCCCCACTGTGGACAAGACACACGCGTGCAGCTCGAGGGTGCCCGCAACGCTGTTTACCCTATTGTCACTGGCACTTTCGGTGGTGTGGATTTTCTTCACTCCGTGGTTGGCGAAGGTCGGTAGCACTCCTGTGTGATACAGTTAGAGAGCAGAAAGCTAACCACTCTCTCAGTGTCCGACAAGCTGACACAGAATGAAATCGATGAGCTTGAGGGCACTTTGAAGGAGAGCCAGAATGCAGACACCAGCATGCTCCGCGACCTCCTCGACAAGATCCCAGACGGGCTCTTTGGAGATAAGAATCAGGCCTCTAAAATCGACGAGATTCAGTCCAACGCGTCTGCGGCCCAGATGCACAACACGTCCGTCTCACCGAGAGACCCAGAGGAGTTTACCCTCTACGTCCGCAACATGTACCAGCAGATCATGCCTGTCATTCAGTTCCACGACGACGTTATGAAGACCATCACGAGCGCCGTTGAGAGGATCCCAGTGTTGCCCAAGATCATCGAGCAGCTGGAGGAGCAGCTCTCCAAATTCGTCTTCTCGATCATTGCTCCTTTCGTGGTCCCCCTCATCCACCAGATTCGAGCCGAGCTCCGAACGGGATCCGACGAGATCGTTCACAGCAGCGAGCAGGAGCAGCACATTGTCTTTAGCGACGATCGTTGCACCGACCCTACTCACTCCATGCTGTCCAAGGACCACTTCTCTAATGTACGTTCATCTCTATTTTCTTGAGCACTGAAGACCTTCTTGACCCTGTATTATGTACTAATCAGGCTGCAGATTTTGAACGAAATCGCCGGCCAGACGGCTGCCAAGATGCTGCATTGGGTCGTGCCCCAGCTCATGGATGCCATTGATGACGACGGCACCGACGTTAACCGCCTCATGGACCGTATCGTCAACGGTGTCATGCATCACCCGGCCCAGCGAGAAATGGGACATGACGGTGTTGCTGAGGCTCGTCAACTCATCTACGAAGCCGTTCAGGAGTGGTGGAATGACATGGGCGACGGCCAGAGGGACGATTACCGCCGAAAGCTGTCCCGTGATGGAGTCCAGAGGGGCGAAAACCACAAGGAAGGCGTCCATGACACTGGCCACGGTCACGGATGCTCGGGTAAGCTGAAGATGCGCAAGCTTTATGGCGAACCAGAGACTCTCGAGACCAAGATTGCTGGGGCTGCTGCCGATGCCATCTTCCAAGGGGCTACCGGTGCCATTTCTGGCCTCGTGGAGCAGAATACGGGCTTCAAGCTGCCTTCCACACAGGGCTCGCATCAGGAAGAGCGACAGGAGGAAGGCGGCTTGAGCGGGTTCCTCAGCGCCGCTGGCTCTCTCCTGGGCGGCGCCTTTGGCAAGGATGACACGGAGAAGCATAGCAGCCAGCGCCGCGAGGATGATGGCTCTTACACGCAGACGCAGACGGAGTACGGCCATCACGGAAATCAATATGGCCAGGCCGAGTACACTGAGACACAACGTCCCGACGGCACCAACGAGGCGCGATACAGCCGTTACGAACAGCAGGAATCGCATGGTGGACGGCAGACGACTGGCTACGGCTTCGAGGAGAGGACGGAGACGCGCCCAACGTACGGCGGCGGCTACGAGCAGCGAACCGAACGTCACGAGTATAAGGGCTCGAACGAAGACAGCTACGGAGGTGGTCGCCAAGAGAGCAGCTATGGGGGCAGCGGCCGACATGAGGGCCGTAGTGGCTACGGCAACGAGGTTGAACGTCGCGAAGAGAGCAGCAGCTATGAACGTCGCGAGGAGAGCAGCGGCTACGGCGGTGGCCATCATGGACGTCGGGAAGAGAGTCGCGAGGAGGGCGGCTACGGACGCCGCGAGGAAAGCAGCGGCTACGGCGGTGGCCATCATGGACGCCGGGAAGAGGACCGGGAGGAGGGCGGCTACGGAGGCCGCGAGGAGAGCAGCGGCTACGGCGGTGGCCATCATGGACGCCGGGAAGAGGACCAGGAGGAGGGCGGCTACGGAGGCCGCGAGGAGAGCAGCGGCTACGGTGGTGGCCATCATGGACGCCGGGCAGAGGGCCGCGAGGAAAGACGCGGGCATGCCGCCGAGTACGAGGAGGGCGGTGAGGACGAGAACAGACAGGAAGAGTACGGCCGCCGTCAGCAAGGCAACTACGGTGGTGGCTACGGATACTAGGTGCATGCCGCTGGCCAGGCAGAGTCAGATTGCTCCATACCCGCTGACGAGGAGGAAGAACCTCAAGATGTAGAAGAATGATGAACGAGGACACGATGGAAAGACATGTGGAAAAGCAGAGGCCCTGTAGGGAAGAGCCTTGTGAGCATTACTCGTACGTACATAGAGTGCCCATATTGATGCCCGCCTCCAGAGTGCCACCACCTTGCGATATCAAGTGCGCAACTCTTGCGCAGATATGTGATATTAATAAAGCGTGCATACCTCACGTCACTCGGTCGGTTCCGCTCCCGACGAGGCCGCTAACGCCGCTTCTCGTGATGGGTGCGGTGGCGTACGGAGTAAAATCCCTCAGTCACGATGCAGGGCCGGAGGAAACTGCCGGCGTGGAGAAACGCCACGCGAGGCATCTTTCCACGACACACATGGAATTATGCTCAGCAGTTGCGGACGACATTTCGCACAAGCGGTAACGTCTTACGGGTGAGACCGCAGTTCGGCTTGAGAAGCCCGGGAGACGTTGCCGAGACAGCCCTGCGGGTCTGACACCCTACCGGATGGTGACCGAGCATCGCGAAACGAGCACATGGATCGGAGGCTCTGGCAGCGCGCTAGGAACGGCGCCCAGCAGGCGAAGACGGCAGTTCGCGGGCCCATTCGCGGGCCCAGGCCGTGGGGACTCCGAGACCCGCTGCCAGCGTGTCGGGATGCCTGATGTACGAGTAGAAGTTCATGCCCCCTACGGGCGCGATACGTAATGGCGTCCCGGGATCGAGCCGTGGGACACATCGCGACTCACTCCGATGTACTCGTACGAGGGAGTACGAGTAGTCGACGCGAGGGAGTCGTCGGTTGCGAGGGTGAGCCACGTGCCAGTGGATCAAGAGCGAACACGACGACCGATGGAAAATGGTATGGGGGGACATCTCCGGACAAACAGCAGTTGCCCGATCCTACTAGGTAGCCAGCAACAGTGGCAGCCAACCTAGTCGCCCCAGGCGATATATATGATTTCTCTTTGGAAGAACTCGACGACTTCCATCACACCACCTTTGATAATATGGGATTGCTCCGTCAAAACCTGCCCGGTGCATTCCAAGATCTCCAGGAGCTCTTATATAAATCCTTAGCCTAGGTATAAAGTGGAATGGGAAATAGGAGCCTCTCGCACTATATGTACGACTGCGGACCTGCTGGACATACACGGAGACTTTAACGTGAAATTGAAGATAGAAAGGGGGGAAGGGTTGGATTTCATACAGAAGCATAATATTCTGATCCACAATCATTTCCAATAGAAGAGCTCATGTCTGAGCTTGACGATAGCTAGCTCTCTGGAAAGAAGTCATGGATCGGTAATAATAATCGCTACCGGAGGGAAAATCTCAATGTAGCATCCTGCTTCGACCGTCCCAGACATCGGGCCAGATCCTGGCGACCAGCATCCCCATTTTCGTACGAATCCGTCGAATACTTGGGCTGGCGCCCGAACAATCTGTAGGTTGATCGTGCTCGTTACTATGATCATCTCCGGCGCTTTCTCAAAGAGGACTCCTCGTGGAATACTGCTACTATCCTAGTCGAAAGTCAATACTATGCAAACAGAAGGAGACGAAGTGCTAACTATGCTCATCTCGCAATATCACGGCTTGTAGGTAGTATAAGGAACGTTTTCGGAGTAGAGAGACTGGTTGGCGACTTTGCGGAATGGTTTGGTTTGCCGCTTCTCGAGATGTGGCGATGTACGTTGACGCGGCAATACCTAGCGCAACCCAAGCACTGACGCAGTCGAGGAGTCTCTCTCCGGGCGTGTTGCCCCGTGATCGGGCGTGCCAGCTGCATGCACGTTGGCCGGAAGCACCTTTGGCCGGTGCTGGTGCATATGCATATGATGGTCGCCGAGCGAAGGCGACAAACACCACGGCGACGCCATTTGGCACCATGCCGGAGGGCGCACGGCAGGCAGCTTGCGGCTCGAGATGATGAGTGCCGGAAGAGTGTCGCCAGAGTGGCTTGAGTGGCTTGCCAGGACTCGTAGTCTCGTACGACTATGATGGGAGATGGCCCTGGACGAGTGCCGGCCTTGGAGCACTGCAATAAGCGCTCGCCAGGGCAAACGGCCGTGCCCGAGCCAGAGACCAATAGCGGCGCGAAGTGCGTCGAGTGACAGATGCCCATGTCGGATACGATGCGGGTCGCTAGCGCCGTGCTGAAGTTCTGAACCCAAGTTCCACCAGGGGCCCGCAACGGCGCATACGCATTCCAGCCGGGTCTCCCGCCCTGGGCGTGTCTCGCCTGCATTGGGGTCTTGGGAATGGTTGAATGGTTGAATGGGTACGGGAATTACCCGCAGTCCGAGGCAGTGCACGCACAATAGCCGAGAGCTTGCAGGCTGATATGGTGGCATGGTGTTTGCGACATGGTTGAAACACAGAGGCGCGATCCGACAACAGAACCCCCCGTTGGCTGACGAGAGTTGCATTGTCCTCGTGTGAGGTTGGCTTTCACTGCCGGCCAATTATGCAACGTTGTCCATCGGGTGGTTTTTGTTTTTCTCTCATGGCAGTGGCCTCCGGGCCGGCATAAGAGCAGATGCGCTCTCCTGCGACGTCTCGTGAATGTCGGTCAGCTTCCGGCCCCTCCTGGTGCTCGAGCTTCGATTCTCGATTCCAAGTCACGGACGTGGCTCATTTGAAACCAAACTCTAGCCATGGCTGGGATGTAGGAGACTGAGCTGCACGTTTGGTGAGAGAAGAGCGAAGTCTCGGCCGACCTTGATACCGTTTGGAACACCGTACGCGATGGTGCTTACACCCGGACGGAACCCGCGTACGAAGTACATGACAACTTGAATGCAAGGTTCCAAGCACTCAATTGCCAACCTCTCAATTATTTCGTGACGTAGGATTCGGCAAGTATGAAAACGCCTGGTTCTGCAGCCGTGAAACCGTCATCAACGGTTCGATCTGCAAGCCTCAGCCACTTGTTCTCGATGGCGACCCCAAGGACCCTTCGCAGGGTGCTGGCCGTGTTCCACTTGGAGCGACGATCAACGGGAGGGGGCCAGCGCTGGGCTCGAGTGCCCGGGATTGCCTCGAGACAAGCTTTCTGGCTTGGCGTGCTGGCTTGCCAGCGCGTTCCGATAGGACCAGGAGGTCCAGGACGGAGGGGTCAGGATTCTCCTCCTGCCAGTTCCGCCGACGTCCTCCAGCCTGTCATGGAAGTTCGGGGTGGTGATCAGCAGGGAGGATGCATGCACGTTCATCACCAACGCGGTCGAACACGGAGAAACATGGCCCGGCAGTGTGATGCCCCCCGGACGGCGCTGCCGCGATGCACAGCCGCTGCGGCCCCAGCCAATCAGCCAGCCAACCAGCCAGCCAACCAGCCCAGCCGCGGCTGTGGCTTGCTGTGACGACAGAGGGGACAAGGCCTCAGTCGGGCGGCAGGCCAGGGAATGCGCGTTATATCCGGGGACAGCAAGCCGGACCTGCTCGATGCGGCTGCTGTGCTCGCGACTCGGTTCGGGGGTGCGCAGGGTCGTATCGACGGTCATGGTCGAGGAATGCGGCCAGGGATGGCATTGGTGGTGGGCAGCCTCGTTGATGGCCATGGATGGCCCTCTGGTGCAGGCGAACCTGGACGGAGAGGTGGGGGAACCACGGACTACCTTAGGCACGTCGAGGCGGCCTGGCCATGGCTCGGGGCATTTAGGATGGACGTTGTTCTTGGTTGTCCACGCAGGTGGAGGCCGTCAGCGCCTCGTCCGTCCCTGTCCGCTGAGGATTCCAACCCCCTCACGGGCGCCAGCCAACCAAAATCCCCCCTTGCCCGCGCCGGCACAGCAATTTTAGCCGCAGCAGCCACCGCAGCCGACGGCGCCGGCTCTGTTTTGTTGTTGTCAGTTGAGGTTCAGGTGCAGGCTCCCACCCCCCGTGCGGGTGGATGCCGCGTCTGTGCTTTCTCCCATGCGTCGCCTTCATCCTGCCCTCTCCGCCCCGTGCCCAATTGCAGGATTCTGTCGCCCGGCCTGTTTGCGGGTACGAACCGCGGCTGGCTCGACCGAGGCCTGGGACCGAGAACGAATCCTCCGTACGGACTGGCCCGTACTGTAAGTTACCGCCCTGCAGGCGACCTAAGAATAGCGTACCGTTCCGGGGGTGGCTGAACCACTTCCATCTTCGCCCGGTCTTCATCTCTACAGTGTGCACCCTCGACGACGACGCCTCCTCTCGCTTTTTGACTCGGCGGGCCGTCCGTGGCTCCGCGACCAACGGCGTGCGACCCGTGATTCTCTCGCCCGCTGGCTGCCTGTGCGCTCCCCTCCGCTGTGCTGCGCTGCGTCGAGACATTTGGCGGCGCCTGTGCATCCAGGCTTCCCGCGGCCGTCCCGCACCATTCTCCGTACTCTTGCTTCTCCGTCCCCCCCTTCCGTGCTTGTCGCTGCGCGCGCATAGGAAGACAAAAGGCCGTACATATCTTGACCCAACGTTATACCCAGTCGAGGCTCTCGTCCTTGGTTCTCTCTGCGTCTTGTCGCCCTTGCACGGTGCTTTTCCCGCCCATTCTGTGACAGCCTGGCAAAGCCTGGCTCCGCCTCCTGCCCCGCCAAGTACGCCGCCAATCAAGCCTCCAGCGTCTCCCCTCCCCCCTAACGGCGAGTAATAACTAGCACCTTTGCCTTGGAGCATCAGCCATTTCTGCTACAACAGCGCCTCTCGCAGCGTCGGCCTCTCCCTCTCATCTCTGCCTCACCACCACCACCAACCACCATCATCGTCGCCGCGCTGCACCCTCTCCGCCGTCGCACCTCCACTGCCTGCAATGCCATGCCCGTTCTCCCGATGACGGAACATGACTTAGGAGAATGTGTAAGTTGGACCGCTTCCATTTGCCCCTTGCCGTCTTCTGCGCCGGCTTTGGGGCCAATGACTGGCCACGACCCGGCCTTGGCAACATCTAAACTGACGCCTCGCAGCGCTCACCGAGATTCGAAATGGCGTGTATGTCTCCCAGTCCTTGAGCCGTTCTGCGCTGTCCCCGTCTCCTCGCAATCTCTCTGCTGCTGCTGCTGTCGGGGTCGTCTCGCTGGGCGGTTGTCTACCCCTTGTCTGCCCGTCGCCCCTGCCGGAGATGCCGACGACGACGCGGCTGTGAAGCAGTCATCGCCTCGTTCTCTGCTGACATGTCGCCAGACTTCTATTCAGCAACCCAGTATGGGCTGGCGCGAAAACGGTTCCCTCGACGCTTGTCAGGAACCTCACCGGCTTGTCGGTACGTCCAGCTGACCCGGCCCTCGCAGCCCTGCCTTCGGCCCCCATGCCAGGGAGATGACCGCTGACGGCTTCTCCGCCAACAGAGCCAGATAGGATACGAGGAGCGCATATCCACCAACCTCACGACATTAACCACAAACAACGTCGAGAAAATCGACGGCAAGTTCGGCGGCCTGCTGTTCGTACCCTCGATCACGTCCGTTCCGGCATGCGACGCCCAACAATACGACTTCATCCCCCGCAACGCCACCCGCCGTAATAACCTCCCCCCGACCAACTTCAACATTATCGCCATCGCCCCCTGGTTCAGCATCGAATGCGCCTTGGCCTACCTCCGCTCCGCTGGCCACGGCCCCATCCGCG
Organism: Tolypocladium inflatum; assembly: GCA_003945565.1. Taxonomy (NCBI): domain Eukaryota; kingdom Fungi; phylum Ascomycota; class Sordariomycetes; order Hypocreales; family Ophiocordycipitaceae; genus Tolypocladium; species Tolypocladium inflatum. The sequence goes on from QEPE01000013.1 coordinate 1,133,400, forward strand.
GCTTCATCTTCTACAAACCCAACAACTCGACCAACAAGCCTCAGGAAGTCGACTCGCCGGTATGGAATCTTGACGATGGCGGTGCCTGGAAGAAGAACAACCGCTTCCCCATCTTCGCCGTGCCGGGCCTCGAGGGCCAGCGATTAATGACGCAGCTCAGTCTTTACTCCGGCAAGGTCAACCAAGTCCCTCACGGGGACGAAATCAGCAAACTCTACGGCCCCAACCCGAACGATTACGTGCGAATTTGGACCGACCTGACCATGAAAAACCCGACCAACGTCCCTGCCGTCTGGTCCTTCGTCCTGATCGTCATTGGGGCTTTACTACTCATCATCAGCGCGGTTTCGCTCACCATGCACTTTGTGCAGAGGCGCAACCGAAAGACGCTGAAACGCCGAGTCCAGTCCGGCGAAGTCGATCTCGAGGCTATGGGCATTAAACGATTGACTGTGCCGCCGTCCCATGTCAAGGCATTCCCCATCTTCACATACAACGCGAAACCAGACCTGGTCACCGCTCCGCCAACACCAAGCTCCCCCGGGGGCAACCAGTTCCCGCACGCGAAGAAGCCGCCACGAAAGAGTCGCCGATCGGAACAAAGGAGCGCCTCGTCGGACACCATGTCTCCTGGCACCGCCCACAGCGTGCGGAGCCTGCGGAGCAAGAGGCGCAGCATCACGGGCACGGGCGGTTCGACAGCGACGAATTACCAGCCAAAGTGCCACATATGCCTGGCGAGCTTCGAGCACAAATCATCAATCATTCGGGAACTGCCGTGTGGCCACATTTTCCACCCGGCATGCATCGACGAGTTCCTCACGCAAAACAGCTCCCTATGTCCCATGTGCAAGAGCTGTATGCTGCCGCGAGGATACAGCCCCAGGATCACCAATGGCATGGTCCGCCGCGAACGGGCAGTGCGGCGGTTGAGAGAACGGGTTGACGTCGAAGATTCGTTTGAATCTGGAGACACGAAGTTCAAGGAGTGGAGCAAACGACTCTTCAGCTCCTCTGGACACGCGACGACCACGACCACGACGACATCCGACGTGGCCATGACGCCATTACCACCCTCACGGGGTGCCTCCAGCTCTCCTGTAGATACAGATGCGACATTGACCGAAGGATCTAAAGCCTCCACGGCCGCCTCCAAGAGTACCACCGATTCCGCAGGAAAAGATGCGTCTCGGTCTACCGTCTCAGCCAAGATAGGGAGATTCCGAAAAACCAGACCTCGGATGCTGAGGCTGCTGCCAACGCACCAAGAAGAAGACGACGAGCCCAAGGAAGTGGTTCCTGTCGGGCGGGCGAGCCCCTCGTCATTTGCTCGGGAACGAATGCGGGAGATTGCAGCGAAGAACGCGCCATTTGACGATCCGGACCACCAGCGTCCTAAATGTGAGTCCCCTACATTTACGTACTACACCCTCCGTCGAATTATCTCTGACACATGTCATCTAGGGCGGCGAGCATTGTCGAAAGCGTTCCCCGGGTTCACATGACGGACCTCTGCTGCGGCGACGATTCTTGGTACCATCGTTTGGTCCATCAACACGAGGCATGGCATTGGCGTTCTTGGTTCGGTTGGCAGACGGCTCTTGCGACACGGGGCTGGTAAAATGGAGTGCATACCACGGGATGATTGGAAACGGCGTTTCACGAACGGGATTGATTTATGCTGCAGTCGGCGAGTATGTTGCAGTACTTGACTTTGGGCACGGGCTGTTTCCTGCCGGCAGCGCTTTGGCTGGCTGGGCGAGGCAATGCGACGTCGGGAGGAGAAGGCGATGTGATGCTCACCACCTGTGCTGTGGTTCTTGATTTGAAGAACGGGCCACTGGGTCAGCCGAGCCATGAGGACCGCTCCTGATACGGAGTTGGGAGGCACTGGGCATGACGTAAAGTGACTATATATACGGGATGGGTGGCCATGGCCGCGGTCCCTTTCTGCTTATATATCCTGTATTGACATGATGACTCGCAATGAACGAGGTGCATTGATTGGCGTGTATGAATACCACATGCTGGCATCGTTGCTGGTATATAACTACGTATCCGTCCTGTCGTTGGTAGGTATCTAACATGACGCCGCGAACCCAACAACACCGCCTGTAATATTTGAAGCAAACACTGCCTTGTAACGTCCATTTGTATCCAACGCCAAACCCAGTGAAGCGAATAAAGCCATACATTGATAACCATGCGAGGTACGAAGCAGAAAAGTTGGTCACCGTCCGCGCCCGTCAATCAGCCGGTCCTCGTCGCTCCGCATGCCGCCCCGCGCGACGACATCCCGCACGCGCTCGTCCTCGGCGGCGCGGATGCGCGCGCGGGCCCCCTGCAGGCGCTCGACGCCGCGGTCGATGGTCTCGATGTGCACGCTGAGGGGGATATGGGCGCCGCCGCGGGACGCCGCGCCGACGAGCTCGGGCTCGGAGACGCGGTCGCGCAGGTCGCCGAGGCCGGCCTGGATGGCCTCGAGCTCGAGGACGAGGGCGCTGACCTGCTCGACGGCCGAGGAGCGCTGGGCATCGACCTGGCGCAGCAGGGCGAGCTGCTGGGCGAGGTTGTGCAGGCGCGCGCTGTTGGCGCCGACGAGGGTCCAGATGTTCCACAGGATCTCCTCGCGGCGGGAGGAGACGCTGGCGGACGTGCGCGAGGTGATGTCGTAGATGAGGCCCAGGTGGTCCTCGGCCCGGGTCAGCAGGCGCAGGATGGCCTGCGCCTCGAGGATGAGCGCCGAGATGCGGTCCGACACGAGGGCCGTGTGCTCGATGTACTTGTCGAGGATGGCGCGCTCGCTGAAGGGCCGGTCGACGGCGGGCTGGAAGGGCGCGAAGAGCCAGGCGGCCCACTCGGCGAGCTTCGAGGGCGGGCCGTCGACGGCGTCGGGCGCGAGCGAGTCGATGTAGCGCGAGGTCCAGCGGTTGATGCTGATGACGGCGTCGACGGCCGAGCCGACGTGCGTGTTGAACCGCTGCAGGTCCGAGGCGGCGCGGCGCGCCATGTCGACGTAGCCGTCGAACTCGAGCACCAGCTCGTGCTTGGCCTGGATGTCGCTGTGGCGCACGAGGCTGCGCAGGTCGCGCACCGCCGCCTCGGAGCGCTTCATCTCAAAGGGCAGCGAGACGCCGTCGGCGCTCTTCTCGAGCACGCGCTCGAACTTGGACTGCACGCCCATGAGGTCGTCGAACTCGACGGGGCGGCCGGTGGCGTTGCCGCCGGGGAGGGGGAGCCCGCCGGGCCCGCGGCGGGCGGGCAGAAGGGCAGGCCGAGGAGCGAGACGCCGGGGACGCGGCAGACGGGCGAGACGGCGGCGTAGACGGAGCGCGTGGCCACGTTCTGCGCGACGATGAGGCCGCCCAGGACGAGGTACACGGCGAGCAGCGCGCCGAGCGGGTACTTGGCGTACGCCATGGCGATGGCGACGACCTCGCCGGCCCAGACGAAGAGCCTGTAGATGGTCGCGGGCAGGGCCGCGAGGACGTTGCCCCTGATCGTCTGCAGGGAGTCGAGCATGCGGTCCGCGACGGTCCCACGCCCGCCGCCGCCCCCGTCCCCGTCAGACGACGACGTCCGCCTCCTCGGGCGCTTCTTGACGGGGCTCCCGAGCGAAGCCCTGCCCCGTCGCCGCACCAGCCGCTCGTCCTCGCCGTCGTAGCTCGTCCCCAGGCCGGACGGCCGCAGCGTCCTGGAGCTGTGGCCGCTGCCCCTCCTGTCCGCGCCGCCGCCGCCGACGTCCACCGTGGGCATCCTGAACTGCGGATCCGGCGTGCGGTACGCCATGCGCCCGCCCGTCGCCACCACCATGCTGGGCCGGAACGGCTCGCGCAGGATGACCTGCTCGTCGTCCTGGTGCTTGGCGAAGTCGCGGATGCTGTCCTGCGAGGCGGAGCCGGCGCGGCCCTGCGAGGAGAGCTGCGAGGGGAGGCCCGACGACGAGGGCTGCCCGCTGGAGAGGGGCGCGAGCACGTCGTCGTCGTCGTTGTCGTCGTCGTCGTAGGGGCCCACCGAGGGCAGGATGGAGGTGTCGAAGCTGTCGTGCTCGCCGTCGACCATGCGCCACGAGCCGTCGACGGGGAGCGAGCCCTCGGCGGCCAGGGCGGCGCCGTGGTCTTTTGCGCGCCGGGAGCGGCGAGACATGACGGGCTGCTGCCGCTGTCTCCGCGGGCCCGCGAAGGCTACGCACGCGAGGTTAAACCGCGCAAACTCCTCCTCGTCCACAGGCGGCGTTGTCGTCGTCCGCCTGCAGGCAGCAGCGGTGCGCCGGCGGATCGTGGACTCGAGTTCGGCGCGGCGCGTCGCGGTCCGTCAGTCGGTGGCAAGCCCGTCGCACTCGACGGCGGGAACGGCCGGCTACCTATATACCAGGCGGGCTGTCGACGGCGATGGCTGAAATGGAGCGCGCGCGGGCGTGCGGATGAGTCACACGCTTCGCAATGCTGTCTGTGGGCGAAAGATAAGGCGGCCGCGGAGTCGTGCCAGGCAGGTATCGTGTGTAATTTGGTCGATGTAGCCTCCCAGTCGGCGGCGTCTGGACGAGGCGAACCGCCCGTGAACGGGGTACCTCTCCGGGCCCATCGTCATTGGGTGGGGCTGGGCTGGGCTGGGCTGGGGGTTGATAGCGGGCCGTTGCAGGGAGCTGGAGTGGATCTTGGGCTGGGGTCAAGCGACTCGACCGCGTGACCTCACCTCGTCCCTCCCCGTGATTCCACTCTGAATGAACGTGCTTCAAATTGCGTATTCGTACTTCGTACATCGGCATCAACACACTGGATCAAGACTACCTGAAATGCCCAGAGGCTCGTCAACCTGCAGCCATGGCCAGCAGCTTGCATCCCGCTCCTCGGGGTCCTAGAGCGACTTGTCAAGCGACTACTGGCGCAGTCAACACCTCGTCGATCGAGGCCGCCAGCTCCCTCGAGCGCTTCATCTCGCTCACCACCGACCCCATCCGCTTCAGGCCCGTCTTCGCCTCCTCCAGAAGCACCGCCTCGGCCCCCAGGTAGCCGTTCGCCGCGATGAAGTCCTTGGCCTTGCCCGCCATCAGCACCCACAGCGCGCGGCACCCCTGGAACTGCTCCTCCAGCAGGGCCACGACCGCCACCGTCGTGGCCATTTGGACCCTGTTCTTTTTCCCGTCGAGGGCATCCATCCGGGTCTTGAGCTCCGTTAGGAGCTTGAGGAAGGACGACCCCAGAGACTCCATGACGTCCCTGTCGTTCATGACGAACCTACCGTCCGACTTTTGGAAGCCCAGGAGATCCCTGACCAGCATCTCCGCTTCGAGCTCCTCTTCTGTTTTCGGCATGGAGCGACTGCTTTCCATGACGTATGAGGATGCCGGCGGGTTGAAGACGGGAGCAGAGGCCACGTCCGGGTCAGCCACAGGGGGTTCGAAGCGTTGGGCGTCGGGGAGGTCCAAGAGTCCGGCACTAGGGGGGGCGTTGTATTGCCCGCTAGAGAGCGAGAACGTGTCGACGTCGTACGGGTCCGTGAGGCTGGCGGACTGGAGCTGGTCACTGCCATAGGTGCTCGAGGCGGAGAGGGAGAAACCTCTGTTCGAAGCGGATACGGGAACGGCGCGGGCGGCGCTGGCGTAGGCAGCACTGTTCAGGATGCTGGAGTCGAACCCGCGTGATGGTTGGGCAGATGATGGGGATGACGCGAATACGGATGGCGACCCTGCGCTTCCCCGTGAATCAGGGCGCCCTCCACGAGGAGGACTCGACGTGTCTGCCCAGTCCTGCAGCCAGCCATCTCCGTCGCTGCCTCCCGGCGCCGCAGGCCGGGCGAACGCGGCGTTTGCTGCCATGATGGGCATGGGCGCCACTGCTGCCGCGCCCATTGGGGTGGCCATTGAAGGGCTCGGAGTTGACAGCATCGCATGGAGTGGCTCCGACGACGGCGGGGCGCTCGCGGAGCCGATGGTCCCTCGCAGCGCCGGGGCGCTCGGAGGAGGCAGCCCGCCGCGGTGCAGCTTGGAGTCTTTCCAGGTTGCTGTGCGAAGAGGTCAGCAAGAACCACGTCAGGGGGATGCCTCGTCGGCAGCTTACACTTGTACCGGGACGCCGACGACTGACGCTGGCTGGAGCTCCCGGCGCGTCTCGACAGACTGCTCAGGGCCGACGCAGACGGCCACGCGTATGCCGCCGGGTTGGACGACGCGGGGCGCTCCCGGCTCGCCGTCGACTCCCAGCCCGGCGGCTCTGCGGCGCCGGCGGGAGGGTCGTCTGGACTGTCGACGCCAAAGTCCCGGACCGAGTCTGTCATGCCATCGACACCCTCGGGCGCCAAAAAGAGAGATCCTGGGGTTATCATGCAGTCACCCGCCTGGTTGCTGATTCCTTGAAGCGGGTCGGCGCCGTATTCCACGAGTCCCGTGTCTCCCATATATCCAGTTCCTACACTTCTCTCGTCATCAACGTCGTCGTCGTCTCCCCCGTCTCCCCCATCCCCTCCGTCACCTCCGTCACCTCCATCGCCTCCGCCGTCCGCGCCACCATCGCCACCGTCTCCCGCATCACCGTCACGACGACCTGCGGCTCCAGCACCCCCGTCGGGCCCGTGATTGTCGTCGCCGTTCTCCGAGTCGTCATCCGAGCCGCTGTCCTGCCTCTCCTGCACATCGCCGTCCTCGGCAGCAGCCCCTGAAACCGAGTCGTCACTCTCGGAGCCGCTCTCCACCTCGTGAGCAGCCTGGCCGAGGAGCAGGCCCGCGTTTTGGTTGGGAACTCCCCTGGGTAGGAGAAGGGCATCTCCAACCTCGTCGTTGATCTCGGGCAGCTGGATCTCGATGTGCAGCTCCGGCATTGCGTCGTCCGTCTCTTCCTCGACGGCGTACAGGCTGGTCCACTTGGATACCAGGGACCACTTGGTTCCCAGGTCGATTGCTTCCTGTCGGACAAGGGGCGCGTCGCCGGCTCCGTCCCGGTTCTGCTGCTGGAGCCAGCTCTCCCCTCGCTCCAGATCGCCCAGCAGCGCCCGAACCGCGAGCTTGTGAATCGTGGCATCCGGCTGCAGCAGACGCTTCGGCAGCACCCTCTTGGTGGTGACTGTCCCGTCGGGTCCCCTGATGTTGAGCGCGACCGCCTCCAGCTCAGGACACTGCTGCCCAGAGTCGAAGAGCAGGAAGACCCGGTTCCGGATAAAGGGGCTGACGGCGGAGATTTCAGCAGGCGACTGCTTGAACTTGGGAGGGTGCACAATCTCCTGACCCTCTTCTCTGTGCCACTGCAGCTCCATCTGCACGGATCTGATGTGGCCCGTCACGGCAGCCTTCAAGACCGCAACGACACGGTCCTCCCAGCCGCCGCCGCGGGCATCGGTAATCACCTCCGCGTAGCCACCGCCGGCTTTGGCGATGCCTTCGACCAGCTCGTGGGAGACGGCGCGACCGATGCCCAGCGAGAAGCACCGGAACAGGCCCTCCCTCACCAACCGCGTCTCCTTGACAAAGGCAATCGTCTCCTGCGGCTCCCAGACCTGGCCGTCGGTCAGGACGACAATGTCCATGGAGTGGTAGCCCCCCCTGGACTCATATATCTGCTTCAGGGCGGGGAGGATATCGGTCCCACCCATGTTGGCGGCAAATTCATTACGGACGTAGTTGATGGCCTCCTGCCTCGTGTTTTCGTTGAGGGGCTTGGATCGCGGCCACAGGTAGGTGCACTCGCTCCCGAAGCACCAGATGTTGAACGGCCGGTTCTCGGGGATGCCGTTGATGAAGAACATCATGGCCGACTTGAGGGCCTCGATCTTGTCGTACATGGAGCCGGAGCGATCCGCGACGAAGATGATCTCGCCGTCATGGGCAACGTTCGCCGCCGCCAGGAGGTAGTCGGACGGGAGGGTCAGCATCAATGCCTTGTGGTGCTCAAAATCCGGGTGTACCTCGAAGCAGGCCTGCGGCGTCTCTCTGTTGTCGGATAGGGCTGTGGTGATTGTGATGACCATGTCTTTGTCGAGACTCGTCCGCCCTTGCTCAAGCTGGACCGTGGCAGTTCTCAGATTGGCGGCCTCGTTGTCGCGGCGCATGACGAAGTCGTCCCAAGTCTGACAGGCCCTTTGCCCGGCATTTCTCTCAAAGAGGATGTTGTGCGTATCGCTGTTGACAGTCAGGAGCTCCTCGGCCGTCAACACATCCACCTCGAGGCTCAAGAAGTGATTCGCGCCATTCTCCATCCGGACCCCCTGGGGGACATCGCCATACCGGGGAGCGATGAACGTCGGCACCGTTAGGGTGAATACCTCGCGGTTGTTGGAAGTCCTGTGCTTGAGGAGGCACATAAAGGACAGCTCGGCCCGCATCTTGGTGTTGGCCGGGATGTTGGCGAGGTTGATGGTGAAGATCTCAGCCGTCTGCTGTTCCACCAACCCGCCCGTGCGGCCGTGGCGGACCGCATCGTCGAACTCGCGCCGGGCGTCCTCCTTGCCCTTGACCTTTCCGCGCACGATCTTGTGCGCGCCGATGCGGCAGTTGTACTCGGTCACGGTGGCGTCGAGCGGCAGCGGGAACTGGTAGGTGCCCTGCTTGATGTGGTTGGACTGGTTCCAGAAGAGGTGGACGACGGTGAACTTGGCGGTGTCATGGACGACCTGGACCTTGACCGAGGACGACAGAGGCGCCAGGAACCCTTGCTGCAGCTGAGGCTCCTCGGGCTCAAACCTCCTTGCCTCGAGGGCCACGTTTGCTTCAAACGGCCGCTGAGGATATGGGTCTACGCGAGCAAGGTTGATTGGGGCGGCCCGTCCCTGATCGCGCCAAGGCATGTCGCGCTGCCTGTGCCGATCGTGGTGAAACTGCGCGCCATCGTCGAACGCACCCTGCTGGTGCTGGAAGTGATGGGCGAGGTGTGCGAAGCGAGGAGGCAGCGGCTCGCGCGGGTCGAACCGGATGCCTGGGAACATGGCGAGCGCCGCCATTGTTCAGGTAGTGATGCTGACGTCGGCGTCCGTGGCCGTCGAAGCGACGACGAGACGCACGCCCGTGGGTTGGAAACAAGGGCTATACTCGTAGGCTCTACTCGTAGGCTGCGTGTGCGCAGTGCGGTGATGTATGCATGTAGGATGCTGGCCGGGCATGGCCACGCTGCTTCTCGACGCATGCCTTATGTATATCAGGGCCTCCTTCGACCCCTCTCATCGCCACACATCGATGAGGCATCCCGATTCCAGACCCAGGCCCCTGGATGGTGGCGGCTGCGGCCCATCAGGTCGACAATGCTTACCACGCGCAAGACGCTCCCGGCTCCCAGCTCCCAGCCGGCAGGGATGGGACCCAAAGCCACCCTCCCTCAGCCCGCATCTGGACAAACATCGCCTCTGGCTTCGGTGAGCCCTGCGGCCAATGCTCCCCAATCAGCCTTCGACCCATGACGCGGATGCCTACGGACGAGGCGGCTGAAACGAACCGCCATGCACGTCTTTGCTGGATGCGCCGATAGCCTTGTCGGTTTGCCTTATGCAGGAGCCGCCCAGCTGCGGCGACGATTGGTTGCCGCCCGTGAGCTGCATGTCAGGCGGAAGATCGTCGAGGAGACTATCGATGCCGAGGCGTGGGCGCGGGCGCTCTAGTGTCGCTCGCCTCACTTACAGATGCGCATGGTCGAGCAATACTCTGTACAGCCGCACAGCCCCCAATCGTCATCTGTCTCGGAAGTAAGCAGGTGGGCTATGTATGCACGGCAGTTTGTTGCCATGGTCGACATAATGGTCATGTCAAGCCTTTATCGAGAATAGAATCTTCCACTGTTGCTCGTCTCTGCCTCGCACCCTCTCCAGCCTGGCCGGGCAGCCCTCGTGCAACTCTCCAGCTTCGTACACTCTGCGGGGAGGAAGCACCATGTCGTTCTCCATCTCGTTCGGCGACGCCTATCTGATGGGCAAACTGGCCTGCAAGCTGGGCCAGGCGTTCACCAAAGGCAGGAAATCTGCCCCGGCCGAGTTCCGCGAAGTCGAGAGCCAGCTGTACTCGCTGAGCGCCGCGCTGAGCGCCTTCTCGAGCGCCCGGGAGTCGAGCACCAATGCGCCCCTGATACTGGACCAGTCCAAGCTCCCGAAGAACATGCCGTCGCATTTCGCCGAGAACCAGGACATCATACTCGGCATGCTGCGGAGCTGCAAGGAGACTTTGAACCACCTCGAAGCCATCGTCAACAAGTACAGCGTACTCTCGACGTCCACCGACGCGAGCCAGCCGCGGATGAAGCGCTGGACCAAGGAGCTCAAGTCGGACTGGAGGAAGATATCATGGACGACCGAGGGCGACGATCTCAACGTCCTAAAGGGGAACCTGACCATTCAGACCAACAGCCTGAATCTCATCCTCAGCGTGGTCATCAAGTAATGCGAAACCCTCTCAGCGCGGTTGCTTGCAAGTCCCACTAACACCGGCCAGCTCCCAGGCAGACCGCTTACAGACCGACATGGACCACATTTCGACAATGCTGGGCGACATACACGAGTGGTTCTTGGACAACTTACAGGGCAAACCACCCGGAGGGTCAGGCGCTCCCACGTTTGGAGTCGCCAATGCCCCTACATTCGGGGCTGCGAACGCTCCCACGTTTGGAGTGGCATCGGCGGCAACATTCGGAGCCGCGTCCGGCCCATCGGGTGGTACGCCCGGCGACAACCCCGGAACTCCGTCCGCAGTCCTCCACTTTGAGCTCCACGAGCAGCAGCACGGGCAGGGTACCAAGGAGATATGCCCGCGCGTGATGCTGAGCCAAAAGATCTCGGGGGCATACTACAGCGCGTCCCTGCGCAGCAACCAACTCTTCAGCTGCGGCTGTGATTCGGGCCTGGACGCCCACCGATCTGCGGTGGATGCTTATGCCTGCAGGTTTCCCCCCTTCCGGCCTTTGTGGATGGTGAAGCTAACCGCTGCCGCAAGTGTCGCCACTAAGCTTTGCTGCGAGAATCTCCGGCGAGGAGCGATCATGGCTCCTGTATAAGGTGGCTAACCGAGTGACGGACCAGCTCACGTCCTTGGTTGTCAAGGGCGTGCCGCCAGCAGGTCAGTACGGCTGTCGCCAAACTCCGTGGAGCTCGGCGGCTCACGACGGCATCGTCTAGTAATGTACGACTTTGAAGAATTGCTGGTGCATGGCCTCAGCATCCTCCAAACCAGACAGATGCTACGGCGCAGCATGAGCACGATGCTCGCGCACGCTTCAGGCATAGATTCCGATAGCCCGAAAGCGAACGTACTGAACATTGTCAGGTAATTGAAACCCGATGCCCCGTTTCCTGTGAGCTCACGCTATAACGCGACTGGCAGCAATGCAACTACCTTGCACCGAGCCATCACGGCCGTCAAGTTTATATCCGGCAACGTCAACTACACCCGGGACAACGTCGACTTTGTCCAGATGCTCCACTACAAGTCAATCGACCTCGACCGCATCCTGGACGAAGCCGTCTTGCCGCAGAGCGCCTTTGAAGAGAGCCGAGAGGCCGAGATAGTAGTCACCTACGGAAAGCAGGATCAAAATGCCCCAGCAGACGGCATCGTGCGGAGCATACTTCACCGTCAGTTTTGCAGCCGTCTGTGCCTAGCCGTCGTTGCGCTTGATGCTGAGACACCCAACAGTAACGTTGAGCTCGCAGCTGCGGTACAAGGAGGGATCGCAAACCGTGTTTATCCGGAACATTGGGTGCACGGCGTACGACGCCAGCGAGACTGCGCGGCCTACCACGCCCGCAACCGTTGCATTCGATTTTCCGTCAGTGGAAGGTACATCTCTTCTTCGCAGCGACAGACCAGTGCAACAACTGACGACTTGAATCGTAGCTGCCGGCCAGTTTCACAAAGAGGTGGAGGCGGTTCGGATGGACCTCTATGTGATCTACTTTGAGTATCCGCGAGCAGATGAAAAGGCCCTCATCAAGCTGTGAGTTGCCCAACCAGTCGCTTGACTGGCAACGAAGAAGAAACGAAGAGCTCTGATACCGTCCTCAGGCAGGCCCAAGACGTGCACACGGAGCGGATGCATATCTGCGACGCCGACATCACCATCCTCCAGAACTCAAAGACGCAGCGCTTCCGGCTCGTCGTGCGAAGCAAGAACGGCTACTCGGTCCTCAGCCAAGAGCGTACGACGGACTCCCCGCGCGCACGAACGTCTCGTACGGAGCTGACATGTTCGCAGTGACGAGGGACTTTTTCCAAACGCTGGCCGTCCGGAACCGTCCGGACTACAACACCGAGTCGTTTGAGGTGTACATGGACGCGTCCGGCAAGAGAGTCGTCGCGAGGTGTAGCCAAGGGTTCAACCACATGGTGTTTTCCGACAGCAAGAGTGAGTCCCGCAAGCTCGCAGCCGAAGCATGCTGCTGCTTCACGAGAACCGTCGTTGACGCAAGCCGCAACCAACCACAGTCGAGCAGGTGTTCACCATGGGTCTCGCGGCGGTTGGGGGGCCGTCGGAGAGATACCTGCCGGACGGATCGCCGCACGAGCCCATGGAGGGCGTCGTCCAGGGCTGAGGCCGCGCTTCATGTTCCATGCAGCATGGTACCGAGAGCGTTGCATTGAAGGTGCATCTGGGCCGTGTCAGGCGGAGGAGTCGGCGGAGAGATGGCGGAGGGATGGCGGAGGGATGGCGGAGAGTGGCGTCTGGGGTCGATATCGTACGAAGTTACTCGTAGTCGACCCTGACATGGTAACTTGGGTGGTTGCCTGTCACGTGGCATAGCGTGGCTCTGCTCTGGTGAGCGACGACGGAGCTTTCGGCATAATAAGTCAATCGTGGCTTCGGGGCCCTCAAAAATGGACCCCAGCCGGCGCCCCTCACTCGGTCACTCCATCACCCGCCCATGACTCCGACTCCGAGGCGACCGTCTGTGCTGCTGCATACTCGCACATAATATAACCCTCCGTGGCGCGCACCCTCACCCCTCCTCCTCTCCTCTCCTCTCCGCACTCCCATGCCCGACATCTCGCCAATGTCGACCGCGGAAATGACACTCGATTCGCGCCAACAGCCGGCCGCGGCCCTCGGCGGCACCAACGGCGTCGCAAAGACCGCCGCGCCGCCGACCTCGGTTGCGCCCCGCGCGCCCCGCGCCCTGCCCGCGATATGCTACACGCTGCGCCGCAAGGTGCTCGGCTTCCTCGAGGTGCAGACGGACGACGCGGTGCTCCGAAACACGCAGGCGCGCGCGCGCGAGTCCATGGCCGTCATCGAGGAGGCGCTGCGGAGATACGGGTGCGTTGCCACGCTTGCGCCGCGCGCATGCGCATGCCATTGCGGAAGAGGGCACTCGGCTGACAGGCTGCACGTGAGACACACAGGCCCGAGGAGCTATCCCTGTCGTACAACGGCGGCAAGGACTGCCTCGTCCTGCTGATACTGATCCTGGCCTGCCTGCCGGCCACGACGGCCACGACGGCGTCGTCGCACCACTCGACCGGCAGTGCCGACGGCTTGAAGCCGCAGACAGAGACCCCCCCGTCCTTGATCGAACCTCTCCAAGCCATATACATTGCGCCGCCCGACCCGTTCCCCGAGGTCGAGGACTTCGTCACCATCTCTGCCGCACAGTACCACCTCGACCTGACGCGGTACGCCTTGCCCATGCGCCACGCGCTCGAGGCATACCAGGGAGACCGGCCGCTCGTCAAAGCCATCTTCATGGGAACGAGGAGGACGGATCCGCATAGCGAGTTCTTGACGCCGTTCAGCCCTACGGACGGCGATTGGCCGCAATTGATGCGCGTGAATCCGGTTCTGGACTGGCACTACCCGGATATTTGGGCTGTGAGTGCCTGCCTTGCGCCCTTTTACTCGTTTGTCTTATACAGAGGATATGCACCGGACGCCGGAGAGAACGGACGGCGTTGCTGACACAAACAGTTCATCCGCCACCTCGAGATCCCCTTTTGCAGCCTGTACAACCGGGGATTCACGTCGCTCGGCGGCACCAAGAATACCCGCCCAAATCCGGCCCTGGCGCTCGGCGGCGACGAAAAGACGTTCCGGCCGGCATACGAGTTGGTGCGTGACGACGAGGAGCGCCTGGGCCGGGACCGGTAGGACAGCCATGAACGAGTCTTTCACGATACGGGAGTATACGGGTAAGGGACGGAAGGCGAGATCTCGGCTTTGGTCAAGACGAAGAAGATGCATGCGAATTTCAAAGGTATTTCAAAGGTGCAGCAAGACCTGGGGGCGCCGGGATCATTCCCGCAAGACCATTTTCCCTGCCGCTTTAGAAGATAGAGCATAGAGCACCACGGCGTTATCAGCGATCAGGATATACAAGCAGGACGGATTTCACTCGGATTTCACTCGGAGCCACTCTTTTCGCGACTCTGCCGTGTCGGTATCTGTGCAACTGGGGAAGGGAGCTGTCTGCATTTGCTTGATGCACAGCCCTCGCCGGGAAATCCGGGGTTTGATGCGCTGAATTGGGGTGGGTCTTCTTGGCCCTGCCGTTCCCGGCGCTACGGAGTACCTCGTACCTTGGCAGAGCTTAGGCCTAGTAAATTCCCAGCCGCGGGCCCCGACTCGGATCAGGAGCCTCGGCTCGTGATTGCACCACCTTGACCACGCACCCGCCAGCCATCCGAGGGGCGGACCGTCGAACCCAGCCCGACTCAACCTCATCCCGTCCTCCGCACCATCATGTGGTAGCGACCCGTCCGTCGTCTGCCGTATCAGCGCCTCCCCCGCCGACACCGATAGTCGCATCCTCGCCTACCAATCGCCCCAGCTCCAATGCCGCACCGACCGATGAGATGACCGACTCGAGCTTCATCCAGGCCCAGCAGCGCGTCGCCGCCCGCCGCCAGGCCCGCGAAGTCCAGGCCGCCGCCCACCTGGCCGCCCAGCGCGAAGCCTCCCGCGCCCGCGCCCAGCTGCAGCGCCTGCCCTTCCCCCTCGGCAGGCTCGCCCTCTCCCCGATATGGGGCGCCGCGGCGTCGCGCGAGGGCACGCGGCCGGCCTTCCGCGTGTCGCAGGTCGACGCCGAGCTGCTCGACGAGGAGCTGGTCGAGCTGTTGAGGAGCCAGGTCGGCGACGCGCTCAAGTACTTCGCCGGCGGCCACCTGCAGGACGACTGGTCCGCCGAGATCATGCTGGCGCTGCGGGCCACCCTCTTCAAGCTCACCATCTGGGACCACGATGCGACTTACGGCGCGGCGCTGCAGAACCTCAAGTACACGGATGCCAGGAAGGACGGGCCCGTGCTCACGGCTCCGTCTAGGGTGCAAAAGTCTCTATACGGTCTCGTGACCGTCTTTGGGAAATACGCGTGGACGAGGTGGGAGGACTGGCTGCTCGAGCAGGACGACGGCTACGACCAGCCGAGCCCCCGGATCCGACTGCTCTCACGCCTGACCTCCAAGCTGTCCACGGTCCACTCGGCGGCGGCGTTTGCGTCATTCCTCGTCTTTCTCCTGCACGGGCGATACCGGACGCTCCTCGACAGGATACTGAGGATGCGCCTCGCGCCGCCGACCAGCCAGGTCAGCCGCGAGGTCTCGTTCGAGTACCTCAACCGCCAGCTCGTCTGGCACGCCTTCACCGAGTTCCTGCTCTTCGTGCTGCCCCTCATCGGCATCAACCGGTGGCGCCGCTGGCTCAGCCGGACGTGGCGCAAGACCAAGGAGATTATCCACACGGGCGCAGACGACGGCAGCGCGGCGAGGGGCGAATACGCGTTCCTGCCCGAGCGGACGTGCGCCATCTGCTACCAGGACCAAAACGACGCCGCGACGACGGAGACGGAGATCCTGGCAGCCGCGGCGTCGAGCGGCGTCATCGGCTCGGCGCAGACGGACGTGACGAACCCGTACGAGACGATCCCGTGCGGGTGCATCTATTGCTTCGTCTGCCTCGCGACGCGGCTGGAGCGCGAGGAGGGCGAGGGCTGGACGTGCCTGCGGTGTGGCGGGCACGTCAAGGAGTGCAAGCCCTGGAGCGGCGACGTGCTGGAGCCGGCGACGCGCAAGTCGAGCTCGGCGAAGATGGTGGCCTTTACGGACGACGTCGCGGGCGGCCTGCTGGAGGAAGAGGTGCCGCCGCGGCCAGAACTCGACTCGGACGAAGAGTCTGGCTGAGGCTGCCGAAATGGATCAGGAGGCGAATGCGTGGGCCGACTGCACGACGACGACGGGATGACTGGCAGGCGGCGTTTACATGTACCATAGAATAGGCTGGCTTCCCGGGACCAGGGGAGGTACTAAGATGTATTGGTAGAGCAAAATACTTGGGTTCCAAGAACCATCTAAACTACTTGCAAGAAATCGCCATACACCCCTGAGCTTTCATCCCAACGCCGTCCCACTCTAAGGCACCGGAGTCGTCTACGAGTACGAAGTAGTTATGCCGCCGCGGTTGGCTCATCTCTAGCGCGATCCACTGGCACACCGCCTGCAGGGTCCAGCGGCTCGCGCGTCATTCTGCCGACAACATTGGATGAGGTGACGGGCCTCGGGGAGCTCCCGGACCCGGACCGCCCTTGCGAGCCTGACCTGCCCAGCGGCTCCCTCGACGACGACGACAGCAGGACAACCCAGACCTGCCATCTCCGCGGCACGGGACACGAACCACCACCCCGGATGTAGCCACGCATTCCGCATTCCGCATCCCAATCGACGACGCCACGCAGACACGGCTCTCGGACCACCGCCGTGCTCGACTGACCGCCCGCAGTCTCCCCGTGCGTCGTCGCGACGCAGGGCAGCAACGCAGGGCAGCAACGCCCGCCGGCCACATGTCGAGCTTCTTCCAGTTCACCCAGGGCAGCGAGTCGCGCATCCGGCCGACCGACTCGTCGCCGCTGCTGGGCCGCTTCCGCGCCGTGCCGCCGCGCCCGGGGCTGGGGCTGGGCCACCGCCGGCATAGTCAGCTGGGGCTGCTGGCCGACCGGCTCGGCGGCGGACGCGGCAGCGTGCACGTCGGGTACGGGGCGCTGGTCGCCGCGGAGCTCCTGGCCGGCGGCGGCGACGACGACGACGACGACGATGGCCAGGCGGTCGATGACGACGGCGACGACGACGGGGGCTCGGCGTGGCAGCGGCTGTGGCAGGGGTGGGTGCTCGACCTGTGGGTGGACCCGCGACAGGCGGCCGTCAAGAGGGTGGTGGACAGGTGGTGGAGTCGGTATGGGCTGTTGGTGTTTTTGCCTGCCATGCTGGTATGTTGGAGCGAGCGACGGATGTGAGATGCCGCGCGGAACGACATGGCACTGACGTATATACCCCAAGGCGGTTGCGTGGTGCGCCATACCCTTCCCGCAGTACTCGTTGCCGGACGACGATCCCGACGGAGACGCGGAAGACGGACACAAGACGCCGGGCCACGGCTCGGCGCGGGTGCGGGTCAACTTTTGGTTCTTCCTGTTTGTCTACTACGGCTTCTACAACCTTACGGCCCTGATATGGATCACAAAGGTGTTTAACATCTACAGGCTGAACTGGTGAGTCTCCCGGATGACCACCTGGAATGAGCGTGTGAGCCCAAACCTCGACTAACACCGACGTCAACTTAGGTGGCCACAGTCTCTGGGCTTCCCTCTCACGGTATCGCTCATCGCCGTCCTGTCCATAGCCGTCCCCATCCCGCTCTACTTCACCCCGGAGACCCACTTCCTCACCATCCACAACACGTCGTGGATCTCATGGACCTTCATCATCATGGCCATGCCCGTCGCCATCGCCTTCATGATCCTCATGACCAATGAGCGGCACATTGGCCTGCGCCACTCCCTGTCCGAGACCCAACGCATCTTCACCACGTCGTGGTGGACCGGCGAGCCCGACACCCTCCCCAGGCGAGATCGGCGGCGGCGCAACGCGCCCTGCGATGCCCTGGAGCCCGGCATGATGCACGTCGCACCGCCGGCGCGGCCGCAGGGCGTCGCCATGAGGCGTAGGTGGCTCCCCGCGAGCTTCGTCCGGTTCCTGTGGTTCTGCGTGGCGCTGTTTGTGGGACTCATGGCGTATGTCATTGGAGAGGCGTACGCCGAGATCTATCTCCGCACGCTTCCGCACAAC
This sequence comes from Tolypocladium inflatum, assembly GCA_003945565.1. Taxonomy (NCBI): domain Eukaryota; kingdom Fungi; phylum Ascomycota; class Sordariomycetes; order Hypocreales; family Ophiocordycipitaceae; genus Tolypocladium; species Tolypocladium inflatum. Next base: position 1,151,410 of record QEPE01000013.1, read on the forward strand.
AACTTGGAGACTGTCGTGTACGTGTACGGCTGGGTCGTGACGGTGCACCTGCTGGACGCCCTGACGGGCTGGGTGCTGGGCATCCGCGAGGGTGAACGGGTCGGGAGCTACCCGCTGAGCTGGGTCTTCAAGCTGTACGCCGCCACCGCAACATCCGCGTGCATGCACTCTCTGATTGCTGGAGCCCCTGAGCTAACGTGACGTCTCAGGTATTTCATGTTGACCTACCAGACGTACGTCCGCGCCCTGTACGCCCGACTTCGCTCGCGCTCCCAGTTCATCATCCTCCAGATCCTGTCCTCGACGAGCCTGGTGGTCCTCACGCCCATCATGATGACACGCTTCTTCCACAAGGCCCTCACCGTGTTGGGCCTCAACACGCAGAGCTACGGCTCGTACCAGAAGCTGCAGACGCGCAACATCTTCATCCGCTTCCTGGCCGAGAATGCGTCCATGGCGGCCTTCCTGGGCAGCATCACGGTGCTACACTTTGGCGCCAACAAGGACGTGTACCCGTACTTTGCCTTTGACGACGCGTCGGAGCCGTACACCTTCCGGCTGACCTTGATCGCCTCGGCGGTGACGTGGGCGTGCGAGCTGGTGGCCAGCCTGGCCGTCCGGGGCCTCGTCGGCGTCTGCTTCGGCGTCGACGTCGGGCTCGAGGGCAAGCTGGACATGGCCGTGTGGCCGGAGCTGCTGCCGGCGTGCGTGACCGTCATGCTGCACGTGCTGCAGAACATGCTCTTCTCCATTATACGGCTGCAGTTTCACCAATGATGACGTGCGCCCCTGTGCGACGAAGGGGGGCGGCTTGCGCTTGCGATATAATTAATGCATAGACTGGCTCTTGTTCTGCCTTACGACAGACCGATACCCCATCCTTGTTGTTTTTCATTAGAGCGTGTATTTGGGAATTGGGCACTGGATACCTATTTCTTTCTCGGGCATTCTCCATAATAGAACCTTCATACGTCTTTTGCTTTCGGCGTGGTCCTCCCTGCTTCTCAGCAGAGCTCGTGTGACAACCCCGAGTGCCTCTTCACCGACCTACCTAACTGCAACGGCAGCACGCAACGACATACATGCAAGCGCCCCCCACCTGCTGTCGTCCCCCAGATCACGGACAGCGGCATACGGCCCGCGGGGACCAATGGCCGGGCACGACGTCGTCCCCAAGCCCACGAGCTGCGAGACAAAAAGCTTGGCCCCAGCCCGAGTCGCACGACATGGTGGCTGGTATTACAACGCCGCCGCCCAGAGGGCCGACCCGCGAACCCGGTTGGACGCGGGGGCCGGTCGGCCGGTCGGTGAGGCCGGCGGGATGAAGCAGGGCGTGTCGATCGGGAGTGCGCGATGTCGTGATACGAAAGGCCTACCAGTCTGTGGGGGGGAGAAGGGAGAACGAAAGAGCGGTGGGGATGCGAGCTTGCCGGGAGAAGTAGGTGTCGGTGTCGGTGTTGGTGTTGGTGTTGGTGTTGGTGTTGCACGAGACGAGAGGAGGAAGCGGCCTGATATTAGAGACGGGCGGGGGGGGGCTCGGGATGCTGCCCTGGATTTGTGGACTGGGATGGGAGAGGAACTTGGTGCCGCCCCGGGAGACACGAAGCGTACCTGAGCCACATAGTACTTGAACCTCGGGGCGGATTGTTTATACATGCTGTACGTCGTATGCGCCTCAAGAGCAGCATGCTGCACATCGACACACTGACTCCATCCCGGTCCGTCACTTCCTGGGCGCAGACGCAACCTGAGCGAATTGCGACTGGCGCCATGGATGCAGGCCGACCACCTTGCCCACGAAGCGGCTAAGCCTCGTCTCAATGTGACTCACTCTCGAGGTCTTTCGCCGAGCCGTATCTATGCCAGCCAAGAGCCGTGGGTAGGTACGAAGTAGTGTGGCCCGAAGCATATCGGCCGCTCGTCGTAAAGCTCCATCTCCCCAAGGGATATGATGTACATAGATAACACGAAACTAGCGCCTCTTCATCAGGGTGCCTTGTGGGAAAGGCCCGAGGTTCGCAAATGCATGGGAAGGTTGTTCGTGCTCTGTAGTACTTCGTACTTGGTACGACTCGAGCCAACGACCACGGCGGTGGGGCGCGGTCAGACACGTCAAGTCGGCAGACGGGTCACCGAAAAGCACCTCAGGAAATCTGTTCTGTTAGTCCAGGGCCTCGCGGAGTTGCGACGAACGGTGGCTTGTCGGCTGGGCCCGCGGTGGTTCCCGGGAGCAATCTATCTACCACGCACATCAACACTAGCAGCATGTAGCAAATGCCTCGGCGGTCCCCAACGATCATCCTCTCAAACCGGCATCGGCCAGAATTATGTTTCAAACCTTGCCTGATCTGCCGCTGTGAGCCAAGCATCAGGAGAAGCCGGGACAGACAGGCCCGTCTGTGGCTTGCAGCCAGCCTCTCACGCCATCATTTGCGAGCAAGACGCGCGACATGGCCTGCTCCACCGCGCGCGAGGGAAAAAAACCAAAAAAGAAGGGGGGGACCCGGGCGCCGACGTTATGCAAGCGATGGCACGGGCGAATGCGTGATTCTGGCGAAAACCAGGCGATGGCGGCGCAAGCTCGACGAACGTGTATCGCGTATCGCATGCATGACGCCTCCAGTTATCCACGCCCAGGCCGGCCTCGTGTCGTGCTTGGCTGGAGGGATCACGGTCAACGTAAGGCAACGGGGTTTCTTTGCTTACCGCCAGATACGGGTACCTATACTTCGGACGTTTCGTGTAAGAACGTCTGTCTGGCATCCATCCCTCCCACCTGCGCCCTGCATGGCCTGCCATTTGCTCCCAGCACGCTGCGAGCGGCTTGCGTCCGTGCCAGGATTCCGCTCGCGCTCCCCACAATATCACGGCATGGGCGCTCCTCTGGCCGATGCCATCTAAACAAAGCGACCTCAGACATGGATGGACGCTGTGAAATCCGGCACAATTGCAAGTTGGCAAGTGCTTCATAGAGTACGCGAGTGCGCGGCACTGCGTAGCACGAGTAGAAGTGAGATAAGCACCCGCCCGTCCGTCCGTCGGAGCAGGAGCAGGCAGCACCAGGCAGGCGCACACGTATCCATCGCAGTCGCCTCATACGGCATGCACCACCCGCCCGCCGTTGCCCATCGTACATACGCGTCGTTAGCCTGGCAGCAGGTGCGTGCTAATCGTGAAAAACGCTCCGGGAAAAACGCACACCGACTTTGCATGATGCCTACCCGCCGGACGTGCGCCGTTGCAGGTCCGGCCGTGAATATTTTTTTTTTCTCGCGCGCCTGTCCGTCGCTGCTGCCCGCCGCGTTCCCCTCCCCCTCACCCCTCGGTCCCCTCCTTCCCCCTCCACCCCACCTGCAGCGCTCCTGCGTGCTGCCGGAGCTGCAGCGGTGGCCAGCCAGCCAGCAGCAGCTGTAGCAGCACCAGGAGCGGCCGGCCACTCATCACCCAGCCAGGTCTTTCCTTACTCACGTCGCTCGCTGCGGCCTTAGCATCCAGCCGCCGAAAATCACACACCACCTTTCTCCCTCCTCCTCTCTGCTCTCTCACCTCTCTCTTCCTCCTCTCCCTCTCTCCCCTTGCCTCTGCTCCGTCTCTGCTGTCCGCTTGTCTCTCCCTCTCCCTCCTCTCTCTCTCTCTCTCTCCTCCTCTCCTCACAATGACCGGCCCCCCACCAGATCACCCAAGATCAGAGTCGTCCTCCAATCTGCCAGCAACCACCACCCCAGCCGCTCAAGATGCCTCGGGACGACAGCCCTCCGCCTCCGCCTCCGCCGCCGCCGAACTCGCCAGTGCAAAGATAAGCCTGCGCAAGTCGCTCCGCCAGTTCCCCGACTTCCCGATTCCAGGGATCGACTTTGTCGACATCATGCCCCTGTTCGCCAACCCTGATGCCCACGCCACGCTCGTCTCCGCCCTCGAGTTGCAGATTGCTCAGTCCTTTGCGCACTCCAAGCCGGACGTGATCGTCGGCCTTGATGCCCGCGGCTTCCTCTTTGGACCCGGCCTGGCCCTGCGCCTCGGCGTCGGATTTGCCGCTGTTCGCAAGCCCGGCAAGCTCCCCGGTCCCTGCGTCACGGCCGAATATGTCAAGGAATACGGCAAGGATCTGTTCCAGATGCAGCAAGACGCCATCCGCGAGGGCCAAAAGGTGCTTATTGTGGACGACATCATTGCGACAGGTACGTTTTCGTCCCTCATCATGCGCCGTGATAACGCCACGGCTAACATGCTCGATAGGTGGCTCGGCTGCGGCTGCGGCTGATCTCGTCACGCAGCTCAAGGGCCAGGTCATGGGCTTCTTGTTCATCCTGGAGATTCCTGGTCTCAACGGTCGCGACAAACTCGGCGGAGCACCCGCGACAATCTTGCTCGAGGATGCTTAATAATTTTTTACAATGATCCCCTCAACACTTCTATCCGTCTGCGCCATTTCCGCTCTTCAACACTGCCGTGTCCCTAATACGATATTCCGAGCCTTCACCCCACGCACGCACGATTCACGGCATCTCTACCAGCGAGAGCCGCCAGCCTCCGCTCATCGCGCAAAGTAGCCATTGCCGCACGATAAACATCAACAACAACATTTTTCACGGCGTTTGGGAATTTGCTTGAAACATAAAAAACAGTTGAGGCTCGTCGTTTGCATATCGCAGCTATAGACGGAAACATTCGAGAGCGGGAGGCTTGTCGGTGACTCATGGGACGAATTTTCACGTGCAATTTTTCTCCTCTGCATCTTTCGACGTGTTGCATAAGTTTCCTGGGCAAGCATCGGCACCCGCATAATACACTCTGAAATTTACACGCAATCGCACTCAACGGGCCTCGGCTTCGACTCGCGATATTTTGCATTGACAGCGTGACTAGATCGAAACAACCTGAACGCCGCCGTGTATGGACTTGCTTAGACATTGCACGGCCGACTAACCATTTATCATAGAATGCTCGCTCTAAACATGCTGGCAGGGGGATATCCTGGCGCCCCTGTGCTCTCTCGTAAATACACATCCTGCACCGCATGTACACAATCTGAGTCGTGCTCTACATCACGACGGCATTGGCAATCATAAGCCCCTGGCTCTCGACGCGATATTTCCTGCGCATCCCCGCCGCAACGGCCTTGCCGAAGCGGTCGTAGTCGCCCCTTTCGCCGCGCAGGAGCACCATGGGCACGCCGTGGAGGCGCTTCATGCCCTTGGGCGTCAGCTGCTCGCTGGTGAGCAACGGCCGGTCGACACCCGCCTCGAGGCGCGACCCCTCGTCGCCCTCGTCCACGACGACGACGAGCTGCAGCGAGTCCTTGCCGGGGGAGAAGCTGGGTATGTTGTCGAGCTTCGTGCTGAAGGAGCAGCCCCCGCGGCGGATGACGATGAGCTGGTGCTCGCGCGAGGCGGAATCCGGGAGGGGCGCGTCGCAGGCGTAGCCGGCGGGGAAGATGGCCTTCCAGGGGAAGTTGGAGGCGGGGTGGTCGGCGTCGTAGCCTGGCGAGCCGTCGATGGGGGTGTCGGCGAGGGGGGGGACGGGGAACGAGCCGGGGCCGGTGGCGGTGTGGGCGTAGAAGGAGAGGATGGTGGCTGGGGAGGGCGCCTCGCCGGTGGAGGGGAGTTCGGTGTGGGAGGGCTCGAAGACGGAGGAGACGGCGCGGAGGAGGTGCTTTAGGAGTGATTCGGAGGGAATAGGGGCGAGGTCGTCGTCGGCTTCGTCGTCGGCAGACGGAAATCCGCTGGGGACGACGGTGCTGTCTGCTCGAGGGGGGGTGGTTGCGTTCTCCCGCAGCGGGACGTCGACGAGGAGCTCGATTTCCACGGCATCGCGGCGTCTCTTGCAGGTAAACGCCTCATCCCTCAGGTGCCTCACATGCTCGGCATGGAAGAAGATGGTCTCGTGGCGCCCCAGCTGGGTAGTGCCCACATGCGTGATCCTCCACACATGCTCGCCCCACGCGTCGCTGTACTCCCTCTCCAGCTGGAGCTTGAGGCCCTCCAGGTTCTTCACCGTCGGACCGACGTAGTTGTACCACACCAGCGATGCGCCGAACCTTGATATCAGGGAGCTGGCGGCATCGCTAGCGGGGAACTCGATGGCCGAGATGACGCGCCGGGTCGGGGCAGCACAGGTCCCGTTCTGCGGGAGCATGCTCGGCGGGAGTGTCCACGGGAACAGTGTGTGGTTCGACGTGGCCTTGTACTTGGTGACTCGGCCGCCCTTTTTCTTGTCCTCGACTTGGACGGCCTCGACCGGCCCGTGGATGTTGGGCGTGTTGTAGAGGTCGGTGAAACGCGAGGCGTCGAAGAGCTGTGGCCGGGCGGCAGTGGCCGAGCCTGTCAGGGGATTTGCCCGCGGCGGCGCGGGGCAGGAATTCGTGAAGCTGTCGTCGTAGTATCGGTACACTGATACATCTTTCTTGCCATCATGCGAATGCCGCTCCGGCTGCGACTTCTTGGCCTTTGGCAGAATCAAGGGATGTCCCTCTGTCGTAAAGACGTACGCAGCGTCAAGGTTGTTGAGCGGGTGATCCGGGTCGAAGAGCAGGTACATGTACTTGGTTGTTTCGCCGAGGAAGAAGCTCTCCATGCGATCCTGCTTCTCTCCCGTCCGAACATCTTGCAGCCCAGCCCAGCCACAGGGAGCATGGCAGCGCCGCCGGATGTCCCTCAGCACCATCTCGCCGACGTGCAGATACCACGGGTCCTGTGTGGCTCGGTATATGTGATATGTCGACTCGATAAACTCGGGTCGCCCCGGCCACCAGCCAATGCCAGCTTCCACGTTGTTCTCGCGGATGGACCACCGCTCAGGCAGCGCCGAGTAGCGAGTCCACAGGGCGGTGTAGACGAGATTCGCCTCGATGGCCTCCTCCACTTCGCCGGCCAGCGCGAGGAGACCAGGGTAGAAGGCGCCGAGGCTGTCAATCCACATGGTGTAGGGTTGGCCCGTGGCGCGGTGGCTATTCGAATAATAGGGGTAATGGCTTCGATCAGTGTACAGGTGGCGCTTGACGGATGCATGTGCCTGGTGCCATGCTTCTAGAAACGCGTCTGACGAATGCATCTCGGGAGGGAGCGGGCCATGAAGGGAGCCTGGATCCAGCCAGTCGGTGGTGCTGTGTCTCCGAGAGGTTGAAGCGTTTGGCATACCGTGGCCGGAGAGGAGGATATGGCTCTTGAGGGCATACTCAAAGAAGCTGTCCATGCCGGCGCCAATGCCAGAGTGAGGGCCAATCCATCGGCCATGCTCTGCATCAATGCCGTTGCCAATCAAGCCAATCTCGCTCCTCCTGCGCCAGACCTCCCAGAATGCCCTCTTGGCCGCCTGCTCAAATCGCGGGTCCCCTGTCAGGCGGCTCAGGACAGTGAACTCGAGAGTCAGACTCCCGGCCCCGGCGCTGCACGTTTCGGTGATCTCTCTGCGCCCTTCAGGCTCGTTCACCTCGCCCGACGCTTGGTGCAAGGGGGAGTTGACGTAGAACGGGATCCCAGTGCGCAGGTTGACGCGAGGGTAGGGTATGCCCGTGGTGGTGTAGAATGCCGGTAGGAGCCTCTGAGCAAGATCAAGCGCCAGCCTTAAGAGCTGGCCATCGTACTTGAACCCGTTAGGCCAAGGTATGGGAGCCAGCTCCAGAGGATCGTCGCCGGTGAACCCTTCGACTGGCCGGGGGTCGTATCCTTGGATCGGCAGCTCTCCGATGGCAAACAAATGCGCACTCAGAAGACCCCCAACGCCACGGATGACGGTCTCGAAAACCTGAATCTTGCTGTCGAGATCGAAGCCCGTCGCCCGGATCCCCATGCCAGACGGCCCGGGCCTCCCATCTCCGTAGTAGAGGACAAGCTCGGCAATGCCATCTTGGAAGTCGCTGAGGGCTTGTGGGCCAGTGTATGAGCCATCTTGTGGTCCGCCCGCCAGGATCGCCAGCGTCGATAGGCTATCGATGAGGGTCAAGGAGTAGTTGCCGAGAGCGTCGTTGAGGCCTATTCGTCCGGGGTTGTCGCGGTCTCTCGTCAGTGGAGCGCAGGTAAGCGGTCGAAGCTGTCGCAGACGAGTGCCGTTAGCCACTGCAATGATCTCCGTACCCATGGCATTTGGCCTGTGCGCAGATGCAGACTTACCTCGTCCTCCGGAAACGCATGCTGCATGTAGTTGCTGTAGCCATGGTAGAACATGTCTACTGTCTCCCGGCGCAGCTGCGCCAGGCGGTCGGCCCGCATCGCCGTTGTCGTCCATGGAAGCAAGGCGCATACTAACAGCAGGGCGACCAGATGCATAGTGCCTTGAGCCTCATGGAGATGTTCCGGCTTGCTATGCAGTGCGCCAGACCGACGGTGGCGCCGCATAGAGAGCAAACGATGGGGGGCGGCGATTTGAGCAGGGGGCTACATGGAGCTGGGGTAGGCTACCGTGAAGCCCTCCATCTGCACTTCGAGCTCAACCAGCGCTGTCGCAGGCGGCCTTTAGCCCTTCGATATCGTAGGCGGGCTTGTTGTCGTTGAGGTCGTGGTGCAGCTGCGCATGGTTGTCATCTTTGGGAGACGCCACACACGCGATGCTGCGACACGTGGCTGGTACTTGTGGCTGGTGCCCACATTTCACCGGCCCCTCCTGCCCCGGTTGGCCTGCGGAGTTCGGACGGAAGCTGCGACGGAGCAATTTTGACAACATTGCTGAATTGCTTCACTTGACCCATTTTCCTCACGCTCAATAATCGCTCTCTGGCCACCATGTTAGACTTCTGGTCTCTGGGGGTTCATTACTGACGGCGACTGTAATCACCCCGTTCTGCGAACGAATCGTCCCCCCCTACTTCGTACCTCGTACTTCGTACAACCGTCAGCCCAGCCCAGCCCGCAGACATCAGACATGCATGGCAAGCTCAAGCCCCGGTGCCGGATCCGTGTATTCCTCCCAAGTCCGAGCTCGACCCCAACATGGAGACAGCGACAAGCCATGCAAACAAAGATGGGGGCGGTCCGCCAGGTTGCTGCCGGCTGAGGCGCCGCACTGCCCGTCAGCAAAGCTGCAGACGGCCGGCCGATGCCTTCTCTCCTGGAATCAGCACAAATTTGGGGATGTTCGGCGCGGTCATCCGACTGGTACACTATAAACACGTTGCTGCCGAGACACCCTGTGCTGGCGCCGTCATCAATCCGGGCCGGGGCGTGTCGGTAGCGAGATCTAGGGCTGAATCCTTCGGCCTCGCGGGACGATACTACGATACTGCTCGTATCTGTGTTGAAGGTATCGATACCTACATTCTGGCAGGGCTGAAGGAGGTCGCCGCCAGGGACCAAGCTGTCGCGCTCACCGGGAGTCAGCAGCCACCAGCCTGATATGGCTCGGGACTCGCGGTTTACGGGGTCGGCAGGGCAGGCGGCGTCAGGCGAATCGCACCCACAAGAGTCCCAGTGACGTAGACCCCAGCAGCCTCGCTGGATGGGAGCATTGCCAATGCGACGCCGACATGGCATATACGACATCACAACTAGACCCGTCAGCGGGAGACGCAGCATGCTCACGGCGAAGTCCTAGTTGGGGCAAAGGGAACGTCACTGTCGACGAATTTCCGCGGGTGTCGCACAGCTGCTGGCGAATCAACCTGCACAACCCCCGAAGCCTGAGTCTCTAACAGATGCGCGGGTCGAGCAGCGCCAGTACAAGGCAGCCAGGGCAACAGAAGAGATGGGCGACGCCGTCTCCGATGCCCCTTTTCGCGATTGCAGCTATTAGCCATCTGCCCTTTGCTGCACCGCCTGATTCACACCATCACAGCCAACCGCCCAAAAGGCTATCAATAGAGACGGCGGCACGCCAGCCAGGCAACTCGACTCCTCGCGCAATCGAGTCACGTGCACCAGCGCAACGAAGCTGGCATGACGAGATTGAGATTGCCTTCGACTTTCGTGATTCCCTTGACGCCAGGCGGGGGAACCAGGATTCTTTCTGGGCGCTGGGCGGCCCTTAGGTGTACGGGGCCCCGTACGATTTTATGTAAGCACCGGCGGCCACCACTTAAAGCTACCAACTAAGCCACTATAACTCACGGCTACGGAGTAAACCTGCTGGAGGCCAGAATAGGCAATGCCCGAATCTCGGGTCCTGCGGGCCCCGTCGCCGGTCCTTGTCCGCCGCCGTGTGGAGCATATGCGAGCGTTTGGTACGATTTTGCTGCGGACGCCTCCAAGCCACGTCGGTCGGCACTATCCGGAAATACATAGTGGCACGGCACAGTCGCGTGCGCACTGTGTTTGCGGCCGCGGGTGGCTTATCCTCTACCAGGACCTTTTGCTCTGGTGTAATGTGCCGTGGCCTGACGCTGCCAGCCAGACACAAACAATCATCGTCACATCTCACGAGTCCGTTATTGAAGAAGGGCCATCTCTACAGACTGCTAGTCAAATGTCGAGAGCCAGAGCCGCCGGGCCACTGGCATACCTAACCCAGGGCATAGAAGCTTGGGAGTCGGTTCGATCCCAAAGGAGTTATCTGGCGAGACTCGGCAAGGCGCAAAGATCGCCGTCACATGGAAACGCGCATGCTCGCTAGGCGTTGTCAAGACAGGGAAACAGCCGCGGCCAGTGGGTACCCAAATCAAACCATTGCGCCACTCTCAAGCAATTCTGGCAATGTTCTCGAGGACGTCCGGACATTGAGGCTGAGACTCTTCTGCCGGACCATCGTCACTCCTGTGGCTATGTAGGCCTGGGTCCGAGTACTCGTATATGTCGCGATTCTGCTTGTCAGCCGCACCAGATTCGGACCCTTCGATCAACGGCTCTTTTAGCCCCATTCTTGGTGTCAGACAAGATCGACGCGACAGGAGGGAGTCGTGGCTAGTTTCCCGCCGTGGGCGACCTAAGCTCGCTATTATCGCCCGTGATTGGTCACCAGCACCTTGTTGAGACGCGACCCCGATCCAGATCCTTGCTAGGCGACCCCATCCTGGTGCCGGGGTACGAAGTACATGCGAGTAGGGACAGCAGGAAAACTCGCCGTCTACGAGTACTTGTATGAGCCTGATGCAGTAAAGGGCAGCGTCACCGGGCAAATGCGAGACGCCACGCTCCTAGTGCTTCAAACGGAGTTTTGAGCGCCACTAGCCCTAATGTCCGGATAATCGGGCGTAAGGCTGGCTGCATCGTTGTGTCGTCCGCAGCGCCGTTGTTGGCCCGCAGCAAGCAGGGCGACAAGCGGCAATGCCCTGCTACCCGACCAACAGCTGTGCCAGCGATCGCCATCTTACACAGTGAGGGGCATTGGCTCATTGTGATTATTGCCCAAAATAGAGCACCGGCAAGTAAGACAGCCGGGTGGCTTTGCGCCGGGCTTCTCACGTTGGTGGCTCGTTCCTTGTCGAGACGGCTGTTGGAGATGCACTGTCTGGGAACTGCCGCTTTCGCTCATCGATCCGTCAGCGCCTCTGCATTCACCAAGCACAAGGACACGGTCTGCTCCGAGCTGAGGGCAAGAAAATACACTGTAATACAGAAACCCAGCTTGGTAGTTCAGACCAGGCTGGACGAGGAGCCCCTTTGTATTGCCGACGTACATCGGCATGTGTAAGTTTGCCATTATAGTTCGAGCCGGACAGTAGTTCAGGTTCAGAATCCAGAGTTTTGGTGAATAGAGCGTGCATTATAGAGAGGAAGAACCCGATTCTTGTTTGAATAATCAAGACTCAGCCTATCTCGGCGCAGAGGCCAGCCAGCGGTCATGAGCACGTCTCCGAGCGCAAGCAGTTGCTTGCCCTGCGCAATGCTATCGCGGTACCTTGCCTCCTCAAAAGCTCCACGGCGGTCTCACGCTTGAAAATGTCTTGTATTAGAAGCTGTAGCGTCGGGGGATGAAACTTTTTTGAGTTGAGCTTCATCGCATATCTGCGGCGTCCAGGGACAGATATAAGACACAGGGCACTTATTAGTCTGATCAGTGCTGGTCCATGCTTCTGTTTCGCTTCTTCACTCATATCATTCTTTCCTGATACGCTGTCATATGCTCCTCTCATTGGTACCTTGCATATGCCCACGCGGCATGGTGACACTAGGCACTACTCGTACAGCAACTGCTCTTGTCTGCATGATGCAGCCAAGAGCACACAGTAGCCTACCAACACCCAGAACATGTCATTCACACCATGGCAGCAGTTAACAAGGGTAGAGGGCAGATATCATACCCTGGCGGCTTCCAAGGTCAACTCACAGGCACCTTCACGTCACCAACTCACCGAGCCCTATGAGCGGTAATTAGCTTCACAGGCACTGCGCCCAGTTTGTGCCGACTCCGGTCCCGGCCCCTTGCTCCGTGAATACTGCAATCTCGGCATGAACTCTAGCAAGACCATCGGCGAACTCCGACAAGTTAGAGGATCGGGTACAGTGCTCGACATCTCCACGGCCATAACGCGATTCCCCCTTTCCCCAACAACGTCACGAAACCCACCGCAGCAGAATGCATGCCAACTACCCCAGACCCAGGAAGTAGAGAGACATGTCCTCAAACACGCCACCAACAATCGCAGCCCGGAATCAGACCGAATAACGGCTATTCCCCATTAGGCATGCTAGATGGCCACGTTTTGTAATATGCAAGCGGACATATGAAAACGTGCTCGTACGAACTAAGATCCACAAGCGTGAGGGTATAGGTATCAGGCGAGCTGGCTAATAACCTGTTGGCCATGCTAAGTGATGAAGATGCATGGGGCCGGGGGATCGAGGACGTCACGATGGCCGACTAACAGACAACGCCTCGACGGACCAAGCTTTCTCCCCCCACACTGCCCCGGGCCTCCAAGCCCAAACGAGACCGTGGAAGCGAGTGCAGTTCGGCCGTTGGGCCGTTGGGCGAGGCTACGAGCCGTTGCGCCTCCCTGGCGAATCGCCGCCGCCCTCGTTTCGCTTGCGTGCTTCCTTTGGGCAGGCTTGCACGACGGGCCACCGACGACACGCGTCGTCGTCGTCGTCGGGGGCTCGGGGCCCGAACGAGCCCAGGCAAGCGTCGAACTCGCCCGCGGAGCAAGACAAACCCACGGGGGGCAGAGGCGGGATGGAAGGGTAGGGATCGCCGGGGGGCGTGCGTGTTGCGAGTGAGTCCCCTCTTCTCTCGTCGCCGCTGCCAGGATGGAAATGGGGACGGGAGTTTCATGGGTCGCCATCGTGACGAGCTTGGAAGGATGCAGTAAAGGGCGACGGATTCGGCCGTAATGGCGGCACAGTTGGGGCATTGGTCGCAAGGGCCGGCCATCATGCGTTGCATCATGGCAGGTGCCAGGAGGTGCTGGTTGCTGGCTGGCTGGCTGGCAGAGTCCTGTCCCACCCCCTGTTGGCCTTGCCCAGGTGGCAGATGCGACGTCCGCCATCCGCACATGGCAAGAAACGGAGCCAAGTCCAACACAGATGCAGCAACACAGATCTGGGGCTATAGCATACCTTATTTTCCACACTCGGTCCTGCCATCATCGCCTTCGGTTGCCGTGCCTTATCTCGCCGCGGTCGCCTTCTGAGACCACTAGCGAGATTCCCCATTCCTGCCTCCTCCTCAGATGAGGGCAGGCAGGATCAAGGCTCCGGAGTCCGGACTCTCTCCGCGTCATTTTCCAGACTGTCGGGACCTGCTTGCATCTGTCGCCTGCGCAGTATCTGTACTTGCGGTACCTCGTACTGGGTACATTGGCCAGCGTCACCAGCGACCACCGCCACGACCACTAGCGGAGCCTCCACCATTGGATCGGCTCGAGCCTGAAGGCAGCGACAGGACGGCAGCGTTAGCGCCACCCCCTGCCCGGGCCTGCCTTGCCCTGCCTGCCCTGCCTGCCCTGCCTGCCCTGCCCTGCCTGCCCTGTCCGTGTCCACGTCGTCCTATTTTGGGGCGCTCTGGTTGGCCTGCGCCTGTGCCCGTTTGTGGCTCCGGCGGAGTACCCATTAAGGCTGTCTGTCGGCAACGGTTCCACACGGCGCTGTCCCTGTGTCAGCGATGGATGTCACCGCTGGTGTGTCGTGTCTTGTCATGCTCCTCTTGCCTCTGCTATTGTCCCCAGTTTAGTCGCCTATTCTACGGGGTACGCCTGCCCTCTGCGAATGGCGCCCGCCGTCTATTGTTGCGCTGCTAGGGGAGTTAAGGCCAGCGTCTGCGCTTATTACCCTTTCGCCCACTCGCACATGCCGCCTTCACGTCCCCGTGCCCCTGGCTAGCCGGAGGGCGCTCGCACTGGAGGGCGCTCGCACTGGAGGGCACTTGCACGGGAGGGCACTTGCACGCACTGTACGAAGTACTGCCCTGCGCCCGCCCTGTCATGCTGCCGCACGCCCCCTCCTCTTTTTGGCTTGCGACGTCCGTCTCGAGGAACCTGTCGCCGCTTGTCTACTCGTACTGTACTCCGTACTCGTCCTTTGCTATTGTTCTCTCGTCCTTGTCGGCCAATTCGTACTAGCATCTCATGCTACGCGTCTCCGCTCGGCGGCCGCCGCGACGGCTACGGATATGCGCCAGCGAACCAGCGAGCCGAGGGATGAGACGAACAGCGAGACGTGACGGCCGGCCCATCGCCAAATTCGGCCACCGCCAAATCGCGGTCACCGGCCCCTCCAACCGGCGGATCCTAGCGCAAGGACAGCCGCGATCCCTCCAAATCTCCAAATTGTGGCCAGCCAACACACAGCAGAGAGCGCATCACTTGATCTGTCACGTGGCGCAGTCCAGGGTGCGTTGCCGCAAATCAGATCAGACAAGCGTGTGCGAGACGAGCCTCGTCGAGAGGCCGTTTGCTGCTCCGTGCCCGGTTCGGCAGATCGACCTGTTGATCGACCACGGCTTCCCTCCGGGCAAACATCGACCATCAGAGACATCTTGCCAACAGACATAGCTCATCACTTGCGAGTTTCAACCCGCTGCCGGCAAGCGTTCGCGACGAGTCAATTCTGTTCCGAGTGCGAACCGTACGAAGCAGTGGCTCGCCAAAACGGCACGCCAAAACGCACGAACACGCACAGCGGACTTCCGTTTGGAGCCGGGCAAGACACCATAGACGGCGTCCGCTGTTCTCCCATCAATAAGGAAGACGGCGGCGTCAAGGTAAGTCTGGCCGAGGACGGCGCCCAGCGCCTCCGAGGAACCATGGCGCCACAGTGCGAGCCGCAAGCGAAGGGCTTGCTCTCGCCTTTGCTCTGTTCTGTTCGTCCCTCACGAGCCGCTTTTGTTGAAGTTCTCCTTCTCTCCGCAGGCTTCCAGACGCGTCTTCTGCTGCTGCTGGTGCTCCGGTTACGGGGCCTATGACACAGCCCCAGAGCGTGAAGCGTTAAAACGGGCAATATCCCGAGTGGAACTTGCATGCCATGCCGTGCCCTCGCCGGCGATATCCAAGGTTGCCAAGTTCTCCAGTGACATGTCCTTGGGTCAGTGCCCGTTACACCGGCGTTGCAAGGCTGCCCCGTAGGCGTTCTCGCCTCTCGCAGGACCCCTACTCCACGCGGTCGCAGTCGACCACGTCGGCCAACCTGTGGGCGGACATAAGAGCGGCGGCGGAGACAGCAGCCTTGCAGCGATAGCCGAACTGGCCACAAACGCCGGTCGCTACGGAGTACGAGTACTCGTACGTCGACCAGGGCGTGAGCTGCATCCGAATACCCGCATCAAGACAACCCTGTCTGTCAATTCATTGTCCACTGTGCCTTTCTCCGCAAGACATCCGCTCATGCGACCAGATGACGGCATGCGTTGCGGTCGCGATGGACTCTGCTGCGCCCATCATCATCCTGTCGACGGTGGCAGTAGCACAAGGAGGAGCCGTTGTCAGCCACGGCGGTGGGGGCCCAGGGCGTGGCAGTGCCACATTGTCCCAAAATGGCCTTTTGCAGCGCCGCTGTGGCAGTGCGTCGCCAAAACATCTTCGAATCTTCAAAGCGCCAGCTTCATCTTTGTGTCCCACGTTAAGCTCTGCTATCGCCGGCCCCTTGCCAGCGGAACCTTGGACCTGCATGGCAACGTGGACTGCTCCGTAGATGCGGCCCGCAACCCATGCCGAATCGGGGGTCTCGATCCAACAACGACAAACAACATTTGCGAATGCCCTTGGGAGGCGCGGCCCTGGCCCCGGCTATTGTCTTGAAACCTAATCAAGGCATGTACACGCTTTCCGCTGGTGGTGAGGCACGTTGACCTCCCGCTGGGAGCCGCGTGCACTCAGCGAGCGGTCTTAGCCGCGCGCCTTAACGCCGACGCGGCCGATCTCAGAGTCGCCCGCCTGGCACGCATCCCACTGCGGCCGCTGGTGGAGCCCCACCGCCGGGCCGCCGACAACAGCTCCAAACGCCGTCCCCTTCTCAATGACGGGCAAGCCGCAAACATGACTTGCCGCAGGGAAACCTGCTTTCCACATGGCTTCTACGAAGTACGAGTAGGCCGACGATTGCGCTGCAGGGGGGGGCCTCTTAGCCGCACGCTGCCATGTGGCAAACCTCCCCTGGTCGGCGATAAGGTTGCCTTTAGTATTCTACTCTCCCAAGAGTCGGGTCCAGACAACTTTGTTAATAATATGCCCGCTGGGATCTGGTACCGGTACCTGCAAGAAGATGAAAGAGAGAATTGGTAATCATGTAGCCGTCAGACTGCGAGCGGCGGCGTAGCACAGGACACTGAATCGAAGCCGGGTTGTTGGCTGCAGAGTCCCGATTCGGCAATCGGATCATCACGCTGCCACATCCGGGGCCTGCAAGCTTCCCCACTGGCGAGTCACGGCGACGAAGAATCGTAGTCCCAAGGCAAAATCAAAAACTTCATTTCGGTATCAAGAGGTAAGAAGCAAGAGTAGCCAAAAGAGAAAGGGGTAACAAAAGCGCAAGGAGTGGCGGCTCTTCGTCGAGAAGATGGAAGCAATCTAATAAACATAGCGTCCTCCCACTTGACCAAAAAAAAAAAAAACCACAAAGGTGCATTTCTTTGAAGAAAAAAGTCAAACCGTCCGTCCATATTCCATCCGAGCTGCCTTGTTGCTCCCAGCAATGCCGTCCTCATGATCAAGTATCGACATGGCGCGTCATGCCGTCATCCGACGCCAACCGTATTCCCGTGGGCCCTCCGACTACTTGGGCTGCCCATATACTCCCCGGCCGTGGACTCCGCTCACCAGCCTGAGTGACGGGTTCGTCTCCATCTTCACCATCGGCGCGCGGCTGTCCCACACCGGCGCGTCCATCATCTCACTGTGCGCCGACGAGTCCGTCTCCCATCGCATGTCCCGCCGGCCATGTACCTGGTTGACCACGTCCTCCTCGTTGTGTGTCGTTCGCGGGTCGATGGCCATCATGTCGTCGCCGGGCTGCATGGTATCATGGGAGCCGCTGGGGCGCTTTTTGGCGGGAACCTTGCGTCGCCTCCGGATTTCCAGGTCCCGATAGCTTTCCATGTACAAGGGCTCCTCCAACTTCAAGTCGTTGACCACCTTGACTTCGATGTCGCTGGCGTTGAGGCGCATATTTCGTGACCCTCCCATCTCGATGAAGGTCTCGAGCAACGTCTGATATCTCTCGCGCTCCATCCGCATCCAGGCTTGGCGAAGTATGTCCTCCTACGTGACGAAATTTCTATTAGTCACAGATGTACACGAGATCTTGGCAAAGGCAAACTCACATCTTTGGGGAGCCATTCGATGTACTTGGAACGGGCGCGCTTGAACTTCATCTGGAGCATCTCCTTGCCGTGGCTCTTGTTGAAGCGCTTCAGGAAGTCACCCTGGATGCTGTCCCACATGTCCTGGCCCCTCTGGTGACGGTGTTCCCACCTAGAGTCGAAGATGCATTTCTCTTCCTCGGGGCAGGTGCTCTTCAAATGGGGGGCGACTTCCTGTCCATGGCAGTTCTTGTGCTCTTCCGAAGGATCTGTCTGCTGCTGGTTTCGAAGAGACGCCGACTGGCGCTTCGATAACCTTTTCTTGACCCGGCTATTACCAGCAACAGCGCGTCGGCGAGGGGAGCCGCTGGGCGAGCGGGGAGGCTCGGCGACTCGGCTGCGCACTGCCGGATTATCCGTGCTGGGCCGGCGAGGATGTCGAAGGTGCGGCGGGGGGTTGTTCAAGAGAGGGCCAGAGGAAGGGACGGTACGTCCAAGATCGCGGCGGTGGGGGTCCACAGACATGGATGAACCATCTCGAACCATCATCCCGTTTTGGCTCTGCATCTGGGACACGTCGATATAGTAGGGCGGTCCCGAGTTGGTGATCTGGCCCGGGTCCGCCGGGTCTGAAACTCCAAACATGCCCATGTATGGTTCTGGGGGGCCTGGCGTTCTGCGCTCGTCGGCCATGTAGAAGCTCGGGGCAACGTGGGCGGGAGTGCCCATGGGGGAAGAGGTCGTGCTTGGTTGGCCGTCCATGTCGAACTGATTGTTCCACTGGTGATACATCTTGGAGCTTCCCGGAGGCGTGGGCTCCTGGGTCTGGGGGCTGCCTGGAGGCGGAGGGTAGTGTACCATCAACTTGCGGATCTGGTGCAGAGGGGGGGAGCCGGCAGTAGAGATGGGAGTCAAGAGGTTGGTGTCGCACTGGGTTGGGAGGTTGAAGGAGGAGACCTGCCGAGGAAACATGGTGAGTTGGGGGGACAGTCAGGAGGAGAGAGCATGTTGCTTTTTAAAGGAGCAACACGAGAGAAAGGGAGGGGGCATACCGAGGAGTAATAGGAAGAAGTCGAAGACGACCGGGCACCGTCTGTCAAGTTGGCAGCTTCCGAAAGAGCATCCGAATGCGGCAGAGCAGGGGAGATATATTGTTGTTGTTCGACCATGATTAGGTGGGCCCCACGAAATGGTTGTGTGGGCATCCGGGTCTTGAAAATCGTGTTGGTCGAGGCGGCATACACTTGCAGCGGCTGTCAAGGCGCGAGGCGAGGGAGTGCCGGGAGGGTCGATATGACGGAACCAGAAAGTGACGCCAGGGGCAGCAGAGCAATAAGTGTTCTGCGGCACGAGAACCGTAGGTGTTTCGACTGGTGTCTATATGTAGTTGGAGCCGGAACAGGAGAAGCGGGAACAGGGCAGGGTAGGAACGCGAGGCAGAGACGGTAACACAGGCGAGAAGAGCCGCCAACGAAGAATCAGCCTTCCGTGGTCGCGGCCGTGTCTAAGCCAGCAAAGGTCAAAGTTGGGCCTGGTGGGGAGGTGAAGAAAGCAAGAGGATTGAGGAAGAGAGCCTTGCGAGGGATGCAGATGGTCCGACCTCTTTGTACTTGTATAGATGGCGGCTCGATTTGAAAGCGGTGCTGATCAAGCCAGGCTCTTGTAGGTGCAGGGACCGTACGTACCGTCTGCGGGAAACCTCGAAGTACCTCGACATTGTATCTAGTCACGTCTTGCTGGGGGACCCGTCCAGGGATCTTTGACATGGGGGGGGGGGGGCATGGGGGTGTGCGTTGAGCCCCAATGCCCCTAGGGGGTACGGTAGAGGCATGGTAGGGCAGGATGGCAGGGACCAGCGGAGACGGGAGACGGCATTGGCCGACTCGCTCGCACAGTAGATATTACACGGTACGGTCCTGTCGTGCATGCGGATAGCCGCCGACCTGTTGCTGCGCAATTGGGGGGGGGGGGCTCCTAAGACAGTTAGACCGCAGATGGGGGGTGGGTATGGGGGCGACCAGGGGGCAGGAGGTCAAGGAGGGGGGTGGACGTCGAAGGTGAGGTGCGAGTTCGTCTGCGCATGAGCGGTGGTGGTGCGAGTATTCGTGGCTTCGGTAGACGAAAGAGAGCCAGAGAGTGAGAGCCAGAGAGCGCGTGGGAGCCAGTGGGGGGGAGGTGAGTCGGGGGCAGCTTGAGCCCATCCGTACGAAGTTCCAGACATGGCCAGGCGTGAGTCAACGGCGGGTGGTGAGATTCGGTGCGATGCGATCTGGCCGGTCGACGAAGACAGCCTAAGCCAGACAGTTAGAACATTAGAGTTGAGCAGACGGTCCACTTGGCGACCTCTGCTCCCGCCACACAAACGCATCTCCACAGATTCAGCTGCTGCTAGTGCAAGCAGGCTCACAACTATAGGCACAAGAGAGGCTTAACACGATGGTGGGAATGGCGTGCTGAATAACCCATTGTCCCCTGATCGGCAGACGGGCCAAGCAAGCGCAGAGCCGCTGGCAGGACAGGGACTTGGCTAGGTGTTCAGGCACACATCAGGGACTCGGGAGCGACTGAGAGCGAGAGGGGGCGCCCCAGGGCCCAAGAGGAACTGGCACTCGTTCGTAGGCGCAAGGCTGCGGGGATTGGTTCCGTCTGGATCGGATATCCCGAGCTTGACAATTGAGGCTCAGCACTACTCCGTACTCCTCGCAGTATCGCCTTAGCCTCGCCCTCGCTGTCGCCCGAGGCCACTACCACCGGGCAGCGGACCTTTTAAGATGACAATAGGCATTGGCGCCGCGAAGTAACGGCCATGTGCTCTAGCTGGGGCGGCGGCGGCGGAGACGGTGGATATCGGTCATGGCTGATGGCCTCTACTCGCAGAGATGATGGAATGAATGGGGACAAAGGGTATCGCCCCATCGAGCTTTAGGGCCGAGCTAGCGGCGGAAGGCTGGCCGAGGCGTGTCCGTCAGTGTCTCTCCCTCTGTGAAGAGGCCGCATCCGTTCCGCGCTTGCTGCTCGAAGCGTGTGCATACTCGTAGAGGAATACAGGACGAGAGCCTGGTACGGGGAAGTGGGCACGAGACGAGATGGGGAGGAGGGGGGGATGCAATGGCAATGGCAACGGCAATGGCGACGCTCATCAACGACACGAAAGGCACAGGCCAGAGATGGGCCACGGCGGTTGACAAGAGATGGAGGGCTGCCGCGAGTACCGGTTGGCCGCAGGCGGCGGAGGAGGAGCTCGCGAGTCGACTCGGCCCAAGCGAGGCGCGAGAGACGGCGAGAGACGCAGAGAGACGCAGAGAGACGGAGAGAGACGGAGAGAGACGGAGGGCTGGGTGGAGAGTCAGGCGGGCGGGCGGCGAGACCTGCGGGAAAGAGCCGCGCGAGAGGGTGCCGCACTCCGCGCTCCATGGAGGAGCGTACTCGTAGGTACTTCGTACGTGGGATGTTTTGGAAAAAGGCATGGGATCATTGGGATGAGGCAGAGGATGCGAGATCTCGGCGGCGAGCGGGCACGGGCGGTTGTCGCCCAGTCACAGCCCAGGAGCCCAGGCTTGACAGGCCGGCGGTGGAGCATGGACCAAGGAAGGCGCACTGCACCCTCGGCCGAAGCGGGCAACCCCCGACTAATTTGCCAATCCAAGTCGCACCTGTCGCGGCCGGTTCCCACAGTGCTCCGTGCCTCGCCGCCAGTCTGCACAGTATGCAAATGGCTTTTAGCCTGTTATTCTCGCACAGCTATTGTCCGCAGAGCGGCCCCCAGGCCAATGCCGCCAATCCGTCCATTCATGACTCCATGAGTCGGTTCGTTCAATGATGCCATCTCCCAATCAGTCCCCATACTCGTAGGCACGCATCCCCATTCATCGAATCATCCATGCACCGCACCCGTCGCCCACCCATCCACTCGCTGCGTCCCCGCCTGCGTCAGCCCTGGAGCCGCTCGATACGGGTGACAAGGTATTATCAGCAGCAGTCGCGCCTCGCATGAGCCTCCATCCACGCTCAATGTCCGACTGCCATCGCGGAGCATGTGTCAGGACTCGGGACGTCGACACACGCACGCACTATGAACCTACCTCCTACCCAGTACGCACAGGCTCTGGGCACCGCATGCGAGGCGGCCGGCTACGTGCCATTGGGGTCCGAGGAGGCGAGCTGTTGTGCGCAGCCAAAGGCCCTACCAGCCTGCCTGGGCTGTGCCTCTCTCATGCAATGCCATGTGAGGCGGCGATGAGACGAGACGGCCCTCCATTCCCATCCGGCCGTTGTCCATTCCTCGGCGCACCTTTGTCTACTTCGCATGCGAAGTACGCACCTAGGAGTACGGTACTGCTGGGGGCATTGCCCCGTATGCTACCACGCCGCTGGCGAAGCGCGCACACGTGTTGTTGGGTGGTGGTGCCAGCCCGCTTCCCGACAAGCCGGATCGCAACCAACCTTGATAAGTCCCGTCGGTCCAATGTATACTTCACAAGGGTAGACAATGGGAGTGTTCGAGAGCTTCGGACTTGGTCGCTCCAAGGTAGTTTGCGACGTCGTGACTTCCTGGCCTCGTCATCATCAGTCATCCCCGTCCCCGTCCCCGTCGGACTGAGACGGGAGCATCGTGTGCGACAAGGCTGAGATGGGAGAAAAGACAGGCATGTCGGGCGAATGCGACGACGACGGCGCTCTCAGACAGGCAAATGCAGAGTACCGACTGGCAACCCAACCCGGCGCAACGCCTGGTGGCACAGAGGACTGATCATGCAGGACAGATGCGGCACCACCGACAAAGTTCCACCCTCGTGCGAGGTGAGAGCCTGCATCGTCCCCTGGAGCCTGCGGAGATGGCCAGCCCTGCGCCGTGACGATGCCGCAAGTTACGGCAGGCTGGAGAGGCTTGGGGCCAGCTGGGAGTCGTGGAACACACCAACGATGCCGCCTCTGCGAATTGCTCCTTATAGGAACCGATGTGATACGAAGTAGGAGAGGCTGCTTTCAAGGAACGAGTGCTCGTAAAAGATTTTTTTTTTTTAAAAAATCAAAGCTCACAAGGCAGGCATCGGCCCAAAGGATCCCATAACGCCGAACGCTTGCCCGCGCCCGCGCCTGCAGGCAAAGACCATATTGGCAACCAATCTCCAATCTGTCGGGCCTTCGCCTCGCCCTATCACCATACCCATTTTCCGCGTGGTGCGGATACCTACCTATTCAGGACACTGACAATGTATCGCCCCTGTCTGCCTGTGTACGTACAGTGCTCGTCAAACGCACGGCTCTTGCGCCAAATGCCGCCTCTGTCGCCGTACTGTTGGCTGTCAACGCGTCCCTGATGCATTCGACCCCCGATTCAGCCCTGATGAGATGCAACTGGAGCCGATGACTGACGACGCCTCCGCACCCCCGATTGCGAGCCAGACCATGCGGGAAGGGAAATTATGGGGTGCTGCCGTCATTGGGCGCGGCCCAGAGAGGGAAAACTACATAGATCATTATGACGGGTGAGTCCCGGGCCCGTCGGAATCTGATATCACTTGGACAGTTCCTGGAGTCCGTGCCCCAAGCAAATCCGAGGCCCTCCGGGGCGATGATCGCCGCCAGGCGATGAGTGACAGCCGGACGGACTGCGCCATGGCCATGGCGGGAGGCGATGTTGCGACAGTCTCACCGAGGCTCGACTCCCCCACTCAGACAAGGCAGCAGGCCGGGTCTGGTCGGTCGAGTCATCGCATCGCATCGCGTCGCATCACGTCAGGCGATCCAGTCCGTACAGTGCATGCTACGTCCGGCGGCCACGGCAACGGCGACAACGGCGACAACGACGAGCAAACACCGGGGAGCGGCTTGTCGAGGACCCGGCTGCTACGACTACAAGGATGCAAGTTGCAAAGCAGGCCAGAGAGAGGAGGGAGGGAGGGGCAGGGCGACGAGGCATGCGCCTCGACGGTCGGTTTGCGAAGGCAGGAGAAATGCGGCCCCGCGCATGGCCACTCATGGGCAAGTGCGGCGTCGTGCCGACCGGGGCGAACCGAGCTGCCGGGACGCACTAGCCGGGGCCAACGGCGCTGCCATTGGCCGGGCGCCGCGCACGCCCCCTCGAACGGCTGCATTTCCGCTGCCACACCTACCTCCGAGACCCCTGTCCGTCCAATAGGCGCATGCTCCGGGCGACGCACTAACCCCCAACGAGAATCCTTACGCGCGCGTCTACCCGCCAGAGACGGTGCTGCCATTGGATACCGACGCATGCGCAAGCGAGCTGCACGGCCAACACATACTGCAACCAGCGCACATCCCCTCCTCCAACTCCGTCCTTGCTGCTCCCTCCTCGCGAGACCCAACAGCTCGGCCAACTCGAATCGCTCTGCCTCGCCTCGCAACCTCCATCTGCTGCAACGGCGTGATGCGCGCCTCCTGTTGGGCCGTGGAGGGTGCCGCCCGCCCGCCCGCCCGCCCGCGGCCCCCTCCCGTTTCGACGTGCTCGATCAAATGGGCCGATGGATCGAGGCATCCCGAGCCCTACGGACAGCCTACTGACTGCGTGGCTTATCCCGCCCGTCACGAGCCCATCTCGTGAATGCAGCTCACGGCGGCGGCTTGGGGGCGTAGATGGGTTCCTGCAGCCTGTCAATTGCCGTGGCCCTGGGACGTCAGCCACAGGCCGATTCCCCCCTTTCGAGGCAGCCTTGCGCTGTGCCACCTCACAGCCTCGATGGTCGTCGTTCTGGAAATTCCTGGCCTTGCCGTATGCGACCACCGTTGGGTGCTCAGCCGCGGCCACGATGTCGACGACCAACTGCCTCCACCGCATGCCGCCCAGGGCGCAAGGCGTCGCCCTGTCGCGGCTATGATCTTCCCCGTCGCGTCGTACCATCATGTCGTTGGAGAGCCAGTTCCTCGCCTTTCCTCGCGGCTCGCTTAATGCGGAGCGGCCTGCAGTCCACCAGAAGCGTGGACAGTTCACATCTAAGCGCCCGGGTCGCAGGCATCTTCGCCCCCCCCATGCACTCATCACCGCGCCTTCGAGACAGACAGCCTGTCTGCGAATCGCGAACATAGCCGCGAGCGACCAACACTGCTTTCCTCCCCTCGTTTGCGGTCCCTCTGTGCTTTCGTTGGCTCGTTTCTTCATGCAAACCGGGCGCTACCGAATACTTGGGTCCTTTGACGCCGACCAAGCACCGCATGTTTCGCTTCTCCTCTCTGCGCGTCCGCATCAGCCCCCTCTCACCACGGCAAAACGGAGAGAACCGCGCTGCCATGTACCGGTACAGACACTTGGCGTTCATGTTGGTACAGCCGAGCCGTCGACATGTCGGCGCTGATGAGATATCCAGACACCGCCGGCAAGAGATTCACGGCGTTAAGCCGTGGGACTGCCGGCGGCTGATGCTAACCAACGCCCGGGTTCAAAGCCGTGTTCGCGCCCTGGCCTGATCGCTGGTCTGTCCGTCAGCCAACTGGTCTATGCTTAGCGTTCTACCCCGTGGACATACCGCGCCTTGCTCCGTGCCTCTTGTTCATCGCCGTGCCGGCCCCGCCGTCACGGCCAACACTGTCGAGATCGGATGGCACCTGCCTTGCCACGCCCCCTATCCGCAAGCATCCATCGGCAGAACAGAACGCCTGACAATCGGGACCATAGAGCCGCATCGGGCGGCAGGCCGACGACGAGAGCCTCGGGCTGTCGAGATTCCCATCCGGCAAGCCCCTGTCCTGGATGCCATTAGTAGGGGCCTAACCAACAGTCCCGCAACGCCCTCCAGAGCTTGTCTGTCGGCCCCAATGACAGCAGCCCTTTCAAGCCCCTTATGAAACCGGAAGATGGATGTGGAGCTTGTCAGGACGGTGGGCTCGGCCGCCGCGAGTACAATTTACAAGCTCCAGGCTGGGCTACTGTTCGACTGGATTGTAGACTCGACGTCCGGGTCATTCCCAGCGGCTGTTCCACCTCCAAGAACAATGGATGTGTCTGGTCTCCCCTCCCCCCAGGGTGGCATGCCCCCTCTTCCTCCTCCGCGCAACCATTCCGCCCACGGCCTTATCGTGGTCCTTTTGACACCGGCCTCGCCCCCGGTGGGCAGGAGTCGTACCCCCATCGCCAATGGCATCGCCAGGATGAGGACCACCGGGCCAACCCGGGGATATGGAAGCCTCTCACCATCGGCCGCGTGGAGTCTCCTGGTGATGAGCAACCCCACGAAACATTTAGCTCGCCTGCTTGTCCCTGTACTCCGCATGCTCCATGGCTGTCACGCTTCATCGTGGTCATGCAAGCAAAGCACTGTGACGAGCCAGATCATGCCGCGCTAGATCCCTCTCGTCCTGTCAAACTGCCTTCCTGGATTGCACGGGGCGTCTGGCGGGCAGTGCAGCGAGCATCCCAGCACGGGAGAAGGAGGGGGCATCCTTCGGACCCCAGATGCGATGTGCCGTGATTAGGTAGTTGATGGGGATGGACACACACGCCCCCCTCTCTCGCTCGAGGCCTCCTGGGCTCCTTCCAAGGCCTGGCCTCCTCACTGCTATTTCCTATTGCGTCTGTGGTCAGGTTTCAAGGCAAGGGGCGCGCCTGGGATCGTGCCTTTGTGTGCCGCATTTTCCTGTCGTCGATCTCGGACGATCGAGTGGAAGGCTTCAGCAACTTTGAGGTAGTGATGACGACAACACCGAGGACGGCCTTGTGAGCGAATTGCAAGGTCCTGATCGGTTGGTTGCTGTGCCGCAGCCACCAGGGGGAGCAGGATTTGCAAGAGCTTAGAGCTACGTGCGTGCGTATGTGCGTGCGTGTGTGTGGTTGTTGGTTCGAGCCCGATTTCCCCCCCCCCCCCCCCCCCCCCTTTTCTTGGCCCCCTCGTGCCCTTTCCCTCTACGAGTCCGTGTGTCCGGCTTCACAGTTCTGAGAGGGACGTGAGTGGTGTGCT
Source organism: Tolypocladium inflatum (assembly GCA_003945565.1). Classification (NCBI taxonomy): domain Eukaryota; kingdom Fungi; phylum Ascomycota; class Sordariomycetes; order Hypocreales; family Ophiocordycipitaceae; genus Tolypocladium; species Tolypocladium inflatum. The sequence continues at coordinate 1,177,917 of QEPE01000013.1, forward strand.
CGTTCCGCATGCTTTTTCTGGCGCCAAGGCACTGCAGGACTGCAGGTTGAGTTAGGCGGAGGCGCCGTCTCGATCTCTGGGCCGCCGTCGCCGTGATGCAGTGCCGCCTACGACGTGCCTTGTGATCCGTCGGCATTCCAAATACAGGTGCGATCGGGTTGTCGTTTCTAGTCCATCCTCGCGGCCTCATCCCGATCTGTCCAAGTCCGGCATGCCGTCGTGGCGGCGGGAGAGGCCATCTCACTGGCACCGCCCGGGACTCCGCGGGAACGTAAGAAACAGGAGTCGGAATGCCACATCTAGGCCGATTATTACCTTGGCTCTGTAGGAAGCTATACTTCTATACCACTTGCACTCGCTATAAACCCCTGATTGCCCGCGCGCACCCGCCGGACCTGTCTTTTGGGACTTGATCACCTCCACCACGGCAACCACATATCGAGACCCAAGGGCCGCCGAAGCGCGCGACCTGCGCACCGCCATTCAACGGCGGAGGCGGCGATGCCACAACCCATTTGTCCTGTCATCATGGCCCAAAAACGCGGTCCGTATGTGTGCGCGTGCGAGTGTGCGGCGAGTGTGTGGGTTGCGCGTTGGCAGAGAGCGTCGCCGAAGAAGGCGGCTCGCCCCGTCATTCGCCCCGTGCCGCGAGCTGTGCTCGTTGTTGGCAAGACTAACGGCGTCAGATCGAGAGCCGCCCGAGCAGCAGGGCAGAGACGAGACGAAACCTGCTATTATCTTGGCCAACAAGACTCGGCGGGAAGGGGGCCCAGCAGGCCAACAAGCCGCTGTTGGAAGCCGAGAGTTGCGGGTTCCTGAGGCCGGCCCCTTGCGTGGCCGAGGCTGTCCTGTCCGCCTCGGCGGGTTCCTGCGTAACGCGGGGGCAGCCCAAACGACGCCATCGCCAACTTTCGCAGCCCACTCCCTCCCTTCTCGGATGTTTCCAAAATGCCCCCTCCAACAGCTAGAGTCCCTCTCTCGATCCGGTCGACTGTCGGGGTTTTTTTTTCTCCGCCCCGCATGCAGACGAAGCTGCCGCCGGATGAGGCTGCTGTTGCTTGCTTCTGCACTCAGCTGAGCCCGCCCCCGTGCCGCCCCCGTACATGGGAGCTGAGCGAGGCGGCCTCGCCTCAAACCGAACGTGGCCCCCCAGACGGGTCTGAAACACGCGTAGAAAAGGAGGAGAAGCAGGAGAAGGAAACATTGGCGGCCGGAACGCGGTCGAGGCCGCATGCAGCGGGACGCACAACGGTTCGTTCGTTTCGTTGCCTTGCAGCGCGGCCCGCGGGCTGCAGATAAACGCAGGTACGAGTCGTATATCGAGATCAATGTAGCGATACTTTGTGCCTGGTGTCAGACTGTCCGACGAGTGCTAAATGGGGGACGTCGTGGATGCTGTGTGACCGAGTTGGCGCAGAGTTGATAACCAGCTCTGGTCGCATCAGACGACGGCCCCTCGACGCGGGATGGAGACTCTGCAACTGAAGGCAAACAATCGGCCAGGGACGTGTCCAGGCGTCAACGAGAGCGAGCGAGCCAGACCAAGAGGATGACAGTCATTAAACATTGAGTAGTACATAATATTTCGTAACACTGCTAAAAGGCCTAAACCCCAATCTTCCCCCATCCTGCCTCGGGAGTGCACATCACCCCAGCACCATCTCTCTCAATGGGACTACGAACACCGTTGCGGGTGGCTATGGCGCAGTAGGCGCTCCTCTCGCAGCTCTCTTGCTACCAGAGGAGCCCGTCTCGCGGCATCCAATCTCAAGCCCCCGCCCAAATGTTATACTCGAAAAAGAATTTGTAAGATCACGCTGGCAGGGAGAGAAAGACATACCCTCTCGCCCGTGGGCGTATCGGAGTGGGATATCAAAAGAACCTCCATGCCCCGCCGCCCATCCCATAGGCAAACAAGCTCCGGACCGGTCTGTTCGGCCCCAACCTGTTGCGGGTGTCCTGTTCATCCAGCTATGCAGAAATCCAGCAAGAGTACGCCCCCAGCGGCTAGAGGGTATCCAACAAGAGAGAAACAAAGACAAGAACGTCGCGTCATTCTAGTCAAAGACATGCCGTTTCTAGGATATCTTCCCAAAAGTGGGCGCTCTAGGCTCCCTCGAGCGGGGGCACATTATAGGCGTAGCTGAAGTCGACCAGGCCGTCCAACATCCAATTCTGGGGGTCGAAAAAGTCAAAGTTCGTGTCTCCGTAAGTCATGGCCCCTCCTATCATGCTGTTGGGACCTGACGCAACGGCCGAGAGTCCCGTAGCGCCTGGTGTTAGCGTGCCATTCATGTTCAGCAGGCTATTGGAGGTGGGAGGGACATTGGACGGCGGCATCAACGTGCTATCAAGCTGAGACGATGCCGAGGACTCGGTTGCGGAATCCGGATTTGTCGGATGTTTCGAGTCTGGTGAAACGTGTTAGTTACCAGATAGATGCAAACAGGCCTAAATCGACCGCATGGGGATGGATCAGGGGGAGGGCGTGAGTGGACACTCACTCTCCAACGAACCTCTTCCTTGCGCCTGGTACTCCTCCCTCCATCGCCACACAGAGTCAAATACAAGACTCATGCTGTGCCGGCAGCGTACTTTCAACTGTAGACTGTCATCCATCGGGATGGACGAGTCCTCATCGTGGTTATAGGCATTAATCCGGCTGTCGAGACGGCCCCCCTGCCACATCTGCACCATCAGCTCGGCCAACCGGCTCTGCAAGTCGTTGTTGACAACGCTCGTGGCCCGGATGGCTCGAATCGAGTGGTGGAAAAGAGTGCGGCCTCGGTCAAAGTCAATTGTCTTACAGAAGAAGGACCTCATCAGCTTGAGCAGAGTAAAGGCCGCCGCAACCAGCATCTGCTGCACGTAGTTTGTGGCGTGTTTGAGAATGCTCCCGCCAAACGTGTCTCGCGGAGACGTTACCTTGTCCACCTCTAGGAGCTCGTCAAGGAAGCTCGTGGCCGCCCGCCAGAGGCCCATCAGATCGTCCATGTATCCGGGTGTCTTGCTCGAGTCGAAGAAACCCGCCAGTCGCATGTGCAGCGCCGCAGCACGCAAGTGCAGGTTCACTATTGGCCCAAGCTGCTGGGACAGTACATTGGCTTGCATTTCTCCGTAGTCTCGGCGGTAGACCCTCATTAGCATAGCGCGATGCTCGTCGCCAGCGACGCCTCGCGGATCGCTGGCATTGCTGTACATCTCCTTGGAAACTTTGTCGCAGAATCGCTCGATCTGGAGCCTGGCCTCCAGCTCCCTAGACAAGTGCAGGGCCGGATCGTCGCCGGGTCTGAGCGCGAGTGTCCAGTCGTAGAGGCTCGATGCCGGCTGGCCATAGCCTGTTCCGACATTCTGGGCCACGATGTTGCAGACCGCCCACGTCGTGACACGGTCGTGCAATTGTTCCTTGTTCAGCTCGAGAGAGACCCTGGAGAAGTCGCGGATGTGGTTTGGGCGATGCAGGCCGATTCCTGTGGCAGTCTTCATCATTACACCACACAGAATATGGGTAGGGTCGGACGTGGTGGTGCTGGTGGGCAGCGGCCACGTGCACAGTAGACACATGGCTTTGACGACGTGGTAATTGCTCGGTACCTCGCCAATTGTGGTCCACAGGAAGCGCGTCATGGGCCCTGAGAGGTTGACGAGCAGGTTGGGGCAGTCGGCGGGAGCGAATCGACGAGCCGCAACCGCTATTATGGACCAAAAGAGCAGAGGGTGTTGCTGCTTGTATTGGTCGGGGGGCTGCTGGGGATTAAGGAACGGGAGAAATGGATGATAGAAGGCGAAGAACTCATTGAACAGGTGGGTGACGTTGCTGTCGGTCAGCCTGACGCCCTCAAGCTCGTGGGAGTAGTGCTGTTGCACGTTGTAGGCCCCTCCTCTCTTCAGATGAAGTAGCGACGACACGGCTTCGTCGGAGCCCATCAGGGACGGGTTGCGGGTGTGGCTATAGGTAGCGGTGCTCGGTGCCACGGGAGAGTCGACTTCTTCTTCTTCGTCGGCGACGTAGCCTTGGGCGCGCGCGCGGGACACGTTGCGGCGCAGGCGCTCAATCTCCTTCTCCATCTCGGCATGCTTGGATCGCTTGCCGACGCGCTTGAAGTTAGACTCGATCTTGCAATCGAGCTTCAGGCGATTGCACCGCGAGCAGCTTTGAAAGGGCTCCTGGACGACATCGCAGCGCAGCTGTTGCAATTCAAGGCCGGTGGTTAGCAGTTGGACTCGTCGTGACGCTTCCGCAGCGCGTCGCCAGGGGGTTGGGACGGCGGATTGGTGACTCACCTTTTGCTGGCGGCATTCGTTGCACGCCCTCTTGACGCCGGGCTGGCGCTTCTTGTCGTTGTCATCGCCGTGCTCGCCATGGTCGTCATCCATGAAGCTGCCGGGGCTGCTCTCGACGGCGCCCATACCACTGCTCCTCTTGCGCTTGGGGCCGCCGTTGCCATGGCGGGAGCTGGCAGGGCTGGTCGGGCTCATGGAGGCTGCCCCTCCGCGGGCGACAATGGAAGAGCCGTCCATGCACCGGCAGTTGCTACAGCGGAACCTCGGCCGCCGCTGGGGGTGCGTGTGTGCGGTGGGTTGTAGGTGAGACGAAGCGGGAGCAGCAGCGGACGAGAGGCGGCCGAGGTGAGGCGAGGTGAGACGAGGTGAGGCGCGCGCAACTCGCAGCTCGCTTTGGCGGGGTAGTGGAAAGCGGCAGGGCCGGTGTCGCCGGCGCGTAAAGGAGGAGCCGATAGGTGGGCAGCAGGTAGCAGTGATACAGGACGAAAGAGGCCGCGGTGATGCCTGCTACGCTGCTGTCGAGGGCCGAATGCGGAGGTTGCAAGGTCGAGATTGGCTTTTGGCGCCAGAGGAAAACAAACCAGCCCTTCTCCATGCACGGCGTGGCATGGCACGGCAAGGCGAAAAGAGTTCTGGCGCCGGCCGTTGCGCTGGAAGACGAATGAATGGGCCGGGAGCGGGGTAGCGACGGGGAACTGTGGTGGGGTGGCGCGCCCGCTGATTGGCTAGCGCAGATTCGGCGAGTCACGTGAAGGGAGGCTGGCTTCGGTCCGCCGTGTCCAGCGCTGGGGAAGGACAAGGAAGGCGGGACCGCGGACGGGCTTTGCCCACCGGCAACTGCGAACCAACGAGGAAACAAGGATGATGGGGCGGAGGGCGCACGCAGGCGAGCCGGTGTGCGGAGTTGCCCTGTTTTGCCTGCCAGCGGGTGCTGCTGATTAGCTCAGGGGCAGTGCGTGCGTGTGGGCTTGGGGTGGGTTCGCTGTCGCTTCTCCACGTTCGTCGCTGTACGGAGTATAAACGTTGCACGTGGTTGGTTGACTCCTGCCGTCCCCCGTACTCGTACGTACTTGCTTCTTGGCCTGCCTATCCGGCACACGCCTTCCGCAACAACCACAAAACAATAAGCCGCCTGTGAGTGGCTGCTGCTGTTGCTAGTCCAGGTTTCCTGCACTGCTCCTGCCGTCCGTCCACCGATCAAACGAACACCCGGTGCCACACCAATCACGGCTCTCCTTTATCGCCAAGCTGATGTTCAATCAAGAGTTGTGGTGTCTCGATCGACCAACACAGACCACCGCACCACTTTGGTTTCGACTTCCGAGGACCATTCGAACCTATTTCGAAGCTGCCATTATCCATTTGCTCTTCTGCCCAAGCTCAAAGCCATGGCAGACTCCAAGTCGCAGCGTCCGAAGCCAGCCAAGAGGGTGCTCAGGCCGCCGCCTGCGCCGTTAGGAAACGTCCACGTCCAGTCGCCCGGAAAAAGTTCTGAAGTACAGTTCGTCCTACCAGGAACTCGGCCTGAACACGGTATGTGACTCCAACTCACATCGTCTATCGCCGTCCTCGCCAGCTCACCCTCAACCCAGAGGTCACTCGCATCAACACCAATGCTCCGCCGCAGCCATTCCTTGATCCAGCAGCACTGGAACTGTGGCGCTGAAAAGACTATCAACAGTCAAAACTGCCTCCTACGGACACCCAGCTCTTCTTGCTTATGCGAAAGACTGCACTTGGGCACCTCCATTTGAAGGTGCCAGGCAGTTCCTCCGGTCTCCACGACATCTCTCTGATCCGGGCATGCGGCATCGTCACTGGCCTAGGTATCTGCAACGAGATTGCACACAATATGGAGCCACCACTGGGGCTTGGTGGGTGCTCGCTCTTCCGTTCCGACGAGCCCCAGAAAGAAGACTGCATCTGCGATTAGGCGGACCCTCTGTCAAATCGGACATGTCGGAACAGTTAAATCGGACATATCGGAACAGTCACAGCTGACAAACGATTCGTCAACCTGCACCTGGATGCCCTGAACAAAGTCCATGCAGCGAAGCCAACGATGAACCTATCGGCAACGGCAGGTACCGTCAAAACCTGAGCTTGGGCCGCCCACATCCCACACTGCCGATTATCAATGCGTCATCCCGATATTACAAACACCGTACTTCGTACGCTTCACAGCAGCAACAGGAATCAGAGTGCGAGCCATTGAAAGACTCGCTGCATCCTGCGGTTCCGAAACACCTATCGGGTGTACAACTTCCGGACTGCGGGGTGCGGGGTTGCTCCGCACGACATACAACCGGGCGCCGCGTACAGTGTCACACTACCCACGACAGGCTTTGTCATGGACTCATGATGTATACTGAAAATTATCGTATTTAAGGACCAAAGCCTGCCAGGCAGATTAGGCTTCCAGGGGAATCAAAGTCGTCAATCGCTACTTGAAAGTAGCCCATTGCGACCTGTCGATTGTTGTTTAGTTCAGTCGCAATGTCGGCGTGGGGGACGGAAGCCAAAGAGCCGGTCTTCACCGTACCTCTCTTCATCAACGGCAAGGAACATCATCCGGAAAAGACGTTCGATGTCATCTCGCCAGCAACCGGCAAAATTGCACATAGATGCGGTGCCTCCTCTGTTGCTGATGCCGATGCGGCGGTCGAGGCAGCTGCCGAGGCTTTCAGGACGTGGCGAAAGACGACTCCCTCTCAACGACGAGACATCTTCCTCAAAGCGTCTGAGATCATGAACAAGCGGCGCGAAGAGTTGGCTGGGTATATGAGGGAAGAGACTGGCGCTGCCAAGCCGTGGTGCGACTTTAACCTGGACGTTGCGACAGATCTTCTCAAGGACATCGCAGGCCGAATCCCAACACTGGAAGGATCGTTTCCAGCCATGATGGACCCCGACACTAGTGGCATCATTATGCGAGAGCCATACGGCGTGGTTTTGTCTGTTGCACCATGGTATGTGACTTGCCTCCCCAAAAAGCAATAGGCATCCCTCTTACGTCTACTCAGGGACGCTCCATATATTCTGGGCACCCGATCTGTCGCGTTCCCGATCGCCGCAGGCAACACCACCGTCCTCAAAGGAACGGAGACTGCGCCTCGGACAATGTTTGCGATTGCGTCTGTTTTCCACGAAGCGGGGCTCCCGAACGGCGTGTTGAACATGATCGTCCATGAACCTGCCGCGGCTGCTGCGGTCACTTCAGCTATAATCGCGAACCCCCACGTCAAGAAGATCAACTTCACAGGCAGTACCGGTGTCGGGCGCATCATCGGAAAGCTCGCTGGCGAGAATCTCAAGCCGGTGGTCTTGGAACTTGGCGGCAAGGCGCCTGCGATTGTGTGGGAAGACGCCGACCTGCAGCTCGCTGCCGACCAATGTGCTTTGGGATCTTTCCTGCATTCAGGGCAAATATGCATGTGCACGGAGAGGATTCTCGTCCATAAGGCCATCAAGAAGGAGTTTGTGGACAAGTTCAAGACCTCCGTCGAAAACATCTTCCCGTCCAGCGCCGGGGCCCCAACACTCATCAACAGCGCCTCGGTCGACAAGAACAAGAAGCTGGTTGCGGATGCCATTCGCAAGGGCGCGTCCGTCATATTCGGCAACGCCGAAGCCAAGGAGACGAGCAACACGAGACTACGACCCATTGTCGTCGACAACGTGACCCCCAAAATGGACCTTTACAAGACAGAGTCGTTTGGGCCGACGGTCTCGATCATTGACATTGACTCGGAGGAGGAGGCGATCCGAATAGCCAATGACACCGAGTATGGCCTGACGTCTGCCGTTTTCACCGAGGACCTGAGAAGGGGTTTACGGTTTGCCCGGGAGATTGAGGCGGGAGCTGTGCACATCAATGCCATGACGATTCATGACGAGACCATATTGCCCCATGGCGGTGCCAAGGCGAGTGGCTACGGGCGATTCAACTCTTCGAGGGGTCTGGACGAGTGGATGAGGACGAAGAATGTTACGTTTAAGAACTGAGCCGTTGGCCAGACGGCGCAGAAGGTTTTGAGGAAGTTGCCAGCGTCGCTGCGTTATGTATGATCGCCTGAAAATTAGATCCTAGAAGCCAACCTGAGTGTTATCCCATTCTTCTCAATCTTGATTTGATCTATATATACTCCAGTGACATGTCGAGCGACATCTATGTGTCACGTTAAGATGCAATTTAGGGTATGTGAAGCTAATTTGGGATTAACGCGACCTTGAACACAGCATTGGCATCACAAAACACGTCAAAGAATTTGACTAGGACCATCTTTTGGCCCGCTTCTTTTATATCCCGCCATCCTCACCATCGGAGGCGATCGTCGCACAAGGCCGGCTTGGCCGGCTCTAGGGTAGGCTGGCTCAACCCATCGGTTCAGCCAATATGCATCACGTAAGCAACTCCCGGTCCGATATGGGGAAATTTTACCATACCGACGACGTCGTCGCGAGCTCCATCCACGATCCATCCATCCTCTCATCCAACTCAATCTCTCCCACGCCAAACCCCCCCAGCCGCCAAGATGTCGTTTCTCGGAATGGGCCGCCAGCAGCCCACGTCGGAGCAGAAGATTGCCGCCGTCGAGGGCGAGATGCGCATGATGGCCGACACCTACAACCGGTACGTCGGGAACTCGCCTCCGCGCAGACGTTGTGACAAGGGGGAAGGGAATGCTTGAAAAAGACGCAGCTGCTGACGACGGAGGACCGCAGGCTGCAAAAGGCGTGCCAGAAGAAGTGCGTCCCCACCGACTACCGCGAGGGCGAGCTCAACAAGGGCGAGTCCGTCTGCCTCGACCGCTGCACCGCAAAGTTCCTCGACACGTCCATGAAGGTCAGCGAGATCATGCAGCAGCAGGGCCAGGCCATGGGCGGCACGCCGCAGCAGGGAGGCGGTCTGTTTTAAGGCCGACGGAAGTGGGACGAGGAGTCGAGAGAGCAATACATGAGTATACAAGGGGGCTGGACAAGAGTCGACGACGACGACGTTTTGTACGAGTATAGATGGGTACATTGTGCTTGGAATATGCAACGAGCACCGGGCTGGTGGGACTACCAACTGTAAACTACTTTGATGCAGATCGACTATCATGAATGGGATGTACATCTCCCCTACCAAATGGTATATAAACACAAACGCCAGGCCTGTATGCTGCGCTGCTGTCACCAATCCGTTGAATCCAATGCTAGAAAACTCCGAGAAATGCCACCAGATACAATCATTGCGTCGCCCGTGTAATGTTCGGCCCCGTCCCCACGCCCGTCATGGCCCTCACAAACCAGTGCAGCCAGCTCTCAGTCTCCAGCTGTACCTTGAGCTCCTCCGCCCGACTCTCCACGTCGTCCACCTGTCTCTCAAAGTTCCGAATGCCGTCTTCGACGTCGTAAACCTTCTGCACGAGGCCGTCAATCTCATACTCCAGCCGTGCGACAAGCACCTCAATCTCCTTGACGCTCTCTGTGAGATTGGCGCGCTCGGTGGCAAGGAGCTCGTCGGAGTTGTGCCGCACGCGCTGACACGCTTCGTTGAGCTGGTGATAGAGGCTCTGGAGCTCTGCCCTGTCTCGAGCATAGCGCTCGTTGAGCATCTCCACCGTCTTGAGTTTTTCTTCAACCCAAGGCTCCACACAGTAGACGATGTCGTCGACGAGCCGGTTGAGATGCCCAGCTTCTTCCGCACGAGCTCCAAAACACTCTATGTCGCCGGTTGTATCCATGATGTCAACAATCTCGTCCCACCCTAGGACAGCTTGCTCGGCGTCTCCAAAGGACATCCGGCGGGCCCATCGGTTCTCGTTCACGACCTGTGTATAGGATAGATCGGAAATCCCACAACTGTGTCGTCGCGACACCAGCAAGTCCCTTCCATCGGACTTGCGCTTCGCATCCACCAGACGCCCTTGGAGATCGCTCTCGTCGGCGACGGAGCGTATGCGCGATAATGTTCCGGGCAGTAGGTCCTTGCGTATCTCTGTGCCGATGTTGTCCAGAGTGCTGTCCAGGTCCGACGAGCTTGTCCTCTCATCTGAGAGCTTCTTGCCTGGCCTCGAGTCCAAGGTCGACGAAGCTGTATCGCGGGAATCCTCCGACAGCCCGGGCAGCACGTCCGGGTCTCCTCGCCTGATTGCAGCCAAGTACTCCTCCGGCTTGTTCTTCCAAGTAAAGGCCCTACCCACACCCGCAGCTGTCGGACTAGAAGCCACGGCAGAGCTCTGGGATGTACCGGACAGACCGGTAGTCATATTCCCATTCTCTGCAAAGTCTTCCCTTGCTGTCACTGGTTGGCGGCTTGTTTGGCCTCGCCGGTTTCCGCCAACCGCATCCTTGATTCGGCCCAAACCAGACCGGGCATCACTCATCTTCCCGGCCACGCTCTTGAAGACAGTCTTTCTAAGCGCGTCTCGCTCACCGGGGTTCTCAGCCATACTAGTCGCCGAGCCCGGTGGGAACGACGAGTACACAGCTAAGGCTTCTTCTTTCCTTCTCCTCTCCAATTCCTCTTCTAGCGGTAGGGACTGCGTACGCTGGACAGGCTGACCGAGGGCATCATTCTTTCCGAATACTAGGGTTCCCATGTCTTGGTCGTCGTGTGGGTGTTCCGTTGGTGTTCGACGGGGCTTCCCATGCCAAAGCCACTTGGGCCTCTCCCCGTATGCGAGGTTGACGAACCTGTCAACATCGAGGGTTTCGATATCCGCAAGTCCGCCCTTGTCCTTGCCAGAGACCATATCCATGACAATCTCTCCCCTCTTTCCGCCGATCTCAGTCATTGTCGACTTGACAGCTTTCTGCACACCCCACCCCTCCCCAGCAGCCGCCTTAGCCGTTGCGTTATGGAGCCTGAACAGAGTCTGACGATCCAGTCGCCGCGTCTTTTCGAGCTTGTGTTGTTTTTGAAAGTAGGCAATTCCACGCTTGGTGCTCTCGATGTCAAAGACGTCCTTGGAAACAGGGGCGCCATACCAGTGGAGCCGATTTCTTGCTCCCATGAGCATCCCTAGCAGAGCAGCCACGGTCGAAGGCCCCAGAATACCATCCGTGGGCTCAAAATTGTAGTGCTCTGCGCCTACTTCAGTCCACCAGTTCCCAATCGCCGTCTCAGTTACATCGCAGAGGAGTCCGTCGATGTACTCGTGGTCCAGCTTCTCGAACATGTACAGAGAGACCTGGCATAGCTTGACGAGCTCTGTTACAGACTGTAAGAAGGGTATTCGGTCGCTGGTCCTGTACAGCTGCTGAAACTTGGCCTGCGTGGCCTCGGTAGGTTCCGTAAGGGCGAGCCCAGAGCGACCAGAGCATCCAAGTCGCTTCAGGTCCTCGTTCACGATGAAAAGGAGTCGATGTTTCCGCACATCTCCGTCGGGAACTGGAATGACCGTGAGGGTGGATGGGAAGCTGCTCAAGTTCGTAACTAACAGTTCCCCGAGATTGGTGTCCTTTGGTCGAGCTTGGTGTTGGTGAGCTGCCTTGAAGTATACACGTAGCCTCGCAGACCAGAGTGTTTCGTCTTCTGGGACGGCGAGAATACCGACGACGATTGAGTGTGTCTCGTCTCCCGTAAACGTCGCTACGACAAGGGTGGGCGACCGCCTCGAGCAGGCCCATTGTTCGACAAGGTAGAGTTCGTATCCGCGGAGGACGCTTCGACGCTCGACAACTGCGACACAGGGGTCTTCTTCGAGGAACCTGTGGCGAGGGTCATAAGCCTTTGCCGCCTAGAAATCGCGAACTCTCTCCGCTCCTACCTGAATGCAACGGGATCTGATAGGACAATGTTCCGTAGTGGAACGGGAGGACCCGGTGGTGACGTGATTGCGCCATCGTGTGTCTGAACTTCTTGCGGTGTCGACATGCCGTCCATGGGAGTCGGTCTCGAGGAGCGTTGCCCTGCGCCTCTCCGGGGAGAGAGGGAATCATCCTCTCGATGATATCTCCCTTCCGGGGGCACGGGCAGTATGAAGTTCATGTGTGATGTCATCTGCCTGCACGGCTATGCGGTGTGAGCTAGAGGAGCATCCTCAACGTGCAACACAGCAATCAAGGCCTCGCTCGACATTGGGATGCTCGGTTGTTGAAATATGTAGGCGCGTCGGACGATGACCCCTACGTAACACCCGGGGAGCTGCTGGAGTGATGGCATGTGATGCGACAGCTCGCGGGTGCTACGTTAATTAGCTGGGTGGCTGAGCTGCACGCGGCAGTTCTGTGCCCCGAGCAAGCCGATAGCGGGACGCACGGTGCCAGCATATCGGGGCCATCGGCGAATCGGGGCGTCGAGTCGATACTCGAGACCGAGTGTCGTACAAGTGATTCGGCCCTGGCTGGCACTCTTGTGCCATAAAATGGAAATGCTTGAAGCATTCTAATCCATGACGTACACACGAATCGCTTGCCGATTGCGTCTCATTTCACGGCGGAACTGTCGGCGAAGAGGTATCCAGCGGCGTCTTGGGCTCAAAGCAAGACGAGAGTACTTGTTAAATGCATGTCTGGAGCTGCTGGGGCGGGGGCTTGGGGGGCTAACTTTAGCTTGGTGCTGCCAAGCATCGGCTATCGATAACGGCTGTCCCCTACCTGACCTCACCTCACCCGACTTCAAACGACGTCAACCGCCGCAGGTCCAACCATCGACCTCTCCCGCTTCTTCCACGCTCCACCCGAGCCGGAGCTCAACATCTTCGACTTTTCCACATCCCCAAAGCTGCATCAATAACGAAAGGTTCCGGAAAGGACATTTACTGTCCCCTGTCTCCTGTTCCAGAGGCTCACGCTCATTCGGATCCGAGTCCAAGCGCCAGCGGCCATGGCAGGACCCGACGAGGACTCGGCGTCGCCCTTCGCGCCGTTGCTGGTGGAGCTGGCTCGCATGCGAAAATCCAACCTCACAGCAGCTATCGGTGATGTCGACAAGATCATAGATCTCCTGACGAAGGCGCGGGAGCATGTCGCTACGGGTAAGTAATCCCGAGAGGCGCCAGCTTCGTAAACGACACCATCCCCGCTCACACTTGGCTAGATGCCGACGCCCATAGAATCGGTATGGCGATGACGACACTGCAGAACCCTGTCAAGGTCCAGCTAGAGGCAATCACCAACGATTTGAAGGAGGTCACCAAGGCCCAGAAGGGTTTCGGAAAAGCACTCGACAAAGTCGGTGTGATCCTGACCCAGACATGTCACGACTGTGGCGCTGACCGATACAGGCACTTCCCCAGCGAGACCTCCCCATGGAAACGGACGCAATGGCAGATCATCCCGCGCTCATCGACCGCGCCATAGCCATGCATCTCCTGCGGGAGGGCCAGTTCTCCGTTGCCTCCACCTTCCTCCGGGAAGAGCAAGAACAGCGACAGCAGAATGAAGCCACGGCCGCCATGAACCATGCCATGTCACGTGTAGACGAAGACGGCGACAACGGAATGAGGAGGGATGATGAGGCAGATTCTGATATGCAAAGCCTATCGGAAGACTTGCAGGACAAGTTCTCCGAAATGTACAGCATCCTCGCCCAGCTCAAGGAGCGGAATCTGACCCCTGCGATTGAATGGGCTCGCATCAACAACCCCAGGCTGGAAGCGAATGGCAGCAACCTCGAGTTTGAGCTCTGCAAGCTGCAATTCGTGTGGCTGTTCAAGGGACACTCGCAGAACGGACTGCCTGACGACGACCATAACGGACAGCTGGGCGCACTGACCTACGCCCAGAAGCACTTTGCCCGCTTCCAGTCCCGCCACCTCAAGGAGATCCAACAGCTCTGCTGCGCCATGATCTACGCCACCAACCTTGAGGGGTCCCCCTACCGCCACATCTTCGAAATCAACTCGGCCTTTGAAGACGTTGCCACATCCTTTACCCGTGAGTTCTGCTCGCTGCTCGGCCTGTCCGCCGAGTCTCCGCTGTATATTGCGGTCACCGCCGGCTCAATCGCCCTTCCACGTCTTATTAAGTATACTACCTATATGAAGGAGAAGAAGACGGAGTGGACCACGGAGAACGAGCTGGCTTTCGAGACGCCCCTCCCCCAGTCTATGGTGTACCACCCCATCTTCGTGTGCCCGGTCAGCAAAGAACAAACAACGGAACAGAATCCTGCCATGATGCTCCCCTGTGGGCATGTTGTCTGCCGGGACAGTCTGCACAAAATCGCCAAGGGATCGCGGTACAAGTGTCCCTACTGCCCGACAGAGGGACACTTGCGGGATGCTATGAAGATTAACCTTTGATCGCATTTGTTGGGCCTCGCCGCTGGGCGGTTGTTTCTTCCACACATTTGAAGCTCGGCATTTTGTACCTTCGTTTGTTTATTTGTTTGTTTGTTACAGGCGTCTGGTTTCGAGGGCGTTGAGGAGCCTATACCAACTCAGTGCAGCGTTGTGATTAATTCTAGGAACCGGGGGCTTGGATGGAGTAGCGATGTCATTCTGGCTTATCGCTTGCCATCCCCATGTTTGGGCATGGGTGTAATAGGATGGCTACATACGTCGTACAGATTACATGAATCAAATCAGACCAAGTACCACTTGAGATGTCGTATTCGCAGCCACCCTGTACGAAATAGAGATTGCCCAAGTGTTATCCACGGTTCTCATTCCATTCAAAAGCGGCCGCAGCTGCGTGTAAGGAGAGATACAAAAAGGGGCCGTCTATTGATAGCCACGTCCAGTCTCCCACGATGCGGCCCTGCAAGATCGCTAACAATGCAGACACACGTCTCCTCTCTCCTAGCAGACCCATTCCCAAACCCACGCTTCCCCGCAGGAACACGCACACGGTGCAAGTATCCTAAAACTCCACGTCGTCCTCGAGAGGGACGAGCCATCCAAAGCCTAGGCCCAACGCCTTTCCGTTTCGCAACCTCACATATGAAACGGGGCTAAAAGAAAGAAAAAAGCCAACACATTTTTTTGTGTTTGTATGAGGGGATATCATCCGGAACATTTCCCCTTGCGCATCAAAAGCCTGCCTTTGGTCGCCGGTCGTCGTGAGCCAGCCCTGCCTGAGCGGCGCCGAGGCATTGGGGAATCACTTTCGTTCTCGTAAAATTCGTATCTTTGTACATTCCAGGTCTTGCGAACTTGATTTCGCGCACCGCGCCGTGCCTTGGGATGATCCGCATTTAGTCAATCGTCATCCGGCTGGGCAGCTGCGGCTTGACATCGTGCAAGCTGATGGAGTGGGCGTCCGGCTTCTCCTCCACCTTTCGCGACGAAAGCAAGTGCGCCTTGAGACCCTTGCCGAAGTTGCGCATACAAATGATGGCATTGGTGATGGTGAGGATAATTAAAAGGATGGTGATGACGGCGAAAGCGGTGAGAGACTTGCGTACGGCTTCGTAGGAGTCCTTGTAGCCGGGCTGATAGATGCGAACAAGCTTGAAGATGAAGTATGTGAGGCCGCCAAGATAGAGAATGATGACGGTAATCATGCCGGCCTTGTTTTCCTTGCGAGTAAAGAACGCAGCGGCCAGAAGGATGCCAATGGTGATGGGGATCGTGGCAATGGTCAAGGCGAACTCGGGATCGTTCTTCTGGGCGACGACGACGACGAACTGGATGATGAAGCCGAGGAAGAAGAAGAAATCAAACTTGAGCAGCGCAATGTAAATCTATTTCGCGGTTAGCGGTGCGTGAGCCCAACATGCTGGAGATGAGGTCTACCTGGTAGTGAAGGAACCGCTTCTTCATGCGGTAGTCGGCGCCAATGTTCTTCAGAATGTCCCACGCAAACTCTTGGTATAGCTTCCAGGAAATAAAGACCATTATGACGGTGGCGAGCGCAATGATGGCAGGAATGGAGACGAGGAACGGTTTGACTTCGCCCCAAAGCCCGTGGGCAGTGACGCCTATTTTGAGGGCGGCATTGCTATCCAAGACTTCAATGGCCGTCTGAATCTGGTCGACCTGAATGGCGGTGTAAACGAGGAGGGCAAGGTTGGCGAGGCAGACGCCGATGACTTGAATGGTGTTCTTCATGCGCAGCGCGTCCCAGACAACAACCAACTCGTACAAGAAGCCGAAGATGAAGAGCGTCAAGAAGGTCGGAATCGTCTTGTACTGGGACTGGACCCCTTTGGCCTCGACCCAGCTGCCGAGACTCGTCTGAAACCTGCCAAAAACGTATCTGCCGGATGGTCAGTCACTGTGATCGGTTACGGGTGACGTGGGCGCGCACGCGGTGCACGTACGACTCGAAGCCCAAGCAGATGATGGCCTGGAGGGTTGTGACGGCCATGAAGGCGGCAGACCACTTGGTCTTGAGGAAGCCCAAACTGTCGCGGTGAACGCTACGCGCCGGGGTAGAGGGGGCCAGGCCCTGTCGATGGGCATAGCCCTGATTATCGAAGCTGCGGTTCAAATTGGCATTTTCGGCGTAGGTCGGCTGGGTGTGGGCGGGTTGCGTGTAGGCGGGCTGGGGGTAAGCCTGGCCAAAGTCTTGCGAGTATTCGGCGCTGTGGCCGTAGGACGGACTGTGTTGCTCGCTGAATTGTGAGAAGCCCGGATCTGCGCCCAACAGGGACTTGCGAGATTCTAACCTGGTAGCCAGGGTGGGCAACTGGGCGACTCCAACCGGGAGCTCGCGGACGGCGACGAAGCGTCGAGGAGTGCTTGCCGGTCGGGGGAGCAGCAAGGTGGCAGCACGAGGAGCGGCGCGCTCGTCGGCGGTGGTGCAAACCGAGGCCAGTCGGAGCGGTTCAAGATGAGTCTATCGAGGCGGACAAAGGATGATGCGATGGACAGAGAGATTTAGCAGGGGGCAACAGATGCGGCGATGCGCCGTGGACGGCAGCGGAAACGAAGGCGTTGACGGACGCGATACTGTTGAACGAGGGACTCGAAGGAAGATGAGGATGGCGCGCAGGGAGGTAGTACGAGTAGGCGGTTACGGCGGTTTGTTGGTTGTATATTTGTTGGTTGTACTCGTAGGTTTGTTGGAGGATCGAGGCCACAGGGGAAGCCGCGGAGGAGGCAGGATTTTGTCAGGGGGACGAGCCCCTGTCGCCATGGTAGTAGCGGAGGACACAGCGCTGTGCAGGCGAGGTGCCTGGTGAAACGGGGGGCCGGGGACGGTGGGGCACAGGGAGGGACCATCACGCATGCCTCTGCTTGGCTGGGCTGAGGCGCATTTCAACCCGTCACTGGCCAGGCACCGCACTGGCCCTCCATCGCAAAAGGCCCGTAGCCAGCTCACTAAAACTGCGCCGCCCGGCTGGCTTGGCCGCTTGATTTGCGGGCCCCGCTAGGACCCGTGTGGCGGCCCACTGGCGTCGCCTTGTCTTTCCACTGTCTTTCACTAACAGTGGACAGGAGGGCCCAGGTGCTGAACCTTACCCTGCTTACCTAGGTACTCCGTACCTTACCTAGGTATGCATTCATTCACTCGTTCACAGCTAAACCGCCGCCAATGCGTCAGGCGAGGCGTCAGGCAAGGCCGTCAGCTTGCAACGACAATCACACGCAGACCTGCAGACGGATCCAGCCCGTACTGCGCAAGGCTCTCTCGCTTGAACGGCCTGCCGGAAGTGCGATGCAGTCGTGAGAGTGTTGGAAGGCCTCCGAGGCTCGGGCGACAGCCTGGGGGCTGCACCTGGCGCAGGGCTGTGCGACAAGCATTCCCTGCACCACTGCCTCGCTCCAAATTGCCTGTGTCGCGACTGTTAGCGATGTCGCCTTTCGCGCGCACCCTGTTCCTGTGGCCGCGTCATTCTCCCTGACTTCCAGGCGCCATCTCGACATGGAGAGATCCGCGCCCCTAACGGCCGGTACCTGGCTCCAGTTGTGGCACCTGGCTTCCATGTCGTAGCGGGTCCCAGGTAAGAGAGTCATTCATCAGCCCACCACTGCGGGAAGCCACTTCGGATGCTGTTGACATCGTGATATGCATCTCCTGCTCGGCTCTGCTGTGCGACGACCGCCAGAATGACGGGATGCTGCGTCCCAAGACGGAGCTTGGGCTGCCCACGCGCTGCCGAGGAAATATCGGCACTAAAGATAGCATCGGGGAGGAGCAACAAATGCGCAGGGCTTGGGGTCAATTCATCCGCAATGCTCCGCACTGGGAGAGACACCCGCCTCTACGAGTACGGAGTGCTCACGACCGCGGCTCGAAACATTGCCTCGATTTTGCCAAACTACAGACCGCCTCGGGGTCTCGGTCTGAGACGAGACGAAGCAGAGCCCCGAGGGAGGAGGCGCGTTGCGACGACAAGAGACGGGCGCGTCGCCAAGATGTCACGAGTGTCTGCAGTGTGCTCGGCGCTGCGCTCTTGAAACGGACAGTGAAGCAGACGCACTCCGTCCGGTTCATTGGGCGCACATCGTCATTGCCCTCGAACATCTCGGATCGGGGGAGCGGGTTCCGACACTGGACAAAACGTTCGAGAAAGGGATGGTACCTTGGGAGCCAGAACGACGGTCGGTCTCCCCGTCGTTGGAATGGGCCTAGAAGCCACTGCGTGTTTTGTCGTGGCTCTGAAACACGGCTCGCTGCTGGGAGCCTCATTGGACGCCTTGTATTGACAGCTTGGGCTCAAGAGGCTATACGGGTACCAAGTAGGCCTACGTCGAGCTTTTGTTCATTCTGTTCTTCCATGATTGTATGTATGGCTGTGGTTGGCAGCAGACACGACGGCTCCAGACGATGCTTGGCTGCATTTGGGCAACGCGACAGCTCGAGGCCAGTGCAACGAGCCAACGCCATGGCCCGATATGACGACGGCAGAACATTGGCCCGCATCCAGGTTGAATAAACGAGCGGCATCTTTCTTTCGGCATGCCCTTCGTGGCTTGCCATTGACGCTGAGGACGGCCCGACATGGAGAACGTGCTCTGTCAGTTCGTTGCCTTGGCATCTCGTCGTTCGTTCACGGACAAGGGCCAGTGTTACTCATTGTCAGTGTTTGGTGACACGTTGGAGACACGGCATTTTGCGGTGCACTAACTGCTATCTGGCCAGCGTAGCCAGAGCGGCGGCATGTCGAGTCCTTCTCAAGACAACCATACTCGTACGGTGCGCAACAAAGCTTAAAAGACTGAGGTATGGGTGCAAGCCCAGGCCCCTCGCCCCACAAAGGACCCTCCCACGACCATGGCTCTCGAATAACATGACGAGCATCTCTCATTCCGGAGCCGCTAACTACGGTACCGACTAAGCTAAGGTACTCGGAGCTTGTGTTGGTGGCAGCTGTCGAGCTGTCAATGGGGAAGCTAGGTTCATCAGAGCCGAGGCACATCCCGCTTCCCTTAAACCTTCACCATCCCCCGCGCTGGCGCAGACACAGGCATTGCCTTATTCTCTCGACAGACTCCAGCTCAAGAGCGCCAGATTTCCTTTCTGAATCGTCCCTCAATGTCGTCCACCACCAGCACCTTCGCCCACTACCCGGAGCCGGTAGAAGGCCCCGTTGTCGAGTACTCCACAAATCCGGGGAAGAACCCCGTGCTGAGGGGCCTTCCGCTGGTGGTCGCGAGCGGAATGTACGTTCATCAGAGACTGTCCGGGCGTGTGCCTCGGGACCGGCGAGGCTAATAGAATCGACTGGCTGGTGCTTGCAGCATCGCGAGGTCCGCGTTCGTGCAGCGCTTCTTCTGGCGCAATGCCGGCTTTGGCACTATCAAGGACATGCCCGCGCTGGACGATGTCCCCTACACATTTCAGGTGCGCGGATACCCGGCCGTCGAATGCCCGAGGACACACAAGTTGACTCTGCCGCTGCTTCCAGCCCGTCGTGACGCCGCTGGGCGAGACGGGCCCGATGCTCGAGTTCGGGCCGGAGCTCCTCGCGGCCCGGCACGCCGCCTCCAAGGCCCGGTACTACACGGCCGGCGACTACCACGACATGTACAAGGCCGGCAAGGTCACGCCGCTGCAGGTCGCCGAGGCGCTGTTGCCCCTGACCAAGCCGGGCGGCGGCGGCAAGCCGGGCAAGTATGAGGACGCCTGGGCCGACTCGCACGGCAAAGACCACCTGGCCCTCGAGGCGGCCAGGGCCTCCACGGAGCGCTACGCCGCCGGCAAGCCCCTCGGCGTGCTCGACGGGGTGCCGGTTGGCGTCAAGGACGACGTGGACGTCAAGGGCTACATCAACCACTATGGCTTGAAGTACGACGCCTCGGTGCCGTGGTTCAAGGAGCAGGAGGAGTCGGCGTGGCCGGTTAAGACGCTGCAGGCGGCGGGCGCTGTGGTCATTGGCAAGCTGCGCATGCACGAGTTGGGCTCAGGTACGCTTCTCGACTTGCATGCATCTGTGGTGATGCTAACGAGCGTCTGTTGTTCCAGACACCAACGGCCTGAATGTACGAAGCAGCACCGCCATCCCTGAGGTCCCCCAAGCCGTTTCCCCTCTAACAGATGCCAGGTCGCCCAAGGCACGCCGACAAACCACCTGAACAACGCCTACTACCCCGGCGGCTCCTCGTCCGGCCCCGCATCCGCCATCTCGGCAGGCCTCCTCCCCATCTGCGTGGGCACCGACGCCGGCGGCAGCGTGCGCATCCCCGCCAACTTCAACGGCATCTACGGCCTCAAGACGAGCCACCACCGCACCGTGTTCATGAACAGCACCATGTGCGTCACCGGCCCGCTCGCCGCCACCGTCGCCGACCTCACCATCGCGTACCGCGTCATGGCCCAGCCGAACCCCGACTGCCCCACTCAGAGCTGCTTCGCGCTGTCTCTCCCGCCCCAGCCCTCGGCCAAGAAGGTCATGGGCGTGTTCCGCGACTGGTGGAAGCACGCCGACCCGCGGGTCGCCGAGGCGTGCGACGCGGCCATGGACTGGTTCGCCCACAAGCGCGGGTACGAGGTCGTCGACATCTCCATCCCCTACCTGGCCGAGGCGCAGCTCGTCCACGGCGTCATCTGCGTCACCGAGATGGCCGAGTCGGCGCGCCGCCGGACGCCGAACCCAGCCGACTGGCTCTCCCTCTGCGGGCCGGCCAACAGGGTGCTCCTGTCCGTCGCGTGCCAGACGCCCGCGGCCGACTTCCTCAAGTATAACGCCATGCGCACGCTGCTCATGCGGCACCTGGCCTTTCTCTTCAAGAAGCACCCGGGCCTGCTCATCATGACGCCGACGACGCCGCTCGTAGGCTGGGCCCGGACGCCCGGCGACGAGGCGTACGGCCTGAGCGACGCCAACATGACCTTCCTCAACATGATGTACATCTTCCTCGCCAACATGACGGGCACGCCGTCGCTGTCGGCGCCCGTGGGCTACGTCGACCCGGACCAGGGCGAGGGCAAGCTGTCGGTCAGCCTGCTGGCGACGGGCGAGTGGGGCAGCGAGGAGCAGCTGCTGGGCTGGGCGGCCGAGGCGGAGGACTATCTGCACGAGGTGTATGCCGAGGGCCGGAGGAGGCCGGACTCGTGGCTGGACGTGATCGGCCTGGCACAAGAGGGCAAGGCGGAGTGAGGTTTGAATCTTGTGAGGGAGGTTCACCGCATGAGTATATGTATGAGGCCAGTCTCTTGGAAACAGATGTTGGTGGAAGAAGAGTGCGATACCATGTCGTGAGAAATGTAAACTATCCTTTCAATCTGCAGCTATGGCTTTTGCTGCCTTGTGTGCAAGCGGCCGTCATGTCGTGTCGCAGCGGGTTATTTGAGGAACTTGGAGGCCATGGCCATGAGCCCGCCCTGCTGCTCGCCCTGGCTCTTGAGGTACATCTTCATGGCCATCTCGCCGGCCTTTTGGATGGTCGACTCCTTGCTGGCGCCGTCGGTAACCTTGCCCGCGGCGGCCTTGTTGTCGAAGAGCTGTCCCCCCCCGTATGTGTCAGTATTGGGGGTTCGATGGAGCGCGTAAGGGATGGTGCGCACCTTGCTGGCTTCCGACATGGCCAGGGCCAGGAACGCGCCCTGGCCCTGGTTGCCGCTGCCCTGGCCCTGGTTGAACAGCTTGAGGGCCTGCATCGCGGCGGCGGTGCCGAGGCTGTTCTCGTCGCCGCGGGAGTCGCTTTGGTACGTCTCCTTGTGCTTGCGGACGGCATCTAGTCCAGCGTCAGCCCATGCCAGCCCGGGGGAGGCGCGAATGGCTTACCCTCCTCGTCAATGCCCTCGTCGGCAATCTGCCCCTTGCGCTGGCCGATGGCGCCGATGATCTGCGAGAACATGGCGCTGCTGCCCGACGATCCGGCGAGCTGCGAGGCTTGCTGCGAGGTCGACTTCAGCTCGTCGTCCTGCTGGAAGCCGCCGCCAGCGGGGTAGTTGCCGCCATGGGACTCTGTGAAGCTCCCGTCAGCATCAGCCCTTTCAAGGCTTGGAGGCTACAAGGTGTATAGAGTGAAAGAACGCACTGTCGCCGCCGGGCAGGTTCGATTGTCCTGTACGAGTATGTAAGACGCCTCGGTCAGTTCACCGTGGGCACGTCGTGGCGGGGTACGGGAGCAGCGGGACGGACCTTGCCCCTGGTTCTGGCCCTGGCTCTGGCCCTGGTTCTGGTTCTGGGACTGGTTCTGGGACTGGCTCTCCAGAAACTCCTTGCCCGCGCTGAAGAGCTTGTCCATTGTGACTCGAGTGTTCGGTTCGGCACGCAAAAAATAAGATAATGAGCAGCGGGGCTTGTACTCGTACGTGGAGAGAGGAGGAAAAGACCGAGTTATTATCCAGCGACTCGCCCAGATCGACATCTGCTGCCGAGATCCCCCTTGAGGGGCCGCGACGCACCACATGCGGGGCAGCTCCGCACGCCGAGCCAGGGAGCTGCCCCCAGCACAGCTGAGGCCCCCTCGCGCTGATGGATCCAACAACAGAGACATGGAATTGGATGGCTGCCCAGCTTGATGGAGTCGAGCTTGGCATGAAGCGGATACAGCTTGCATGCAATTGTCCTTGGTGGCGCTACTGCTGGCTTGGGCATGTCACGCAGCGAGCAAGTTTGGAGCCAGATGGACCGTCACAAGGCCGTCCATCCGGTAATATCACGACCCGCTTCATCCCGTCATCGTGCAAACAGCTCGTGTTTTCTACGGGTCCATTCTAGCCAACATGCGTCAGTTCGTCATGTGTTACAGTCTACGCTATATCTTTCGCCCTATTATTAATGTTGCCCCCGAGGTATCATGTCCGCGTACATAATCGCAAATCCAACAATGGCAGTCTATCTTGAGGCCGTGTATCTTCTCAAGTCGTCCCAATCGTGTTTTGTACGCCTGGTCATCAAAACTGTATCGTGTTGTTGTCCAAAGTTCGCCCCAACTCCGCCGCGCCTCAACGGACGGCACGTCCTGTCCTTTCCCCATGTTTCTGCCGGGTGACGTCGTCGTGCTGACGCTCTCGCGCCCAGCGAAGTCCCCTCCACCGCGGCCTGACTTGGCTACATCGCATGGTCGACCATGGATTGAGAGGCGTTGTTCCTCTTCTTCTCCTTCTTGGCCCATCGCAAGCCGCAGGCGTTGCAGAGCGTCTTCGGTCCGCTCGGTCCCTTTCTCCACTCGGGGGAGTCGAGAGTCCCTAAGCTCAGTCAGCGCCCTACCTCGACGCGGCAGGTCACAAATGGGGGCATGCATACCGCAGTCTGTGCAGACGTATTCCTCCGACGTCTTCAGTTTCTTCTTCTTCTCTCCTGGTCGGGAATCTCGGTCGACCGGTATGGCAATTCCCGCATCGCCCTTTATCAGCGTCGGGCTCGCATTGCCCGTCGTTATCCCTCGGCTACGCTCGCCCTCCATGTACCGCAGGCCCGTCAGCATTTCGATGGTATCCGTGTGCGAGGCTCCCTCGTAACGCGCCATCTTGTCACGCAACGAATCGGGCCGGCTGCCTGCCACGGCGCCCTCCAGGTTCTCCCTCGTCAGTGCTATGTTGAGAGCGTTGCGGTCGGATTGGCTCATCGTTCTGTCAGTGGTCGTGCTGCAGCTGCGGAAGAAGGGCGCCACCGACGACGCGCCCGTCTCCGTGGACGGTGTCACGTCGGATCGACCCTCTTGGCTCTGCGTCCACTGCCTCTGGGCCTCGTCGGCGTCCGCCTCCTCCTCTCTTCGCAGCTCCGCTATACGTCGCCTCAGCCGCTCGTTTTCGATCTTGTGCTCGAGGAACGAGTCAAGCAGGCCGGCATTCTTGGTCGGGTACGGCCGTGCCATCATGAATACGGCCTGGCAAAAGGGCGACTGGTTGTTGGGGTTCGGCGCGAACTTGGCACCTGCGATGTGCGCGTGGCCGACGGCCTCGAATATCGCGTACGCCCCGTCCTTCTTCTTGAAGCGGTAGAACATCCGCAGCGGGTTGCCCGATGCTATCGATTCGTTGAGCTCGGAGACGAAGACGCCCTGGTCATCTGGGTGAATGAGGTCCTTTAGAAACACGTCCAAAATCTCGTCCGCGGTGTAGCCGGCCACGCCGAGGACGCTCGGCGATGCATACTTGATGCGGCCGTTGGCGTCCAAGATGTGAAGGAAGTCCTTTAGTTCCTCGACGACCTTGGCTGGCCAGTTCCTCCTCTTAGTGAACTCGGTCAGGGTGCTGCCGCTCGACAGGCTCATCTGGGGAAAGGAGCCTGGCGGCAAGGGACCAGCGCCGGGCACATTGTTGGCCGCCGTGTTGAATTGGCTCTCGGCGCGTGCTATCGACTCTTGGGTAGCGCCGTCACTGCCCGGCAGTCTAGCATCGTTGACGCCGCCCGCGTTGGAGTTAAAGGCCTGCGGGGCGGTGCCGTCGTCGCCAGGATCCAGAGCCATGGCGACGTCGTCGAAGGGCCCCAGCATGCTGTGGTCGAGGAATGACATGATGTTGTCGGTGTCCTGCTCGTCGAGTTCCAGGTTGGGGAACCCGAAGAAGTTAGGTTGCCCGTGAGACATGGTCGCGGTGCTTGGATAAGGCGACGGCACCGACTACCTAATTGCATTAGGTGAAGGTTCAGCGACCAGGTCAGCGGCGGTGGAGGGTGGGTCGCTGAGGTCCAGCCTGTGCTACCGCTGTGCTTGTGGTTGTGGCGAGGGGCAACGCAGAGCTGGCGATGGAAGGCGAGGCGGTGGCAGGCTGAGGGACGGCTGCTCGCAACAGGAGGACGGGACGAGATGCGTGAGAGGAGTCGGCCGACGGACACGTCCGGAGCGGATGGAAATGAAATGGAGAGGCCGCTACGGTTGCGATTAGTAGTCGAACTACCATGCCATGCCACCGCAGCGTGAGCCTCCGTACAAGGCAATGGCAAGTAGGTAGGTAGGTAGGTCCAGGCAGGGGAGCACAGAGACAGCCAGTGCCGGATGACAGTGGCAGCCGGAGCAAAACCTCCAGCCCCGGCGGGGGCTGAGGCTCCAATCGGGGTGTTGTTGGGAGCCACTGGGAGAGAGGAGATCGTTGAGCACGGCGGCCCGCCATCAAGCAGAGGCTCCAGGGGTACGGAGGCAGCGGGTGGTGCGAGCGGCGAATTTGGCTTTCCCATCGCTGACTTGCCCGGAAAGCCCTCATGGCTGCTCCAGAAGCCAGAAGAGCATCCATCCATCCACCACGACGAGCACCGAGGTCGCTAAGACACTATCGCATGCGCTAGCTTGATCCACGAGGCCGCTTCTGGGTGGGCTGCCGTGGCAAGCGTGGCAGCACGATTCCACGCCCAATTGTCGATGCCTCCCACATGGGGAAACTGAAATGCCCATCTGGATCTTTGCCAGGATCCAGGGTCAATAACGGCCCACCAGCGGGAGCCTCGAGCAGGGAACTCTAGGTGCGAAAATACCTTTCGGGAAGAGCAGCGCGAAGCCTTCCAGACAATTTGTGTTGACAGTCGACGGTTTGCAGTTGCGACAATCCCCCGTGCTTCTGTTAGTGATGAAGCCTCGCATCTCAGAGAGTCGCGTAACGCTAGGTAGTCTTGCCGTTAATGCCCCCAACACGACACAGGTTCTACAGTGGTACTGGGTGTCACCAGCGAGGACAAGACATCCTGTTTTGTGTCAAGCAGCACATCGAATCGAGGCCTTTACCGACCGGGCGATTGATACAAATGACTTTCACCAGCAGCTGCGAGAGAGTACGGGTTGGAACCGGGCATCGATATTCCCGCCAACCTCTTCGCCCATCCGATGCAGTTCCATCCGGGAACATCTGGCCGGGGTGGGATGCGTTGAAAGGATGGTCCGAAGCCGCTCCATATACCAAATGCAACAAGAGCATCCCAGCGGCCCGTAGCGGGATGGACGAAACGACGCGAGCGGTTGACCAGCCCGTACACTTCTGGACGCCATGTGGCGCTTCAAGGACGCTTAATTAATTCGAACTCGCGACATGCTTCGTCTTTCGAGTAGATACCGACGGATGAACCCCATTTATCAATATCCTGCCCCATGTCGAGATGATGAGTCGTCCAAGTGATTCGTGAATTGCGCTATCTATTCAGGTGCACGTGAGCACGCTCCTCCGGGGCCTCCCCACTAAACGCGTGATCGGCTGCGCGCGTCTTCCACCCACCAGCTTCTGCCTGCACATTAATGTGAACAACGAGAAACGTCCTGCAAAAGCGACAAACCCCCATACCTGTAACGTACGACGCCTCGGGTCGCATCCGGCTCTGGTCATCGATGCTGCAGCGCGCCCATCATGTCGAGAATCGATAAGCTCTCCATCTCGGGCGTGCGCTCCTTCAGCCCGGCGGTCCGTGAAGCCATCCAGTTCAATACCCCGTTGACTCTCATCGTCGGCTATAATGGATCCGGAAAGACAACGATCATCGAGTGCCTCAAGTATGCCACCACCGGCGAGCTGCCTCCCAATAGCAAGGGTGGCGCTTTCATCCATGACCCCAAGGTATGGCTCCCATGCCCAGCCTCTCTGCCTGGCCGGACTTAAGCTGAATGGATTGTTAGCTCTGCGGGGAGAAGGAGGTGATGGCCCAAGTCAAGCTGCAGTTTCGCTCAATCAACGACCGCCAACACGTTGCAACTCGAAGCATACAGCTTACGGTCAAGAAAACAACACGGTCACAAAAGACCCTCGATTGCTCATTGGTCGTCCTGAACAATGGAGAGCGGACGACGACTTCGACAAGAACAGCACAGCTCGATGAGATGATTCCCGAACGCCTAGGCGTATCCCCGGCCATTCTTGACGCTGTGATATTCTGCCACCAGGACGAGTCGCTCTGGCCGCTGAGCGAGCCTGCCGCGTTGAAGAAGCGCTTCGACGAAATCTTCGAGGCCCTCAAATATACAAAGGCCATCGATAACCTCAAAGTGCTCCGCAAGAAGCAAGTCGAGCAGCTGGGCAAGCTGCAGAACGACGAGGCGCACAACAAAACCAACAAGGACAGGGGCGAGCGAGCGGAGAAGCGAATGACTGGCCTCCAAACCGAAATCGAAGAGGCTCGTGCAAAGTGCGAAGAAATTTCTTTCGAGATGCAAGAGACGCAGGACAAGATCAAGCAGAAACATGAGCAGGCAAACAGCTACTTGCAGATTGTCCAGAACCTCAACAACAAACGGGAGCAGCTCGACTATCGACAGGACGCCATCGACGAGCTGAGGCAAACGTTTGACGAACTCCATGAGGATGATGCAGCCCTCGAAGACTCTTTGGTTCAGTATGAGCAGAGTATGGAGCGTTATCGAGAGGAGGCCGAACAGAATAAGTCGCAGTATAACGAGCTTCAGCGGGAACTGGCCGACTCCCGAAGGAGTCTATCAGGCAAGTTGTCTGAGCAGGGAAAGCATCAGTCTGACAAGGACAAGTATGAACGGCAACTCAAGGCTCGTATGGAAATGATACACGAGGCTGCTCAAGCTCACGGCTTCAGGGGCTACGATGGGGAGCTGAAGGATCAGCACGTCAAGTCCTTTAATGAGAAGATCCAGAAGCTTCTCGGCGAGAAGAAGCGCGACCTGGAGCGCCTTCAGAAGGAGAATTCCGCCGAGCTTGACAAGGCAACTGGGATCATTACCGATCTGGAAGGGCGCAAAGCTGCGAGAACGCAGGATCGCGTATCCGCGAAGCAGCGGATGGGTGCCATTGATAAGCGCACCAGCGTGCTATCAAACGAGGCTGGCTTGATCGACGTGGATGAAGGTGCCAAGGCGATACTCGACGGCCAACTAGAGGAAATTGGAAGCAGGTTCCAGCGAGCGCAGCAAGAATTCGAAAAGTCGAATTGGGACCAACAATTGGCGGATGAGAACGACAAGCTGTGGCAAGCAGAGAGCGAGAACGAAAAGCTCGGTCGAGAGCTTGTCGAGTGCACTCGTCTTGCGTCTGAACGAGCTCAGCTGGACTTCAGGAAGAAGGAGCTTGCAGACCGCAAGAGGAAACTGGAAACTCTAACGAATACCTGGAGACCCAAGCTCGCGGCGGTCGTTGGCGATGACTGGGAACCCGAAACGCTGGAAACAAATTTCCAATCCGTCCTGGCACAACAGAACAAAGTCCTCCAAGATGCACGCAAGAAGCGGGAGCAGGCAAGAGAGAAGCAACAAAAGGTGGAATACAAACTCAGGAACGCCAAGGAGTCACAGGAGAACAAGTCGCAAGAGGCCACAAAATGCAAGCAAAAGGTCTTGTCCATCCTTCAAGACGTTCGAGACGCCGCCGTCATCGAGGACTACACGGAAGAGGTCGGGTCTGTAGAGCAACAGGTGGAAGACTTCAGGAACGAGCTGAGTCTGTTTGATGCCCTGGTCGATTACTACAACAAGTGCAAACGCATGCTGGAGACGAAGAAGAAATGCCTACTGTGTGATCGACACTTTGATGACGGTCAGAGTGCGAGCCTTGATCGTCTGAGCAAGAAGATCGACAAGAGCCTCGATCCCAAGGGAAAGGTTGATGTCGAAAAGGACCTGAAAGAAGCCACGGCAAGCCTGGAATCGCTGCGGGGAGTTCGGTCTTCCTACGAAACGTACGAAAGGTTGTCTGCAGAACTACCGACCATCCGTGACGAGTGCAAGGCTGTCGAGAGCGAGTACGACGCCCTGGAGCGACAACTAGAGGAGCTCGAATCCGTTGTCACCAGGGAAGAGGAGAAGCATAGGGACATGGAGGATGTTTCCAAGACTGTGGCAAACATTTCTCAGACTATCAAGGACATCAAAGACTCTGAGGCTCAGGTGGACCGCATCATGTCCCAGCAAATGTCCGGCGGTGCGACTCGGAGCGCGGACGAGATCCACGAACTCCAAGGCAATCTATCTGAGCAGATGAGGGGGCTCAAGAACCGCATATCCAAACTGTCGAACGACAGGCAGCGGATGAAGGATCAGATCAACTCGCTCGAGCTGGAAAGGAGTGAGCTGAACAACAAGATTAGCCGGGCCGCGGGGCAACTCGAAAAGAAGAAGGACCTGCAAACCCAAATCCAGTCTCTGAAGGAAGAGCACACCCATCAACGAGAAATCGTCCAGCGGGCAGATGGGGAACTCGAAAAGCTAGAGCCGAGCATCGCAGAAGCGCGGTCGGTTCGCGATGACACCCTCCGCCGCGGCCGCGTCAAGGAACAGGCCATCGTCGACGAAAGAGATGCGATCGCAAACTCGGTCAGCGAAATCAAGATGGTGGACAACGATATTCAAGACTACATTGACCGTGGCGGGCCGTCGAACCTTGCCTCTAATCAGCGGGCAATAGCTGCGCTGGAGAAGTCGATAGACAACACCGAGAAGGAGATTACAGACCTCACGGTGCGGACGAACAAGCTCAAGCAGGACATTGACAACGGAGACCGCAAGAAGAAGAACATCAGCGATAACCTCAACTACCGTAAACACCTCCGCACGCTGCAAGTCCTGCGCAAGGACATTGCCGAGCTGGAGGACCGCAACGCGCATGAGGATTACGAACGTCTCCAGGGCGAGGCTCGCTCTCTGGAGAACCGCTCCAACCGGATGCTCGCCGACCGAGGGTCCGTCATGGGAACGATGAAGACCAAGGACGAGGAGCTCGGCCGCTTGCTGCAGGAGTGGGAGATGGACTACAAAGACGCCAAGCAAAAGTACCGCGAGTCGCACATCCGCGTGGAGACGACCAAGGCCGCCATCGAGGACCTCGCGCAGTGCGGCGCGGCCGTCGACAAGGCCGTCATGCAGTTCCACTCGATGAAAATGTCCGAGGTCAACCGCATCGCCGGCGAGCTGTGGCAGAGCACGTACCAGGGCACCGACATCGACACCATCCTCATCCGCTCCGACAACGAGTCGAGCACGGGCAAGCGCAACTACAACTACCGCTTGTGCATGGTCAAGCAGGACACCGAGATGGACATGCGCGGCCGCTGCTCGGCGGGCCAGAAGGTGCTCGCCAGCATCGTCATCCGCCTCGCGCTCGCCGAGTCGTTTGGCGTCAACTGCGGGCTCATCGCCCTCGACGAGCCGACGACCAACCTCGACCGCGACAACATCAAGAGCCTGGCCGAGAGCCTACACGCCATCATCAAGGCGCGCCAGGCGCAGAGCAACTTCCAGCTCATCGTCATCACGCACGACGAGGAGTTCCTGCGGCACATGCGCTGCAGCGACTTCTGCGACAGCTTCTTCCGCGTCAAGAGGGATGAGCGGCAGAATAGCGTCATTGTGCGGGAGAGCATCACCAAGATCTTCTGAGGCGTAGCTGGTGATTGGTGGCTCGGCCAAGGGAGATGGATCTGCGCTCTGTATGATGGCTATTTGCTTGCGTTGGGATTTTTTTTTTGGTCTGTAGGAGAAGCCGGCGTTATAGCAGTCAAGTGGTAATATATACCATCGCGATTGCACCTCTACGCATGCCTCACGCCGGCAAACAAGAGTGGCAGGCATGAACAATGGTATTCCTGTCCCAAGCCCTCCTAGTGTACAGTCCGTAACCCCCTGTTTTATCCCATGGTATCATTACCGCCAGCCGTCGACCGCAAAGCAGAACATGACTGTCAACCGGAAAGCAAAGTTATACAAGTCTAGCCAGTGCTCTCGCATCCCATCCATCACGTCTCCGCCGGCTTCTCGGCGTCCTCGGGTTTCTTCTCGTCCTCCTCGGGCGCCTCCAACCCGGCGCCCTCCTGAGCAGTCTCTGCATCCACAGCCCCCTCCTCCCCCTCGACGCTCTCCTTGACCTTCTTAGGGGTCTCGCTCTCGAGCTCCTGCTCCGCCTCGCGTTTCATGCCGGCGCCGCTCGCGCTCTCTGCGCCGGGGCTTCGCCCGAGATCCTTGGCCTTGGCCTCGGCGTCGGGCGGCGGCGGCACTTGCTCGTCTTGTTTTCTGCCCACGGCGGCCTCGAGGTCGATGCCCTGCATGTCTACGCCGTCCTCGCCAACGTAGCTCGTCGTCGTGCCCTGCAGGCCCGTGTCGTTCACGCCAATCTCTTCGGGGCCCCGTGCGTGGGGGGTCTCTTCCTCCTCCTCGTCTACTCGTCGTTCCCCTTCTTCGCTCGGTCCCTCTTGGTTGCGGGACAGCTGGTTGACGGGGACGACGCCTGCACGCTGTTCCTGGCGGAGCAGCTCGCCCTGTGTGACACCTCTAGCATGTCCGGTAGACGGCACGCCGTTGACGCTGACGGATACAGTCTCTATGCTGCCCATGCCGTTCGGTCCGTCGATGGTTTCGGTGCCTTCGCTGTGAATCTGCGCGCCGGGGGCCGGTTCTCCGTTGCTCTCAGGGCTCCTCCGGGTCAGCCACGGGATAGGCGTCAGCAGGGCGCCTCCCAGCGCCTCGTCCGATCCCAGCGGTGCCGTCGTGGGGTTGCTCCACGCCACCGCCGCTGCCAGGTCCTTGCCCTCCTCGCCGTTGACGTTCAGGGCCGACATGTCGGGTATGGCCGGCGGCAGCGGGTACACGTTTGTGCCGGAGGTGACCTGGACAACCCTGTCGACGGCGTGCAGATACGACGCCAGCGCCTTGTAGTGCGCGCGCGGGTGGAGCGCCAGCTCGGCGAGCCGCTGGATCGTGTGCGGCGCGTGCGTTGTGAACTTTTCGAGGTGTGTCTTGATCCCGGCGAGCATGTAGGCTATTTGACTAGGCAGCTCGCCGGGTTCGGCGGGCTTGGGAGACTCCGTGGACGGTCGCTCGACGGGCGCGTTTTCCTTGTTTGCTTCTTGGGAGGAGGGCTCGAGGGGCGAGGACGGCAGCGGGGAGAGGAGGCGAGGTTGGGAGGCGGGAGGCGGGAGATCGGGGATGGGAAAGTCTTCGTGTACGATCTGGATGAGACGTTAGTCGAGGTTCCATCCATTCGCGGTCGGGTCGGGCATACTTTGTCTAGTCGCGTGAGGATGTCGGTCCGCATCGCGAGCCATGAGCCTCTGCGAAACATCGTCAGCGTCACAGTCTACAGAACGATTGCGATGGGGGAATATCTCACTCTTCCACTGCGCCGCCTGATGCGACCTTGGCGAGCGCCTCTGTATCGCTGTCCACCTCCATTGTGAAATCCTGCGCCGGGTGACGTTGTTAGATGTAGTAGCGTTCGAGTGCTGGCCAGCTGCGATTGCGTTGTCGCGAAGTCTAGAGGCTGGGGGACAACGCGACCCGGTAAATGCATAATCTAATGGCCGCTACATCGAGACACCCAAAGTCACAACAACAGACACGGCTTTCCTGGGATCCCATATGACACTTGGCTCACACTGTGACAAAGGCAGGCACAACGTTCAAATGGTATTCATATCAAATGGTATTCAGCTCGCCACGTCTACCCGTTAATGTCCCGTATAGCGCCCCCGTCACGGCCACCTTCATCACTTCGCCTCCCGATACATCCACTTCGCCGGATCCAAAATGACCTCGAAGCTCACCCCGTCAAACGTCCCAATCGCGCAGCTCAAGTCGTGGAATCCCTCCAGCCCCGTCACCGGCAGGTCCTCCTGGGCGTCCGTCTCCTCGTGCAGGTCCCAGCCGCCGGCCGCGACGCCGTTGCGCGTGAAGAAGACGTCCACCTTGGGGTGCGCGGTGCCCGTCGGCCGCAGCGTCATGCCCACGCCGTACGTCTCGCCCTGGCGGAACGCCGTCGTGAAGTCCTTGCCGCCCCAGCGGTCGTTGGTGAACTTGTGCCCGTCGTCGCCGTGCACCGCCAGGCTGCCGCGGTGCCAGCCCGGCATGCGGAAGGACGGGTAGGGCAGCGCCGTGAAGCCCATGGCCACCGAGACCTCGCGGCTGCTGGGCAGCAGCTTGACCTCGTAGTAGATGGTCTTGGGCTGGTTGAGGCGCGTGGGGTCATGTGAGTTGACGACGTAGAGAGGAGGGTAGCCGATGATGCAGCGGTCCGGGCTGCCCTTTACGGTCGATACCTCCCAGTGGCCCGTTCCGAGCCAGTGTAGCTTGCCGTTGAAGCCGGCCGGCTGCATCGGCCGGATGTTATGCGCCTGCAGGGCGGCCTGGCCCGCCTCATCGAGGACCATAGGTCTGGCGAGAGGGTACTGCTGACACCACTCCTCCCCGGCGTTGGCCTCGTCCTCGCTGGCGTTTGTCGTATGTGACCTTTCATGGCCGCTGAAGAATGGCGGCGGGTCCGGGAAGAGCGCCGTGTCCGGGACGGCAGCCTGCCAGTCATGCTCGGGCTTGGAGTACGATGGCGGTGGCCCCGGTGGCGGAACAACCCAGTCGGAGGAGGCCGGAGGAGGCCCCGGTGGCGGAGCGTAGTCGCTTTTATGTTGCCCTGGAGGCGGTCCAGCAGGAGGTGCGTATTCGTTGTTCCGCTGGCTCGGCGGAGGTCCAGACGGAGGAGCGTACTGATGTTGATCTTGTGCACCAGGCGGCGGCCCTGGCGGAGGGGCATATTCGTCGTGCCGCCCAGGAGGTGGCTTCGACGGAGGCGCGTAGCTCTGTTGCGGTTGTTGTCCAGACGGCCCTCCCTTCGTATTCTGACCATATGCCCCCGCGTGCTTCACATCCCCTCCCTGCTGCTGCTGCTGCTGAGCCGGCCGCGGTGCCGGCTCATCGTTCTTCTCATCCTTGCCTCCGAAACACATGACGACGCGTCCTAAATCCCCACCGATTCTTTCTCAAAGTCGTAGAGGCGGCCGTAAAGGCGATGACCAAGGCGATGGCCAGAGAATTAGTTTACGGGCAGACAACAGAGAGAGAAGAGTGCAAAGGAATAAGCAAAGCGCTGGTGCTGGAGGAAAGAACAAGAACAGCGAGGTGGTGACAAAGAGGGAGCTGACGTCCCGAAACAGGCTGTGGCTGTGCCTGGAGCGTGGGGTTCTTGGCAACGCCCCGCAGGCCCTGGGCCGCACGTGGGCCGGTTTAGCTTAATTGGACAAGTTTCTACTTCGTACTCCGTAAGTTACCTGCATACCCCGTACCTAAGCAACTAAGGTATAGTAGGTATACCTCGTACGGAGCACTCTGTGTCCGTATGTACATGGGCCGTTACTGATGCTCTTTGGAGAGGGAACAGACCAGAGGGGATGCCCAGCAATGAGAATATTTAGAACATCGTGAACGACATCGTCCACGGTTCTTCAGTATCGGAGGTGGCTAACATGGACAAGGGCCTACGTCATGGATTCCGGGGGTTCACGACTGTACGGACTAATAACCCCGGCAGCGAGATCTATGTACCGAGCAGCTGTGGCTGTGCACTACGTGCTTTCCCTCGCTGGCGGCCTCACTGAGGAACGGACTCACAGTCATGGCGCGCACGGGGCAAATAGTCAGGGTTCGGCGGTTACAGTTCCAAGGACAAGCAACAGTCTCAAATATCAATCTGTGTAATCCGTAACTTCACCCGCATCCTCCCCTGATACTGGCACTATTACTCGTACATGCAAATTCCAAGCCTCCCACTAGCACTATTACATGCAAAAGCCAAGGCCTCCCATCATCCGACTCTCACCAGTCGAGACAATGCTCTGCACACACTCGCGGCGCATATTCTCTGATCAAGGCCCGTTTTCAGGTCCTACCGGCCAGAGTTGTAGCATGCCAAGGCCACGAGTGTGCGCCATCCCGGGGACTACTCTCCCCACTGGCTTGCCTGTTTTGCGTCGGGGAAGAAGAACGCAACAATACTAATGATGATGTAGACGGCACACAAGAGTGCGCCCTCGAGGTAGTTGCTGCGCCCGTCCAAAACAAGGAAGTTGACCATGAAGGCCGACACGAACAGGCTGACCGTCTCAAAGAGCGTAAAGTACAGCGTCATGTCTCGGCCAATGATCCATCCAAGAATAACAATGAGAGGCGTGACAAAGATGGCAATCTGGATCGAGCTGCCCACGGCGACGCCAATGGCGAGGTCCATCTTGTTCTTCATCGCGACCGTGATTGCCGTGACGTGCTCCGCCGCGTTGCCCACGATGGGTAGGATGATGAGACCGATGAAGATTTCTCCGATACTCGACGTCTTCACCACCTCTTCAATAGACCCGACGAGAAACTCGGCACAGGCCGCCACCAGACCAGTCGTCAAGACCAGCAGGATAATGGATGCGGTGCGCGTGAGGTGCTCATTGTCGTCTTTTGCATCTGCCTTGCCACCATTGGCGGCATTGGTGAGCGCCATGAGAGGGATCTGAGATGGCAGCATGGCACCCGGGGGTCGGAACTGGTACTGACTCAGTCTGTCTGGGAGAGAGTTCGTGCGTCTGATACCGTATCGAACCCGAGGCACTGGCCCGGTTGAGGTCACGAGAGGGAAGCCCGGCGTCTCGGGCTTCTGAACGAAGACTGTGGGCGCGAGATTCTTGACAGACATTCCGCGAAGGGTCGGGAAGGGCCGCTTAGGAGTGCCGGGCTGATTTTCGTCCTCGGCGGCAGCGCCGTCGCCCTGGACAGCAAAGTCAACGCGGCGCGGTTCGCCATTTTCGTGGCCCCGTAGCCCATTCCCGGGTGGCTCATTGATGGTCGGCTGCAGGTCACCGCCGTCTTCATGGCGGCAGGCCTTCTTGGACTTGCGCTTCTTGTGGCGATGAATACGGCGCCTCTTGCTGCGCTTGTGAGGCTTCTCGTCCTCGGTAACATCCTCATTGGTCTCCGTCGAGGGCACACGGGGGAGAAACTGAGGTCGCGAGGACGAGGATTCGGAAGTCACCTCTTCGTTGGGGCTTGCATTCGCATGGGCGAAAGAACCGGCCCGGATTGGATTCGTGTCGGCGGTATCCGTAGAGGTAAAAGATGATTTCCTTCTTCGCCCGCCGCGTAGAACCTTCTTCATCTTTCGACGCATAGTATCTCGCGAGTGGCCAGAAGAGTCCGAGTCTGAGCTAGACGACGAGCTGTCGTCAGAGCTGGAGGAGTCCAGCCACGCGGCGGCGGGACCGGGAGTTGACTCGGCATCGACAATGTGCTGCGGAGTCGACTCGTACATGTACGCATGCGACTTCAGCTGAAATAGAAGGTAGATGATGTAGACGAGCAGCAGGATCTGCAACACAATTTAGCACCAGTACCAGCTTCGTTTGTAGGCATCTCACGTACCACACTGGTTCCGCGGCTGATCTTGAGCGACTCTTTATCGGCCAGTTCGGAGTCGTTGAACGACGCGTGAAATGCAGTCTAATAGTTGTGAGCAATCTACGCTCAACAAACCCGAACTCATGGCAGTTAACTTACAGGCAGGACGAGGCTGATGACGCTCAGACTGAGCAGGCATGCACTCATCTGCGTCACCGTGCTGTTGTAAATCTGGACATTGTCAATAGCTGTGCCTCGTTTGAAGTCCAGGAGCATCAGGGTGCATACCTGTTCCCGATATCGCAATCCGCCAAGGAAGAACCCCATTCCCAAGATGAGGAGCAGGTTCGCCAAGATCGAGCCAAGGAGTGACGCTTGGACGATGCGGATCTGGTTCTGCGAAACAATTAGCCACATCCGCGCCTGTAGGGCTGAAAGCGGTGTCACAAACCTTGACCAGGGCAATGCTAAGCGAGTAAAAGATGCAGCGGTCAGCAACCCATACTAAAATGAGAATATCTTGTACCAGAGACAGTACGGGGGATGGTAGACTCGAGTAACACGATGCCCGCTTGGGCTTCTCCCATCCTTCGCCATACTCGGTCGCGAACGGGGCACTTACATGCTGTATATATGGGTTAGCAGGGCAGTCACGGCTTGGACGGGGCCACAGGGGTCGCTTACAAGATGATGAGTTCCACGGCGTTGCCAAAAGTCACGTTGAGCAGAGCTCCCAGAGAGTCGCCCATATTACAGGCCACAGACTCGGTAGCGTAGGCCAGCAGGCCAGCGAGGGGAATCACGGCAATGCAGTTCATGGCAAAGACCACGCCGGCATGGACGCCGCCGACGTTTGCGACGATGATACCAATGGGGACAAAGACCAGCAGGACATTGAGCCAGCTGTAGGTCGCGACCATCCAAAAGGTCCTACGGGCTTCTTGCATGACGGTGCGCTTCCTCCTGCTGTTGGTGCCATTATCGCCGTTGTCATTGTTGTTGGGGTTGTCCTGCTTTGCACTGGTTTCTACGACAGACCCCTGCCTCTCATCTTGCAAAGATGTAGCAGCCGCGAGGGGTCCAGAGAGGGTGCTGACGGAACCGGTTTCGTGCCGGGCCGCCTTCTCGTCGACGGGGTCGATGCCCGCGGGGGGCGTGAGAAGGGTGTTGGTGCTGACATTGTGGCTGCGAGGGACGGCGGTGTCACCTTTGTTGCTGGTGTTTCTAACGCGGTTGTTGCTAGGTTCCAAGGTCGTCGGCTCATTCAGGGGAGGCGGATGAGGCTGTCGTAGCGACGAACGACCGGACACTCCATGGGCTTCGGGTATTGCACGAGAGCGTTTGCTGTCTATGTCGGGGGGGTCAGATGAGGTTTCCTTCATCGAAAAGGTTTGGACACTGATTGAGCGAGGGGCGTCGAGGGTGTTCAGGGTGTCTGGTAAAGAAAGGCCAAGGACGTGGTGAGCGGTGCGTGCAAAGGTGAGAGCAGCAATCGAGGACAGATGTGTTAGTGGAAGCGTCAGAAGATGGATGGATCGGGGAGGGTGCTTTAAGTTATGGGGATTGCGGGTGGGCCAAGGGTGCCACAGAGATCTGGGTGGGAAGGATCCAGTGGGAGGCCGGGTGGCTGCGGTGGCTGCTTCCCTGGTGGAGCCCCGATGATGTATTTACAGCAGCGTGACGGTGACGATAGGTTGGGCTTCGACGTGAATCAGCCCGCTAAAACACAGCACGCGCCACCTGGAGCAATGACTCCCGTCCGCGGCGAAGCTCCGTGCTGCAGAGATGGCGAGAGATGGCGATGCTTGCCAGATGCTCCTTGCGTTACCGTTCATCAGACAACAGCATCCAGATGGCCTTTGCATTCTCGTCCGACATGCCGAACTTCCGTGTCCACGAACCGTTTCCCCTTGGCTCGTGAGACAGCGCTCACCCGTCGTAACCCCCGTCCGTGGTTACCGTGGGCCGTCGTACGAAGTAACTACGAAGTAGGGAACCGTGCGCCAATGCCGGGCTTGTGCGCATCTGCTTTCCTGTTGCTCGCTCGGATCTCCGACGGGGACACGCAGACGGACGGACGTGGATGCACGAGCATGCGCGTACGGCACGTAAGATGGCAAATACAAACACAGCACTCGCCGTTATCAGCAGTGCTACGGAGTACTCGTACTCGCATTAATCCGTAGTCGCCCCGAAGTGGAAGCTCAGCAAGGTTCTTAGCCCCGGCGGCCTCCACTGTTGGATCAAGCTTATCAGGGGATCCCTCGCCGTACGGATCGCCTCCCAGCAAATGGCCAGCCAAGTCCAGCATCGTGAAGATACCTGAGCCACGATACTTCTTAACAGCGACAGACTAAGTCCCGGGTCTAGAAGTAAATTCTCGCATCTACTCCATACGTGGCACTTTCAACCCATGTACACAGAGCAAAATCTACTCATCATCACGCAACCTTCGCCTTGTTTCTCCAGCACAGGCGCAGGGTAGCGCATCGATCGTCAGCATGCAACTCCGTCGTCGTGTACGAAGTACCCAGCAATCAACACCTCAGAGCCTCGCTGTTGCACACAACCAGGGTCAAAGCCACCGACAAGGCACACTTTCCTTCGCTTGTCTTGTGTGCTACGAGACCCCTGAACCCGTTTGTGTTTCAAGATTGCACGATTCGTCACCAGATTGGTCGTGCGTTGCCGTCTTCTCCGAGAACATGTTTGCAACCCAGCCCAGCATCATTCCGACGTGGCCACCTACATGATGAGGATTCAAGCCGATTGGACATCAGCGGCCGCCCTCACAGTCCAGATACTCATGTTGTCGCGAGACACATAGCCGGCGAACACCCACCTGCGGTCATGCATACGGCAACGCCATGGCGCAACCAGCCACGAACTGCCATTGTTCGCACGCCAGGTCTGGGACGTCCCAACCACTTCACACATTCACTGCAGTGGCAGCGCGACATGAGAATTCCCCATTCCACAAAGTTGATCAATTTCATCTCGCCGCCGCCTGTCCTGCCATAACCGTCCGCTCCTGCGACGACTAATTCTCTGGCCATACCCAGCCACTCTATCTGGAGGCCGTGCGCTACCGCCACCGAAACGCGCACTTGAGCCGCTGTAATGCTTATGCTCACAGACTATTCACACATACATGTATACCACAAGATAAGTCCCCCGACTCTAGCCGCCCAAAGGCTTGCAGCTATTCACACTGCTGCCCCGGAGCCAATGGCGTTTTGAGCCCGAAAACAAGGACAAAGGAAAGACGTCAAGTAAATATAAAGCTCAAACACGCTCAAACCCCCGGCGCCAGAAGGTGAGTGAAGAACATCGGCCGTGATGTGAAGACAACATGAAACGTGCTGATTCTGTTTTTGTGTTTGCTTGTTTGTTGCCAAGGCCGGGGGAAGGGCTCGGGAGGTGTGGTGTAGACGTCTGAGGGGAAACGTCGGGCTTATTATGCCCCTTCAGCACGCCAGTGACGCAGAACAAGGCCCAAAAGCTGGGGTTTCACATGTGCCGTTGTGCTGTTTGCGCCAGAAACCCCGAATGTTACTGCTTGCTCGCTCGGCCATCATCGATCGTCTCCACCTCTGGCTTTGCCTCGTCTCCTAAAGAAATCCATCACCCGCTTGGCGGCTCCGCTGCTTCCCTCGTGTCCCTGGTAGTTGCCCGGCTCGTAGGCGTCCGTGAATCGCTTGTGGTTCTTCTGCAGCACTCCCCTGTTTCCACGGTTGGTGCCGGCTCTCCGTCCATCGTCTCCCTCGGACTCTGCAAAGCCATGCCTGTAGGATCCCGGCTGGGGTTCTGTTGGGGGTCGGCGCATTTCCACCGAGGACTCGGACGCGCTGTTGAAGTGAGAGCCGGACTGCATGTACGGTGGTACTGCATTGGGCCTTCTGTCTTCCAGTTGCGCAGAGCGGTACCTTTGGTGGTGGGACGGGTTCGGCCTGGCCGCCTCTTGGGGATGAGAATTGTTATCGTACATATTGTCGAAGAAGGGCGAACTGCCTCTCGCGTCCTCTGGAGCGGTCACGCTCCTCGGTGGATCGAGTCGTGGCGTCTGAATGGGGAGATCGTGTTGCGAACCCATCTCCGACGGCGGAGATTCGGGGTAACCCTTTCCGAGACCAATCGACTTCAGCGAGAACGAGACAGGGAGAAGGGAAAACCGCCGGCGCTCCTTCTTCTCCGTAGATCCTTGGGAGCCATTCATGCTGCCGCTGCGCTTCTTTCCGAGGCCTAGGGAGAATGAACGACGCGAAGCCCTGGAATCCACGGATGGCCTTGGAGCCGGTTCCTCTCCCTGAGGCATCGTGTTAGACATGCTGACGGGGGGGTACTTCTTGGCCTTTTCGACTTGCTGCTCCGGTCGTTTCTTGCTTTTACCGCCAAAGACAGATCCGCTACGACCCAAGAGTCTTGACCCGATATCTCCTATCGTGCTGGATCGCTTGTGGCCTCTCATCTCATTGCCCCGACCCTCGTGGAAGCCAGTCATCCTGGCGAACTTGGGCGGCACGCTCACGCTGGGTCTACCCATGGCGGCCTCGTCGTCGTCGGCGTTTGTAGGCTGCTGGATACGCCCCTGAGCGTTGGTGTCAGCGATTGTTGGCGGAGCAGGCTGTCCGTAGTTGCCTCGTGATTGCAGGCCCATAGACGCAGCCGACTGCATGGAGCCTCCCGTCTGCGGCCTTGCGCCAGAGGAAGTGGCCATGTAAGCATTGTCGGAAATTGCTCGCGTGTCTCGAGTAGGTCTCGTGGGTCCCGCGTTGTGCGAACTCAGTGGCCGTTTTGACTGGGCAGACCTTGCGTATGCATCGGCCGAAATGGGAGGGTCCTCAGGCAAAGGCTTTTCCCTTGGCGAAGTCTTCCTTTGGGTATCCCCGTAGTCCCGAGACGCCTGTGCTCTAGAGGCACCGGGGTCTTCTCCGCGCTGTGTCTGTGTGGTAGGCGCCACATATTCGACCTGGACCGTCCGACGTTTGGCATCTTTCGGCGTCCGATAAGATTGCTCGGCCTCCTGGTCAATCTTTGCGTGGGCTTTGGCTAAGCCGCCAACGGATGCGGGTACTGGCGCCTTTTGCTTGGGTGTCTCACGAACAGAAGCACTTCTTGCAACGTTTGGTTGCTCCACAAACTCCCGGGGAGGAGAGGATGAGTTCTGGACTTCCGAGGGCGACGTCGTTGAGCTCGTTATAAATTCGACGACATGCGCATACTCGCTCAGCCAGCTGTGCCGCGCAACCTCGAACAAGTCAGCCCGCTTGCGGGGATTTGGGACAAGAATGCGTCGAAGTAGATCGCGGGCGTGCGGGGTGACATATTCGGGGAATGTCAACGGCGTGGATACGATGTACTTGTAGAGAAGGTTGATGTTGTCGCCTTCGGGATTCGCAGGGTCGTCATCGAAAGGCAAGTAGCCGGCCAGCATCGCGTACTGCAGAACGGTTAGTGAAAAGCCGACATCAGCAATCTCACGACGCGGGCTGCATTGGCATACCAGAATCACACCGCAGCTCCAGACGTCAACCTTCCTCCCGGTATAGAGGGAGTCGCTGACAACAAGCTCTGGCGCGGCATAGCAGGGACTGCCACAGCTCGTCTGCATCAGATCACCCTTACGCATACCGTTCGTCTTAACCTTGTCCAAGCCCATTCTCTTGACGATGTCGCGGTCCGTCAGGTTGAGCTCTTCCTCGTCCGACAGCTCCTCGTGCGGATCGAATGTGTTGGCAAAGCCAAAATCGGTGATGATGATGTTTCGATTGCGGTCCAAAAGCAGATTCTCCAGCTTCAGGTCGCGGTGCACAATTCCCTTCTTGTGAAGGTAGCCGACCCCAGAGACAAGCTGGGAGAACAAGCGGCGGGCCGAGTGGTCTTTCAGATACCGATGGTTCAAAATATAATCGAAAAGCTCTCCGCCAGACGCGTATTCGAGGATGATGCCAATGTATCTGTCGGTCTCTATCATGTCTATTAATCGCACAATGTTTGGATGCTGGACTCCACGCAGGATGGTGACTTCGCGTCTAATCTTGCTAAGTCGAGAAGGGTTGCTGCCGACGGTGTCCCTCTTGATGAGTTTGATGGCGACCTGTGACGGGACCGTTAGCACATTTCAAACGGCAACGCTGACGAGGGAATGGAAGCCATACCTGAACGCTGCTGTCCTGCTTCCACCCCAGCTTGACTTTGCCAAACTCGCCCTCGCCAATGGTGTTTCCGAGGATGAAGTCGCCGAATTTGGAGGTCCCCTTGTGGCTGCGGCTGTGATCGTGCCTGCTTCGACCGCCTCGACGTTCCTCGGGTGCTCCGGCCATGCCGACCACAGGCGGAGGCGCCGCATCGTCGTTGTCCTGTGACACAGCGCCATGGTAGGTGGCTCGAGCATCGCGACCGTTGGGTTCTTCGGCGTTGGAGATGGCCCGGTTCAAGTTCTCGCTGGCGTCTCGAGGAGGCTTGGAGGTTGATGTCTGGTGGGTGCGAATGGGCATCGAGGAGACGTCGGGCACACGAGGGTCTCGGCTGCTCGAAGGTCGCGAACCCGCACTCTGCGCTGGGTGTGAAGTCGCAGTCCTCTTGCTCCTGTGATTATCTGCCTGGCCATTCGGGTCGCCACGCGAACCGCTCCGCGAGCCGTCTACCTGCACATGCCGCTGCGAGGTGGCCATTGCGTCGTGCGGTTGATGGCTTCGTCGCGAGCTCCCTCCTTGCTGGGTCGAGGATGAAGTTCGCGGAGGGGCGACCGGAGGCATGCTCGACAGGCGGTCAGATGTGGACGGGCGATGCTCGGGGGGTTGGCTGGAGGACGGAGGACCGTTGCGAGGAGCCCTAGAGGAATTCAGATCTAGGGACTGAGAGGCGCCGTGGCCGCCCGTCTTGCGAGAGGGAGGGCGTCGCGATGATGGCGATGCGGTCGCGGTCTGATTG
Organism: Tolypocladium inflatum; assembly: GCA_003945565.1. Lineage (NCBI taxonomy): Eukaryota > Fungi > Ascomycota > Sordariomycetes > Hypocreales > Ophiocordycipitaceae > Tolypocladium > Tolypocladium inflatum. The sequence continues at coordinate 1,221,422 of QEPE01000013.1, forward strand.
GCATGGTAAGCCTCCCGGTTGGGGGATGTATGAGGCGACGTGTACTGGCGGTTGGAGGGAGCAGGCAAGGGGGGCGAAGCCAATGCGGTTGGTTGATGGGCAGCTGTTTGCAGTGCAGCCGACATTTTCCTCGCTCCAACACGCTCAGGAGTGCGGGCAGGAATCGAGGCCCTTGATGGCCGTGTTGGACGAGTATGCAGGTGCGACTGTTTCGCGATTCGATGTAATGTTGGCGACGATATTCGGGGTTGACGCTGGAAGCGCGGCGCAGGGAGTCAGCTAAACAGCTGCAAGGAGCAAAAGCAGTGTAGCAGCAGCGGGCAGCAGCAGCGCGCGGCGGCCAGCTGTCAGACAGACTGGTCGCTGGGTGACACGGGATCAAGGGCAAAAGGAAAGGTGATGGCAAAAACAAGAAAAAAGAGCAGCTGCAGGGCTGGGGCCAGAATGTACCAATGAAGCAGCCTCCGCCTTATCTCATGGTTCCGGGCGCCGGTCGCGGCGATGCGATTTGTTGTGTCGTCGGGCGTCGTGGCCCAGAAGCTGGGGGCCCCTGAGTGGACGATTGAGCTGGCAGAGCGCAAGACCGAGGCGGGCGATGCAGCGCAGGGCAGCGCGCAGGGCAGCGTTGGATCTTGTACCTATGTACTCGTATGCAGCTGGAGTTGGGTGGAGGCTGCTAAAACGCGGGCGGCATGGACGGGTCCAATGCAATGCAATCAATCCACTTGACGGCGCTGGGCCAGTGTTTGTTGACGTCGTCGTTTCGTCGAGCCAGCTGGGCGGATGGGGAGCGACTCCGAATGAGTGTCAGACGGCAAGGCTCTGGCCAGCAGGCGTTTGAGGCGGGCGGATTGGCCAACGAATGCACGACGGCGCGGCCGAGGCGTGGGAGGACGAAGAAGACGGGGCGAGGAGGAGGAGGAGGAGGAGGAGGAGGGAGAGGGAGAGGGAGAGGAGTGGTGGGTGAGGTGGAGGGATGTTGAGTTTCGCGCGAGACTGGCTGGCGGGCTGGCGGACGGAGGCAGACAGAGGGAGGAGGGCGAGGTGCTGAGCCCGCGCAATCACAGCATTGGGAGACTCGGGGGGGTTCCAGGCGAGATTGATGAGATGACGGGCTCCCGGGCCCCACGAGTACAACAACACACCTGTTGGGTGGAGCCGCAACGCTCAGGTGCCAGGCCAGCTGCGGCAGGTCACGCCGCCGCCTGCGGTACCTGCCCGTCGCGTCTCGGCGCTGTCGCGACGCGCCCGCTCCCAGGGGCAGCGCGCGCAGCAGAGGTGCGCAGAGGTACCGTCTCTGTGCGCCGCTGCAGGTACCGCGGTACCTGGCCATGGGTGCAGCTGCTTCGTGCGGCTAGACTGCTAGCTAATTGCTGTCTGTTGTTCCATGGGCCTTCTTCGTCGCATGGTAGGCCTGCGCCGCCCCCCGAAGCCATCCCCGTCCGGCGATCTCTCGCGGCGGTGAAGATTCCAGTGCGAACAACAATGAGGCCACGGCCCCGGAAACCCCCATACGTACTCCGTGCTTGGGCAGAGCAGGTAATTATGATCGCTCCGGATACTTCCAGAGGTGACCACAAGGCGACGAATCTCACCCGCACCGGGGTGGGCGCCCGTGCCGGTCTCAGCTTGGACGCTCCCTGGCCACTTGATCCTCACAGCTCCAGCCAGCACGAGGGAGGCCCAATGAGTGGTCGCTTGGGCTGCATACGAGTACGTATTTGGTTGTCGGACTCGCCGCCCGCAGCATGACGGCGCAAGGGAAACGCTCTGACGCTGTGAGAAATATTATCTGTCCTGCAAACGGGGATGGTTCCCCAGGACTGCCGCCCGCATGTGCCCAATCATGTAAACAACCACAACGCCGGCTGGGCTCGGCAGTGCGTCCACATCGCGTGCTGGCCGACCTTCGTGGGAAGATGCCGTACTCGTATGTACAACGTGCCCGTCACCAGGGGGTCGTTTATCCGCAGAGCTGGGCATATCCCCGTAGTCCGTATGTAGACCCTCTCCTCCCATCGCCAAGCTTCGGCGAGCCGGAGACGCCCATGCTGGTCCACGGAGGATCAGGTACGCAGGGAGGCATGCATCCTGGCACAACCTCAGTTCTCACCAACCGGTGTGGTTATGATCACAATTTGCGACGGAACCGGGTCCCGTGTCGCCATCCCTACTCTCGGCCTCATCCCTGTCGAGGACCGTCCACGCTTGCATCCGTACCTTGCCTTAGGCTGGGACCTGCTGTTGCTTCTTGTGGCCCCCCCTTTGAGACGTAACATGGGGTTTGTCGTTTGTCTTTGCGATTTCGATGCGCCGGTCGGAAATGCTCTGGATTATGAGCTGCTGTCTCTGCTCTGCTGTCTTGGGACAGTACGCAGTACGAAGTACACCACGACTACAAAATAGCCCGGTCAGGTAGCCTGCTGGGTGGATCTCGGCACTTCGTACGAGTGCTGAGTACCTTACGAAGCACAGATATTATAGGAAGCTATCGTACACTCGCATTGACAGTCTCATAGAATGCCCTCCATCTCGTACGCCACAATTTCCTAGCACTAAAGCTATGGACCGCGGCTCTGAAGTCAGCCTGTTGCACAAACCGGATTCTCCTTGAAGCTGCAATCTCGGTGTTGATTGCGCCGATATGGGAGACGCCCTCGCTTTCGCCTCACAGGGCCAGCCCTTTCTCATTCGTGCGTCCCGAGACATGGCTCTGGGTGTGAGACCCCAGCTCCGCGTTGAAAGCACCCATCCCTCGCGCCGCCAGGTCACAATGCGCCACAAAGCAGACAAAACACGGAACAAACAAAGAAAGAAAGCAAGCCCTCGGCCTTGGATGTCTGAGGTCGTGGAAAGTGGCGCTGCGGATTCGCGTCGCATTACGAGGTACTTTGTAGAAGGCATTGACGTCGGAGATGAGGCGCATCGCATCTCAAGGACTGGGCCCTTGCATCCCGTCTAGATCTGCATGCATACACTGCGGAGAGCCAAAATGCCCGAATCGACACGAGTCAGCTCCCCGCGACGCGTCCGGAAATATTAATATTTACATACTAGCACTACGGGGTACTCATCTTCAGTCGATCGTGGTGACGTCTCTTTCTGGCGTTGCGTCAGCCAAGTTTATGCGCATGCTTGACAGCCGCCACTGACAGGGCCGAAAGAGATATGTCTGCCCAAGGTCTAGCAGACCTTTCGCTGAGTAGGTGTCGACGGAATCACATTAGCACAACGCCAGTGAGATAGTCGAAAGGGCCAAAAGAGTCTTCATTTCATGTCAGTCATGCACTTTGCTGCCGTCATTCACGTGCTCGAGGAACTCGATTCGGCGCGGCTGTAAAGTGCCGAGGCTCTCGTACTTGTACCTTCAACGATTAATACTAGTTATTCAGAGCTTTATGGAAATGTTGTAAATATCCAACACAACAGCGACTCCCGTCACCGTTGCTGTATAAGCAAGCAGTACGCCCATGGTCACGATCGGAGTCGCATCTAGTGTGCGCACCGTCATGTTCACCAACCCTGTCAACAGGTTGGCCAAGAGGAAAACTGCCAGGCCGTTGCGGTTGTATGCCCGCAGAATCCGACTCGTGGCCGTGTCGTAGGCCTCCTTCTCCGACTTGGGGTCCGTCGCATTGTAGAACGCCGGGAAGAAGACGGTGTCAATGCAGCAGAAAGCCAGAATCTGCAGAGAGTTGAAGGAGACCACCCACAGCACGTACGGCAAGTTTGCCAGCCGACGCGACACGGTCAGGCCGAAGCCGTAGGAGTAGCTCGTGGATAGCCAGTACAGCCCTGTCCAGATCCCAGCCCATACCGCCATGGTCATGAGAAGCGTGTTCCGCTGCATACCGGCACTCGCATTGCTCCTCGGGTTGATGTTGCGCGGGATGATGAGCATGCCCAGGTCCTGGCCCGCGAGGAAGATGGCCAGATAGCCACAGAAGCTGAATATGCCCTCCCTGTTCATCGATATCAGGTCTGTCCTCGGCGCCGTCAGGATGAAGGCCTTGAGACCTGTGCTCTCGAGGAGAACCTGGTAGATGCCGCCGACCAGGAGAGCCAAAGCGGCATAGGATGGAATGATCTTCAGAGCCGCCTGGGACGCCGCCACAAAGGGCGGAAGGAGGCCGAGGGTAAAGAAAAAGTTCCAGTGCACTCCGTACTCGGTAACGTGCTCCGCGTAGTCGAGACCTTTGACGCTCAGGAGCCGGACCACTCCCAGGACCAAGAGAGGGACGGAGTGGCGGGCGGAATAGAGTAGCCGGCGCAACAGCGGCATGGCACGGCCCGTCAATCTTTCTTTCAGAACCGGACGCGCCGCAACAACGCCGCCAGCAAACACGAATGATCCGACCCCGATGTCCATGAGCGACGTGCCCCAGGTTTCCACCTTGGCAAAGCGCCGAGGGAAGAGCCGAAAGTCGACAGCGAGTATAGCCGCACACGTCGCAACCATCATGCAGCCTCGATACATGGTGAGAAACGGCTTCATGGGCAGGGCATCGAGCTGTTTAGGGCCGCCCTTGGACTCCGCAGACGGCGGAACCTTGTGCTTCTTCCTTCGACCAGGAGTATTTGGTGGCAGCATATATACCAGAGCGACTGGCGCGACGATGAGGGCGTTGAGGAGGAGCGGCGCGCTCGAGTAGAGCGTCGTGGCCAGGAGAATGGCGCCGACATTGAGAACGTAGTCGACCGCGAAGCCCGCAATTGTGTATGGCTTGAAAAAGGACTGTCGCGCTTGGAGGGCAGACCACAGCAATATTGCTACCTGCGGTGAAGAGTTTAGTCACACTGTACCGGCCACAGCGGGAGCGATGGGGGACTGACGGATGCGACAGACGTCACGTAGCTGATCTCGGAGACGGAGCCGCCGGAAAGGTTGGACACGAAGTCCTCCTTCTGCTGCTTGTAGCTGGCCGAATTAGACATTATCGATGCTCCAGAAGGTCGCCACCTCGCTCATGGTAGTAACAAAGAAAGCGAGGCACCTCTGGGGGCAGACAAAGGGCAACTAGACAATCCCAGAAAGAGGACACTTTGAAATCCGTCTGATGGAGGCTTCAGCCTTGTCGAACCCAGGTTGGTCGGGCGTCGAAGCTCGCGCCAATGACGAGCTGGCGCTTTAGCACGGCTAATTTCGCCACGTGTCGCCCGGGACGTCACGACACCCACCAGCACTCATCTCGTTCTCCAGCCTGCACATCGCCAACCGACAACTCTTGACTACCAGATCCTTCCGTTCATTGTTCTTTGAGCTGCACGATGGAATCGCGCAGCTGACGTCTTTCTTTGTTGGCGCCAACAAGTGTTGGACGGCACCGCCAGGATGGATGCCGCCTTTATCATCTTCGACTGGAATGTTCCAGTGTCCGAGAGTGATCAAAGCTCGAGAATCTCTTCATTGATATTGGTCGACTTGCTCAATTTGCCAGTCATTTCTTTTAGGTACCAGCGCACTATTGATTCCGCCGGCGTCATGAAAGAACACAAGGCAAGGCGGTAACCGAGGCAGCCATGACATGGCCATGCTCTTGTTTGCTCCTTAAGCCCTTTAATCATGGCCGGCCTCGCAAGACGTTGAGCCGTTGTTCTCGAGTACGCAGACTACCTCGTTCGCTTTCTCTTTGGCCGTCTCGCCGCCTCCGCCGTCCCGCTTCTTCCACCATGGCGCTGTCAAGGCAAACGAGGGCCCGTCCCCGTCCGAGGATTTCGCCCATCCAGACCAAAGGTGTCGATTGGGCGGGCTTGGCTCGGAGTGTATTCATGCCACGGAAGAGCTGTTTTCGCCCAGCGTCCCCAATGTCTCCTGGGACACTGCCCGAGCCAGCGTCCTTGGACAGCCGGGAAAGCATCCAGCGAGATGGAAGTGCAGGTGGAAGTGAACCAGAGGGGTGCACTCGTGTGACCGGCGCCGCAAACTTGGCGACCCCCAAGGAGGCCATGAGGGGGGCTACAGATTGTGGCCCGGCATCCGACACCTGCCATTCGGCCAAGTTGAGGCTATCGCTTCCGAGTGATGATGTGGCCATGTCGGGGACAGAGAGCCCCTGCAGCGCATCGTTCGGAGGACCTCCTGGCCGCAGACAATCCGTGGCTACCCTCACAGCCGCCGCGAGGAGCTTGCACTTCCAGAGATTTCGCGAGGGCCTCAGGCGGCGCGGCTCAAAGGAGTTTGGCAACATCGGCACCGCGGGTGTGCTTGTCATGCCGCTGGAACTTCGACGACCGTCTACTACCAACGGCGAAGAGAGCCAACAGGAGGAGAGCCCTCCGATACCAGAGAACGGCCCTCTCCCCATCCGCGTTGTCATCCGGTCCAAGGACCGGTCGCCAGTTGGCCTGAGGCGCGATTTTGACCTGTCTGAGCTCCGTGCCACGGTTCCAGAGGCGCTGCCGTCTCCACGGCCGCCAAACTTTGACCGCGGAGCCTTGTTGGCAGCTATCCCGCCAGAAGGGGCCGCGCCGCTACCAACGTGTCCTGCTTCAGCGCCCGGATCTCGCCGTGCGAGCGTCGACACCGGGAGCTCGGAGTCTGCCCCCTCTCTGTTGCCTGAGAGGAAGCATTGTGCCGGGCCGCGTTCCGTGCCGATGCGTAAGTAACTATTCCGGAGGGACACGACGGCTGGAAGCACGGACTAACCTCTCCTAGACCTGCCCTACGCCCGAGCCTTTCTGCCCGTGCTTGCCGCCATCATGATGTCTGAGCAGGTTCGGGGCGGAGATAGGATCGACTTACCAATGCCACACCCGAGGGCGTGGACGGAGACTGCGGCGTTTGTGTACACGGGCGAGGAGGAGCTGCTGACGGAGGAGGTGAAGGTCAACATTCTGTATCTGGGCGGAAAGGTGTAATTGTAATTGTTGTCGATGGTTTTCGTGTCGAGCCAGCTTATGATGATGATGCAACGGTTTCTCTCAGGCAGTTCTTGCTGGCTTCTCTGGTTGACTGTTGGGCTGAAGTCCAGCTGCCGTCGTACGTTTTCCCACACTTGGTTGCTTCTGCCTCTCCGCGTGGCCTGTCCAACCAGGCCGCAGCTGTATAAGCATTTCAGAACCATGATTCAGCCGCCATCCATCGTGAATGTCACCCTGCAATCGTCACGCGTCGCCAGCCGAACCGAGACACTCTCAGCATGGCAGCCACACATGTCTCGTCATCGGCCACGCAATGATGCACCTAGGCAATAGTGAGCAGTCTCCAGCCAACCCAGCCCGAGCCCATCCGCGCCCGCTCGCTGGCCCGACTCACATTCGCACGCGCGGCTTCCCATTCCGGCCGCTGCATATGCCATGACGACGCTGGCTTTGCGACTGCTCGCATTTTGGCATGTGAGCGGGCGAGCGGGCAGGCGATCCAGAACACCCGGAGCCCTGGCCACGGCTACATTCATACCCCGTACTTCCATCGTACGCCTCCTCCACCACGGGAGTGGCATATACCTACGCATGCTTCGTACGAGACGTCGCCGGATGGGCGTCTGCTGCGGTGCAACGCCCTCCTCCCTCCCCCACATCTCTGTCATGCGGTCCGCCTCCGCGCCGACGAGCGCTGCAAGGACCTACATACAGCTCCACCGCCGCCGTGCACACCCTCACGCGGCGATGGCACGATTCTCACAACTGACAGCCGAGCCCTCAGCCTGCCCGTCAACGCACGTCGGCGGGGATGGGCCCGCCGCCGCAATGGGAATCCTTGCGTCATGGCCCACGCAGACACAGCATCATGCCTCTTCGCGGCGCCGGGGCTTCTAGAACGGGGAGCATGGGCGGCGGCGGATCTACGGTGCATTTCGCAGCCGGCGGCGGCATGCACTCGTGCGTACGAGGTGTCAATCGATTCGTGTTGGGCGAGCTGCTTGTTGCGATTCGGCGCCGCGCAGGACGCCGACATGCGATGGGTTATACGGGAGCACATATGGCTCGCTGGCGTATGATGGCTTGCCGGTCGTCATATTACTTCTCCGCACGCAGCAGGAAGTCATGCTTCTTTGCGCCGGTGGCTCTGGGCGCCATCTTGGATAAAGTGGTTAAAGGGAGGCCTAGCGGATGTTACCCAAAGGATCTCCACCAGGTCTCGGTTCGTACGAGTACGAGTAGAGTCGACGACGGACTACCTACCTATGTATGCCGCGGCTGCGGCGGCTGCCGTGGCTCCCGTGTACGGGAGTTGCCAGAGCCGGAGTCAAAAGGCAAACGCCTTGGCCGTCTGCCTCGGGCCGCCTGGCGACGACGCGGGGCCTCGGGGGGGCCTTGGACGGCCTCAACGGCCTCACCTCCGACGGCCGATGCGATGCGCAGCGGGGCGCTTCCGGAGAAATGACAGCCTGACAAGTCGACGAGAGGAATCCTTTCGCCTGCCGCCTGCCGCCTGCCAATGGAGGCGCCTTCAGGTATGGATCTCCTGCTGCAGCTGCCGAGGCGCGACAGGGAAGAGGGAAAGATGGAGAGGGAAGCAAATGCAGCCTCCATTTCCGGAGCCAGAGCCCGTACGAGTATGTATCGTATGTACTTCGTACTCCGTACTCGTAGGCTGCTTGCCAATGATGACACGCCCATCCTTGCAGCTGCAGCAATCTTCTTCGCTACCTTGTGTACGCTGTACTCTGTGGGCGTAGGCCGTACTCGTAGCAAGTACTCCGTACGGATACTTCCTTGGCTGTTGTCTGCCAGAAACCCGCTCGTTCAGTCATCAACAGATCCCCACTGCGGCTGCGAGGATATCGTCCAGGTTTCTCCAACCAGGGGGGGGGGGGGGGGCCGCTGTGCCACACCCAATGCCACGAGGTGACGACAGCTGCGCCGTCGCCTTTTGCCTCACCCTCTTGTGCACTTGTTAATCTATTATGCTTTCTTTTGCCGGCGGCCGTTGCGGCCTTCGCAGTCGCGCGTCCGATCCACGCACGATGCCAGCGATGCGATGGGTGGTGATCCCACACGCACACCCCGGGTTTTGCTGGTCCCCGGATTCGCTGCTGACACGAGATCGTTGATCGTTGGTCCTCGGTCCAATGTTTTGCTTTTGCGCTTCGTCCCGACGCTCCCGCACGTCCCCAGCGGTGCCCGCGCGCGGGCCAACGCCCAGGGTCCGATTAGCACGACAATGCCCGCGCTTGTCTCGCACTGCTGCTGCGTGTTAGTCTGCTCGAGGCACATGCTTGCTTGCCTGTACGAGTATGTGCGGGCTCTCGCGGCAGGCGATGCAGCAAGCAGCAAGAAACCTTGCATCGGGTTTGAAAATTTCTCTTGCCTTCGCCTCGACTGTGCTGCGTCGTATCCAAAGTGGCCTTTTGTTCGGCCTGATGTACGAGATAAAGGCAGCGAGCCATGGATGCGGAATTCGCTCAAACCACGCCCGCAGATGGACATGTATACACTTACGGACTAGTTAGTCCTGCTGTTGATCTGAGATGCGACATGGTAATAGTACACATCAGTATATATCAAATCAGTACTTCGTCCTCGCAGGGACTAGGGTATGTGCAAAGTACTCGTGGTCCATCGGCCTTTCGCCTCCATGGGTGACCCCCGGTCCCGCAGGCCATTCATTTCACGTACGGAGTATGTACCCACGGACGTACTCCGTACTAGAGGAGAGGAGGGGAAGCGGGGTGCGGAGCCGTGTCTCGCGGAGGTCCCTGTGTCTCCATGGCCATCGGCGGACGACGATGGGGAGGGCAAGAGACGAGAGCGAAGAAGAGGCACGTCCTCCGGTTGCCAGGCCGGGCTCAGCTCAGCTCAGCTCCGCTCAGCCCATCGCCGGAGCAACGAGGCAACGCATTGGCCCGAATCCAGTGACCGGAGCGTCATGTGGCTAGCCGCAACAGCACGGCTCAGCACCCGTGGCTAGCCCGTTGGATTGGGGCCCGTCTGGCCTGGGCGGCGCTCCTCGCCTTGTGCGGAGCCACCTTGGGAATGCCCTCCTCCGTCCCCGTGTATGGGTAGGCATCAGCGGCTTCCCTTGTGCATGCCAGACCACCTCGACGACGAGCGCCCGGCCGGCGACGCACTACGGGGCGTGGTCCACAGTGAGGCCACGATGTGTAAAGCGAGACAAAGAACCTCGACGCCTCCTGGCGAGGGGCAGCTTGGCGAGGAACATCCCGACCAGGGATCAAACGCAGATGGGTGCATGGATGGGTGGGTGCATCATGGAAGAAGGGGGAAGGGGGGGGGGGGGGGGGGGCGTGTGCATCTCGTCGTGGATGAGGGCATCCCGGCCAGGCCCTCTCGAGACCCCACTCAGTTCCTCGGTGGTTTGCTCGTACGGAGTCAGAACCTGGACCTGCGTCTGGCCTCCTGCAAGCCCGAGAAGAAGCGGCCTAGTCCTTTCGTCTCTCCATCATTGAACGCTCGTCGCTGTCTCGGTGCTTCTCGCCGCCAGAAACACTGCTGAGCCGGTTGTTTTTGCCCGGGGACCGCGTGTAAGTGAGCGGCCTCATGCGCGCCACGAGACGCATGCGACAGCGTATCCCCCCCTCCCCGACGTACATCTCGCATTTCCGCCCGCGCAGCGAAAAAACAAAGCCCGCCGACATGTGCATGTGTGTATGCTAGGCGGGCGAGAGCATGCGCGGAATCCTGGGTAAAGATGGTCTCGCGGTCGGGGGCAGTGATGATGGATTCATGGCATGCAATGCACCTGGCTCGACATACGTACATTAGCCGGTCCCTCTCACGCACCTCGCCCGAAGCGACGCCAGGCATCCCTGCGCGACCAGGCCGACCCTGGAAGCACATGCCGCAGGAGTGATGTCGCCGTCGTGCGTGTCTGCGTGGGCGGATGGCACGTCGGCTCCGACGACTTACAAGGCGCCTCGGAGACTTATACCGATCTGCCCACTCTGGTTGTCTGGGTACCTACTCGTACGAAGTAGGAGTAGTGCCAAGTGAGGTGACATGCGTGGCACCACCGCCAATGACGTCTTTTCGATTCTTTCCCGAGTCATTGTACATGACGGCGCCTGGCCTGTTCGGCGATGCTCTGCGGCTGTCGTGCAACACACGCGCTGCATCGAGATCTGCACCTGCAGCGCACCATTGGCCCGGCCCACCACACACGTCCTGGGGTCACCTCATTCCTGGGCGACATCTCAGGAAGTCCGATTGTCTGGATCTAACTATTTGCCCGCTATTAAGGCCTGTACAGAGTACATACAGTGACCGACCAGCCCAGCCAGGCCCGGGCAGCGAGACCTGTCATTCATCAAGCGCCCTCCCAACGGCATCATCATCAGTCCACACCACCTCCCGGCCAACCCAACCTGCTTTTGTCCAGCCCGATACGCCGCCCTACCGCAGACCTGGCCTGATGCTCTCCGGGTCCCGGTTGCGCTGCCATCAAGGTGCCGACTCGGAACCTCGACAGTCGCCCGCGAGAGAGCCCGCGGCAGCAAGAAGAAAACGCGTCCCAGACAGAGGTGAAAGATTAGTTCCCACGCTTGCCAGCCTTCCATCGCATTACCGCAAAGCCTGTACCCATGGTCGTGATACCGTCGCAAAAGCAGACAACTTTTTCCGCCCCTCTAAAAAGCCTCCCCCTTCCCACCGGCCAGACCAGGCCGGGTTGTTGCCCCTAGGCCGCTCAACGTGATGATACATGCGAAAGCTGCGAAAATCGAAAAACGCCGCCGGCCCAAAGGGCCAGAGCAAACACCCCAACGATTGTCCGGTGCAGAGTTCTGTGTTGCCTCTGCTCCCGGCGCAATGCAACGAAGCTGGAAAACAAAAAGGCCGCCCCCGGTTCGCAAGTCTGTCGATTAAGTTGCTGCTGCAGGTGTTGACAGACCTCTGTCTATTTCGGAGATGCCTTCTCCGAGAACTCGAGAACCACGGGCACGGCCAGACGGACGGGCATGTATGAAGTGCTCGAATCGTACGTGGCGTACTCCTGCTTCTCCCACGCCCCCTCGTCGCTGCTCCGGCCAAACGCCTGCCGTCCCTTCTGGCGGACGTTGTAGCGGATCAGCGAACCACTGCCTGGCGGTGTCTTCAGGACAATGGAGGGTTCGGGGGCGGGTGCGAGTCGCTGCTCGTCGTTGGCATCACCATCCTCGCGGCTGCCCCACGACGTCTGCATCAGACCTGGTTAGCAATTGTAGAATCAACTAATGGCTTGGACAGTACAACATACCATGTTAAGAGTGCAGAGCGCGTAGAGTTTAATGAGACCGTGCAAGTATCCGAACACGATGGACACCGGCAGGAAGACAACGTCGCTTGGGTTGCGAAGGAAGAGCCCCATGAGCTTGACGACCTTGGTGAAGCCAAACATGAAGACGAACTGGGCCCAGAATGCGTACTTGCGGTTTTCCATCTCCCAGTCGCCAGTGGCCCACCAGCACGAGGCAAGCAGCAAGGGGTCCATCGCAAAAGCAAGAGAGGTAAAGGTTGCGATATGCAGCGCGTAAGTGCACCACACTTGCTGCCTGTACAGATGTCGATTAGCTCGGCCGTTCCACCAGCAGCGGATTCGCGGAAGGGTTCACTTACGTCCACACGTGCCTCTCCCGCACGAGGCTGGTCCAGTTGCTCCTCCAGTTGCTGCGGGCCCAGCGAGAGCACTGGTAGAGGAACTTGTGGCCGTTCTCCAAAGTCGTCTCGAGCTCGCACTCCGGGTTGTACTGGATCCATGTCTTCCACTGGTGGCTGACCAGCCAGCGGGTGACAAAGTTGTCGTCATCTGCATTGAGAATCCACTTCCGCCACTTTTCATTCCTAAAGCCGTGGAGGAAGTCGTGACTCGACAGAATCTCCGACCTGTAGGCGCCGGTGCGGCCCGACATGCACGAGGTGCCGCCGTCGATGTTGTGAGTAGCCGAGATCTCAAAGTTTCGGCGCTCGATGTACGCGGCTCCAAGCCAGTTCCAAGCCCGTGTCGCCCAGGATCCGGTCCACTCGCGCCTGACCCTCTGGCAGGTGCCGACGCCTCCGATCTTGGGGTCCTCAAAGGGGGCAAGGATCCAGGGCAGCATTGTCGACGGCCAGGTCACGTCGTCGTCGGCCATGACGGTGATGGCCGTCTTGACCTTGGGCAGCGCCTCGCAGACCTGAAGTCTCTTGTTGGCGATGGGCGTGTGGAGGACCCTGACGTTGGGGTGCGGGAGGGACTCTGCCAGAAGCTCGAGGCCCTTGCGCCTATCATGGGTCGTGACAAGGATCAGCGCCGCGGGTTCGCAGGCCAGGATGCTCTCCAGAGACGGCCGTAGCTCCTCAAACACATTATGAATGGTAGGAATGACCACGGTCACGTCCTCATGGGTGAACGTTGGCTTGGCGGGGATGGGTTTCGACTTGTAAGCCCAGTGGCTGACGCAGTGGACGAGCAGGCGAAAGTAGCGGTGCACCCTGAAGCATCACGATCAGCATCGCTCATTGTGTCCGAGGAAGGGGTTGGGGAGCTCACCAGAGGCCCCAAAAGACGTAGACCCAGAAAGTTGTCGAGTACCAGAAGTCAAGCGACGGCATGAGGTGCCCAGCCATCCCATCCATGGCGGCAGCCAGTCCTTCGACGAGGTCGACCATTGTGCCTTGTCGATGTCGGCAGGCGATGGTGAAGGGGTCGAAGCACGAGAATGCCGGGACGAGATGCCCTCGGTTACGTTTTGGCTAGCTGAGCCAGATATTGATTCATGCAGGCGTGCGATGAAAGGAACAAAACCAGGCAAGGGCAGAAGAAACCCAGCTCTGCCTTTTATAGATATCCGTGTTTTTTCACCGCAGCCAAGCTCACCGCACGCAAGCGAGACTAGGCGTGAACGAACCGCCCAAGGCAAGAGCAGAAGCCCCATGAACCGCCCCGGGACCCGCTGGCTGACGTCTCCCGCGAACAGAGCTGTCTCACGAAGAGTGTTCCTTATGAGGTCGGTAGTCGGACGAGGTCAGGGTGCCGCGGCCCGTCCGAGAACCAACAAGAGGGCACGGAGACAAGGCGGGACGCTTCGCGCGAGCGCCCAGCTGTACGAATAAGCCAATTAAACCCCCAAGACGCCAGAAGACTTAAAACCGCTCGAGGTGGCCTCGTCGAGCGCCGCCGAGGGCAGAGGCCGGGTATACGGAAGGGATGGGGTGCAGAGGGAGGAGCAACGAGAGACGCGGCACACCCGACCCGAGGTGTGAAGTAGAATACAGGAGAGACCGAAGGCGACCTTTTCTGTGCTGTCGTGGCGATGAAGAGGCGAGGAGGTGAGAGGCTGGGGAAAGGGTCTGGGATATATACGGCGGAGAGAGAGGTGTCGCGGGCCGGCGCCGTCGTTTGTGCCTCCGAATAACCATGTCATGCATGGACATGGAGAACGGAGGGTCCATTGAAGGCGACTCCAGGTGTGTAGTGTTCATGTACGAAGTACGGACAGCAGCAGGTGCATGTGTAGTCGGAGCACTGATCTGGCGTGGGTGGTGTCCAGACAATGGGGCAGAGACAGCCGACCGGGGTGTTCAAGGACAGGGGGGCGCTTCGAGGTGTGTTCAAGGTGGGGACAGGACGGGGTCTCGCGGCTGGAGGAGGGGGCGTGTCGCTGCTGAAAGGATGGCGCGAGGCATGGCATGGGGCCCAGTGGGTGGTGGATGGAGAATGCATCTCGGATTTGGAGGCGCCCTAGTACCGTGGCCCTACAGCCTACGGAGTACTACTGCCGACTACTGCCGCCACTCTGGCCGCGTCGACGAACCAGAGGATACGTTATGGGCTTGCGGAAGAGTACATACTCGTACGTCCGTACTTCGTACACGAGAACGGACTACGAGTACGGACTGGAGCGCCTTATGGCAGCAGCTTGGGGGCGAGCCCAGGGGCCCCGGCCCGACCGCTGGCTGGCCTTGTCGTCGTGCTGTGCAACGCCCATCTGCTGAATACGGATATGCGCAATCGCATGGAATACTCGGCCGGGACTGGCTACCGTACGGCATTGCGACGGGCGCAAGTGCGTTGGTACGGTGGCTCAAGGGCCATCAACGGAGCCGTCTCCGCCGCCCCTACTGGCTGTGGCCGAGCCGCCTTTGTTGATGCGCCTATTAACATCGTGTCTGCTGGACGTCGACATTGGTGGCGCTCCAAAGATTGGGGCAAAACGGGGAGGACTGGGCTGGGCAAGGCATGTGAGCGTGCGCTGGGGTGTGCCATTCACCAGCAGCCAGCGTCCGTGTGTACTTCGTACGATACTCGGACAAAGGTTGGAGCACCTCGCTCTCCATAATTATGGACGTGTCTCCAACGAATCCAGTCGCCAATAGATTCACTGTCCCAATGCTACGAGTAGGTAGTCGCTTTAGCAGGCATCGCCATGTAACGGGCAGCGGCTGGGACCGGCGCCAGGGCACGTCCGGTGGCGTCAAGGCACGGGTTGATTCTGGGGCGGGCCATTTTCGATGGGGACTCCCATCCCATGCCCTCCACTCGTGGCTGGCCGGCTTTTGCGTGCTCCTTGGCTGCTGGGCGAGGGAAAAGTCGAATGGTAACGCTCCTGCAGAGACAAGGACGTACGAGTAGAGAGGGAAATTTTCATTATACACGAGGCACCCAATGGCCCATGTAAGACGCAATTGCGCAGCCGAGGGACAAGTGCTTGCTTGTCCCGGGATGGGCATTGAGAGAAGAGGAAACACGACCTCGAATTGTCCAACCAGAGACACGAGAAGGCAGCAATCAATTGCTATCGCATGCAGGTACTGGCCATGCATCATCGTGGTCCCCTTCCCACCAGCCTCCCCTTGATACCTATGCTCAAGGCAAGGCATGGGCAAGGGCATGGCATGTGCTGCATACGGTGGCATGGGGCCGAGCAGGGCCCATGGGACATGTTGGTTTCGCAGAGAAGGTCACCAGAAGGCCAGACCAGAGGAGGCCAACGCCATAAGCCACGGCTGATTGCCAACGCCAGCGCCCCGACGACCTGCCGCATTCGCAGGGCTAGGGCATCGGTGGGGGGCCCTCTTCGTTGGCGTGCTCGAACAGGGTCAAGGTGAGCGGGCGTCCTGCGAGGGATTGCCTGGATCGCGAGCGAGTGACGGGCAGGGACGCAGATCGTGTTGGCTCGAGAGGTGGAGTTGCAGTGCATCTGCCCATCCCTGGAGCTCCATGGCCACCAGGCTCGTTGTTGTTTCCCGTACGGGCGTAGCCAGCATCGGTTGTCACTAATGACCGGCGTCACGTCTTCATTCAGGTCTTGAACGGACTCGCTGCGTGTCTTTTGGGTTCAAATGCACGGCTCTGACGGACATTGGCGTGGCCGACAATGGACCTGCGCCTGGGGTAGCCAGCAGCAGCTAATGCAGCCCATGGACCCTGTAGGCGCGTGCGTCTGCTTCTCGAGGCGTGTTGTGTGTACGAGTACGGAGAAGGTAGTTAGTACCATGCCTTGAGAAGTTTGCTTCCGCATGTAGTCCGTACTTCCGAGTCCGGAGATCTCGGGCGAAGGAGCAGACTGAAGATGTTTGTTGCGGCAGGCTCTGGATTTCTAGCCCGGTGTCTATTCCAGGTTGCTGGTGGCTTGTGCGAGGTGAGTTTATCTCGAGGCGACACCTGGCCTCGGAGATGCCTCCGTCCCGACTCCCATGCGCACCTTCCTCGAGGGCGCATGTTGTGTAGGCATCCATCCGCCGCACCTGCCGGGCAGTGGAACGCCTCGCGCGGGACTAACATGTTCCTCTCCGTCCCCCCTGATCGCGAGTCAATTCCCCCCGTCCCGTCGTCTGTTGTATTCGCGACGGTCAGTTCATAATTGCCCGAACGCCCACATCGCCTGGCTGCTAACAATGAGGAGCCGCGGCCACCGTGTCCATCAGCGGGCCGCTTCTCAGGTGGCCCTGGCCTGGGGCATCTGCCCACATCGCACTCTGATCCGCCAACCGAAGTCTCCAACGGGCTCTCGCGTCTCGGGTGGCGCCATGCGTTCACTTTGGGGCATGGGACCAATGACAAGCCGCTCTCGACTGCCCGGAGGTGCAGAGTACGTCCGCATTCCTGCTAACAAACGAAAATGTCTCAACAAGCTGCCCGACCTACTTCTATACGGAGCTTCGTGCTACTTCTGAGCTCTCCTTCCCGGATCTTGATCGGGGCCTCTGCCACGCTGACGTCTCGACACCAGCTGCCCGCGTGACCAGCAGCTGTTGTCTCATGGCGCGCAGCCTCCTGCTATTCCGCAGCGCCGACCCGTTGTCTCCGCGTTTCTCGCTGCCCACACACGAACCCACTGGACCACGAGACGGCCACTGTGTCGACGAATGTCGGAGCTTGCAATATTAGACTCCCTCCCTCTCAGCTGAAACAGAAAAGTCAGCGGCGGCGATTAGACTTTGGAGATCCATCTGTACCCGCGGCCCAGGCCCCCTCCTGGCAGATCACAGTGCTACTTGACGCATCTTGACGATCCGTTGGCAATGCGATGGGATCTCTGATAGCATCAGCGCCAGGCATGCCTGTTTGAGGCCAGCCACTGGCGGCCTCGTTATCTGCTGGGGTCATGTACGGTAATGGCCGGCGCGATGCAGGTCGACAGTTTCGGCAGTGTCTCTTGATTTGCAAGACCCCAGTACCTTGCTTGCTGACTTTTAGAGCTATGGGTCGTTGCTAGCGTATCAACTTGCATGTGTCGTCAGTCGATGGAGAACGAACGACCCTCCACAAGTTGTCTGGAGCTTGAGAATCAGCTGCCGCTTCCTCCACATCTGATTGTGGTGGCACTTCATTTGCGCTGCCTGAAGGACTCGACCCTTTCAGACGACCTTCTTTCCTCCACCCATGGCCAACATGAATGGAGACGCTCCACGATTTGCCGACGAAGACGTGCAACGCAGCTGCAGACCCATGCCTCGGAGGCCCATTGACAGAACAGACGGTGGGTCATTTGCCCACAATACGGAGTAGCGAAGGCTGCCTTTGACGTACGAAGTACACAACACAACGCCTTGCCGCTGCATCATCGTGGTGGTTCGCAGAGCCTTTCTACTCGCCACCCTTGTCTCGGCTGCTCGTGTGCTTCTGCGGAGGAATGCCCGAAGGACGAAAACTCTATTTACGGACAGTAAGGCCTATCCTGGACAGTGCATATGGGTTTCACTCCTTCGTTGGCATTGGATCCATGACTCCAAGAGCGACCGCGATCGCGGCACTGTCTCCGTCCAAATGGCACGGAGCCACCTGTACGTCCCACGAACTCCCTTCAGCTGGCAGCCAGAATCAGCCCAGGCAAGCCACTTCAATCGTCCCATTATCCACTGATGCGCCTGCGGCGAAGAAGAACCGGGTGCACATGTTTACAGACATGTCTTCCCCTCATCAGCCCAGTTTTTCGAAATGTTGACTAGTAAGATGCCGGAAACAGCGGACGGAGGCGTGACCGAAGTGATGCCTTGAAGGTGCTCGAATTGCAGTTTTGTCGGAGGCGGCCTGTGGAACCCGGAACGCCGAAGCTGCAGCACGACAGTCCCCGAAATGGGACAGCGACATCTCCCGGAGACTGTTGGCCTGGGGTTAGTCATGCTGAGGATCTTTTCGCATCTTCCTCTTTTGTAGGAGTTGCGACGAATGTGCAAGGAACAAGATGGAAGTTGCCGAAGTGCTGCGACCATCTAGCAGCAAGTTGCGACAGGGCTTAGCAAATCTGGATGACACACCTTTTTTATGCACTTTCCACAAGATGACCACTTGCAGCAAGCCATATCGACCTGGAATCTCGATCGTGATCAAATCAGTTCAATGTGTTTGAGATTGGTAGTGCTTCATACCTACGGTGCCCTCGCAACAGGCCAGAGAGCAAGCAATTGCCGGGCAGCAAGGGAGACCAAGAGCACCGGCCGTGTCGCTGACCTCGAGTACGAAGCGCCTACCTGAGGTTATCATTACTCGAACTGGCACACTGTCTGGTGGCACTTGTTTGTTTCCCTTGCTCATATTGACTTGGTGTTGGGTCGATTACGCGGATCTAACATCCGGCAGTCCGCGACAGCGATGGTGATAGCGAGGGTGACACGGGCCAGGGCAAGCTCGCACGCCCCGTGGAGTCCAAGCACTGATTCAGGATCGGAACTACAAATGCAGGAGAGGAAGAAACGAGAGAATTCCAACAGGCAGCCGTTTTCGTGTTGGCGGTGTTGCAGGAAGCCAACGGGATGGCTGACCAACAACCCCCATATCAAGCGTATCCTTACCGGGCTTGCTACCTCGACGATGAAGCCTGGGCCATCGAGGTCACAGTGCATCAGCTTACGACGCTCTAGGGAATGTGGGCGATTGTTCCTCCGGCATTCTTATTCCACTCGTCTTCCATCTTGCCCAGCGACGCTGTGGAATTCGGTGTAATTCGGTGGGCCGGAGCTATGTCACCTTGCACGTAGTCAAAGCTCTCGGTGAACCCTGCCTGCTCGCTGGACACGCGATCTTGCCGCCGTTGCTACGGTGAATAATACAAGCTGTATAATCTCGGCTGTTCTAAAGCGCAAGGGATATTCTCTAGCCACCTCATGCTGAACTGCAGTGGGCGGGCTTCACCGTTTTCTCATTATTATGACAACTGGAACGTTGCGGGTTATGAGGCATGCTTGTCAGGGACTAGCAAGTAAATGGCTCGCACGAGCCCTGTGTGGCGTTGGTACTTCGCATGCCTTTTCGTTTCAGAATGGGCAAGGAGTGCACCTTGTGGGAAGGGCAAGCGAGGTTGATAAATCTCCTCGGCTCTAGATATGGCAGCTCGTCTATCATGCGCTTAGGAATGTTCCACCCGTTTGCTAAGCCGCTCACTGCACCTTATGGACTTTCCGCGTCTGGGTGCTGGGGAGTTGGTCGAGTTGTTCACTCTAAGAGTGCAGTAACTGGAGTAGATGAGATTGTTTGAGCTGCTACATACTGGCTAGCAGACCCAGAGACATGTTGGTCACACTCTTACCACACTAAGCAGTTCAGAAAATGGCCGCTATTACTACGTGACAACATCGCCCGACCCTTTTACTCTTAGCTATTAAACCCGTTCAATAGAGCAGCGCCGTAATATGCAGTGGCCAGCACCCTGCTGGCTTCACGGGCAAGAGGTCAGAAATCCAGTCACCGTGGCACCGATTTATCCGGATGGGATACCAGAAACTTTGCCAGGCGTTTTTGGCTCTACCTTCCTTGGGTCACTTGCCCCGTTAGGTTGCATTGGGACGGTGCCCACGAACGGTACATGCGCAAGCAGACCCGACCTACATATGAACCCAGCTTCGCAGTGACACGTACCAACTCACGGAATCCCTCCCTGTTGGCCGTCTGGGAACTATAATCGGAGACTGGTATAGCCAGTGCGAACCAATCCCATCCCAAAGCTCGTAAACCCCGAAGCGCCCATATCTAACAGCAAACGTCGCAGGTTGGACGTCGACGAGGACATATGGCAAGAGGCGGAGCTAAAGTTCCTATTCGCGCTTACGCCTTGATGGGGGTTGATATACCAATAGGCAATTGGTACGTGAGCCAAAGCCTGTCTACTGATCTTCTACATGGGACGTTGAGAGGGTATAGTTGTATTGATGACATTGGCAAGCTGGGATATAGGACAAGCACCAACTGTTATAGGACTCTATGCAAGTGGTTCTGCCTAACCGCATGGAGCAGGTCTGCATTGGTTGTAGCCGGGCATAGGCGTATACTCGTCGGACAAGTTTCTTCGCAGCACGTCGTGTCACATGTCGATCCAACCCAAGGTCAAGCAGGCCGATCGACGTCGATGTGATAAGCATAAGCCCGGGATAGGTTGCACTGCATTACGGCTCAGGTTTTGGTGCTTACGCACGTACCTGAGGGATGTCGAGGTAAGCACCTTCCCTGTATGGCTGTATATAGCTTTGAACTGTGTTGGAAGGGCCGCCGATCCTGCTGATATAAGACCGCGGCATCTACGTATCCCATGGACCGAAGCTTTGTTGCTCTTCAAAGACGGCCCGGTGCGCAAGACAAAGGGTGTCCCGAACCCTGGCCAGGACCCCTGAATAAAAGCCCCTTTCTTTTTCTTCATGTCGGAGCTGCTCAAACTTCCCGCAAGGAGATTACCGAAAGTCTGAGATTGACCTGCTCTTTGTGGTTAAGACAAGTAAAGCAATTGGCAAGCTGAAGAGAAGGTGAGCATCAAATTGTTTACTTACTCATACGAGTGGAGCAAGAACCCTGGCTGTTTTGGTTGTAAAGCAGAATATAGTGTGCATTTGCTTGTGCCGAGGGTTGAAGTGGATCAAGAAGCTGCTGGCTAGAAGATAGTTATCTCTGGGTATGGTTCTAGCAATATGGGCGAAATACATAATGAATACTGTGACCGATGATGAAGAGCCATCTCCGACTGACCTTTGTGAAGTAAGATGGGGTTCAGGAGATTGAAGTTTCCTGAGGCTGCTCAGAACAGGCTCAAAGACTGCCCATGGCAACACGGCTGTGAACTGATGAGCGATTGCGGCAGGGCATAACGTGTCGACCGAGTCGACTTTAAGAGAACTGCAGTCAACGTACTCATTGCCAGAAGCCTGCGCAAGGAATGGGGAACATCAGTCTGGGTAATTATGCTCAGCGTTGGAGTGGTCTTGCTGAGATGCAAAGGGCCTTGTGAAGGAAGGGGGCTGCAAATACTCTTCTAGAAGCATTGTAATATGTCTTACAGACCCGCCGGAATCCTGCGGGCTGCGAGCTGCTTGGTGTGGGTTTAGGATCGTGTCCAGAAGGGATCAATAATCTGCCTTCATGTGAGTGCTTCATCTCTATAGATCAAATGCCCGACGAACGACATCTGTAAATGAGATCAAACTCATAAAGACCTGGCCAGTTTTTCTGCAGACGTAGAAAGCAATGGAGGTATTACAGTGGAAGAAACTATAGGATAGGAATAGCGGGCTCTCATGTGAGCACATGCGTCCCTGAACAAACCACGTCACGTACTAGCCACATATGAGGAGGTATGTTTTCGGATTAACAGAAGATTCGTACGTTAACAGTTTTGCTTTCATGCGTTATACTTGGACTTAGTGTCTCTGCAGCTGCGTTGCCCGGAGTATTGTATGTATTGGACTCCGGCTTCCATGTGGCCTAGGAGCGTGGCGCAATTTCCAGTCCCAGAGTCCAGAGCTCATACCGACTGCAACTGGGGTATCAGAGTAATGAAATATTGATTTGGATATATTGCATCGATTTCCACGCAGCTTCCCCTCGTTCCACAGCTAGACTGTTCCATTTGCTGTTGTTCTGAGAGACGTGGTAGCGCATACTGCGAGCCATGACGGCAGCGGTCCACATGTCTTTGAGGAACGACAGAGTAGACACGCACGTCATCGAGATGCCGTAGACACTGACGTACTCCGGGGGCCGCAGCATAGATCACGACTCAGTTCAACTTGATCCTTTATGGTGGGCGCGAAGCTTATTTCCAGTGTTGGGTCATCTGTGGGGAAGAGCGACATCCGCGGCGTGGCTTGGCCGCAGCAGGAGTGCTGTTTATAAGCCATAAGAGGCCAACATGGCTCGCTACAAAACATCTAGCCCATCTACGTAAACGCACCCAACGTCAAATGTATGATGGTGGTGAAGGTGTGAGGTCCTGGGTTTCACGTGAGTTGCCGCACCGCACATCTGCAGCGGCAGCGCCACCGCGTCTCGGGCGTTGCCAGGCTTTGGGGTTCCTTATGCTTCAGGTCAGCCTAGCCTCACGGGAAACGCCTCGCAGTAGTCCACGAACTGAACACGCAGGATGTCTGCAACCCACCACTCCGAGCCCCGACCGAAACCTGGATAGCGCGGGCGTGATGAGGCACAGCTATTGATTGGGTGTACCGCAGCTTTGGGTCCTTCGCAGTTGGGCCAATCGCCTGGGCGGGAGGGCCAGCTAATGTAGGTCGGGCTGAGGACATGGAAGGGCCGAGATCAAATCGGCATAAGAGGTGCATGGCTGTACGAGTAAGGGTCAGGCAGGCAATAGTCGAATGCCTGAAACCGGAGCCATGCAACTATGTACGGTATGGAGAAGAGTAGGTACGCAGTAGCAGCAAGCACGCACTGGCACTGGCCACGGCCATGATAGGGGTGTCGCGGTTCGGGCTCGGAGGTGCCGCCCGGGAGGTGCGGAGATCCGGAGGGGTCAGAACTTGGACGGAGGTGGAGGAGGTCGGAGGCCACTCACTTGCACGTGGATGGATGGAGCAACGACTCGATACGGGATGCCTCGTCAGCGGTGCATGGCATTTTGCCACGTCCGTCGCAGCCGATGGAGAGAGGAGGATGAGGAGGGGCCCCAGTCATCAACTCATCATGCATGTTGTGTTTGCTTGGCTCGGCTGAGTTGAGCTGAATGTCACAGGCTGTGCTGCAAGGCAAGCGAGCCGTGATTCGCGTGTCGTTGCCGCGGAGGCCGGCCCGCGTTACACATCTATGTAAACTGCAACTACTAAGAGGGTATGCGCAAGGCGAATGGACTCTTCAACGTCTTGTTGACAGCAAAAGGCGCATCGTTGTAAGTTCTCGGGCTGCTATCGCCATAGGATAGATATAGCTGTTTACGGATTAGCTAATAGAATAATGTCGACGAAATGGCCGAGTGGTCGAAGGCGTTTGGCTTAAGATTTTATTTTACTCCAAATCCCGAAAGGGGTCGTGGGTTCGAACCCCACTTTCGTCATATTCTTTTTGCTCTTTTTGCTCTTTTGCTCCTTCTACTCGGTACTCCGTACCTCTTATTTTCCAACGGGCAATAAAGGATTCCATTTTCATGACTTGGCTTATCCTTCTCAACTTCCAACTCTTGGCATCGGCCGCGTTTGGTATCTGGGAGGGAGGGGGGTGAGCCATCCAGAAACCACCTAGTGCGCCACACACCCGAAAATGGCCCTTGGACGGACGTCTAACTGCGGGCAGCACATGCTTGCGCAGATGTGGATGGATGGAGGCTGTTGAGTGATGCGGCCACGAGCGCGGCTGCTTACGGGCAACAATCTGAGCGCCGAGGATGATCTGATGATTTCGCACGGACCTGGACCCTGTAGATCTTTGACATGGCAGGCGGCGAGGGGGATGAACGGCTGGCGTTGGGGAGCGAGCTACTCGTACGGAGTACTTCGTACAAGAACTGCTTACAGACAAGGACAAAGAGGGATACCTAAGCAACGGGTGGAGATTTTCAGACTGACATGGATGCCTGCACCGCTGATGCTGCCGAGCCACGCAAACACACGTCCGCCTTGCGCCAACGACCACCTACGAGTACAGTAGAAGGCCAGTGTACTTCGTACTTCGTACTGGCAGGACGAAAAAGGCCGCAGCGGTGCGTGGTACAGAAACGGGCGATCTGGCAGTGCGACCCTCCACCTCCCTTCCGCCTCCGCCGCCAGATTGATTGCCCACCACGTCGGGCGACCAATGGCGGCGCGGGGGGACGAGGCGTTGCCCAGGCCGACGCTCCCGCACCTTACGGGGCTGACTTGGGGCGTGTTGTTTATCCCTCGGGGGCGGGCGGTGAGAATGGCGATGGCTTCCATGCCCGGGGCTATTCAATTAAACACGGGCGAGGCAAAGGGGGCCTTGTCGAAGGATTACGGTTCCGAGAGATGAGCTTAATCAGAGCGAAATGGGCAGCAATTCCAAACTGTAATGAGCGAGACCCATTGCCGTAGCCTCCCGACGACAGAGTTTCCGTGGCGGGCGGGCTCCCCGCGGGGCGCTGCAGCCCTCACCGAGCCACTGCGGCGTCGTTTATTAGGCCTAGGTGCCTACCTAGGTAGGTACCTACCTATGTACGGCGAATCCGCGCGCGGAACAGCTGGACGCCGGCTCTGTTGCTGAGGTGCCATCCCCATTCCGTCCCGCTACCAGCGACCGTCTTATCTGCCCAGGTATTAGGGATGGCCGAGTATTCCAGCTCTGCCTCGCCCTCCCTCATCCTCCATCCTCGTCTTCCTCTTCCCCGTCAGCACGTCTCGTCGCTGTTTCTCCCATGTGCCCCTCTGCCGCCACCCGAGGCTGAGGCGACCATCCCGCGACCACCGCCGCATCCTGGCCCCTCCCCGTTTGTTTGTTTGCCCGGGCGCTGCTATCTTTGGCCTTGGCTCTCATCACAGAACAGACAACCCTGGAGGCTGGACCCATCTCGCTCGCCGCAGACACCGTCGTAATCGGCCGGGGTTGCGCCTCGCTGCCCGTCCCGTCCGTCCCCCCTGCTCGCCCCTCATTCATCGCTCATCGCTCACCATTCACCAGTTCATCTCACTCCGCTCCTGTTCTCGAACCCCGAACCTCGAACCTCGACCCTCTTCTTCCCTCTTTCCTAGCCTGTTCCCCTTCTTTGCCCTTACCGTCCGCTGGTTGTTTGCTGTTGGCCGGTCACTGGTGTTGGTTGCTGCTGTTCACCACCACCCGTGTCGGGCAACCCCTCGACCGTGTTTGGAACTGCTGGTCGTGTGTGCTGCGTGCTGCGCCGCCGATGCCTCGTGTTGCGACCGTCGCCGTTGTGACACCAGCTTGAGCGCGGCGACAAGAGGTGATGGCGTGAGCCAGCCGGAGGCCGTTCGGAGTCGGTCAAGGCAGACAGACTTAGACTTCAGCCACGCTGCAGCACTGCCACCAGCAGCGACAACAAACTGCGTCGCGCCGCTCAACCTCGACATCGCCATGTCCGACATCGACCTGCATCAACAGACACCCACGCCTACTTCGTACACGCCCACCTTCGCTGTTGGCTTCTGCCACCACCAACCCGAGCCAGCGGCCAGCAGAGGCCCCCCCTCCCCGGCCATGGCCTCGCTGCAGATGCACTCGAGCGCCTTCGGCCAGCACTCGGGCGGCAAGATCACAAAGTCGCGCAGCCGCAACGCCGTCAAGCCCATCCTCAAGAAGCTGCAATCGCATCACTCGGACCGCGAGTCGCTCGACCTCGACCGCGGCTGGGACGACCAGCCCTCGCCGCGCCTGGCCTCGCTGGACTACGGCTACGGGCCCTACGACAGCGACGGCGGCGCGGGCGTCGTCAATGGCGGCGCGTTGGCGGCCAGGACCGCGCGCGATGTGAGCTTCTCGGGCGGAGGAGCCATCGCCGGCGGCAGCGGCACCGGCCGCGCCAAGTTCTCGCACGCGCGCTCTACCAGCGGCACCTCGCACGCCTCTATCGCGACTACCAACAGCGGCGGGCGCAACGGCGGCTCCTTCGTGCATCCCTTCCAGCAGACGCCCCACGCCTCGACGCTGCCGCTCTCGTACTCGCGCGCCTCCTTGGACAACCCCAACGGCATCGCGCCCCGTGACTACTCGCCCACCATCACCGAGGACGGCGACGACCTCGATCCCTACGCCTCCTCCGCCGCCCATCCGCCCGTCCCCCAGGCCTACCTCCCGCAGCACCGCCGGCCCTCGCTCGCCAGCCAGCGCACCAGCTCCGTGTCGGATGGCATGCACACGCTGCGCGTGACGGCCAGCCGCTCCAACTCTGGCTCTGTGCAGCGCTTCGTCTCCGGCTCGGTGAATCAGAGCCGCTCCGAGCTGCAGCTCAGTGCCGCCACCTCGGTCGTCGACTCGCCGCTGTCCACGACGGCACCGCTGGCCTCGACCGGAACGACCCTGTCCTCCGCCCAGACCGCCACCACCACCAATACCACCAACACCACCGCTACCACACCCTCATTCTCGTCATCCGTCAACCCCATGTCTCCCCTGCGAAACTCGCTCGACATGGGCTTTCGCCTCCGCTCCCGGAGTGAAGTCGATACCGCCACTCGCCAGGAGCAGGTCCGCGAGGCCCGTCGCAAGTTCGAGGCCAAGGAGCGCGCCAAGGAGGAAAAGTACGCTCGCGAGCAGGTCCGCAAGCGGGAGCGCGCCGACTCCAAGGAGGCGCAGAAGCAGGAGCGTGAGCAGACTCGTCTCCGCAAGGGGAGCCACGCCAGCCTGGCCAGCGCAAACAACTCCAACGAGGGGCCGCACCGGAGAAGGGGCACGGGCTCCAAGGCGAGCAATTTTGATGAAGGCAACGAAAAGTGTAGCCTTTCCGCACAGGAGCCCCAGGCGAGGGCCGACGACGTGCAGTTCAAGTCGCCCAAGAGGACAAAGACGGCCAAGCACAAGACCGTGGGCGTCTGGACCGCCTTTGTGCTGTGGTTGAGGACGCGGTTGATCAAGCTTGGACGACGCTAGGAGCGAGTTACGAGCAAGCCAACCGATCCGTCGGCATCCGGCTGGAAGCAGGGTGTTGCGACGGCAGCCACCAATATCTACTTTATACTCACGACTCATACCATTACCCGATGATACTACTTACCGGGCTCGAACCCCCCGTCGACACGACCGTAACTATCCCTCTCATACGAGAGACAGATACCCGCACCTTTGCTTCTCGGAACGACACCCAACTCTGAACCAGCCAGAGCCGGGTTACCCGCCGTCCAGCCACAGAGGATTGCACTCGCCTAGCTTTTCGCGCCATCCGGGATCGTCGCAGTCACAGCCACCCTGCGACGAGCAAACCTCTACTCGGCCGAAAAAAACTGCTTGATTTTTATTGCATGGCGTCCTGGACCGGAAAGGAGGAACCGGCGATTTTTGAATGTTTGAATTTGGCTTTTCTGCCTCGTTTGTCACGACCGCATCATCATCGAATGGGCTGGGGGCTTTGAACTGGGTTCAGCAACAACGGGGCATTGGGGATCCTGATTCTTGGAATACACGAGCAGGGCATGGGGGATACTCTCTTGGGTATATTTCTCGTCTATAGTTTTGGTATGCGGCGAAGTGAGCGTTCTTTTTTTTTGTAGCCTTCGGGCAAGTGGTCTGCCAGCGCGTCAATGACCGTTGGATGAGGATCGAGGTGTGCCGGTGGACTGCTCTTATAGGCGCTGCAAATACAAAGAAATAGCTTTGCACTCCTATGAGCCTCTGTCGTGATGTCGCAGCTTGGTCTGCATTGTGAATTGAAATGTACAAGTGGCGCTGCCGCTCAGCGAAAAGGCCGCATTGACGCATGACAGTATATACGTACACATGGCACTCTATCGACTACATTTTGGACTTGACCCTGAGATCTACTGGTGTCCACCACGGATACGACTCCGGGGCGTCGTCCATGGTCATCTTGAAGTCCGGCTGCCTCTTCTCCAGAAAGCTCACCCGGCCCTCCTGGGAGTCCTCGGCCACCACCAGGCCGTGGAACAGCCTGCTTTCCAACAGATGCGCCTCTTCGGGCGTCGCCGGGCCGCGGTACATCATGTCCTTCATCAGCCGCGACGACACCGTGCTCGTGTTGCCGGCAATCTCGTCGGCGATGCGGAGCGCCGTGGGGAGGACCTGGTCCGGCGCGACGACCTCGCTAAACAGGTCGCCAAAGAGCCTGTCCGTGGCCGGGTACACGGCGCCGGTGGACGTGAGGTGCAGCGCCCGGCTCATGCCGATGAGCCGCGGGAGGAAGAAGCTGCTGCAGGCCTCCATGGTGAAGCCCCTGCGCGCAAACACGAAGCCGATCTTGGCGCTGCTGCTGGCCACGCGGATGTTGGCGGGCAGGGTCATGGTGATGCCGATGCCGACGGCGGAGCCGTTAATGGCGGCGATGACAGGCTTGTTGCAGTTGTAGATGGCGAGGGCGACACGGCCGCCGGCGTCCCGGTGGTCGGCGGCCTTGTCGACGAGGCTGTGCGAGGCGTTGAAGTCCATGCCGGCGCAGAAGATCTTGTTCTTGGGGTCCGCGGAGGCGAGGACGACGGCCTTGACGCGGGGGTCTGACGAGAGCAGGTTGAAGGCGGTGATGAGGGAGTTGGCCATCCGGTCCGTGAAGGCGTTCATTGCGGACGGGCGGTGCAGGGAGACGACGATGACGGGGGTGACGGAGGGGGAGGAGAGCGGGTGGTGGGCGAGGAGGATGTCGGGGATGGAGAGGGAGGCGTAGCTGTCGGGGAGGTTTGCGGGAGACATGTCGGGCTTCAGGTGTACGCTGACGCCTAAATAAATGAGGAAACAGACTGATATTGACGCTGGAAGATGGCGTTGATGGGGAGTGGTGAGCTGTTAAGGAGGAGGGACAGGTACTCCGGAATCCGTATACCGTATAAGTGTAAGTTAGTGTAAGTTCAACTAACAGCCGGGAGCCGAGGTTCACATCTGCGGCCTACACAGGCCACGGTGTGCCTTTTCATGAATTGCGTGTTTATTTGGCTGCCATCGGACCACATTGTGCATTTTCATCTTCTCCGGCAGCAACGCCCCTAAAACAGCCCCGCGGGGACATTGAGCATTGACAATCCCGTTCTATTGTTACCGTCTATTATGGCCGACACCCCGGTGCGTGATCATTGATGGATGGTGGATGCCAAATGACTAAGCCGGGACGCCGTCGTCGATACTCGTACAGGTCAGCCACCCTGGCGACGCAAGCTCCACCACGCCCTCACCTTGGCTTCTCAGTCGCCCATCACCGAAAGCAGAGAGGCGCGGCGATGCCACCGCTGCCCCGGCCCGTATCATGGTATACGACTGGGACGCTCACCGGCAAACATGTTACCGCCTGTACATCGAGGAGGGCAGGTCCCTCGAGGACATCATGGAGCACATGAAGAGCGTCCACCGCTTCGCACCGAGGTGAGTGAGTCAGCGCCGTGAACTGCGAGGCGTGGGTTACACGCACAAAACATCCGCATACAAATAGGCCCCCTCCTTCATGGAGTTTCAGGGCACTCGGGCTTATGCCGGCAACAGCAAGAGGGCCTTTCAGACGCAGTTCCGGCGCTGGAACTTCCCGCCCAAGCAGCGCCCGGCGTATAGGAATGATCGCCTGGTCACCCGCGTCAAGGAGCTGTGGGAGAGGAACCTCGCTCAGCGGGAGATGCTGAGGGTGCTAAACGAGGAGGATGGGTTTGACATCAAGGCGAGGGAGCTGATGCGCGTGAGGACGAGGAACAGGTGGCTGTTGCGGGCGCCCAACGGGGACAAGGCGACGGGACTGGAGCGGGAGGATGAGGATGAGGATGCGTCGCTGGAAGAGGGGTCTTCGGCTTTGGACGGTGGCTCGACGCTTGCACAGCCGAGCGTACATGATGTCTCTTCCCAGAGAACTGCGTCCGAAAGCCTGCAAGATTCAGACAGGGCTGAGGATGGCGGCGGCGGCAAGGGCGACAAGAGACGGCGGAGGAGGCAGAGAGCATCTGCCGACCCCTCCGGCTCGGCCGCCACGACCCGGTTCCCATCAGAAACGACCCTCGATGAGGCTCGCCGGATTCTAAACCTGGACCCCACCACGTACCGCATTCTTCGGACCAATTTCCACCGCATCTGCCAGGAAGAGGACGTGTCCAAAAAGACCCTCGCCGGCGTGGAGAGATGGGAGGCTGCCAAGGCGCGCCTGGTCCGGGACATTCCTCAGCTCCAGACCGCCCTGTGGACGGCCAAGGATGACCCCGAGCCGAAGAAGCTGGCTCTCGATGTCATCTGCACCGACGTCACCAAGCGGATGCGCAACCTCGAGACGAGGATGACGCTGGCGGAGGCCAAGAACCTGTTGGGCGTCAACCCGGAGGAGTCGCGGGAGATGAGGGTCGCCTTCCACCAGGTCCTCGCCGAGTCACGGTTCACGTGCAAGTCGGAGGCGAGCCCGGAGCAGTGGGAGGACTTGAAGCGGAGGTGGGCCGAGAGGTCGGGGCTTGTCCAGAGGGCCATGCACGACACAGGGGATGACGATCAGGATTCACACAAGAAGGCGCGAGCGCTGGAGGTCATGGCCAAGGACGTCATGAAGAGGATGCGGGACGACAAGGGCCGCAAGGATCACAGGGCTGCCCAACAGCTGCCGCTCAGCCCGGCAGTCTCGCCACATGGCGGCCGGCCCTCGAGAGGCGCCAAGATCGGCCAGAATCAAAGCTCGCCAGCGGGGGACCAGATGGACTTGGGCGACGGGATGGCGAGCAACGCGTTTGACGACATGTCGGAGGTGTCGCACGCCTCGCAAATGGCTTTCAGTCCGGCGAGCAGCTCCATGGGCACACACATTCCCATGTCAGTGCAGTCACAGGCATCAAATCTTCCGGATTCTCAGGACGGACTGCCCCAACGCCCGCGGGTACTTGGATCCTCCATGACTGCCGGCATAGGGCTGGAATCGCAAATGGGATCCTCGCTTCTTCTCGGAGCCAACGCTCAAGCCGCTTTCATGGACCAGCCGTACGTGCAACCGCAGTACGCGGCCGCCACGGCCTCTGCGCCGGTATTCCCGCAAGTGCAGTCCA
This sequence comes from Tolypocladium inflatum, assembly GCA_003945565.1. Classification (NCBI taxonomy): domain Eukaryota; kingdom Fungi; phylum Ascomycota; class Sordariomycetes; order Hypocreales; family Ophiocordycipitaceae; genus Tolypocladium; species Tolypocladium inflatum. Next base: position 1,252,616 of record QEPE01000013.1, read on the forward strand.
TGTCCAACGCATGCGCGGTTTACTTGCGCCTGCACCCGTCGTCGAGCTTCGTGGCCAACACGAGCCTCTGGATCGCCACCCTAAGCTCCCACTCGCTGGAAGAGCTCCATCAAGTGGCGGTCGAAAAGTTCCCCGGCACCGTCTGCGTGCGCGTCGAGGGCATCCTCAAGGACGGCAAGGGGCGCGAGCTGCCGCTGCCGGTCGAGCAGGATCAGGAGCTGGGTGCGTATCTGACGCACTTGCAGGGGGCGGCGCCGACGTTCAATGTCCAGCTAGTGTGGAAGGCGTCGTGAGGTCGCAGCCAGGTGCCAATTATGGAATCTTGTGCCGTAATATTTGGAGGATATCATTTTCAGAGATCTTGGCTGTACATGGGGGTTTTCGGGCGCTGGGATTGGGTTCTGGGACGTATTTGGGACGGCATTTGGGACGCGGGAATGAATCTACGCGGTAACGACTTATATGAGGTTTAAGCAAACATTTTATTGGTACAGGATACTTTCTGGGTGCAATCGCTTGCTCTTCGTGCCATTGCCGAGATCGGTTATGTCGAACGATCGTCGTTGGCCAGAGGCGGCACCGGGCTCGGGGTTACGGAAAGGTGGACTCATCCACGGCCGGACAAAATTCCGGCAGCGCAGCTTTCACCACCAGGTCCTCGGGTATCCAACACCACAACCACCACCCCTCAACGCCTATAAACTCCCCCGCGATCCCGCCGCCAGCTCGGGATCCCGTCCGACTCGAGCCCGCGGCCACTGGAGGCACGAGCGACTCTCAGACGAACTCCCGCGATGGCGCAACTGCGACTGCGATCGACGACAGCTCTGCGGAGCTTCGGGGCTGCTGCGACTCGCTCGCGCGTGGCTGCTCCCGCGGCGGCGGTGCGATGCTACGCGACGGAGATTGAACCCGAGAAGCCCAAGGCGCCGAGGCAGGGCAACGAGGCGAAGCTGGGGCGGTCGTTCCAGGGTCAGGTCATGGGGAGCATCGGGGCGCGCCTGCGGAGGGAGAGAGAGCAGCGGGAGCACTACGAGAAGTGGCGCGACATGACGGATCCGTCGAGGAATTGGATGATTACCTTCTGTGAGTGGGCGATCCTGAACTGCGTGGTCGGCCTGAGACGGGACTCGGCGTGCTAATGGGCTTCTGCGCCGCGCAGTCTTCCTGTCGAGCGTGGGCATAGCATACTACCTCGGCACGTACTGGCCTCGAGACCCGGACCCGAGCTCGACGCTCCCGCTCTCCAAGACGCGCGACCCGAAGCACAACACCAAGCTGGAGAACATGCAGGCCGCATGGGCCGACTTTGTCAAGATCCTGGGCAAGGACAACGTCAGCACGCTGGAGACGGACATTGAGCACCACTCGACGTCGACGTGGTCGACGCACCAGCCCAAGCCGGACGAGAAGCCCTTTTGCGTCGTGTACCCGGGCTCCACGGAGGAGGTCTCGCAGATCATGAAGATCTGCCACCTGAGGAAGATCCCGGTCGTGGGCTACAGCGGCGGCACGAGCCTGGAGGGGCACTACACGCAGACGCGGAAGGGTATATCGATCAACTTTGGCAGGATGAACAAGGTCCTGGCGCTGCACAAGGAGGACCTGGACGTGGTCGTCCAGCCTGCTGTTGGGTGGGAGGCCCTGAACGATGATCTCGCCAAGCAGGGCCTGTTCTTCCCCCCCGATCCGGGCCCGGGAGCCATGATTGGCGGCATGGTCGGAACTGGATGCAGCGGCACAAACGCCTACCGATACGGAACGATGCGTGAATGGGTGCTCAGCTTGACGGTCGTCATGGCTGACGGCACCATCATCAAGACACGGCAGCGGCCGCGCAAGAGCTCCGCCGGCTACGACCTCACCAAGCTCTTCATCGGATCCGAGGGCACGCTCGGCCTCGTCACCGAAGCCACCCTCAAGGTGACGGTCAAGCCCGCGTCGACCAGCGTCGCCGTCTGCACGTTCCCGTCGATCCTCGACGCCGCCACGTGCGTCAGCAAGGTGGTCGGCGAGGGCGTCCCCATTGCGGCCATCGAGATCCTCGACGACAACCAGATGAAGTACATCAACGCGGCGGGCATGACGTCGCGGTCGTGGGCCGAGGCGCCGACGCTCTTCTTCAAGTTCGCGGGCACGCCGGCCGGCGTCAAGGAGCAGGTCGCTCAGGTGCAGGGGCTCGCGCGGCAGGCCGGCAGCCGGACGTTCGAGTTCGCCAAGAGCCAGGAGGAGCAGGACGAGCTGTGGAGCGCGCGCAAGGAGGCGTTGTGGAGCACCATGGCGGCGGGCCGCGAGGGCGACAAGGTGTGGACGGGGGACGTGGCGGTGCCGATGAGCAGGCTGCCGGCGCTGATGGAGGAGACCAAGGAGGACATGAGGAGGAGCGGGCTGAGCGGGTCCATTGTCGGGCACGTTGGGGACGGGAACTTTCACAGTGAGTTGCGCGGTGCCGGTGGTGAGCGGCCGACGTTATGCTGACCTGCGTCCAGCCATCCTCATCTACAGCGAGGCCCAGCGGCAGAAGGCGGAGACGGTGGTGCATCGAATGGTCAAGCGGGCGATCGAGATGGAGGGCACGGTAACGGTGAGCTCGATTCCTCGCTCGGCGGCATCATACCTTGCGGGTTACTGACGGCATGCAGGGCGAGCACGGCGTCGGCCTCGTCAAGAGAGACTACCTCCCCCACGAGCTGGGCGAGACGACGGTAGACGCGATGCGCCAGGTGCGCGCGGGCCGATCCCCCACTCACACGTGCGCGAAGCTGACTGTGTTTGCAGATCAAAAAGGCGTTTGACCCCCTCTGCCTGCTGAACTGCGACAAGGTGGTTCGCATGCAGAAGCCGAAGCGAGGGGAGGTGGAGGAGTGGTAGAGCATGGAGCGCCTGCAAGTTGCGGGCGATGCTGCGGGCGATGCTGCGGGCGATGCTGCGGGCTGCTACGGGCTGCGGGCTGCTACGGGCTGCGGGCTTGCTGCGTGTACGAAGTAGTCCGTACGAAGTACCTACTGTACAAAACGGTTTATTAGTTGCGGCGCCTGGAGGTGTAGCAAGTACGAAGTACGAGCATTAATTAACAGTGGCTCATGCCTCTCTGGCGCTTATCTAATCTGGCCACTGACGTCTTGGTCCCGCGACACATCACATGGCCGACTCCATGTCCCTGAAGCAGCCGTAGCTCGTGACGACGGCGCCTCTTGTGCCGTCAGTCACATTCGTCGTCATCCTGAACTTGCTCCATTTTCACTTGGGCCCACGATAACCGCGCTCCTCTTTGCCTCGGATTGCGACACGCACACCGAGCGCATAGCTCCAACTGGCAACGCCGATTCGCTACGGGCTCGCTCTCCGGAGTCATGTCGCTGTTCACGGCGCAGCTGCATCCCGGACGGGGCTTGGGGTTCCTAGGTACGCGATGCTGCTTGCCGACGGAGCTGCCGTTTACCAACTGACCGATGCCCAGTGCTCGGCGCGTCGCTGCACGATGTCCTGACCCGTCTCAAGGCCGAGCCGCAGCGGTTCCCGAAGCTCGAGGTGCTGTACTCGCCCGACAGGCCCGTCACCGAGCCCGTGTGCATCGTGCTGCCCCAGAACGGATGCCGCCTGCGGTTCGACGGCCCCGAGCAGCGGCTGCGGCTGATCGAGGTGACGGACTTTACCAAGAACCACATCACCTTCAAGGAGCGCGACCTGCTCAAGCAGGCGAACGGGACGTCGGCGCCGGGGTCGCCCGTGCCGGGGGAGTCGTCGCTGGGGCCGTCCTTCAAGCACGTCTATCACCGTTTGCTCGGCCCGACGTATGCGGGCGAGTTTATCCCTCCCCCGGGTGGGCAGGAGGACGGCATCTACGTGCTGTCCTATCCCGGTGTCGCGTTCAACTTCCCCCTGGCCAAGTCTGCGTACTCGCCGAGCAAGGACGTGGTGTCGCAGCTCTCCGCGTCGTCCAGCCAGGTCGCGACGTCGATGGCCATCTTCAGCGGCGACTCCTGGGCGGAGGCTCGGCCAAATCTGTGGACGGAGGTCCTGCCCAGCATCAAGGCGACGTCGGCCTTGCCGCGCGGCAAGGAAGTGTACCCCGATGAGGTGTCCCTCGTTCGGCTGCACGGCGGCGGCAGGATGGACATGTTCCGCAAGTGGACGAGCAGCGCGTTTCGGATCCAGCTGGGTGAGACGACGCCGCAGGACCTGGTGATGGAGCTGGGCCCGCCGAATGCCATTTACCGCAAGAACGACCAGAAGATGGTGATCCACAAGATGCGGACGGCGAGCAACTCGCGGAGCCGGCCGAGCACGGCGGATCTCGGGCGGGCGGATGAGTTGATGGATACGGACCAGTCTTCGATGAACACCGGCTCTGACGATTCCGAAGAGGAGGAGGCGGTCGACGACCAAGGCGCAAGCAACCCTTCCGGGGAGTGCTTCTACAACTACTTCTATCTGGGCTTCGATGTGCTCCTGTCGACTCCAGCTCCTCCGTCGAGCGCCCCGCCGGGCACCGACGCGGCCGCGATCGGGGCCGAGAATCCCATCAAGTCGCACCACCCGGATCGCCTCGTGGCCACGAAGCTCGTCCTCCACGGAAACATCCCGGGGTCCTACGAGTTCAACCGCCACCGGCGCTGCCGCTGGGAAATTGGCTACCTCGGCGAGCCGCCCGTCAGCTCGGAGACGGAGTTCAAGCACATCGAGACGCGCATGAACGAGGCGTGGGAGGGCGCCTTCCCGCCGGGCAAGCCGCAGCCGCGGCAAAGGGGTATGGTCCTGAACCGCGGCTGGGGCGACAGCCCGGGGAGCAGCTGCGAGTTCCTCGGCGGGTGGGAGGAGAGCGGCGCGAGGCGGGCCGAGGCCAGCGGGGACTCGACGACGACGCTGTACGGGTTTCCGGGGCTGGTGTTTGAGGTGCTGAAGAACGATTATGTGAATACCGTGACGGTGTTTTAGACGGTGAGTGTTGGTGCTGGCTTGTATGTGCTGAAGTTGGCGTTTGTGGGGATTAGGCGTTAGAGAGACGGGCTCTGGCTATATCTTATGGTGTGCAAACGCTGCAGCTGTGTATTCGCTTTTACTTCTCCTGTTCCTCGCATTCCTGCCGTTGCTCTCGCACAGTAGAAGAGGTGTATGTCGACTACCTATCTAGATGTGAATCGTCAACCCCCACGCCTTGCCACGATCTATAGTGGCCTCGTCTCTTTCAGCTTCGGGAAGTCTCTCAGACTTCGCGACGGGTGAGCAACTAGGTAAAGGGACAATACGACAAACTAAAACCGGATTATTGGCAGTTATAAGTGTTCATTCCCAGAAGACTCTTCCACGAGAGCCTTTAGGCGTTCATCGCCCTCATATCGCTTCAATGCTACCTCCTTCCATTCATCCCAGCCCTGTTCAAACCCGAAGACCTGAAGGATGGCATTTGCCAATGGTAACGCGTAGGTCCACTTGGGCTCGAGCCCCAAGCCCCAGAAGAATCTTCTCACCTTCTCATCTCCCGTATGGCTTGCCAGCCACGCCCCTTTCTCGCGCAAGGCATTGCTCAACGCAACGTCCGTTGTGCTAAGGGAGACATTACCCTCGCAAAGAGCGCTCATGTCGGCGGATACTAGGGATAGCGCAAACGCCTCTCGCCGCGGAACGATACGCGCCATCTGCCAGTCGATGATGCCGGTGACGTTTAGGTCTTCGTCGACCATCAGGTGATCACCCTTATCGTCGACATGTTTCAGAAAGAACTTGTCCTCAGAGTCGGACAACTGATCCGCATTGTCCTGGAGAAAACGATATACCAGGTAGGCTTCAACAGGAAACTGGGGATAGAGCTGGCCGTCCGCAATCAATGCCAGGTACTGCTCGGCCCAGGCCGTATAGTATGCTGCCGAAGTCTCGAATGGCCCGTAGGGGTCAAGACAGACGAACCTGTCGCTGGCCGTAGCAGAGACCGATGGCAGGTCGTCAGGAGACTCGACACAAAGAGATCCCGCTTTGGTGAACGGATGCTTCTCCAACTCCGCAAAGACCTCGGCGAGACCCTTCCAGACCTTGGCGGCGTCTCCTTGGCCGTCCCACGGCTTGCCCGACAACTCCTCCATGAGAAGAAAACAGACCCCAACACCATAGTCGGTGCCTCGAGACGGGATGCCGAACGAGAAGGCCCGCGGCGCCGGCACTGCGGTGGTCTCCAGGAATTTCAGGGTTGCATACTCGCTGCGGATCAGGTATTCGGCGAGAGAGACGGGGAGCCCACCGGCAAAGCCCGAAACCCGCGGCACTCGCATGAGCCACGACGGGGATCCATCGCCGAAGCGGATGCGGGCGTGGTAGTTGGCACACCCCGTAAGAGCGCCGAGCCCAACTACCTTTGAGGGGTGTTCGACGATGCAAGGTCTGCCGCCGTTGAGGCTGGAAGCGAGTTCGCAGACTGCCTTCTCGTTGATCTGAGCACGAAGACGGCCGATTTCAGCGGCAACGAGCGCGTTGTAGGCTGCATCATCCAGGTCCTTGATACGGAGCCCAGTTAGCAAACGTTGCACGAAGTGGTATATGTCTGGGCGACCCTTACCTCGGTGCTGCACTCGTGGAAGTCTCGCGACATATGAACCCCGCAGAAGTGCCGCCTGCACATATCGCACCCGGCTCCAACTGCGCGCGCACTCGGCCTTCCGCACTCGGAGACGGAGCATTCGAAGAACCTGTGCGCCATTGTATGATTCGCGATGGGGAAGGTGTTGAAGCGGAATGAGATGCGGAAATAAGAGTACAGTGCAGGGCACGCGAGCTAGGCACGGAGACATGTGCCCAAGGACGCGGGCATGAGGAGAATGGCTTCTGGCGCCTAGACCTCGCACACCCAGATACAAGCATCCAAATCACCGACGGCAGTCCAGATTGGACATCGGAACACATCGCTGGATATCGTGGCTGCCCTACCCGGGCGTGTTTCTGCAGGTTTGGCGAAGTCGGGGCTCCCTTGCAGGGACGATCCCGTTCCGAGGCTGTGACACTCACAAGACCATCGTTATGCCAGAACTATTGGCTACGCACGGCGTGGATGAAGTCAGATGACTGTGAATATTCCATTTCGCAGTCATCGTTGGGTGCAGGCGATCCAACCGCTTGCGCCACTTCCGAATATTGGGCCACTTCAAGCAGCTACGTTCAACGTATCCCAAGAGGCCACGAAGCGATGCCTCAGCTGCAGGGCAGATGGTTACTGCTATAAGTGCAAGACTTCCATGGCATTCGTAGAAGTAGGCGTTTTGTCGGCCATGGACAGAAATGGGGTACATGATTCCTCGAAGCGGCTACAAACATAGGTTACAAGGGATTACAGAATAAGTCTACCGAATCGGGCGGGACGCGCCGCCGCTTTTAGTAGTCCCGACAGTAAGGGGCAGTAGGCGGCTTACTCGTAAATCCTTACCCAACAATCGCCTCCAAGCTCCAAAACACACTACATTCGCAAATATCCAAGATGAGCCAGGATCAGTCCATCGACAAGGGCAAGAGTCCTATATCAACCGACCGAGACGAACTGAGCGACGATGAACCCAAGAAGAATCGGCCATCCATCAGTCCGCAGTATGTGACTGTTGGGAGCGGGCCTACATCATTTCACGCGGCGCGTTTGCGGGCCATGCTGGACTCTGGATACGGCGGCAGTACGACAAAAGATGACGAACAGATCGCCGCAGCTGCGGACATGGCAATCCAGCCGGATCATCCTATCCAAACCAAGTCTATCGAGCAGCTTTGGTATGACCGTCACAGAGCAGCCCTTGGACGATCTATTGATAGGGTAATCCACCTTTTGAGGAGCCTGCAAGAAATGAACGTCTCTTGGAACATTTATTATCTGCCTCTCGATGGAGCTGAAGCCGACTTATCGGGAACGTCAAACTCGCGCCCCAACCTGCAGCGCGCGCAATCTGCGGTCTTGCCTGGCTCATCAACGATGCCTTCAGCTACCCCCCCGCCGATTCGACGATCCGAAACTTCGTATCAAGAGAACGCCAGCGCCGAATCGAGCAGAATGGGCGAGGAACGAATGGAGAGCGTGCCACGGCTACCCACCCTACAAGTTACGCCACAGCTTGCTGTCCTGAACCTGGACTTGAAATTGGGCCATCTCCATCAAGCAGAACTTGTCCACACTCTTGAAAGAAGCTCCGTTGCCTCTTTGCTGGATGGTAAGATTCGCTCTGCCTTGGGTCATTTACAGTCGTTACGGGGGCGCATCGAGGATCTATCGAGCAAGGTTCTGGTAACAGGAGATGTCAATGCCGGGAAATCGACTTTTTGCAATGCCTTGCTCCGACGCAAGATCCTGCCAGAAGATCAGCAACCTTGTACGGCCATTTTTTGCGAAGTTCTCGATGCGATGGAGAACGAGGGTGTGGAGGAAGTACACGCCGTCCACCTCGAAGCCACTTACGATCGCCGGGACGAACAAACCTACGACACATGTGTCTTTGAGCACCTGGTAGACATTGTTTCCGACAATACAAAGTACAAACAGTGCAAGGTCTATGTCAGGGATACGCGGGCCACCAACCAATCTCTTCTGAACAACGGAGATGTGCAGATCACCTTGATTGACGCACCGGGTCTCAATTCTCATACGACCAAAACCACGGCTGTTTTCGCGAGACAAGAGGAAATCGATGTTGTCGTTTTTGTTGTTTCAGCATCAAACCACTTCACCATCTCGGCCCAAGACTTTATTACTACCGCTGCGGCCGAGAAAGCGTACCTATTTATGGTGGTGAATGGATTTGACACCATCAAGGACAAGGAGCGATGTGAGAAAATGATCCTCTCGCAAGTTCGTGGCCTAAGCCCTCGAACCTTTAAAGAGTCTTCTGAACTTGTGCATTTCGTATCAAGTCACGCCATACCTACAGAAGGCCACCCGCACGGAGCATCAGGGGATGGCGGTACGTCGAGCGGCGGCGGTGGCGGCGACGGCGATGATCCTAATGACGACCCCAAAGGCAAGGGGAAAGATCTGGAGAGCATTCGCAATTTCGAGAGGCTGGAAGAGTCGCTGCGCAACTTTGTTCTGGAAAAGAGGGCGAGATCCAAGTTGGCCCCGGCAAAACACTACCTTGTCAACATACTAAACGACATCAATGTACTCGCGACATTTAATTGCCAGGTCGCCCAGTTGGAGCTTGACAAGGGTATCCAAGCACTCGAGGAGCTTGAGCCCCAGCTCAAGTCCGGGAAGGAAGCCCAAGACAAAGTCGATAACGAGACCGAAAACGTCATTGAAGAGATGTACCAGAACGTCTACAACCACACACGGTCGACGCTCACGAAGGTCATCACTCACGCCGGCGACAACAGCGATGATCCCAGTGTCCTATATCCGGGCCTTTTTGGCGCGTTCCGCTACTCCGAGGATCTCAAGCAGTCAATGCTAACACAAATTGCCGCGTCCGTCACCAGTTGCGAGGAACGCGCTCGCGCTAGCGCAGTCAGAGGAGTCAACGTGATAAAGCAGCTCGGCCTGTTACATCTAGGCAGTGAGTATGAAAACCTAACTTTCCGCCCGGCAGCTATGTTTCGTCGGAAGAAGGATGAGCTGGCTAGACAGATCAATGTCCCCACATCACTGTTAGACTTTATCGATTGGCCAATTTTCTTTGGAGAGAACTTCCCTGAAATCGATACGACCCTGAAGGTTGCTACGGCCGTCGGAGGTTGGATTGGCTTCAACACATGGATGGATCAGGCCTTCGTAGCGGCGAAATTGATGGGAAACGTCAATCTTCGCCAGGTCATCTTCCCAAGTATTGTTGTTACAGGTTGGTCTATACCTACCGCACAGTCTATGGTTCCGGTCCAACTAACAATACCTTTCAGGTCTCGTTGCAGTTACTTGCATTGTCTGGAGAATTCCCACTGTTCTTCACCGTCGCCTTTCGTCCAAAATTGCCTCCGAGCTCGCCAAGATCGATTACGTGCATCTAAATGCGACGCGCATTTCGGGTAGCGTGCGCAAAGTTCTCCGCATTCCGGCTGATAACATCCGGGTGAGCCTCGACCGCGTAGTGAAGGAACTGGGAGAGCGCCGGGATGAGAGCATGCGTCTCAAGGCTCAGAGCGGTGTTGCCCTGACGTACTTTGGCAACCTAGTACAAGATAGTTCCCAGCAGAAGACTCTGGTGGAGGAACTTGATTTGGAGGCACCTACACAAGTGTAGTGAAAAAATGGACCTCTAACAGGTCGAGGGAGGATTCTAAGAACGGAACATCTCTACTACACGTTCTTGCAGCTACTAAGATACCTAACGTGTATGATTCAGTCCGAAGGACTTTATTACATGTGGAAGCCTCAACTCTAGCAGCGTTCTTCTCATCTCCCCGGCTCCTTTCCAACCAGACCCTTGGATGGACCCGTGGCTCCAGTATTTGAACGCTAGTCCGACTTGCTGCTGTCTGTCCCGACAGTCCGGAGCCGTGATGGGCGCGCAAAGGTGAGTGGCTAATTGTGATTCTTTAATTGGGAGCAGTCGAACGGGCACGACAATCCCCGCACATTGCTGTATTGAAGACAGGAATCTGACTTTGGCATCTGTACTTGTGATATATTGCCACAGAATACAGTACGAGTAGGAGTCTCTATATAATATCTCCCTTCCCACCACTCCAATCCCTCTCTCTTCCATCCTCCCATTCACCAAGTCTTTGAAGAAACACCTCTCATCGTTCAACCATCATATCAACTTTCCACGTCCCACATTGCCCACGTTTTGCTGAATGTCACAGCGAAGCCCCACGACGCTGTGGAGTACTGCATATCCTCAATATCCCTTGGACTACGATAGTGGTCTGGGCATTGGATACAGCCCAGGTACAACCCCTTTCGTCCGCCACGCCTCCGTTGTCCACGTCTCTGTGACGCCTCTGCAGGTTGGGCTGCACCACGTCGACTGACGCTCCGCGGTTCTGCACTCAGTCCCCCTTCTTCGTCTCTTCGTCTGGCATTTGTCTTTGTCGTCTGCCTGGACTTTGTACGCGCGTCTTCGATTCGAGTTTGTACCAGTACCTCGTGTGCACTTTGGAACTTGACCCTGGAGCTTCCGCAACCAGTGCTTGTTTCCTTTCCTCGCCTTGCCGCCATGCCCTCTCACATTCCCGTCTGACAGCCTCTGAACACCCCTCATTGACGTCGAGAGCTCCCGTGTACTCGCCTCCGGCGAATGTGTCACAGGCGCTGTGGCAGCTGGGCATATGAACAGGACTCAATATTGAAAGGTGCGTATCCACCTGTACACGCTTATTGCAGACGTCCATTTCTTAATATCCCGCGCTTCCTTCATGGGGGTTTTCTTCGCCAGAGAGAGGTAGAGTGTCGACAACTGCAGCTGGTAGCTTACTTGTCCAGGTAAACATTATTGCAGACCTGGAATGTGTCCATGGAGTGATTCGTTGCATCCGCAACCCGTTTCATGACTTTCCCCATGTCTCTTCCGAGCGGCAAGACCCTCTCCTCCTCTTTGCCCTCGCCTACGCCCTCTCCCACGATGACCTCGTAAATCGCTTGCGCCGCCTTATGGTGGTCGCCGTCGGGCTGGAAGTTGCTACCTTCGATGCTGTTGAGCACCGTCTCGAGCGTGGACCCGGCGTAGTCGTCGGGGAAGGGCGCCGCGATGCGGACGAGGGCCTGGGTGAAGCTCGTGTCGAAGCCGCCGAGCTGGACGGTCAGAGAGCGGATGTTGTAGGGGGCGAGCTCCTTGGCCATGACGCGCATGAGCCCTGCGGCATGGTTAGCAGACGCGCGTGTCTAGGTTTGCAAACGGGGATGAGGTGAGGTACCGTCCATGGCGGCTTTGCTCGCGGCGTAGGCGCCCATGCTCTCCCTCCCGTCAACTCCGGCCCCGGACCCGATGTTGACGACCATGCCGCGCCGCCGACGGCGCATGTGCGGCACCACGGCCCTCAGTAGGCGGTATGGCCCGAAGAAGACCGTCTCCATCTGACGGCGCACCTCTTCGTCGGCGAAGCTCTCGGCGGGGCCGTGGATGGACCAGCCGGCGTTGTTGACGAGCACGTCGATGGCCACGCCCTGGGCCTCGAGATCGTCGACGAGCGCGGCGCCGCGGGCCGGGTCGTCGACGTCGAGGGCGAGGAAGCGGCTGCCGGCGTGGGCCTCGACCTCGGCGACGAGGTGCGGGACGCGCTGCGGGTTGCGCGAGGTGGCGATGACGGTGTGGTGGGAGAGGGCGAGGCGGGTGAGGGCGAGGCCGAAGCCGGAGGAGCAGCCGGTGATGAGGAAGGTGAGCTTGGGGGGGTTCCAGCGGGACATGTTGGGAAGCTTGCGTGAAGATTCAAGGCAGACTGGTTTGGTGGGATTTCAGATGTCTGGTCCATGGTTGATGCGTATTTTGACAGACGAGGGATGGCTCTTATACTCGGTTGAGTGGACTTACACGAGCTTGACAAGAGAGGCCATGGACGAGAACACCTTATGTCCGCACCCGCCACCAGATCCATCTGACCACCCCAACGTCTTTACCCTAACGCCTCTTGCAATCTTGCAATCCATCCCACCGACTGCCAAATGCCCAGCCTGTCCCTCGGGTTATGATGTCGAGGTCGCTGTAGATGGCTAGATCGGGGGAGCAACCCCACTTTCACCCGCGATGAGGAGCCGGAGAACGACCCCTAAAGTCCAGGGCTCCACTGCCGTGCAGGTGCTGACTGAGCATTGCATGATACGCCATTGGCTGGACTGCGGCGATGTGGTCCTTGCAGGTGTTCCTGGGGCGGGTTGAGCACCCGCAAGCATCACTGCGCTTGATCGTGTCTCTTCTAATGAATAGTACTTTGTACGAAGTACAAAGGCTCTAATCTCGCCCCGACAGGCAACTAAATACTACTTGCCTTTGACCTTGGTGCTTCGGCCCATTCAACCGCAAGGAACTGCCGAGGAATAGAGGAAATGCGGCGCATACCGACGACAAGGTGCAGCTGCGCGGCAGAGTGCAACGGCTGAAGACTCGATGGCCGAGCCGGTGTGTTGGTGCCGGCTTGGCGGCATCGGCCAACTGATGAGATCTTACGCTCCGAGGGGCTGGCATCCAATCATGACTCGTCGGGCCGCAGTCGGAAATCCGAGGCTTCCAGGCGTGTTGGATTACTTGCCCGCGCGTCGTTCGTCAGCCGCAACCGCCTCTCATGACGCCGGGGGCTTACGAGTATGTGTACTCGTACTCGTACTTCGTACTTGGTCGGCGTTGCTTTGAACGTCCGGCGTTGCGAACGCGCGGGTCTTGCGACGGAGCGCGAACGAACGTTGGCGCTAAAGCCCGCGTTGGGCCGACCTCCTGTGGCGGCGGCGCGGCGCCATCGGGGGGCTCAATAGCTGGTCAATGACTGATGTCACCGTGGCTGTCCAATGGGCCCTGCTTCCATTGTTCGTCTGCATTCGACGGGGTCCTGCACCCGCCTGTCGCCGCCTGTCGCCGCCCGGGCCTAAGCGGGTTCTCGCAGCTCGCAGCTCGCAGCTCGCCAAATGATGTGCAGCCGCAGGGCTGCCTAGGTAATGAGGAGCGGGGGCGGGAAGGAGTGGGTTGCTCTTACTCCACAGGCGCCGATTCACCGCCGTTGGCGTGACGGGCGGGCAAGGATGTGCAAAAATTCTGGCTCGGGCTCGGCCCTCCGACGAAAGCGGCAGGCATATTTGAGAGCGACAGCTCTCACGGGAAGGTGCCCGAGTAGCGTCTTCCACGGGCCGTGATAGAATACATAAGGCTCCCCTCGGCCGCTTGTCTCGCTCCCAACTCATCGCCACCAGTTCGCCACCAGCTCGCCACAAGTCCCCGAGTCCACGACCTGTTTCACTCGCCCAGCACACGGCCTCGGGGTCTCACAACCGCGCGGGACGATCCGCCAGGTGTGCCGGAAGCCGCCAACGAACGCCGTTTCCGAGAGACACAATGGCGGCCGACCCGTCTGCCACGCCCGACAGGCCTCCCAACTCGGAAAGCACCGTCGACGTCGAGCGGGATGCCGGTCTCGACGGAAAGGCCTCGTCGCAGACGTCGGCAACACCATCACCGCCACACGCCCAGGATGACGCCCAGGATGGCGCGCCGGCCACCGGCCAACCCGCGGCGCCAGAGAGTGAGCGGACGAGCCTCGAGAGTTCCATCGTCGTTGCCGCGCTGTGCATCTCCCTGTTCCTGGCCGCCCTGGACATGACCATCGTCACGACGGCCATCCCGACCATCTCGAGCCACTTCAACTCCAGCCTGGGCTACGTCTGGATCGGCAGCGCTTACTTATTATCCTGTGCGGCATTAGGACCTTGCTACGGTAAGACGTCTGATGTATTTGGGCGCAAGCCCGTCCTCATCTCGGCCGTCGTCATCTTCTGGATCGGCTCGCTGCTGTGCGCCGTGAGCAACAGCATGGGCATGCTCATCGCCGCGCGGGCCATCCAAGGCGTGGGGGGGGCGGGTATCATGAACCTCGTCAACATATGCATCTCGGACATGTTCTCCATTCGCAAGCGCGGCATGTACTTTGGCATCTTGGGCTGTGTCTGGGCCATTGCCTCGGCCATCGGCCCCGTCATCGGTGGCGTCTTCACCAGCAAGGTGTCGTGGCGCTGGTGCTTCTACATCAACCTGCCGCTGGGCGGCGTCGCCATCGCCATCCTCGTCTTCGTCCTCAAGCTTCACAACCCGCGTACCCCTATCAAGCAGGGCCTCGCCGCCATCGACTGGATGGGCAGCCTCCTCGTGGTCGGGGGTACCCTCATCATGCTCCTCGGACTCCAGTTTGGCGGCGTGCAGTACCCGTGGAACTCGGCGACCGTCATCTGCCTCGTCGTCTTTGGCGCCATCACCATCGCGCTCTTTGCCGTCTACGAAGGTTACATCGCCAAGTACCCTCTCATACCCGGCTCGCTCTTCAGCCACCGCACCAGCATTGCTGCCTTTGGCCTCTCCTTCATGCACGCCTTCACCTTCATGGGCGGAAGCTACTGGCTCCCTCTGTACTTCCAGGCCGTCATGGGCGCGTCGTCGCTTCTGTCAGGAGTGTATCTGCTACCCTTTGTCCTTTCACTCTCGGTCATGTCTGCAGTGGTCGGTATCGTCATCAAGAAGACGGGCAATTACAAGATCCCCATCATGGCTGGCCTCTTCGTCATGACGCTGGGCTTTGGCCTCCTCATCGACCTCGGCGACGACAGGGTCTGGGCCAAGATAATCATTTTCCAGATCGTCGCCGGCCTCGGTGTCGGACCCAACTTCCAAGCGCCCCTGATTGCCCTGCAGACCAACGTGGAGCCTCGCGACATTGGGTCTGCCACCGCCAGCTTTGGCTTCGTCCGCCAGCTCGGCACCTCCATCTCCGTCGTCGTCGGCGGCGTCATCTTCAACAACGAAATGCAGAATCAGGGCGACTTCCTGAACGGAACCGTCGGGCCGAAGCTCGCCAGCATGTTCACCGGCTCGAGCGCCGCCGCGAACGTCCACGTTGTCGCGGACCTGCCGCCCGACGACAGGCGCGCCGTCCAGCATGCGTACTGGAATGCGCTGCAGAAGATGTACATTGTCTACACGTGCTTTGCCTTTACGGGCTTCCTGATCAGCTTCTTCATCACGCAGAAGAAGCTGAGCAAGGCGCATACGGAGCACAAGACGGGTTTGGCGTCGCTCAAGCGCCGCACCGAGGATAAGGCTGCCGGCGCCGAGGAGAAGAAGACTGTTGTATAAAAGGTGATACATACATACGGGCTCTGCATGTCTCGTCTTTTGCATTAAATGGCGTTTTCTGGGAAATCTACGAATACAGGGGCCAACGTGGCTTATACATGGGTACTGGTTTATACGCATCTGCGAATAGCTTCTTGTTTTCACCACAGCCAGTGGCGTCATACGGTTGAGATCTAGTACTATTAATATCGCCTCTCTTGTAAACTATGCACATTGGATGCTCAACGTGTTGGGCATGGTTGTAGAATGGGGCCCCAAAGGCGAGGAGGATCCTCAATATATTTTCTACAGCGAAACTCAATGCCGTACCCTCACTATGGTGACGAAGTTGACTGAAGAGACATTGGTGGAGATTTGTACTTTGACGATATTCTTGATTAACGTGGTGGAGAACCAACGCCTCAAAAGTAGAGTATGCAGGGTATAGTCTGGCCCGGTTGCTGGGGCGACGACGCGCTGTTGACCCTGCACCTGCACCATGATTGCAGGCAGACCCCACCACCAGGATTGTGCAACGCCCGCCCTGCGTCAGCCTTCATTTCCGTTCCCGGCCCGCGAACCGTCACCTTCATTATCTGCATTCTCTATCCCTCGATCCCGCCGCCGTCGCTGGTCTCCCAGCTCCGCATCGTCAAGCTGGCTTTCCGACGACAAACGCGCTCTGACCGGGAGCTAAGCCGGTCAACAATGGGTCCCAGCGTGCGATCGGGCGTCTCGAGCCGCGCCGGCACGCGGCCGGGCGGCATCAGGGCATCGACGGCGAGGCACACGTCGGTTCTGGGCCCGTCTAGGGGACTGGCCGCCGACCGCGCGGGTGCCGCGTCGCCAGCCGACTCCATCTCGACCTCGGGCACGAAGCGCAAGGAGCGGGACTTCGACTCGGAAGTGGGCGGCGAGGAGACCAACATCAACGTCGTGGTGCGCTGCAGGGGGCGCAACCAGCGCGAAATCAAGGAGAACAGCACCGTGGTGGTGAATGCCGACGGCGTCAAGGGCAAGCTCGTGGAGCTGTCCATGGGTGCGAATGCGCTGAGCAACAAGACGTACAACTTTGATCGCGTCTTTTCGCAGGCGGCGGACCAGAACATGGTGTTTGACGACACGGTCAAGCCCATCCTGGACGAGGTTGGTCTTCCGCATTCACCTTCACGCACAAGACAAGAGCTCTCGGCCGCTGACCCTTGGCCAGATGCTTGCGGGCTACAACTGTACCATCTTCGCGTACGGCCAGACCGGCACCGGAAAGACGTATACCATGTCTGGAGATATGACTGAGACACTGGGCATGCTTTCCGACGAGGCCGGCATCATCCCGCGCGTGCTGCACCAGCTGTTCAACAAGCTCGAGATCGACGACACGGAGAACTGCGTCAAGTGCTCCTTCATCGAGCTGTACAACGAGGACCTGCGAGACCTGCTATCCGTCGAGGAGAGCGTCAAGCTGAAAATCTTTGACGACGTGTCGAGGAAAGGGCATGCGGGTACGATTATCCAAGGCATGGAGGAGAAGCACATAAAAAACGCCTCCGAGGGTATCAAGGTGCTTCAGGATGGCAGCTTGAAACGCCAGGTCGCGGCGACGAAGTGCAACGACCTAAGTTCGCGAAGTCATACCGTCTTCACGATTACCGCCTACGTTAAGAAGACCAACGAACACGGCGTAGACGACTTTGTCAGTGCCGGAAAGCTCAACCTCGTGGATCTAGCCGGCAGCGAGAACATCCAACGGTCTGGCGCGGAGAACAAGCGCGCCGCCGAGGCTGGCTTGATCAACAAGTCCCTGCTCACCCTCGGGCGAGTCATCAACGCGCTGGTCGACCGCAGCGCGCATATTCCTTACCGAGAGTCCAAGTTGACGCGACTATTGCAAGATTCCCTCGGTGGGCGGACCAAGACGTGCATTATTGCGACGATATCGCCAGCCAAGAGCAACCTCGAAGAGACGATTTCCACACTCGACTATGCGTTTCGCGCAAAGAACATTCGCAACAAGCCGCAACTCAACCCGATGCTTAACAAGAAGATACTTCTAAAGGACTTTGCGAGCGAGATTGAGAAGCTCAAGAGTGAGCTCATCGCTACCCGACAAAGGAACGGCGTCTACCTATCCAACGATTCGTACGAAGAGATGACTGCTCAAAGCGAATCTCGACGAATTGTGCTGGAGGAGCAGACCGCGAAGATGGAGACGCTAGAGACGAATCTGCGAAACAAAGTACAGGAGCTGTTTTCCCTCACGATATCGTTTATGGGTCTAAAGAAGGATCATGAGGGAACCAAGGCTCAGCTAGACGATACAAAGGGCGTTCTCGACCAAACCGAAATCATCCTTGCCGCGACGCGCAAGACATTAGCAGAGGAGACGCACCTAAGGAGAGCGCACGAGGAGACGGAAGACAAGCTCACGGAGATTGGCGGCCAGCTCATCAACAAGCTTCACAAGACTGTGCATGATGTCGGCGGCCTGCACGCGAAGAACAAGCGCAAGTCGGACCTGCAGTCTCTGAACCGGGCAGCTTGGGGCACGTCGCAGGGCCAAGTTGCCGACGTTACGTCCATGGTCGAGCGGCGAGTGCTGGAGTTCCAGGACGAACAGCTCGAGCACATCTCCAGCGTCGAGCAGCGGATGGGCGACTTTGTCGGAGAGGAGCTTCGAAAGCTGTCGGCGACGCAAGCGTTCCTCGACGAGCATCTCCGTGTGTTTGTGGATTCGAAGAAGCAGATGCTAGAGCAGAAGCAACAGTCAAAGGAGGACATGGACGACGTGCTCGAGGAGATCAAGGTGATTCGCGACAGCGTCAAGGAAAAGGTGGGCGAGAGCCTGCACAGCATTTCCCAGGCTGCCGAGAAGATCTCGGCGGATGTTTTGGATGAAATGAACAACCTTCACGATACCGTAAGTCTTGGTTTGCCGAAACCCATCAGTCGAGCATCAGCTAACCATTTGAAGCTGCACAACTCCTATAGCTCTCTGGGCAAGGACTTCAAGTCAATATTCGAAGACCTTGTTAGACACATTACCGCTCAGCGTAGCGAGACGGATACCCTCCGCCTGCAGCTGCAGAGCGCCATGAACACAATCGTCCTACAAAACGCCGGCATCTCCACACGGGTCCAGGAGACCTTGGATGAGGAGCGTCGGCAGGCCACCGAAGATCGCCAGAAACTAATGACACAGATCACCGCCCTGGTGAACGGGCAGGCAGAGTCGCAAGAGGCGCGCATGGCCGACAGAGCGTCGCAGATCCAAAAGTCTGTAGCAGAGTCCAACACGTCCATCGAGGCAGCGGTGTCGCAATACTCACACGGCATGGAGGCCTGGGACGAAAGGGAGGGCCAGCTACTGGAGGATGTCAAGAAGTCGCGCGAGCAGCTGAAGACCAAGTTGAAGGACGATTGGACGGCAGCCAGTGAACAGAGCACGGCCATCCAGAACACGGCCAAGACTGTCCACGCCGAGACGGTCCGTGCAGTGGACGGGCAGATTGAGGATCTGGATGCCCAGATGGAGGCGCTTGACGACTTTGTCACCAGGGCGAGATCCGAGAACGCCAGCCACCACGATACTTACTCCCAGTCCGTCCAGGCTATGTCAAACACCGTTGAGCAGTCGTTTGGTAACATCTCGGCCCACTTCAAGACGACGTTTGACCGAGTCAAGAACCTTGGCGACGAGATGGAGCTGGACGCCAACGATTTGCGGGACGGACTGGAGCCGCTCGAGACGCAGCTGTGCCAGCCCCTGGCCAACTTGCGCGATGGCATCGCTTCCACGTCTCTGCAGGAGTATCAGCCGACGGGTGAGACGCCCCAAAAGGTCATGTACACGTTTCCGACGAAATTGCCGCGAACCGAGCCGTACGACGTTCTCATCTCCAGGATCGACGAGGCGTCCCCGACGGCCCAAGCGGAGGATGAGGATGGCATGGGGCATGACGAGAGCATCGTCTTCTCGGATCTGGACGCCAACGCGCGGAAGATGAGCTCGCCGCTGATGCAGCGGCGGCCGTCGAACGCCAGCAGCCTGGATAGGAATCCGCTGAGCATGAGCCTGCGCGAGGTCGACCCCAACGTGACGACGGGGTCCATCGGCTTCGACCCCCACGTGAGCACCATGTCCGTGCCAGCGGACCACACCATGCCGATGATGAAGAGGAGCACCAAGGCGGCGCGGCTGGGCGCGAGGAAGGGGTCCGTGGCGGCGGAGGGGAGAGAGAATCTCCTCCCGCTGACAACGGAGGTGTTCTCGCAGAGTATGTCGAGGCGGAAGAGCCCGAGGCTGAACTGAGGTTGCTTGTCGCTTGTTTGGAGGCTGGGGCTTGCAGGATATGAAATGGTAGCGTGTTTCGATGGAGTTGGGGGGGGCTGGCTACTCACTCTTGTTTCGATTTCAAGGCGGTGCCGGTACATGTTCTAGTTATGCTGCAGGGTTATTGAGCACTTAGATACCCTTTTGGTTTTTGTTGGAGAGTATGTGTACATTTTAATGTTTGATTCCAATACTGTCCATCCCAGCGTGGTGTGCCATCTACAGACATCAAGCGTCTATGTATACATGTATCCAACATCGGAACACAGCAAAAGCTCAAGACGACTCATCCCCTGCCTCCTCGTCGTCCCCGTCGTCCTCGCTCTGCGCCCTGCTCCTCGACCCGCCAGCGACCGGCCTGCCGCCGTAGAAGCGCTTCCTGCGCCGCTCGGCCGCGTCCTCGCCCCTCCAGCCGCGGGCCACCTGCATCGTGCGCAGGAAGCCGTCGACGTGCACGGCGCCGACGGCCTCGTCGTCGCTGTCGTCGTCGTCGCCCGCGTGGCCCGGGTGCACGAGCTGCATGTGGCGGCGCAGGTTGGACCGCCGGGAGAAGCCCGTCGCGGCGCGGTCGCAGGCGGTGACGGGGCAGAAGAGCAGGCCGGCCGAGGAGCGGGAGCGCGAGCGCGAGATGGAGCGCGAGGCTGCTGCTGCTGCTGCGGAGGGGGGGCGGCCCCGGCCGCGGGGGGAGGCGCTCGGGGCGAGGGAGGCGAGGCGGCGCTGGCGGAGGGTGGGTGCCGGGCCGTCGTCGTCGTCGTCGTCGGAGCTGGAGGATGGTGCGGAGGCGGCGACGCGGATGCGTTCGGGCTGGTAGTCCATCGTGTGGAAGCCCGGGCCGCGGGACAGGGGCACCTCGTCGAGGCGCCGGATGACCATGCCCTGGCCGAAGAGGTCGGCACAGCGTCTCGTCGTCCTCTTGATGACGTCCTCTGAGAAGCCCGCCAGGGCCGCCGCACCGACCACGTCGCTCCAGTCCCGGAGGCCCCATCGGCGCAGCTTCTTCTCGACGTTGTTCTCCCCCGTGGCCGTCTCCTCCGTCGGCTGCCTCTCCCACTCGCGCTGCTCGCTCCGGGCGTCCCCCCGGGCGAGCCACTCCTCAAACGCCGCGTCCCTGTCCGCCTGCGTCAGCGGCAGCCGCCTGTGGCCCTCGCGCGCGACGCGCAGCCTCATGTCTGCCTCCGTCTCGCCGTCGCGCGGGGTGTGTACCTTCCGCGGCCGCCCGCGCCTACCGGCCGAGGACGAGCGGTGGGCCCCGTCGTCGTCGGTGTCGCCGGGCTGGGGCGTGCGCCGGGGGCGGCCGCGTGAGCGCTTGCGCGGCGCCTGCGGCGCGTCCGAGTCGGATTCGGTGGACGATTCGGAGAGGTAGCTCAGGCCGGCGACGCGCGCGTT
Organism: Tolypocladium inflatum; assembly: GCA_003945565.1. Lineage (NCBI taxonomy): Eukaryota > Fungi > Ascomycota > Sordariomycetes > Hypocreales > Ophiocordycipitaceae > Tolypocladium > Tolypocladium inflatum. The sequence continues at coordinate 1,274,033 of QEPE01000013.1, forward strand.
GTGCAGGATGGAGAGGGTCGTGTCGAGCTGGGAGAGGATGTGTCGCACCGAGGGGCGGAGGAGGGCGTAGGAGAGGTCGTCGTCCGTAGATACCACAGGCTCGTAGGTCTTGGGCCCGGAGGTCCTGGGCTCGGTCGCCCTTGTGCGTTTGGGCCGAAGCTGGCGGCCCTCGGGTTGGCTGGCGGCGTCGCTGTCAATCTGCATCTTGCCGCTTTCCTCGCCCGATTCCGCGCTGTCAGACACTGGCGGCGACGACGGCAGTGACGATTCATCGTCAGACCCGACCTTTGCGGCAGCAGAAGGCTCGATCTTTGTGGCAGCAGACTCTATTGATGCTTGCACAGGCCGTCTTCTCCTCCTCTTCCGAAACCGCTCCTTTGCGAGCCGTAGCATTGTCGCGCCGAGTTCGTCCTGCAGGCCCGCGCTCGGCGGCAGGTTCTTCTCCTCCTTTCGAAACGTAAACCGCTCATCATCGTCGTCCTGCGTCTTGATGAGGCCCTCCTGAGGCACGTGCCGCTCCTTCAGCGGCCACGATGTCCAGAGCTTCGGTGGCGCCCAGATCGCGTCCTGCCCGTCTTCCTACACCACAGGCGCGGTCAGCAAGGCCTCTCGGCAGCGAGGGAAGAAGATTACAATCTCACTGTCTTGACCATTAGCCCCCTCGCCGTCTCCACGCTCGCCGCAGCTCTCCTCAGCGCAAACGCATCGTACAAATGCACCGCCAGGTCTTGATCCTCTAGCTGCCGCATGGACCGCCACAGCAGCCGCTCCTCTCGGGTCAGCGTGCGCCATGATGACTTGGGCCCCGTCCAGCGGTTCGGCCGGTTGCTGTGCAGGTCCTCGGACGTGACGGAAGCGATCTCGTCGCTTTCGAGGTCCCAGTCTGCCGCAGGCGATTTTCGTTCCATGATGCTGCCGGTTGCGCGCAGCCATGGGCCAAACGTCTCAGCGCGTCGTGAGTCGGTTCACGAATATAGTAAAATAAAGCATGACGGTATGTGGTAAAACTTGAGCTTCCGGCGTAGCCATCAGGAGTGAGGCGGAATTTTCATGAGGTATGGATGTGAGCCTAATTGCGAGGTGTAGTTCTAGATCTGAGTCTCCACGGCAGAATTTCCAGAGTTTCCAGGAAGCTTGGTCGATGGCTCAGGCAACCAAAACGCCACCCACAGCACAGCACAACAAGACACAACAGGCTCGCGCTGTCATCACAATGGACATTGAATCTATGTAGATGGTATTTCACAAAATAAATGAATAAATCGGACACAACATTTACGCCTTTCCCTTGCCCTTTTCCTTTTCCAGCTTTCTCCGCTTGGCCCGCAGCTTCTGGTCCTCGGCGCTCTTCTTGTTATTAGTGTAGACCATCTGCTCAAACAGCTTCCGCTTCTTTTTGCTCAGCATGCCCTTGGCCCGCTCCAGATCCTCCGCCTCCTCGCGCGACTTCTTGGACAGCGCCTTCTTGGCGTCCTCCTTGGCCTTGGCCTTGGAGCTGACAGCCTTGGACTTGACCGGAGCGCCAGTCAATTCCGCTTCCAGCTCCTGCTGGCGCAGAGCGGCGCCATCTTCATCGTCCTCATCCTCGGCGGCATCCTCGGCCTCCGAAAGACCACCAAATTCGACATCCTCATCGTCACCTTCCTCCTCTCCGTCGTCATCTTCCGACTCGGCGACATCCATGCCGTCGGCGGTTGCCTCGGCGTCCTCCTCGACAGCCTCATCGTCAGCGGCCTCCAGAGCCTCAGCCTCGGGCTCCTGCTCTTCAAGCGGGATCGTCGGGTCATAGGCACCCTGCACGTTCTTGACAAACGGACTCAGATGAGGCGGCAGGGAGGCTCCAGGGGCGTACAGATGAGGCTCCTTCAGCTCCTCGTCGTTGACGCTGTCCCAAACCCACTGGGGCTGGATGTATGTCCGTCCGGGCACCCGCTGGTTCGTCGCCAGCTTCTGTGACGTCTGATTGTCCTCACCATCCCCGTTCTCCTCCATGGCGGCCTGTATCAGAGGTCGGTCGACGATTTGATGTGTGATTGAGGGGTCCAGCTCATCCGTCGTGAAAGCGCCATCGCCGAGAACAGCATCCCATCCAACGCGCTTGCAGCCAAAGGCCTTCAAGAGGAACTCGAGCGGTTGCCGGGGAGTCTCACGCGAGAGATAGAATGTGCAATTGGAGAAGAGAGATCCCTGGCCGCTTCCGCTGGATGTTGGCTGGGGCAAAACGTCACCTCCGGCTGCCGTCGGCTCGAACTTGTCGATGGCGCCGCTCGCCTCTTGCTCCGTCTCATCCGCGTTGCCATTCGCTTCCTCGGCCGTCTCATTGTCGCCACTCTTGATGGTCTTCAGGACCTTGTTTACGGCAGCCTGGACCTTGGGATCGGGCTTGTGTGGGGCATCCTCGAGCAGCTGCTTCGGCTCCTCGGCTCCCACCAGAGCCTTGCCCTCGAGTGTGAATGCGCCCAACTCAGCGGCATTCTCGTCCTTCACCACGTCAAACTTGGGAGGGTACTTGAGGCCAATGGACGTGTAGAGTCGGAAGTTGACAAAGCCGAGCAGAGTCATGTAAAACTCGATGAAAGTACCCATGATCCGGAAGTCGACGTCGCCAACGATCCTCTGGTTGAACTTGTACGGCACCAGCCACAGAATGTCCTCGCCCTGGATGTTGGCCTGGTAGTAGATGCCTTTGATCGACAGGAAAGACTTGGTAACGGCCTTTGACACAATAAGGTAGTGCTGGAACTCGAGGCACAGCCGCTCGCATCGCGCAATCATCTTGGCCGGGACGCTGGACGTGGAGGGCAGGTTCGCGAAGAGGAACAGCATGGAGAGACAGTCGTCCAGATCCCTCAGTGAGTCAATGAAGGTCGGGTAGCGCTCGCGAATGACGTGGTCGAGCGTATACCGCGGCTTTCCAGTCTTCTCGGGTCGGGCGGCGTTGCTCTCGAGGCGCTTCGCATCCGTCACATCGCCACGCCCCAATGCCCTCGAAATCTTCTTCTCGAGTACCTTTTGGTCGCGGAACTTCTGCAGGAGCGGCTCATGGAGGAGATACTGGATGTCCTTTGTGAAGTAGAACGTCGTCGAACTCGTCGCGGTTTTCGAGACCTTCTTCTTGCTCCGGGGCTCGCGCGGGTAGATGCCCTTCCAGATGCAGAGCTTGCGGAAGTCGGGCAGGCTGATCTGCAGCTTCCGAATGGCCTGGTTTCGGGTGACGTAGTTCTTGGCCGCGCCGGCCTGGCCCTTCTTCTTTATGCGTGGCATTGTTGCGTTGTACGTTGAATTGATATCCCCGTACTTGGTGTGTGCTGGACAGACTCGCTGGAAAAGGCAGCGGGGCAGTTTGCAGATTCCAACTTTTTCTTGAGCTTGGAAATTTTAATGCCAGGTGCCACCGCCTGGGCTTGCATCCATTTGCGGCTTAGCGGCGCAGCGACTAGCAGTAGTTGCGGCTCACCGCCCGGAGCCAAAGGGTCCACTGAAGACGACCCCCACAGCGCTGAAGCTCCAGCGCGTCTACGCGGCCACAGCCGCCCGCCAGGTCCGAACTGCCAAGTGGCCTCCGTCATCTTCGTACCGCCATCGCGTCTCCCTTCCGCCTCACGTCGCATCGCCGAACCTCGCAATGGCCTGAGAGATGCCATGGCCACCTCCACCTCCACCATGACCGTGCGAGGCAAAGCTGGCGTCTACGCCGGCGCGGCGCTGCTGCGACTCGTCCTCACGCTTGCCTTTCCTGGCCTGCCCGACCTGCTCACGGGCCGGGTCGAGATCTCGACCCCCGTCACGAGCTTCAAGCGATGTAAGCGGCCCAACCCGCGACCCAATGGTATGGCAGGCGCAAATATACTGACGCATTGGCGCAAAATTTAGTGCAAGAAGGCTTGTTTCTGTACAATCACAACGTCTGGCCGTACGATGGCGGCGTCTACCACCAGGCACCGCTGCTCCTCCCCCTCTTCTCGCTGCTTCCCGACGTGAAGGCATGGCCGATCTTCACCACCGTCCTCTATATCCTGGTCGACCTGCTCAGCGCGGATGCATTGGCCAGGATTGCGGATTCTGGAGAGGCCGGCCAGTCGAGGCTGTTTGCGTCCCCGCGACGGGCTAAGCGCGCGTCCGGGCTGCTCGTGGCTGCGGCGTAAGACGGACGATGCCCTTGTATATCGGGCCGCGGCTGACGATACTAGGTTCCTCTTCAACCCGTTTACGATCGCGACTTGTATAGGGCGCTCGACCAGCGTCTTCACCTCCTGCGCGATCCTCTACGCCATATCCAGGGCTATCCATGGCTCTCCCTTCAACGCCATGGTCGCTCTCTCCTTCGCCTCCTACCTGTCAATGTACCCACTGCTCCTCCTTCCGCCACTTGTCCTCCTCGCCTTCGACCGACAGCCAGAGAAGCGAAGAACAAGCGGCGTCATCAGGTTCGCCTTCAAGTGCGTTGTCATCACGGCGGGGTGTCTCGCCGTGCTGCTGGGTATGAGCTTCGTGGTGACGGGCAACTCGTGGGAGTTCCTCGCCCGCACGTACGGCATCCAGCTCACGCTCTCCGACCTGACCCCCAACGTCGGCTTGTGGTGGTACTTTTTTATCGAAATGTTCGACTCCTTCCGCGCCTTCTTCCTCGCCGTCTTCTGGCTGCACCTGTCGGCCTACGTTGGCGGCCTCTCCATCCGCATGCGCTCGCAACCCCTGGTGGTTCTGACCCTCCTGCTCGGTATCTTCTCCATCTTCAAGCCCTACCCCTCCATCTCCGACACGAGCCTGTTCCTCGCCATGCTGCCACTTTACCGGCACGTGCTCCCCCTTATGCGCTATACCTACGTCGCGTCCGCCACCATCTTGTACGCCACGTTCCTCGGCCCGGCCTTTTACCATCTCTGGATCTATGCGGGCAGCGGAAACGCCAACTTCTTCTACGCGATTACCTTGGTGTGGAGCCTGGGGCAAAGCTTGCTGGTGTCGGACCTGACCTTTGCGGTGCTGCGGGATGAGTGGGAAGTAGAGAGGCCCGACATGGCTGGAAAGGAGGTCAAGCAGATATAAAGTCAGCTTCACATAAGTACGCCATAGAGAACTCCGAGATGAGACGATCTCTGTAGAATACGTAGCATGAAAGGCGATAGAAGGGATCAAATGAAAGACCTTCTACAATGTGGCAAGCACTTTCATTTTTAAGGAGCGTCGTTGAAGAAGAAGGGTATCATTCGGAATAACAAGCTGTGGCCCTCTAATCCACCTCGGAGTCAACCTCTACAAGGCGGCCATGACCGGCAGACGCGTTGCCCGCAACGCCTCCTGGAGGCACCTGCTGAGGCGCATATGTCCCCATGGCACTGCTCAGCATCGACCCGAGTTGTCCAAACTGGCTCAACTTGGACCCCTCCCGCTGGGCTGTCCATACCTGCGTCCTGGCCCCAAACGGCTGCAGCGACTTGTACATGTGCAGGCCGTAGCCGACGGCTGCGCCGGTGATCATGAGGCTCATGGCCAGCATCAGTGCCCTCTGATCTAGACCCTTGACCCCGTCTTCGGCACGCCGCCGCATTTCGTTGGCGTAATGGGTGCCCAGGCTGGGGGCGTTGCGGATGATGGAGTCGGCCACCCGGGCACTGGAGCCGATGACAGTCGCTTGCTCTGGTGTTGCCCATGTCAAAGGCCCAGGCATCAGGTCGTCCACAAAGTTGGATAACCGCGGCGTCTCTGTTTGTAGCCAGTCTCGGAGGAATGAGCGCGGCACGGGAGGCTTGAGCATGAGGGCGAGATACCCGTACGCCAGGCAGTCCAGAGAAGACACCGGCGTCCCCGCAAAGAATCGCGGCTGCTTCTCGTCGCTCTTCCCTTCGCCCATCAGAGCATCCAGCACAGAGAGGCAGTCCTCCGCCAGGCCAAACAGCCTGATGGCAACCGCTTGCTCAGGGGTCATCTCCTCGCGAACCGTTTTCTTCGTCCGGGCGGCCGGGAGGTGCCTCCGGAAGGCCTCGGGCAACGCATCCCGCCCAGCCGATAGATGCAGCCCCCCGTTGGGATCGAAGTCGGTGTCCAGCTCGGCGAGGCCCAGGTGCTCGACGCGCTTGATGGCCTCGGCGCGTACCAGCGGCGGCACCGTCCACGTCAGCGGAAAGGCCAGCAGCGTGCTGTACGCCGGCCGCGTCGTGGCCGCCCAGTTCGCAGCTGAGACGTAGAGGGAGAGGTCAATCAGGGGCGCCGCATGCGCAGACAGGTACGCGCTGTAGGCGACGCTGTCGGCCTGCTGGCCGGCGTCTAGGCCGGCATCCAGGTTTCTGCAGAGGGACTTGGAGGTCAGGTAGTCGACTACCTGGTGATAGCCGCTCGTCCAGACGCCGTCATGGTGCAGAGCGGGGAGGAGATCTGCGGCGGCGGTTAGCGAAGGGTCGGCCACACGGCACAGCCGAGGTCGCGTGAGGGGAGAGACGGAGGCGGCGGAGGAATACGTACGTGATGGACTGATGGACGGGTCGTTGCTCGGGATGAGGCGCCAAGCGGAGCTTGGGGCGGCGTGACGGAGGAATGTGATGAGGGCGAGGCACTCTGGGTCGATGGAGGGCAGGCCAAAGGCCGCGCCCCAGACGTGGACGTCCAACATGTGTGATGACAGTGCGCAGCTCACAGTCTGCGTGCTGGACAGATCGTAGGGTGTCGTGTTGCCGCACGGGATATCAATGCGACCTGGGGCTGCCACTTTCTCTGCGGCGCAAAGTCGCGAACGATGGTAGGCTGGCGTTGCGCGGCTAGGCTGCACCGTTTGTTCCACTCCGCTCCAAGCCACAGCGCGTAGCCACGTGACGGGATCTGGAGAAGAGTGGGCGGCTCGGGATCGGCCTTTTGCAGTCTGATGAACAAACAAAGCCGGTTCGTGCGAGCCTCCAAAACTCAAAACTCCGTGCCGAGCACTTGCTGCAAGGACAAAGGGAACCCCCACTGTGGCAAATACACCGTCATTCCCCTGAAGATCGCCAGGTCCTACCAACAACCGAGGTACGAAGTACTGGGGCGCGAAACAAGAGGACCCTTCTTCATTTGCCACCTGGTTCTTTTTTCCCACGTTGCTGGCTGACAGACGAAGCAGGAACGACGTCAACCCTGTCGTCGCCGCCTGTTTCAAGCCGGAAACCAACCGCACAATGCCGTGAACAATTTCAGCCTGGCGGCATCTTCGGTCTCGCCCTGAGTCAGTCAACAACCTCGGCCATCCGTCATGTATGTACGCATGGTTGACCGACATGCGACGGTAATTTGAGACGCCATCGTGGATGGAAAGAGAAGAAAAAAAGAAAATTTCAAAGCTGCCCACGGACCCCCATTGTTGTACTTGTAAGTTAAGCGACTCATCCGGTTCAAAGCTGTCTCCCTCCCCCCCCCCGAACAAGGAGGTGGCCAAATTTCGCATTTGTTCAGCACCGATTGAGGCGCCTCCTGTTCCCCACATTTTCCCTTTGTCCTTCGGGGCCGTGACGATTGGGCAACGGGCTCGCTTAGACGAACTCGATGCCACCACACAGACCACCTTTTCGGTTTGCAGCCAAGGCGACAATAGACGACAGAGGACAGGTGTCGAAAAGTCTGTCAGGAGATGAGACGGCAGTCTCGGGGCGCGTTGCTCCTTAATTATAGAAAAGCGATGCGTGATGTGTATTATATGTGCGTGTGCATGTATGTAAACGTCTACACCGAGCGATCAGTGGACAGTTTGTAGACTTCTATTGTGAAGTTGCCAGTATTCTATGAGTTCCCAAGAGCCGTGTTCATCATTACTCTCCTTCTTCGTGTCCCAGGCAGCTGCCGCCGTGGCGTGAGGGTATCAACCGGCGCAGCGCGTAAAAAGAATGCCTCTCCTCTAGTAGTACAGACCCCGATATACCCATGATCCCAGAACAGTAAAAGCATGATGCGTAACAACCTCCCAATGATGAGACGATTAAAGGCGTAATAGTACAGCCGGGGCGGGGGGGGATGAGAGTGTGAGATTGCGTCTTAGGCGCAATCAGACAAAAAGAATGGTAGGAAACATCGCATTCCGCTCGTGCCAGCGAAGACGGTGGATATTGAGGCGGCCCGTTATGCGGCCGCCCACGACGGCGGCAGCAGCGCGCGCGAGCGGGCGGGGTTGGTGTTGTGGTGTCGTGTCGTTGGTGATGCCCGTCGAGTGCGGTGTTGTGTAGAAACCGGAGAGAGCAAGGCAGTTGATTCGACGTCTGGTATCGCGAGTGGAGTGCAGCATCGTGGGGGCCGTAGAGGCAGATGACCACGACGTGCAGAGGCCAGCTCAGGCAGTCCAGGGATAGAGGTGCATGTTCGACCCCGCCGTGGGTAGGGTTGCAAATGAGGCGGCTGACGTGCAGATTCACGTCGCATGGTTCGAGGCGCAGGGCGTAGATGCGGCTCTTGGGTGCCGGCGTGAGCAGATGGTGGTGCGTTGTGTGGTGTTGTTGCGCCTCTCATGCTAGAGGCTAACCAGTGGACCGTGACGAGAGGATGACCATGTCCCGAATTGTTGAAGTGTTGCCGTCGAGACGAGACCCTTTAGCCCCGGTTAGGCAGAGGAGGGAGAGGCCGGCTGGGAGGGGGCCCAGGGCAGGGAGGAAGATGAGAAGGTCGTTGAGCAGGCATGCTGGCTGTGATGTATCGTGGTGTCGTGATGTTCGACGTGGTGTAGTTGCTGGTGGCAGTAGACGGGACGCAGTGATCCGTTCAAGCAAGCTTTGTCTGACAGATGTCGGCAGTCGAGGTGAAGCTTGTTCGAGTCTTGGAGTCTGTGACTGATTGGTGATGAGCTGTGATCGAGAGTCGTGGCCTAGCGGGGACGATGAGGGCAGGCCCCGTGCCTTATGTATCCCGAGACCTGACGGCGGAGCTGGGACTCACACGGAGAAGGCAATCTGAGAAGGGGTGGGCGATGGACCAGGGGCCCGCATCGCGAGGGTACTTTGGTACGTCAGCCCAGTACTCGCCGTGGAAGTACCTGAATCAGAGCATCAGCCAGCGACCAGCCCAGCGTCCAGAAGCGCAGCCCCCAGTGGCAGAGCCTACCCCCTGCAAGCCTTTCCCGTGTCACTCTGCACCCTGGACAAGTGGTGACGCTCGCCCAGCCAAGCGGGGGCGCCCCCTTGGGAATGGAAATTGAAACAGGCGCTCGAAGTGGCTCTGGCACCCCTGCCAACCGAGCATGTGGCAGCCCCTGCCAGGAAGGCTCCAGGCCGGCTCTGACTCTGGCGCTATGGCCTGAGGCTTGCCTGCTGGCCTCATTATTCCTCATCGCAGCCGACCTTGGAAGCGCCTGGACGGAAAAAGCAGCTGCAGCTGAACCGCGAGGGTCGGGTGAGATTGCGCCTAATGCCATTGCTGCGGGCGTTGATGACGAGGCGGCCTCTCCATCTGGCCATTTCGTGAGGTGCCTGGGTGCCTGGTGATGACGGCAAAGCCAGCCGCCCAAGCCTCCTTTTTCGCTTGCTTCTAAGCGTCCATCCATCCCACCATCCGCCGTCCACCATCTAGTATCGAAACTGATTCCCGCCCGTCCCGCCCAGCCGCTCGACCGCCTCGTGGCCGTTCCGCGGGCGCAGCCTACGGATCGCGGATAGCAAGAGGTGGTTGTGCACACCATCTCAGCATCACCACCACCACCACCGTCGTGGAACCGTACGGTACCTCGGATAGCATACCGCATCGCGTGTGGTACGACGTGGCCGGTCCAGGCACTGGCCAACTCGACATCGCCAGCGCCCACACAACCTCCAGCGCCCACCGCCGCTTCCGCGACACACTTGCGACCGCGTGTCTCGGCCCTCCGGGGTTTGAGCGCTCCACCGCCTCTGCCACCGCCTCTCCTCCCCCACCGCATGGAAGCTTCGTCGAAGCCTTCCTAGCGCAAATTGATTCCCTCTCCGCCAGTTTATGCTGTGGAGAGGCTACGAGTAGTAGAATGACTCTCAATTTCGCGGTAATCACGAGTGCCCGCCATGTCACGGGGCCCCAGCTCGGCAGGGGATTCAATCCGGGACACAGAAAAGAAAAAAAAATGTTGATGAGGGTGGGGGGCATCTGTTCGGCTCGGCGAGCCACTCTGCGGAAATTGAGTGTCCCGTAATAGCAGCATCACGTCGACCTGCCTCGCACCGTCAAGCTGAAACCAGGGCCGCTGGCGCAGTTTGCATGCGAACCAGCACCACCGCAAACACCACGATTCGGTTCCTCGAGCACGTCCTGCATAGGCACGTAGCACGTAGGTAGGCTAGCACGCATGCAATGCGACGACTTGTTGGAAAATGCGCCATCTCTCACAATGTACTCGTACAGGCCAGGCCTGCGGTCCAGCGCAGGGATGGCTCGGGAAAGATCACGAAAGGTGGTCAGCTGGTCGTTCCAAGAGCCATCCCTGCCACTTTGGCGGCTGTGGCCTGACACCGTCTGTTACCCAGCCAGAAACCTGTTGCTGAACAACGCATTCGTTTGACCGCCGCCAACAAGTCGAGCGCTTCGCTCTGTGGTACAGGGGCTCTCCGGGCCTGTTGTTGATCGACAGGGCTGTGGCATGACAACTGACGAGCAGATCCCGATTGCGGGGGGTTGTTGTCAAGCACCGTTGGGCCTTGGCCTGTCGTCTGGTGTTTTGCGGTACGGCTTTGTCCGAACCCCCGGCTGCCCATCTCCGTATTGCAATGCTGAAGGTGCCCTTGCATTGGTGCCGTTGGCCTAGGTGCCCTTTGCGCGCAGTTGGTCGCATCAGCAGGACGCTTTGCTTCTTTTACTTGCGTGTCTCATCCGGCGTGACGGTCCCTCCTTGCAGACGCTCTGATGCGGCAGGGCCACAAGTAGTTCGTAAACGCGGCCAGGACGGCGCTGACAGGGCGTATTACTGAGACGGACCGAACAACCAGGACGAACAAGGCAGCCAGCAAGTCGCTCTGCAGCAGTGCAGGCTCGTTGCCTGGCTGGGTGGTCGCAAGGCGGTCGGCAGGTTCTCGTGACGCCCGCAGACCCCTGTCCCAGCGCCCAAGCCTCCTTCACGGCTCTTCCAATGCAGGCCGGCAAGGTACCTGGACGATGATGATACGCCCGTCAGGCGGCTTGTACCTGTGATCCCAGCGCATCACGCGCTCGTCCATCCTGCAGCCTTATACCGTGCTCCCACGGGCTTGGGTTTGTGATGGGCTGCCGCGACCAATGAATGGTTGGCCAGCGACAGAGGGAAGGAACCCCTGCCCGTTGGAGCCCTCGACCGCCCATGACTCATCATGTGCGATTCCATTGTTGATGAGCTGGCAAGCAGTCTAGCAATGCGCTCGTATCTCGAGGGCCAAAGGCAAAAGATCCTTCGGCAAGGACAAGGCGTCAAGCGCGCAGGTCGCGGTGGAGATATGGACTGAAATTTTTGTCTGCGTCACGAAATCCGGAGATGATGGATGGAGTCTGGAGACCGTCCGGAGCGGGTCAATAAGAGCCACCATGAAATCATAAGGGTCTTCTGGAGCAGGGGGTTTCTGGAGCAGGGATGATTTGTCGTTGACAGGTCACTGCTTTGCTTGGAAATCCTGACACTGCTTGGCCCCCGCGGCATGACGAGTACCGCATCTTGCGCCTCTTTTGACGTTCGCCAGGTGCTGCATGAGGTACGAAGTATGCACTGTAAGTCAGCCAGACGACGCCTGGATGCTGCAGACAGAACGTCCCGGAGCCGCGAGACCTTGTGTGTCTGAGCCGCGCCGCCAGTCTTGCGCTCGGCATCCTCGGCATCCAGGCGTCGCACACCAGCCATGTTGGCACATCATCGGCGGACCGCATGCTCACTTGACGTCGACTTCGAGGATAAGACTCGAAGGATTGCGTCCCGCATCATCGAATCCACCGCCTTGTCCCGCTACATCAGGGCCGGCGGTCTGGCCCAAGCGTGTGATGTGATTGGCTGCCCGACCACATCTTCATTTGACAGGACAACGGTAATGAAAAGGCGCAGCCCGAAAAGTATAAACCATCGTGAAACTTGCTTTCGTGCTTCCTGTTTGCGCTTGGCCACAGAGAGATCGCCCTCGATTTTAGGACGGCCAAAGGCTAATCACACCGCCGTTTCAAGATGCCATTCCCGTTGAGAGCGTGCGAAGTATATCGCCGTGGGGTTGTTCGTCTTCATTTCTGTTGGCTTGTTGGCTGTCCTTTTCGAGCCCCTTCAAGCCCCTATGCAGAGATCCCAGCCTGCGTCCGCAACCACACGCAGTCACTGCTGCATTGGGATAGGATCTGCCCGCAATCAGCCTGTCCAGACATTCCAGCTACGCGTAAATTGTGACAGCGGCATGTTGAGATGACACGGCGCCACGCTCGTGCGGTTGCTTCTGTTGGGGCGTCAATTGCTCGCACAAACGGTGCTTTGTATTGACATGCAGCAGCCGGCCACTGTACGACATTGCTGATGGCCCGGTTCGGCGGCCCTGCATACCTACCTAGGTAGGTCTTCATCAGTACTTTTACTCCCCTGCCCTCTACTTCGCCAGAGGTACATGTTCTTCTGCCTGGGCTTGACGAAGCATGCCGACGTTACGCGGGGCCGAGGCCCTTCTCGACGACAGTTCGCGGACACCACCTCGCAGAATGCATCCTCCTTCTGAGACCCCATCGCCTCATCCTCCTTCGGACGCTGGACGTCATCGTCTAAACCGGCCAATGGGGCCAGATAACAGCTCCCAAACCAACCTAGTACGAGTAGACCCCATAGCCCACCTTGCCCGCCGCCTCTCTCGGGTTACCACCCAGCTGGGACGGCCACATCTGTCTCGGATCCGCTGCGCAGTCAGCGCCTTGCCGCTCTCCGCATTCTCCAATGTGCTGTGGATTCCACAGTGTGCTCGGCGAACGGCCGTGTAGCGCGAGGCCCGCATCTGCTGACTGTCTCGGCTACGTTGCCTCATCCTTCAGGCGAGGGAGCGAACGCTCGACAGCGCCCGGCTGTCGTGTAACACGGCGCCACATTGCTCCATTCGTGAACCCGGCCGTGCTGCTTCGTGTGGCAGGTGTGTCCGCATTTAGAACCAAGGCCATTTGTGATTTGTCGTCTCTGCAACAGGGCCAAGCCTGGCATCTGTCGCGTTTCCCAACAATTTCCTTGCCTCGGTTCTGCTGTGAAGATTCGGTCGTAGGGCCCCTTACTCGTAGGCTGGTTCTGTTCAAGTGATGAAATCGTCTGAACCCTGGGCAATTTTCTCCGCCTGCGTTCCGCTCTGTTGGGACGCAAGCGCACTCTGCCCCTGACGCTATGACCAACAGAGAAACCACATTTTCATGACGAGCGACGGGAGTCTCAGCGGCGTTTTGGGGGACACCAGGCTCAGTCAGCGCAAGTCTGGGCAGCGTCCCCGTGGCGTCAGCCTCTGTCGCGACGGGTGTTCCCTTCAAGCCTCAACTGCCAGATTAGCGCATTCAGCCAAAATGGGCCTGGGGAATGTGTCGACGGACGGCTGTTCGCGTCTCGATTGCTCGGGATGCTGCCGCTCTGGCGCACACACTGAGCGCTTGGCTGAAAATAGACAGTGTGACCCGAGACAGTCGAGCGAGCCGTGGTAGTATTCGCATAGGTATCCGGTGATGGTTTCATGCTTTCCATGCCAAGCCAACAAAGAAACGAGCGCAGTACTAAACTCCATACCTACTACCGGCGACGGTACGAATACTGTCGTAGCGACCTACGGGCAGACCAGTTGGGCGTCCGCATGGAGCATTCCATCATTCCATGGCGGCAGGGCGCAACGGTGCTCGCTGCGGTACCTGGTGAGATGCTGCGGTACCTGCTTCGGTACCTGCTGAGCGACATGCCGATACACTTTAGCCAAGTCGTCTCACTGTCGTAGTGCAGCAACGGCAGGGGCCATTTCTCCCGAGGCTTGTGCACGTCCGTGTCAGCCGCCGGGCAAGAAAATTAGCCTCGTGCTGTCAATTATGCATCGCACTCAAATTGAGTCGTATTCTGCGGGAGCCGCGGGACATGATGCAACCCCTTCGTAAGGTAGGGCTCGGCGAGACGCGGGAGGGAGTAACTAGATAGGTAGTCAAAGTCACTTGAGGACGGACCGCGGGAGGGCTGCTGCTTGTGCATCCATCTTTGGGGTCAAGCCACCAGTCCGGCCACGTGGAAACTGGCACAGGGGGTGGCAAGGTCGCACCCCTGACGATCGCCTCATGGTATCTGTACCTTAGTGCTGCTGCTGGTGATTGCCACTGGCCGCCCTGTATGGACCGGAGCGCAGTGCCCGGAGCAAAGGCACCTCAGGCAGGCAATGCATCCATGGCTGCGCGTGCATGCATGGATGCACATTGCAACAAGGTTTTGCTGATGAGTGAGCGGGGCGCCGCACGGGCTGGCTGGTGATGTGTGAAGATGGTCCAGATCGGGAGCAAGCAGGCAGAAGGCAAGCAAGAATGGGGAGACTTTTGCCTCGCGGGACGGCTGGTGAGGCGCGATCATGCCATGGCGGGAGTGAGATCAAGCACTATTGGACCTGATCGCGCGTCGACTTTTGCTTTTTTGCCCGCCATCACTCATCCATAGGCACGGGCGGGAGAGCATTTGCGTCACACGTTTCTCAAGCGGATGTGCACTTACACGATCATGTACGAAGTACGGACTTGACGTCCGTCAATCAAGGAACTTCGACTCCCACGACCCGTTGGCAGACTCTTGCATGAATCCTTGATAGCAGCCGTCAAGTGCTGCCACAACCACCAGACTCCAATAATACCTGGCATGACTTTCCCAATCAGCACGACGAGACAAGCTGGAATGCCTCGACGAGGCCGCTTGATGCTCGGGGCTTACGAGTACAGGCTATGTTTTTTCAGCCTCCGTCATATCTGCTGGGTGGTTGGCTCCGAAACAACACGGAACGCGCAGCCAGGCAGGCATGTAGCGCACACTGCAGCCACGAGGCGACGGTTTCGGGCGAGGAAACAAGGGCGTGCCTGCGTGCGGATAGCGTGTGAGCACCTGGGTGGGCTGGGATGCGACACCACACGGACGGCACGGAACGGCCAACGTGCTCAGGCTCAATCACCTGGGCGGCCCAAGCCATGCCGGTGGGTGGTGGTGGTGATGATGACGCCCAGATTCTATTTAAGTCATCCATGGCACGACCGGTACCTTGGCCCAAAGTACCAGGATGCCACGCCGCGCCCAGCGCCGAGCAAATCCGGCTTATCAGGGCAAGCTGGTGATGCTCTCGCCGGCTCGGCACCGCCGACAGTCTCAAATAAACTCGCCAACTGCGGCAACTGGGGGTGCTGTTGGCCCCCCGGCGGGGTTGATGATGCATCCTCGAGCCCGTGATATCGTGATCGGCATTGCGGGCGGACCCGTCTGGGGGCGGCACGGGTAATATCGATTGACTGTCTCACTCGGACCAACGCTGGGGCCAGCGACTCTACGAGTACAGTGCATCCCCTGGCCTGGCACGTACGGACTGCAAACGTATTTTACTCGTACGAGTACGAAGTACATGACCTGTCTCTTCAGACCAAGACACAGCGTTTCGGGGGCGTAACGGAGGGCCTGTTGCATCCAGCAGAAGTTGCGGTGACGCTTGACGCTGGAGCTGCGAGGTCCCGCAGCCATCATGATTGAAACACGCCCACATGATCCCCTCCAGAGTTCAGCCGTGGCCGAGTGGCCTGCCAATTGTCCAGACAGTTCCATGAAGAAAGACTGGGCAGTCGGCGGCAACGCCTCATCAGGTGGCGCACAGCCCCCTGGCAACTCCATCACGTGTGTGCGGTGCAAAGTGATGAGTCCCTCGATCGCCTACCTAACGACGACGGATGGTGTTTGTGCCTGCCAAGGTGGCTTTCCGCTGGACGCGGCATTGGGGGCGGGTCTTGTCAGTGTTGGCCTGTTGGGTCCTGCCGGCGCATGGTTGCATGAGTGTTGATTCAGCTCGGTGGGCAAACACAGTCCCCAGTGGCCTTCGGAAACTATTCCGAGCTTCACACGTAGTCGGTATGACATCAAGAAGCCAAGCCAGCACCTCATGTACAACTGGCGTATCGTTGCCGCGCCGTGATCCTTGAACCCCCGGCCCCGGTCTGCCGAGAAGCTCCTCCGTACGAGTACATGAAAGTATCACGCTATCACGCCATGACAGCTGGGTCTCTCATTTCCCGGCGCCGGGCAAACCTGGGGCGGTTCAGAGCAGCGCGACCTGTCAGTGATACCGACTGGCGGCAGATCACGGCACGTCCTCGCCCACGGGTATTTGCGTCGATGTGATCCAGTTCTCCATCCTGGCCTGCCCTTGCCCAGCCGCCTTGGCCCCTCTTGCGTCTTTCCTTGCCTGCTGCGCCGTGTTGCCGTCTCGCTTCCTGACGACCAAACAGAGGACGCGGCCGTAGATGGCGAATCCTTCGTACGATACGTCCATGGCGAGCTTCTTCTTGTCCTCGTCCCCGTCGTCGTCTGGGTCCTTGGCATCCAGCCCAACGTCACCCCGTTGGCGCTTCGCCGCGGGTTCGTCGGCATCGGCATCAGAGTCGATCTCAATTGCCGAGACTGCGCCATCATCATCCGATGCCTCGTCGTCGTCGTTCTCCGCCACGCCCGGGTTACCTCTCTGTCGCTTCGGCCGAGTCCGTCGTTCGGCGGCGGGAATGTCGGCCAGGCGGACACCCTCCTCGTCACTGTCCTGCTCAAACAGGATTTGCGGGGCGTCTTCTGCATCAACGTCGATGGGGTTGTCATTTGATTCGCTAATGAGCTTCGTCGAGTTCGACTGCATCATGGGCGGTGCCTTTTCGCGAAAATGTTTCTTCTTTGACAGCAGGGAATGCCGAGTGTTCGTCTCGGTCAAGAACATGGACACCTCAAAGTCATCTGCCCTGTTTAGTCGCGCGCTCGATTGAAGCCTTAGACTCAAGAGACCATACCTTGTACAATGACGTCCTTTATGCCCTTATTTTTGGAGCTCTTCTTCTTGCTTCTCTCCTTCTCTTCACGTAGCTTTGGTAGCACGTACGGGCGGATGCTCTCGATGACTCGAGGCAGAACCGGGTCGCGCGGGTTCAGCAGCCATGATTGCGCGAGCGATGGGTTATCCAGGTAAATGCGACACTCCAGAACGGAGTACTTGGTGATTCTCAAATATCGGCGTACCGGCGCCATGTCGCCAACTTGCTCGACGAGGGCATTGTGCGTCGTGAAGTCTTGCGAGTCAAGGTCAAGGTCGAGGTCCCTTCACGCTGTCTGTATGATGACGCTGCCCCACGCGAACACGCTAAAGCAGCCCCCAGCTTTCAGCCTTGCAGCTCCAGTGAGTCCAGTCGCAGCACTAAAATTCTCGACTGACCACGACTCCAACCCCCGTCGTCCTGCCTCGCGAGGCTCCAGTTCAACCAGCCAGCCTCCAGGGATGGTTCCAGCTCCAATATGTCCAAGTCTTGGAAGGCAACGCTGAAGCTGCCCCGCTCAAGCTTCCCGTGAGCTCCCTGACGCGTGGCTCAACGGGCACATGGCTAACTCCAGCCCAGAGCTCGCCCGAACCCGAAGCTGCAACGGCAGTACCTGCGCGAATGCACCGACGACCTATACCAATGGCAGGCGGCCCACCGACCTCAAGATGACCCTTTTATACTCCACGATGGACCTCCGTATGCCAATGGCCCGCTGCACACCGGCCACGCGATCAACAAGATCCTCAAGGACATGACCGTCCGGGCTCAGGTTCAAAATGGAAAGCGGGTCGTCTACAGGCCCAGCTGGGATTGCCATGGTCTTCCCATAGAGATGAAGGCTCTGGGGGCGGATATTGCAAAGGGATTGAGCCCGGTCAAGATCCGAGAATCGGCAAGGCGGCTGGCGAGCAAGACAGTCACAGAGCAGATGAAGGGGTTCCGGTCGTTCGGCATCATGGCGGAATGGGACAACAAGTGGACCACCATGGATCGCGAGTTTGAGATCAGGCAACTGCGCGTGTTCCAGAAGATGGTCCGTAACGGGCTCATCTATCGCAAGCACAAGCCAGTCTACTGGTCGATTTCGTCGCGTACGGCGCTTGCCGAGGCCGAGCTCGAGTACAGGGATGACCACGTATCCCACGCAGCATACTTCAAGTTTCCCATTGTTTCCGACTACAACACTATTCCTGGACTCGCAAGCTTCAGCGGCCCTCTATTCGCTGCCATATGGACCACGACCCCGTGGACCCTTCCTGCGAACATGGCCATTGCTGTTCACGACGACCTCCTCTATTCCGTTGTACGGGTCGGCGACTATGGCCTGCTGGTTGCGGAAAGCCGAGTCGAAGACATGAAAGAGTTCCTCCCCGAGCTCGAAATAGCTGTCGAATCTATTCCTGGCGCGCAACTTGCGGGCCTCAAGTACCGAAACAAGCTACGTGGAAGGGACGCACCACATCAGCCTATCGTGCATGCCGATTTCGTGTCGGCAGACTCGGGAACTGGCTTGGTTCATATGGCCCCCGGACACGGTCAAGATGACTACGAGGCCTGTTCTAAGCTGGGCATCGAGGCGTTCGCCCCCATCAACGACGAGGGGTACTTTACGAAGGAGGCCTATCCTGACCAGCCCGAACTCCTCACGTCCGCCCCGTCCATCTTGGAGGGAGGGAGTAAGGCGGTTCTGGACCTGGTTAGAGAGGATGTTTTGGGAACGCATGAGCTGGTTCACAAATATCCCTACGACTGGCGGACAAAACAACCCGTGGTTGTGAGAGCCACGGCGCAATGGTTCGCCGACGTGGGCAGCATCAAAGAAGGGTCTCTCAAGGCATTGAGCCACGTTCGCTTCGTGCCGGCATCTGGCAGGGCCCGCCTCGAAAGCTTTGTCAAGGGGCGGAGCGAGTGGTGCATATCTCGCCAACGATCATGGGGCGTCCCGATTCCCACGCTGTATGATGCAAACGGAAATGCCGTGATGACGGAGGAGTCTATTGAGCACATCATCTCAGTTATGACAGAGCGCACATCGGAAGCGTGGTTCTCTGACGATGCAGAGGACCCTGCGTGGATCGCCCCGTCACTTGAAGGAAGCCTTCGCCGAGGGACAGACACAATGGATGTTTGGTTCGACAGCGGAAGCAGTTGGACGGAAATCAACAGGCCGGTGGATGTGTACCTCGAGGGGTCAGATCAACACAGAGGATGGTTCCAGTCGAGTCTGCTGACATACGTGGCCGCCCAAAAGTCGGATGGAAAGACAGACGATGAGGTTGTCGCGCCATTCAAGACTCTCATAACACATGGCTTCACGCTCGATTCCCAGGGAAAGAAGATGTCTAAGTCGCTGGGCAACACGATTGGACCTGACGAGGTTATGGAGGGCCGGTTACTGTCTCCTCTGAAAGGGAAGGGGAAAGGAAACGACGGGCCCAAGTTTGACGCGTTGGGGCCAGACGCCTTGCGATTGTGGGCAGCCAGCAGCGACTTCACATCCGACATCTTGATCGGGCCATCCATCCTGCAGCCGGTACATAACGCGCTGATCAAGTACCGAACGATTCTGAAGATGATTCTTGGGTCACTGCATCAGTCTGGCCGCCAGGCCCCGCTGACGAAGCTCGATCAGGTTGCCCTCTTGCAGCTGTCCGATACAATGAAGCAGGTCTGGGACGCGGTCAATAACTACGAATTCCACCGGGCTACGGGCCTAATCAACCGATGGGTTGCGACTGACCTGTCTGCCTTTTACTTGGAGGCCCTCAAGGACCGGCTTTATTGTGGCGACGGTGGCGGAGCTCTTGAACCGATCTTTGTTGGATTTCTGCGTATGTTGGCACCGATTACTCCCATTCTGGTCGAGGAGGCATGGTCTCATCGGCCGGCGTGGATGGCTGAGGACAGGTACGTTTGATGATGTGGTTCTGGCAGCCCTTGACTGACACGTTCCACAGTTCGCTGCAGCATCCTGCCCGGCAGTTGTACGACTCTGCCTTGGTTGATCCAATGCGTTTGACCATCGACCAGAGCAAGCTACGACAAGACCTACCCACCTTGACTGCCGTGCATGACGCTGTCAAGGCCGGACTGGAACAAGCACGGGAGGCCAAAGCGTTGGGCAGTTCGCTGCAGTGCTCTGTCACCATCACTACCGAAGGCAGCGAAGCAGCGTCTGTCCTAGAGGATTACCTTGATGAACTGGACGCCATGTTTGTTGTGTCGCATGTGGAACTCAACAAGCCGATTCCCGACGGGTCTAGTTGGTGCTACACCAAGGAGTTCAAGCTGCAAGGCACCGCAAAGGGGACGGTGCACGTGCTCCCTCCCAAGGAGGAAAAGTGCTCCAGGTGTTGGCGGTATGTGGCAGAGGAAGAGGAGGGACTCTGTGGTAGGTGCGAGGAAGTTGTGGGCGCGGCAGCAAGCGTCATGTAATATCAAGAGCGCAACGGTGTGTCGCTGCATTTGGTCTCCATATACACCCGTATCTGGCAGCGGAGACGTGTATTATACTAGATGATCTACGCGGACGATAGATGTACATTAGAGACGCCGTGGTCAGACGCACGGCAAGAAGACTACTCAATAAATTGCCAGAGTGGTTTCCCTCTCGGCTTTAGCATTTAACTGCAGGCATTCGCGCGTCTATCGAGCGTACTTGGCTATGGCAGTGCATGTGCCGAACCCGGAAGAGGCCAGCGAGGAACGAGGGGGGTAGGGAGCGAGCTGTATGAGGGAGACGGTGCGGGAGTATAACGGGAGGAAGGAGTTTGAAATGCGAGAGAATTGGGAGAGGGCGTTTCGAGAGCTTGGGTACATCCAGTGAGGGCTTGTGAAGAACAAAAGCTACCTTGCCTACATTTATCTGTTGCATCTCACCGTTTGCGTGGTGTGAGGTCATACCCATGCAATCGCTGCTGTGGCATGTTGCTCGGCATTAGGTACCTTCGCAGGCAAGGCAGGCAAGGCAGGCAAGGCAGGCAACCAGGCTACCCTGTCTTGCCTGTCTTGCTTGTACCCACGTTGCCGCAGCGCTGCTGGCCAGTGATGTGCCCGTATTTTTATTGCGTCGTCGGCACATGTCATTAGTACGTACTAAAAGGAGCGCCTCGAGCGCCTCCCATGACGACGCCCAACTTCCGACTCCCGCATATCCACGTCCACCTTCAACAAAGGGACCCGCCGCCCCCGGTCATTCATCCCAGCGGTGGAGAGCTCGGATCAACAAACATCTCAGCGCCGTCGTCGAGCTCTTGCGCCTGCGAACCAACACGATGCTGCGCTGCCGGATGCTCCAGTGCCGCCACTGAGACCCATCGCGCGCGGAGCTTGCCTGCAGCATGCATCGACACCACCGCCATGGCACACCACAATGCCGCGCCGCCGCAGGGACACGGCGAGGCGCTGCACGGCCTGGCGACGACGCCGGAGAACCGCTCCAGGACGAGCTATGAGACGGGCGAGTCGAGCACCACCGGCAGCCTGCTGGATGCGACGCCACCCATCGACGACTCCCTTGACTTGCCGCCAAACTCGAGCCCTGGCGGTGTGCAGCCGGGCAGTGCAATACCGGCACCTACGCGTCAGGGGGGCAGCACGCGGAGGAAGCTTCGACACCGATCCGGCGCTGGCTTCTTGTTGCAGGACAAGGTTGCTGGAGACGGAGACCTGAACCATCGACGCTCCGTCCGAGATGCCAGCCACCACCCCAGGGCAAGGGCGTCGCCTGCGCCCTGGACCCCCGAGTCTCCTCGATCGAACGCGGCACGGGATAACAAGCTCAAAGTGCCCTCTGATACAGCCTCCCCGCGACAGAATACAGCCTCTCCACAGAGCTCGCGAAGCAAGTCCTCCAGCGGGTCCAAGAACGATGCCGCCGGCGCACGACTCCCGAGGCAGTCTTCACCGCAGTACGATGTCCCCAGGCTTGACATTGATTCGGCACAGATTGTGAACATGGCGTTGAACCTCAGCGAGTCCCGACGCCTCGCATCCCGACGCGTCTCCCGAGTTACTCCGCCGCGACTCGCTCCCGTTCCGGACGGGAGCTCGGGGAGCAACCTTCGGCAGCACTTTCAACAGCAACGCAGATCCTCTCGGAACATGAGCCCAAAGCCCAACCAGGCTCCATCACCCAGGCTATCGTCCGGCGCGAGGCTTAGCAGCCCTCTGCAGCCGGGCTTTGACGCTGGGCACGACGGGCAATATCGATACCACTTCTCTACTTCGACATTATCGAGAGCACAAAAGGCGAAAGAGCACCTGGAGCTCATGGCTCAATACAGGCGGCTGCTGGACACGCTGCCGCCTCTCAAACCAGGCTTCGAGCGGCGCCGGACTACTAGCCCTCCCAGCTCCCCGATTGGCAACATCCGGACGACGAAGTCTAGTTCCCAGAACAACGCTGCATCCGCCGTGGGCCGTCAGTACAACCCTTTACAGTACATTCGAAATCGCAAGGTTCGGGCCAGGGAGCGCAAGGTCATCGACGGGGAACGACAAGGCTTCGGGGACGTCGATGGTGTCAGGCTGTGGGTCGACAAGATTTGCTCACATTCATCTTCCCTCAACGTATACTCGGATGAGGATGAGCCTTCTGTACCAGCCTTCCCGAGCGCCGATGAGCCGGAGGGCCCGACATCACCAGATGCTGCCTCGAGAGCCGCTGCTCGGGTGAGGCGCCCGCGAGTCGACTGGTTCATAGAACCCTGTGACATGATTGCGGATGCATATTGGCTAGAGCAAGAACAACACAAGCACCTCATCGAAGACCGCCAGTGGCGCAAGATTTTCCCGCCTATGGCAAGCATCTCCAGGCCCATGTCCCGCGAAACGGACGATCCGAGCCATCCAATTCCGTCTTTCTCGTTCCAGAATGAAAGCCCTCCAGATGCTAGATCTTCTGGAAATGGGAAGGTTGACTCTGACCTTTCACATAACAGTACGAGACACCGGGCCAAGCAGAAGCTGCAAAACATAAGAGCGCTCCCACACCGTCACAGCGGCTCATTGGGCGGTCAACACCACGATTTTGTTCGACTGAAGAAAGACTTCGCCTCGGATCTATCCGGTAGCGACAACGATGGCAAGAATGACACCAATCAAACTATACGACCTGTGCGGAGTAGCACAATTTCCAGCAATACAAACGACCTGCTAGAGAAGCAGATGCGAGAGATGGTCGCGAAAGAGGCCCGCGAGAGAGAACTTGCAGAAGAGGCATTCGACAACGAAGCCATTGGCTCTCCGCCTGTCATGACCCCTGAGCGGAACCCATTGTCACAACCGCCAAGTCGCTTTCATAGTAGAAAAGGGTCCATGGTGGATACTAGCGACTCGGATCGCAATGCTGCTGTCCACGACAGATCATGGCCGGGATCGCCGCCTCAGTTCACACTTGGCCAACAAGGTGAAGACCTTGACGATCAGCCACCGAGGCAGTTGATCGAGAGATTTTCGTCGCTACCAACCTCACCAGAGCTACGGGCTGTGGGAGACGGTGCTGAGCCAGTCGCCATCGCCAACCAGCTCTCCCCTCCTTGGACTCGTGGCGGGTCTCCAACGAGAAACCCTCTGAGCAAGATCAAGCATATCATGCGAGACAGGAATGGTGATTCAGGGAATGGCCCTCACTCGACGGAACCAGAGCAGGAGGAAGACAGACGAATATCTGCACCAGACGCAATCTTGCCAGCAGACAAAACACCGCCACCGAATGGGCGCCAGTCAAGCCCTACTAAGAGATCTGTGCCCGAGCGGCAGTCGGAACCCTGGAAAATGCACCGAAGCTCTGGGAGCCTCCGCTTGCGGCCGGACGATCAAGGCGTTGGGCTGCGGGGGATATTCAAAGGGCCTCGGCTTGATACAGTCATCCGAGGCGGTGTATCCAAGCTGGGCGATATGCTATGGAGGAAGGACGGATCTATCGAGTCGACGCCGGAACCGGAATCGGCCGATGAATCAGAAAGTGAGAGAGCCAGAGGGCGGCTGAGGTCATCGTTGCCGCTGTCACGCAAGCCGTCGAAACGTACACAAGACGATGATCAGCACCCTTCGAAACACTTCCTCGATTCAATGCCCGAGTTCCATCATACCCCCGGTATACACCACACACGCAGTGCCGGTGACAGCCACAGAGAGGCAACACCGTCTGAGTCGGCGAATCATAGCCGACAATCGTCACGATTCGACCTCCTCAAACCCCCACGAATCAATGATCGCAACTCTTCTTCATCCGCCTCTCCTCCGGGCTACAGGAAAGTTCGCCTAGGTGACTCGGACGCTTCGGAGTCGGAATCGTGGCACGGCAGCGTCCCCGAGGGCGTTCAAGGCGCAGAGAAGCCTCCCCATAGTGCATTGGCGCTTCCAGGCGCTGATGAAACCGGCCGGAGGCAAAGCCGGCACTGGTCGATTGCGGACAAGGGCTGTGGCACACAACAGGCCCGGATTTCGAGGCGCGAGATTGCGCGCATGCGGGCTTTGATCCTTAGCTCTGGCGTCAAGGCCATGGAGATCAATAGGCGGGCGGCCGAGCTGCACAAGCCGTTTGTCAATGAGAGCCTCGCGATGAAAGGCATGCCCTTTGGGACGAGCTGTTCGGGCGTTGGGTGGGCAGACATCGCCAAGCTCTGCCCGGACAGGACACAGCTACGTGCCCAACAAGCCACGTACTGCGAGCTCTATCCTCTCGCCGCCAGCGCCCTCGGCGGCGCGATCCAGGCCTCGGGTCAGCGATGGCAAGTCTCGGCGGACCGCTTCACTAACAAGACCAGCCCGGAGCTCCAGCGGCGCATCGGGGACCTCCGCTCGCGCCTAGTCGACGACCTGTCGGAGATGACGCGCAGCGCCGCCGACGAGGCAGACGAGACGAGTAGGGATCTCGCGCTCGGCCAGCCCCTCAAGGTCAAGCACGTGGTGGACATTATCGAGAAGATGCTCCGCAGGCGGCGGCGCCGGCTCCGGTGGGTGAGGAGGGCGCTGTGGCTCACGGTCGAGTGGCTGCTGGTCGGGTTCATGTGGTACGTCTGGTTCGTGGTCATGATCCTGCGTGTCTTCTTGGGCATGGGCAAGGGGGTCTGGAGGGGCGTGAGGTGGCTGCTCTGGCTATAGTCCATGCTCGTGCCCTTCTCTGCGCTGCCTGCCACCCTTTTCTTCGCCCTCGAGCCCGGCTGTACAAAGCACGGGGCATGTATGACGAAGGCTAGCGATTTTTGAATTGCCAGTATACTATACTTGTTTTCACATTTTGGATTGCGGTTTGATACCCCCCACGCCTTCATTATATCTTCCTTGTTCTCTCTCTCTCCATGTATTTCGTGTCTGGGTGTAGGTTGCGTTTCATGCGAGCATAGCCTTGGAGTGGTTGCTTCGGTTGACAGGAGCTCTTCCGTCTTTCTTTTCAACTTATACCAGTCTCTGTGTAAGTAAATAAAGAGCTGTAATTCATGATACTGAAAAGTCCCCCTTTTGCATCTCAGGACATGCCTTGTAGTAGTTGATTGTAGCCGAGGAGTATGGATTTTGAGGACGTAACTCGAATTGGAACAATTCACCCGCGTCAACTGGGTTCTAGGCCACATGCCAACTGCGTCTACCCGAACTAGGGAAGTTCTAATCTGAAGGGGAAGAAGTGTAAAGAAAAACTACAAAAATCCTAATAAGTGTGTTCTCTGGGCCAGAAAGTATCAAGCATCTATTCAATCCTCTTCTTGCCCTCCTCCGCATTAGAATAGCGCGCCGTGCTTAGCCCCCTCTCGTGTCGCGCGACAAACGGCCCGATGATGGTGTCCTTGCGCGCCTTGGTGTAGTGCTCGCCGTAGCCGTCGACGGCAAAGGGCCGGGGGTTGAGGCGCGGCCAGTTGACCTGGGAGGCATGATATCAGCTACCGTATAACATGTACGTGGATAGATGATCGAGTAAGGAGAACGGGGTTTTGCATAAAGGGGTGAGGTACTTACGTAGAGCATGCCGTGGGTCCAGATGAAATGGAAGCAGTACGCTGCGACAGCGCTCCAGAAGAGGATGAAAAGACGCATGGGCAGGACCCTGGCGTCGGGGTCGCGCTTGGTAAAGAGGCCGACGAGGACAATGAAGACGCTGAACGCCAGGAGGTACGGGATGGACTGGATGAGGAGGGGGCGCCGGTCCACGAAAATGAGACTGGTGCCGATGTTTGTCTGGCCAGGCTGGTATGCGCCCAGGAACAGGTCAAACGAGTCCTGGCGGGGCCCGTCCCGGAAGTTGTTGAGATAGTACCGGGTGACGCCAACGCGGGCATCCTGCAACGCGCCCATCTTGGTGCGCTTGCCTGTCCGGGTCACATCCGTCTTCATGGCACCGGTTCCGGAGTAAGACGATGAGACCACGTCGGCGTTGTCAGCCCACATGTTGCGGAAGATGAACTCAAAAGCTGGGTCCTCGTCGCGGAAGGTGGCGCCGCGCCCCATGAGGCCGAGGTCCTCGAAGATGCGATCGAGCGTGTATCGCGCAAACATGCTCTGGACGACGTTGGTGCGGTCGAGGCAGTCCATGCAGTTGGTGCGCATGACGCTGGTCTGGAGGCTGCGGGCGTCCATCCGGCCGTCAACGTTTGCGGGCGTATCGACGCCGCGGAAGTAGCTCTGGGCGGCGAGCGCTTCGTGAAGCCTCTCCACGAGTGCGTACGCCTTGTGCATCTTCATGCCCTTGGTTTCGGAGTGGTAGTCAAAGTAGACGTAGTGCAAGCGGTCAAACTCCTGGCGCTTCGACCCAGGCTGGATGGTTGTAAACTTCTCCTCGGTGAGCCTATCGGCCTCGTGGTGCTCCTTGGGTTCTGAGACAAGGGACTGAACCATTCGCTCGTACGATTCCTTGACCCTGCACTCTCGCCCCTTTTGGTTGACCAGGTTGATGAGGTAGTTATCACCATAGAGCCGAATCTGCTCGTCGAAGTGCTTCTGCGCGGCCGAGAAACCCGCTTCCGTGCTACGGACCTGGAGTTTGGGGACGTAGCGCAAGCTGTTGATCTCGGCCCAATAGGTCGGGACGCTTCCTCGAGTCTGAACGTAGGACATAATCTGCATCTCCTGCCCCGTCGAAGTGCCAAACTTGCCGCTCTGCATGTCAGAGCTGCCAGCGTAGCCACCCAGACCACTGCTGCTATCATTGAGAACAACGATCTGCTCCGTCTCATTGAAGTTTGCCACGTGGCCGTCCTCGTCCACGCCGCGAGTGAAGTATCTCGTGCCACCGCGGTACCGCGACCTCCGCGAGATCAAGACCAGGGTGAGGGGGGTCTTCTTGAACGTGGTCGGCTTGATCTCCAACATGCCAAATATGCACGGCAGAATGTAGGGGTCGACCCCATGCTGCGAGCCGGGCTGGTTCCTCGAACCTCGTCTGCGGAAATCGATGAGGTCGGACTGCAGGTGTTTGTTGAAAAAGAACCGGTCGTCGGCCCTCATCCACAGCGGGCTGGAGGAGTCGGCCTGCGATTGGCGTTGGAAGGAGTTTGTGAGATCGATCGAGTACGAAAAGTACATGGGTCCTTGGTGGAGGAAGGTCTTGAGGAGGCTGATGAAGGTGTCCTCGTCGGGATCGTGGATCTGGCGCTCGCGCATGGGCAGGATCTCGGTTGCGATGACCTTGTAGACCATATGGCCCTTGAGGCGGCCCATAGGCTGAGCCTTGCTGATGACGATGACATATTTGTCTGCAGATGTTTAGCATAGGGTCCTCGGCAGAGGAAACTGGCCAAATACTGACCTAGCCGCAACTGGATGACGCCCAAGATGCCCGCGATGCTCGAGACGCGGGTGGCGCGCTTCCCGGCATGCAGGGCACCATCGGCCAGGCGAACATCACCGGTAGGACGGTCGATAAGCAGCGCCGGCGCATCGGGAGACGAGGGTGAAGTAAAAATGTAGGCGTCGTTGGTAACCTTGACGTTAATGTCGCGGAACGGCAGCTTCGCCGCAGCCAGAGGCGCCATGGTGGATGGGAATCGCGCGCAGGCGATGTTGCCGTGAAGCAAGAGAGCGTCCTCGACCGTCGTCGGACTCGTCACGGTCGCGACCTGCGTGTGGTCTGTTGCGATGTGAGGCCTGCGGTCGCAACCATCAAAAAGAGGGCGGTGGTGTTGATGGAGCTACGACATCGGATGCGATGATGCCAGCGAAGCTCCGGTGCAACACAGCCCCTGCGGAACGTCGTCACGGTACCCTGCCAGGTACATGGACCTCGCTAGGCTGTTCCTGGGCTCGGCTCCGCCACTGGCTTGTGAAGATTTCCAGCACACTGGCGCCGAGCACGGTGGGGGCCTTCCAGCGACCGCCGCCGACCGCACTGCGCCGAGAACCCCTCAACAGGCTTCCAACAAAGAGTACCTAGTGCTGACTAAGGCAATGGAGCGCCTGTCTGCTGACCTCTCAGACGCCGGCCCCAGAGGCACCACCATCAATCAGCAGGCCACCTGCAGCAGCACCGCCGCCAACCGCCAACCGCCATACCATCGCCTCCCGCCAGCCTGACGTGTGCCTCACACCTTACGTACCTCGTACGTCTCCCGCCATCCCGCATCCGCATCGATCCCATCTGCTCGTCGACGTCGTCCGCGCCTGGCAGAACGACTCCAATCTCTGCACCTTAGCGCTGCTGCCTTTTATCGACCGTATTCGCTGCCCTCATCTCCCGCGATCCGCAGCGCACCGACGTTGGGACAGGCGAGCCTAGCACTCCGATTGTTGAGCCGCATACCGCTCGCGGCCGTCTCCCACCCGCAGCCGACAAACCCCCATACGCCGCTACGTCATGGCAGCCCGAGGACCACCTGCTGGCGGTCGCGGCATGAACAGCCGCTTCGCGCAGTTCAAGCTCGTTCTTCTCGGTACGCTCCCCCGGTGTTCCGGGCGTCCCTTCACCCCAGTGCACTTCGTACTAACAGCGCGCGCATAGGAGAATCTGCTGTTGGAAAGGTGAATTGAATGGTCGACTCGAGCTCGCGATCGACTGGCTAACCATGTCCACAGAGCTCAATAGTCCTGCGCTTCGTCAAGGTGGGTTGCGATGGGTGTTGCGAGAGTTGGTGATGACTTCTTGTCGGGGCGGGCTGACCAGCCTCCCAGGACCAATTCGACTCTTTCAGAGAATCTACCATCGGCGCCGCCTTCCTCACTCAGACCATCTCTCTCGACGAGAATACTACAGTCAAGTTCGAGATCTGGGATACCGCCGGTCAAGAGCGATACAAGTCCTTGGCACCCATGTACTACCGAAACGCCAACTGCGCCGTAGTCGTTTACGATATAACGCAATCTGTACGTCCACCTTTGTCGCAGTCGCGCAACAGCAGTACTGACCGGCCCGCCAATAGTCATCCTTGGACAAGGCCAAGGCCTGGGTCAAGGAGCTTCAGCGCCAAGCCAACGAGAACATCATCATCGCGCTCGCCGGCAATAAGCTTGACTTGGTCACAGAGCAGCCCGATAAGCGAGCGATATCCACTGCCGACGCCGAAGCCTACGCACGGGAAGCCGGGCTTTTGTTCTTCGAGACATCCGCCAAGACCGCCGAGAACGTCCGGGAACTGTTCACTGCTATTGCTAAGAAGCTGCCGCTGGATCAGGTCGGACCCCGGCACGCCCGTCCAGGTCAGCGACCCGGCGTCAGCCTGTCGCCTGAGAACGCCAACACCAATGCCAGCGGGCCTTGCAGCTGCTAAACCCGCTGGTCCAACGCCCCCGAACAGATGGTGTCCCTCGCAGTGCACCGTCCACGCATCCATGGAAGCGATCAGGTTTAGCTGGGGATAGACTGACAGTAGTGACTGGGGAGTGGCTTGCGCCCGTGGGTTCAAGTGCGTCGTATGTTTCTCGGAGTCTTGGGTTGGAGGGTCCATTGGCAGACACATTTCTATTGCTTTTGGTTGACTTTCTTAATATTAAATTTCATATTATCAGCTGTATTCGCGGGGAGCTGCTTTAGTCTGGACTATCGGGGATGCTCGGGCAGGGCCGTATCTGAAGAGGTTGGGAGCATCACACGATGGGTTCATCAGGTCGTGTAGTGGTTAAACCTGTGTCGGCATCTAATAGATACTTTTCACCAGGCCGAGGCTCTGAAGCCGACTCCGGCTCGGCCGATGCTGCTTCGGCTCGGAGAGCGCGTACCATACAATCCCAACACACATAACAAAGCCTCCCTGACGCACATTCAGTCTTATCCTGTCCTCGGAGTGATATTTCTTTCAATGAGAATTGAGGCCGACTTGGATTGTCCTACATTGCTGGTGCCTGCAAGGAAGTGGCTGTTGAGTGGTGGTTGCGTCACTCCCGGTTCCTGCCGCTCGGCATCACGTCAGGGAGACGGAGCTTGCTTTAGCCGAACTTTTGCCCTGAGCGTTTTTGTCCTGCTGCCAACTTCGACACGGCGACCAGCCCCAACCTCCAAACCACACGTGCCCCTGCTGGCCATTGAATTCCCCATGTTGCGATCATCGCTTCGGTCAGCAAGGCTGCTAGGCGGCAAGCCCATTGCGGCTGCCGCTGGGCGCCAATGGCCCATTGCGGCGTCGCGACGAGCCGGCCCGCTGGGTATCGTAAGTTCCCTGCAGAAGCACTTTCATGTGCAGGCGATGGGGTCGGATAGCCGCTGACAATTGTGTCATAGAGGTCCTTTGCCGATCAGAAAAAGCCCGGCGAAGATGCGTCGAAGCCTCCCATCCTGCCTCCTTCCGAGACCCTGAGCTCTGAGCGAACTCCGCCGCCGGCTGACCTGGGCGAGACGAAACCCGCGGCTGTCAAACACGTTCCGTTGACGCCGCCCACGCCTGAGGAAGCCGCCAGCGGACAGCCCCAGCCGACGACGACCATTGACGATGTCGGCGAGTCTGCGGTTCTGCAGAGCAAGATCGCTACGCCGCCGCCGTCGCCGCCGAGAAAGAAAGGCTTCTTCCGCAGACTGAGGAGCTTTGTCCTCACCCTGATCCTGCTCGGCGCCGTCGGCTTTGGTGGAGGTGTTTGGTACTCGCGCATCAACGACAACTTCCACGACTTCTTCACCGAGTACGTCCCCTTCGGAGAGCAGACTGTTCTGTACCTAGAGGAACTGGAGTTTCGCAAGAAGTTCCCCCACGCCATTGCACGCGAGTCGAAGCCCCGCGTCGCCGAGCAGCAGGTCAGAATCCCTGCGCAGAGCGGTGCCTCGTGGAGAGTCGCGGACAGTGCTGAGCCTTCTGGACGCCACTCAAGCGCCTCCCCCGCGTCCAAGAAGCAGCCGAGCAAGCCGTCTTCGAAGCCGCAGGATGAGCCCGACAAGACCTCGTCACCGAAGCCCCCTGCATTGGAGTCTGAGCCTACGCCTACCAAAGCTGCTGAGAAGGTCGCGCCTGTCGCCAATGAATCTACCAAGACTTCTTCCGAATCCTTCAAGGCGCCCGAGGTCAATGAGCCGTCCAAGTTTCCGCCACTGAAGCCGATTGATCTTATGGCGCTCCCGGACGCCAAGGAGCCCGTTGTCCGTGATCTCGTGCACATGCTCAACGACCTGATATTGGTCATCAACGCCGATGGAGCTCACGGAAAGTATGGTACAACGATCGATAAGGCCAAGAACGAGATCACCCGCGTTGGCGGCAAGCTCAAGACCATGAAGAGCACCGTCGAGAAGAAGGCTGCCGGCGAGGTCAAGTCTTCGATTGAGGAATTTGACAAGGCTGCTACCGAGCTGATTAAGCGAGTCGAGAATACAATGCTGGCGCAAGAGATTGACTGGCGACGAGAGTTTGAGCAGGAAATGAAGACGGTCCGCGAGAGCTACGATGAGCGAGTCAACCTCCTGATGGAGCGTGAGAAGAAGCTCAACGAGGAGAAGCTCCACAACCAGCTCCTAGAACAAGCCTTGGCGCTCAAGAAGGAATTTGTTCAGGATGTCAAGGATCGCGTCGAGCAGGAGCGCGAAGGCCGCCTGGGCAAGCTGACCGAGCTGTCCACGGCTGTGTCGGATTTGGAGAAGCTGACGGTTGGATGGAACGACGTCGTCGACTCCAACCTCAAGACGCAGCAGCTGCACGTGGCAGTTGAAGCTGTCCGCGCCAGTCTCGAAGACTCCCAGCACCCGCGACCCTTTATCCGCGAGCTTGTTGCCCTGAAGGAGATTGCCACCGATGATGCCGTCGTAGACGCGGCCATCGCCTCGGTCAACCCTGCCGCCTATCAGCGAGGCATCCCCACCTCGTCTCAGCTGATTGACAGGTTCCGCCGGGTCGCTGGCGAGGTCCGTAAAGCCTCGCTGTTGCCCGAGGACGCTGGTGTTGCCAGCCACGCTTCTAGCTGGGTCCTCAGCCACGTCATGTTCAAGAAGGAGGGTCTCGCAGAGGGCGGCGACGTAGAGAGCATCCTGACGCGTACCCAGACCTATCTCGAGGAGGGCGACCTGGATTCTGCGGCGAGAGAGATGAATGGCCTGCAAGGCTGGGCAAAGACGCTCAGCAAGGACTGGATGGGCGAGGTCCGCAAGGTGCTGGAGGTCCAGCAGGCGCTTGACGTAAGTACCAACTCCATTTCTCGGGGTGCAACGTGATGCTAACGGCTTGTTCACAGGTCATTGCCACGGAGGCACGGCTACAGAGCCTGAGGGTAGATTAAAATGGAATGTCTTCTTTGTCCTGTATATTGGGAGGGGGATGGATATGCCTAGAAGGGCCGCTGGCCCGTGTACTAGATATGAGTAGACACTGAAGGCGTACGTTGCGACAGAATTTACAAGAGACTTGCCTTTGAATTCCACGGTGGTTCTTTCATGTCCATTCAGAACCCCATGATTATACCTGTCACTATTGAATCCTGCGTCGGTTGTTGGCGACTGTGGTTGTCGCATGGGTTAGTTAAATGGGTCGGCGCCCACGGGCTGTGACAAGACATCTCACCTCACCTCAGTGACGCACACACTGCACCAGCTGGTTGTCTGTAGTCACCAACGCGCAGTCACCATGATCAAACGCCAAAGGTCTCTTCCACCATTAGCTTCTTTCCCAAGGCACCCGCTCTAAGCCGCCGTATCGCATCCCTCGCTCCAGGCGTCAACAAACCACCAAGCTGTGCGACTTTGCTCCTGTTCGACAAGATGGCCATGAAAATGCCCAACAAGATGGCAGCCAACGCCAACCGCGCCTCATCGGTGCTTCTTGTCCTCGAGGGTTCGTCTTCCGATTCATTTTGGGCACCGCGCCGGGCCAATTTCGTCTTCAGAAGATCAGCCAGCGGGTGCCGACCCTTCAGCACGGCGACGCGCGGATACGCCGAGGCTCTCAAGAAGCTGTCCCAGCTGCAATCCAATCGCACGACCACGGTGCTCTTCGATAAAAAGGCCACGCCCCAGGAATTGAACGCGGCCGCCATCCCAGAGATGCTCGGCTGGCTGCGTCGCGCAGGGTACTCGCCCCAGGACCTTGCGCGCATGCGGCACATTCACGTGGCTGGCACCAAGGGCAAGGGATCCGTGTGCGCGTACGCGACGGCCATGCTGCGCAAGTACGGCGCCGTGGGCACGTATACCAGCCCGCACCTAGTGAGCCCGCGAGAGCGCATCGCGATCAACGGCGAGCCGGTTGGTCAGGAAGAGTTCGCCAGGGCGTTCTTTGAGATGTGGGACAGGTTCACGGAGGCAGCGCGCGAGGAGGGCAAGGGTGCGGCGCAGGCGGAGGGGCCGGAGTCGAAGCCGTTCTTCTTCCGGTTCCTGACGATACTCGCGTGGCACATCTTCCTGAGCAAGGGAGTGGAGAGTGTTGTTGTGGAGTGCGGCATTGGGGGCGAGTACGATGCGACGAACGTGCTGCCGCCAGAGGCAGTATCTGCGGCGGTGATAACGCAGCTAGGGATTGACCACGTCGCCATGCTCGGAGACACGGCCGAGGAGATTGCGTGGCACAAGGCTGGTATCTTGAAGCGCGGAGTGAAGGGCTTCACCAGGAGGCTGGACTGGCAGCCGAGCGTCATGGAGGTTCTCAGGGCTCGGGCGTCTGAGAAGGGCGCCAACCTGGTCGAGGTCCGCGATGGTCTAGTGGAGCAATGGGGTGGCGTCGAGGGCATCATGAAGGGCGACTTTCAGAA
Organism: Tolypocladium inflatum; assembly: GCA_003945565.1. Taxonomy (NCBI): domain Eukaryota; kingdom Fungi; phylum Ascomycota; class Sordariomycetes; order Hypocreales; family Ophiocordycipitaceae; genus Tolypocladium; species Tolypocladium inflatum. The sequence continues at coordinate 1,308,065 of QEPE01000013.1, forward strand.
GAGCAATCAGGCGCTTGCAGTGATGGCAGTGCGGGAGCATCTGGCCATGAACAGCGACCCTGCCGCGGCCCTGCGGGATATCCCCCGACAGATGGTCGAGGGCCTGCGCGAGGCACGACTGCGCGGCCGGTGCGAGGTCGTCGAGCACGAGGGTATCACATGGCTCTTGGACGGCGCGCACACGAGGGAGAGCTTGGAGGAGGCTGCCAGGTGGCTCTCCCAGTCGCTGAAGGAACACGAGCCGGTCATCTTGATATTCAACCAACAGGAGAGGGACGCAGCGCAGCTGCTCGCCGGGCTGCTCGACGCTGTCAACCGAGAGGCGCGCCGCGGGGATGTCTTCCGCCACGCCCTGTTTACACGCAACGACCAGACACGGCCGCCCAGCGAGGAATCGGTCGGTGTGAGCGTACAGGAGGCGGCAGCGGCGCTGATGAGCGAGACGGTCCCCGGCTGCTCGACAGGCACGTTTGACAACATCCAGGATACCGTCGCGGAGGCGAGGAGGATCGCCGGGCGGCAGATCGGCGGCGGGAAGCCAAAGGTGCTGGTGACGGGCAGTCTGCATCTCGTGGGGGGTATCTTGCGGACGCTGGAGCCCGACGGCCTATTGTAGATGTCTGCATGCTTCTATTCCCAAAATACCTACCCAGGGGCCTGTTCCCCATCCGCATCCTACAGCGCATCCGCCTGCTCCAATATCCCCAGCGCGCCGCCCACCAGGTGCAAGCTCCCCGTCACATACGCCTGCACCCGCTCCCCCTGGGCCAGCCCCCGGCCGACGTGCCGCGCGTAGTCGAGCGCCTCCTCGATGGTCGGCAGGACGACGACGGTTGCCGCGGGGTCCAGCTCCGACCACTTCTCCGCGAAGCGCCGCTGCACGGTCATGTTCTCAATGTCTTTGGGGTCGATCTGGCGGTTGACGAAGTCGCGCTTGTAGCCCGTCGCGGCGTAGGTGACGTTTGTGCAGAAGACGACGTGGTCGAACGAGGGCGCGCTTGTGTTGGCGGTGCGCGCGGTGGTGCTGTGGATGGAGGCGAGGAAGTCGACGGCTTCGGGGCGGCCTTGCTGGTTGAAGATCATGACTCTTGGCCCGGGGCTGGTTTGTGGTGCTGTTAGGGGAGGCAAGCGATGAAAGTATGGGATATGGGATACTCACCGGTCGGCCGTCTCGTCTGCAAACCACCGCGACGACATCTCCAGGCTGTCTGCCGTGTGCGCGCCGTCGACGTACCACGCAACCCCGTCCTCGACCTTGACCTCGCACCGCCCCCTAAAGACAGCCTGTTCGAGCCCATCCACAAACTCCTTTGGCAGCGCCGACCCCTGCACCTCGGCAATGCCCAGCTTCCGCAGCGCCGCCTCTGCGAGGGCAATCGCCAGCGTGGCGTTCTTCTTCTGGAACCGCGCATCGGGCTTGATGTTGACGCCGCTCAGCCTTGGGTCGATGCCCAGGACCTTGAGCTCGACGTCCTTTTCTTGCGCCCGTTCCTGCAACGCGGCCGCCGCGCCGGGGACTTGCTCTACGGTGAAGGCCGGGCTGCCCTTCTTCATGATGCCGGCCTTGTGCCAGGCGATCTTCTCGACCGTATCGCCCAGGGCAAAGACGTGGTCGATGCCGAGCGTGCTGATGCCAGCCACGACGGGCCGTTCGACGAGATTCGTCGCATCGTACTCGCCCCCTATTCCCGTCTCGTAGACGGCCACGTCGACGCCCTCTTGCAGGAACGCATGCCAGCTCATGAGCGTGAGGTAGCGCCCGTACAGCGGCCGCGTCCCGAGCGGCACGCCGCCATCGTCCGCCGCCGCGGTCGAGGACCCGAGGCGGTCCCATACCTCGAAGAAGTACCTGGCGAACAGCTCCTCCGAGATGGGCGCCGAGTTGACGCGGATGCGCTCGCGCACGGCGATGAGATGGGGCGAGATGAAGAGGCCGCTCTTGCGGGGGCCGCGGCGGGCGCGCCGGTACTGCGAGAGGATGGAGTCGACGAAGGCGCAGGTGCTGCCTTTGCCCTTTGTGCCGGCGACGTGGATGATGTTTAGGCGGTCAAGGTCCGCGGGCTTGAGGATGTCAGTTCCCAGATGTGATGCGACGCGAGATGCGAGGGTGGGCGCGCACAGTGTAGCCGATCCGGGCCAGGTATGCCCTCATCTCCTTCATCGACGCCGCGTCCGGCCGTACGCCCGCCTTGCGCCTCGCCTCAATCACGGCATGGGGCGTCTGCAGCGAGTTGAGCGCATCGATCGCGTCCTGCAGGTCTCGGCATCAGCATGCGCGCACCGACGTCGGATGTGAAGCCGCAGTTGCGATTCCGTCGCTCACATTGTAAGACCGGGCGGCGGACGCCATGGTGCGCAGCGCAGTCTGTCGGGGCGCTATGAGCGTGCGGATGAGAGCAAGGGGTCGCCCCGATACATGCTGCATCGAGTTTGCTCAGCCCAGCTCGTCGCGACGTTGTACGAGTGAGTCGGGGTGAGACGTGAGCTGAGTGCGGGTATTCCGTAATCGGCGCCGGAAGTTCGGGTAATTCGCGCTGACGTGAACTGCGAGAGAGGCTTGACCTCTGCCCACGAAGCTTCAGGCCTGTTCAGACTTGGGGCCGGTGCATTTGTAATTCTCAAGATGTCGTTTCTCATGAAGGGGAGATGTTCCCTCAGCTTGACGGATATTCAGCTAGCTTGGCGGATACCGTCGGCGTGGTTGACGGCGCCATACTTTAAACGGACGTGACCATCACGAACGAGCGATGGCGTTGCAAGAACATGACTGACATCGCATTCACGATTCAGCATCAGCACCTGCTATTCTCGCTTAACCTACGCAATTCATCCCAGTCTAGGGTACCTAGCCAACTTCCATGTTCAACTCCTCGCCGTAATTTTCCATTGCCCAAACCTTCATGCCCTCGTCCAACGCCTCGCCAAAGTCCTTGTCGTAACCAATCCCGCTCGCTGCAAACGCTGGGCGCGTCCTCCACGTGAACCAGTTCTCTGCCATGGCCCCCTCTGGCGCCCGCAGTATCCCGGTTGCAATGTCGACGACTGCCTGCTCCTCACTAGGCTGCCGTGGAGTCGAGAGATAGAAGACGGTCGCGCCGCAGACGCCGCAGAAGGAGCGCAAGACGCCCTCCGACGACGAGTACGTCTTTGCCGTGCCGATCCTGAGCGTAGTGGCTATTTTCGGCTCGCACAATGCCAAGGGCACAAAGGTCCAGCCGATGACGTGGGTTCCCGTGACGAGGCGGCAGTCGTTGCAGATGTCGTATAGGGCCATCCACTTCTTCTTGTCCCGCGGAGACACAAACTTGGACATGAACTTGTCGTCGAAGACCGCCTGCGTCGGCCGCCTGATGGTAAAGGACACGCCTCCGCATTTGCACTGAGCGCGCAGACGGTCCTCTCCGTCCTTTCCCACCTCGGCCTTTGACTCCACGACCTTGGCCTTGGGGTCGTCGTCTGGGGGGTTCCAGCTCTTCATCTCACGATCGCCCATGTGTGTCAGCATGGATGAAATGCCCCCGCCCTTGGCCGACTTGCTAAAGATATGCGAAGTGATCACGAAGTTTTCCGGCCCATGGTCCGCGAAGATGGACGTAGCCACTGTCCACTGGTCGCGGCCAAGGCTCACGCCGCCAATGTGGCACCCGCAGGTCGAGCAGAAGTCGTAGCTGCAGTCAGCTCCCTCGGAGATGTACGAGGTCATCTTGTCCTCGCTGGACTCGCCGAGATACTTGGGCCGCAAGCCCACTGCCAACTGCGCGTGAACGATGCATGGTGCGCCGGTAGAATAGCGGCACAAGCTGCAATGGCAGAGATATACGGACAAGGGGAGTGATGACACGGGGATGTCAAACGACATGTGTACAGACCCGCAGAAGCACTTGGCTTCGAGCGTCTTGGTGTCGTTGGCGTCTGCCATGGTGAAAGACCCGGCTGTGATGCTTGGGATACGGAGGCATGGCCCTGATGGCAGGGGCGAGAAAGCGGGGGCTGTTCACGTCAGGCTGGCCGTTCCTTTTTACATCGCCTCCAGAGGCAGGATGTCAACGGCGCCCTCAGCTTAGCAGGAGGTACGGTCATTGGCTGCTTGTCCAGATCGTCGTTGAGCGCTTCTGCAACGTCGTGGCTGATGACCCGCACCGGCCAGGTCGACATTCTCTGATGAGTCAGCCGCCTCGCCTACATGCGCCACCCGCGAACCCTGGCCTTCTGACATTTTTTCTTTCTCTACGATACCACCTCTAGAGGACCCGTGAGCCAACATCCCTGGTCGACATGTCTGGCGTCAAAGACAGCTTTCTTGACCTTGAAAAGCACCGGCTGCAGCTCGAGGAAAACGTCAAGCAGCTGCGCAAGGCCCTGCAGCACTGGCAGACATGGGACGCTGAATACGAGGCCCTCAAAGAGGAGGTCGAGGCCGCTCCCGACAACTCCACCCAGGCCGAGGAGCTGCATCGGATTCACGTTGAGTTCGAGGGCGAGCTGCTGCACGGCAAGGAGGTCGACGAGATTTTCGGGCTGCAGGAGCTACGGCCAAAGGACCAGATCATAAACCTCCTGCAACGGCGTATAGACTACGTGACCAAGAACATCGAGAGCTTGCAGAAGCAGGCGGAAACAGCAGAAAACAAGCATGCCGCGGCCACAGTCATCAGCCGGCCAGATGCAACCGACGAGGATGGCCAACCAATCACCGAAATCATCGAGGAGCTGGACGCAGACGACAACGTGCTATCCTATCACCTGAACCGTCCCGGCGACGCGGTGCCTCACGTCAGAGACGCCCTGGAGAAGGCAGGCGTAAAAGATCTGCCGGATGGAGAGTCTCAGCCGAGGCAACAGGGATCCGAGTCGCTTCTCGCGCTTAGACAATCCAAGCCCAGCCAAATACAGCCAAACCCTACAGCCCGGTCAGAAAAGGTTCCGCCACAGCCTGCTGCAGTACCGAAAAAGACCGTCTCGTTCTCAGACGGTGCGATACCGGAAGACGCGCCCACACCTGCTGCCCTGGCTGACGTATCGCGAAGAGCAAAGCGTGTCGAGCAGATCATGAAGACTGCCAAAGAACAGGAAACCATCAGCAATGAGAAGCCGGTGATACCAGAGGACGAAGACCCCGACGATGCCGATCTGCGGCAGCAGATGCTCCAGTACAGCATGGGCGAAGTCGGCGCCGTCGTTGCTGAGCTCCAACTGGAAGAGGGCGACACAGGCGATGAGGGTGATAGCTTCGATTACGGCGATGACGATTTTGACGACGACGATTACGACGACGAGGACAGTTTCGGGCGATCAACGGGCCGCGTGGTCACGGACGTCTATCGCCAACGAATGCTCGAGCTGGAAAAGAGTCTCGGCATCAAGTCGCGCTTCACCCGGGCTGCTGAAGATGAAGACGGGGATTCTGGCATCGACGACGATGAAGGCATTGGCCGTATAGTTGTCAAGCACGGTACCGAAACGCCGCCCTCCGCGTCCAAGCCCGCGCCGTCAAAGTCGAGCATCAAGGACAAGCAGGCCAATGGGGAAGGGAAGAAGGGTGTGCGGTTCGCTCAGAGCTTAGATATCGCTCCAGTCGACGAGCCTGCTGCCCCCGTTGTCCAGGAAAGAGAAGAGCCCGTCACTGAGCCGCTCAGCGACATCGTCGAGCGATCTGGCCCGTCCAGGGCCACCGAGCCCAAGGCGCCTCGGACAAAGTCTCGCTTCAGGAAAGCGAGAGACGGGCCTCCTTCAAGTGCAGGCATCCCCAAGGGTCCCTTCGATGTTCCTTCCAAGTTTACAGAACAAGAACGACGTGAGACACCAACGGGACCCGACGGGACTACACTGGCCGACCAATTGGTCGAACGAGACCCAACGTCCAATGCTGCGCCGCCTGACGAGTTTGATGACTCCATGGACCACAACACGGTGGCCGATGAATACCAGCGCATGCGCAAGAAGTTCATCCAGCGCCAAGGTGGGTTCCTGAAAGAAGACGAATCACCTGTCCAGGAGCTCGATGAGGCTGAAGGCGGGCCGGAACGCATGAGTCGTTTCAAGGCCGCACGGCTTTCCCGCCAGTAGCGGGCTGCTGAATCAAACAAACAAACAAGAAGTATGCGTCTCACGACACTTGGAGAGTATAGTCGATACACGAATCGATTGGTCTCGCCACACTGGGTCGCTTGCTGTGATGACATGAATGATTGGGCCTTTACTGTCGACTCATGCCCTGACTACAGACTCTACTGACCTGTTCCGTGCGTGTTCCTAGTCAGAGACTCTGTAGAGGCGGTTACTCGCCATCGGAACGCGCATTGTCATTTGACAATCGATGGGCTGCAGCCTCTCACTCTGCTTCCCATTACCGCGCAGTTCCAAGATCAATCTCTCCCGAGAACAGGGCTCTCTGACGCCATTATCCTTAGCTTTCTACCTCTGTGGTTTTGGCGATTCGTTTCACCCTTGACATTTTGTCCCTCCGTATGCTGATAGTAAATTTGTTTGTCTCGGAAATACTTGGTTCTTACGGAGTTGAGGTGTCTTCAGCCTCCAGACAAAGTCCTCATTCACGTTGCGAGACAAAATTGTCCATAACCTGTAGTATTGTTAGCCAACTGCGACCTCGCCGGCTCATACACTTCAATAGCTTAATTGGACTTAAGCAAGCATCTTACATTATTTTCCAGTATTCGGTAGCCCAGTACGCGTGGTGATTTATCGATGTAGGAAGTCGAGTACAGGTGTAGGGTGGGCACAGTCTTGGGTGACTCGCTCCATATTACGGAGTACGAAGTACTATCACCCTATTCGTACAAACACTCATAATACAACCATTATTGAAGAATTGCAGGGATTTAAGAGTATGATAGAAATGCACTCCCCCTAGGCAGCAGCGTCCCTCCGGGCAAAAGAATTCCGTACAAGTCACGATCCACGACAGAATAGACAAGACGTCAAAAAGAAAAAGAAAAAGAAAGAAAAAAAAACGTGGTTCCGCCCGGGCTTGAACCGGGGACCTTCTCGGTGTTAGCGAGAAATCATGACCAACTAGACCACGAAACCATGTGATTTTATGAAAAGTGATGGCGTTATTTTATAATATGGATCAATGCAGAGGATCCGGACGTGAGTGGACGTCAAGTTTTGCTGTGGGGTTGGCTTTTGGTGTTGCAGAAGGCGGCGATCTTCCTATTGGCTGGCGGGAAAAGGGCTGGCAGAGGGAAGTTATCACAGGAGCAGTTGCGGTCACTGCGGTGGGAGGAACTCGATACTTGACATGATGACGGCTGTATGGGGATAGAGACGGTAACAAAAAGCAAATGGAAACTCTGGCTGCAAAAGTGGCCGCGGAACCCTGTTTTACACCACACAGCGGACTTCATGAAGACGACCATGTTGGTCCTGTGTTGTGTTGGCGGTAAATACAACGGCAATAAAACGTACCTGGGTGGGTTGTACTACCTCTCGGTTGACTCTAGATCGCATCATCGAGACAGAAGTGTTGGTATCTAAGAGGTTTACATATTGTACAGTGTTGTACATCCACCGTTGCGGCACCTTTGTAGCTTCACAATCCTACCAGCGTGATGCCACGGCTCACACAGCCCTAGATTGATACAGGCCATCATCCAAATGTGGACATAGCGGCCAGATAGCTGTGTACCGTCTCACTTCCCGCCTCGCCCAAAGAGTGCGGCGACGCTGTCTGCCATGGTCGATTGTCCCTCGGCCTTCCTCGTATCCCTCTCTTCCTTCTTTGCATCCCATATCTTCTTCACATTCTTCGCGACGTCGGCCTTGGCCTGCAAATCTGCTCTCAGCGCTGCTTCTTCCACTGCACGCTCGTCCTCGGGCAGCTTGTCCAGCTTCTCCTTCCATTGCTTCTCCACCTCTTCTGTTGGCGTTACCGCGCTGGCGTTGGCCCTGGGCAATGCCGTTTCGAAAACTGGGATCGGCGTGCCGTCTTTCTTTGCCTGTTCGACTTCCTCTTCGTGCTTGAGCATTCGCTGGTACAACGAGTCGGCGTGCATCTGAATGTCCTCATCGACAACGGCGGGCCGTCCCACGACCGAACCGTACCCCAAGGCTCTCAAAAATCGCTACGAGAATAGTTAGCGAGATGTTCAGAAGATCGTACTTCCGGGCGGTAGGAAGAGCCATACCGACTGCATTGTGTAGCACCTTTCGAACCGCCGAACTTGATGCCTGCACATCTGCAACTGGTCCTCCCAGCTACCGTGCTTCATGCAATTTATCCATTCCTCCTGCTGCAGCGCGCAGTTTTCCAGCCCAGCCTTACCAATGGCCGCCTTCCGCCCCTTGAACCCCTCGAGCACGCTCATCAGTTTGTCGTGGTCGGTCGCGGACTCTGCTTCGACTTGCGACAGCGGGCGGTAGTTCTTCCACAGGTGGGCATAGCGGCCGTCTTGGTACAGACTGGCAGCGGGGACGGCAGGCCTATCGGCCGCTGGCTCTGCTACCTTGGGATCATCGTTGCGTTGTGTTTGCGAAGTGGGAGGAGGAGGTGCAGGCTGCTGTTGATTCGGCGTATATTTGACTGGCGATTCTTTCTCGAGGAACTCGCGGAGCTTGGGATCGAGCTTCCCCAGGGGATCGGCGGATCTGTCGGTACCGAATATGGACGACAACCAGCCCATTTCAGCTGAGACGCGAAACGGCGCAGTTTGTATTGTTGCGGAGCAGAAGATGGCGTGGGGAAAATGGTGAATGTCGACCTTTCGAAGCACACCCAGGATGGATGACTTGCGATGGTGGTACGTGCAAGAATCTGAATCACACTGTATAATCACACTGTACAGTGCTGGACAGACCTCTTGTCATTGACCGAGTACGTATCCTCAGTGTTTGCAAGTCTGCCTCAAGTCATGGTGGTGTATTATTCAATGAGTTCGAGGTTGTGGCAGCAGTTGCAAGAAATGGTGGGAGTACGGAGTCGAGATAAATTGTGATACAAGCCAGACCTGGCGCATGTCCAAAGGCACCGCCATGTGCCAGTCACGAGTTGGTCTGGCGCATCAATCCGGCTCAAGGCTCCAGGAACTGCAGTGACCTGGATTGCGTGGATCGCGGATGACAGTCCTACACGTAGCTCGTCAAGTTGCGTGGATGTGTAGTTTCATGTTACATTCATGAATCTTTTTATTCACAACTGCAACTACAGCAGAAGCATTTGCCCATCAACTTCCGGTGCCCGACCCTCCAGTGGGAATAACCTATTCCCCCTGATGTTTATCACGCCAAAAATGCCAGAAGAGAAGCCCAATTTAGAACTTGCTGAATTTCTTAACCTGCTTGCCGGCTCGGGGCAGGACACGCAGGACGTTGAATCGGACCTGCTATCAGTCAGCTCGTGTCACATGACCATTACTCGTAAATCACCGAGTCGCAGTAGACGTACAGTCTTGCTCAGGGGCCGGCACTGGCCAACAGTGACCTGGTCACCCTCCTCAACACGAAACGCCGGGGAGACGTGGGCGGCGAGGTTCTTGTGTCGCTTCTCGTAACGAGAGTACTTGGGGATGAAGTGGAGGTACTCTCTTCGGATAATCAGAGTTCGGTGCATCTTGGTGGAAACGACGGTGCCGTTCAGGATACGGCCGCGGATCGAGACGAGGCCAGTGAAAGGGCACTTCTTGTCTGCATGGCATGTCAGCATTTGTCGCTCGCGACAGGTCGACGGTATTCCCAGTGGCATCTGCGCCCGAGCCTCCTCTCATTCCATTGTCCCTTTTCGCGCCCAGCGTTTCCGCAATTGAGCTGCAAGTCCCCACCCTCAAATGGGAATCCATCATCGCTCGCACGTACCGATGTAGCTGCCCTCAATGGCGGTCTTGGGGGTGCGGAAACCCAGACCAACGTCCTTGTACCATCGTCGTCCGCCCTTGCCGGGTCTGGCGCTCTTGGCCTTGGTCTTGGAGTTCAGGAAGATGTGCGGCTGCTTCTGGAAAGCACGCTCGCTCTGGACGGTCAACTCGGTCGCCCTGAAGATATTGTTAGCGCCATCGAGGCGTGTTGACGATCGTGCGGCGACGGGGATGCGCAAACTGACATCTTGATTGATCCTGCTCCGGGGGAGGTGTCGTGACAAGAGGGCGTGTCGTTGAGGGTCGGTGAGGCAAGAAGATGTTTGGGCGGTTGGAGGAGTAGGGCAATCGCACACCAATTTTTTGCGGCCACTCGCGCCTTAGGGCTTGCAAAATTTGGATTGGTTCAGTAGGCGAGTGACCCACATCAAGGAATGTTATCGGCACGTGACTGAATTTCGATAGTGCGCCCCCGCCCTCGACCGTATCTGCACGTGACTACTTATGTACAAGCATGCACGCATGGACCAGGGTTGGCATGAGGCGTGCCAAGAAAAGGTACGTACCGTTGCCCGCCGTGAAAGTAAACAAACACGGTCATCGCGAACATCAATTTTCCATACATGACGACTATTTACTCCACCTTGCCGCAACAGCATCCTGTATCGCTGTCAAAATGCCTCCGCCAGCTGAGGCTACATTGCCAGCGACGCGGCGCAGCCGCAGGTCCATAGGCTCGCACACGGATGTGCGCAAAGCTACGGACAAAGAGAATGCGACTGTCGATGTGGGTAGCTCGCTCGCTGCCAGTCGCAAGAAATCTAGGAGTAAGAGCATGGGCCCCGGGGGGCTGGACGCCTTGAAGCAGGGTACAGGAAACAGGCGCGCGGTATGAAAACCGATCCTGTCTTGTTGTGGCTGTTTCTAACGGTGTTGTAGTCTCTTGCAGCTCCGATTAAGCTTCCGCGGTCGATCCTCAAACCGACCATATCTGCGCTCCCGGAGATCCCGCCTATGAAGAAGGCGGTGCAGAGAGCAGAGAATCCCGTCGACAATCGAGATTCAACAAATAGTTCGAGCTCGTCTGGCAGAGACTCAAGTGGCTCCAAGATTGCGGTCCGAACCGAGGAGGAACAGCAAGCCGCCGCGCGGGAGAGAGAAGAGCGCGAGAGGCGAGATGCGCGTCGCAAGTCGCTAGCCAACCGACGGGTATCCTTTGCGGCCGAGGCAACGCTCCACACCTTTCATGAAGTCGAATACATGCAAGACTCGACCACATCTACCGATTCAACCAGGCGAGCCTCCTCAGCAGCGGCAAAGCCCCCCGGCCAGAGCTCTGCTGCAGTTGATCTAGAGGAGACACCTCAATCACAGGCGAATAGCATCCCCAAGTCTCCCGACAATCAACAAGACCTTCGTCAGCGCAAACGCCGCCGGAGCTCAGGTCTTCCTCCTATGAATTTCGGCAGCACTGATGACGACACGATCGCATCAACCATATACAGTTCCGACTCTGAACCGGCGGATGCGGTCGAGGAAATCGCCGAGGACGAGGAAGAGGCATCTAGTAGCGACTCTGATGACGGCACAATGATGACCATCGACACAGAGGAGGTGACCGGTACCACTGTCGCATCGGATCGATCAACTGCCACTGCTGATGACTCTACGCTGGATGAGGTACTCAGAATCGCTGCGCAGAGAGCCGGAGCCCAGAATTTGGGGAGTGACGACGACGACGAGGATGTCGACGATGGAGAGGAAGTCATACCGTCGTTTGGCTGGGTTAAGAAGGGCAATCAACCGAGCGGCGGATCTGGGAGCCGTCAGAGCCCAGCTCAACCATCAAAACAGGATCAACAAGTCGAACGCGACGACGGAACAGAAATGGACATGGACATGGACATGGACATGGACATGGACATGACGCATGCCGTTGGACGAATCATCAAGCCGTCGGAAAGCCGCGAGGCCGATGAACAAGAAGGAGACATGTCGATGGATGTCACTCAGGCGTTTGGGGGTATTTTATCACACAACAAAGCACTCAATGATAGGCCTGTTTTGGCCAACCAGGCGGAAGCCGCCATGGACGAGGGAACAATGGAGTTTACGACTGCAATTGGCGGAATCCGTCACCCACAGGGCGAGGACCACGATGAAGTGGAGGACCACGAAGACATGTCAATGGAGCTGACTACCGTCATGGGTGGTGTGCTCTCACAGCCCAAGAATGAAAGAGTAGCGGCTAGCCGACGAAGAACGCTCAACCGCCAGCGCGACGCAGGGTTGGACGACGCAACAATGGACATGACTCTTGGAGTGGGCCGAATCATGTCTGCTGCTAACTCGGAAAGCAATGCTGCTGCCGATGAAGAGGACACGATGGGAATGGACATCACTACCGCCATTGGAGGCATCATCAACAGTGGACAGGCCAGTCCACGCACTCTCAGCAAGCGGATTATGGAGGAAGAGGCAGACAAGCCGAATAGCCCGAGGAGGGCCATAATGGCAGCAGTGTCGCAAGGTTCACCGTCACGGAGAACCTCCCGAACCTCCCAGGCGGCTGCAGCGACAGCATCTGAGAGCCCTGGTCTGTCGGCATTCCAAGGGAAAGGCTTGCGCCGCAGCACTGGGCCCCAGGGACAAGACACACCCAAGTCTGACTCACGGTCACGGACGCCGTCGCCTGTGAAGTCAACAACGCCTCGACGAGGCCCGGCCTCGGCCAGTAAGCCTTCCTTGGAAGCGCAGAGCCAGAACCCACGATATGTTTCACCAAGGAGGCAGCATCCTGCCAGCGCAAGAACAACCCCTTCACCGGCAAAGGCGAATCGGCAAAGAGCCTCGTTTTTCCACAGTGATCTGATGACCGGCAGCAGGACACCGACTGTGGTCCTGACGCCCCAAAAGCGCAAACTTTCTGGAGTTGGGGCGGATCGAACTGGCCTGGGATCTCCGCAAGTCGCCGCACTATTCGACCGTCGGGGCTCCATCGGTGAATCGGCAACCGATTTCGTCCCTGGAAAGCGAATGGTGGCTTTCGAAGATCCAAAAGAAATGGAAGAAGAGGTGGACAAGGAGCGGCAGGACCAAGAGGACAAGGAAGACCGGCGGAAGATCCTTGAGCGCGAGGCCGACGGGTCGCAGGAAGACAAGGACGCCACCTTCAATCTTCGAGAGATGATCAACAGCCTCAGCCCGAAGCGGAATCTGATGAAAAGCAGGAAGAGCCTTCACGTTGGGAGCGCCAAGGGCCTTTTAGGCAAGCGGCCTGCCGAGTTGGACGAAGACGAGGACACCGAGGACAATGACGGCGTCAAGAGGCTTAAGGGGCACCAGAGTAGTCCCGTCAAGAATATTCGGCTTCAGCAACACCCATCGAAGGCCGAAACCACTGGGCGTCTGACCAGGTCAGCGCGCAAGAGCTTGGAGCAACCTAGCAGCAACCTCACCCCGTCGTTTTCGTCGCCTCTCAAGAACGAGCCGGTCACCACACCTCGACATCAAGGGCGCTTCAAGGATGTCCGAGACAACCAGACTGTTCATGAGGTCAATTTCCATGAAACCCACATCAGGGACGAGGCGGAGCTTGAGAATGAAGTTGATGAGGAGAAGATCCACCTGCAGGACTTTTTGAACATGACCTCGATCCGCTTCATGGAACTGACGACAACCAAACGCCGCCACACAGTTGCCCCAGGAAGCCTTCAAGACGGAACGACAGCCGACGGGCAGGATGTACTGTCTCTGGATCGATGTGTGGTTGCGGGTGCTTGCACCGTGCCTATGCTAGAGCTGTACCAGCACTCGTGTCGAGAGCTCAAGAAGTACATATCTGAAGGACGACGCATGGTCAAGGAGATTGAGAACGACACATTTGACGAGAACCCGCCGCTGTTCCGCGAGTACATGTCGGCCACTGTGGACGTCAAGGCACTCATGGACAACCAGTTCAAGAATGTGAAGACGCACGCCAGACTGCTGAGCAAAGCCATGTGGTACGAGTGGAGAATGAAACTGCAAGACGGTCTCAAAGAAGGACTTGTCAGCATTGCCGAGGGGATGGAGAGTGATGACAGCGCTCTTCAAGAGCAGCAAGAACTGCTAGCATCCGTTTTGCCGGCCGTTGTAGAGTACTACGAAGCTTTGGAAGAGGAAAGCGACAATTTGAGGGAAGCAGCGCGGGAACTGGCCGACTGTGATCCGACCGAGCTCCGATCTGCTCGCGAGGAACTGACTGGGCTCGACGCGGATATTGCCAGCAAGAAGCACATGATCGCCGAGCTTCGTCAACAATTGGAGGAATCGACAGTAGATGTGGAGGCACTGACTGCGAAGAAGCAAGGGTACCTTCAGGAAATAGAGAAATCCGAAAAGGTTAGGGAGGAATGTCGCGGTTGGACAAGCAGGGAGGTCAATTCTTTGAAAGGTAATTCGACTACTGATTCTGCTGATGTTGATCGCTCTCTGACGAATATCACAGCTCGCGTGGACGCAATCGAAAGGGAACACGGCTGGGCGGTCACGGGACTCTCTGGGACGACACTGTCGATGGCATACAGGCGGGAGATCGAACTTGTTTTCGATATTGCCTCTTTCCAACCCTACCAGCCAAACTCTCGCATCGACCTCTGGTACATCGCCGACGGCCGGGAGAATAACTCATTGCCCAAGACCGCCGAAAAGGAGTTCTTCCTACAGTGCATACGCGACCATATTCGGGCACTGCCTCAGAGCCGAACCAAGCTGTCCGATCTTCTTGATGTGGTTCGCGGTGGATGGGACAAGGCCCGGCTGGTGTCAACCCATGTCAACCGCGTCAATATCGCATTCCCAACGACGGTCACGAAAACATCCGATTCGAGCATCGCAATGACCAGCTCGTTGCTCTTGGTGCCCCTCGAGACGAGAGTGGAAGTTACATTACATCTACATGGTCGCAGCGGCCCGGCTGGGATAGATGTGGGAGTCTCTGCAGAGGGGAACGTGGTGTATGGAGAGCATTTCAACGTGGGCAAGATTGGCGAGTTCTTGGCCACGAGGATCGGCGACAGAGTAGCAGCTGGGGGCGAGGACTGGAGCGACGTGGTCGTGGAGCTGCAGCAGAGGCTGATTGCCAGAGGGAAGAAATAGCTGGCGTACGGTTGATGTAGTTATGATTGATGATGGGCTTCGGAAACATGTGTCTGGAGGCGTTGGGGGCATTTCAACTTGATTATTGCCAAAGGGATGCAGTACATATTTTGCAGCGAAATCAAGCACCACCCCCTCTGCGTCTCGATGATGAGCTACATACGGTTCAGTTAAAGAAAGTGTACTCGTGTTGCCGTCCAGCCTGGCCTGCGTGAGACGATTCTCGCTTCAGCGTCAACCCACGAGGCGCGCACCCCCAAGGCGCCAACACTTTCAGAGCCTGAGGTTCCAGTTTCGATGGCGCGCAATTCTGTAACCTTCTCTGCCGTGCACACCGCCTTTGAGAGTTGTTTCTGTGCTGGATGATGGGGCGTGGGTGGTACAGTGAATCAACGGAGCAAGCAGCCCGGGTGGGTCTGGTGTTCAGGAGCTGTTCAGGAGCTGTTCCTTTGCCGCGCAACGACACCTGAGCATGCACTTAAGTGACTTGACGGGATGTTTGGTACAAAAGATTGAACTGTGAGATGCCTCTCAAGCAGCTAGAATTGTGCTGCGGTAGCCTGGCGTCTCACATGGACCGGCCATGGGGACCCTCCTACTATTTGATCCCATGTCACTCGAGGACACAACTCCCAAGATTGTGGTAGTTGAGTTTGAACTTAGTCTCGTAGTAATTTTATCTCGCGTCTGATAGCGAAGCAAGTTTTGGAAGATTTTCATGCCACATTGTCGACTCTACTGAATAGCTGTGGTGGTTGTCCAGGAACCCTATAACCCCCGAACAGCTGCCACCTGACCTATTCACTCGCGGTTCGCCACAGCAACAATAGAAGACAAAACAGGTTTATGCCAGCTGCTGGCTACCAGTGCAAGGAGGCCAAGCTCCCTTATTTTTCTGCCGGGCTCACAAAGACTTTTCCCCCTGCCGAGTGGTTTCTTTTCCCCTTCTCTCCACCATCAACCATCACCATAATCATCATCACGCACACTCAAGGCTTTCTGCTATAAGCAACCTCTCGATTCATCCCATCCCAGCTTACATTTACTTTCAAAATGTGGGCCCCTTTCTTTGACCCGGAGATCGACGGCCTCTGCAAGTTGATTGCATGCATCCTGTTCGAGTTGGTCAGCGCGATCGTGTGCCTTCTCTCCTCCCTCACCCTTGCAATGGGTCAGCAGCTGTCCAACCTGGTCCTCCCTTGGACCTATCGGCTGGCCATCGTTGCTTCGAGCTTCTCCACAACTTTCTGGCTCGTTGTATATTTCTCATTCGGCCTCCAAATGTCAACCATGTCCCCGGCACTTGGCTGGTTCTTCGTGACGGTCGCCTGGTTCGCTGGCGTCGTCAACGTCGACTCTGTCGGTTTCACAGTCAGAGACCAGGAAGATGGCGTCAGGATTTTCCTGACGGAGGCTTGGTTGGCTTGGTCCGTTCTTGTCCTCCTCGACGTGGTCACTCTGGCCAAGACGCGTATGCTCGCGCAACTTCTCGAGCAGCTGCTCCTTCGACAATTTAACAAAACATTTGACGTTGAGATTTCGCTGCCCGACAGCCTTATTCGATGCTACATGCCCACCGACCCGGGATCACCCTGCGATCAACACTTCCGCAGCCTCATGAGTGAGCTGCATAAGCCAGAGTTGTGGCATGTACCAGAGTACATGAAGAAGTCGCAGAATGGACGCAAATGGAAGCTTCCTAGCTTTTTCTTGGACCCGTATAGTCGCGCCGCCCGTCAGAAGCTTCGCACACCTGCCCGCAACACAACCCAGACCAGGCCTCTCGACAGCGACGACGACTTAGAGCAGACTGAGTATTCTCCAGAGGCACTGGCGCGCCTCTTCAGAAAGAACGTGTTCAGGAGATATACAGAGGATGAGGACAGAGCTACGGAACCCGCAAATAAAAAAGAGACGGACACAGGTGCCATTGTTTCGAACGCCCAAAACCCGGAGGACAGTGACGAGTCCGTTGACGGTGAGGATGATGGCCCTGAGTCCACGGATGCCCAAGAAGAGCTGAACAAGGACGAGTCTGGCCACCAGCAGCAACCAGTTTCTTCGCCCACCACCGCTCCTCTTGAGCCGACGGACAGTGGCGAGTCCGGCGACCTTGAGCCAGAGAGCCTTTGCGAGTTCGAGAGCGGTGGTCCGACAAACGCACCATTTGCCACCGATGATGGGATGGACAGTGAAGAGTCCAGACTTTTTGGCATGCTGCATTCCCAAGATTTTGTGGACATTGCACGGGAGTCTGCAATTGAGGACTTACTCACATTTGGGCCTGACCCTACCGAGGAACCAGAGGGCTTAAGGGAGTTCGATGGTGAAGGAAAGGAGCCTGCTGAGGGACCGGAAGACTTGAGGGAGCCAGAAGCTGAAGGACAGGAGATCGCCAACTTTGGAGCAGCGACCCAACAGACAGTGAGTTTAGAGCTCACTGGTGAGGGTCTGCCGCTTCTGGATGTTGCCGCGGAGCCTGAGGCCACATCTGTGGTGGAAGGGCGAGCAGCATGGCTCGGCCATGTTGGGGACCCTTTGCAAGAAGGTTCTCGCGAGTCTCTCAGCCCGGAACCCCATCCGTCCACGCTGGTGTTCGAGAGTTCTATGGAGCAGGAGTTCACCGGAGTGCCGATGGAGCTCGAGCTGAGTGGCCTTGCTCTTGTCCCTGAGAACTCTTCGGAGTGGGATGGTGACTTGAACATGCCCGACAGCCCTGCGGAGGTCGATGATCAGGTGGCTTCTCTCGAGGCTGCTTTCAGAGGCCTGTCTCTTTACGAGGCACCCGCAGATGATGATCAAATGGTAGACGCAGTCGACGTCGCAACGGGTCCGGGAGCGGCATTGGGAACTCTCATGGACAAAACCGCCGCTCTATTACCTTATCATCTAACTAGCTTCTCCGCTGACGATCAGATGACAGACGCGCTCATTCAGGGGCCAGCACCGACTCTTGACACAGCCCAAACAGACGCTCGAGTAGCTTCAGGCTTTGTGACCGACACGCCAATGGCCTTGTTTGCAGACGACTTGGCACACAACACCACTGCGACGGATGTGAGTCTTGCGACCGCCGCTTCCCCGACTCCCGCCTTCATGACCGACCTGGGCGCCTCGAGTTCGCTGGACGAGTTCTTGAACGCCTCAGGAGGAAGCTATCCGACGGAGTTAGTAGCCGTGGATGCGGGCTTGAGCACCGCCTGCACACCTGCACCAGCCCAGGGAGAGGCAAGCAGCACGCCCGTTGCGGCTGTTCAGCCCAGTATTCCGAAGACTGGCCACTTCTTAACGGCACATGAGGACTACCACGAGTTCGACGACGAAAACGACTTCCTTAAGGACATGCAATCTGCTCTGGCGCTGATGCCAGAGCCGACAGAGCCGGAGCCGGAGACCGAGGCCCCTCTGTTTGCGTTCCCTCCCGAGGGACTCCCGTTATTCTCCCCCGCCGATGTACCACAACCGGAGGCGCCAGCCCACAACACTGAACCCTTGCCCATCAACTTTAACATCAACTTCTCGCTTTCTTATGAAGGGACCAGAGACCAGAAGAAGGTGCCAAAGATGGACGACGCTGAGACGATCGCGACTCGATCCAAGTTGATACCAAGGAGTCGTCGGGTGACAAAGGAGGCGAGCACCGAGAAGCAGCCGATTGCAGATGAGACGACAAAGGTCACGGCAAAGGACGAGATGGAAGCCGAACCAGGGTAGGATACTGGTTCTCTTCCCCTAGCTCCGGAGCCCCGAACCGAACCTCCCAGCGACGGGACTGCTGGTGCCCTCCAACCCTCTCTTACTAACAGCCGGATTGACGGCGTTCTCCCGGCCCCTCCGGTGCCAGAACCTACGACAACTTCGCAACTGACTCGGAAGACTGAAGACCATGTTGCGCCCATGAAAATAGGAAGCCTGTTTCTTCCAGGTGGGAACATTATACACCCAGCCGCATCCTCAACCACCCTCCCGCCAGCTTCGACAAGTTCCACCACCAAGAAGGATCGGGTACTAGATCCTGAAACGGCCGAGAGGCAGCAGCGGGAGAAGCTAGCCATGCTTCAGAGGAGGGCGAAGGCGTTGCAGAGCCGCAAAGCCAACGTGTTCCACACACCGAAAAAGAACGCCGCCCCTTCGACAGCGTACGGGACTCGCACCCTGGGTTCTGCGGAGCGAGATCGAGACTTTAGATCCTCGCAGAATCTGGCGGACGTGAACTGCCGCGACAGACAAGCCCGTGAGCAGGGCCGCGCACCTGAGGAGGAGGAGGAGGAGGAGGAGGAGGAGGATCTGTACAGTGCAGATTAGACTGCTGGGCAGTCTGGATGAGAGGAGTGGACACCCCAGACCAATTCGAAAATACGCAGGTTCCGTCTCAGACGAGCTGGGTTGAATATCGGGACTTACGAACAAACAACCAACTCTATTCCGCAACAAGCAAGCACAGCGCAGACAAGCGCATCTCGTCTCGGAACATGCAACGACAGCCAAATCACTAATAAACACTGCCAAAGGACATCTCTCGAATGTATGTCAGGAGCAGAAAAGGCTTAAACAAGAATTCGCGAGGCCTCAGATTTGTACTGCACAAGCCAAGCAGTCACTTCCACAAACGGGCCTTGATCACAAACACGGTCCTCCTCATAAACCGGACTTTGGACCTACAATCTCCATAAAAAGGGGGCGAAGCACGACCAAGGGTGGGGAAAAAAGAAAATGCCGTGCAAAATGCCGAGCCTCGGATGAGGTACCTTCTCCTGAGGTATTCCCGAAGAACAAATTCAAGCCGAAAAAAAGCTGGCGGTGGCACAAGCCAAGACATACAAAAGAACCATCACATGAAATCAAGAACAAGCAACCTCATCTAGCTGACATGCTGTATGTTGAGCACAAGGCCACAAGGCCAACAGCAAATCATCATTTCTACTCAAGGATTCAGAGGAGACACAGGGCCGATCTCTTTATTCACATTTGCCTCACGACAGGCCCTGTGATCCTCCTCTCCCCCCATTGTGGCAGCTCGAATAAACAATCAAACTCGCTCGATGTTGAGCTGGGGGCAATAAGCCACGGGTTGGAGGTAGAGGCCCAACAATAACCTCATCGTTCCCCCAACATCGAACACCAGAAAGAACTTTGGATTGAGTCAACAATTCAACCTCATCTAGCGAAAGACTGGATGTTGAGCATAGGACAAAAAGTACAAAAGGTCACGTCAAGAAGCAAAATAAAGTAGATAGATGTATATTTTTCCTTGGTTCTTTTCCTTGGTTCATTTCCTTGGTTCTTTTCCTTGGTTCTTTTCCTTGGTCCTTTTCCTTGATCTTTTTTCTTGCCTATCCTTTCCTTGCTTGTCCTTTCCTTGTCCTTTTTTATTTTATTTAGTTGGATTCGCTAACTTGAACACAGGGCTCATCGACCGGACAGGTTTAACGCTGGAAACGACTTGACTGTGATTGGACAACCGGACAATCGACATCCGACCTTCAACATCATCACACGAAACGGGCGAACCATTCACATACGGCACCACAAGCTCAAACGACCCGAGCCGATCCGAGCGAACATGGCACACACGACACCACAATCTCATTTAAGAAAAAAGACGGTCATCGACACTCGTCTCATTCAACGCCGGATAATCTACCTCACGGCCTGTGTTTCACCTTTGTCCAGCCATTGGAACCTGTCCGGGGCGAAGCCTTGCCCTCTAGATCCTTTGCCTGATGGGCAGCACCCGAGACGACACCCGAGACTCCTGGCACCGCGACATCCTCATTCAGGCCTTCATCGACCTTCCATGCATCATCATCCAGCACCTCCCAGTCGGCAGCGGGAGCATCGCCAAGCAACTTCTTCTTCAGCCTGTCGGCAAGCTTCATGGGGCTGGGTAGCTTGAAGGTGCGGACGAAGTCGGTGCCTTCGACGCCACCGAGAAAGTAGTACATCGTGCCATGCGAATATCGACCGATCCAATTGGCCTGGGAGTCAGTGCCTTCACCTTCGGCGTTCCCTCCCTTACCTGCGACGGTCTTCACGGCAAGATTCTCGTAACCTTGCAGTTGAGCCCCGAGGAGAAAAGTATACAGATTTCGACCCATGTGACACATGTCTTCAAACGAGCCCTTATCGCCAATCGACACGCCCTGGCAACTGCAGAGCCAGGCGATATCATACGCCAACAATGTGACGCCTTCGAGGAAAAAGGAATATGTGGGGGGATCTTCTTTGGATAATTGTGGGAGGGGCTTGTCAACGAAGAGGGGCCGGGGACGGGGGACATGGTGGGCGTCGGAATCGCGGGGTTGAGACGAGGAAGTCGTGGATGCAGGACCAGAGGGAAAGGGGATGGGGCCATGCTGATACGAGCTGGAGAGGTTGAAGATGGTTGGCCGGGGATAATCGCGATGAGGGAGGGTGATCTCAGCGGGAAGCCGGACGGCGAGGTAATGGGAGACCAGCATGAGGATGTGAGCGACATGGGCCAGGGAGGTTGAGATGACTTCAGGAGTCAGGGCTGGAGGAGAGGGGGTCAGCGACTGTAGTGTAGTGACACGGGGGAGGAGGGTCGGGAATGAGAGCCACGTACAGTCCATGCTTGTCAAGTCCACTACGGGGATCTTGCCGATGTGATACTCGTAGCGCCCTGTCGCTCCCTTCCTGGTGCGCTTCAGGCCATAGAGGCGGATGGCCTCTGTGCACAGAAAGGAGCGGGTCCTGGTCATGTCTTCGGCGGTCTGAGACCATCGGAACCGAGCCATCTGCGTCGACTTGTCCAGCTCGTGTTGTAGTCTGGCCCGCCGCTCCTGGAGCCCGTCGGCGGCCGTGGCCAGGTCCGACCTGCGGCGTGCCAGCGCAGCCTTTCTGGCCTTGGCCTCGTCTCTGGCAGCCTGGATCTCTTCCCGCAGCCTATCCGCTGTGGCCAGGATCTGGCCTGTCCGGTCCTCTGCGAGGCGCTGCTGCGCGAGAGCCTGGTCCACGGCATCCAAGCCCGGCCGGGCGGTGTCGGTGGCAAGGTCATTGATATCGCTCTGGAGCCTCTCATTCCCCAAGAAGAGCTGTAGATTCTTCATGCGTCCCTCATAGATCTGGTTCCGGGCATCCACGGCGCAGAGGAAGGGCAAGCGCTGGGCGTCGTGCCCGCGATGGCAGATGTCGCACTCCATGATGATCCAATGGACGAGAGCTCGCCAGCCGGTGTCGTCACTGCGCGTTGCTGTGTGCGGCGGGGAGGCGCCTCCGGTCGAGGGACGCTACAACGGGACAAAGGGAGTAGTATTCGAGGGAGACCATGGGGATCGGAACGAGAAGCGACGGAACGGCTTATATACTTTGAGTTGTATCTTGACCGCTGCGCGGACAGATGACTTTGGACGTCGAGATCTGGTCACGGGATGAGGTCGGGAGAGAGTCAGCACAGGCAATGGACGGAACCGCGGATGCTGGCTCACGGTGGCTGGCGTGCCAGTGACAGGCACCAGCGCCGGCGCTTGGAACCACTGCGCCGAGCTACTGAACTCACTTCCAGGGCAACCTGTTCGCTGACGAACTGCAGCCACCAGCACCAGCAGGACCCACTTGCCACTTGAGGCTGCAGGGTGCTGTGAGCCTGTGACCAGATCGCGATTGAGATCCAAACTGCCAACCACCCCCAGATCCAGCATCCGTCAGACGCTCCAATTACCGTCATCAAACGCGAGCGGATTGGAGCGACCTGGCGCGACGCAGCAAGCCGCCTGTGAGAGAGCTCATGCGCGTCATGACGTGAACCTTGTGGCCACTCTCTACTGCCTCAAGCCCGCTGGACGTGTGTGCCCCAGGACGACGATTGGTGCGAGGGCGAGACTGCCAGGAAGCCTTTCTCTGCGACCTCTACTGGACACCGCACCCTCTGCTTTCACTGCGACGACACGTGAATCAGACGCCAGCATCGCCAGGCCCCGTCATGGCATCTCCTACCGGGTCACAAGCGGAGGAGCTCGCCGTCGGCCGCGAAGATGAAAAGCCAACGCAGGGCAACGCCGCACTCTCAGACCACGAGAAGCGTCCGCAGACGGAGAAGAGGACCCCTGAGCCGCAGGCTGACCAGCAGAGTGCCGAATCGGATACTCCCAGCACCCCTGGGCATCTTGCGCCGTTTGACTGGGATGATTTTGAGGCCAGATATGAGAAGGCTCTACGCGAGGCAGACGAGCACGAGAGGGAGATTCTCAAGGAAGCCGAGGGCCTTTCCAAGGTAGCCTCTGTCCCCCGTGCCTGTCAGGCGCTCCCGAGAATCCAAGCTAAAATGTGAGCAGTACTTCCAGGCATGGGCCTCTGCTGCTTCAGCTCACGACGATGAGCGAGCAGTGAAGCGGCTGCGGACGCGACAGCGCTTCGTCAACCTGTCGGAGGAGAGAGCCGCGCAGAAGCAACAGCACTGTAAGTATTCACGCGCACCTTATCACATAGGGCTGCACTGATTTCATTTCAAAGACGAGGAGGTGGTTCGAGCCTTTGAGAGTGCCCTGGCCTTGCTGCAGGCCAAGTGAGGTGGCGGCTGTTACTGAACATGGGCCCTCCCGCTGTTTGATACGGCTTTCTTGGACGCATCGTGCCAAATGGAATACTCTGTCTGCGCAAAGCACTCCAATGAAACAGCCATTTTCAAAACAGTGCCTCCCTGCTGCAACTGCCCGGCCTGTCGCTGGCCGTGTCTGGTACTCCGTACTTGCAGTCATGTCGCCGCTCGAGGTGGCACGTGACAGCGCGGGAGGCTTGGGTACCGCCACGCATCCACCTCTCTTTTCACGCGACGCAGCAATCTCATTCACACCTCACACGCTGCCTCGTCCATGAACCATCCACAACATGGCGGCGGCGAAATGGGACATGCCGCCAGGAGGACCTCCGATGTCTTCTGTACGTCCCGACCCTAGCGTCATCCTTCCCTTCCTTGTCAACGCAAACACGACTAACGAGTAACAGGAGGACTGGGCCGCATTCGCTCAAGCCCACTTCTCTTCCCAGGTCGTCGCCGATTTCGAGCAAACATTCCAGAACCCGGCTGCTTTCCAGCAAACGCATCAACAGCCCGAGCACAACGACTGGGCAGAGGAGGACGATCTTGGCTACTACGAGGATGGTGTGAAGCGCACCCTCACGGATGAGCAGATCGAGATGTTCCGACAGTCAGAATTGAGGGAGCTGCGCCGACTGCAAGCGAAGGGGTTGCCGTCTCAGCCGGCGACTCCTCAGGAAGGGCAGGCCAATGATGGCAAGCAGTCCACGAAGAAGAAGAAGAAGGGCGCCAAGAACGCTCGATACGAACCGAAGCCGGATCTGCGAAAGCGAACGTGGGATGTGGTCGAGCAGGGCTTGGACACGCTCGACTATGACTGAGAGCGAGCTGCCCTGCAGATGGGGTTGTTGGATGTCGAACCCACATTACACCCTCCGAAAAAGCAGCATGTGTGCTCGCAAACGAGACGACAGTCCTCCCTTGGAAGAGCCGAGCCGGTGAACAGGGCCTGATTCAGGTCAGAAGATGTACGGCCGCGACGCAAAAATGGTGAGTTGGCCCACGGTCTTTGAACCCCCCCGTTGTCATGATGAAAACCTTTGTATCGTCATCCTTAGTCTGATCGAGGTTCGAGGCGGAGGATCTATCGGTTCGCCCGATGGGGACGCCTCCAGAACCGCGATGTGACGAGTCTTTTAATCTTCTCTCTGAGTCACAACACACATGTTCCTCCTTACGCCATGCTCTCGAACCATCAAGGTACTGTGCTGACTTTTACACCGCAAGAGCAGGTACTTGAGAGGGCAAGGGAAGCGCAAGGCACACCGGAGGAGCCCGAGGTAGGGGCATGTATGATCCAAGGGTAGTCTGGGTATGCAGGACGGCAGGCAGAGGGACGCGTTCAGCGGAGAGTGGAGGGCGTGGTTGGGCGCCAGAGGCACTGCAACTGTACAGACCGAAGAGGCTGAGCAAGGCAAAATCACCAAAATATTGTGACAATATAAAAAGTAAAACAAACGCGCAAACGTGGTCGTCTTGGTACGAGTATTGGAGTCCTCGCTACGAAGTACCGCCCGTTGGTGAGCCCGTTGGTGATAAGCGCTACGGCCAATCACAGCCCTCTAATTGCGCTAGGTGCGGATCCTGCAAGCGCACCCAAGGGGACATCCCACCTTGGGGGATTTTGATTTGGCTCCGGCATCCTCACCATCCATTCGGTCGCGAGAGGCTCAACCGTAACCCAGGAACCGCCCGCTGGCACCGACACCTCACGCGACTGCGCCGCTCCCTCCGCTCCCCTCCTCTCCGTCACATAACCAGTCGTGTCGCAGCCGCGCGACACGCCCTCCGCCAGCCCAGCATGGCGCGCGTCTACGCGGACGTCAACCAGAGCATGCCCCGCAGCTACTGGGACTACGACAGCGTCAACATCAGTGGGTCGACGGCGTGCTCCTCCAGCGCCGCGTTCTGCGCAATGGCTGACCCGGAAAGCAGGCTGGGGCGTTCTCGAGAACTACGAGGTGGTGAGGAAGATCGGTACGTGCCGCCCCGTCCGCCGTGGCGAGTGCCGCTCGTGCGTGATTAACCATGTGAGCCCTGCAGGTCGCGGCAAGTACTCGGAGGTGTTCGAGGGCATCAACGTCGTCAACTACCAGAAATGCGTCGTCAAGGTCCTCAAGCCCGTCAAGAAGAAGAAGATCAAGCGCGAGATCAAGATTCTGCAGAACCTCGCCGGCGGACCCAACGTCGTGGCCCTGCTCGACGTCGTCAGAGACTCGCAGGTGGGCTGCCCTCCCTCCCTTGTTGGCGTCCCTTCTCTTCATGTTCCCCAAGCGACTGTGCGCTGACCGGGCCCCCAAATCCAGAGCAAGACGCCATCCCTCATCTTCGAGTATGTCAACAACACCGACTTCCGCAGCCTCTACCCCAAGTTCAACGACCTCGATGTGCGGTTCTACATCCATGAGCTGCTCAAGGCGCTGGATTTCTGCCACAGCAAGGGCATCATGCACCGCGACGTCAAACCTCATAACGTTATGATCGATCATGAGAACCGAAAGGTATGCCCTGCCCTGCGCCCGGCCCCTCAAGGTCAGGCACCCCTTTACTGGATGCGTCGCTGACGGCGTGCAGTTGCGTCTCATTGACTGGGGTCTGGCCGAGTTCTACCACCCCGGTACAGAGTACAACGTCCGTGTGGCGTCTCGGTATTTCAAGGGCCCCGAATTGCTCGTTGACTTCCAGGAATACGACTACAGCCTCGACATGTGGAGCTTGGGCGCCATGTTTGCCTCCATGATCTTCCGTAAAGAGCCCTTCTTCCATGGAAACAGCAACTCCGACCAGCTCGTCAAGATTGCAAAGGTCCTGGGCACCGACGACCTCTTTGACTACCTGGACAAGTACGAGATCGAGCTGGACGCTCAGTATGATGACATCCTTGGCCGTTTTCAGAAGAAGCCCTGGCACAGCTTTGTCACGTCGGAGAACCAGCGGTTTGTCTCTAATGAAGCCATCGACTTCCTGGACAAGCTGTTGCGATACGACCACCAGGTTTGTGACCCGTCACTACAAGATTAACAATCTTTCCGTTGCTAACATATTCTGTAGGAGCGCCTCACAGCGAAGGAGGCCCAGGGCCACCAATACTTCGACCCTGTGCGCGACCCGGAAGTCTTCAAGCAAAACCTTGCCAACCCTAGTGGAACGGCCTACAAGTCTTGATAGATCCCCCGAAGCTCATGCGACTACGATGACCAATCCGACCCCAGGCCACGGCATCCCCTTGCGAATTCCGATGATACCCTGGACCAGCTGTACTGCCTTGCTGGCCCGCTTCTTCTCCCCCCTTGTTAGGATACCCGTGCTAGGAGACAGAATCAATGGCCAGTTTTGCTGGTGGAGATGCGTGGCATGATGACGAAGTGACTTGGACAAGGGACGACGGACTTTCTGCAGGTGATGGCTGTCTAATGGCGGCGTTTGGGACCAAGGGTTGAGCGTGATGCCAGTTGTCGAACCAATGTTGCCCATTTGATTCGAGTACTGATCCCTGGATTCATCCTGGCTCAGGTATCCGAAAGTCTGCGACGGGGGGCAACGGTCGGCGGCGTTCCAGGGACGAGGAAAGGAAATGGCGAGCGGGAGGGAGATGTGCATTTCCCTTTGTACGCAACTCGCATATTTTTGTGCTTCTCATCCTTTTCCGTATTCTCTCAGACCGGGACGTTTGGGGGAGTGTTTATTTCTTCTGAGACAGCGCTTTAATAAATACAAGATACTCGGAGAACAATTCCCTTTGTTAAAGTTTACGTTGGTACGAAGTACCGTGCTGCGGTGGTATGTACAGTGTATTAATGTCTACCGTGTAGTGATGTCGTTATAAATCTGCCCCATTCTCTGGACGCCTGCACCCAAGTCCTCACAGGCAGGTAAAGCAAAAGTCGCGCCCGCACCTATACCCATCCAGCCCACACGTCCTCGCCGTCCCGCCGGGCGTCTTGATGACGCTCCCCGGGCTGACCATGTCGGTGGGCCGCCGCTTGACGGGCGTGTGGTACACCTCTGTCGTACGGGCGCTCGACTTCCAGATCTTGCGGCTCGCGGCGCCGGAGCTGAGGAAGGGGGCGGCCGTGGGGAAGCTGCGGCCGAGCTCGTCGAGGTCCCTTTCGTCATCGTCGTCGTCGTCGTCGGCGGCGGCGTCGTCGGAGAGGAGGGAGAGGATGGAGCGCCGGGAGGAGGGCGCGCGCGTGGGGATGGAGGTGTGCCGGGGGGTTTGGGGCTTGGAGGGCGTGGGGGCTTGTTTCTGGGGCGTGGGCTTTGCGGATGGTGGTTTGGCGGGAGACGGGTTGGGCGGTTGTCGGTGAGGAGAGGCGAGGGCGCCTGATGCGACGACGGGAGGGAGGTCGTCCTCCATGGCAACATGAGGTGCTGCCTCGTGCGGTCCGAGCTCTTCATCCGCCGCTGGGGCTTTGGCAGACGCCGGATTCGCAGCCTTGAGCCTGTCCCTTGATCCAGCGGACCTCGGATGCTTCACACGAGCCTCATTGATAGATGCATCTTCCGTGTGCTCCATGTCCATATTGGGTCTCTTCAACCATATGACTTCTCTCGCAAGTCGCGGAGGCTTGTCATCTGCCGACACCGCCGGGGCAGGCGACTGCTCCGATCCAGTGTGATCAGGAGTTCCGTCCGACTTCCTCGGCCTGAGGCGCTTCCTGGGCTGTAAATCTGACGGCTTTGTGCTCTTATTGTCTTGCTGCTCGGCTTCCTCTGTCGAGCTCAGCGTAGCCGCCGAGTCTCCTATTCCCGAGTCAGGAGGTCCCGGTGAGCCCGTTCGCGCCGTCTGCTTCTTTGGACTCTTTGCGCCCTTTGATAGTTTCGGCTTGGACAATATGGGCATCTCGTCGTCTGAGAGCAAGTAGATGGAGCTGATGGCATCTTGTTTAGCCATCGCAGGCCGACCCGGGTTCGGATTAGATGTCGTCTTGCGCGCGTCGCCGCTGCTCTGCGGCGTGGAAGCGTCTTGTGAGTCTGGCACAACCCTTTCCGCAGCCGGCTGCCCTGAAGCCATGTTCTCGGCCCTTTTAGACGGCTCCGAGGCACAAGACCCCTCATCCGCTGAGTCGGCGACCTCCTCGACAGTCTCATCAACCATCTCGTACTCGTCGCGACTCGTCAGGTCTACTTCAGGCAGTTGAACCGTCATGTTCTGCTGAAGCCGCCTCTCCTCCCGCGCCTGGGTCCAGGATATTTTGCCCATAAAGTCGACTTGCTTGCGCACGCGTCCTGAGCGCCTCCGCGAATCATCTTGTTCTTCTTTTGGAGGCTCGGTGGCTCTCTTTGCAAGAACGAGTTGGTTGCTCCCCGGTGGCTCGGGCTCAGATTCGCTCGATGCAGCACGAGCTTCTTGTTTTCTCCTCTTCTTCTTCGATTTCGAAGTCTCCGCATCGCCGCTTTTGGTCCTTTCTGTTTGAGGTCTTGTAGTTTTGTTCGTGGCTAGCGGTAGAGCCGACCTTATGGCTTTGCGGACCGGCTCTCTCGATGGCGTTGTTCCAGAGATCAGCAAGTCGTCGTCGTCAACGAGCGTCTCATCAGCTTCCGCTGCGTGCTCTTGCCCAGTACTCTTCCCCGTAAGGATAGTGTCTTCGTCAACCTCTTGATCTTTTCGCTTCTGAGCTGAAGCGGGTAAAAGATATTTCATGGGCTTTGTCCTTGTCCTCGCCGGTGGTGGTCTTGGTCCAAAGCTTATTGGAGCCATCGGCCGATCTGGTTCATTGTCTTTGAAACGATAGTCAGTTGCCCAGATGGAGCTGCCACCGTCTTGGACAGGGAACTCGTATCTGTCACCTGGTGAGGGCAGCAGCCGCGGCTGCCTCGGGAAGATATCTGGGGGCTCCCAAGAAGGATCAGAGAAGCTATTCGGGAGTCCCCATGGTTCCATGGCAAAAGGCGAGGCACCAAAACTTAGAGGGGATGCGCCAAATGCTGGTGGTGGCCCATAGCCCAAGTGGCCACCGCCGTAGAGGCCAGAGAGGAGTCTGGGAAGCCGGCTGGGTTGTGGTGCAGCCTGTGGTCTGGATATGGGTATCAGAGATGTCGATTGCCGATGGGGTTCTCGGCCGGCCATGATTCGGTCCTCCTCGTCCTCTTCTCCATCCTTGTTCTCCTCATCTGCTTCCTCGCCTTGGTCGTCTGAGCGCGAGACTTGGCCGCCCTCATCGTCGGTGAGGTCCTCCAGCAAAATACCCTCTTCGTCGTCGTCGTCCTCTCCCACCCCGACGCCCGGGACTCCGACGTCGACCTCGTTGCGCATATTTTGAACATGGCCATTGTTGACCACAATCTCGCCCGTCACCATGTCAATTTCATCGCCAATGCCGTCGAAATCTCGGCCGTATTTTTCAAAGATGTGCGCCATGGTCACTTGGAATCGGTTGTCGGCGTAGGCCCGCTCGAGGGAGAGCTTGTATCCGGGATCCCGCTTCGCGAGGACCTCGTGCGGTTCGAAGGAGAGCTCATCGTCGTCCTGGTCGGCCCGGTCCAGCGGCGACTTGCCCTGCCGCCGCCGCTTGGCGGGGGGTTCCATTGCGGCGGATGGAGGCCGCGTCGAGGCGCATGTGGTGCAATTCGATGCGGTGCGATGCGGTGCGATGCGGTGCGATGCGGTGCGATGCGGTGCGATGCGGTGCGGAAGCGGTGGAATCGAGGCGCTCTGAGCCGTGGCGGGTTGCGGTCTCGTCGCAAAGCTGCGCAATCCGCAGCGGCAGGGGTCGTACGAAGTACCGTACTTCGTACGTACGGAGCAGACGCGTCGCGATGAAGCGCGTAAAGTGGTCCAGGCCTTGTCCGCCACCGGCCCCGCGCTCCCGCCACTGCCTGGCGCCGACCCCTGCATTCGGACGTCACCTGCCTGCCGTGCCCGCCGGAGCTCCATGATCCATCTATCCTCTACTACATCACCGACCTGCCAGCTCCTCCCAGGCTCGAATTGCGCCATGTGCAATCGCTGACTCCTCCTCGACCTTGTCAACGCGACTTTCCATGGGCATCTCGCCATAGCGCCGACATGTACTGCCAGAAGTGTCGTCAGCCGCTGAGGCTCGACGGGTCTCTCGAGGACCTGAATCCGGCGGCGTACGACCTCTTGATCTGTGAGCAACTTCACCTGCCGACACTCTGGAGGCCCCCCGTCTGAACCTTTTCAATAGCAGCCTCGTCGCCGCAGACATCCAAGAAGCCGTCCCAAGCCCCAGCACCAGTCGCGCAGTCGCAAGAGCAGGCCAGAAAGGCCCTGTACGATAAGGTCTCCCAGAATGCAGGGCCGCCGACTTTCAAGCGACATCATGGCGGCCACCCACGCGACTCGGCCATGTCGTTCATATACCTCACCGAATCCCAGGTCGGCCATCCGCCGCCGCACGCGCAGCCGCACCTCAACGACCGGCCGTCGACGCCTACACAGCTCCGTCGCGGAAGCTCTAGCAAGGATTCAAGCGCGGGGCAAGAATCGCCCAAGGGTGATGAGATGGGGCGGATCAACAGGCTTTTCGAGATATTGTCGGCGAGGTCGGACATCGATCACCCTGTGTGTGTGGACTGCACCGAGCTGCTCGTCGACGGATTGCAGAGGAAGCTAGACGCGTCCTCTCGCGAAAGAGACGCATACGTGAAGCACCTGCGCCAAGTACAAGCCGAACAGCCCAGCCAAGCAGACATCAAAGCTCGGCAGGAGGCGCTCAAAAAGGCAGAGAAGGACAAGGCGGCTGCCATGGACGAGCTCAAGAAGCTCGAGAAAGAAAAGAATGCGCTGGACGAGCAGATTGTGGCCTTGGAGGAGGAGTCCAAGCAGCTCGATGGCGAGGAGGAGTCATTCTGGAGAGAGCGCAACGCCTTTGCCACCAAGATGGCCGAGTTCCAGGCGGACAGGGACAGCGTCAACGCCAAGTACAGCAACGACTCGCAGCTGCTCGAGAAGCTGCAGCGGTCCAACGTCTATAACGACACCTTTTGCATCAGCCACGACGGCAGCTTCGCGACAATCAACGGGCTGCGGCTGGGAAGGCTCTCCAACAAGCCGGTGGACTGGTCAGAGATCAACGCCGCCTGGGGACACGCGCTGCTGCTGCTCGTCACCGTCTCCGACAGGCTCGACTACAAGTTCCAGGGCTACGACCCGCAACCGATGGGCAGCACGTCCAAGATCGTCCGCTACGACGCCTCCAGCCAGGCCTCGAGCCGCCTCGGGTCGCGCGTCATGCAGCCGCCGCCCAAGAAGCACGTGCTCGAGCTGTACAGCTCCGGCGACATGCCCCTCGGCCTGACGTTCATGCACCGCAAGTTCGACAACGCCATGGTCGCCTTCCTCGAGCTCGTGCGCCAGCTCGGCGTCTTCGTCCAGCGCCAGACGGAGCCCAGCGGCAACACGCTCAGCCTGCCGTACCGCATCGAGGGCGACAAGATTGGCGACACGAGCATCAAGCTGGGCATTGCGCAGGACGACGGGTGGACAAAGGCGTGCAAGCTCACGCTGACGTGCTGCAAGTTTCTGTTGGCTCATGCCAGTAATGTGAGCTCGAGCGCGAGGAACCCCAGCTCCTAAGGGGCCATGGGACATGGCATATATACCGTACGGGCTTGGTAGCGATGGGATTGTGATAAACAGCAGGCGTTGGGTGCTATAGACAGGGCGTCGGGGTGGCTCTTCGTGATTGTTATATAGGCATAGGAAGCACGGCCATCATGTGCCCGTACAGTGCACAAGATGGCGATACTGCTATCAAGTAATGATGAGTGATGAGAGAACTTCCCCCAACAAGAGGTGCATTATGCTTCTAGCGTCCTATTTCCACGGACGTCTGATTGTAGCCTGATATGCACGTCTTCTTTTTAGAACCCATATCTGAGAGAAACAAGCAAGTCTCATTTTCGTTTCGTGGCTCAACTGCCCAAACACAGGACAGTGAGTACCTCATCACGCGTGTATCGATCACTCCATCACATCCAGACCCGCAACTCTGCGGACTCGGACGCCGCCGTTCATATGTAGCTGCCCAAAGCCGCAAAAGAATTACAGAAAATTCACACACGTACAAGTTCAGAAATCAGATCCCTCACAATGCTTTTCCTCCCTCTTATTCTTCACCGTCCATACCTCAACATGCCCGCGCTCAACTTGACTTGCCGAGGACGACTTCTCTCAGCTTGTCCTTCTCGCCGCTGTGCTCGCACATATCCCTGAAAATGCCGCCCTCCTTGTCCCATAGCTCGCGTGGCGTGCCATACTCGGCGACCCTGCCTTCACTGAGGACCAGAATGCGGTCAAAGTCGGCAATCGTGCTGAGACGATGCGCGATGACGATGAGGGTGCTGTCTGTGAATTCCTCTCGGATACTACGCTGGATGAGCGCGTCAGTCGCCATATCGACCGCCGATGTAGCCTCATCGAGGACCATGATCTTGGGGCGCGACACGATGGCGCGGGCAATACAAAGGAGCTGGCGCTGTCCCTGGGACAGGTTGCCACCGGACTCAGAGATGCCGCTAGAGAGATCGCGGAAGATGTTGATATTCTTGGGGGCCAGGGTCGAACCAGGGGTAGAGTTGGCTGCGGAGGAGGACTCGTTGGCAGGCGTGACGGGCTCGGAGTCGACAAGATGGACTCGGGAAAGGCAGTCACGAAGTTCCTCGTCTGTGTGGTCGTTGAATGGGTCCAAGTTGCTCCTTACAGTGCCCGAGAAGAGAACAGGATCCTGGACATGTGTTGTTAGTGATGATAACAGGCGTCAGTCAGGGGGCGGGGGGCTTCCAGCTAACCTGAGGAATGATAGCAAGACGGGATCGCAGACAATGGAGGTTAACCTTGGAGATGTCGAGCCCGTCAATGTAGACCGTACCCGATCGGGCCTCCAGGAATCGGAAGAGAGCCAGTGTGAGAGATGACTTGCCGGCACCCGTACGTCCAATAACACCGACTCTCTCGTTGTTGGACACCTTGAAAGAAACACCCTTCAAGACGGGTGGAAGGTCCGCGGCGTAAGCAGCCACGAGATCTTTGACTTCCATATTGCCCGACGTCGGCCAGGCAGCAGCAGGTTCCTCGCCACCCAAATCTTCGGTGTCTATTTCCGTGTACTCGATCACACGCTCGGCCGCATTCATATCCAGCTCCAGGGACGCATAGCCGCGGATAGCCATGAGCATGTTGCCAGAGAAATCCAGAGCAAACGACAGGGTGAAACCGGCCATGGCGGCATCTACAAAGGAGGAGCCCACCACGATGACGCCGACGAGGGTGGTGAAGGTGGTGCCAATCAGCGCCATGCGGAAGCCCAACCATCGGTTCAAGGTCCAGATGTACACGCTGAGATTGTCCCAGATGTCCAGGAAGCCATACATGCGGTCGATGTAGACCTGCGTCTTTTTGTACGCTCTCAGCGTGGACACGCCGGCGAGCGCTGCGTTGAAGATCTCGAACACGGGCGACTTGGCGTTGCTTTCGATGCGCTTGACTGGTCTCGCGCCGTCCAGGAAAACCTTGCCAATAATGCCAGCAAAGAACACGAGAACGGCGGCCAGAGGTAAGATATACGCCGAAACCAGGAGGGCGGCGACACAGACACCCAGCAGACCCAACAGGCGCCAGAACATGAAGCCCATGTCCATGGTGATGCGGTTGTCGATGATGTCGAAGTCGGCCGTAAGACGGTTAAGGATGCGCCCAACCGGTACGGTGTCGAGCCATCGGAGCTTGGTTCGCAGGACAGTGAAGAGAATCTTCTCGAAGAGAGCTCTGCTGGCCTTGATGCTCATGACAAAGGTCCACAAGAAGCGTATGGTGCCGATGATTCCGCTGGCAGTCGCTAGTACAATGTAGACCGTAAGGTAAAAAGACAGCGGCCTGTGGCCATTGTCGGCTACCTGTGCGTGCGAGGCGGCGTGCATCGTGCTGTGCTGGAGCGTCAATCCGTACGCCATGCCGTGTTGGTGGGCGGTGCTGGCCACAGAGGCTTGCTCCTGAGGGTCGTCTGTCCAGATACGCAGCCACCAGTTGCGTCCTAACGAGAGTTAGCAGGGGTTGATAAATTACGCTGTAATGATATATCCTACCCAAGTTACCAGCTTCAAATGCGACATAGAAGATGGCGCAGACGACCCAGAAGAACCAGCCGCCGCTGCTCTTCATGTACGTGGCGTAGACACGCCTCTTGACCATTCCCTTCTCGCGACCCTCCTCTTCGATGAACTGCTTGCCGCCCCTGGACGCAACCTTGTGCAACGTATTGACGTTGTCTTCACTGTCAGCGGGTTCCAGGACGCCATCAGCGGGTTCCACGACTGATGCTTCTTCGGAATTCACCGCCGTCGCGCCATCGGCGTTCTCATCGGCTTGGATTTCTGCCTCTGTTTGTTCGTGGCTCTTGATCTTTTGAAGAGTGCCATCCTCGGCAAGGTCAGACGTCAAACCACAGTACATGACCGTTCCTTCTCCGAGCTCAACTAGGTACTTGGTCTTGGATTGGACAAGGGCAACGTGATGAGTGACGAGAATTCTGGTCCTGCCTTTGCAAATGTCGCCCGCAATGCACTTTTCGAAGATTTGGCGACCAACGTGAGCATCGACGGCGCTGAAGATGTCATCCAGTATCAGGATCTCTGCCCTGGAATAGATGGCGCGGGCAAGAGTAACACGCCACTTCTGGCCGCCGCTGAGGTTGATTCCATTGGCACCTAGCTCCGTCTTGTCGCCATCCGTCAAGATCTCCAGATCCTTCTTCAGGGCGCAGACCTCGAGGACCTTTTCGTACCGATCTTCCAAGAAAGGAAGGCCGAACAGGATGTTGTCACGGAAGGAGGCACTTTCAAGCCAGGGAGTTTGTCCAACGTAAGCCACGGCGCCAGGGAGAATCCAATTGCCGGGATGCGCCTTGCCATCGTTTCGCTCCAGAGGCGGCGCAGTTGGGGGAACCAAGATGGACCCCGCCAACAGATCGGCTTCTCCGAGGAGTGCACTCAGGAGGAGACTCTTTCCAGTCCCCGTCTTGCCCGAAATGACGGACAGCTCTCCTTCAGGGAAGGAGAGGTTGATGTTGTTGAGAATAAAGCGATCCTCGTCCGGCATCTCACCATCCACAGGCCAGGCGATTGTAGCATTGTCAAAGGCCACATCGTGGCCCTCGGACAGGGTCTTCTCCATCTCGGGGCCATTGAGATACGTCTCGATACGCTTAATGGAAACCAGCGTGTCCATTCCGCCAGCGAGGAGCTCGGGGAGAGCTGAAAGCGAAACCTCCAGGCTCTTGAAAATGCCAACGCTGACAAAGGCAACGGAGGGGGAGAGAGCGCCATGGACGGCAGCATAAACAGAGAGCGACGCCGCAGCCAGAAGAATCGGGCTGGCGACCCAGCAGAAGAACAAGAAGGTATCACAGGTAAATACTTTCCTGATAGTCCGGAGCTCTATTTCTCGCTTCTCCATAATCTTCTTTTCCCACTCGCTCTCCAGTGCGGAAAATTTGATCTGGCGCATGCCGAGGAGGGCCTCGTTGACAACGGCCAATTTGCTGTCTCGGTTCTTCATGAGGGTGTCTTCAGCCTTCATGTAAAGCTTGGAAACCCATGCGTTGAGAGGGAGAACGAGGGCCCAGGCAAGAATGCCGGCACCGAAGGGCACCCAGCCGATCAACTGAATCAGGAAACCCGAGAAGATGATGAGCTTGCCCAGGCTGTTGACGATGAAGAACTGCATCATTGAAAAGTCGGCAATGTGCCTCGCGTCGACGCCTACGAGGTTCACGATGGCCTGGCGCGACTTCAAAACGCTTGCCTCGTCGTCAGAATCCTCGTCGTCTTTGCTCTTGTCCTTGTCGTCATCCTTCTTTGCGCCTTCGGGCGACTTGTCGTCTTTCGTCTTGTCGGCAGACTTGACATTCTTCCTTCTCAACGACTTCTCGAAGACAAGTGCCGAGAGCTGGCCTCGAATGGG
The DNA here is from genome assembly GCA_003945565.1 of Tolypocladium inflatum. NCBI lineage: Eukaryota > Fungi > Ascomycota > Sordariomycetes > Hypocreales > Ophiocordycipitaceae > Tolypocladium > Tolypocladium inflatum. The sequence continues at coordinate 1,344,495 of QEPE01000013.1, forward strand.
CATGCACAACCTGGTGATTGAGTACCAAATAACCCAGCCATCGATCCACTGCATGTTCGCGTTAGCTACTACAAGGCCACAGGTACCATGATAAAGGGAGGAGGGGAATTCTTACCTGTTCAGTCAAGGTGAATAAGCCCATGCAAAAGATGAGAACCCAGAGCTCTGACTTGGGCGATTCGTCCGTATCTTTCTTCTCGAGCTTCTGCACAAGCCGCAGCATGGTCCAGAACGGGCCAATGCCCAGGACGCAGCGCCCAGCTGTGATGCACCATTGAAGAATGAGACGGTTACCATAGGCACGAAAGAGAGAGCGCAAGAGGCCGCCTTGGTAGTTCGCCTTGGACCATTCTGCGACCAGGTTCTCGGCCCTAATGTAATGGTCTGGTCTAGGGATGTCCTTCTCGTCGAGGTCGCCCTTCTTACGGGCCAGCGTCAGCAGCGCACCGGCCCAGGTCCACGTATACCTATTTATAGCGCTGACGGTCCATTCTGGATCGACCTGGTGGCCCTTGTAGAAGACGTGCGGCCGACGAGGGATCGACAGGCAGGCAAAGACGAGGATCACGACGGTGCAGACGTTGACGATGCGGAGAATGAGGGCAGCATCCTCAAGGGTGTGCGCGTGTTGGCTGATGCTGAGAAGCTGGAAGGAGGCGGCTATGGCGGTGACAAGGCTAGACAGAAAGGCCCAGAGACCGAGGTCGTGCGTCTGGACGGGAGAGTGGTGCGCTGCGAGGAAGACGGCCTGGAGCAAGATTGCGGCCTGTGAAGCGCACAGCAGGTTAGGCGGCAATCCGAGCATGGCCTGAGGCAGTAGATGGACAATAAACTTACCCAGGACGCCGTGATCAGCCAGGTCTCGAGGAACAGACCATGGCGAGCCGAGTCGAGCGTGGTCAGGACAGAGACAACCGCAGTCGAGGCGAAGCCCAGTGTTGAGAGGAGGACGATGACCGTCTTGGGGGCCTTGTTGGAGAAGGCGGCAACAGCCTCGGGTGTGCTCTTGCCGTCCTCGTCCTCGTAGAAGTTGTCCTTGGGCGTGCGGTTGCGGATCTGGCGGAGGATGGCAAAGAAGCCTGGGATGGTGGCAAGGCCGGCAATTCCGAGAGCTGCCGCCGAGAGTGGGAGAAGCAGGGTTTCGCTCATGGCGAGGTCGTGGTGGCGATGCTGATGCTGAAGTCGACCGGCTGCAATTGGGAGGCTGGGACAGGAAGCAGCCGACCCTACGGAGTACGAAGAGCTCGCCTCGGCGGGCGAGGACCTGAAGCTGTCACGGCTGCACAGGCCTTCGCTTTTATCCTCGTTGACCGATATGCAGGGGAGGGCGGGCGGTGGTCAACAGAAACCGTTGCTGACGACAGCAAGGTTTGTGGCGATATCACCGAGGGGCCAGAGGCATATGTCCAGGCACGTCCGTCCAGGTAGAAGCAAGCAAGCAATATGACAGGTAGCAGCCAAGGAACGAGCAAAGGACTCCAGGCCACCGGGACGCGAAGACCCATATGTATTCCGTGCTTTTCGTCGATTGGCGTCAACCGAAAAGTTCCTTTCCTCCTGCTCGTTCCGCCGCTGTTCGTCACCAGCTGACAGCCTTGCAGTTGTGCTAATGAGGAGTCATCGGGGGACCCCTGCTTAGCCGGTGACTGGTACGGAGTATGCCTACGAAGTACCTAGCTTTGGAGGGTCCTGCGGCGCGTTCAAATCCCCGACTGTTAGCACATGAGGTCTCAGCCAACGGTGGTCCCAATCACGATAACAGCCAGCCACGCCCGCAACAAGCGAGATGCAACGGGGCCATCCATGCCCGGCAGCGCAGCCGAGCAGCACAGCCCGGAACGGCGTTCCCGACCCGTCTCTCTGCCTTGCCCGCCAGGCTGCCGACTTGAGCTGCGTCTAGGGAACTGGCAGCCCGTCCAAGCTGTGAATCGAGGCGCCTGCGAGTTGTTCGCATAAGCAAGTGCGAATACAAACATGTCTATCATCTCAACGGATGAGATGCCCTCCATGTGGGGCCCCAATGTCCAAACATCGAGACACAAACCCGGGACGCCGAGCCGCTTTAGGCAGGAGTTTGGCGTCGCTAGCGGCCTCTGGAGGACCTGGAGCCCGCACAGCCGCCATCTTTGACGCAGCCTGCCGCACGCCCAGACTCACACTGGGTCTGTGACTGGCACGCGTACTTCGTACCGGAGACATCCAGCTTTCCGAACATCATCTTCAACAGTTCTCCATCAAGTTTTTATCCTGCCCTGGCGAGATGGATTACGAGCTAGTCCGTAGAAATCGGGTGCCTGGTACTCTTACCTGCCCAGGTTGCTCTGGTTCCGGGTCGCTAATCTACTGTGCTCCCAGAATAGGTTCTCGATGCTTGGTAGTATACTCGTATGCCTCCTGCAAGTCAAGACTCCAAGAACGAAGGCATTCCGGATTCAAGCTGGGAGAGTAATAAGGACTGTCGAAGAGTCATGGAAAGACCAGTGGGGCACTCAATTTCTGTTGCAGGCACGGAGCCTGATAACTACGGATACCCGACAATGACTTACAAGTATTTGGCAACAAGCGCTGACCACGCTCACGCTTTAGGACAAAGCAAAGTCAAGCTGCAGCCTTCCATGCCACTGACCACAGTGCTACGTACGGAGTAGGTCGGCCGTCATTCGCAGCGTGGCGTTGTCTTGCCCAGGCAACACCTTAAAGATACGCCCATTGTTGGTCGCTCCTTTCGGCTCTGCCAGGAAGCGGTGTCGAAATTGCTGCCTCGACGATCGACCATCGTCGCCTTGCTGCCCGCGCAAGGCGTCAATTTTTGAACACTGGCCAGGTCGCGGTGTTGTTTCTGTCTGAGCTGCCAACGACTCGGACGTTGTGTCGGTTTAGCTCGGAGTACTAGTACAAACCGCCATCAGCAACGCAAGCACGGGCTTGTCAGATCTACGAGCCGGCGAGGTGAGTCAGCCTGATGAGGGGCAAGTGCGGTCTTCCAGCTCGGATGTAAGATTGGTGGATGGCTTGGACGGGTCAACCGGTCCGTTCTGCGGCCGATGGCGCGATGATACGACGCATACGGCGCGCACTTTGCTTGTGGCTTTCTTGGATCGTACAGTCGCCAAGATTTTGGTCTAAACCATCTGCCGTGCTTGACAATTGGCCAACTGCGTCATTGACGGTGTCGTAGAGTCACGAATGAAGGGCATGGCGATATCTGGCCGCGAGAATTAGAACTGACGGAACGTCTTCTCCGTTGCATCGCTACCAGTACCTGTTTTCTCACATGCGTTGATATGCAACGGGTGACCCCACCGGCTAATGCCTATTTGAGCGGCCGCCGGGGCGTACATCATGGACCATTGCCAGTTGCATCAATGGAGTGAGTCGAGACGACATATAGTACGAATAGATGTTTAGGATAGAGTCAGTCTGACGGCCCTGCGTGGATTGAGCCGCCAGGTACGATGGAACAGGATTGAGACGGTGTGGCCCCCGGTACAGGGTAGCTATAGTCACTGCGCATTAGAGTTGAGGAGAAACAAGTTCGGGAACGACGGTGGGTAAGAGATCAAAGTATCCGACAGCGACCGTAGACCACCGTTCTTTAGTTCTCCCCATCGGTTCGGAGTGGTGAAACCGGATCGTGCTCAGTATTGCGCCGGCGTCAATCAATCTGCCGTGGCGCTGCCGGAGCTCCGCGTCTGTCCCGCTACTTCGTACAAAGCATGAAAAACATGTCTATGCTGGCGATTGCGGCTGGAGTTGCAGGATCCTCCGAGCCGGAAACGAAACCAGCCATTCAAGATGCATCTTCGGCCCGTGTCACGGCATAGATGAGGCACAGCGCCGGTCCGAGCAGGGCCGAATCGCTTGTTTGGCCCCCGCCGCCCATCTATCCGTACTACGGAGTAGATGCGTCTGCCATATTACACCGCCATGGCGCTGGTTGACGCTGCGTCGCCGACCAACATGGCGGCTGGGGAGAAGCAAGAAGTGAGACAGGTGTGGAGATTGAGACGGCCAAGGTGTCCCGACGGGGGCTCGGGTGTGCGAGAGAGGTCCCTATCTCGTGCAGCGCGGCGCACAAATCGACGATTACACGCATGCATGTGGTATGCCTCCAGCGGCTCCGCGGTGGTTGCCCTTGCTCGAAATCTCCCGTGACCGTGCTGGTGGCCCACGGCCAGCCTCACTCCTCTCCGAAGATGGCGCTCTTAAGATTATTGCCGGCGTCATTTAAACATGAACGAATTGTTTCGGCACGCCCTCATCGCCGCCTCATGCTTTCCAAGCGCGTACGAAGTACGTTTGCAAGGCACGGAACTCGCCAGCGCCGTCCCCCAAGCCCGCCCCAAGGCTTCTCAGCCCAGCGAATGGAGAGTTTCAACGTGACATCGCCAACACCACCCACCCGACCTGCACGCCCAGATCCACACCAGCTCTCCACCTCCGCCCCCTTGCTCACGCTGTTGGTGGCATTTGGCAGAGCATTCGCGTCCGCGTCCGCCAATCCACCCAGCACTACGGACTACGTTGCGGAGTACCTAAGCAGAGCCCGTCCCGCGTCGATTTACTACCTAGCGAATGACCAGTTTCTGGGCCACGGCCGGGTCTCGCATGTTGTAGCAATGCATCAGCGCCACGACCACCACCTCAGCACCACTGCCGCCGCCGCCGCCAGCACCACGATCTCAACCCTTCCTCGCCCTCTCGACCGCCAACTCGCAACCTCGTCCTCGACCCCCGCCTACAACCACGATCCCCCTTCACCATCTCATCGCCCTCTTTGACAGCTGCTGCTTCCACCCACCCTCGGGCGATTGCCCTCGTCCCCGCCTGCAATCATCCCGCCTTGCACTCCACATGCAGCTCGATAGACATCAGCCCTAGCCAGAGCCTTCGTCACGATGAAGGCCACGCCGCTCATCATCAATTGGCATGACCAGAATGCCCCCGTCTACTCTGCACACTTCGAGCCCGGCGGCAGAGGCCGTCTGGCCACGGCTGGTGGTGACAACCACGTCCGCATCTGGAAAGTCGAGTCTGAGGGGCCCGAACGCAAGGTCGACTACCTCTCGACGCTGTCCAAGCACAACCAGGCCGTCAACGTCGTTCGATGGGCACCCAAGGGTAAGCTTGCACACGACCCCTCGTACGTTTCCGAATGCTGATAGTTGGGTCAACCTTAGGTGAGGTGCTTGCCTCCGCCGGCGACGACGGCAACGTGATCCTCTGGGTGCCCAGCGAGCTCACCCCATCCAACTTCGGTGCCGACGCCCAAGATGACAAGGAGTCGTGGAGAGCCAAGCACATGTGTCGCTCAAGCGGAGCCGAGATCTATGACTTGGCTTGGTCTCCCGATGCCGTGCACTTCATCATTGGCAGCATGGACAATATTGCCCGAATTTACAACGCAAACACTGGTCAGCGGCCCCCAACCCACTATCCCGGTTCTCTCATCCCGTCCCAAGACTGACATGGCATGTTTGCATCAGGTTCCCTCGTTCGACAAATTGCCGAACATAGCCACTACGTCCAGGGCGTCACCTGGGATCCCTTGAACGAGTACATTGCGACCCAGTCCTCCGATCGATCCGTCCACATCTACTCCCTCAAAACCAAAGATGGCCAGTACACGCTCAGTCACGACGACAAGCCTCCGAGATTGGCCAGCCACATCAAGGCAGACCTTCCTCCCCGGCGCATCTCATCGAGCAGCCCAGCGCCTCCAGACTTTGGCCACCGAGCTCAGTTGTCTGTCGTGGATTCGAATACCTCTGTCGGATCACCTGCTGCCTCCGCACCGGGCACCCCAACCTCTTTCGCCCTCCCCATGAACCCGCCCAGCGTTGTCAGCCACAGCCGTCGGTCTTCGTTCTCCTCCCGACGTTCTGTCTCGCCCGCTCCATCCATGCCGCTTCCTGCAGTCATGCCCATGGAGGCGTCGCCGAAACCCCACTCGGTGAATACGAGCATGGGCCTGGGCGTCAAGAATAGCAGTCTGTATGCCAACGAGACGCTCACCTCCTTCTTCAGGCGCCTCACGTTTACCCCGGACGGCAGCCTGCTTTTGACACCCTCGGGCCAGTACCAGACCCAGCACCAAGCAGAAAAGGATGCAAAGCCGACCTACGAAGTCATCAACACCGTGTACATTTACACTCGTGGTGGTATTAACAAGCCGCCCATCGCTCACTTGCCCGGCCACAAGAAGCCGTCCGTGGTGGTCAAATGCTCACCCATAATTTATACCCTCCGCCAGTCCCCGCCTTCCACTAAGCATATCACCATCGATACTTCATCGGCTGAAGAGCCCCTACCTTCTCTTCCAGACCCCGTCTCGAAGCCATCCCCAGCGACCTCGGTGATGGACCCTCCTCCGCCGCCGTCGAGTACAACATCCGACCATGCCGCGACCTCGTCAAAGTCTCTCAACGTGGAGACTGACGCAACCACCTCTGGTCCCAAGCCGGCGTTCTCGTTGGCCTATCGAATGGTCTATGCTGTTGCTACGCAGGATGCTGTGCTCTTGTACGACACGCAACAAAAGACTCCAATCTGCATCGTGAGCAATCTGCATTGCGCCACATTTACGGACCTTGCCTGGTATGCCTTTACACCGTTGCATATTTTCTCTATCTAGAATCGAGGACTAACAAGATGACAGGTCGAGCGATGGGCTCACGTTGATCATCTCTTCTTCAGACGGCTTCTGCTCCAGTCTAGCATTCGCGCCGGGTGAGCTGGGCGAGGTGTACAAAGGAGAAGTTGGGCCACCAAAGGCCCAGGTCACAGCGGGCACGACCTCCACCGCGTCGAATCAGAATACCCCTACGCCAACTCCAACAACCAGCTTCGCGCCCCCATCTCCTTTCCCCAGCGGTGGACACCACCAGCACCGCAATTCGGCCAGCTCCTTCACGGCTCCGTCGCCCCCTGCTTCGGCACCCCCTGCGTCGCAGCGTCCCTCGTCGCCAACCAGATCTAACTCGACATCATCGGTGGCGACGCAGTCTTCGTCAGTGCCCACTGGCGTCGTGACCAACCCGCATCTCATCTCTGGCAATGTGCCAACCCTCACGGCGGCCAACAGCGGCAAGGCTACTGGGGTGCCTATGACAACACCGCCAGAGACACCTCACAGCATGGCCGGCAGCGTTGCGGGTACGAAAAGGGATGCAAGTGAGAGTGAGAGGGAAGAAGCAAAGGAGCCGAAGAAAAGGCGGATCGCGCCGACCCCCGTCGAGCCAAAACCAGCGTAGCATGAGCTTCTCGAGCGACACTGCAATTGCCTCGCGGATGCAATCTAATGCCAATCGGGCATATTTGGAATGGGACGAGGCGACGGTTTGCTGTCCAAGGATAGCAAGACCACACTGTAACGAGCATGTATTTGGCGTTTGCGAGTTTGGTACAGAAAGGGGAAAGGGCTGGCTTCGCTGCACGCGACAAGGCCTGGCCAGCAACACGACTGGACGGGTGTTTTGTTTTTCAGTGGCTGGGGTGCCGTAGATGTTTCCATAGGAGATTCGACTTGAAAATCGGGCAGGGGTTGTGAGCCTACGGACAATTCACTCATCTTGGAGAAGTACTCGCCATTCTCTGCACACGCCATGTCCCTTGCGTATCTGTAGAGCAAGAAGCAATGGGCCTAATCCATCACAGGAGCCCAGCCCATCCTACGGACGAAACCGGTAACCCCTTCATGGCGCAGAACGTCGTCCCCTCGCCGTCCAGTGACAACGCTGCGCTCATACTCCGGGCCACGGACGCGGAAGGGAAACCGGAGCCGAGCAGGCTCTTGGTTGCCCTGCGTACGCTCATCCGAGCCCGGTTCGTCAACGTTGCTGCCCTCCGATTCGGGCAGCTCCCAGACTGTCCGGCCGCCACGCTTCTTCTCCACGAAGCCGCACGCGGGCCGGTCGAGGGAGAGGTACCAGCGCCGCTGGTGGACGCTGCCGATGGAGTTTGAGGCGCCGGGATAGGCGTTTGTGCGGCGGACTTGCTCGTCTTCCAGTTCTCGTAGCTCGCGCTCCAGGGCGGAGACGTCGGCTGTTGGATCGGCCTCTTCTCCCGCCGGGACGACGTGCTCATCGTCGTCGTAGTCTTGCACGCCCTGCGCTTCCCCCCCGTCCTCGGACTCACTAGTCTCGAGCGGCGCGGCCGCAGCGGCCCTCGTCCGTCTCCGGGGCCTCGGAGTGCGGAGGCTCTTGGCCCGGCCGGAGGCGTCCTCGGACTTGGTGAGACGCAGGTTGAGGACATAGGGGTCCGGCAGCCGGGCGCCGCGCAGCCGGAGGCGGATCTTGCGGCCGTGGAAGGCCGCTTCGAGGAGTTCTTGCTGCGTGGACGCGGCGTCGTTTGACGCTGGTGAGCTGGGCTGCGAGGACGGGTCTTCACGGGGGGCGTGCTTGCTGCGGCGGGGGAGGATGGAGTAGGTGCCCGTGTCCCAGATGAGGAGGGAGCCCGTCTGTGGTGAAGCCGTCTCGATGAGGTGGTTCTGGATGCGAGTCCCGGCGTCAGCGAGACACACCTGGGCATATACCGCCCGATCGGGATTCGCAGGACAACGACTCACCCACAACGAATGGACCCTCGTCTCCGTCGCGTTGCGGTTCAGCCTCCTGCTGTTCGGGTCCCCGGGCAGGCCGTACATGACAGCCCAGCTGACGCTGCTTGTGCCGTTGATCTGCAGACGCAGGTCGTAGTGCGTGCCCGCGACGGGGTGGTCGTGCTGGTGGACGACAAAGTGCGCGCCATCACGCCTGTCGGCGCTGGACATGTACAGCTCGGCGTAGGAGGGCATGGGCAGGAGCGGCGCGGGGGACGAGGAGATGCGCGCGGAAAGGTGCGCGGTGAAGTGGGCGAGGTGGTCGGTGATGAGCGCGGCGCCGGACTCGATGGCGGCGGCGGCGGGCCGCGCTTCCTCGGGGTCGTCTTTCTGGGCGGGCGAGGAGGGGGAATGGAGGGTCCATTGGAGGTTGCGCCTCTTGACAAAGGGATTGGGGATGAGGCCTGGGCTGGGGGGGCGTTTGCTGCTGTGAGAGGCCATGGTGGTGTCAGTCGACGTGGTGACGGGCGTCGGCAGTCGAGCGACCAGAGGTCCAGAGGAGCCATCCCGGGTCTCGTCTCTCGCACAGACAAGACTGGACGGGTTTCAGTGAAGCGGCCTATTTTACCGCGGACGGCAAGTCGATGCTGATCCTCGGGGTTGATGATGTTTGCGTCACTACCTAGGAAATGTGCCTGGGTGGCGGGAGGTCATCACAAGCCGGCCTCGGAGGCCTGACGTTCAACGTCTTTACAGCCTTGTCGCGTGAAATGGCCCGGCGTCGACACGACGCAATCCATGCCTTTACCCCAATGGACAACAGACCTTCTGGAACGAAGCTCGGCCGGAGATGCTTGGTAATAATGATGATGAACGATGAACCCCGGTCTTGGCGCTTAGGTGCTTCGGGTCTCCCCCCCCGCGGAACTGCCCCAGAAAGTGCCGAGGCACATGGAAAAGATTCCCCAACCCAACCGTCGGCTCGTCCCCACCCATCCATGACGGCCCTCCGTCTCCGTCTCTTCAATCCTCGCCTCCAGACGCCTCCCTCCATCATCCAAACCGCCTGCTCTCTGTCCCTTCCCTTTCCATCGAATATTCCCCGCGAGTCGCTTCCTGCGCCGAGACCGCCCGCTGCCGTCGACACGGTCTTGGACCTGTGCCGCCCTGCCATTTGTTTCTCGTCGGTGTCGCCGACCGCCGCCTGCCTCGGACCGACGTCACACCCACACCCGCGGCACACTGCTAGCAGCGTCTCGGTCGACGCTCGACGCTTCACGCTCGACGCTCTGAGACGCAGAGGCAGCGCCGCGAGACGCTCTTGCCCCCGCGCTGCCTGCGACAATGGCCTCGCCGCCGAAGCCCTGGGAGAGACCCGGCATGGCCGCGGCGCCCTCCGGTGCGTTGCACTGCGTCTCCCGAACTCGGCGCTTTGCCCCCTTCACATGCTGACGAGCGAACCTCACCGTGTAGCCTCGATAGGGATCCCTTCAGTCACAGCCTCAGCCCCGACGTCAACAGCATCAACAGCATCACCGGCATCCTCCGCCGCCGCCCCCCCCATTCCCGAGCGCCCGTCGTCGCTCACATCGGCCGTCAACCAAAACGCCGCCGCCTACAGCCGCATGGGTGCCGTGGGCGGGATGGGCGGGATGGGCGGCGTTGGCGTTGGCACCTCGCCCTACAGCGCCTACGGCGGCGGCTACTCGTCGCCATACTCGAGCCCCTACTCGCGCTTCGGCGGCATGGGCGGCATGGGCAGCTACGGAGGCGGCATGTACGGCGGGATGGGTGGCATGGGCGGCATGGGCGGGATGGGCGGCATGGGCGGCATGTACGGGAATATGTACGGCGGGATGCCTGGCATGCCCGGCAACGACCCCAACAGCTTGACCAACAGCTTCAGCAACAGCACGGCCGCGACTTTCCAGATGCTCGAGGGCATCGTCACGGCGTTTGGCGGCTTTGCGCAGATGCTGGAGAGCACGTACATGGCGACGCATTCCAGCTTCTTTGGTACGTTGACGCGTCTTCCACCGGCGGCACATCGAGAAGCACCCGGGTACTGACCAGACACAACAGCCATGGTCTCCGTCGCCGAGCAGTTCGGCAACCTGCGCGACACGCTGGGCTCCATCCTCGGCATCTTCACCCTCCTGCGCTGGATCCGCACCCTAATCGCCAAACTCACCGGCCGCCCTCCCCCGGCCGACGCCATGGCCCTCACGCCCGCCGCGTTTGCCCGCTTCGAGGGCCGCACCACGGGCCCCGACGGCACCCCCGGTCCTCCCCGGGCCAGCCGCAAGCCCCTCCTCTTCTTCCTCGCCGCCGCCTTCGGCCTCCCCTACCTCATGTCCAAGATGATCCGCACCCTCAACGCCTCCCACGAGGAGGAGGAGAAGCGCCTCCAGCAGGCCGCCCTCGAGGCGCAGCAGCCCGTCGACCCCTCCAAGCTCGAGTTCTGCCGTCTGCTCTTCGACTTCCTTCCCCAGGCCGTCGCCGGCGGCAGCTCGGGCATGGAGCTCGAGGCCCGCAAGGGCGACCTCGTCGCTGTCCTCACCAAGAACGACCCCGCCGGCAACCCCAGCGAGTGGTGGCAGTGCCGCTCGCGCGACGGCCGCCAGGGCTACCTGCCCTCCACGTACCTCGAGCTCCTCAAGCGGCCCGGCGGTGGCGAGGTCAAGCAGATCAAGGCCACGGCCGCCAGCGACAGCAGCAGGGCCAACTCCATGACGAGCGCGCCCGAGGAGGGCAAGAAGGAGTATGCCACGGCGGGGGGGATGCAGCGGAGTCACTTTTACTCGTGATAGGGGCGAGAAGTGTGTGTAGTACCTTCGGTATGGCAAAGGGGTTGGTGTAATGGGACGTCGTCGGACAACGATGGGGGAGTTTGAAAAAAATTGATCATGACATATATCCCACCCCGGGCGCGTACGAGCGTTCCGTCTAACTCTTTTTCGTATTTATTAAAGGACCGTCACGGCCAATCACGTTCAGTCGATGCTCTACAGGGCACATGTGACACTCTGTCTTGAGCTTATGTGTATAAACCCGCAAGTACGCTTTCCCGTCGAGGCCCTCGGCCAGATACCACCAGATTCACCGGATCTATGGTGCATAGCAAATAGCAACTCCATCCACGCCAGCAAATTTGTCAACCCCTTCGCCCTGTCTATCCCCCAATGCTCTGCATTGCCCGCGCTTAACCCTCGGCCTCGTAGGAGTTGGACTTGTGCTTGGGCATGAACTGGAAGCCGGGGTGGACCGGCCCGAGGAACATCTCGCTGTCGGCACAGTTAGTATCGGAACACGTGGAATCATGGACACAAAGGAAGTAGGGGGGAACTTCACGTACGTAATCTTGATCCAATCCTTGTAGTTGGTCGACGCCATCAGCGTCTCCAGCTCGTCGCGGCCCTTGTACGCCGGCGGCCGGTCGTTCAGGCTGGGCGGCAGGTACTCGAGCAGGCCGATGGGCACGTAGCGATGCGCGAAGCTCAGCCACTCGAGCAGGAAGCGCCTCGTGAAGCCGATGCCCAGCTCGTCCGAGCCCCAGGCCTCGAGGCCGTAGCGCACAAACTTCTCGATGTAGCCCAGGCGCTCGCTCGACGACTTGTCCAGGTATTGGCCCTTTTCAATCTCCTCGAAGATCCAGGGCTTGATGAGCGCGCCGCGGCCGATCATGACGCTGTCGACGTGCGCTTTGTCGATGTTGTCGAAGTAGTCGACGTGCGAGTAGCAGTCGCCGTTGCCGAGGAAGTACATGCGGCCGTCCTTGGCGTTGGGAAGCGTGCTCGCGTCCGGCTCCGCCACCGTGTCCGTCAGGGCGTCCTTCTGGGCATTGTACGACTTGATCAAGGCCGCGCATTCACCAATGTAGCCCCAGTCGGCCCGTTTGGTGTACCGCTGCTCGCGGCTGCGGCCGTGGAGCGTCACGGCGGCGCATCCGGGGGCACCAAGACGTTCGCGGTGCTCGCGGGCGCCAAAGGCCAGTCGTCCGAGGAGCTGCGTCGCCGTCGGTCGGTTATTCTTCACCCCAGTCCGTATCTTGGCGGTGATGGGAATCTCCCCCGACATGGCGTTCATGCCTCGGATCATACGCTCCATCTTGGCCTGCGACTCGAGCAGCGCGGAGCCGCCACCAGACTTGAACACCATGTCGATGGGGCAGCCGCAGTTGAGGTCGATGAGGCGGAGGTGCGGGCAGAACCGGTTCAGGACGTCGGCCACCTTGGTCACCATCCACGGCTGGTTGCCCGATATTTGGGCGCCGAACTTGAGATCCTTGGCATTGTCGTAGTTGTCGAAAACAAATGTCTTTCCGGGGCTGAACTTTGGGGGCGAAACCTCCGACTCGTGGGCCTTCATGAGCGTCCAGTCGGACTTGGAACCTTGGAGGAGCTGCATGCCCATTGCCATCTCCGAATAGGTAACCTGACAGCCCAGTTCAACGGCGAGTCGTCGGAAGGGCAGGTTTCCCTGCGTCGTCAGAGGCGCAAGAGTCGGGGTTTCTGGGCCGAAATAGAGGCGTCGCTTCTCGGACGGCTTAAAGGGCGGGTCGACGAAGCGTGCCCGGAGATCTTCGATGCCCTCGGTAGACTGGCCCTTCTTGCGGTGGTGAAATTCGTTACCAAGCTCAGCCTCTTGGTTGGTCCACTTGATGTACTGGTCGGCCTTGGTGAAGTCGGTGCGCTTGCGGTTGAGCTCGATTTTGTGTGCCATGGGGACGACGTTGAAGACTCCGAGGCGGCGCTCTTCAGGCTCGTCGTTGCCAGGCTCACGCTTTTGCTCCCCGTTCTCGCCGTTCTCCTCTGCAGTGCCGTCCACCTTGGCCTTGTAGGTGGGCTTGTTGTTGTCCGCCAAAACAAGCTCCTTGCGTCCATCCTCATGCTCGACTTCCTGCATGTGGCTCTTGACAAAGCGGCATTTCCAGCCTGATGGGCACGAGCCGTACTGCTCGAAGACGGGGCATTTCCCTCCAAAGGTCGCAACATCGTCCCGGCGTCCCTCTTCAAGATACTTGCGAAGGTCATGGCACAGCTTGCAGCGGTCGCCGTACTTGCACTCACGAGGCGAAAACTCGGGGTAGAAGGCTCTGCTGTTACAGAGGGGAAGCGCGTCATCGAACTTGCCAAAGGTGCGCTCGGTGTTTTGGCCCTTCTTCCTCTTGTCCTTCTTTCCCTTGCCCTTTCCGCCGGCATCTCTGTCATCTCGCCGCGGCTCACCGTTGGCGTTGCCACCTCTGCCTTCGGCTTCGTCGTCGTCCACAGCTTCGGGTGAGTTCTTCGATGCGAAAATTTCGAGGAGGTATCTGATGAAACATTAGCCAAGCGGCATCAGGAACTTTGGGAGAATATATTACTCTTTCTTGATGGGAGCATTCCCGGTACGACGATCCCGGCTGTCAATGACTTCGGGCTTCTTCGCATCGCCTTCCTTGGCCGGGGCGTCGTGAAGACCCTCTCCGGGCACTGTTTTCTCAACGGCATTGCTCTTTTCGGGCTTAGCTGGGCCGTCCACGATTTTCTCCACGGCGTTGCTCTCTTCGAGCTTGGCTGGACTGTCCATCTTAAGTCGTTTCGCAGCTCGCTCCTCGGAGTCTGGTGCAACGGCTACGTTGCTAGCATCGTTTGCGAGCACAACACGCTCCTGCCCGGAGGGAGCGCCGGTCATGTTGACGTCGGATTCCTCAGCCATGCTGAACAGAGGATGCCGCGTATTCTGGTTCGTTTGATGAGGCCGAGTCTTGGCGGCTTCGTTGTGTGAAAGTGAGTGCGACAGGTTTGCCTTGAGGTAAGTCGATAAGGAACTCTCCGATTATTGCTGCATGTCTCGTATGCCGGTCACAGTAGAAACGAAGACGGAATGCTTCGGAAAACCTTGTAACAGGACTAGACAAAGGCTTTCTGACCGCGTGGCTTGATGTGAAGGAGTTGAGATGAAGGTCGCTGTGGAGGCAAAAATTTCCACTTGTGGTTGAGGACGGAGCTGCGGACTACTGGCAGCACACAGGTGGTGAACAGTTGGCAGGGCGTGCTATGTCTGGAAAGAGCACGTGACGTGTTTGCACCGCGTCAGAGGAGAAGTTAAGTCTCATCAAGTCAACTAGGAGCCAGAATCAACAGTCCCCTAGATGACGCATTCTGCAGAGACTTGAGCTGCGCAATGGCTCACAGCAACTGTTCCAACGAAGGCCATTTGCTGCCCGCAATTGAGCCGACAACCTGAAGCTTTGGGCCTGCGTCTATAGCGGGGTTGCGGGGGAGCTACTGGCCCCTCCTCACCAGACCTCCAAACGCCCGACACCGTAAGATGGCAAGGGTCTCTTCGCAGGTACCTTATGTCTCGAACGTCCGACATCAACAACACCTCCCCTCCTCTCGTCTTCTCTGCCTGCTCGCGTCGGCTGCAAGGCCACGAAGTGTCACGACCTCACCCGTCGCCCGCACGGAGGCAATGAATCGCCACGCGTGAGACCATGGCGGACTCGGGCAAGTCTGCGGACAAATCGGCCAAGTCGCCGCCGCCCAGGACGGGCAAGATCAAGACGGTGCGGTCGCAAAAGATCGCCCCAAACGCCCCCGACGAAAGACCGAGCCGTCTTGACGACTCTGAAGAATCCGACGACGAGCCCCTGCCGCTGCCTCGAAGCCATACCCCCGGCCATCTGGCTAGCAAGAGCATAAACGACCGGCGGCGCAAACCGTCCGACCTCCCCATCCGCCAACGGTCCCAGTCGGCCTCGCATGTCTCCTCGATCTCGAGGCCCTCTACCGCAAGCGGACATGCATCAAAACCGCCTCCGACTGCCGGCGGTGCTACTGATAGCCCCCGCGACGAAAATGACAAAGAACAGAAGAAGGGATTGTCTACCCGGTCGGCCTCGGCGGTACCGAACCGCGGGACCTTGTCTGCCTCAGCGACAACACGGCAGACGACTAACAAGGTCACCCGTCCGCCGCGAGGCCAGCATATACCATTTCCTGCGCTTCAAGACCCCAAAGATGCACCAGACGTCGAGCCCGCACCGGCGTCGGGCATGTACTGGTCGAAAGCCTTTGTGTCCGGCTCACCGCATTCCAACTTGCGAGCTCACACGACGACCCTCATTGGCTCCAACGTCTACGTGTTTGGCGGCTGCGATTCGCGGACCTGCTTCAACAGCATGTACGTTCTCGACGCCGATTCCTTCTACTGGTCGGTCCCGCACATGGTCGGCGAGATACCGCTGCCGCTACGAGCCATGACTTGTACGGCGGTGGGCAAGAAGCTCGTCGTCTTTGGCGGCGGCGATGGCCCGGCTTACTACAACGACGTCTACGTCCTGGACACAGTCAACTTCCGGTGGACGAAGCCTCGCATCGTGGGAGACAAAGTGCCGTCCAAGCGCAGGGCGCACACGGCCTGCCTCTACAAGAGCGGCATATACGTGTTTGGAGGCGGTGACGGAGTGAGGGCCTTGAACGACATCTGGAGGCTCGACGTCAGCGATCCCACCAAGATGTCGTGGAAGCTGATATCAAAGCCCGAGAAGACGGCACCAGGCGCCAAGGACACCCGGCCGAGAGCACGAGGCTATCACACGGCCAACATGGTCGGCAGCAAGCTCATCATATTCGGGGGCTCCGACGGCGGTGAATGCTTCGACGACGTCTGGGTCTACGACGTCGACACGCACATATGGAAGGCCGTCAACATCCCCGTCACCTTTCGCCGCCTGTCCCACACGGCCACCATTGTCGGGTCCTATCTCTTCGTCATCGGTGGACATGATGGCAGCGAGTACTGCAACGACGTCCTCCTGCTCAACCTGGTGACGATGACATGGGATAAGCGCAACGTGTACGGTAAGGCCCCGAGTGGACGGGGCTACCACGGCACCGTTCTGTATGACAGCAGGCTGGTGGTGGTTGGCGGCTTCGACGGGAGCGAGGTGTTTGGTGACGTACTGATTCTGGAGCTGGCCGTTCATGCCTACTACTCTCAAATAAGCCACTTCACCATTGAAGTGTGAGGGCTGCCACCCGACACGTGAGTCTGATATATGACGAGATGAATGAGCCTTCAGAGAGACGCCTAATTTCACGCAGCCCGGGACAGAGTGACTTGGATAATGATTTCATATAAGTCGTGTAGTAATACATATAAAATTTACAGCTTTCTTTGCGTGACGATATCCATACCCGCTTTTGTATATTCCAAAACAGTGTTCCCCAACGCCAGAAGCCCCCGTGCGATATGATATGATGCCTCTAGCGAAGAGCCTTTGTGGGGTGGATAAAGAGGAGATGTGTGGTTGGCTTCGATGCAATCGGTTGGATGCTTTATGGCGAGAGGCATCATGATGTTGATGTTACCCCATGGGGCTGAATCTAGGCCTTGTTGGCGTTGGCCTTTTTGGCCGCCATCCGTCGCTCCTCGGCCTCGACCATATCTACGCACGCAATGTTAGCATCAAACACTCCAATCCTCTTCAGCATGGCAACAAAACGTACCCTTCCACAGGTCCTGGCCCTCGTACTCCTCCTTGTGGATCTTCTTCTCAATCAGGTGCTTGTGCTCCGGATCGTTCGGATCAAGCACCATGACCGTCTCCCAGCGGCCGCTGCCCTTCTTGGCGTCGTTCATCTCAAAGGCAGCCGAGACGATGAGCACGGCGAGCGTCAGGCCCTGCGCGTAGACACGGGCCTGGACGAGCTTCTGCGAGGTGCTCATGGGCGCGCG
Source organism: Tolypocladium inflatum (assembly GCA_003945565.1). Taxonomy (NCBI): domain Eukaryota; kingdom Fungi; phylum Ascomycota; class Sordariomycetes; order Hypocreales; family Ophiocordycipitaceae; genus Tolypocladium; species Tolypocladium inflatum. Next base: position 1,361,758 of record QEPE01000013.1, read on the forward strand.
GCCGACAATGGCGAGGGCGATGCCCATGCTGGCGATCCACGAGGCGAAGACGATGCTGTAGCGGTTGTCGCGGCCCCAGTTCTGGAAGCGCTGGTAGGCGGTCTCGTTGTCGCGGATGATCTGGGCGGCGCGCTGGCTGGCGTCCTGGTAGTCGTGCATGGGGTCCTGCGAGCGCTGCAGCTTGGTGCTGTAGCGGTCGGCGTTGACGATGGCGCCAAAGGTGCCCGTCGAGGTGACGAGGAAGGTCCGGAAGGGCAGGGTGAGGCCGCGGAAGGCCGGGTAGCGGCGCGAGGCGAGGATGACGCCGCCGAGGCCGAGGGCCAGGCCGGCGGTGCCGCCGATGAGGCCGCCCTTGACGACGACCCTGTAGTGCGCCGCCTCCTCTTCCTTGCTGAGGATCTTCATGGTGACGACGGTGTTTCCGGATAGTGAGGCGGCCGGTCGAAGGGTGAGGGACGGTTGGCGATGTCGCTATCGGGAGCGGCGGGCCAGGGAGCTCGGTCGTGGGACTCGCGCCGGGATTGTGTGGAGGAGCGCTGTGGAGCGGGTGTTGCCGCGGTCACGGACAGAGGGCGGAGATGTTTCGCTGAGCAACGTGCGGGAGGATGCAAGGTACTGCGGCGCGGGCGGGCAATGTATAGATGTCTGAGAGCTCTGAGAGGTGCGCAGCCGGGACCGCTGGAGAAGACGTCGTACGATGGAGGTTCAGCCGTAGCCCGCCCGTAGTGGATCCCGAGCCCAATATTTGCCCTGCTTACGAAGTAGCAAGCCGATGCTGGTTGTTTCGACGGATGGCTCTGCGTGCAAGTGCAATGGATGAGATGCTTTTGCGATGGTGAGATGGATGCTGCCGGTGCGCCAGAGACCAAATCTCTAAAGTCGCTGCAGGTCCGCAGATATAAACTCACGGCCCCAGCCCTGCCCGCACCGATTGTGCTGGATGATGGATGATGGATGATGGATGATGGATGATGTCAGTCGCGAGCCTGCCCTGTCATTTCCTCTCCGGAGCCTCCCGCACACGACGAAAGCCGAGAGATTCCCGGCCACCTCCCGTGGCGCATCGCCGAATCGCCTTCGCCGGTCCGAGCATTCCCCAGGCAAACGCCGCCGAAGATGCCATTCCCAAGGTAGGCTTGACAAACCCAGCAAGCCCAGATACATACATGAGCGACTCCTTTCCTGGTTCGCCCGGCTGAGTAATAGGGCGGCCTACTTCGTGCCGGGCAAAGAGAATCGTCTCGGAGACTGCATGGGAGCTAGCAAAGGGCGCATCCGTCCATCTGGTACCCGCGGGACCCATCGTCTTGATAAAAACCAGTCACCAGCCCCGTACGTACTTCGTACAGTAGGTACGTACTGTATGTAGGGCCGGGACCTCGGCCGGCCGGACGGTCGCGTCGCCGCCTGCCGGAAAGGCTTCTTCTGCCAGATATAACTCATCCGCTCTTCTTACATAACGAGATGGAGCCCAAAAGTGAGGCGACTTTTGCCGCGTGATCAGGAACAAGGGCCGGATGTGCATTCCACAGGCACTGCTGCTAAGAATAGGCCGGTAGGTATGTACTCCGTACGAGTAGTTCGAGTACGTCCGGAGCCACGGAGGCAATCGTGGCTGACGCGATGCAAGTAATTGCCGTGAAGCTGTTGGCTGGATTCGCTTCCCAGCCAGAGGCGCCAAGAGACGGCGGGTTCCGAGAACGAGGCACGGACTCCACGGAGCAAGGCGGGCAAGCAGGCTTCGTGCCGTGGAGCTGCTGATGAGCCAGGGGCAACTTGGGTCTGTCGCCCTGCGCGGCTGACCTACCTACTCGTAAGGTACTGTACGAAGTACGTACGAATACACTGCTCTTCGCATCCTCGCGCGCTGAAGCACGTACTGTACAATACCTACACATGCCGAACCTCCTTTTTGCACGGGGCCAAGCAACTCTGTTTGCCCTCAGACTGCTATAAACCAGCCCTTCTGCGCAGATCTAATAGAGGCAATCTCGCCGCATGAGGCTACCAACTACAGACCGGCAACAAAATAACCCGTCACAAAAGGCTAAACCGCGAAGATGATCTCCAGGTGCCTCATATCATATATGTGACGAGCATGGCCGTCTCCGCATCGAATCTGTTCCACTGTATACAAGAGATTGTGTGCAGTTAGGTTTCTGACAAGCTAACTGCTTTCCGTTTGGCCGTTAGTGCCAAAAAGCCGACAGGCCGCCCTAGGGAGACAAGGAGACAGCATGCGGCCCGTGATCATCCAGACGACAATGCCGTCGTTATTGTTGGCCGTCTCAGATGCCAAGCCGAGCCGCTACTTGTTGGCTGACACAAGGTCTGGCTCTGGGCTGCTTCCAAAGATTGTTCTGCATCAACGGCCAAGCCGTTATATGACGAATGCGACGTGGCATGGGTTGCAGCCAGCATGAGCAGGTACTCCTATGTGTGAGCTCAGGCACTCGGCCGCTCCGTAGTCCGTCTAAGCGTTCATGCCGTCGCGTGCGGCGCTTGAAACAGGTGACGCTGACAGTCCTTGACACACCGAAGTTGTAGGTAATAATAGTCGCGGGCAAATGAGCTCGGCAGGGGCTGGCATAACTTTTGTGACCTGCTTACGGGCAGTGATGCCCTGCCCACCAAGGCGCGCTGCTACCCGCCGTGGTCAAACGTGTGCTGTTGGCGTGTTCTCCGTACTTCGTACGTACCTGCAAGTCGGCAGTTGACGCCACAATGCCGAGTAGTAGTACTCCGTACGCAACAAGGCCGGCAGCCTTAGCCTCGGGCGTCTGGTGGAATCAAGCAGCGTCCACGCGACAGGCCCTCCGTCGGGCCGGATGTTACGAGATCGATACCCACCCATCGGTGGCTCCGACCACTTCGAGACACCCATTCAGGGTCCAACATGGCGTCCGTCGGATTGCATGTCGGCCCTGTCATTGACGCTGTGGGATGGATCCATTCGTTCCATGAGGACTCCATGCCCTGCAAAGGCTCCGCCAGAACAGCCCAACCGAGAGCTAGACGAGGACAATCACATGGGCCGAGCGGACGGCGGTTAGCTGGCGCGTGGCGTTTTTTTTCTTTGGCGCCGGGCTTGGAACATGTTTGTTGTTTAGGATGGCGTCTCGTGCTTCACTGGAAATAGACACGCGGTCTGCCAAATGCCTCTTTTGGCAGTCGTAAAGTTCGAAGGATTTTATAATACCAGCTGCTAATATGCGCAGGAACGGACGAAGGAGTAGAAGAAGCCACAATCGGCTCGGCTCAGAAGTTAAACGGCCGTCGTGCAGGAACGCGGCACCAGGAGGCAGACCTGCATGCGCTCGCAGGACCGAGCGTCAGCTCCCGACCCTATGGCCCCTGAAATGCAAGTGTCCGTGTTGGCGCATCCGATCACAATGCCTCGGCGTTGGAGTTGACGTGGTACGGGAGCGCAGGCGGGTGACAGAAACACCGAAACTGTTGCCTACCAAGGCCTGAGAGAGTCCAACTTGCAAGTTGGTTGCCATCGTTCTGGTGCTTTGGGAAACTAGTGCAGGGGTATGACTCGGGTGGACGGCGGCGGGCGGCAGAGACGACCAATTGCGGCAAGTCTTCGACGACACAAGGAAGGCAGGGCGACCGCAATTAGCTCGTAGTAGGGCCCCGCCATGTGGCTCCGAAGTTCTTGTCATGCTTTGGGCCTTTCGGGTAGGAGAGTGACAGCCTGACGGGAGATCCTTGGCAGGGATGCCAAAGCCTTTGTACGAGTACGAGTAAGACGGAAGGAACAGCAGCGGAATATGCCTCAGGACCCAGGCCATATGCTCTTCAAAACAGTGTCTAATAGGAAGCATGGAACCTTGGCGTTGGTGGTGAGAGCCCATTGCGACAGGTCGAGATCAATGCGGAGACTACTCCGTAGCCGCCAAGTGATTCTGTACAACGTAATAGCATGGCCATGGCCCGCCCAGCGAGAGGCAATGTTCATTTCGGGAGTGATTTCGGGAGTGTCGCGTTGCCGCGCCGTGACGTTTGCCAAGGACCTGTAAGCGTAGTGGCCCCGGTAGTCCAGGTTTGCAGATGTTCGAGGCTCGAGGAGCACAGTCACCGTGACTCTGAATAATAAAGGGCATGTCGTGCGGGGGATAGATGTTGAAAAGAAGCTTGTCGTTTTCCGATCAACAAAGTCGTTCGGGTCCGGGGAAGCAAGCCTGGTGAGTCGGCCAGAACACTGTTGTACCGTTTCACAGCTGGTTGCGCCCAGATCTGGCGGTGGCCAGGGACCAGGGTTCGATGGCTATAGACGTCACAGCCAGTCGATGGACCGTGGTGCCTCATGTACAGACGCGGCTCAGCAAGGCCCCGGTACCAAGAATCCGGAGTCGACGGGGAGCGTCTCCGTCATCATGCATCCAAGCATCAACTTGCAAGGGGTGATCAGTAATTAGTAGGTCTTGTCCTAAGAGACAAACCGGGGGCCAATTTGCAAGTCACTGGTCTGCAAGGCAGCAAGTAAGGTACGGAAGAACGCGAGAAGCAGGATACAGGGATATTATTGAAGCCCGGGAAGAAGATCGAGGGCATCGAGACGTTGACGTCGTCGTCCGATAAGGAGCGAATCGGTGTTGCCAAGGACATGCATAGACTCGCGTGCGAAGTACGTCGTATACTCGTACCATCTTGTTGCAACAAACCACTAGCGTTTGGGCCGTCATTCCGCGAGCCGGTGCGGATCGTAGCCGGCGGTCAACCTCATGTTGCCTTAACCCGGCTTTAGCAGGTCTAGCGTGCTCTCGCAAGTTGGTCGCTCGAGGTACAGTACACCGCCCTGTACCTAGGTAGTTTTGGGGAGGGATCTGGTGGCACACCGGATCGCGGCGTCGAGCAGAGGAGATAAGAGATGATCTGCTGCGAAGAGCAAATCCATACGCGGTACTCGACGCGCGCTCGTTAGTGTGGCGTAGTGTTGCTGGTGGTGGTGGTGGTGGTGGTGGTGAAGCTTCCAAGCCAACAAGCTTAGGTCTAGATGACGCGAGTTCCGCCTTCCGTCACCACCACGATCTGAAGTCCAAGGTTGCCTTGCGGCAGACGGACTGCACCTGCCACAGCTCTGCGTCTGCGAGATGACACGTACGGTACTAGTATTAACCTTGGGCGCGGCTATGCTTGGACTTTCATCAACTACTCCGACCATATCTCGTACCTTGCATTATTTCCATGTCAAGCCAAGAGCTGGAAACCACCGTCGTCAGCATTGGCTTGGTGCCCAGCCCGCCAGAGGCCGCAGCGCATCATCATTCCCCGGACCCCATCTTCAGTTCTTCACTGTGCCAGGAGCTTCCTCCATCTGCCAGCAAACGAAAGCCCGAGCTCACCACTCAGGCCATCATTTCGCAAACAGCACCGCATTGATAGCCTTTAGTCCAGCGACGTACTTCGTACCTTGATATTCGACAGCGTTTGGCTGGCTTCATCCCGACCGGGGTGACACTCCCAATCCGTACAAGTACATCCGCAATCAGCGACACCCCGGCCTTGGCATTCCAGCATCTCAGCACCAGCATCCATCTGCTCCTATTCCTGACTTGCGCCTCGCGCTGGCTGGAGTACATCGTCAGCTGAAGCGAGCTGTGGCCGCCAGTGTTCCTCATCTTCTACCGGCTGGCGATTGATCCGCCGGACGTCTCGCCCGTTCGCCGTCTCCGGATACGAAGGCCTTCGTCACATGTGTGCCACTTGGCGATACACACGGCATTCACCTCCGAGCTGGGTTCGAGAGACCCGCCCTGACTCGCTCGCCCGCTCCCGTGTGTCCACCATCGAGAGCCCACTGGCCCGTCTGCCAGCAGAGGCCCGGAGCATCCCAGCCTGTGTCCGCCGCACTACGTCGCTCTGCCCACATTTGCGTACCAAGTACGTAGGCCTGCTTGTGCATCTGCGTGGCACCCGATCCAAAGAGCGACGCCCAACCGACTTACACCGTCGCCCCCGAGGCCTGCCGCCAGCGCCGACTAGCGACGTCTATCTGCAGCCAGCTCCGACGACAAGACTCACACGGTGCGTCACTCGACTGCCTGCCCGCCGCGCCATCAGGACACTGTGCGACGCTCGACGACACCCTCAGTCTGTGGGAGTTCTCGCAGCCTTATCAGCAGTCAATAAAGGCTGCTTCGCCCTCGCCTTTTGGGTACTGCGACTGCTATCTCGTTCCCCTCGTTCCGTCCGCTGACCGTCTTCATCCTTAACCAGCAGCACTACCAAGTACACACAGTCAGTCTCGTCTCCCCGCGCCCTTTGCGCCGCCGACTCGACAGGCGCCCCTTCGGACGCCAGCCAAGACGGGAGAGACGAACGGGCGAAACAAAGCCGTCCCGTCCGCCTCAGGACCCCGTGCGATCGCCAAACAATCGTTTCACCTCCAGGTGTCGTCCAGGTGTTCTGCCAGCACTTGCAACTGCAGCCCGTGAACAACCACGTCGGATCTTAGTATGCGGAGCGCGCTCAAGTGGTTTCAGAGCGCCGAGGACAGCGAACAGGAGCACCACCAGCCCTGGAGCGGCACCCCTTCCGCCGCCGCCGCCGCCGCCACCACCGGCCCCAGCGGCAGCGCCAATAAGCCGGGGCCCAGTGCGAACCACGCCAGCTCCAGCGCCAGCGCCACCGCCTGGGCCAGCACCACCAAAAGCGCCAGCGCTACCGCCAGCGACTTCGCTGCCTGTTCCTCCGCCACCTCTGCCTCGGTCTCCATCCACTCTGCCTCTACATCTGCATCTACTCACGCATCCGCACACGCCAACTCTCCTGCCTCGCTCATCAACTCAACTGCGTCGCTGACACAGTCGCCGTCGCCGCAGCCGGCCACGCCCCCCGATCTCTTCTTTCCGCGATCCTCCAAGAGCGCGAGCACCACCGCAACGGCTCCTGCGACCGCTATTCACCCGCCTAGGCCCATTTCCATCGCCACACCGCCGCGCGACGAAGCCCACTCGTCGTTGCTCAACGCCAGCAATCCCTTTGCCTTCTCCGACGCCGACCTCGCGGACTGCGACATCGTCGACATGACCACCGGCGCCCTCGACGTCAACGGCATGGGCCGCAGCCGGCAGGACTCGTTTGTGAGCGCCGGGCCCAAGCCCATCTCCATGAACAACCAGAACCGCGAAAATGTCAACCGCAACCGAAGAGAGTCGCTGGCCGGAAGTCTCATGGGAGGCATGAGTTGGGGAGGCATGTCCTTTGGCAGCTTCGTTAGAGACGAGTAAGTCAACCACTGTCATTTCGGGCCCCTACCCTCTCTCCCGATGCCCTGAGAGGGCGTCCTTGGCGTGTGCCTCTATCGTCCCATCGCTTCGTCAGGCGAGACATTTCAGATGCCGCCCCGCGCGCTCCCCTCATCTCCCCTCCATCATTGTCTTATCGCCATCGCGATTGCGATGCGATGCGATGCGATGCGACAAGCCCGCCTACAAGTAATTTCTTGTCGTACTGACTCTTCCGCGTCGCAGCATCATGATGCAAGGCACCTCGCCTTCCCCCTTCGGCGCCCCTCAGTCGTCGTCTTTCCATTCATCATCGTATCTGCCCAAGCTTGAGGCCAACTTCATGCGAGACTTCACCTGCTGCGGCAGGATTCTTCCCAACCTGCATGACCTGCTTCAACACTACGAAGAAGCGCATACACAACCGAGCCCCAACACCTCGCGGAATAATGCATTCTCCCAGTTTGGCCAGGTTGGTATGCAAGGCGCACCCACCATGTCCAGCTCGCGGACCACCCCGACACCCGGGCAGATTAACGCGCAGCCGTCCGGCCAGCTTGGCCAGCAACGCGCGGTAGGCTCGGGCTTCCAGATGGCCGGTGCGCAGAACACCATTGGTAACGGCGGCCAGATGAATCCCGTGCTGGCGACCAATATGAGTGACGATATGGATACTGTCGGCGAAATGGAGATGGACGATGCCATCGGCACTATGGAACTGGATGACAGCAACAAGATGCACCAGACTAGGCAGATGTTCGGCCAACAACAGCGGCCCCAACTCAACATGAACACCTCGGGTCTCACACAGGGCCTTCGCACTTCTCAGCCGCCTACGCCGGCAGCAGCCAGCTTTGGACTTCAGCACAACCCCACCGTCTCATCAGTCAACACCCCGACTCTGGCGACTCAACATCAGCTGCCACAACAGAGCCAGCAGGCTGTCGGAATGGGCGGTATGGACGAGGACCTGCCGGGTATGCCCATGGGAGGTGCTAATACGACGGATATCGGCGACGGCAACTTTGCAAACGGCAACGAGTCGAACTTCTGCATTAATGACCCTGGAAAGCACTTGTTCAGCCCCAACGGAGCGTTCCCTCCTGGAAACCGAACGATCCAACAACAGCTGGCGTCGCTTGGCCTGCAACAAGGCCAGTTTGCCGATCCCGAGGCTAATAAGGCGCTCCTGCAACGCCTCCATACGATGATGATGCCTGAAGAGCACAAGCCGTTCAAGTGCCCCGTTATTGGGTGTGAGAAGGCTTACAAGAACCAGAATGGCCTGAAGTAAAATTCACTGGCGTAGCCAACTCTTTGTCTGGACACATGCTAACGCAGCTCAGATACCACAAGGCGCATGGCCACCAGACGCAGCAACTTCACGAGAACGGAGATGGAACATTCTCCATTGTGAACCCAGAGACTAGTGCGCCTTACCCTGGCACTCTAGGTATGGAAAAAGAGAAGCCCTTCAACTGCGACACGTGCGGCAAACGTTACAAGAACCTGAACGGCCTCAAATACGTAAGTCGATGTCCGCCCCCATTTGGGTCGACATTCGGAGCCTAATCGCCATTCGCAGCATAAATCACACTCTCTGCCGTGCAATCCGGAGTTCAAGCTCCAGGCTCTAGCGGCTGGCTTGAATTTGCCCGGAGTGACCGAGGATCAAACGATGCAACAGCAATAAGACGTCGAGTTGGCCGCGTGCTAAACACTCTCTAATGGTCAACGGTACTCCAAACGACTATTGACGGCTTGGGCCAATTCGATATGTCGACCGAGTTTCTGGCAACGATTCAATGACATCAGGGTCCCAAGCCGAACCGCGATGCGACGTCTCGATCCTGTGTTACCTGTTGTCCTCTTCTCTTCCCTCAGTCTCATCTTGTCCTTCGGTGACCTCTAGGCTCCTGGCGCATCGCGACGGCGTTATTGCTTCGGATTTTCTGGAAAAGAATGGCCCTTGATCGATATGGCCCAACGTGGTCACTTCTCATATTCGAAACCTTGGTGCTGATCACCCCCCCTTTCGCGTCGCCGCTCTACATATACCCCTCATCGCCTGGAATAGATGTCTCCGGCACAAGGCTATCATCGATACCGCTGATAGCCTCGGCCAGGTCGATAAGTCGCCGGTTCTTCCCCGCATCCTGGGTGGATAAGCCTCGCGGACCGTCGCCGAACCTGTCGATTGCGTGTTTACGGAGTGGCTTTACGTTCCACGTCCCCTCTTACTCCGGAGAGCGACCGGCAGCGATGATCTCTTCTCCGCAGCGGCGCAGGGCCTTGGGATGGTTAATGGCCGGCCAAGGGGGGCAACGTTTTGTGTGTCTTAGCAGCGAGGTTCATGCATGGACGGTAACTCTTTTGGTTTTTGATTGTATGAGTTTTGGAGAAAAGGCAGTATAAGGGAAAACGTTTTGGGTTTTCATGATTCTTTCAACGCGGATTTGCGGACGCGCTGCTAGATGTTCCGACCTTGTCCCTTTTACTTTTCTCTCTCTACCCCATCTCTGACATCCTTTTGGCTTTACTGGCTGGCTTTTCAACTCGAGCAAGCCCCTGTAATGTCTTGGCCTCTTTGATAGGACGTCGATTCGGGCGGAATGGAATGGGATGGGATGAAGGGGAAGCGATGTTACGGTGGTCTTTTGTTTTCGAAAAGTTCATGGCCATAGAGAAAGGGAAGGGATTGCTGCTTTTTCTGCGTCGATTAATAGAATGGATGCTGTCACCGGCTTCGCCCTGGCTTTTCACAGTCCCAAACCACCTGCCTACTGCGTGTGCCTGGCCATGTCGGTCCCGTATCTTTGCTTATCACTCACTAGGGCGGATTACAAGACTGCCGATCGCGTCGGTGACGTCGGTGAACGTCATCATGGCACGGCTGACACCTGCTTCACGATGAGGAGACAAAAGACAAGGTATATATAGAGTTCGACATACTTCGTAGGTTTAACACCGTATAGTGACTTGGTGCAAGATATAAATGACAACATGGAAGCAGCCAACGCCGTGCGATGCACCTAGCAAGCGAGCGGATGGAAGTAGCAAAACAAAAGACAAATAAAAGTCCAAGGAGCTAGCCTATGCCCACTGCCTAGCCCTGCCGGGGTACGTGTTCATGATTCGTAGTGCGTCATCAAAGGGGGGACATCAATTCAGCTCCATCCCCTCGTCGTCGTCAGCCTCGGAGTCGAGCACCTGAGTCTGGTTGCTGCTAATACTCTCCTTCCTCGCGCCGTGGCCCATGTCGCCATACCGTCCCGACATGCCGCCCCACTCGAGCTCCTCGCCGGCAACGACCCGGCCCTCCATGTCAATCTCCTGCGAGAGCTCGACGAGGGCGTTGCGCGGCAGGCGGAGGAAGCCCTGCGTGCGGACGATGCGGCCCCAGTGGGTCATGCAGAACGTGGCCGCGCGCTTGCGGAGCCACTCCTCGCTGGCGAGGCCGGCGCAGTACCAGATGACGCAAGCGTGGTCGACGTCGAGCTCCTTAGCCAGCCGGTTCACGCACAGGAGGCGCAGGTGGGGGATGTTGTAGATGTTGGACATGACGAGAAGGCCCGCCACGTCCGACAGGTCCGTGGTCGCATCGCTGTCGGGCTCGATGGTCCCGCGGATGCTATCCGTATACAGGTAGAGCAGGAACGCCCTGACCACAGAGTATGGCTCTGGGATGTGCATCTTCTTGGTCTGGAACTCTGCCATCTGGGAGTTGTACAGACGGGCAAAGTGCGGCCATCGAGCTTGGAGGATGAGTTTGTGCACATGTATCGGCTGTGAGGTGGGAGCGCCGGCAGCAAGCCAGGTCTGGTCGCGGGCCATCTCGTCAGCTCGAATCAAGCCCGAGCTGAGAGCATCGTCCTCTTCGTAATCCTCAGCCAGCGCAGTGATGACGAAGTCCGTGCCGCTGCCAGCTTCCGGGGGTTGGTTGAAGAGCTTGGCGAGATCGGCCCCGAGGCCCTTTGAAGGAGAATCCACAGCTCGGACAGTGGAAGAGGGTCTCGATTCGATGCGCGGCTCCGGCACCATGTTGTTTCCGAGAAATCCGTATCGTCGGAGGTCAATCTCCATGATATCGCTGCACAGTTCATCAGCATTGGCAAGGATACAGGCGGTGGCTTCTCCCTGTCTTACCTGAGATATTCCTCATATCCATTGGGGCCGAGGTCGGTCGCAGCCAGATCAGTGGGGCAGCCAAGGAGCCATGCCTTGGTGCCGTCCTCATTCATGGTGCAGTAATGCCATCTGTAACCCGTCTTGAAGATCTCACGGCCCTCGGCCAGCTTCTGCCAACGGAGCGTCCCCAAGTCCATTGCGGAGAGAGAGCATTCTCTCGGCGAGATGGTCGCTGCAGGGGTCACGAAGTCGAGCAGTGTACCTGACGAGTATGCGTGATAGTGGATGCCTGAGCCTTGGGATGGGATCGTGGCTCCAGATATGAACTTCAAGGAAGAGATGGACCCAGGTGCCATCGGGGCATATGTCTTGAGCTGAAACGAGGGAGGGTTGACCTGCGCAGTCCGGGAATTCGCAGCATATCCAGAGGCCCCCACGGCAGGAGTGGGAGCCATGGTATATGGAGGTCGAGGAGAGCCGCTAGCCCTGCTGGTGACAGAGTGGCGGTCGAAGACACCAAAGTGCGGGCGAGAGTCGAACTCGGGACTGCCCTTTAGGTCTAACCACCACATGTCACTGATCTTGTCCATGTCCTCACTGAGGCCGCCAAAGACCCATACCCGGTCGCCCCAGATATACGCCGAGTGGTCAAACCGGCCGACAAAGCGCCAAGCCTTGGACCAGGTGAAGGTCCGCAGGTCGAGGTAGCATATGTCGTCCAACACATAATTGTTCTGGCCGGTTATTCCCCCGATGATGAACAGCTTGTCTTCGTGCAAGACAGCAGCGTGTCGGGCTCGACCTTTCGGGATCGGACCAGAGACCTGCGGCTGGGTCCAGTGCGCGGTCTTGAGGTCGAAGACAATGAGGTCGGAGAGGTACGTGCGGTGCTCGTTTTCGCCTCCAAACACCAATAGCTTGTCTCCGTGGTACAGAGTAGCCGTGTGGCCTGCGTCCAAGTCAGCAACAATGATGCCGTAGTGGTTACGCCCATGCCATACCCATTCGTACGCCCGGAATGTCCCCGTAGTTGTCCACCAAGCTCCACTGATGGCTGGCGAGATCGAGCCGCAAGACATGGTTGTAAACTTCGTCGGTGTACTGGTCGAAGCCCCCAAAGGCGAATATCTGGTTGTTGCCGCAATATGTCACCGAGGCATTCACCAGACATGCGGGTCGCTGGCCCAAGGTGCGGGTGATCTTGGGGCGGTAGCCGTCTGCCACCGGACGGGTCTTGGCGGGGGAGTTGGGCATGATGTACGTGTTGGACGACGAAGCGGCCGAATTCGGGGTTGGAACCGCGTTGCTGCTGATGGAGGCAGAGCTGGATGAAGCCAGGCCCACGAGGCCGGGTCCTGATTGCGGCGGGGCCGGGGTCGCGACAAGGGCCGGGGGGCCGCCAAAGATGCTCGTAGACGATGCCGGCAACTGGTGGCTGGGAGTCGAAGGCTGCGCCATGGTGACTGAGGAGACGTTACGAGTCATATCTCTGAAGGTGTTGATGGACGCAGTCAGTCGGCTTTGAGGCGACCGAGACCGCTGGGGACGAGGATCAGAGGGAGATGCCGCAACGAGGCTGCGGGCGACGGCGATGGGCCTCCGGAGGTGGATGGGAATGAGTTGGATGTCGACGGCCGTCAATATGGGGCTGATGCGCTGGCTGGGCAAATTTAGCATCTTCGCCTCGCCGCGACCCCCTGCAAACTTTTCTGGGGCAAAGGCAGGGGGTCATGCCCGTATCGGGATTAGCGCAGAGGTTGCCGCGCGGAGTCGGCGCGGATATTTTCCGGTTCCGTCACCCTCCAAACCCGTTGCCCGGACAGACGAATGGTGGGGCCGAAAGTAAATAAAAGGAAACCGTGAATGAGCATCGTTTCCCTCTCGTCCTCTCTCCATAAACCACGTTCTTCAACCCGCTCCCTTCCCTCTCCATCTTGCTCCCCCTCCCGCAGAGCTTTTGCTTTGCCAATCTCTCCCAAACACCTTTCGCACAAGACAAACCTACAAGTCCACTAGATCTCATCGCTCTTCGCATCCCGGCTTCGCCGTCTCCGTGAAGGCACCTTCGACTTTATCGAACACTGCGCACAAGTACTGAAATACTAACCACCAGGAACCTTTAGCTAGAGTGTCTTGGAACTCGTTCGATAACCATTGAAGCTTCGACCCTCTGTCGACGCATTCGGTTGCTACTCGTTGGAGATCCCCACATAGTTTGATACACATCAGAGTCAGTCATCATGGCCACGGCATCAGTATCAACCCCCCTCAAGTCCCACAGGGGGCTGTTCTCCTCTCGTACCGCTGGCGGACGGATGCCTCTCACCCCTTCGCCCCGGCAGGCTTCAACCACCACCGTCCCTGTCAACCTGAACTCGTCTCCCTTCACCCCCGAGGGGCGGTCCAGCAATGACTGCCGCGCATCCTCCAAGTCCACGTACGGCGGAAACCTTATGGCGCATCTTTCCCGATCTGCCTCCAAGCCCTCCCACCGAGAATCGCCGAAGTCCAACATTGCCCGTGGCGTCCAGACGCCCCGCAAGGCTCTCGAGTTGGGCGTGTCCGACTTCACCCTCACTGGAACCGGCAAGACCCCTGCCAGCTCTAAGTCCAAGAAGGCTCCGCTCAGACAAAAGTCGGTCAAGACCACGATTAACTACAGCGGCGACCGTTTCATCCCCAACCGCGGTGCCAGCTCCGCCATCTCCAACGCTGGCTCAAGTAAGCTGAGCTCCAACGACCGGCAACGACCTAGGAGCAGCAACGCCGAGAGCTCATCAGTGCTGTCGTCTGCAGCCGATGACGCCGCTGCAGCGCTCGAGGGCCTGAACATCAACGACGACGACGACGAGGCAGACAACTACTCCCGACCGTCCCCCAACACGGTTGCCTACCAGGACTCTCTGGCCAACGCCTGCGGCGTCAACCTGAACACGCGGATCCTCGAGTTCAAGCCTGCGGCTCCCGAGTCTTCCAAGCCCATTGATCTTCGCCAGCAGTACAACAGACCGCTCAGGTCTACCAGCACCAGCTCTGCTCAGCTGCGTCGACGCATCGCCACCGCCCCCGAGCGTGTTCTTGATGCTCCAGGCCTCATTGACGATTACTACCTCAACCTGCTCGACTGGAGCTCTGGCAACCAGGTTGCCATCGGTCTGGAGCGCAGCGTTTACGTCTGGTCTGCAGATGAGGGCAGCGTCAGCTGCTTGCTTGAGAGCCCCGCGGATACCTACATCAGCAGCGTCAAGTGGTCTGATGATGGAGCCTACGTTGGCGTCGGTATGGGCACCGGCGAGGTTCAGATCTGGGACGTTGCCGAGGCTCAGAAAATCCGCAGCATGTTCGGCCATGACACCCGTGTCGGTGTCATGGGCTGGAACAAGCACCTGCTGTCCACCGGCGCCCGAAGCGGCCTCGTCTTCAACCACGATGTCCGCATCGCCGAGCACAAGGTCGCCGAGCTCGTTTCCCACACTTCCGAGGTCTGCGGCCTGGAGTGGCGATCAGATGGTGCGCAGCTTGCTACTGGCGGCAATGACAACCTGGTCTCCATCTGGGACGCACGCTCCCTGTCAGTGCCCAAATTCACCAAGACGAACCACAAGGCTGCTGTCAAGGCCCTCGCCTGGTGCCCCTGGAACATGAACCTGCTGGCCACTGGAGGTGGCTCTTATGACCGTCATATCCACTTCTGGAACTCCACCTCTGGAGCTCGCGTCAACAGCATCGACACCGGCTCCCAGGTTACCTCACTTCGCTGGAGCCCTCACTACCGCGAGATTGTCAGCTCGAGTGGCTTCCCCGACAACTCGCTCAGCATCTGGAGCTACCCGACCCTTGTCCGCAACGTTGAGATTCCGGCCCACGAGAGCCGAGTCCTGCACAGCTGCCTCAGCCCCGACGGCCAGATGCTGGCCACAGCTGGTGAGTTTATACTACTGTTCACCCTGCGATTACTAGACACTAACAAGGTTTGTAGCTGCTGATGAGAGCTTGAAGTTCTGGAAGGTCTTCGAGAAGAAGGCTGGAGCGGCCGGTGGCATCAGCGGTGCTGGGGCTTCTAGCAAGGCTGACATGGTCAAGCAGATGACCATCCGATAGACGTACGTCGTACCCACTCGTCAATGGTAGGTATGGACCGTTTCATTTGCACCTCGATTTCACGGAGTGGTGAATTTTGAGCACGGCGCTTGGAGGTTTTTGCGTACTCTTTTTCGCACGTGGTACGAAAGTGCTTCTCCACGCTGAACGAACAAAATGGGACAGTCTGAAGTTGAGCCACGACGGCACGTCACGGGGACCCTTTGGTGATTGGGGGATATGTTGTACATGTTAGAAGGAAATGAATAGTCGAGAAGTAAAGTGCCATATAAAATAGTCGGCACGGTTTTTTTTTTACCAAGAGGGCAGACTCTGTTGCAGTGATGCTTGCCATGCTGACGTGTGCACCAAGGCTCTTAAGACGAGGGGTGCGGGAATACGAAGTAGCCTTGTCGTGGATTAAATAGCATCGGACAATCGACTTTGATGAGAAAGTTACCACCTAATCCATTACCCAGTGATGAGATGCCACCAGCATATACGATGAATTTACGAAGCATCTTTACGAAGTGTATTAACTGGCGATTTGAAGTTGGGGGCGGAGTTGCCGCCGCAAAGGGCCGCTCAAGAATGACTAAGCGAGAGACCCGAGCGGCGGTGGTTCTACGTAACAAGGTGAAATCCACCTAGCGCACGCAACTCTCACCACTGCACATCACGAAGCCAAACCCACGACGAGACTGGCTGCACGAAACGGCAGCCCTGGGAACGCGAGAGAATATCGCTAGCATATACGGATAGCTTCATCAAGAGCTGGTTTACGTTCGGGCACCCCGTTTTGCTGCGCATCGAGCTGCTACAGGCAGGCTTGTGCCTACGACTTAACAGCGCCACGGCCCTGCAAACGTCATCCGCGCCCACCTTGCGAGATTGCGCGGGCACTGGACCGTGTATCCACGCCGACCACGGCAACGAAGGCGCTTTTTGGGGAGCAGCGAAGGCTTTCTGGCTGCGGCGCGACAAGTACGAGCAAGCGTGAGGCGACGAGCTGTTGGCAGCCCGACGACGACGACCGATTGAGCCGAGACCTGCGCGGAGCGGCACGCCACCATGTCGAACCAGGCCGTGGGCAACGTCTACCAGTCCATCATCGAGGAGGTGATCAATAGCTCGCGAGTCGATTTCGAGGAGAGCGGCGTGGAAGAGTCTGTGCTGGAGGAGCTGCGACAGGTAAGGTCCCTCTCCTTCGTCCGTCGCCACCACCATCACCCGAGGCACGGGCAGGGCGTCCAGAGAGCACGAGCAACCACCATACCCCAGCGCTCTGGTTGCCACTTGGCTGTCCCTTTTTGTTCCGTTGCACTTGGCTAGAGTCGAGACGGCGAGTGCCTTTACGACATGCCTGAATGCTGGCGTCTGGCAGAGGTGCACGCACGCACGCACTCTGGTGACGAGGAGGAGGCGGCGCGACACTGGGGTTGACTGGAGGTGGAGAGTGTCGGGTTGTCAGGCGCAGCGAGGGCGGGCGACCCCAGCGTTTATCTGGGCCTTTTTATGTCCAAGCCCCCTGCGCTGCACTGCCTTGCTCCAGACAGCCTCCGCGTCTGATTGGCACGGCTGCCTCGAGTCACGTGTCGCCTGACCTCGAGAGCGCCAGGGTTGCCTTGCAGCACCACTCACTCTCCCAGTTGTTGGGTATGATGCCATGGGCTGTTTGGCATACCGTCGTGGTTGCCTCCGAGCTCTCGTGAGCTGCTGATGTTTGCCTAGTGGCTTGCATAAACCGCCGTCCAGCACATAACCGCCCCTCCTTATCCAGAGTTTCATCCCCCTTCACCAGTTGTCGTCGATGCCTTGACTTACTCGAGCCGTGACCGATGGCTTGCTAATGCAGCGTTCATAGGGATGGCAACAAAAGCTATCTCAGCTCGATGTGGCTCGCTTCCCTTGGGATCCCAAGCCTGACCCCCCGCCACCTGCCCAGGCTGCTCCGGCCGCACAAGGATCTTCGAACCAGTCTCATACCCTGGCCCATTACTCGCCGCAGCTGTCTCTGCCCAATGTTGGCGGCGGACCGGCGCAGAATGGCGTCAAGCAAGATTCCGGCTTTGTGAAGCAGGAAAACATCAAGCAGGAGCCAGGTTCGCTGGCCAGTGCCATACCCCCGTATCCCAACTACAATGGCGCGGAGAACAAGACCAGCGTCGCGGCTAGTAGAGCCGCGCAGCAACTCCAGCTCCAATACGGCATGAGGGCTGCCGGCTCCATCAATGCCATCCAGGACCGCATGGGCCAGCAGCAACCGGGACAGGCTGGGAATCAAGGCGAGCCAATGGCCAACGCCTCGGCCCAACAGCAGCAGCAGCCCCCTGCTGGCGCAGACGCGGCCAACCACATCAGCAACG
Source organism: Tolypocladium inflatum (assembly GCA_003945565.1). NCBI lineage: Eukaryota > Fungi > Ascomycota > Sordariomycetes > Hypocreales > Ophiocordycipitaceae > Tolypocladium > Tolypocladium inflatum. The sequence continues at coordinate 1,379,567 of QEPE01000013.1, forward strand.
GGCAGACTGACGGAGCTGGCGACGACGACGACTATGAAGGCGTCCTCCTCCAGCGTGGCGCCACAGGAAACGTCCATGAGCTGGGCCGGGTTGAAATCGACCGCATGCTGCACGAGCAAATCGCCGCCAGGGCCAAGGCCATGGAGGGTGGCGGCCTGATGCTGCCCCTGAAGGAGGCTACTAGGCACCGCACCGCGCCCGCCAAGCGAGGAAAGGGCAAGGGCGTCGCCGCGTTTGACGGCGGAAACGAAGACGATGATGACATTGATGACGAAGACGCCATCAACTCAGACCTCGACGATCCCGAGGAGGATCGCGACGACGACGAGGTCGATGATGAGGGCCTCGGCCATATCATGCTCTGCATGTACGACAAGGTCCAGCGCGTCAAGAACAAGTGGTACGTTGTGAATCCATTACCATAGCTCCACACCTCCCCCTCTTCACTCCTAGTCTTTGACGCCTTATCTTTCACCCCCTATGTTATGACCTAGCAGCTAACACACCACCCCCGCAGGAAATGCACGCTGAAGGACGGCGTGCTCACCGTTAATGGAAAGGAGTATGTCTTTCACAAGGCCACTGGCGAGTACGAATGGTAAATCGTGGCCGTAAAGCGATGGCGAGCGCGTCGGTTGCGACCCTCTCGGGAAGGCACCCTAAGTCTATGCGCGGGGGGACGACGGGCAGGGCGGTTGAATGGATTGCCCAGTCTCACATGTTGCATACTATTACGAAACGACGGCGCATGGTCGCATGGCGAAAAGGCAAAAAAATAGGGCATCAGAATGAAGCAGGATGGGACGAGGGGCCTCTTCCTCTGTCGATTCGTCACGAGGCAAGACAAGACTTGGCTGCTTTTAGGAGGGGAGTGGGCGTTTGTGTATCACGTTTGCGTACTGCGCTTGTACTATAGGGAACGGGCCGAAAGCAAAACATAGCAAGATTAAACACCAGCACTCGCTCTCGTGAGACGGAGCCCCGTCAGCGCCGCGTATCACCTCTTCCAAACAAGAGGTTCCGAAAACTTGCATCAACCCAACAGCAAGTAGAGCCAACAAACATGATGACATGCAACAAGAATATGCACGTCGCTTACCGCCGTCCGCCATTGACGCGCGTCAATGCAGAGTGAGCCATCTCTTGCCGCGGTACCGCGGTCCAGATGCCACTCTCACAGCTCTTGGCCAGCTCGTCGTCCCCCCCCGTTGCATGGTGAAGCCCCGCTGGTTGGTCGCGAAGCACGGGTGAGGACGTTGCGATCTGCAGCCGTCGCATGTGTAAGCGACGCTACACGATCGGTTGTCGCGCTTGACGAGCCGCGGCTGCACGGAATCCTTGGCTGCTGGGACGTGGGACCCTGGCCGAGGAAGAAGCGATTCCGGCTCCATCAATATTGGCCTGCGTGCCTGCTGCATGTGGCAAGCGCAGCGACGCAGAGGCCTGCCAGAGGATGCGCATCCACGGCCGGCCCCAGCCACCGATGCGACGACACGACACGACACGACACGTTCGCCAGCCGGACACGGTTTGTGCCTCGGGAGCAGTCGCTGCAAAAAGTCCCAGTGCGAGCACGGAGTACCGCCTGGTGACTAAAGTACCTGCCCTGCCCGTCGCAATTTCGCACGCCCCCGCACCTCGACCCGACAGTCTGGTTCATCCAATGGCATCAGTGGGGCGCAGGCGACAGGGGTTGGTTGTTCCGAGGTGCCCGCAGCCCAACGTCCTGAGGCATCGGAGATTTTGCCTCGCGACACGACGGTGGTGTTCGTTGCTGCCGGGGCTCCTTGTGCGAGTACGTGTCCGTAGCATCTTGCGGCGGGCGCACGGTGGCGCTGAACCTGGGCGCAGGTGCGTACGGGCGCGTGCGAAGCAGCGGCGAGACGTCCGCCGTCGTTGGACCTGTCTGAGCGAGCCATCAGATCTTATTGTGACAGACGAGCAGGAGAGGTGGCGGGCAGCAGTGGGCTTGGACCAGGCCACCTGAGCGACAAGCGAAGCCCTGTAAGCCTGCCGGGATGGCCCGCGCTGCCTCAATTGTTTGCAATGATACTCGTACTCGTAGTTGCCCTGCTGGCGGCACAGCATGAAACACCACTGTCGTCTAGACTACGAGTAGCATCACCGACGGGGCGTGCAGAGGCGGAGACTGCGAAAATGGCGTGTGGAGCGACGGATAGCCTGGCTAGGCCGTGCGTTGCGGTGCGTGTGCATAGCATATAGCATCCATAAGGGGGTGGGGGGTTTGCTGTCTGTCCCGGGTTGAAGCCCCTGCTGTGGATTTTGGGCATGCTGCCTACGAGTCACCACTGCCTTCGTGAGCTTGACCTATCATGGCAATGGCCGTTTACCGGTGAGCCTCAGCAGCCAAATTGCCCTTGCGTCGAGACCCAGGTCGACTTAAGCCGACCTGAATCCAGTGTGTTCTTGGCTAGAATGCAGCTTGCAGATTGTGATCATCATGAGCCACCTACTCAAACTGGCATCAACGGGCGGGAAAGGCGTCATCTCACAGCAGGGCGATGGCTCGTTGCTTCCTTTTCAAGCCTGGGATATCTCTCGTCAGCTCATATGCCCGCACCACCTGGCGGCAACATATCCCGCTGGGGTCATCCGTCACCCACGCCGGTGCCGGTCTTGTTGCGAAGGGACTGCCGACTGGGGGCCAGGTCCCCGGAAAGGCTGCAAATGGCAAATGAGCGCCTCGCCGTATTAAGGGGCAAGAGACATACACCATGTCAATTGCTGCCAAACTTCCACATCAACAGGCGAGAAGAAGGCGAATAGTGTGTGCAGTAGCAGAGCGGTGAGTAACCGTCGTCGTCCAACATCACCTCGAGACTGGAAATAAGCTCATCGACCCTCTTTCTATTGCCTGCGAAGCTGCCCAATCATAGCCAGATGCGTTCTGCTTGTCGGACACTGGGGGGTAGCTCCTCCCGCGTCCCTGGACCATGCCTCACACCATGGCATGCAGGTTCCGACGCTTCTGGCTTGCCCAGCACTACCGGCATTGCCCGTGGTCTTCCGACACCGGATAACAGTGGTGGCGTCGGCCCATCGCACAGTGTCGATGAGGCCTGGCTTCCAGGCATGGCTTGGCACTGCCTCCAAGCCCATGTCTCCAGATAGTCATCTGATGGCTTGCGATCATTGGGGCATGCTTGAAGGCGCCTGAAGAACCCCTTACTCGACAGCCGGTATCGATGCGATCTGATCGGCACCGCAAGATGGGAGGTTGCAACACATCAATGGACCGACCGAGTGTCGCTGCCGACCCAAGCAGTCGGATGCGGCTGGAACCCAGTACGAGTACAGGGTTCAGGGGTATGCGCTTCTAGATGAGTTCCAGCCAGAGGGTTGGGTCACGCAACTGCTCCCGTTGGAGGATAGGCCAGAGGTACTTCGTACGATGTAGCACCCGACTTGGACCGTCCGAACCCAAACTCACGGTCAATGAACGACCTGCCAGGCTTCTGATACCGGCGCAAGCGTGGGAATCACTCGAGCGCTCCTTGGCGATAGTCGGAAGGCTACCCAAAGAGCCGGTGAAGAAGGGTTGTGTTGGTTCTGGGGTACCAAGTTGCAGATGCCCAAGGCTAGGGTAAAGTGGTCCCATGTTTGACAGGCTTTTGCTCCCCCGCGAGATATCGAGGCGGCCCGTCCGCGGGAAACGGAGACGGCCGCCGGCCAGTCACGCCAACGTGTGACGTCGTGAGTGGTCGTATACTCAGGACTCAGGGGATGCTGCGGATAGACATCCATTCCTTGGCCTCTATCGGCCGGTGTGGGCCTTTTTGGCGGCCAGGCCTGCCTAGACAATGAGGAAAAGCGCGAGAAAGAAGGGGGGCGCATTGTCATGCCTGCATAGATTGCGGTGACATCCCAGGGCAGGAGAGGAACTGGAGCATCGGTGTGACAGCGATGCATCTGCTGAAGGACAACTGTCTCGCCAATGGCGCGCTCGTACAGCCGAAGCAGGCCACGGCCATTGCCCTAGATGGAGAACCGATTGAAGCAGGAGAACAGCGCACTGCCTTGGCTGCCTACATCAAGGCCCTGGCTGTTTGCTTCGGCCAACAGCTGTTTCACACAATGTCACCAGGACATTGGCGCTGAACTACAGCAGCAACACGGCTCGTTCAAAGGTGAATAGAGGTGCTCGGAATTGCACAAGTTCATTGGCCAGGCTCTCGTTGCGATGGCGTAGTACTGTTGGTTCTCACGAGGAACGTGGCCATGGGGTCGGCACCACCACACGCTTCAGCGTGAAACCAGGTACACCAACCACTACCTTACCCAGGTAGACGACCTTTGGGGGCCGGTATGACCCCAGCTGAGCTGGCGGTGCGAGATGACAGCGGCGTAGCTTCTTGAGCTACTCGGAGAGTGATGTGCTGCGCTGGCCCGATACGTAGCCCTGTCTTACACGAACCCGAGATGTTGGAAACGAATCACATGTAGACTAGGCGCTGCGGCTACTCGGTCACGGTGAACATCCGCAAGCGACGTCGGCGATTCGAGAGGACCCGCAAGTCGACCCTGGTGATGTCGGGTGGCGTGTGACGGTGCCTTGGCGGCGCGAATCCCGTCCCTGTACCTGGGCTGCTGATTGCTATTACTGCATGGGGTTGTTATCGTTGTTGGTTGAGTCTGTCAAGTAGGCCGCAGACGCTGGTCGTTTTCGGGGGCGCAAAACGAGGCAGCAAAGGCGTGCGTTGTTGGAGCTAGGATGCGGGAGGGATGGGGTGGGACGGCACGGCTTTTTGGACTGCGGATCCAGAGGCCATCTGCAGCCACATCTTGGGCACTCGTTTTCGGGGGTTTGAAACGGGTAGATCGCGAAAGGAACCTTGGGAGTGTTGCACTGCAGCAGATGCACGGCTGAGAATGGCCGAGACAGAGGCTATCGGTGGATCGAACGAGAGGGCGAAAGATGCAAGGCTAATTCGAACCTGTCGAGGAGAGCCTGGCCTGCTCGTGAGAGACCGGCAAATGGAGGGATACGTATGAGATTGAGGAGGATAGCTCATTCGACGAGGTAACCCCAGACAAGACGACCATCTTGTGGGGGTCGGAAGAGAGAGGAGTGGTGAGAAAATTCAGCCCGTGGTTGTTGTAGGCCCTGGGGTGGCAGCACTTGCCTAGGCGACTAGAAGCAACGCACCTGCCCTTCTCAGATATACGGTTTGTGTATGCACTTCAAAGCGATATTGAGATACGGAGTAGTCCGTACAGAATTCCGACATGACAATGTGGCACTCATCCATACTATTATTATTGCTACAGGCGTCGACTATTTTCTCCCGTGGCACCGTGGTTGTGTTGGTGGCTTGCAACGTCACAGTGTACTTTTTTTTTTATGCTCAGCGAAACCCCACACCATCAAATGCGGCCACTGGTTGTACACGGAGCGTCCATGGCGGGTTCCACCCAATGCTGACACAAACACGGCCGCAAGTAGAAAAGCTCGCGAGACAAACACACTGACTGGATGGGCACATACTCGTAAAGTATCCGAAATACTCGGCAATACTGAGACGGATAGAGTCGCTTGGCACCGACCAGGGGTGTTGCCGCGCGCCATTGCGATGCTCCGCGGGGGCGCGTGCTTGCGGCCGCAGATTGGGACGACGGCAAGCCACGACCACAAGACCGAAATCCTTCGCGACGATGCCTTAAACAGAGACGGACGTCGGCCAACAGCCAACAGTAGGTGGTCGTTGCGGGGGCTGCTCTGGGGGAAACAAGAGAGAATCCGAGAGAAAGAGGTACTGCGGACAGACAACCCGGGCCTGTTGCGGAAGAGGATGAAGTGGTCTGGTGGCTGTAGCCTTTGCGCCAAGTTGCTGGGTATTCGCTCACTAGGCAACGTACTCCGTACGACATGGAATGCTTACGAGTAGTTCGTAGCACTGCCAGCGTCTACTCGTACAAGCTCCAAATGCCATTATGGGGGGCCAGAGCCAGATCATGCGCCTTGTCTGACTTTACGGGCACCTGGGTCTTCCCTTTGCGGCCTCGTCTTGGTCTTGTTTGGCGTGTGTGGATGCCACTCTACTCCAAGGCCGAGGCCAATTGAGGCCATATACAGGCACTGCCCCGTCGGCCATGCACAAATTTAGTGTATACTTCTCGGATCAACGCTGAGCGAAAGCTTTTCCGACTGGATGGAGACGACGGATGAGTGGTGGCATGCTGTTAGCTGGGCATGCTGTTAGCTGGCATGCGAGTTGTGCTTTTGCTCCCATGCATGATGCGCCCCAGATAGACCCGCCGTACGGAGTGACCTGCCTCGTACTCGCACATGCCGCCAAAGTGCCACTACGCACGCAAGGTACAGCAACGCGCCGGACGCAGCGCAACCCACCCTGTGCGACAGCCGTCAGTGTAACCGGGCTGCTGTCTTGTTGTTTGTTCTTCTTGTCTTGTCTGTATCTGCAGTTGGGCCATGTTGCGCGTAATGAGACCACTAACAAGGACATCAGGTACCTCGAGGTACAAAACCCTGCGTGAGACTCAAAGGACGGTACGGGCGACGGAGTATTACTTCGTACGCGTACAATCAACATGCGCCGAGCGGCGGGGCAAAACGGCCAGGACATCAAACCGGTCCCGTCATACCAACCTACCTACTTCGTACCTGCCTGCCGACTAGACTCATAGCCCCCACGACGGGTCTGCCTTCCAGCCTTCCAGCCTCCAGCGCTGCCATTCTGCCAACGGCATAAACCCGACCTTGGCCTCACAAACGAGAGACACGATATGATGGCACGGGTCTGCCACGGGCTCATGCACCGCTGATATTGATCGACGGTTCGACGCCGTCCCTGGGCGGGCCCCGAGTCGGACGGCCCCAATCGGCGACGGCCAATGGCGCCGAGCAATGCCAATGGCGCGCGCAAGTGGCCGCGATAGCGCACATTCTGAACGGGGTGCGGGCTCAACCGGGCATGGCCGTACCCTCCTCAACCACAGTGCTGGATGCTATGAGCGCATCGCGGCGCCCCGAGTCCCCTAACGCGCGCGCCACCGCCTGGCTTCGTCTCCCGGGTGCCTGCTTCGCTGAGGCCGTGACATGGCTGCCCCCGAGGTGAGCTTTTCATGGTGAGGCCATGTCCGGCAGACCCTGGTAGCCTGGAGATTGCGGCAGCACAAAAGGGCTGGGCTCACACACCGGCCATGGCAACTCTTCACACTCTTCCCACTCTTCCAGATCACTTGGGGTGTCGGCTCTGGCGCCTCACGAGAGATGAAGCCCGGTACTTGGAGGGTACACCGCCGGTGCGCCGCCAACCTCAACCGAACGGGGGCGTCTCCCTAGGACGCACAGTGCGGTCCCTGGCAGAAGCAAAGTAGCGTCGGCGTCAACGGCAGTCCTGTTGGGCCAGCAGCAATCCATGGACGCCACTGAGCGCGCAGCGGAGGAGGTCCCTCTGCCACGGCGCGCCATGCCAGCCACGAGCCCGCTGGCAGGGCTGTCGCGCCCCCACCACCCGTTGCCATCCCTGGATCATGGATGGACTGGAGGTCAACCGGACGGCGCGCTGAGCGCCCAACAGCCCTTGGACCTGCTGGAGCGACACATCGACGACGGGCACTAGGGAAGCCGCCGCCTAGGTAAGGTAGGGATTGGGCGGCCCCCCCTCCCCCCGGAGCGGTTGCCCGAGACCCGCTGGGAGATGCTGTTGGTTCTGTTGCCGTAGCCGTCTCTGGCAGCGTCCGCCGGGGGGAGGGGCGTGCGGCGTAAATGGATCATGGACCAAACGGACGTGTGATGGAGACTCGGAGAGCATCGCGGCGGAGGGGGAGATGGAGCAACGGCGAACGATCAGGCAGCTTGCTTGCCCTGTTTCTCCATGTTCCATGCCGCGCGCATGTTTGGTTGATTGTCGATTGCTTGCAGGGATACCGCCGGGACGCAAGAGGGCACTGGGCGGAGCACCGCGTCTGGAGGCCCTTTGCGTCCAGCTTGTTCGCTGCGGTGGACAACAGCTATTGAGCACAACCGCTGGCTGGGGGGTGCGTGGTTGCCCGCAACCTGCAGCAGCATGGCCTCCCGTCTTCAGCAGCGGTTAACGAGCAGCCCGGCGCCTGGCCACCGAGGAAGGGGAACAGGTCCTGGGGCTGCTTCCGTATCCGCCGCCGCCGCCTGCCTACAGCTCTGTACATACTGTGCTGTGATGGCTTTACCCGCACTCCCTCGCCCTCGCCCACTCGCACTCCCACGCCCACCATCGTCCCCCATGCCCACCTCCAGTCCACCTCCAGTCCACCACCACCGCCGCCACTACTCCAACTGAACCTTCTCGAGCGTCCAGGAAACCTAACCTGCCTGCCTACGTCAAACTCGACCGACCTCACCACAGGCCACCCCGTCCAGGATCCGCGCCCGCCCAAGCCCCAAGCCCCGCGACCTCATGGCAGCAGCGGCACAGCCAGCGACCAGCAGCTCCCACTAGGCCAACGGCATTGGATTGCACCTCGACCTGGGCTCACTGCCACCCTCCCAGGTCGCCTCCATTGCTTGCTGCGGTACCAAGTACGAAGTACCAGCTGCCGTCGCTTTCTTCATTGCGGCGCCTCTCGGCGCTTGCGCCTGCGCATGCTCGCTCGCTCGCTCCTACGCACCTCACTCCCGCTCTCCCCCTTGGGGACGACACCACACGCACACCACGCAGACACAACACGGTCCTGCCCAATATTTGGCAATATTAAGAGCCGCCATTCCCCCTGCCTCGTGTCTTCTCGGAAATCTTCTCCAGCCTCTCTCTCATCTCATCCCGCGCCCAGCCTGCACTCTTCTCCATCTTTGTCTCGCACTCAAACTTTTTGCTTCAGTTTTGGACTCTTCATATTGCCTCGTGTGTGACTCGTCCACACTCAATCTTTTCTTCAGCACTTGCGTAAACCCCGATTCACCGTCCAGTGTCGTCCAATGCGCCGCTGCTTCTGAGCATCTACCCGGAACTGGCTCTCCTTGCCGCCAATATCGAACAGACTGGCAGCCAGCCAGCAAGGTTGGACGAGGGACCATCGTGTGTCTGCCAAGCAAAGCAACTTGAAAAGTCAACTCTGAACACGGTCTTGTCGACGCCCTTGACTTGTCGAACTTTTGACAAGGTGCTCCTCCACCACGAAGCCCCGTGCCACCTCGGGCTAGACATCCGTCAACAATATCTCGGGGTCAAGGCCTCATGTGCTAAGGCTCTTGTAAGTTGTCTGCTTCTCTTCCCCAACTTGACCTCTTGCCTGTCACTTTCGTGCCTCAATCTCTCCTCAATTTCTCTTCAATGTCACGACCTCTCGTCCCATAACATACTATCTGCACAGCTCCAAAGTTTGATATGCCCCTTGCCGTTGACCTACCGGGACCGTGGTGCTGGATAATGCATGTTTCAGCTCGGTTCCCAATACCAGGGCGCCATCTGGTCTGGGCCAGTGTCCCTGGTGCGTCAAGTTATACTCGTACGAGTTGGAGCAGAGCACGCCTAGCACCGGTCCACCTACCCTCGCTGCGCATCGTCCCCCCCCCCCCCTGCCGCAGCTGCACTTGTTCATTTTCTCACACCGCTCTATCTGCTTCGTGCAACTTGGATCAAGTCCGGCACTCTTCCACAACAGTTGATTGGGTCGTGGGTACTCAGGGTCTCTAATTCGAGGTACCTCGCACGTTCCACGCCTGTCAAACGGTGTGCGTGGCGCCTCACCCGTGTGCCCCTTGTTCAGTTTACATCCCTGGCGCAAACCCACACCTCCTATATCCCACCTCCCTTGAATAGTCTCTTATAAGACGCTAATATGTGCTGCAGGTGACATTGCTCCTCAGGTCGAGTTCCTTTGTCGTTCGTTGATACAAGACCACCGACTACCAAGTGTCTGATTGCCTTGGTTAGGCGCCAACGGGCTCTAGCCAAGTTCTCTTGTTGTATTCCAGATATTTTGCTGGACGGAGACGTTATTCCTCTGCGGCGACCATGTCTCAAACTCCGTGCGTGTCACATCCTGAACGGGCTGCGGTTGCGCTGGTAGAGCAGGCTGCTAACCCGTGGACAGTACACCGAGCCAGCAACAACAGCAGCCGCAGCAACCGCAACAGCTGCAGGGATTCTGGGCACATGATCGGTTCTATGGGCTTTGGAGGCCACGAAAGTACCTCTTTCCAATCGATGCTGTAAGTAGCTCTGCTACCTCATGGCATGATTCAGATTTTGACATTGCGTCTATCAGGAAGAACTAAACAGGCTTGATATATTCCACAAATTCTTCCTCATCGCTCGCGACGAGGCCCTCTGCACACGGCCTTTGAATTTTGGCCGGCCTGCCAGGATCCTGGACTTGGGAGCGGGGACCGGAATCTGGGCTATCAACGTTTGCGAAGAGTAATGCCATCCTGCCGCAAACAACCCATGCGCAACTCGAGGCTGACCTTGCCCAGATCGGAACTCATACCTGCGATTATGGCTGTAGACCTCAACCGCATCCAACCCGCCTTGTGAGTGAGCTTGCACCCGCCAGCCGCCCAGCTGCTTACGGACCTCAGGATACCTCGTGGTATGATAACAATGCAGTTTGACCTTGAGGAGCCCTCGTGGGATCCTCTTCTGTGGGACTGCGATCTGGTCCACATTCGAATGCTCCTCGGCAGCATCCAGACAGATCTGTGGCCTGCTACCTATCGCAAAATATTCCAGTACGACCACTCAGAGAGACACATTGTGGTTCTCACAGGCTGACGTAGGACCAGACATTTGGCCCCGGGATCGGGCATCATGGAACATGTTGAAATCGACTGGGTCCCTCAGTGGGATCCAAGCGGCGAGACACCCGAAAACTCCGCGCTCAAGGAGTGGTCCGACAAGTTTCTGAGGGGCTTGGATCTCTTCAACCGCAGCGGCAGAGTCTTCCCGCAAGCAACCAAGCGCATGATCGAAGAAACCGGATTCGTCGACTTCAGGGAACAGACCATAAGATGCTACGTGAACCCTTGGTCTTCCGATCCTCATGTGCAACGAACAGCGAGGTGGTTTAACATGGGACTTAAGCATTGCCTGGAGGCCATGAGCTTGATGCCCATGATCGAGAGGCTACACATGGATGTCGCTGGCGTGAAAGACCTCTGTGCCCGGGTCGTCGATGAGAACACTAAGTTGCGATTTCACGGTTACTGCACTGTGTGAGTGCCCTTTCTAGCCCTGGCTGATAGCCATCATACCCGTACTAATGTTGTGTGCAGGTACATCTGGACAGCCAGACGACCTGCTGCCAGCGAGGTTCCAGCAGATATGTCCAAGCCGGCTCATCCCCTGCAGCCTGGGCGTATGTGAAATAGGCGCAGGATGAGCTCGCCATTCGGTGACTCGAGTCTTGATTGGCAAGCATACCGAGCGAGCATCGGAGCGTTGGACGATTGACGGCATTTTTTGGCATTGCCCTCTCCCGGTGCGTGCAGCCGCTTCGAATAACCAAGGCATCAAGATGGCACGCTTTTCTGGTTCGCCACTGACGGTCACTGCCGAGCTCTCAACGGGCTTCAAGACTCGTACCCACACACTTTCAGAGTTCCAAGAGCACATGATTAAGAAGTTTTGGCATGCCCGGTTCCCGGCGCTGTTTCATACAATACCCCATGTTTGCATTTGTTATGCAGCTGCTTGCAATAACAGCAGGGAGTCTGGTTTTGGTATCCTTTCCAAGGCGGACGGTTACGCCCCCGATGCATCTACGGCTCAGCCCAGTCCCGTTTTTGTTCCTCTCCTTGCCTGCAGGGGCATCGAGTCGACGACGGGGTAGCTTGCCACTTCGACTGCTCAACCATGATGCCAGTCTATCATGCGGCTGACACTGGGCTTCTTCAAATTCCACTCGGGTGTGGGGGCTGCTGCCACCGCCCGAAGGTGTACGCGTGCGGATAGCATTACCTCAGACCGGCAAAAATTCTCTCAAGGGAGCGGAGGCATGGCGAGTGTAACCTCGCTTGGCCGCCGAAGGTTTGCCTGTACATGTTGCTACAGGGAATGTTGTAAAAGATCTGGGCTGGAGATACCCTTACTGGACAAGCCTGGGCAGCAAGAGGCAGGGTTCCGATGGAGCTTTGTTTGTTTTTTTGATTTTTACATTTGGTGCACTGCATGCACGTCTTTGCACCGTGGCGGAGTCTGGAGTGCGATCATGAAATACCACATCGGGGCCAAGGATCGCGCTGAAAGCGGAAGTTTTGGGCGAGTATGGTTGCCGTCGTATTGACCCTGACGTGGCCCATGACAGTGGGTCGGTCGGGTCTTATTCGCTCTTATGCCTACCTAGATAGTACAACCATGATATAAGTGCCTAGCTTGGCTGGCCGTCAACTGCACCGACTGCCAGAAATTCTCATTTGGCCAGTGAAAATTCGCATGGCTCTTGATACCGTCGAAGTCCTAACTCATCCGATGGCGGTGCACTGTGCTTGCGAGGATGGGCTGGAGGCCGCCGCTCTGGCGATCTAGGCCTAGGTTGCTGTCTGTTCGAGCCTGGAATCCTGGCGGCTGCTCACTGTAGGAACGTTGTCTTACACACCCGGCGACGGCAACGGCGGGCATTTCGAGGCATCGAGCGCCTGGCTGGCGTGAATTGATTTTGACATGTGCAGTATCACCCGAGAGGGTATAGGACGAATAGGGAAAATACCTTGGCCTATTTTGTGCCTCGCGAACCCGACCAACACATCTGGCGTGGACCGACCAACAACAAAGTACGGATAAGCCAATAGGCACGGTGCGAACTGCAGAGTACCTTGAGGACCCTACCTACTCCGTAGGCCTAGGTATCCGGCCTAGAAGGCGACAGACGGGGTGATTGTCAATGAGGCGATGGGCGCAAGCCGAAGGATGGCATGGAAAATGACAATGATCAGGATTTGCATGAAATTTAAGAGGGCGCTTCATGTCACCAATGGTGAGAGGACTGATGGTTTCATCATCTGAGGATTTCTCTTTGATTGCCCACGGCCGGCAGAACGGAACTGCCATGGCAGCTATGCATCTGATGTACAGTATTACAAATGAAAAAAAAAACCAGGTAGTTGCTCTCGGAACAGGCGTCGTGAAGAGAAGCAGAGATGCAGCGCATGCCAACTCTGCTCCCCGACCAAGGCGCATCCCAAGAGCGATATCCCATCGAGGTCCAGCGTCAAATAGGCATCGCCCAGTCAGGACCTCGTCTATGTTTGTCCCTCCTCATGTCTATCCATCCGCACTCTCTCATCCTACTCTCGACGGAAACCCTCTCACTCGTCCTTGCGCCGGGGCGCTTAGTGGTGCTGGCCAGCCTCGCCGTGGTAGCCGACGAGCTTGAAGCGACCAATCATCTCGCCGACGGTGAAGAAGCCCAGGCACTCGGCGGCGATGACGCCGCCAGTGGCGAGCTGGGCGGTGCTGAGGTTGCGGACCTGGTGGAGGAGGTTCTGAGGCGCCTGGAAGATGGAGCCGGTCTGGACGGAGCGCCACAGGCTCTGGTAGTAGGTTTGGAAGGTGGCCAGTGAACTGTTTCGGGCATGTCAGAATCTCAATTGCGGCCGGGACTGGCGAGAGGATGCCAAGTGGAGAGAGTGCTTACGGAGGGGTCATCTTCTGGCCCTGGAAGACAAGCTTGCTCATCTCGAGGCCGACCTTGGAGTAGTAGACGACAAAGGGGGTTCGTCCTGCGCAGGCACGTCAGTCTTGCATCCATTGAACCACAACTGCCAGCCCCAACACGTCACAGCAACAGAAGCAGCAGCAGCAGCAGCAGCAGCAGCAGCAGCAGTGGGAGACGTACGCTCAACAAAGGCAATGAACCGCCCCGTCCGGCCGCCAATCTTGCCCAGCGCGCTGGTTACGCCCCTCGCAGCGCCCGCAATCGCCGGGCCGGCGGCGCTCGTGACGCGCGACAGGCCCTGCTGGGCCCTGGCCTGGTACTCCTTGGCCTTGCCGGCGGTGTCCTTTGCGGCCTCGGCGGCCTTGCCGGCCGCGGTGCTCTCAAAGCGGCGCGAGGCCATCCGCAGCGCCGGGGCGCGGAGCATGGGGCGGGCGAGCGACACGGCCATTGTGGTATGCGGGTTCGTTTGCTTTCTCGGCGGAGTTGCGTGCAGGAAGGGGCTCCGAATGGGCGAGCAAGGTGTCGAGCAATTGGAGCCGGGGGCGCAATTGATGGGAGGATGCGAGGGCGGTGGTGATGGGTTCGGATCCGCTGGGGTCTGGCTGGCTGAGGGAGAAAAAAAGCTCGGGAAGAATCGTGAGGTGAGTTCCAAGCCGAAGGACGCCTTTGAGTGGCGCTTGACCAGTTTGGGAAGCGCGGCCGCCAGGCACGGGCGGCTCATGATGGAGTACGTACCCTGGGGCTTAGACCGCCTATGCGAGTATATTATCGCCTGTTCCCTGAACTTTACCATCGCATCATGCTCTTGCTCTTGCTCAACGGTGAAAACGTTCACGGCTTGAGATCGGTAGACAAAAACACTCCTGGCTGTGATACTTTTGGTGCACAAAGGTGGCCATCTCAGGTACTTCGTACTTCTCACTCAGCCTTATCACGGGTGAAACGCCCATGACGATGGCACGGTCTGGACTGGCGATGCACTTCACTTCAGAATACCCTTTTCGTGCCGACACATGCTCTTGTATTGGCATTTGCTATGGAATATTATCGTTCACCATCATGTGGCGCGCCCTTTGCGGAAGTCCTGCTGCTAATCGAAGCTCTGTATCTGGACCTTTATAGCTCCGCTCTTGGGGTCTGCCGACGTCTCAAACGCCTTCAATGCATCCTCCAACGAGAAGCGATGCGTCACAAGTTTGGATAAATCAATGACACCGCTTTCCACGAGTCGGATGGCCCGCGGCCAGGTGTTGCAGTATCGGTACTGGAGCTGGATGTCGACCTCGCGCACGCTGGCCCGCATGAAGGGGATGGTGATCTCATCCTTGCCGACACCGATGACGAATACTTTGCCGCCGAATTTCGTTGCCCAGATGGCCGCGGCGATGCTGCTCTCGACACCGGTGCATTCCATGGTGAGGGCGGGCTCGACGCCGCCAAACGACTTGACGATGGCTTTTGCGGAGTCTTCGGCCGACAGCCTCTCGACCTTGTGAGTGATGACGCGAGGGCACAGCTCTTTGGCAAAGGCAAGGCGGCTCTCCGAGATGTCGGTGATGACAAGTGGGCAAGCGCCAGCCGCTTCACAGCAGAGCAGCGTGATCAACCCGATGGGGCCAGCGCCGCAGACCAGGACCGGGTCACCGAGCTGCATCTTTGCTCTCTGAATACCGGCAAGCGCCACGCTCAGGGGCTCAAGCATGGATCCGTCCTCGTAGGACATGTTGCCGATCTTGTGGCACCACACGGCGGGATGGTTGACGTAACGGCGCAGCAGCCCAGGCACCGGAGGAGTCGACAGAAAGGCGACACTCTCGCAGCCGTTGTACCGACCCGTCAAGCAGGGCTCACAGGAATTGCAAATGATGTTGGGCTCGATGGCCACACGGTCACCGACGGTGAGATTCTTGACCGAGGGATGCACGGCGATGATGTCCCCGGCAGACTCGTGGCCGAGGATGTGGTCGCCCTCGACGACCATGGGGCCAATGCAGCCCTGGTGCCAGAAATGCACATCGGATCTGAGATTCGTTTAGAACATGCCCGTACCGACTGGATTGACTTGAAGGTCAGACTCACCCGCAGATTCCGGTGCTCCGAATCGCGATGGTAACTTCGCCAGGTTTCAGGCCGGTGCCGGCCTCGACGCTCTCGGCGCTGGGCTCGGCCGCGTTGATCCACAGATCATGCTTTGGGTTTGTGTACACCCCGATGTTCTGCTTCAACAACGAGGCAGCCGCGGTGCCGCTGGTTTCTGCGCCGGCGGCGCTGTCGATTGCGGACGGAGGCATGGCAAAGCGGGTTCTGCCTTGAACAGCCGGCTGTCTTCGGAATGACGTCTTCTGGGTGAAATGCGATGCGTTGCTGATTATGAGCAGTTAACAATGCCAAAGGGACTTTAAGGTCATCTCCAGGCCGCGAGGAGACATCGGGAGAAAGGGTTTTAATACCCAAGCTATACGCGCATACGTCTAGACACCGGAGGTTGAATGTGACCCTCCGACTCCCCGCGTCCCATTCAAAGCCGTGGGGGTCGCCTTCAACCACGGACCTAAAACTCGGCGCAAGGCCCGACGGGCTCAGCCTCTGCCGCGCCAATCACAGCTCTCGGGGCGTCTTGCCGTCCTCGCTCGACACCATCCACGACACTTCAGCTACCACGGCAGCAACGGCTGCACCGAAACCGCGGCCGCGGTGAATGCACAGCGGCGGTGGCTTGCCAGGCCCGTGCTGCGCGTGAGCCAATGGAGCTCCGGGGATGGAGTCCAGACCGACTCGAATCGGGCAGTCTATCGCTACTGACACGCGTGTAGGCTGTGGATCCCTGCTCCGTAGCCGACATGTATGCTGATAATTCAGGGTCATGTCAACTGGCGACGCTGAAGCCCGGGGAGTTCGGAGCACGGACCGAGAGCTAAGTGGCATAGCGGAAGTTGAGGTTCCGCAGCGGAGAACTATGGATCGATTTTTTTCTTTCCTGGTTGTTTTCCTGCCGGAAGCCTGGAGCCAAGTATAAGCGCAATGTGCTATGCCGTGGTACAGGCGCGTCGGCGTCGATATCTCATGACTGTCCACGATGACTTGGTGATATGCCAACACACACACCCCGCTTTTCGAGCAGAAACGTATCTATCGCACAGCCTTGGCGGTTCGTGCCGGATTCTATTTATTCCACGCTTTCTCCCATGAGCTCTTGCGCTCTGGCAATTTCAGCTTATCGATCAAGAGGAGCTACCCCTTGCGGCAATTCTCGTGAATGAGCGCAATCGGCCGCCACCTTGCCGCTCACTTGTTGCGTGGCATTGTCCACAGACCTGGCGGATCGTCTGCAGGGCCGACCTGCAGCTCATCAAGCACGAGTGCAAGGACCGAAGCGGTCGAGTCGCATCTCATGAGAGACACAGATTCTTTGTACGAAGACGCAGTCGCGAGCTGTCTTCGGGTGCGCACCGCGTTGGCTACACAAGCTGCCTCTGATTGGCAGACTTGCAGTTTCAATGCTGCTTATTCCAATCGGCGACTTGGTCGGCGTCGCAGCTTGATGACCAGCAAGCCAGCACCGCGTGATTGTGACACCAGTTACGCTCTGGGCGGCAGGACTCAGAATCAAGCTTCGCCTCGATGCTTGCAGGCACACCTGCTCGACCTGTCGCACCCGAGGTCGTGGACGGACTTCTAGCGCGCCCCTCGGATAGTCCCGTCTGGGGAGCGAGAACCGAGTTGCCCAGGATCGTCGGCCCTGCGGCACACATCTCCTTGTCGAGCCTGTCGTGACCACCCCCAGAGGCCCGGCGCAGAGATAAGAGCGAACGAGCGTGCGTGTGGTCTTCACTCATCACAAGCGTGAGCAGGAGACGTGCTTCCGCCTGACAATCCTCATCTGTGCCTCGCAGCGGTCTCGCCATGTGGCCCCGCCCCGATGAAGACGTCGATGCAATTGAGCTCGGGCACATTGAATGTCGGCCTGGGGAAGCGTCTTGTCTCGGATGGCACCCGAGCCAAGGCCCCATCTCCCCTCACAACCCCTTGCATCCCAATGATCCCATCCCGGCGCTGCAACCACATTCTTCCTGCACGACACTCTGACACAACCCCGGCTTGGTCGGTACGAAGGCCGAAGGCCAAGCAAACCCCATACTTGTCTGCGGCCGAGGTACCCGAAACCCCTGTTGGCCCCTCCTCACCAGTCAGGGTATTTTACTGTACGAGTACGGAGTACGGACTACAGTACTCGTAATGGACATTCCACAGCCGGAGAGGGACGCTGAAGTATCAAGCGTTCCGTGGGGCTGCGTACTTCGTACCAGGAAAGCCTTTTTCTCGGGTGGATGGGCCAACGCGACGCATGCGGCTTGCCCTCGCCCCGTCTAACACGAGGTCTTCCTCGCCTTTACAATGACGTCACTGCTGGCTGGTCGTTGGCATTTCTATGGGTTACGAGCTGATGGCGGCGCAGGCCGTGGCTTGGCGGGTTGTGCGATCACTGATAGGGCAGGCGTCGTTAGTCCCGTCAAGTTTCGGCCCATGGCAGTCGAGGTCCGTTGCGGCGCGGTTGTGGGGGCGGCTGAAAGGATGGGCTGAAGAATACTTTGGGAACGGCCAGAACGTCGTCGGACTTCACGAGATAGGTAGCGAAGCCCGTCGTTGCGCGTCTTTCACCTGCGATGCTGTCGGTTGATATTCATCCGTACATGACGGAGGATATAGGAACCCCTGGCCATCGCCAATGGGCCCATCCCGGTCCATCTTTCAGCTGTTTGCCCTCGCTCGCAGTGAATGCTGGGTATTCATCTCGCAGCCGCAAAACGCCATATGTCCGTAGCGCTCAGCCCCTTCGTGTTGCAATCTCCCTGAATCATGAAGTCGTTGGCGCCTACGACTATCCGTCCAGTGTCGCTCGTAGTGTACAGCAGTGTCACATCATGCCGCGTCCTGTCGCTCCTTGTGTCGACATGGTCCCATCCGAATAGCACTCGCTCTCATAACCAGGAACGCCGTCGAGTCGGAATCCGTAAGAATGCTCGCGCGTGAGCCAAGTCAAGTAGTGATGTCGAAGCCGTGTCGTTGCTCGTCTCAGTCGCCGACGGAAACGACCACGTCCCCCTTACATTTCCCGTATGAACAACACTCGGAGGGGTCCATCTCGCCCTTCAGGATGGCATCGACCTTGGCCTGGGAAGATGTTAGGGACATCGAGGCCGGAGAAGGTAAATGCGAGAGCGTGAGGGACAACGTACCGCGGGACACGGCCCTGTAGGCCCGAGGGGGGCGGCGGCGACTAATACGGCAGGCGAGGTCGCCAATGCCGCAACGAGCAGACATATAGCCTTCATGGTGAGTTGACTCGGTGTTGAGGAGGGGTGCAGTGTCGGCCGCCACCTCTACAGAGGCATCGGGTAGCAAGACCACGCACGGCGCCGAGAAACGACCACAACGTCCACGCAACGAGAGGCTCAGTGAGGCAGAGAGGACACGGAAAGGAAGAGAGGAGGAGAGAAGAGAGGAAAGCAGAAAGAAAGAGGTCGATCGATCGACCCAGGGCAGCGGGAGGAGCCACAAGCATCAGAGGACGCTTGCTCTTTCGGTTCGGAGGTGCATCCGATCTTATGTACTTCGTACTCGGTAGTACGAGTATACCACCTCCACCTCCAATGGGAATGGACGGGCCCTACTCCGTATGTAGGAAGTGCAGGTCCCCATCCCCATGTAACTTACATGTAGGGCGGAACCGGGGCCCAGGGCTCGTTGTTCCTTCGCTTAACTCAAAACAGGGATCGCCGGGAACACCTGCTCGTATGGCTATGACGGAAGGCGCGGCTGCCAACTCCTCGTACAACCTCTGCGCTCCATCATTCCATGGCGGGTTAGCAGTTGTTGCGCGCCAGGAATCAGCGGTAGCGTGGGAACGGGAATGGATGGGGGCTCCTGTAATACGGGTTGAGCAAAGGAGGTACGGAGCACCTACGGAACACACGCTGTATGTACCTACCGCTCGTACAGTGCTGCCGAGTTCACGACTGTCCATGTTTTTTTCGGACGCAGAGCGGTGCTCCTTCCTCCTTGCCATAGGGCTCCCGTTGCGCGTCTAGGTTCACACTTCAGGCGCGCAGGGGCGGCAGGCGCAGATGGCTCAGCGGCCTGGTGGGTCGGGCACAGCCGTTTTCAGATCAGCCCGATCTCCCCTGCTCCAGCAGCTTCACTCCATTTCCAAGTTTCCTGTTTCTTGCCCTTGGGGTTTTCTGTCATTTTTCTTCTTCGGCGCCATCGCCCGCCAGTCTGGCCCGTGGTGGGCTCTACCTGCATGGGTCCAGGACTCTAGACTGGCCCGCTGCGCTGCACTAGCACTGTTCTGTGCTTGTGAAGCGCATGCCCAGGCAACCAGGCCTCCCCTGCAACAGCCGCCAGCTGCCAGCTGCCAGAACCGCCCGCAGAACCCATATTTGCTGAGCAGCGCCGCCGAAAGGCGTTGGACATTCAATCTCCCTCTCGTTATACCGACGGAGACCCCTCAGCCGCGCTCGCCCTGCTTCCGAGCAAAGGGCAGCCCAAGACTCCACCAAGTTCATGGATCCTTCATGGATCCTCGACGGATGCAGATTGTGGGTTTGACGTTATGCATCATCATGCCCGCTGGGCTGGAATGAATGGCACGCGGCACTAGCTCCGCCATCCCAGCCATTTCTCCTCGATATCATTGTACCGGCGATGCTCTGCAATGGAGCATCGTATCCTGATTTTGCCGAAGATCCCATTCTTCAACAGCGGCCTCGCCTCACTAATCCCAACTCCATACCTCGACGCCAAGTCCTCCCAGCACGACACGCTGATCACTCCCTTGGCAGATCAGCGCAACGTCCCCTGGGTCCGCGACGCCGCTGTACGCGGAGCCCACCAGTTCGACCCTCTGCTCGTCGTCGCCGGCTATCTTCCAAACCTTGACGCGTTGGTCGTTGCTCACGCTCACTCCCATGACATCATCCTCCTCATCTCGACGTACAAGGACAACGCCGGTGATGGCTGCTGCATGTGCCCTGCGGACGATGCCCCGTGCGGAAAAGATGTAGCCGATGCCGTCGTCGTCCTCGCCGATGATGGCAATGCCCAGAGCGTTGTCGTCGCCGCCAGTCATGACCTGGTATGACCCGCCCAGTCTTATCAGGTCTAGGCTCTTAATGCTGCTCTGGTGCACCTGGGCCGTCTGTGCCAGCACATACCGCCTCATGCCGCTCTGCTCTTGCTCGGTTTTCCACAATGCCATGTGCCCGTCCGTTGATGCCGTGGCAATCCATAGGTCGTCCCCGCCAACGCCGAGGTGCCGCGCTTGTGTAAGACAAGCTCCGGTGTAAGACCCCTGTGCAAAGGGCTCAAACCCGCCGCCTGGTGAATAGCGATACGTCTTGACGGTCGAATTGGAGAACGCCAGGGTTACCAGTATGTCGTGTCCAGAAATCGGCCTGGAGACGTCAAAGTCCATGATGCGCAAGTCTCCCGCGGGACTCTTGTCCGCGAAGACTCCTTCGTAGACCACTGCGAGGCCAGCGTACGCGGCATCGAGCGTTCGTATTCTCCACACAAAGAACTCTTCGTTTCCGGCGCTGCTGAAGAGATACTCGTCTTCGAACCATTGTAACCGTTGAATCCCCGTCACGTGCGCCTTCATAGATGCCAGATATCGCATGTACCCTTGTCCCTGTCCCTGTCCCTGTCCTGATTCTTGGCAATATTCCCATATCCGGATCGACGTATCTTCTGCCCCTGACGCGATATACCGTCCGCTGGAGCTCAAGGCCCGGATTTCTCGCCCATGAGTCCCGAGCTTGAGAGGCCTAGACGCAGGCTGGGCCTGCGAGTATATGGACAGTTTGGATGTCTTTGTGAATGCGAAGCGGTACCGCCCAGGGTCTGAGGGGCTATAACTCAGCCGAAATGTTCGATGCGCGCCTCCGCATTCAACCGTGGCGACCTCCTCCCGCCGTGTCTCGTTCCAAATGACAAAGTCCTTGCTCCTAAAGCCGTACAAGACTAGCTCCGGCGCCGCATCGCACGTGAACCAGGCGCCTTCGATCATAGGCCCAAACGGAGGCGAGGTCTCATGCAGGAGGTCAAGGCGGACAGAACTCCCCGCTCGCTCGATTTTGTAGATGCGGTATTTGCCGTCGCGGCTCGTAGCGAGAAAATATGGCGAGTATGTGGTGGAGGTTGACTTGGAAACGAGTGGTACGATGGCGGTGATGGCATCGCGGCTGCGGGTTAACAGGTCGAGTATTGGACGCCAGACGTTATCTCGCTTCCTCAGGAGGGATAGCCAGCCGTGACGAGATCCAATGAGGAGCAAGTCGTCCATTCTGGCGGCAGACACGGCGACGAATCTGCTATCCAGGCCGGTGACTTGGTCGTGGCTCAGAACCGCACCGGTGGAGGAGTCGAGGACGAGGCATGGCGAGTCGGCCTTGCCATGAAGATGGACAAGTATATCGACAGTCCTCGAGCCCTGGTTGGCCGTGGAGAGGCAGCTTATCTCGACGATTCTGCCCGAGACATTGGTGACGTGGGAGAGCTGGTTGGGCAGCTGGAAGTAGAAGATGTTGCCGGCTGTCGTTCCGAGGACGGCCGCGCCGGGGCCGGCCGCTCGGAGGACGTAGGTGAGATTCAGGTCATCGACCGCTTTGTCGACATTTACTTCCTCCCAAGTCAAGACACCTCCTAGTGATCCCAGGAATAGCCGGCCAAGGCTGGTCACCGCGAGGATGTGATCCTCTCCGAGGAAGTCGTAGCGGCTGATAATTTCGCGGCCGCCGGTGCTTGTCTGGTGATTAGGCAGAGGCTCGAGGATATCATGAATGTCGACGGTGACGACAGCGTTTCGCGGTTCTGCCGCCCCTGATTTGGAACCTGTTTGCGGACTTCGGCGAACTGTCAGGGGCTCTTCGATGAGACTGATCCTGCTATCCCCTCCCCCCGTCGCAATCGTCGTCCACCCATCGCGACCTAGAACTGCACCGGCCCATAGGTGCTTTCCATTGTGCAGCGAGAACGTCTGTCCATGTTTCAGCGTTCCCTCCGGGCTTCTCCCCTTTTCCGCTGCATGAAGCTGCAGGTGCCATCTCTGCACCGTGGAGTCCTCGCCAAACGAGTACACCGGCAGCGAGGCATCATTCGGTGCGGTAATAGGGTCCGTGAATCCAAACTTGACGCCCCATATGCGCGAGGCGTGACCCATGGCGACGGCAACGGGGTGATGCGCCGCGGCCCCCTGAGCAGGCGGCATGTCGTCGTAGCTAGGCGTCGACCTGAAACCCGTTTCCACCTCGGCGTTGTTGAGCTGCGCCGGTGAGCTGGTGCTTGTCTCACGCTCGGTAACGTCCCAGATGCGAATCGTCCGGTCGTCGCTGCAGCTCGCGAGCAGCCGCGCCGTCGACCCGTCCGCCAGGGTGATCTCGGGCGTCATGTCCACGCCGTAGATGGAACCTTCGTGGCCCGACAGGACGAACAGCACGGAATGCGAAGCGGCACCGTCAGAGGACGCAGGGTGGTGGTACTTCCACAACACGACGTCGCCGAAGACGGTTCCGCCGGCAACGAGCACGCTGCTGCGGGACGTCCAGCGCAGGTGCGCGGCGTAGAGCATCGGCCGCGAGGGGGACATCGCCGCGCCAAACTCTATGCCTCTTGATACGCTGTCGTATGTGAGGGGGACTACCTCGTTGTGTGCCGTCGCGAGGACCGCGCGGGAGGGATCCCACGGCGAGATGGCGGCGTCGTAGATCCAGTCCGGTGCGGTCCCCTCGGCGAGCAGCCTCACCGTGCCTTCGCTGTCGATGCCTTCGGCGTCGAAGATGGCAACTGAAGATGCTCCCCAGATGATAACCCTTGCGTGCCCGCCCTCCTCCTGCTGTTGCATGCGAATGCCGTGTATCGGCTGGTCTATGAAGACCTCCACCTCGCACACGGGGGGCCGCGCCGCCTCGCTCGCCAAGTAGACGCACAGCCGCGCATCCTCGCCGGCCAGGACGTACACATTCCCCGAGCGCGCGGTGTAGAAATCCAGCCCTGTTATGGGCACTTGGGAGAGCTCCCTTGTGAGCTTGAGCTGGCTTGCGGGCTGCATACAACGTCGGTCGTCAGTAGAGAGGCAATGCGGGGGCAAGGGGCTGCGCACGTGAGGCATTGTGTATGCGCGGAATGCTCAGAGAGCGATATGCCGGACGGCAAGTAAATGTTTACCTATATCAACATGAGTACCGGGCGTTTGAAGCATGAGACGGGTGTAGTGTGTAAGCGAGGTCGTCATGCGAAGTGTGGGTGAGTGCAGAGTAAAATGGACACCGAATTTTTCGTGGGTCCAGTCTCGACACCCCCAGCACCAGCGATTGGTATCAGGGGATAGGGGGCCGGACGTCAGGTACGTCAACTTTAACATCGAGGTTTTTGGACAAATAGGTGATTTATGAAGTTTTACTTCATTGACTCATATCATGCATCTATAGATGCTCTATGTACAGTAGTCGTGTCCGAGGTATCATAACAAACACGCCTCGTCCCCCTAGCAGCGTCGCCAATTTACAGCGCGAGCTGCAAAGTCCCGCTCTCGTTGATCCCGTCTAAGAAAACCCATGGAACGCCAGTAATGCATAATCCAAGCTCGAGGACCCTCCTCTCTAGATTCATCAATGACAGGGAAAGAAAAGAAATAAAGGGCTGGCTAGATTTCGTTTGTTTGCTTTACGCCCGGTGGGAGTAAGGCTCGTAAGCCAGATCTGTTCGGCCAGTGCCGCTGGGGTGGCGGGGAGGCTGAGAGGAGTAGGGCTGGGCGGCGAATTGGCTCTGCTGCTGGTTGGGATTGTAGAAGCCGCCGCTCATCTCGTGCTCGTTGCTCAGGGGCGCATAGCCGCTCTTGGGCAGCAGCTTCTCGCCGTCGATGTTCTGGTGCTTGTTGCCGCCGTAGGCATTGCGGCTGCGGTGCTCGGGCTTGCAGCAGCAGATGGTGAAGAGCCAGAAGAAGGCGGCGCCGATGGCAAACGCCGTGGCGATCCAGACGGCGGCGAGGAACTTGGTGTCGAAGCTGCCCTTAACGCCGTAGTACTTGGCAGTGCCCTCGACGGAGCCGATGACGATGGTGGCCATGGCAGTGGCCAGACCGGCGGCAGCGCCAACGAGCACGGCGGTAATGGACGCAACGAGCCAGGTCAGGCAGGAGACGACGCGCGAGCAGCTCGCAAAGATGCCGACAAAGAGCTCGATGCCGAGCGCGACGAGGGCGATGATGAAGGCGACCTCGGTCCACTTGGTGACGGTTTTGAAGACGTTGAGGGCATCCTTGATCTCCTTGGGCAGGCTAATCTTGACGCCGGCGACGGAGCCAAAGTTCTCGATCCACGTCGTGTTGAGCTTGGTCGAGGCCCAGTTGAACTGGGCCTTGGTGCATTCCCGCTTGCCCGACTTGTCGGTGCTGCAGTAGCCCCACAGGTTCACGTCGTAGATGTCGTCGAGGCCGAGATTCCCGGCGGTGATGTTGCTGGTCTGGACGTCGGCGCGGATCTTGAGGCCGGCGCCGAGCTTGTTGGCGATGTTGTCGAGGTTGGCCGGGTTGATGGAGAGATCGGTGACGTTGACGCGGAACAGGAAGAAGCTGTTGTGGGCGACGCCGGAGAGGGTGGCGACGAGGAGGGCGATGATGGAGGCGATGGTGAGGAGGATGGGGACAGCGACGCAGACGAAGCGGCCGACGCCCATTGTTGCGGTTGTGGTGTTGTTGTTGTTTGTTGTTGTTGTTGTTGGTGGTGGTGGTATTCGGTTGAGCGAAGATGGCGGCGTCGGGTGTGTTTATAGTCTACTGCGGGCGGGCAGACGGCGACGACGGGCTGCAAACGACAGTCGAGCTCGAAAGTGACGCGGATACGGATGATGGTGAGGAGGAGAGAAATCTGACGTCGGGCATCGCGCTGTTTTATGCAAAGGCGACAGGCGACACGAGGCGAGGCGGAGCTTCAGAGCTGATCAATGGCTGGGTGTTGCGTGTTTGACGTGGAGTGGCGCAGTGCTGGGGTGGACGAACGCAGTTGGGCGCAGCGCACGAAAAGGCCTCCGGCAGGGTCCTCAGTGGGCGCCCGATTCAGGCCCGTTTCCACGGCTACTCGCACTCGTAGAGGCACGTGGGACCGGGGTCGTCCCAGGGGCCGTCCAATTGCTGGAGTCTGGAGCTTCGCCTCTTTTTCGTAAGCACTGCTGCACAGGCCTGATCAGACGGGCGATTGAGAGCCTCGTTTCATTTCACTGCTCACGATGCCCGTTTCCGCCTGTCTCGATTGCGGCTGGAGTTTGCAGCTGCTGGACTGCATCCTTCGTGCCGCAGGGCGGATACTTGGCCCACCAACACCCACATGGTGGCCCTCAGAAAAGGAAGCCAGCATCGCATGTCGCACTGATCATCCACTGCTGATGACGACGCCTCGAAAGGGGTGCGCGAAGAGGCTGGCACAGATCGACCCGGATTTGCGAAACGAATATATCTCGTATGTACTCCGGGCTCTCCATTGGGACGGCAACGGGAGCCATTGAAGTCCAGGTGGATTCCGCGTCATCACGGGCGAAGACTTTTTGTTCCCTTACGTCTCCAGTGCAACTCATCCGATGCATGTGCCGACAATGATGCTATCCACGATCGAGTCGAGACGAAGAGTCGAGACGAAGAGTCGAGACGAATGTGGGAGTTCCCGATGTCGTCCACATTGATTCCGTCCGCTGAGCCTCGCACAAAGCCCCCATAATAAAAGCCTCCCAAGCTTTCCCGCACCGCCTCTCTCCGCTAGTCAGCGTGACGGTTGGGCGGATTCACCTAAAATTAGAAGCCCTTGCCACCACCAACAGTGAGATGGCGGGGAGGGCAACGTGGACGTGAGTGACGGGCAAGTCCAACGATTGCTGGTACGGGATTCGTGTGCCAGGGACGCTGCATGATCCGACTTCTCGGAACGGGTTTCGCCCTTCGGGAGAACCTCAGAATAGGCCTGGAAGCATGGCCCAGGTCTGCCAAGCCCCGTTATCGCCGTTATCGGCCCATTGCGCAGAGCTGAAGTGCTGAGAGGACGCCGTTGCGGTCCACGTGGTTTCGCACTCGATCGTCGTCGATGGCGGCATGATACACGACATGCCGCGCCTGTAGGCCGATGAGGTACATAGGTACCTGACCTAAGGTACGTAAGCCCTCTTGCAAGTAAGTGCCCAGCAATTGCCCTGCAAGTGCCCAGCAATAGCATGCGCCGCAGATGCTACTCGCGTCTGGGCCAGATCTGGGCATCGGCATGCCCGCAAATCTGCACGCTCAAGAGCCGCACTGCCAGTGTCACCACCAACCTTAAAAGCTTGTCGTCATGCGGCGGCGCGGAGAAGCTCCACAGGCTTTGTAATCGCTGATGAGCTTCTTTTCTCCTGCGTTAATTACGCTGCTCACCGACGGGGTGGAGGAGGACAGGAGCAAGCTGCAAGAGCCCGTGCAGAAGCCAACACTTGTCCGTTTCCCGCCTCACCTTGGCGGAGAGACTATCAAAAGATTGCGCGGCCCGCCCTTCCATGCCTGCTGCGAAACCTGCGAAACTTGCGAAACACAAGGGCTACCTCAGAATGTCTTGGATGCGTGCCGACAAGCCGGCGGGATGCGGGGGCAACGGTTCGCAGGCGTTGATGCTGGCCGCAACCAGCAGTCGCTGCGACGCATTGCGCTGCGGCCCTGTAGCAAGTACGAGTAATTAAGGGACCTTCGATGGCGGTCTGCGTGCTTGCAGGAACCTGCGGGGCGCGCAGGAAGCTCGGTCTGTGAAACCGTCTCGGTGTAACCATCCGCTGGCGCTGCCCTTGTCGAAGCTGCTCCAGGCCGCTCGTTCGTCCAGTCTGTCACGTATCGTGTCCATTCTCTCTCAGCTCCCGGCCCAAGGCCCCATCTCTTTGCGGCCCAATGCCACCACCCTGTCTCTCGCGTGTCCGCGACCAGCTGTCCGTAGAATGGCGTCTTTCGAGAC
Source organism: Tolypocladium inflatum (assembly GCA_003945565.1). Lineage (NCBI taxonomy): Eukaryota > Fungi > Ascomycota > Sordariomycetes > Hypocreales > Ophiocordycipitaceae > Tolypocladium > Tolypocladium inflatum. The sequence goes on from QEPE01000013.1 coordinate 1,407,199, forward strand.
CAACTGCCTCTTCCAGGGCGCGTTTTGATGGTGTTTGGTACGGACGTACGTCTCGTGGCGTCTGGCGTGTCATTCGAGTGCCGATCGCAGCATCCAGAGTCGAAGACATGCAGGTTGCAGTGGCCACCAAGAAGTCCTCGGAGAGACTGGCTTGACTGGCTAATATAAGGTAGGTACCGTCGATTCCTACAAGTGTGGAGGTGCAGCGCTGGGCTGGGCTGCCAGTGAAACCTTAAATGCACTGTAGCCCGTCGGCGGACTGGCGGGCACTGACGCCCGGATCGGCCCCAGCCAGCCCAGCGGATGCAGCGGCCCTGGACGATCGGGCTGCCAACGTTATTAAGGTCGCCTCTACAGGTACCTTCTGGGAACGTCCAGTCGTCCACTGCAACCTGCCAAGGCCCATCCATCGCTCTCGGCATAGGTATCCGGCGGTCCCGTTTCTGCACTGGAACCCCGGGTCAACATCACCACCACCGATGAGATCTTCTCTTCTGCGCACTCTTCGCTCGCCATCACTTCCTGCCTCTCCTTCTGGACGACTCCCGACTTTCTTTTTCCTCCCGCTCTCGCCCGCTCAGCGCCCCCGCACGCGCAGCGCACCCCGGCGCTCTCCAGCGCTGATTGGCGCGCCGCCGCGGACCTCGAGCGGCGCTAACAAGGTGCTGCGATAAGTGATAGTTTTAGCCTCTGCTGGGCTCGCCACCATCAACAGTCACGAGGAGCTCGAGCATCCCGCCGCCCCTCACGCCCTCATCGTCGCAAGGGACAGGCCGTTATCAAACAAACATCACCACTCGAGACACGCAGGACCGGCTGTCCTGGTTGCTGCAACAAGCGATCCGACAGCCCCAGACATCTTGGCGCCCGCGCTGCAAACCTGCCTTGCCTTGCCTTGCCTTGCCTTGCCGTCTCCGGATCTGCAGGTACTGCTCCCCCATCCCGTCTTCTGCTGGCCTGCATCCATTCCAGACCTGTCGTTCCTCTTCCTCTCTTCACCTTTCCCCCTCACCACCAATTTTGTGCCTCGCCTGTCTCATCGCACTCGCGTCGCCGCTGCCGCCCCGTCTCGCCCGCCTGCTTTCTGCTGTCTCTAATGCGAGGTTCGCTCCCAGCGCAGCCACAACATCCGAAGTCGAGCGCTCTCGATTTTATCCGTATCGCCGACCCTCCCTCCTCGCCCGTCTGGCCGCAGCTTCCACCGCTGCCGAAGCGCCGCGAGGCCCCACGACGTCATCACCGCCAGCCGTCTTCTCTGCCCTTCTGTCCTACCATCCCGGGCGCTCGCCTAAAACAAGCACGACGGACGATTTAAAGCTTCGGCGCTCCTCTTTCTTTTCCGTCCTCGGCCGCCTGTTCCATCCTCCTTAGGGCCGCCTTCGGTGCTTACCATAGCGCTACTGCCATCCCTCCTCCCTCCCCCCGGGCCAGAGATTCGACTCACCAACGGCCAAGCCCGGCGCAGACTGGACTGCCAAACCACCGACGGTCGGCCAAACCCAGGCGAACACCGGAACAAGTTTCGCCCCCACGCCACCCACGCGACATTTGAGACAACGCCCGCGCGTGCGTGAACGAACCCGCTCCGAGCCTCCTCCAAACCTGCGATGGGCAACCAGGCCTCCAAGGAGGGAGGTGGCTCCTCGGCCAAGGGCTCCGGCTCGGCGGGATCGGGCGATGGTCTCCAGTCGTATCCGTCCTTTAGCAGGTCGGACACAAAAGACTCATCGCGATCCTTTCGCTCGCTGCGCTCCAAGATCCCCGGCAGCAGCAGCAAGACGGACAGCCCCAGAAGCTCCGCAATCCTGTCCAACGGTGACTCTGCGGGCGACAACAACAACAATAATCATAGCAGCGGCAATAACAAGGCCACTGACGCCGCCTCTGTGCGATCTGGACGGAGCGGTCGCTCGAGCGCCTCTCGCACCAGCCGCAGCGATCTCCCCGCGCTCAGGCATAACTCTACAGACCTGTCCAACAGCGACTCTGCAATTTTCGAGGACCAACCCCCGCCCTCGCCAGTGTCGGCCAGCGCTCTCCGCGGCGGCAACCATGATGTGAGCGCCGCGCAGGCCTCTGGCGAGGTAGACCACGTGTCCGATCAGCCACCGTCAGCCAATGCCAGCATCAGCACCCACATGCAGGCTCCCGGCACACCGATTCTAGTCAAGCGAGATGGCCAACCCAACGCAATCCATACATCGGATTCGATGGACGCTGGAAGCAAGGTCGACTCGAATGGGAACGTTACCATGGCCGAGATCAAGGATATGGATCTCGACGACTACATCAAGCGCCTGCTCGATGCGGGTTACGCTGCCAAGGTGACCAAGGGCGTGTGCCTCAAGAATGCCGAGATTGTGGCCATCTGCCAGCGTGCTCGCGAGGTCCTGCTTTCGCAACCGGCTTTGTTGGAGCTGGATGCGCCCGTCAAGATTGTTGGCGACGTCCACGGGCAATACACTGACCTGATCCGAATGTTTGAGATGTGCGGGTTTCCCCCCACGTCCAACTATCTTTTCCTGGGAGACTACGTCGACCGCGGGAAGCAATCGCTCGAGACGATTCTTCTGCTCCTCTGCTACAAGCTCAAGTTCCCCGAGAACTTCTTCCTGCTTCGGGGCAACCACGAATGCGCCAACGTTACCCGAGTCTACGGCTTCTACGATGAGTGCAAGCGGAGGTGCAATGTCAAGATTTGGAAGACATTCATCGACTGCTTCAATACATTGCCCATTGCCGCCATCGTCGCCGGCAAGATCTTCTGCGTCCACGGCGGCTTGTCGCCGGCACTGAGCCACATGGACGACATTCGAAACATTGCCCGCCCGACCGACGTTCCCGACTATGGGTTACTCAACGACCTTCTCTGGTCGGATCCCGCGGACATGGAACAAGACTGGGAGGCCAACGAGAGAGGAGTGAGCTACTGCTTCGGCAAGCGCGTCATCACCGACTTTTTGGCCGCCCACGACTTTGACCTTATCTGTCGGGCGCACATGGTAGTCGAAGATGGCTACGAGTTTTTCAATGACCGAGTTCTGGTGACGGTCTTTAGCGCTCCAAATGTAAGTTTCTTTAATCCCTCGTGAAATGGGCCAGTGGTTTTGACATTAGTAAAGTACTGTGGTGAATTCGACAATTGGGGGGCCGTCATGTCCGTATCGAACGAGCTTCTGTGCAGCTTTGAACTGCTCAAGCCCCTCGACTCCAGCGCTCTCAAGAGCCACATCAAGAAGGGGCGCAACAAGCGGCAGCAGATGCTCAACAGCCCTGTAAGTTGGTCTTATCGTGCGACACAGTCCGTAGCACTAACACAGCCACAGCCGGCAAGCGTGCAGCCTCAGAGCGTCTAGTATTGGCAGAAGTTGGTGGGAGGCGGAGCAAACGAGCAGTCAAAGTTTCGCGAGGAACTTTTTAACGAATGTACGGAATCCTTTTCTGGGGCAATCGAAACGAGGTGCGCTGCGACCCGGCCGCGACGACGACCGCGATATCGAGCATCCCAGACCGGATATGCCTCGCAGCGTATCACGGCGGGAACTACACCGGAGCATGAACGAATCGGCGAGAGTCTTGTGGCCATCAGGTCAACGGGGTAATATCCGTGTTGGCGGCACACAACGGTCTTGCACCACCTGAGTGGCGACGGTGGGACGTGACAGTCTACACCGAGGTCTGGAATGGCCAATGTCGGTACAGCACGTCCCTCAATCGAAAGAGTCTCAGCACCCGGTCAAACACGCTCCCGTCGTGTAGTGATGGGCCAGCTTGGCAGATTGCGGCGGGGACGGGGAATCATATGGGTAGTGGAGGGGGGTTTTACGTCGACGTGAGGCATTAGATGTATGTTTTGATTGAAGGAACTGAGGAACGACATTACAGGACTTTGTTGTACATTACCTGGTACCCGCGAGGCTCACCTGAATCTGGCATCATGCTCGAGGGTTGAGGTGGAAGGTTATTGGCCCGTGCAGCCGATGTACGAACCGCCTGCCCACTGGGGAGTTTGGAGTAAAGAGGTCTATCGTGTTCAGACAACATTATATCCTGCTGTGCATTTCTTTCAGAGCTTCCTCAACTACGGAAAGTGTGACACTGTTCGTGGTGATGTTGATGATCCACACATCAACATGCTTAGTCATCATGTCAGCTGGAGAAAAATGGTCGGTCCCCTTGGGCTTTGAGCATCAACTGCTCTCCACGACACCTCGACAACCCAAGCAACCATGAATCGGCAGGCTTTCCGCTCGGTGTGCAGCCGGGCGAGGCCGGAGTTCGAGCAGACCGGTTCTGCGCTGAGAAACTACTTTTCGACCTCTCAATGGCTCGGCGCAGACGCCGAAGCACCGCCCAGTGCTCCCAAGCCATCGGTTCGGCAAAGGGGGCGGGCGGCTACGAGTCAAATCAACTCCCTGGTGAGGAATCGAGGGGCCTCTACAACGGGGCAGCGAACCCAGAATGCTCCTTTTCAGGCGCCGGGCGGCCAACCAAAGGTCATTGATGTGAAAAGCCTTCCGAGGGGAGGACTGCGTGGACGCGGTGGCGGTGGTCTGCGGGGACGGGGTGGTCTGCGAGGACGAGGCGGTTTCACAGGTGGACAAGCGCAGACCCCTTCCCGGGCGCCTTCGCCGTCTGGCGGAAACCGCTTCTCGGGACCGGGCCGAGGGTCTGCTGTCCGTGGAGCACGCGGCGCACGGGGACGAGGCGGACGAGGCGGACGAGGCGCTGCCCGGGGCGGCAAGCCGCGCACCGACAAGGAGGACGCAGACAAGAACGCAAAAAGGGGGCCGAGACAGGACCCTTACGAGACGATGGACCCGGCCGAGCAGGAATTCGACGACGCGATGCGGTTCGGCGTCAAGGCGCCGTACAAGCCCTCCTTTGCCGTCGAATCCCTCTCGGCGTTTATGCCCGCAAACACATCCACGGCTGCCGGACGGTCCGCCACCGTGGTGCAGAACCTAAGCGTCCTGGGCACAGCCGACCCCATTGGCGCGCCCCAGGCCCTGCAAGCAAGAAACTACGCGCAGGATCTCGAGGACGAGGGCATACGCTTCTTTGCGGATGCCAAGGCCAAGGATGCGGCAGAGACGTACCTGCAGCGGAAGCGCCAGGAAGAAGCCGCGAGCAAGGAGGGAGAGGACGCCGCGCCGCCGCCCAGCACCGAGCGCATCATAAACGACGCCGAGGAGGCGATCAGGAAGGTCGTCATCGACAAGGCCATCGCGGGCCAGCACGAGAAGCCCCAGTTTGCGGCGGACCCGGTCGGGGTGGCGCGGTCGTGGCATCTGCGCGCCGAGACGTATGCGCAAAAGGACGTGGAGAGCTTTGAGAAGAAGGTCAAGTCGCTGGTGGGCGGCGCAAGGGCGGTGAAGAAGGGCAAGGCCCAGGCACAGGCTTAAGCAGGCACGTGTGCGATCTGAGGTGCGGCATTGGGAGGATCTGTATACTCGTGTCATGATGTGTAATATAGTACATTGTACGATTTCTGCGGTGTAGTGACGAGCTCTAGTTACGCTCGAGCTGCTTAATCGTCTGCGCCTCCTCGCCGTCAATCTCCTTCATCTTTTTGTCCTGCATCTTTTGCAGCTCCTTCTCGGCGCGCTTGACCACGTCGGGCAACACGGCGCCCGTCTTCCTCCCGTCCTTGAGCATCTTGTCATGCTTGGCACGGGCCTGGCGCACACGCTCGCGCCACGCCTGCGTCGCCTCCTTGACGCGGCGCACGAGCTCGTCCTTGCGCTCGAGCTCGATGCGCAGCAGCAGCTCGAGGTCGTTGTCTTCGGCGCGCTGGGGCTGCTGGTTGAACTCGCGCGAGGCCTGGATGGCGGACATGATGGGCTTGATGTAGGCGCGGTCGTTTACGAGGAGGGAGATGGTGCGGCCGGAGCGCGGGACGACCTGGGCGAGCTCGCTGAGGGGGAAGGACTCGGGGGCGGCGCCGCCGGTGCCGGGGTCGGGCTTGACGGACACGGGGAGGGCGCCGAGGGTGGCCGGGTTGAAGCGCCCGCCGTGGAGGACGGATTGCAGCTGCGACTTGAAGTGTGTGTCGATGGGCCCGTAGGCGGCGATGAGCGAGGAGAAGTCGAGGGGGTCGTCGGGGCTGGGGCCTGGTGACGAGGAGGGGGGGGAGGATGGTGAGGATGGGGAATTGTCTGGCGAGGAGCGCGGTGGACTGTTGGCTGCGGCGGCGATTTTGCGCTTCTTGAGGAGCGGGGAGGAGGAGCTGAAGGCGCGTACGGACGAGGCACCGGACGTCCTCGAGGGGATGAGCGTCTGGGAGGCGACGAGGAGGGATTGTCGTTGTGAGGTTTGGACGAAGGACCTGTGCTGTCAGCTTCTCGGAGCTCTGCCCATGGAGAGCAGACGGAGACATACCCTTCTGAAGAGCTCAAGAGACGGAGGCACCGTCTCGCCAGGCCGGTCGCACGTGGAAGCGCCATGCTTGCGGCTTGCGTTCTTGTCGAATGGCTCGTCCAACGTTGGAGCTTTGTCGGAATCGAAGTTGAAAGGCTGAGACACGCAGCGACGATTTTAGCACCGATAAGATAAGGACCTCGAGGTGTCACTCAACGGCTCTCCGAGGTCAGGATAGCTAGCATTCGCAAAAACGAACAAACGAATTTGTAAGGAGAACAAATATGCAATGCATTTAGTTTAAGCAGGTTCTCGTTACTGAACTGCTGTGAAATTGATTTATATCTGGCTGACAGGATGCGTCGTCAGGAGGAAGATCACGGCCCACGATGGCCAGAAGCGAAGCACGACGGATCAGCGCCGAGCCATGGCCAACTATTAGGTATCGCAAACAGTCCCGCGTTCCCAATTTCGGGTGTTTGCGTCTGCTCGACACCGAGAGCTTCCCACTTATCGAGCACGTTTCCTCGCACCGGCACCCATGATGCAAGATGCCGTGAATCTTGTACGTGGCTGCACAACTCTACTGTTTGCGAATAACGTCAGCCTCGCCTTTCTCGCACAACCACTCGGGGCCATCTCTTTTCAATAGTATCAAAAGGAAATATCAATTTTCTATGTATATTCTTAAATCTGCTATGCGCCTGCGCCGGTTTTGATAGAACTAAGAACGCTGGCGCTACTTTTTAGTCCAACGTTCCTACCTCGCTAGATATGGTCCTGGCCACATGATAAAAAGTAAAAGCTTGGTGCAAATTCTCTATAGCAAAAGAATTCTAGAAACTCCAATCACGGTTATGAAGCAAAAAGAATTTGATCGCGGCAGGGATCGAACCTGCGATCTTTCGCGCACATGTGTATGTAAAGCGATTGCCTTACCACTTGGCCACACGACCATTCTAATAATAGAATGCGTGCTATTTACCTTTATACAGTTTTAGCGGCTGCAACAGAAAGGTCGTAACGCACTGTTCTGTTTCCCGCCAAACAAAGCGCATTACTAGGGCTAAAGTGTAGGCGGGGATCGCATAGAGGGGTGTTGAAGGAGCACACTATCTCTTTCACCACAGATGTGGAAAGAGCGACGGTATACGCGCACGCAGGCCCAGAGGTTTAACGGCAGACAAGACCATACGCCAGCCATGCAAGTCCTCAGTAAAGCGAAATGCCACCCTGGGCTCTCGAACAAGACAAGCAACCGAGAAAAACTAGGAAGCCGCCTCGAGCGTATGCTATCGTCGCCGCTCTCCAGGGAGCTAGAATCGCCGACGGTTTCGGTGAGGGACGTGGAGGACAGGGCGATGACCTCCTCATCACGCTATTCTTGGACGTACCCGGACACGTCTCGAGCATGAGCGAGACGCAGCAACTACAGTAGAGGAGCGCGGGACAATGAGAGAAATGAGCGGCAAAGAGGGAATTTCCGGGAATTAAGAGAAATAGTTGGCAGCAAGGGGAAAATGCCAGCAATGACAAGCTGTCGCCCGACTGTTGGGCGCCGAGACAGGCTTACGCCTTGGGCGCTGCACTCTCGGGCCAACGCCGCCTCTAGCATTGCAAGAATGTCGGCAACGTATCGCTTCATATTGGCGGACAAGGATGGGAGCTCGTGTGGTAATTCAGAGCGAGAGTACTTATTGCGCCAACACGCCGTACTCTACTGTCAAGGACTCGAGCAAACAGCATGCTTCCCCTCAGACTCACGCCCGACCGAGCATGGGGTGAGAGGCTAGTGGTTCTCTGTTGCAAACATGAGACTATTTCCCCGTCTCTTATTCGACGCCTATTATTTTGTTTCCCATCTCATGTTCCCTCTGTCCCGTACTAACAAAAGCCAGTATCCCTCAGCTCTGTAGCGGCTCGCCCATTCCGCCGTAGGTAATCATCTTGGTAATCTGGTATTCTCCAACGCCATACTTGGATCCCTCGCGACCGAAACCGCTCTCCTTGACACCGCCAAAGGGTGCCGCCGGGTCGGAGATGATGCCCGTGTTGATGCCCACCATGCCGACCTCGAGGGCCTCAGCGACGCGGTGCACCCGCTGCAGGTCGCGCGAGAAGAAGTATCCGGCGAGGCCGACCTCGGCGCGGTTTGCCATGTCGACGACCTCCTTCTCCGTCTTGAAGGGGAAGACGGCCGCGACAGGGCCAAACGTCTCCTCGGTGGCAATTGCCATCTCGGGTGTCGCATCGCGGATGACGGTGGGCTGGTAAAAGTTGGCGCCCAGCTCGGGCATCTTCTGGCCACCGATGAGGAGCTTGCCGCCCTTGCTCTGGGCGTCCTTGACGTGGGCCTCGACCTTGGAGACGGCACGGTCGTGGATGAGCGGGCCGTGAGTGGTGCCTTCGGCGAAGCCGTGGCCGACCTTGAAGGCCGTGACCTTTTCGGTGAACCTGCGGACAAACTCGTCGTAGATGCCGGCCTGGACGTAGATGCGGTTGGCGCAGACGCAGGTCTGGCCCGAGGAGCGGAACTTGGAGGCGATGGCGCCGGCCACGGCGAGGTCGATGTCGGCGTCGTCGAAGACGATGAAAGGGGCGTTGCCGCCGAGCTCCATGGACAGCTTCTTGAGGGTGCTCGAGGACTGCTTCATGAGGAGCTTGCCGACGCCCGTGGAGCCGGTGAAGGAGACCTTCTTGACGGCGGGGTCGGTGGTGAGCACCGCACCGATCTCAGCGGTGTTGGCCAGGGTGGTGACGATGTTGACAACGCCCTTGGGGATGCCGGCGCGGTGGGCGAGCTCGGCGAGGGCCAGGGCCGTGTAAGGGGTCTCGCCGGGGGCCTTGCAGACGACGGTGCAGCCAGCAGCCAGCGCGGGGCCGACCTTGCGTGTGATCATGGCGGCGGGAAAGTTCCATCTTGTTCTTCATCAGTACAACAGCTTCTTCGGTGTCCAAAAAAGAGAGCCTCACGGCGTAATCAGCCCGCAGACGCCGACGGGCTCCTTGATGGTCCACACCCTGTTGCCGGGCACCGTCGCGGGGATGGTGTCGCCGTAGCTGCGTGGCGCCTCCTCGCTGAACCACTCAAAGAAGTTGGCGGCGTAGGTGGCCTCGCCCTTTGCGTCGGCAAACGGCTTGCCGTTCTCCCAGGTGATGAGCTTGGCAATGTCGTCGGAGTTTTCGACCATGAGGTCGTACCACTTGCGCAGCAGCTTGGCGCGCTCGCGGCCGGTCGTGGCGCGGAAGCTGGTGAAGGCGTCGGCGGCGGCGCGGATGGCGGACTTGGTGTCTTCGGCATCGCACTCGGCGACGGTCCCGATGAGGTCCCCACTGGAGGGGTCTATATGCCGTCTCTGTGAGCCGATGTCCGTGTAGAGTCGGCGCGGTGCTTTGGGAACATACCATTGACCTTGAAGGTCTTGCCCGACCTGGCGGGCCTCCACTCGCCGTTGATGTAGCAGGCGTCGTGCTTGAGCAGCGACGGATCCTTGAGCTGCAGTCTGCGAGTCAGCTCACTGACCTCGTGCCCTAGAGTTCGTCTCCGCGCAAGCAGAATCACGCACCTTGGGCGCCATGGTCGAAGCGCTCCTCGCGAGCATCAGCGATACGCCGGGGGAGAAGCGCAGCGAGGAAGCTCCCACCCGTTGCAGGAGCGCCATGGGAGTCTCGCGGTTCTCGGGCGCCGTCAACGAAATTCGTCGCTGGCAGTCAAGCAAAACCAGAAGCTCCCTTGATGTCGTTGCTCGCTGTTACAGTATGTGAAGTGTTGTAAAGAGAAGAAAGCGCAAGACAGGTGCGGATTCAGAAGGTCACTGGCACTGGCACCAGCGGCGGTTACCCCAATTCGTTACCTCATCGGGGCGCTGGGGCCGTGGTCGTGGTCTCTTTGCGGGGGACAGACGAATCGGAGGCCAGGGGGCATGACGTCTACGCGAAACCGGAGCGGCACATCGCGGTCCACGGGCCCCGGTGGAGGCGGCGCCGCGGAGCTCCAGATGCTGTTACGTACGGGGACCGGGCACTATCGGAGCCTCGTCGTCTGCAATTGGGCATTGGCACGAGAACGGAGCTTTACCACATACACTACGGGAGTAGATGAATCTTCAACATCTCCATGACTATCCCAATTCAGTCTGCTGGCGTGTCGTGGTACACACGGCCAAGTGTCCGTATTACGGCTCTGGCAGGTTTGGACTCTGTATTATGTTCTGCCGTTTCTACCTCGTACACGCCGTTCGATTTCTCCGTCGTTGACAGGTATAGGCGAAAAAGATGGGACGTGAACATCTCCTGCAGTATTATAGAAAACCCAGCCACTGCCCCAGTGTATGAAGTACCCTCTTCCATGAACGACTCCCGGGACGCGACCCTTTCCCGATACGGGGTTATGCGTCCTGCATTTCTTCCCAAGGCCTTGCGCCAATGCTACTCCTGACGGCTTGATAGCCGGACGGTTTCGTTTTCAGTAACGCGTTGCCGTCAAGCCACACCTCCATGCGCAGAATGGGACCTTCTCCAGCACCTCAACCGCTCATCCATATCTCTGCGTCTGCGACCGCAGCGGCAGTTGCCGGTCGAGAGTGTGAAACGCCTGCGTCCTCGGCGTAAAAGGCATGGCATTTGCGCTGACGGGAGACTTCATGCTCTGCATCTCCCAGATGCTCATGCTCCTCTCCTTGGGGTCCGACGTGGCCGAGTTCTGGTCATCCTCGTCGACCACGTCGTTTTCCGGGTTGGGCCAGAGGGCGTGAATGGCAAAGCCCAGGTTGACCAGATAGACGACGCTGCGATGCACGGTCAGCCGAGGCTTGCCAGGATAGCTCGAGCGGATTGGGGACTTACATCATGAGCAGCGTGATACCGAGCGAGGCCTGCGCGATCTGGCAAGACCTGTACTTGCCGTACTTTTGCGCGAGGCCGCAGCCCTGTCGAAAATACCACGCCGCCGGGGCGGGATACCGAGGGTCGGCGTAGTCGGGCCCGACCTGCCCGTACACGCTGACCGAGTAGAGCGCGATCAGGGCCAGGTTGATGAGGATGGCGAATATGGGATAGTACACCTTCATGATGAAGGTGATGAGCTTGGCGAGGAGGAAGAAGAGGGAGATGATGGAGATGGCGACATTGAAGTTGGTGAGGCTGCGCGAAGCAATCATCAGCGAGCTGTCGGCCGGCACTCAGCGCATGCGGAAACTTACGTCGAGGTCCAGATCAACGGCACCTTTGGGAGGGGACGGTAGTTGGCGTAGGCGTAGAGAATCATGTTGGGATTCGAGTTGAGCTTGTTGTCAAAGCCAATCTGCCACATGTCGGAGCGATATAGATCTGGCTGGGCGATGCCGAAGATGACGAGGATGGGCACGAGGACGGCGAGCTCGACGGGCATGAGCCAGCCGACTGCCTTGCTGCCAACCCGAGTCCATGCTCGAGGAATGAGGCGGTAGGTCTTGTTCTTGCCGAGGAGGAGCTTCATCTCGGCTATGGTTTCTGGTGTGGTTGGGAGCCCGGGATGCGATGGCAGTTGGCTAATTCGGCATGAGCCGTCACTAGACGGCTATCACAGCGTCGTCTGGCGGGCGTCGTCGAGGAGCTTCGGCAGCAATGTCGTCGATCGCATCCGCGGGACGTATTGCTCGATCTCTCGCTGTAGTTGTCGTCGTCAAAGAACCAGCTCGACCTGGCCGCCGGCCCATCTCGAGGGGTCGGGGGCGAGGGGCAAGGGGCGTTTAAAGGCCATGGTTGGGGTCCAACGGGAACTGGGGGCTGCACCAGCGGATGCGTGATACAGAGCGACGCAGCGGCATCACCAACGCCACGGCCAATGAGAGGCAGCAGATGAAGGCATCTCTAAGCGCCCGCGACGGCATGGGCTGCACGATTGGCCGGGCCGCAGATGGGGGATGCGGGCGCCAGCCAATGAGGCGGGTGAGGCGCCGCTGCGAATGCCGTGCGTGCGTGAGGGCCAGCGGCAGCAGCAGGCCGCGTTTGGCCAGTTCAGGGTGATGTGATGCTGGAGCTTGGCAACTTGCCGCAGGCGGCCATCTCGGCTCCGAGCTCCGATGGGAGCCCCGTTTGTGCAAAAGATGACCTTGAACAAGCATCGAGGGCCCCATCGTTCGGGCCGTGGAGTTTCAGGCTGTTTGCGCTCCACTCCCGGCTGGTTGGTGGCCGAGGCCTTGACAGCGAAGGCGCATCATCCAGTGTCTCAAAGAGTCGCAGTCCACAAGCAAGGCATTCATCGTGGGACAGTAAACCTTTACATGACCGTACAGACTACTTCGTACAACGTACAAAGTACGATGCGCTTGCCGCTAAGGTGCGAATATCTTGCCCAGCGGGACACCTTGGTATTGGAGGCGCGTCTCACCAGCACCGGCATTGCCCGCGTGTGCTTCCTGGGAGCATCACCTCAGCACCTGTGCTCTGGATGTACAATGTGAATAGCGCCCTGTACTCATAGGCGTCGACAGGGCCAGTGGCTCAACCGTCGAGTCTACCGACCCGACTGGGTGGCCGCGATTCACTAGCTCTGCTGGGCCCTGGTCTCGACGGGACAATCTCCTCGTACGAGTATTACTTGGTAGTCTGGACCGGTCGTTGAGAGCCCGTGGCCCAGGTTAACACGGGAAGCTCACGATGCGTGGCCCGTCCGCCCTAGCCGTTGGAATCGGTCAATTTCATGCGTCATCGGGGCTGTCGCTGTCGATGTACTTCGTGCATGCATGCATCGTGAGGGCTCGAGGCTGCCGGGTCGGCGGCATCCACTTGATTCTTTGCCATATGGGCTCGGATCGACTTTTCATTTTCCGACAGCTGTTGTAGGGCGGCCCTTAGGTGTACGGGGCCCCGTATATTTAATCTTTACAGTCTTCCTTCCGGTGCAACGCAGCAGCAGCACCATCTCGGTGGCCGCCTCAGTGGACCACCGCGCAGACGCCACGCTCGCTACTCACTGGCTCGTCCCGTGCTGGTGGTGTCCTAGGTAGGTAGGTGTAGGTACCTTGGGTACGGAGTAGCTCACCTCGACTCATCACCGACCACCGTCGCGACCAACTGAAGGTGTCGATTCTGTCCCTCTTGCACCTCTCCCCCAAAGCCCAAACTGTGGCACCGACCCTGGACACTGACACTGCCCTGGTCCGCCTGTCCCTGGACGTCGAGGACCCCCAGTCTCGACTCCCAATCTCGACTGCTAGCGCTCCTCTGAGGCTCCGTCCCGCCTGTCACCTAACTACTGCCCTGTTGTTCCTGGTATCCTCGCAGCGCCACAGCAAGCACCAGGTCACGAGCCTCTCCTCTCTGCACCACAAGTCCACGATCCATCCTCGCAGTCCCATCCACTGTCACCACAACCTCCCCCACTACTGCGTGTTGCCTCGCCCGGCCGTTATCCACATCTCGGCTCGTGCGTCCTTTCGCATAATCCACTCTCGGCCGCCCATCTCGATCTCACTCTCAGTCGCCCACGATCCCTCATGAAGGCCTAGACCCGGACCCCAAGCCACCTCAGACGACACAGCAACGGGCCAGCTTGTGCTAGCACTGGTGCTGGTACAAACCTGCTGGACCCATTCGTCCCTCTCTACGAGTACGGAGCGTTTGTCCTGAGCAGCCAGCCTCCTTTGCCCCGTCGCCGTGCTGCCTGTGGTTGCATTCCCCGTTCCCTGCCCGACCCTCCCGGGCGCCTTGATGCGGCAGCCAGGCGGCAGCGCTGCGTCCCACACTGGCCCTGGTTCTTCCTCTGCTCCTGGTGCCACCGCCGCTGGCAACATCGCCTCTTCCTCTCGCGACGCTGGCCAGGAAGCCTCACACTTCGCAGAGGCGCGCTCGGCGATAGCAGCAGCAGTGGCCTCTGCCTCATCTCCCGCCGGTCGCGCCCCAGCAGCCGCCGCCGCCGCTTCTGAGAGCCGCCAGGGCCGCCGAGACCACCCCAGACGCCATTCGAGTGGCATTTCAGGACAATGGGCACCTGCTGTTAATCGTCACGGCCAGCCGGGTCCGTCGACGACGTCTCTACACCGCTCAAGCGCGGGCGCCACCTCCTCGCCGTCCAGGGGAGTTCTCGCCTCTCACTACCACAATCTTTACCACCACCACCACGAGCAAGAGCAGCAACAACCGCAGTCCTCCGGGCCCAGCCCGTCGCGCACCCACAGGCCTGTGAAACGCTCCTTGAGGCAGGCCAAGGCGACAGACCGCACCATGGATCAAGCGCCCATCAAGAAAGCTCGCACGGGGGCGTCGCCGCCCAGGAGATTTGAGATACCGCCGTCGGCAAAAGCTCCTCCCCCGTCGTCAGCCTCACGGCAAACCCGTGATGGCTCCTTCTCACCACTCTTCTTCTCGCACGCCCCTTCGAGGCACCTCAGCCGCCCTCCCAACTCCACTGCCTCCGAGATCGCCGCGACCATGCTGTCACGCAATTCTTCTGAAGCCGTCACCACCGTAAACCTGCCCCGGGCCAGCGTCAGCTCGGCCAGCCCGGCCATGTCCGGCAGCACGCCCGGCAGCTTGAGCTCGTCCGTGGACATGTCGGTTCCTTCGACAAGCCCGGAGACTCGGAACCTCCCTCCAAGCCTGCAAATTGTGCAGGGCATCGGTGCCATTGAGCTCTTGGAACTCGACGAGCGGCCGACCTTCCTGCTCGACCTAGCGAATCTTTCAAATATCCACCGCGCCGGCCTAAACATACTGTATTACAACAGCTCTTTGCGGGCGTGCCTTGAAATTTACAATCTAGTCAATGTTGAATCGCGGGACTCTGCCGTCGCCGAGAGCTTCGAATACTTCAAGACATGGGCCTATGCCACCCCCGGGACCAGCGGGGGAGGCCTCGAACAGTCGCTGCCGTATCATGAATACGGCGGCATCACCTGGACGTGCACGACTTTGCGGCAGCGGTTCCGGTTCGTCAGCGGCAACGTCACCCCTATATCCGCTCGATCGGCCTCGCCTCTCCCTCTGTCGGAGGAGCTCGATGCAATGGTCACCGACAACGACGCTGTCTCTCCATCCGTGCCAAATACGCCGGTAGGAGACGCTGTGGATCCCCCCGATTACTTTGGTGACGTTGTGTCGGATCCCGACGGGGAGCCGTCAAGCCTGGGGACCATTAAGAGCAAGCTCGATGACAACGCCGCCGGTCCCCGTCACCCCGATGAATTCACCAACCAGGTGCTCCAGCTCCAGCCTACCAAGTCCGTCTTTGACTGGACGAGGATACCCATCACGGAAAGCCTTCCGGAGCACATCAGGTTTGCCAAGTCGATAGACTGGGCCTCTACGTCTCTGGGGCCCATGGCCGAATGGTCATACGACCTGCGAGCCATGTCGAACTTGGTCATGGGCAGCCCCCATCCCGCCTGCATGTACTGGGGCCCAGACTTGATTTGCATATACAACGCCGCATACATCGACTTGGCTGGTGGCAAGCACCCGGCCCTCATGGGCCAGAAGTACATCGAAGCTTGGCCGGAAATATGGCCCGAGATCGAGCCCATCTTCAAGAGCGCTCTGGAGCTTGGCCAAGCCACGATGAAGCATGACAACCGCCTCTTCATCAAGCGTGACGGTTTCTTGGAAGAGACCTTCTTTTCCTGGGCCATCGTGCCACTCGTTGGCGTCGAGGGCGATGTGGTGGGCCTCTACAACCCAGCGTTCGATAATACCCTGCGGAGAGTCAACGACCGGCGAATGCTCACCCTGCGAGAGATAGGCGAGCGCACAGCCACGGCGACAACGGTAAGCGGATTCTGGCCCCAGGTCCAAAAGGGCTTGGAGTACAATGACTACGATGTGCCCTTCAGCATCATCTATTCGGTCAAGGAGGAGACGGAGAGCGAGGTGTCCTCGCTGCACTCGGGAAGCTTTATGCACTCGTCGCAGCTCATTCTTGAGGGATCTCCGGGTGTTCCCGACGGACATCCTGCCGCGCCCTCCTCCATGGACCTGAGAGCGTCGGATGAGGGATTCGCACCCTATATGAGGCAATGCATGGCGAGCGGCGGCGCGCCAGTAGTCCTCTCCGAAGAATCGGGCACGCTTCCAAGAGACGTGATCCAGGGCTTCAACTGGCGAGGCTTTGGCGATCCATGTACGACCATTGTCGTCTTCCCCGTCGTGCCCACTACCACCAAAGAGGCCGTCACTGGTTTCATTGTGATGGGCGTGAACCCGAGGCGGCCCTACGACGACAACTACAAACTTTTCATCCATCTCATCTCCCGGCAACTGGCGACGTCCATGGCGTCCGTCGTATTGTTTGAGGAGGAGATTCGTCGCGGCCAGCGAGCCGCTCGGCTCGCTGCGCTGGACCGCCAAGAGCTTTCGATGCAGCTCGTGCTGCGAACGCAAGAGGCCAACGAAAGCGAATTCAGGTTCACTCGCATGGCCGAGTTTGCTCCTGTCGGGATGTTCATCGCTGACGCGCAGGGCCACATCGACTACTGCAACGACATGTGGTGGCAAATATCCGGACATTCGCGGTTCGACGAAATGGAACTCGCGTGGATGAACAGCGTGAGGAACGAAGACAGGGCTGCGTTGGAGTCTGCATGGAAGAGACTGCTCGAAGAGCGGGTTACCATTTCCGTTGAGTTCCGCTTCAAGCACAGCCAACGAAACGGCGACAACACCATCGACACCTGGGTCATCATGAGCGCCTTTCCCGAGAAGACTCCGGAGGGAAACCTCAAGTCCATCTTCGGCTGCATTACCGACATTTCCTCCCAGAAATGGGCAGAAAAGGTTCAGAGCGAACGGCGCGAGGAGGCCGTCGAGCTTAAGCGCCAGCAGGAAAACTTCATCGACATCACTAGCCACGAGATGCGAAACCCGTTGTCTGCGGTTCTCCAGTGCGCGGACCAAATCGCAAACAACATATCGGGGTTCACGGCCCAAAACGACAAGGAACAGGTCGAGACCCTCCTCGACAGCTGTCTGGACGCAGCCAACACCATAAACCTCTGCGCGAGCCACCAGAAGCGCATCGTCGACGATATCTTGACCCTTTCCAAGCTCGACTCCAACTTGCTGGCCGTCACCCCCGTCGACGAACAGCCAGTTAAGGTGGTCCAGCGAGCGCTAAAGATGTTCGAGTCTGAGCTGATGGCTCACGAGATCGACTTTGAGTTCAACGTCGATGACACTTTCGAGAAACACGGCGTTGAATGGGCCAAGCTGGACCCGTCGAGACTGCGACAGGTCTTGATTAACTTGATGACCAATGCCATCAAGTTCACCCAGGGCCGAGAGAAACGAATCATTGCTGTCTCTCTGAGTGCGTCAAAGGACATAAGCGAGGTCACCAGTAGGGGCGTCATGTATTTTGACAGAAACGACAACCAACGGACGGCAAGCATGGACATTGACAACGTCGACGAATGGGGTGACGGCGAAAGGATCAACATACACTGTTCGGTCGAGGACACTGGTCCGGGCCTAGCCGAGGAAGAGCTCAAGGTCCTGTTCCAGCGGTTTCAGCAAGCAACCCCGCGCACGCACGTGCAGTATGGTGGCTCTGGCCTCGGCCTCTTCATTTCCAGAATCTTGACGGAGATGCAGGGTGGCCAGATCGGGGTGACATCGGTCAGGGGGTCGGGGAGCAAGTTCAACTTTTACATCCAGAGCCGCAAAATCACGAATCCACCTGCACTGTACGAGCGCATCTCGCCCTTTAAGATTGGACGCAAGACGCAGACGGTACCGTCACCGACCACGGTCCCACAGCTGAGCGGCACTCAGAACGCCACTCGCAGTGCAGCGACCCCCAACGGGCCACTCTTTGACGTCCTCATCGTAGAGGACAATATTGTCAATCAAAAGGTCCTGCAGCGGCAGCTGCGCAACTGCGGGAACAATACCTTTGTGGCCAACCACGGCCGCGAGGCGCTGCAGACGCTGGAGAAGTCGAGGTTCTGGGCCGGGAAAGAGGAGGAAGGCGTGGATATTTCTGTCATCCTGATGGATCTTGAGATGCCCGTCATGGATGGCATGACTTGTGCAAGGAGAATCCGGGAGCTCGAGCGGGAGGGAACTATTGTAAAGCACATTCCGATTATCGCGGTGACGGCTTATGCGAGGCCTGAGCAGATCGAAAGCGCCAAGGCCGCAGGCATCGTGAGTTACCTACCTTCAACGCTGCTGCATTGCTTTTGGACGATATCTCCTAACATCTCTACAGGACGACGTCATTTCCAAGCCATTCCGCATACCGGAGTTGATTCCCAAGATTGAGGAATTGGTGGGCAAGTACGAGAACTTGTCCGTGTCCGCCGGGGTATGAGGCAGCGGAGATGCAATTGCCACATTCCGTATACCATTGGGCGGACACCTTGCTCTGTTTTATACGGCATCATGAACATCAGCAAGCCTTAGAAACGAGGACATCTCATCTAGACCTACTCTATCCTCTTGTTTTCCCCCTTTTCCTCTGGGCTTCGAACCAGTTCAGCACACGATACACACTAGGCTGGGGCGTTTTTAAAGAGCGGCTGTTTGACAAGAAGCACAAAAGGTTCGGTGGGTAAGCACGGCAGCATGGAAAAGCAACAAGGATGTGCCGGGTGCTGCGTCTTCTTCTTTTTTAATAGGTCCTTTGGTCGGGGCCTCCGCTTGGAAACGGGCCGTGTTCGCGATATTCAGACGCTAGATGCCACAATGTAATGGGGCACGGCGCGTTAAACGAGGAATGTGTGGGTTGAACATGTGAGGGCGGACTCTTCGAGTAGAGAATACGCAGATACATATGATCTATGGACGACATGGAGTGCCAGCCAGTTCTTGGAGACAAAGATTTGCTAATACCATTGCATGTGGTTTTTTTGTCTTGTGTTCATGCGCCTGGGCTAGCCACCTTCCTGGAGCCATATCAACCAAATTATATACCACCAG
Organism: Tolypocladium inflatum; assembly: GCA_003945565.1. Taxonomy (NCBI): domain Eukaryota; kingdom Fungi; phylum Ascomycota; class Sordariomycetes; order Hypocreales; family Ophiocordycipitaceae; genus Tolypocladium; species Tolypocladium inflatum. Next base: position 1,426,453 of record QEPE01000013.1, read on the forward strand.
CGAGGCAAATCACCCACCAACTGTTCCCATCCCAAGTACGAAGTCGATTCGCTTCTCCCTTTCTTGTTGCACCGCAGGATACAATACTACAGCGCCATGTGATGAATGGGTGGCAGCATCGTGCGTGACTGAAGATATAGGGTGGGATCAGGGCCACAGCCATATTTGACTTGACAGTGCAAGCTTGCTCATCTGGGCTTACCAGACAAGTAATCATTTATCCAGACACGAATTCACACGAGTTTGAACAACGCCAATTAAGTCAACACACAGCAGTTGTATTATTAAGTATTACTAGCTCCTCCTCCCCGGGTATCGAACAAAACAGCCGATGCATTATACTAGTAACTAAGGATTGTTTCCTTTGGGTTGTCAACCCTGCCTTTTTTTGTGATTTTGTGTCGTTGGTTGCTGCTGGAATAACAAAGCAGTATGGAAATTGGTATCAGTGAAAGCAGTCTTGACAGGGTATCTTGGTATCTTGTGAAGAAATGCAGAACCTTCCTTCCATTCCGTACCCTCATGCGTGCGGTCTTTTTTTGTGGTCGTTTTTTCTTCAAGTCGTAGCAACTTCACACGCTGCCAACCCTCTAGGCGGCAGCAGTGAGAACAGGAGCAGCAGAAGCGACGTTCTCGGGCTTGTTCTCAGCCTCGGGCTCGGCGGCCTTGGAAGCCTCGGCGATAGGGGCCTCCTCCTTGGCGACCTGCTCGGTAGCGGCAACATCCTTGGCAGGCTCCTCGGTGGCGGCCTCCGCCACAGCGCCCTCGGCGGGCTTGTCCTCAGACTTAGAGGCGGACCTGCCCTTGATGGTAGCACGGAGCTTGGAGAACGCACTCTTGCTGGACTTTTCCTCGCCGTCAGCGGGGGCAGGAGACTTCTCGCGCTTGCCAAAGACGAAGGGCAGCGACGACTTGCGCTTCTCCTTGACATCCTTCTTGGCCTCGCCGTTGGTGGCGGGGATCTCGACGGTCTCAGTCGGGACGGTGGCCGGGTTGGAGACGTCGACAGCAAGGGGGGTGGTGGACTCGACGGGAGGGATCACCGGAGCAGCAGCGTCGGTGGCAATGACGTCACCCTCCTTGGGGGCCTCGGTAGTCTCGTCCGCAGGCTTGGCGACATCAGGCTTCTTCTCCTTCTTGGAGAAGACATTGCCGAAGAAGCTGTTGCGCTTGGAGACAACAGGCTTCTCCTTGGGGCTCTCAGCGGTGGCAGCCTCAGCCTCAACAGCGGGCTCGGCGGCAGCCTCAGCATCAACGGCGGGGGTCTCCTCAACCGTGGCAGCCTCCGTCTCGGCAATAGGCTCGGTGGCCTCGGTGGCGGCGACCTCCTCAGTCTTGGGCTCTTCCTTCTGCTCCTTCTTGCCGAAGCCGAAGAACGAGGCACGCTTGCGGCTGGCAGAGCGGCGCTTGGGCTCCTCGGTCTTGGGCTCCTCCTTGGCCTCGTCCTTGGCAGCCTCGCCTTCCTGGGGCGCATCCTCAGCCTTGGCAGACTCCTCGGTCTTGGCAACGTCATCAGCAGGCTTGTCCTCCTTGGCAACGATAGGAGTAGGCTTGAAGCTCTCGACGGTGCTCTTGTAGATCTCGGACTCGGTGACGGAGGCGGCGAGCTCCTTGGCCTCGGCGATCTTGAGCCTCAGCTGGGCAACCCAGCCGTCACGCTCGGTGGAGGTGGCAGCCTTGAAGCTGTGCTTGTTGCCCTTGGAGGTGAAGTGGAACTTGTTGGAGCCGTCGACTTCGGGCTCGCTGGCATCAGCCTGTGGAAATCTGGGTCAGAATGCCGGCAGCTTTCACATGTCTTGTGGAATTCGCTGCTTACCAGGTTGATGATGCTGGTGGGGGCCTTCTTGTCGCCGACGAAGAGAAGACCCTTGCCAGTGTGGGAAGCCCAGGCGATGTTGCTGTGAGCAGTCTCGGCGGACCTCTCGCTCTTCTGGTAGTGGGCCAGAGACTTGGGCTCGACGGCGTCGGAGCCGAAGAAGAAGAACTCCTTGCTAGGGATCAGGTTCCTGGGGATTTCCAGTTAGCACAGCTGCAGCTTGCCGCGGCGAAACGTGAGCCTCGTGTCGCGTCGACGGTCAAGACTCACTTGGGGAAGCTGGCGCCCTGAGCCTTGTGGCCCAGGTGGCCCTCCTCGACGGGCTTGACCTCATCCTTCTTGTCCTCGGTGGCGGCGTCTACAGGCGCAGACTCGATGGGCGTGGCCTCGGTGACGGGAGCAGTCTCGGTGGCGACAGCGTCCGCGAGGGCAGGGACGGGAGTGGTCTCCTCCTTGGGGAGCTCGGGGACCTCGACGGTCGGCTTCTGTTCCTCGGCCATTCTGGATATGAAAAGGGTATCTCAAGTTGGGGTATCACAACAAACAAAGACGAGGTGGTATAAAAAGAAAAGGGGGGAAGAGAGGATCCAGAAAATGGCGTGTGGATGCAGCGAGCTTGGATGGGCACAGGCTGAGCTTGTGGTGAGAGAAAGGAGGAAGAAGAAGGAGGGCGGCTGGCAAAGGGACGCCTGGGTACTTATTCGCCTGGGCGGGAGGGAGGAGGAAGGAGGCGGCAGGGTTGCATAGGCAAGGTCGGCAGGAGACAGAAGGGGGCTGCGAGGCCCTGGGGCGTCTCCTGCCCTCTCCCCCTTGCTGGCGCGACGGAGGGGGTGCGCCTGGGGGCAGCTGTGAGAAGCCGTGATTGACTGACTGACTGATTGACTGATACGGCCGAGCGAGTAATACTCCGTATACCTTGTACTTCGTACTTCGTACACGGCCGCGGACGCTGGAAGGTACCTATGGACGACTCAGATGCAGCCCGAGCCGCTGGAAGGCGCTGCGCGGTGATGATGAGCCGGACCGCAGCCGCCTCTCGGCGCTCTCGTTGCCCTGCCGCGCTCTTCTGTTTCGTTTCCATTCGCTGGGCCGAGCTTGGGCCTGATTTCTCGTCACTCCACCCTAATAATACGGCCCAGTACGAGTATGTACTTCGTACTTCGTACTTCGTACGGACTACGAGTACTCGTACGTGCATGGCCTCCCCGACATCGTGAACCGCAGCCTTGTCGGCACCCAGCAGCAAACGCCGAGCAAGCGAGAGCAAGCCCGCGATCAACCGTCGTGCTGAATGTGTGTACTTTGCGGCAGGTATCGGGAGGTAGCAGTCGTGGTGGTCGCCGCAGCGGCCTCTGTCCGATCCATCTGTGTCGTTCGTTGCTCCTTGCGGTGTGCTTCCACACAGACACTCCCCCAACCACGACGCGCGCACGCCCCCCTTTCCCTGCCTCCCCAGCAGGGTCTTCCAGGCCCTCGCATCGAATCAACCGGATGTCTCCAGGGCGCTGCCGGCGTCTTCGAACGGGCTCCGAGTACTCGTATGTACTTCATGCCAACGGCGGGCTGCAATGCCAAGCGACGGTATCTCGGACGGGCCTGAGACCTGAAGGTGAGTCTGGCCAGCCAGGTTTGTCAGGGTCCCATGGGTGGCCCGTGCAGTTAAGCGAAGTGGGACGAAATTGCAGACCCGCGACTGCCCTGCGCTAGCCCGCTGACAAAAATGCTCGAGCATCGTGGCCGGGATGGTACACGTTGAGCCTGAGCCTTCACCTGGCTCACCTCATATGCCTGATACACGGATGCCTTCACCACCAATGCCTCACCACCAATGCCGCCACCACCAACTGCGTCCATGTCCCATCTGCCCGGCCGCTGAAACCCGTCCGTCAGATCACAGCACACGCGTTGGGCTGGGTTGGGTTGGAGAGGCTCTCCGCCGCATAAACCACACCACACCCCCTTCGTTTGAAACACAACGGGCGCCAGGGCGGGCGGACGGCCCTCGAAATAATCCTCCATACTCGTAGCTCCTCCAACGAGATGAGGCCAGTACGAGATCAGAGTACTCCGTATCCGTACTCGACGGAATTTGCTCTCCAGATCTACAGCCACCATCTCCCTGCGCTTCCCGCAACGAACGACCGACCGACGCCAGCAGCGAAACGCACATGCTCCGTCGTACATGGCGTCCTCCAGAGGCTGTGCCCATAATATTGTCCCCTCGACCGGCGACCCTTGACGTGGGTTCTAGCGGGCGCAGGGACCCCGGCTCGCAGTCCCGGCAACAATGCAGAAAGTGGCCCATCGAATTTCGACCCGGCGCTTGCCAGTGGATCGCCCATTTAAGTTGAATGAGGGTAGCAAACAAGGGAGGAGTGCGTACGGAGCAGTCCGTACAAAAAAGAAACGGTCAAGGGGCATCTCATCTGCCGTCTGTGTGAGGTCAACAACACGCACAGGCTGGCTGCATACTCGTAGATGAAGGCGGCACAGAACCATCGTGCCACGGCAGCCGCTGCGCCTTGATGGCCGCGAGCATGTTGTCGAGACGATAGCCTCAGCCATGCTTGGCTTTGACGTTTTCTCACCGCGTCACGGGTCTTGGTGCAGCGGGAGCGTCATACCTGCACCCTCCAACACGAGATGGTGGTGGCGGTGGTCCCACTCAAGCTCTGAAGCTGCTGGCGTGACTGGCGAGCCGACGCCCGTTCGTGCATGTGCAATGTGCAATACTCCGTAGGTATCGCGCCAATGCAGCAGCCAACTGGGCTTGCTGGGCTGATTCTTCTGCCACTCAAGTACCGACATTGGCACTGGCCCGCCCTCGTGTCCTGGCAGGCTTCCGGCGCTACCAGGGACGGTCATGACGCTTCCCGCGAAAGTCGCAATAATTCTCATAAATGAGCACCTCCCCGCCATCTGCCTCTCGCTTTTCCTGTCCTCGGATCCATGCACGATGGATGCACCGCCATACTCGTACGTGTTAACCACGACCAGCGAGCTGCAGTTGCACTGCTTCCGGCCGCCACCGCTTGGAGCGTTCGAGGCGGCGACTTGATTCACGGCGCCACAGGACAACCTTACCCACCCGGCTGCTGGCTAACCAGAGCCAAGCCCACCTACATCGCCGTGACAGTCCATGTGACTCTTACCGTTTTAGCGCCAAAGGCGTCTTCTTGCCCGTGTGGCGGGTGGGAGGAGGCTGATCGTGGCCTTTTCTCAACGTTCACTGATGCGCCTTGACACGGAGCGTGCTTGTTCAAGACATCCCCCATCCGGCCGAGACAAGTCGGAAACCCCCTTGGGAGCCAACCCAAGAATGGTTGTACGGACCAAGTGCAATGATTGCCAGCCTCTCCATCTTCATCCCTTGCTTGTCGTGCAGGTGCGGCTTGTGCGGCCACCGTTTTGGTTCCAGAACTTCTCCACCAAAGCAAGCACATGACAAGCCGCACCGGCCGACCTCGAGCTGTTTGGGCGCACGAGGGCCTTGTGATCGTCATCAGAGATGCCAAACCATCCCTACGATGGCACAGCGCCACAGCGGTGGTCGTATCGCCGATGCTGTATCGTGGCCAGCGCAGTGTACAATTGCTAGCGGCCGTCCGACTCGTGGTCCACAAGGCCGGTCCTTTGCGTCGCGAGCCCTTTTTGCAAGTCGCGGCAGGCTTGTGGATCCATACCCCTGTACAAAGTACCGATGCCGAATCGTCAACGAAGTCGCCCGGAGCCGCCCTTTGAAGTGAAGGGGCAAAGGCAGGTCGCAAGTTTTGCCTTTGCAAACAGGTGACGAGAAGGTGGATTGGCAATACCCGTATCCGTACCTGCTCACTGTCTCTACCAGAATCTCCTCGTACTCGTAGCTGTCAAACCGCATGCCACCGGTGAAAGCGCCTCTGCCGGCAGCAATCACGGCGCGCCAGTCGTGATGATAGCTGGGTCATGGTCAACTCGCCGGAGCACCTGTAAGAAGTTAGCTGACAGGCTTGCATAGAGGATGAGCTATCCCTTTTGGTTGGTCCGGCGAGGACGCAGGCCCCCAGTATTGGGAAGGAACAAAAACTTTCCTTGTTGAGCAGCTTGCAGCCAGCTTGCAGCCTTGCTAGACGTGCCAGCCTGAATAAGCATTGTTGGCAGGCTTCTCCTTCCACCTTGCGCCTCTCTGTTGCCAGCTGCAACCAGTCGTTCGTTTGTCGAAACCTGCCCAGCGTACTCGTAGCACAGCCAGAGCGTGACCACACATCGCGAGTCCAGCAATCAACGAGGCCCCGATGCCACCCTCCATGTTCTTAGCGCCATGCCTGAAATTCGACGCTCGAACGTATCATCGTGATCGCCAGAGTCGCCCCGCCGCATGATTGCGGTCGCACAACATCAAAGTGGGGGGGGGGAGGGGGGGAAACAGGCTCGACTCGTGTACTTCGTACGAGCATGGACTTGCAATCTTGTACTTGGTAGAGATGCCTTTTCGACGCTCTGTTCTCCTCGGTTAATGCGAGTATTAATAGTGCCATCGACGGAGGTCCGATTTAACGTTCACTGGAGTGCGTATGTACTTACAAGACACATGTATATAGACCCAACCGCCTGTCGTCCATGGCAGAAGTCGTATCGCCGGGCCGGACCTGGAACTTCTAAATTCGCAACGCCGAACCGGGGACTCGCGGTTCACGGTCCAGCACCAGGCCCCCACCCTTCCGTCCCGATGTCGCTTGGCCGTTCTCGGCGGGGACGCAGCTCCGCGCGGTCGGCCTGGACCGGGCGTAGCTGGGGATATCGGTTTGTGCATTGTGTTCGTGCATTGCGTCGCGTCGTTTACACTGCTAGCCGCCGTCGTGCTCCAGGGATCCGATGCCATGCTTGAAGTCGGCTTAAAGCCCGTTGTTTTCGTCCGTCGATGTCTAATCCATCGCTTAGGTACCTTATGTGGAGGTCAGGGCCAAAGGTATTTACATAGACCAACCTCGGCCTAGGGTCGAGTCTCGGGCTTCGGTTGGGTCGAAGCTGGGAGAACATATGTTCAGGTTGATCCTGGGCAGGTGCAAACGTTAACTTGATGCAGACGAGGCAACTTCGACTCGGTGAGTCCAGGCCTACCAGGGTACTACGAAGTACCCCCGAGGCAAGGTACCTACCTTATCTTGCAGGCAATAAATCCATGGATGCCATCACTTTGCATCCACAGCGGTCTGTGCTGGCATCGAAGCATCCAACAGCACGAGCATGGGCTGGCTTGTCATCGAAGCGGCCCTTCCGCTACCGACGGCTCATCCCCACGGCTGCTTCCCGTGTCCTCTGTCGTCGTCGAGCCCCATCGACATCAACAGACCATGCATCTGTTGTTCTGCGTTGCCTCCCCATCTCCACGGCCGCGTCAAGCACTTGGATATACCTCGATGGACGGCATGGCCAAAACGAGCGAGCTCTTCCGCAAGAACCTGGAAGTTCCTATCCCACCGCCTTTCGCGGCTGCCGATCCGTCCCATCAGCCAACACACGCATCTGGGCAGACATGGTAACCCGGCATCACCAGGATGGACCCTGTCCAATCCCAATGGGCCTGTATTCCCCGCTTGCTTGGAACATCTGCATCTGCCTGCCCCGTGCTTCAAATTGGACCATCGCATCGTGTCCTACTGGCCTTGGCGGGCGGGTATGTCTGATCGAGGACATGCCCTCACGACTCTCTGTGTTGAATAGCTGCTGTGGAACCCGTCGACATCTCCAGATGCACGTGGTGCTTGGACGACAGTTGTTTTCGGCTCGATCCTTGTCCAATATTGTGTGAGATCGCCAGCTAATGTCAAGGACGGATGGGATGCCGGCCATGGTGATGTCGCGAGGACATCACGATCACCTCTTCTTTGTTGAATATCCTGGCTCCCAGTGGACCCGAAGAATTTGGAGACCAGATGCTCTCCCCGAACTGCTTGCGGGAATCAGAGTATCCGACCATGGTTGGTCCGATCTCCAGTTTTGCCTGTACTTGCAGTTGTCAACCGCGCGCGGACGAACACGACGATTGTTTCGCATGTGGACGGGCTTGCACTTCTTGGCTGCATCGTCGGTGTGAGATGTTTCCACTGTTAAAGCCAGACAAGGAGCCCGTGCCAGATTCTTCTGTTTGTTATTTGGTGCCGAAGCAAGTGCTGTCTGTCACCGGTGATGGAGGACTGAGAAGCCTATTCTTCTGGCGACTTCAGAGCTCTGATCCAGCAACCAGTCTACCAGTTTCAGGTCTTATACTGGAGGCTTGAACCCCTCGATCCGTAGCCCATCAAAATTGAAGCGACTCTACGAGAAGCATGTTTCCGGCATGACCTTGGTCAGGCTCAGACACAGCGTGTGCTGCGAGGGATGGAAAGGCGAGATACTGTTCTCTCAGCTGAGAGATATCACGTCACCACCGTGGAGGTCAAAGAGCAATAGTTGTACTGTGGTCTCTTCTAGACCGCTGCCTCTTGTTCCGTGATGATTCAGGAAACGCCTCGCTCCTTGGGTGTAAAAGCGCCGACCTCAAGCATATCTTCACTGCCCATTCCGTAGCCCCTCCTCGAGAGCATCGCCTCCAGAGTGTATCCCGAGCCTACTTGTCATTAGACTGGGAAGAAGAGCATAGCTTGCGGCTGCTCGGCCTTGGATCCTCGGAGTGTTTTCAAAAGAGAACTGCCCACTTCCATCTTCGTGAAACATCTTCACACACACTGCTCCCACATCTCGTGGATCAAGATCAGTCCTCTCCTCTTGACACCTGTGCTTACACTCTGCCTTGCTTGTTAATGCGAGCATTTCTCAGATTTGCTATTTTGGCATAAACACCGCTCTCCTCTTCCTTTCATCATCCAACCTACTCCCAAGATCAAAGCTCCTGAGGGACCTACAATCTTCTCTGTTTACTCCACGCTTTAGACTTTGACACGTATCACCTGACTGCCGCAACGCCACGAGGCAACAGGCCTTCAATGATTCTTCTCTGGCTAACGAGAGGTTAAGCATTCGACCATTGGTTTCAACTTGGAACCTTGCCATATCTACCAACTCGTCCGATTCGAACAGCAGTCCAACTTTGATCGTCGCAGAGACACCATCAAACCACCGGTCAACAATCTGCAAGAAATACCGCGAGAGAATAGCCACGCTCTTTGTGGTAGCTAGAGAAGCACTTACAGTATCGAACAGACGGATCTGAGGTTGCAACTGACCAGTGTGGGAAGCATTGGCCAGCCACACTGATCGGTACACATCAAGCCTCGGAGGCACCGACTAACTAGAGTCTCCGGCTGTGGCTTGCGACTTTTGAGCTCGCCTCTGCAGGTTTGTACCAGTTTTCACTTTTGAGTTGCTGCGCCGAGGAAGCCACGAGCATGCTATTGCCTTGCAAACCAGACTGGAACTGACCACGCGTTTCGACGCGTTTCGGTGACACATATATTCAAGCGCCTACCTCTCTTCTTCGCAGCTATTGTTCTTGCTCTAACCCACGCTTCAATCCTACACTGCCCTGGCCATTCGGCCTTCTTCCATCATCCAACATCCTACATCTAAGAACGCACATTGAACCCCTGAGAGCCCACGCTGGCCAAGCACATCGCCACACCGCACCACACCATTAAAACCCTCTTAAATCGTCGTCATGTCAAAAAAAAAGTCCATTCGGAAGGCAAAGGCTGATGGCGCAGCTCCCAAGAACTCTGCTGGAGGCACGCGACCCGGCAACGCGCCAAAAACGGTGCCTCCTCCCAAGGCCGTAGGGAGGCGAAACACACTGAGTTCAGACTCGAACAAGGGCAAAGGCGACAAACCGACCGGAGCCCCGAATCGTGAGCAGTGGGCCACCAAGATGACGGCTGAGATGCAGGCCAGGGAGCGCGATCAGGGTGAGTGCAGCATCGTCTGCTGGCAACAACCACAGCATCTGACGATCAACAGTGATAGAGAAGTACAGCATGGAACTGTCAAAGAAGCGCCTTGAGGAGCGTGGCTTCCACCCGGCCGTCACGACCAAGACACGGGACGAGCTTCTGGCCGATTGGGCGGCCACTTTGAGCAGGTACACAACCCTGCCGACCCGCCAGACGTTCCTCCATGGAGGAAACGGCTTCCAGGGAGTCGTCGTCTCGCAATCTCGGAACTTGACCAGAGTACGTGTGATCATCTTCTGACTTCTGGCTACCATACTCACACTACGTAGGCATTGCTTGTTCTTCGCCACGGCTTTATCCAGGGCCGCTTCGACACAGACAGGCAAGGCGCTGCTACCGAGAACAAGCTGGCTTTCATGCTCAATGCTGTAGACATTGGAGGGCAGATCGCCCAGTGCATCTTTGCAGATGGGTACAAGGCCGTCCACAACGCCGCGCTTACATCGACGCAATCGTGGTCTGCATTGGCGCAGAGCGTGGTAAGTTGCTGCTCCCCCTTTCTTGCACAGTCGATGAGGAGTAACAAGTACAAAAGAAAATCTGGGACTTTTTCGCCGGTGACTTCTGCGCCGATGGTCCCGGCCGTGTCTTCACTGTCGTGGCCCCGGAATACACGATTGGAGAGTTTCATCACACCGAGACTTACGATCCGTGTGGACTCGACGCCGAAAATCCCCTGGGAAGTTGGTTTTCGGAGGCAATGAAGATAGAGACAGAGATCTATGTCTCGATTGGTACCTTGCATCGCCGTCTCAACAAACAGCGCAGGTCCCAGCCTAGCCTAGCCCCCGTCACTGAAGAGCTCGTTGCGTACACTCGACACTTGGGAGACTCCAAGAGTATCCATGGCTCGAACCAGTTCAGAGCCAGTCCTTCAAGCCAGGTATTTGATCCGTCGGCGTATTTCACCGTCACTCGTCTGCGACTCATGAGTAAGTTCCAGCCCTTCCCCAGTCGACCTACCACAGAAGCTAACACCAATGCAGTGCAGAAGATTCTCGAACAGCGAGCTGGGATCAAGGTGCTATACTTTCAGAAGACGCCACACTTGGATCGCCGTATACTCGCCATTATCCTGCGGGCCTGTCCACACGTCGAGATGATCGGCATTTACGATTGTCCCTTGATCCACTTTGGGGATGTTCTATGCCTGCTGGACCTCATCCATGAAATCAACTCGAAGAGAAAAGAGGACAACCTTCCAGTGATCAAGGCACTGGACTTTTTCCCGCGGTATCACGAAGGGATGCCTTACGAACACCCTTGGGCGGAGACCTACGGGCTGACTTGGGGCCCGCAGAAACTGGACATTGTGCAGCGCGGGTTCTTCTGCATCGTGTTGAAGGCTTTCATGAAGGCCAAGGCCATGAAACTGGACCTACTCTTCTCCAAGGGAAACGCGTTTTGCGACTTTCTCTTCAAAGTACCCAACTATTCGCTTGCGGTCCCTTCCTTCCTGGACGCCATGTTCCGATTGGTGGACTTGCAGCTCAAGAAGAAGAGAGGCACCCAGAACGAGCACAAACAGTTGGTTTATGATCTCCTCAAGCCGGTTCGGATCGACCTCGAGAAGAATATCAGCCATGACTGGCCACACTGGTACACCAAAATCATGGGAAAGTACCTTGTGTTCTGTTCATCGTGCGGTTATGAGATGCTCGAAGAGTTCTTTACCGCAGCATCTCGGAATTCGCAACCCCATACGCGGGTGTGCGCTGGCTGTTTGCTCCAGCTCAAGCTGGATGACGAGGGGGACCATCTCAAGAAGAAGAAGACCGCAACCCTGACGACTCTGTTCCCTGAATGGGACGGGAGATCTTTCAACCACGATGCGCCACTCGCCGCCGCGGCTCGCGGCATAATCAGCTTGAAGCCGACAGTATCGGAGTGCCGCGCTCCTCCAGCACTTATAGTGAACAACCACGGCGACGTGTTCCAGCCTCCATTTGAACAGCCTTTGGTACGCAACAACAAGATACACTTTGATTCTCTCCAAAATCTCCCATCACTGGCCGACCTCGTTGGAAATTCTAAAGCTGTGAAGCTTTGGAGGACCGTGTATCATCAAAGCAACAACTTAGACATGTACTCCCGACTTGTCCGGCGACTTCGGGAGGAGAATCGGGATGTCGGCGGCGATGGCCGACCTTTTGAACGCACCGGATTCGACGGGGGCATGCCGGATCATGTGGAGGAACGACAACCTCCCAGAATGCTGCAGGAATACAAGTTGAGCCGCAGCTTCTCGAACGTGGTTGCCCTTGAAACCATGGTTTACGACAACGGTTGGCTGTGAAGCTGCCAGCTCCAACGGTGGGGCCATCAACACCGCTTGATGCCCTGGTTACGACATGCGATTGACGTGCGAAGTACTAGAGGAAGAAAACAAGACGGAAAATCTGACAAAAAAGGAACATGGAGTGTACGAATATCGAAACGAGACTGCGGCAACTTGCCTTGGAGGCAAGTGATGATTGCAACACTGGCCATGATCTGACGGGCGCGATGGGGTGAATGGATGGCAAAAACAGCGGATATGAGGGTGTGCATCAACAACGGGCGGCTACCAGGGCGCGGCCACTGGCTCATTGAACAACCCGGGATGAAGGACATCAACGGCCTATGCAGAGTGGACGGTGGACAGGGCGATGATTGATGAGCTTGACTGCCTGGATCAGACAAGGGGTGTTGGATGCTGGACTGGAGACAAAAATTGGTGCTGAACTAGATGTCGAGACGGTTCCCGGGAGCTTAACCTAGGAAAATAAACCCAAATTTAACAAGCTGCGGGACTGCTGTTGTCCCCGAGTGTCGGCATGCAGAGTGAACACAGGCAGGTTCTTGGTGTTTGGAGGTGGTGTAGAGGGCTCACGTGACCTGCAAATGGGATCATTCGCAAATCGGCGCAGGCGAACTCTTGATCTTGCCAGCCAAGACTCACGACAACCACCCACCATGGCCTCCCTATTACGCACATTCTCGCTGCCTGCGAGGATCCTCGGCTCCAGACAATCCATTGGAGCGCTTGCGGGCATGAGCTCCGGCTCAGCGACGAGCTGGGTGCCATCAATCTTCGGTACCGGTGCGAGCGGCTGGCTGGCGCCCGTCACGAGGACACTTGGCGGGGGATTGATGCAACAGACGAGGGGCATGAAGGTGCACAGCTCGGTCAAGAAGAGGTGTGAGCATTGCAAGGTCAGTGTGCGGCTGGAGCGGTAGCCGCTCGCCTGTTGGGCCGAGGGAGAGAGGACGGCATCGCTAACTCGAGTCTACATACAGGTCGTCCGACGGAAAGCAGGCAAGCGACACGTTGGATACCTCTACATCATCTGCAAGTCGAACCCGAGACACAAGCAGCGGCAGTCATAAGAACTCCTTGTCATTCTGGCGAGAGACGACAATACCCGGGCTGGGATCTGTACACTATTTGGCGCGACTGCGAGCGGCGGAACAAGGCATTCAGACGAGACGAGACGAGACGAGGGCGATTCACGGATCAAAATTCGAGATGGGTCACATTTAGATGGCCACGGAGGCCGCAGGGTTCGGAGGCGGCAGGGCGGCGGCGCGCGCGGGAGGACGCCCGACGTGGATAATGTACAATTACAGGACTACAAACCCCCGATATACCTCTCCATGCTCTCCCACTCGGTCTTGCCTGTCGACAAGAGATAGCGTACGTGAGTCTTTGTGCGATGCGGTCAGCGAATTCACGTCCAGTCCTCGCTCCAGTGTCTGGGTTGGGTCGCGGACGCACAATGTCCTTTACGTTGCGATGGCGCTCAAACTCGTCGCGCACATGCTTGCGTGTCTCGGCCTTGGTGCGCGCATCGCCAATGTGCTTGGTGCCGCGCAGGATGGTCCGGTAGAACGAGAGGACGCGGGTCCGCTGTAGAAACTGCCCTCCTGTCAGCGACGGGTCCATGTTGCGGGTAAGGTGTTGGTCGTGCGCATGTGCCGTACGTGATCGAGGCTCAGGGCGCATTCGAGGCGGCGTTTGGTGGCATAGCCGCGGGCGAGGATGCGCACCAGGCGCGCTCCGTGTGTCATAAGAGCTGCCTCATCGGGGGAGGGGGTTGTCCTCGATTCCTCGCAAACTGAGGAGCATGGAGCATGGTCGGTTTGGACGGATGGTGACGAAATCTCAAAAGTTCGGGCTTCGGTCGGGGGAACTTCGGGTAAGGACGCGTCTCGGCATTGATGCGACGCGTGCGATACTCGAACGACGCCAAATCACATTTCTGCCTTCCTGGCCAATGCTCGGTTTTTTGTCTTTAGAAGTCTATGGGCGCCTTTGAAGATGATGAACTCAGTTCCAGACGAGGCTGGCGTGGCACACAGAGCGGAAGAAAGGCCCTTCCTGAAGCGGCGCAAGGTTGCGAGTCCCATCGAGGCGGCTAATAAGATGTCGAACGAGGAGTTTCTGAAAACCTATATACGGCCAAGGTGAGATGTCACATCCCCGAAGCAATTCATCCGTCCTGCCACGCTGTTCTGACGTGATGCCACGAATAGCGAAGACTGGCCGGAATGGGCTCATCCCAAGACGGGCACAAAGTACACGCTGAGCCTCGCACAGCCAGCCGACCTCGACGACGAGGACCTGGACGCCTGCTTCGGGCTGATAGACGAGACCAGCGGCGACGACTACCGCAACTCGTCGGTCGGGTGGCACCCGGCGGCGAAGAAGAAGGAGATGCGGTCGCCCGACCTGCGGTACGTGCTCGTCAAGGACGGCGCGGGCGGGGTCAAGGGCTTCACGTCGATGATGCCGACGTTTGAGAACGGCGAGCCGGTGGTCTACTGCTACGAGATTCACCTCGAGCGAGGGCTCCAGGGGTGCGTCACGGCAACCGCCAACTGAGGCTTCGACCATGACCAAGCTGACCACGGGACGTTCACCCGCGCAGCACCGGCCTCGGAAAGCAGCTCGTCGGGTACCTCAGCTCGGCGGCCGAACACATCCCCTCGGTGGCTCGGGTGATGCTGACGTGCTTCGCCTCCAACGCGCGCGCGCGCGCCTTCTACGAGCGCCTCGGCTTCGTCGTCGACGCCTTCTCGCCTCGCGAGAGGAGGCTGAGGGGCGGCAGGGTCGTGGTGCCGGATTATGTGATCCTGAGCCGTGAGACGGCGGGGCGCTGCGCCAGGGGTGCATGAAGCTGCAATTTCGAGGCGTGCAAGCGCCGCCGTGCATGCATGCATCGAGATCAATCATCAAGGGCAGCACGAGGTTACGGTATCGCAGCCGCCCAATCGATGATTGACGTGTTGCATCACCGTCAAAACGGTAGCCAACCCAGCCCTTTTTCGTGTTCAAATCATACCTAGGTAGGGCATCACACCACATCCGCGCGGCCATTCTCGACCCTTGGTTTTGGCTTCGCCGCTACGCAACGCTATTCCGCTCAGCTCCCTGGCGTTTCTGGCGTCCGACAGGCCGAAGCCCCTCCCCCAGGGCTGAAGAGTGGGCGCCGCCTTGTACGAGTACCTAACCCTTGTCGGGCTCGTGGGCGGCGTTCCAGCGTCATAGGGCAGGCAGAGAAGGTTGGATTGGGCCCATTGGGGGTGGACCGCTGGCCTGACTCGGGGCAGTTTGGCAAACAATAAATGAGGGCGGCTCCGCCTCGTGACAGCTGGAGCTTGTGCGAGCTTCACATGACTTTCTTTTTCTTCGCGTCGCTGGGAATTCGTCGTCGACAGCTCAGAGCTCAAGCATTGACCTGATACCCGACCTTGGCTTATAACTACTCCCCCCCCCACCGTCCAACGTCATGGAGCACACTCAACCGCCCCAGCAGCAGCAGATGCAGCCCGGGCCGCAGCAGCAGCAGAGCTTCCACGACGGCCAAAATGTGCAGAACCAGAGCGTGCGGAGCTCCAAGTGGGAGGCCAGCCTGTGCAACTGCTCGCCCTGCGATAGCTGCCTCCTCGGCACCTTCCTCCCGTGCATGCGTACGCATCTGCCCTGGCTGATCCCTTTGGCTGTCGTCGAGCCTCACTAACACGGCGCGCGCGCGCCTCGCAGTCTTGGGCCGCACCTCGAGCCGCATGGCGGACCCGACCATGCGGACCCACGAGGACATCAACAGCGACTGCCTCGTCTTCTTCGGCATCCAGTATTTCACCTGCTGCGGCTGGATGTACGCCTCTGTCTCTCCCCGCCCTCCCTGGAACGTGTATAGCTGACCCCGTCCGTTGCAGCTACAACATGATCAAGCGCCGCGAGATCCGCGAAAAGTACGGCATCGAGGGCAGCGGCACCGGCGACTGCTGCTCGAGCTACTGGTGCCTCTGCTGTGCCTTGATCCAGCAGGACAACGAGGTCAAGCTGAGGAGCGCGGGCCAGGGGCCCATCACCCAGGGCTATCAGAGCCAGAAGGAGGGCATGCACATGCCCGCGCCCGTGTACCAGCAGCCTGGCCAGCAGCCGGTGCAGCAGCAGGCGCAGCAGCCGGTGCAGCAGGACCAGGGCATCCAGCCCATCCCGCAGGAGCAGCAGCAGATGCAGTGGCATGATCCCCAGTATCAGCAGCAGCACAAGCAGTAGGCCCAGCCAGTGAAGGTGACGCGATACCCACCGAGACAAAGACGCAGAGAGACGGTTAATAGTAATGGACGCTTCGGCTGGATAGTAAAGTGCGGCTCCGAGCTTCTCCGGGCCAGGTGCATTTTTGATAATTCATACGGTAATCTCTACCTGGCGCTCCTCCATACCCAAACTCCAGTGAAACAATTTACATGCGTCCCAAGATAGTGATATCTTTTCTTCCCGGTATATATAGATTCATTCCAATCATGCGTAAAGCTTCTTCTCATAAGCCTCCATGTTGACGTTGCCCTCAAGCTGGGCGCTCGCCGTTCGGAGCTCGAAGCGCACGGTGCCGTCGGCGGTGTGGGTGTGCAGCTCAGCGAGGCTCTTCATGCCGCAGTCCTGCAGGGAGTGCTTGAGACCAGCAGCCAGGTAGGGCACGAACTTGCCAATCGAGCCGCGGTGTGCCACGGCTCCAGACACACCCTGAGCCACCAGAACGCTGTCGCCCTCGGAAAAGTACCGCGCAGTGCCGGCGTTGCTCTTCTGGCTGTCCTTGCCGCCGCCGCCAGCCTTCTTGTCCTGCATGGCGTCAATGCTGCCCATGCCACGGTAGGCCTTGACCAGCTTGCCCTCCCGGGACACGAAAGACGTGCCGGGGGACTCGGTGGTGCCGGCCAGGAGACCACCCATCATGACCGTAGAGGCGCCGAGGGAAAGACCCTTGACGATGTGGCCAACATTTTGCACGCCACCGTCAGCGATGCAGGGAACACCGAATCGCGCAGCAAAGTGGCTGACGGCATAGACGGCGGCGGCCTGAGGACGGCCAACGGCCATGACCTCCTGCGTAATGCAGGCAGAGCCACTTCCCATGCCGATTCGGAGACCATCGACACCGGCCGCAATGAGAGACGCGGCCTGCTCGCGGGTGACGACGTTGCCACCGATGACATCCAGGTTGGGGAACTCAGCCTTGCACCACTTGACCATCTCAATCTGGTACATGCTGTTACCCTGAGAGCTGTCGAGTATGACAATGTCGAGGCCAGCATCAACGAGCTGCTTCAGCCGAAGCTTATCCTCGGGGCGAGTGCCAATGGCAGCGGCGCAGATGAGCTGCTTGCTGTCACCCAGCTTGGAGGCCAGGGGGAAGTGCTGGTTCTTGGTCAAGTCGGACCGGGAGATCATGGACACAAGGTTAAAGTCCTTGTCCACGATAGGCAGCTTGCCCTTCTTGGACTTGGCAAGGATCTTGTTGGCCTCGGTCAGGTTGACACCGTGGGGGGCGGTGATCAGGTCCGTAACCATGACGCTGGAGACGGGCAAGCTGTTGTCATCCTCGAACTGGAGGTCCCGGTTGGTAACGATGCCGAGGAGCTTGGAGCCGAGCTTGCCGTTCTCTTTTCGGCCAATTAGCACTTGGTCATGCAAAAATCATTGCGGCTAGAGCGAGTAATGGCTGGTGCAAAAGGTCATAGTAACAAGTATCCACATGAAATAGTATTCAATACGGCGGAACGAAAGTTATAAATTATGGGTGATAATCATGCGATGCAGTGGTTGGTGATGGGGGTTTATATAGAGCGGGAATGGCACTGACCGGTTACAGGGAAGCCGCCGAAGCCCCATTTCTCCTTAAGAGCCTTGGCCTCGCCAACGGTGAGGTTGCGGTCGATGACGACGGGGTCGAGGATGAAGCCGTTCTCGTACCGCTTGACATTGCGGATCATGTCGGCCTGGGCCTCGGGAGAGCAGTTGTGGTGGATAACACCCAGGCCGCCCTGCAGAGCCATGTGGATGGCCATCTCGTGCTCCGTGACGGTGTCCATGGGAGACGAGACGAAGGGCGTCTTGAGGGTGATGCGCTTCGTGATGGGCGAGTCCAGCGAGACCTCAGAGGCAGGGAAGCCAATGTAGCCCGGCAGCAGCAGAAAGTCATTGTAGGTCAGACCGCCATGCTTGGCCGTGTCCATGAGCTCGTGGATGTCGAGGCCATCGCGGCTCTTGTACTCGGCCAGGACGTCCAGCGCCGTGGTGTGGTCGAGCACCTTGACGCCCGTGTTGACGGTTGCGGCAGCCATTGAGAGGGGACTAGAGCGGGTAGATTTGAGGTTGAAGACGTACAGTCGACAGAGGTTGGCGAGGATCGACTTGTTGGCGTTGATACGGCGCTTCTTCCCGTAGGAAAAAAGAAGGCAAGGAGAGAAAAAAAAGAGTGGACGGTCCAGCCCAAAAACTTTTTTCTACCTCAACGGACCCTGGCGGAGTCTGGCTGACGCTAGAAGCGGGGCATCCTGCAACCGCGCGGGGGGTCGTGATGGCAGTACGAGTAGGCGCTAAGGTAAGGAAGGTAACAGAGCCTCTTCACCTGTCATCAACAGACCGAATTGGGTGCATTGCAACGAGCGGAAGCCTGGGGCCGCATGTAGTTGAGACATGAAAGTAGATGTTTTTTGTGTCTGTTGACACGCTGGCGGTATCTCAAGCGCTAAAGTGCACCTTGATTTCCACCTCGTTGCTGCGGCCAGCGTCCAGGCCCAGCTCGTTCCATGCCGTCTGAACGTCCACTTCAAAGACGCTTTCATCCTCACTGGACATCCTGACAGTGTGTCGTGGAACCGGCTGATCCTGGATTGTGGCCATGAAATCACCCTCCACGGTCATCTCTGGCAGTGTCGAGACATATATGCCTGAGAAGCGATTAGCACCAGGTGCTGGACGCCGGGGAGTTGATACGCACCGAGAACCCCGAGGGCCTTGAGGCGTGTGACAACAGAAACCCTTCCGTTTTCGAGCTGACGGATGCTGCTGGTCACAATAGCCGCGCAGCCAGTCATCTTTCCCACCAGACCGAGGTTGGCAGCCCAGCCGTCCTTGTGCTTTGTGCCGCTGAAAGGTGTCAATGGGAAAGCGCACAGTATTTCGTAGCCTCGTACATCGAGAGATGCTGTTATCAACGACTTTGGGTGCCCGACACTCGCGGGGTGTGACACCTTGCCTGTCGTGTGGGCACGGATGGCATACTCCGAAGATGGCACAGTTCCTGGAAAACACGACAGGGGGATAATCTCCGTCAACTGTCGAGCAGAGATATTAAAGACACCCAATATCCCAGTACCGCTCTGCGACCCTCCTAGTCGCTCCATTAGTACTCGTCCTTGAGGTCATTCGCGGCAACACTCACCATGATAACTTCCAACCTTCAGCAGCGAATCGTCATCATACCCCATATACGGATAGATGGATTTACCCAGCACGCTTGGCCTGAAGATGACAGTCTTGCCCTTCGGCGTGACACCAGTCATCTGCCCGATCAGATCCATGTTGTGTTCCCCCGGAACATCCGTGATGTATATCGGACCGCCACTCACGCATCTCGCCGCAGCATGAAACCCAGAGTAATCGTGTACAGTCTGGAACATGTCCCAGTCGGGCAGGACGTTCAGAAACTGCATGAAGATGCTGTTGTATGCATTAGCCCACACATGCCATGGGTGTGATGCGGGAATTTCAGGGAAGAAGTCGTCCGAGTTGCGCACCAGCAGGGGCGGCCTGTTATGCGGCATCTGAGAATGAAAGAGCGCCTGTGGAATCTGGGACATGCATGAAATGGCCTTGACGCTGAAATATCGGAATGAGGCCATTGTCCATGCGTCCAGATAGGTATTGATGAGGTCACGTCGAACAGATGCGCTGGTCCACGTATCAATCATGAACTGGGCATCCGTCTTGACGCCGTCGATGCCCGCATCGGTCAAGAACCGATAGAAATCGTCGTAAAACCTTGCGACGTCTTCTTTCGCAACGACTGTCATTTTGCCGCCGAGTGGGAGGTTCCGGCGCTTAGAATCCCCGCGGACGACTTCAATGGTCTTGTAGGTCTGGTCAAGTTTGCCGCCAGGGGAGATGCCACCCCAGTAGCCCAAGAGAGCATGCCAAACAGCAATGTGCTGGATGCCCGGGTACCGTTGTCGGATTCGCGAGACCATTGCTTTCAGGCCGTTTGGAAACGCCTTTCTCTCAGCTTCAAACTCGACCCATGCGTACTGGAACTGCCCGTCGCCCTTGTAGTCGATGGATTGCCAGTTATCGTCGATGATAAGACTCGTGATATTGACCTTATTCTCAGCCAACTTCTGCACTGCATAGAGCACCTTCTGCTCTGTCAACCTTTGCCCGAGTGCGTTCCAGGTACCTTGTCAGTGTCAGCCAGATGCTGAGCTGTGCGAGGAAGGGGTGCGAACAAAACCCAAGCCCATCATACCAATTCTCCTCCCACTCCGTTTTGACATGTTCTGTCAGCGACTTCATCTCATTTTCCCATTCTGGGGCTGCTTGTTTCGCCTGCGAGACGAGCGTTCTGGCATGATACATCACAGAGGCAACGGCGTGCTCAAAGTCGTTGCTTTCGGACACCAATACCAATACCGTCTCATCCGAAGTACCGTCATTGCGTGCCTACACGAATAAGTACTCGTAACAGACGCGTGGATCGGGGTCCTTACATGAACAGATACGCTGCCTCTTTCGGTATTGTGCAAAGTAGTCAACACATTACCGATGCCACTGACCGCAAGAAACACCAGGCTCTTGCCTTGAGGGCTCAAGAAGGAGCACAGAATCGCGTCTTTGTCGAGGGAGAAGTGAGCCTTGCCTTGTCGAGGAGCCAGCCATGGAGACCAGAGGCGTACAATCGCAAACCACCTGTCACGTATCAGCCGTAGTAGAGGGGGGCATACGACTGAGACGTGTCCCGTGACAACCAACAGACAACTCCATGCTTACCTCAAGTATGAGCCCCACGGGGTACCGATCTCAATATATTTGAACGTGGGTGTGTCACCATCAGCTGGAGGGATCGTGACTTCGAGGGTCCAGAGCTGGGTTCGAGGCGACTGGCTCATGCGTGATGACACTTTCCATTCGCCATCGAGGTCTGGTATGAGATTCTGCAACGTCTCCGATGTTAGAGACGGAGACGTTGCCATGATGAGGCCATCATCCAACCCTTGTTCGTCACGAATCCATCTCCAGGGCTCATCTTTCTCATGGCGGAACTTTAGAGTGAACTGCAACGAAGTTGCCAAGCACAAGGAACATGTAAAGTAGAGCCTGGACATTGAGTTTGGCACAGCTTGGAGTGTCTGCGGCCCCAGGCCGACACCGATCCTGCTCAGAACGGACTCAGTCCATTCGGCTCCATCCGGGGATACCCAAAGAGCGACCTCCCAGGATTCTTGCTCGCGATGCCGCGGAATTTCCAGTACCGCCGTGAGGGTTGTTTCACCGCTGCCGAGTAGCGTCACTTGGCCCAGGGGAGGATGGCTTTGCAGTTGAACTTTCATGTCTTCGGGAACAGGCGGAGGAGCAGATCTTTGTTTTGAGATGTATATGTCCTTGAATTCTTTGGCGAAGTCATATTTCTCGTCTGGCATTACTGGGCGCGGCGATGCCTTCTACCTGTACTCCGTACTTCGTACTCCGCAGTGAATCTGTGAGGCAGGCTGGTCGTTTCGAGCCTTGACAATTCGATTTCAAGGCACAAGTCGCAGGATTCTTCTAAAATGAGAATATCAAGAATGATAGATTATACAATAGGGTTACGTTCAGGAGCGGGTACGTAAGTGAGCAGAGAGGTACGAAGAGGAAGTCGATGACCAGGTGACAGTGAGATGCTGCCCAAGACCGTAGTTGCGTAGGTACCTAGGCAACTACGGAGGAGGCCCTGGGGCACTAGCGGTGTTAGTAATCGCGGCTTTTCATTGGCTCGAGCTGCGTGGCCTGGGGTGAGGCTAAGCCTCGGAGCTGGTCGGAATGGCAAAAAACTTGACACCTGGAACTTCAGGCCACTAAATTACTCAGGAAAGCTTCTAGCCGAGCGAGATCGAAAGATTTCATTCAAACCACTCAATCCACCTCCGACCCTCCAAACCTCCCTCATGGCGTCCCGCAGACTAGCTTTGAACCTCTCGCAGGGCTTGCGAAACCGTGCTGGTCTGTCGGCCGCCGGTGCCCTGAGACGGGGCTTCGCGACTCCCTCTACCGTCGGCAAGACCCAGACCACGACCCTCAAGAACGGATTGACCGTGAGGACCACCACCAGGGGCCCAATTGGCCCTGATATGCACTCCGGGATCGTGTTTCTGACTTGTTTGAAATAGGTCGCGACCGAGCACTCACCATGGGCGCAAACGTCGACTGTCGGCATGTGGATTGATGCCGGCTCGAGGGCCGAGACCGACGAGACCAACGGCACCGCGCACTTCCTCGAGCATCTGGCTTTCAAGGTACATCATACTTGGCGCATGACTGTGACCTGGTCGCTAACAGAAGGTTCAGGGTACTGCGAAACGATCGCAGCAGCAATTGGAGCTTGAGATCGAGAACATGGGTGGCCACCTGAACGCCTACACCTCGGTAAGTTCGTTGCAAGGGAGCACCGGAAAGCCCGTCTAACAGTTGTGCAGCGCGAGAACACTGTCTACTTTGCCAAGGCCTTCAACTCCGACGTTCCACAGTGCGTCGACATCCTGTCCGACATTCTCCAGAACTCCAAGCTCGAGGAGTCCGCCATCGAACGTGAGCGCGACGTCATCCTGCGCGAGTCCGAGGAAGTCGAGAAGCAAGTCGAGGAGGTTGTCTTTGACCACTTGCACGCCACTGCCTTCCAGCACCAGCCCCTCGGCCGCACTATCTTGGGCCCCCGCCAGAACATCCGCGACATCACCCGGACGGAGCTGGTCAACTACATCAAGAACAACTACACCGCTGACCGCATGGTTCTTGCTGGCGCTGGTGGCATCCCCCACGAGAAGCTGGTTGAGCTGGCTGAGAAGCACTTCTCCGGCCTTCCCGGCAAGGGCCCCGAGAACCACGCCTACCTCCTGTCCAAGCAGAAGGCCGACTTCATTGGCTCTGATGTCCGTGTCCGTGACGACACCATGGGCACGGCCAACGTTGCCATTGCCGTTGAGGGTGTTAGCTGGAACTCGGATGACTACTTCACTGCGCTGGTTACTCAGGCCATTGTTGGCAACTACGACAAGGCCATGGGCAATGCTCCCCACCAGGGCAGCAAGCTCAGCGGTTTTGTTCACAAGCACGAGCTGGCGAACAGCTTCATGAGCTTCTCCACCAGCTACAGCGATACTGGGTAAGTCAATTGGGGAGATGATGTTGCCGGCTGTGTGCTAATGGTGTCCGCAGTCTTTGGGGTATCTACCTGGTCACGGATAACACCACCCGCCTGGACGACCTCGTTCACTTCACTATCCGCGAGTGGATGCGTCTCTGCACCAATGTCAGCGAGGCCGAGGTCGAACGCGCCAAGGCCCAGCTGAAGGCCTCCATCCTCCTGTCTCTCGACGGCACCACGGCCGTTGCCGAGGACATTGGCCGCCAGCTCATCACCACCGGCCGTCGTATGATGCCCGGCGAGATCGAGCGGAAGATCGACGCCATCACCGAGAAGGAGGTCATGGACTTCGCCAACCGAAAGCTCTGGGACAAGGACATTGCTATCAGCGCCGTGGGACGTATTGAGGGATTGTTCGACTACCAGAGACTGAGGAACACCATGAAGCCCAAGTTTTAAGGTAGAGCAGGCCGGCTGGGTTGGCAAAAGCGAGACTCGGGAATAGAGTGTATGAGATACCGTTTTACAGGCCAAGTGTACCATATAGTAGTTCCACTTTGTTCATACTAGGTACCGTGGAGTCGTGAGAAGTGATTTCTTTTGTACTGTGCTAGGTCGCGATGGCGAACACTGAGGAAATTGTGATATTGACATGTCTAGACTCTGGTAGCTTGCTTATAGCTTGGTAGTCTCAGTTCGTTGAGACATGATACTTGTAACCATCATTGGACCCAGAATAGTAAGTGCCATTTTCACCCCCAGTTCTGTGTAAGTTGGAGATTGGTCAATCACCTATACAAAGTGCTACTGGTGGTGACATACGATCTGCTGTGAGAAAATAGGGATCGATTCATGTGAAAACAGCGATACTTTTGACTTCAATAACCACCAGATGTCGTCTATCGCAAGTCCAAGGTATTGGAGCTCATGCCCTTGAGCCTGTGAAACGCCGCAAACGCCAGCCGAGTCCCTGCCTTCACCCCCCGGCACATATCCAGGGATCCTCCAGGTTCACTGGGTTGTAACCGTCTAGCTGTCCTCTGCCATTTCCTCATCCACGTCGTCGCCAAACACGTCATCTACCGTTCCCCCTTCAACTCCCTCACCTCCAACGTCCTCGGGATCTGGCCCTTCTATGCCCTCCATGGCATCATCTGCACCATGGGGCTGGTCCTCGTCCTCATCGTCCTCATCGTCCTCATCCCCTTCCCACATGTCTTTCAAGCCCCAACTCGTCCCGCTAAGCACGAATCGC
The DNA here is from genome assembly GCA_003945565.1 of Tolypocladium inflatum. Lineage (NCBI taxonomy): Eukaryota > Fungi > Ascomycota > Sordariomycetes > Hypocreales > Ophiocordycipitaceae > Tolypocladium > Tolypocladium inflatum. The sequence goes on from QEPE01000013.1 coordinate 1,451,113, forward strand.
TCGCTAGGAAGACGCACACCCCATTCATTGGGCACGATCTTCGGCAGTGAGGTCTTGTTCCGCTCTCGTGCCAGCTCCTGCATGTATTCCTTGCTTATGCCGCCGCCAGCGCTACCGCCGCGGAACTGGTATGATAACCGAGCGCTTATTGCAAGCTTCACGGCGTTTGCGGTGATGGGGGCCTCGCCGGGGGCGGTCGCGGTCGCGCCAGATGCGGCCGAGGGCTTAGCACCGGCCTGCGTGACGTGGGGATCGCCAGCGAGGTGTAGCGCGTCGCTGAGGATGGAGGAGGTGTGGCGGTAGGCAAAGTCGAGGAGGAGTAGAGGCACCCGTTGTTCATAGGCAGTTACGCCTTGTGAGGTGAGGAGGAGTTCGATGAGTCGCGAATCGCGCGGGCGCGGGTCGGAGGCGGAGGTTGGTTGGGAGGCGGGTTGCACAGCGGGTGGTTGGCTAGCAGCGGTGGGCTGGGTGTTTGGTACGGCCTGGGATGTGCTTGCTGAAGCAGCGGCCACGCCATTCGTCTGAGGTTGGCTCGATGCCATTTTGAGCCGCGCGGCCAGGTGCTCGCGTCGAGGTGGGAGTTGATTGTAGACCAGGGCACGTTCTGCTGAGGTAGGCGCGCGTCGTGCCGCCAAGGATTTGCCTCTGGCTGACGGGTCTTCGAGGATCTTGGAGCAATTCCGTGCCAGAGGCACCGAGGCGAAAGAAGTCGTGGTCGCGGCGACAAAAGCTAAGCTCCTTGAGGGGACTTCGGATGTTGCAATGCCGCCGATGCGCATGCAGCTGTGGTCGTGGTTGCGATGGGTGGACGGCACCGGTGATTTTGTTAATCCGATGCGGTGCGCAAAAGACGTGCATTGACCACAGCTTATTTCCAAGGCCAATTGCACGAGCTGAAATGCTGATGTGCTGGCCGGTTCTTGGATGGAGGGGCAAAAACGCTGCAGCTCTGCCCCACCAATATTATCTTCCCGCGAGACGGCTGATGTTGAGTCACTTACTTACTCTTCTCGAACTCTTCTCTTCCTCCGGCTGAAGCATAAGGGCTCTTTTCTTTCATTCGTGGGAGACGTTCTATTCGACATCGACATCTTCCATAATGGAGACGGAACTCCCTTTGCCGTTCCTCGTCAGCGTGGCCATCCCGCCGGGGCTGGCCAATCTGCAGGGCCTGAACCGAGAAGAGGTGTCACTGCTTGGCAACCCGTTCCTGGAGGCCACCTCCGGGGTCCAGGAGAAGCTCTCTCGCTTCTTCAATCGTCACAATTACGAGTTCTGCGCCCATGTGGATGCCACCGGCCTGGCATCACAGGACGACGTAATTGCCCTCCTGGACCGCGGTGCGCGGAAAGCATTCGTTGCGCCCGAGGCCCTGTCAGCATACAGCGACTTCGGCGCCAGGGTTCTCCCCGTCATCTCCAAGCCAGATCTGTCTGCCGCCTCCAAGGACGGCTTGCTGGTCAAGGAATTTGACCCGAAAGCTTCTGGCCTGGAAAAGTTCATTGAACAGGCTCAACTGGCCAAGATCAAGAACCTGTATCTGAAGCCCGTTGCTGGCGCTGACCTGGGCAACTTTATCGAGGTCGCCACGAAGTGCAACGCCATTCCTGTTCTGCCTTCCACCGGACTCACGACGGACAAGTCGGATGCGACGAAATTGCTGCTGTCCAAGGTCATTTCGACGTACTGGAGGTCGGACCGTCAGGATGGCCTTGTTCCCACCGTCGTCACCGACGAGGCCGGTGTTGCTCTTGGCCTCGCCTACTCCAGCGACGAGAGCATTCTCGAGGCTTTGAAGACTCAGACCGGAGTCTACCAAAGTCGCAAGCGGGGCCTTTGGATCAAGGGAGCCACTTCTGGCGATACGCAGGAGCTGGTCCGACTATCCCTGGACTGCGACAACGACACCCTGAAGTTTGTCGTGAAGCAAAAGGGCCGCTTCTGCCACCTGGAACAGTTTGGGTGCTTCGGAGACTTGAAGGGCATCCCCGCCCTCGAGCAGACGTTGAAGTCGAGGAAGCAGTCGGCTCCCGAGGGCTCTTACACCGCGAGGCTGTTCTCTGACGAGAAGCTGCTCCGGGCTAAGATCATGGAGGAGGCCGAGGAGCTCTGCGATGCCAAGTCGCCCCAGGAAGTTGCCTTTGAGGCTGCCGACTTGATTTACTTTGCGCTGACCAAGGCCATCGGCTCCGGCGTAAGCTTGGCTGACATCGAGGCGAACCTGGATGCCAAGGGCCTCAAGGTGACAAGGAGAACGGGCAACGCCAAAGGAAAGTGGGCAGAGAAGGAGGGCATCAAGACCACGGAAGCTGCCCCTGCCAAACCTGCCCCTGCGGAGAAGGCTCCCGAGGGCCGCATCACCATGCAGAGGATCGATTCGACAAATGCAACGGAGGCTGAGCTGCTAGAGAAGCTCAAGCGCCCGTCTCAGAAGTCGCCCGAAGCCATTCTCAAGATTGTCACTCCCATCATCGACGAAGTGCGCAAGGGCGGAGACAAGGCCGTGCTGTCTTTCACCCACAAGTTCGAGAAGGCGACCTCTTTGACGTCCCCTGTCATCAAGGCGCCGTTCCCCAAGGAGCTGATGCAGCTGGACCCTGAAACCATCAAGGCCATTGACACGTCGTACGAGAACATCTGGAAGTTTCACTATGCCCAGAAGGAGGACAAGGCCCTATCCGTCGAGACGATGCCTGGTGTTGTCTGCGGCCGCTTCTCAAGACCCATTGAGAGAGTCGGCTTGTACATTCCCGGCGGCACCGCCGTCTTGCCCAGCACGGCTCTCATGCTGGGTGTGCCGGCCAAGGTCGCTGGCTGCCAGAAGATTGTCCTCGCATCGCCCCCCAGGGCAGATGGCAAGATCACCCCTGAAATCGTGTACGTCGCCCACAAGGTCGGCGCGGAGAGCATCGTGCTCGCTGGCGGCGCTCAGGCCGTGGCCGCCATGGCCTACGGCACCGAGAGCGTCAGCAAGGTGGACAAGATCCTCGGCCCCGGCAACCAGTTCGTCACAGCGGCCAAGATGCACGTCAGCAACGACACCAACGCCGGCGTGAGCATCGACATGCCCGCCGGCCCGTCGGAGGTGCTCGTCATCGCCGACAAGGACGCCAACCCTGCCTTTGTCGCGTCCGACCTGCTGTCCCAGGCTGAGCACGGCGTCGACAGCCAGGTCATCCTGATTGCCGTGGATCTCACCGAGGCGCAGCTCCAGGCTATCGACGACGAGGTGCACAACCAGGCCATGGCCCTGCCCAGGGTCGACATTGTGCGCGGCGCCATCGCCCACTCCGTCACCGTCACCGTCAAGACCGTGGACGAGGCCATGCGCGTCAGCAACGAGTACGCCCCCGAGCATCTCATCCTGCAGATCAAGGACGCACCGCAGGTCGTCGACAAGGTCATGAACGCCGGCAGCGTCTTCATCGGGGAGTGGACCCCCGAGAGCGTGGGCGACTACTCGGCCGGCGTGAACCACTCGCTGCGTAAGACCCCCTTTATTTTCCTTTCGCGTGCCTCCATCCCCGCCTACGCTCTCTTGCCAAACTAACTCTCTGAATAGCGACGTACGGCTTCGCCAAGCAATACTCTGGCGTCAACCTCGGCTCCTTCATGAAGCACATTACCTGCTCCAACCTCACGCCCGAGGGCCTCCAGAACGTCGGCTCGGCCGTCATGCAGCTGGCCAAGGTGGAGGAGCTCGAGGCGCACAGGAGGGCCGTGGAGATTCGCCTCAAGTACATCAATGGACAGTAACGAATTGTTGTAGAACAAAAAGCTTGAAAAAGGTTTTGGGTTTTGGGTATTGGCAATTTCGGTTAGGTAGGGTAGTTATGAATATGACGGCTATTCAGATTTGACACAATCCGGGTTCCGTGACCACGTACACGAATGGGTTCTCAGTATCGCTCACTTCATATGTATATTTTGCATGTACTTCGTACAGACACCATGCAGCCTCACCCAACGTGCAATGCAATGCCAACGCCACGCTATGCCCTCTAAAACTTCTGTCCCATCCAAGCACGTCCCCGTCCTTCCTGCTCTTCTATCACTCTCACATGCTCAAGCTCCGCAATGCAAAAAGAAATCCAGCTTCAAACCTCGAGGCCCTCCTTCCACGACGCCCTCCAAAGAACTTCTCGCTGAATGCTTTTACAGAGGTGGCTCGGGCGAGGCCCGTATCTCCACTGGCTCTGCCACCCATTCCGGCGGGGTTCGGATATCGTCGCGCTTAAACTGCTCTTCTTAGCTCACTTTTTGCCGCTCACCCCCAGAGACAAATGACCAACCCCTGTAATAACCTCGGCCGCGACATCTTCTGCCACGAAATGCGGTTCCGTGGGCTTCGCCTTCGTGATCTGCTGGATGATTCGCGCGTCGTCGACGATTGCGGCTTCGTCTTCGTCTTCGTACTCCTCATCAGCGTCCTCGTCATCCTCTTCGTCAGGTCCTTCGTTGTCGATGCTTTCCATCGAGTTCGTCATTCGATCCTCATCGATACCTTCATCAATCGATTCCCGCGAGATGTAGCTATCTGCAAGCCCGTCACCGATTTCCTCCTCGTCGTCCTCGGAGTATGTGCTAGCCTGATCTGCCAGGGCATCTGGCTCGTCGCTGTCACTTGCCGAAAACTCGTCGAGATCCAGAGGGTCGTCTCTCCAGTACTTGAAGTCGGTATAGTCCTCGCCGCCGCCCTTGACCAGCGTTGCAACTGGCGGGAAGTAATGGTCCACGACTTCGTTAATATTGACGTAGCTCATCTTCAGCTTGTTAAGACTCAGGAGATCAAGAGACACCTCGGAGTTCGAATTGATGGTGAAAATTCTGGTCCTGGGCACGTCAACGGTTCTGTACGAGATTTGATCCGTAAGACGGTTGCCAAAGCCGGCGTAGAAGCAAGTATGATCGGGCCCGTAGAGGTTGCGGATATCCCGAAGGGTGGCCATCTTGAAGACGTGGGGTTTGCGCAAGTAAATTTCTCGGCGCAGGGCCGCCATGGTCCGGTCCGGGGACAGAATTGTAGGTCCAGGAGGCATCCTGCAGCGCTCTTGGACGATGCCGTTGAGATAGGCCCTGGTGGTGTCGGCCTGGCCAACCGACCGAGAGGTCAGATACATGATGTTGTAACCGTTCAAGGAAATGTCACTGTAGAGCTTTGCAACGCCCGAATGAGTCCAGTCTCGGCCGATCATATTCAAGACATGACCCAAGGCATCCGATTTGGTAATGGTGCCGTCAATATCCGAAATGACCACCGGAGTCTCTTCCTTCCAGAGGTACATGTTGGCAGAGCAAGTTGCCCGGTTGACCGTGAAGCTCATGGAGTTTTCACCAGCCTTCAATTCCAATTCCTTCAGCTGGTCGCTAGTCAGTCGCAAGGTTTTGGCATAGTTTCTGTTCGGATCTCCCGCGGGGGCCGACCCGGGTGGTGTTCTGGGGGGCGTCTGCATGCCGGAGGGACCAGCGTCAGATTCGGAGCGTCGATGCGATGGGACGCGCGGGCCAGCAGTGACATCGCTGCCGTCACTCTGGTACCCGGGGTCGGAGACAGCATCGGCTGCCACAGTGCGTCGGTGGGATTCCAGAGACGATTCTATCGTCTTGTTCATAGCCGCTTGCTTGGCCTCCTCGCTGCTGTAGATCCAGAGATTCCCCTCCTCATCAAACCCAAAGAGGGCGCCGATATCGTAGTTTCCATCAAGCTCTTCGGAGAGAATCTTTCTGGCGAGAACCTCGGCTCGAAGCATGTCTTCTTCGCTGCTCTTGAAGCCAGTCATGTCCAACATGAGATCTCCGGACTCTGTAACTTGAGTTGGGATATTGGCGGCCGATAGCCCTTTCGAAAGGGCGACGGCACGCTCGATGGCTTCCTTGGTTGGCAGCGGCGGCGGGCTTCCCGACCTGTCGGACACGTCTGCGCCCGCGCCTTCAGCTGCTCCGGCATCGTTGCGTTCTGGCGCTCGAGCAGAATGTCGAAGGACATCGTCGCTGTGTGGTCGCATCAGGGTCAAGGACCAGTCATCGGAAGCGGGTCGGGCTTTTGCCAGAGTCGGAGACGCCGAGAGAGGAGTGATCATGCCTGGGGCCTAGTCAGAACGGAGGTCCACGATGAACAATGAAATGTCAGAGCATACCATTCTCATCCTGCTGGGCTTGGATGACGGCAGGCGGCGGTCTGCGAGGTCTGCCCGGCTCGTCATCCAGCTCGAGGGGCTCGGGATCCTGGAGCCCAGATGTCGAATGCTCCGGCTCCAAGGGCGGGCTGTTCGCAGGTGACACGAGTGGCGACGTCTGCAAAGACTCGGGGATGTTGTCGGTGGTTTCGAAAACGAAGAAGGCCTCGCCGCCTTCACCCAGCTTCATCGAGTACTCTTGCTTGACGCCATTGACCCTGAACTCGACCTTCTTTTCGTAGGGCCGCAGCAGAGAGAACTTGCCGAAGCGAACGTGGAAGGGGGAGCAGGACAGCGAGCCGTCTTCGTGCTCGACGACGATGACATCGATGGCGCCGCTAAGCGTGGCCGGGTTTATGGAGTTCCATGCCGTCGAGACCGAGTCGCTGAGGTTGCGGACGTACTGCATTGTCCTGAGCCGCTTCCACTTCCGTTATATCGGCAGTGGCGAGGACGGAGCCGGCCGAGTACGATACGCTGGACGGTTCGTTGGGTGAGGACGTTGCCGCAGGGTAGAGTAGAACCGCTGCTCGCTTGGCGATGGTTCGTTCGCTTTCGCGCCTGATCGGGCGTTGTTGCAGGGGAGGTGGATGGGCTTGTTGGGATATGCGACAGCGAGGCGGCGGGTGGCGGGGATGCAGCGACGGTCCGGAGCTTACACGAGGAGGCGGGGCGAAATCACAACGGCTTGCAGAGCAACGCGTAGGTACGAAGCAGTAGGGTCGGGCAACGGAGAGTAAGAGCAGGCAGGGCAGGGCGCGGCAGGGCGTGGTTGGGAGGCGAGATGGGGAGGTGAGTTGAGGTGAACAACGACGCTGGTGGTGGGAGGGAATTGGCGATGATGAGGTGGTGGTGGTTGTTGAGCCCAGCCAAAAGCCGTGGATGGGTCCAACAAAGACGGCGAATTGCGGCGGGCAGCACATGATTCACTCCTCCCCCTGCACGTTGCCGCAGGAATCCGATGGCGCCGTGTCAGGTGTCAGGTTTCTGTCGGCCGACGTGACAGGTCGGGGGTACGCCCGTGGTACCTTGCCCCAGGCGTTTCCAGCACTCTTTTCGTGCCAACACACCCCGGCGCCGGCTTGCCCGGGGTACTGGAAAGTGCCGGCGACTCGGCGCTGTCGGACCGCGGCCCAAGCCGTCATGTGCTGATGATGCCGCCCAGCCCCGTCGCCGAATCCTTGCTGCAGCGCCCTCCAGCGCCTCGCTTGCACTGGAGGAGGCCGCTGACAGGCCTGGGCCAACCCCGTTTCGCCGTGCAATTGATGTCATCGTCGGCCACGGGCTCACGGCCACAGACCCCGCGTCGAGCTCGTCAATCTTCTCTCAGCCTCGAAAGCGCCGTTATCCAGAAAGGCTTCAATTCGCTGCTGCCGCGGACGGGCCTTGAGTGGAAACGGTCGGGCTTTTTTTGCCTCCATCGCCAATCAAACGGCGGCCGATGGAAATCATGCACCTGGGCCGGATCGGACGAGTGCCTCAAAGCGGGAGATGCCTCCAGGGCCGGCGGACGCTAATGTGCGAGGCGATCGAGGGAGCGCCACAGCGAATGGATGGGTTTTTGGGCATGCATTTCATGCGTTGACTTGCTTGGCGGCTGGAATTGGCAACATTCACAACGGCCATCGTGTTGGCGATTTGATCTTGACGGGCCGTGTTCTAAAACCGATAGCCCAGACTCACATGGTTAGGCTGCTAGGCAGCAGGCCGCTGGATTCCATCGCCTCATCTCTCGCCAGCTTCGTACATCCATCAGCGTCCATTATAGTGTCTATCTGCGACGCAGGGTCTTCTCGTATTGTCCCACTGAGGAGCGAGCGAGTCCTTTGTTGTCGGTCGTGCTGGCGTCTGAGGAGCCTGGCGCGATCCATCATTTCCAGCCTCCCCTGGAATGAGCCACGGTCGGGGCCTCGGCCACAGCACCGCGTCCTGCTGGCGATGCATCTAGAGGTGGCTCTGAAATAACGTCCGTCCGTCAATCGCGTCTCCTCTGCAGCGGCCGCACAACGAGATCGACCAACCCAGGGCTTTGCACGGGGCTTCGTCCCGCCCGCTGCATTTCACCGGTGCCTTCCCGCGCCAGCGCCTGCACTGGCCTGCACTAACACGCACTGCCGTTTGCCGCACCTCCAGCGCCCGCCAATCGATTCGCCGCATTTGCTTTACTGGGGGTCACACCTCCATCTTCAACAAGCCCAGCCCTGCCATCCACGTCCCATCATCCCATCCAGCCTTTTCTCCCTTCTCCAAGTTTGCCATCTACCGGCATCCCGCGACCAGGCCCGGCAATTGCTCCTCTCGTCCTGTCGTTTCCCCCCGGCAGCGCTGCGAGAGCTGAGAACATGTCATGGGAGCTCCCGACCCTGACCATCACCTGTGTCAGCATCTTGGGCCTCTGGTGGTTCCTTAACCGCCACTCAGCCAACCCGGGCTCTGCCAAAGCCCACGCTGGCGTCACCGGCTTTGCCGTTCTCCTCGACTATCGCAGGGCCGCCCTGCGCCTGTGCGAATCCTCCTACCACTCCGCCATCAATGCCACGCCTATTCAGCAGTTCAAGATGGCCCTGACCCTCGGCGCTGTCGTCTGGTGAGTCGCCCTTCTCTCGACGCTGCACGTGGCTTCGCTCGCTGGCTTGGGAGGACTCGCTGCTGCCGGACCCTGCCCTGCTTGCCCTCTTCTGGTCGGCCGCTCGCTGACCCGTCTCAAGGCTACTCCATCGCTCATGGCAGACGCTCTGGAAGCCCGTCCCAGAGCTAGTCAGCATCCTCGGCGTCGACATTCCCCAGGCCCCCGATGTCTGTCTCGCCGGCATTGGAGCCGATTCCGCAACCCTCAGCTGGACCAGGCCCGCTCCGAATCGTCCCGTACAAAAGTATTTGATACAAGTAAATGGAGTACACGGTTAGTACACCACGTCGAAGTGATGCTCGCTCAGCTGTGGGAGCAAATACGCCTTTTAGAGAGTTGGGGCCTAACAGTTCGGTTTTTCACAGTGGGAGATTCGCCGGGCAATGAGACCGCCATCACCGTCACCGGGCTAAAGCCAAATCATTTTTATAATCTACGGGTCGTCGCCGTCGGACCAAATAACTTTCGCGCGGGCAGTCCCTTCATACGCCTTCGGACGTTCGGCAAAGATGGACGGCCTCAGCTCGGAAACTCACGACTGCCCACCAGTTTCGTCGATCCTGATCACCCCTGCGGCGAAAGCGGCGACGAGAGCGACAACTCCGACAAGCCCGCATCTTCGTTGCCCGCGGTGGAGGCCGCGCCGGTGCTGGATAACAACTCGACGGCGCCCCGTGACGCCGTTGTCACTGTCCCCGGCCAGCGTCGAAACACCGTCAACCGTCGACACTCTCCTTCAGTGGCGAGTGCTGATCAGCCGCAAATAAGGCCGCCCGCGTCTGCCGAGCCAGAAATGTCTCTGGCTGAGCTCAACGAGAAGTTTGAAGGTATTCGGAAAGAAATTGACGACACTCTCGCACTCTACGCCAAGGACGAATTGGAATCTCAGCAGCAAGAGGACGAGTTGAGGAGAGACAAGGATCGCAAGAGGCAGATCCTCAAGGAGAAGGAAGAGCAGACGACGCAGCTGAAAGCCATGATACGAACAACCATGGAGCAAATGCGTGCCGCGGAGAAGGAGCGGGCAAAAAAGGAACAGCAGTTGAAGGACAAGGAGACTAAGAAGGCCAAGATCCGAGACACCATTACAAAGTTCGACAACGAAGCGGGTAGGATGAAGAGGGAACGCGAAGGCTTCGAAGACCAGAAGACAGAGCTGGCAGAAAACCGAGATCGCGACGTTGACAAGCTCGATGAGGACAATGCCGAGCTTCAAGACAACTGCGCCACGCTCGAGGCGGAACTGAAGGACAAGGGGAAGCAGCTCCAGGATCTCAAAGCAACGAGGGAGCAACTGCCCGGTGCGGACGACGAGCAGTGGAAGGAAGAGGACCTGAGAATCCGACGAGAGTGGGAGTTCAAACGGAGAGACATCCACAACCGGCTGGTTGCTGAGACTAAGAACGGGCATATCTTGGGCCAACAAATCCGCGCGCTCAGCGAGCAACTGAGCATGCAGCAGCAGGCCGGTCTTGCCTTTTATAACCAGCCCGGCTCTACGAACATGGACTTTGATTCATCGCCGACAGTTCAACCCAAGCGCCTGAGCCACCACAGCAATTCGCTGTCCAACGCAAATCTGCCTTCGCCCGACCGAGTACCCCCCAGCGAGCTCAACTTCCAGGGGACAGCGGGATTTGGCAGCATCGGCTTCGCCCCCGGACTCTTCATGGACATAACAGCAGACGGTACCCATGAGCCGCAGACGGAAGCCGAACTCAAGGCAACCGGTGGACCGTTGAGTCCGTCCGCCCAGACCCTTCTGCCCTCCAACATCTTTGAAGAGAGTGAGGAAGCGGATCTGATGGAGCGGCACAGCCCTCTCTTGCCAGAGCCTATAACCGCTGGCGAAGAAGGCCCGCAATCCCCGGCATCCTCAATCATGTCCTTTAACGTTTTCTCGAGCCCACATGGTTCTGCGCACAATCTGCCTTTCCCCCAGTACACGGACAACAGCGACAGGAATTCACTGCATCTGAACTCGTCACCTGCTGCGCCCCCGGCCACCGGCCATAAGATCGCCAGCTTCCTTTCAACTTTTCAGCGCGGCCGAGGGGCAAAGACGTCGGACGAGGGTGGTCCTCCAATAGGCAGCCTAAAGCCGGGACAGAGTCAGTCCTTTCCCACTGTAACCGACGAGAGTGAGGTCCTGGCCAGCAGGCGCCGGCTCAACTTTTCATCCTGGATGGGCCGTAACTCCATGGGACCCGATAGTGTTACTTCAGGCCACATTGGACCATCCAACCCATTCTCAGCCCTACGACTGAACCCGCTCAAGGGCTCACCGACCGCTGTGCTCTCGGAACGAGACCGCGGGCTTTCTAGGCCCGCATCAATTGCGTCCACGGACCTTCCACGGCCGTCAACGGATAGTGGCTCGATATGGGGAGCCCCAGGAGATAGTCTAGGTTTGGGCAAGAACCGCCTCTGGTCTCCCAGCGATGGCCGATGGCCGTCTCGAAATGGCTCTAGACGGCCGTCGCTCCAGGGCTCCAACGCTTTGACAACTACTCTGGCGTCTGCAGATGACGAGATCTTGGATGAGGAGGACTTGCTGAACCCCGAAACACTACCAAGCCAAGTAGGAGTCATCGGGTCCCGCCCACCTGGCATTTCGAAATCGATGAGCCAACGCCTCAATCCCGCCGCCCCTACGTTCATGGGACACATCTTCAGGAAGGATAGGGACAAGGACAAGGAGGCCGGCGTGGAAAGGGACAAGGCCAAAGGAAAGGACAAGGACCGAGGCAAGGACAGGGCCAAGGAAGACAAAGCTAAGGGATTACACGTGACAACTACAACTCCGAGCATCGAGCTGCCGTCGAGCCTCGACGATTCACCCTCGGACTCACGGGTATCGCGCGACACATACTCTGTTCACACCCAGACCTCGGTGTCCGAGTCGCATGAATCACTGCAGCTGGATTTTACGGTGTCGAACGCTACCTCGGACATCAACTCGGCCTCTACCTCGAACTTGAAGGACCCTGAGAACGTGGTTAGGAAGCTGTTCCGGAAAGGGAGCTCCAGCAAATTCAGCCTGTCGTCGAGGCTGGGGAAAGACTCGGGTCTGTTTAAGAAGGGCCCGAGCAGCGCCACCAACTCGGACAAGAACATGTCAGCGGAGCATCGGTCGAGCATTGGCGATTTGGACGATCTCGGGGAAGATGTTGCGGTGCTGGGGCGCAGTTATGAGAGCATGGCCAGCAGCCCGTCCCTCGGTCCCTCCAAGTCAAAGGAGGGCAGGGAAGGGGGGCGGATGAGCTCGTGGCGCTTCTCCATGTCTTCTATAAAGAAGAAGGGCAAGGAAACTCCAGTCAGGGAGAAGGAGAGTTTGGAAATGGACCGGGCGCCGGATGAGGAATGATGCTTGGAGTACCTTGCTGGCAGGGAAGCGGCAAATAGGCAGTACAACGCAGTAGTAGTTGCGCTGCAGTGAATCGGTAACGCTTTCACCCCTTTAGAGCACATTCGTGATTGTCTGTGTGATGAATGGACAGATGTCTCCTAGGTGCTCTAGTTAGCTGCCACCACGCCTGTTTCTTCACTCGGCAAGGAGATACCTTTCAACTATGCCCCAAGCCCATGGTACAAACGTAGGCATGATGAACCGGCCAAGGCGTTCATAGACAGAAACATCTTAAGAGAAGCCAAATACTGCGATAAATCATACAACGCCCACCGCAGACGGGCAAAGTATAGGGTAGGCTAGGAGGGCGTTTGCCGCCATGCGCCACAATGGGACCCACCTTTCCATCCAGGCTGTCGCTGGCGCAAGATGACAGGTGCCTCGTCAAGGTCCCGGTAGCTTCGAGCTCACAATGCACGGCGGGAAGCGTATTCTTTTACGACAAGCAGCAGCATATTGCGAGTAGAGCTATTGCACGGCCGGCTTTGGCTGGCCCCATCCGTCCGAGACGATGAACGGAGGCATGGGGGAGGCTCCGTCCATGGACGCAGGTAAAGGCGCCTCCCATACCGCGAGTCGAGCTGTTGCGACACTGACCCCTGGAAACAGTCGACTACGATCCCATGGCACATCTCAACCTGCTCTTCTCCCACCCGTCGACCGTATCGTCGATAAGCCAAGTCTCCCAAACACTGAAGGCCCGCCAGAATGAGCTGTCCAGCGAAATCGACACCCTCGAGCTGGCGCAGGCCTACAAGCCCGACTCGAGCCTCGAGCGGATGCAGTCGGCCCAGACCGAGCTGGCGCAGCTGTTCCGCAAGATCGAGACGGTGCGATCGCGGGCGATAGAGACGGAGCAGAACATCACGTCGATGACGGCGGATATCAAGCGACTAGATGGCACGAAGCGGAACCTGACGCTCAGCATGACGGCCTTGAAGCGCCTGCAGATGCTGACGACGGCGTACGAGCAGCTCAGGGGGCTGGCGAAGACGCGGCAGTACCGGGAGTGCGCGGGCCTGCTGCAGGCGGTGCTGCAGCTGATGAAGCACTTCAACAGCTACAGGAGCATCGAGCAGATTGCGACGCTGAGCCGCGAGGTCTCGGAGTTGCAGCGCGAACTCCTGGAGCAGGTATGCGAGGACTTTGAGATGGCATTCGCCAAAGGCGAGGTCTCCGCCAAGAAGGGCGTGCTGGTGGAGGCCTGTCATGTCATGGACGCCTTGGGAGACTCGGCGAAATCTCGACTCGTCAACTGGTACATCAATACCGAGTTGCGGGAGTATCGACAGGTCTTCCGGGGAAACGACGAGGCGGGGAGCTTGGACAACATCGGGCGACGATACTCGTGGTTCAGGCGAACGGTGAAGTCTCACGAGGACGAACACGCCATGATCTTCCCTCCCTACTGGCGGGTGAACGAACTGCTGGCAACGGCCTTTTGCGACGGGACGCGCGACGATTTCAAAGGCATCCTGGAGCGAAGCATGCGGCGTGCAGACAGCAACAAGGTCGACGTCAACCTGCTGCTCAGCTGCCTGCAAGAAACGCTCGACTTTGAGCAGAGCCTAGAGAAGCGCTTCTCAAACGAGCCGCGAGCGAGCATCGACACGCTCAGCTCGGCGGAGGAGAAGGCGCACAGCTTCAACGGGCTCATCTCGGTCGCCTTCGAGCCGTATCTCAGCCTGTGGGTGGAATCCCAGGACAGGCAACTGGCGGCTATGATGCCCAAGTATCGCATCCAGCCGGCCATCCCGCCAGACGAGGAATTTTCACCACAGGCTGTCATGACGTCGGCCATTGAGCTGTTCCACTTCTACAAGCTCACGTTGTCGCAATGCGCGAAGCTGTCTACCAGCGAGCGCTTGTTGGATCTTTCGAGGACACTGGCAAAGTATCTGGACGAGTATGCACAGCAAGTGCTACTTCATAAGCTGCAGGCCGGCGGACAGCACGGTCCGTCCGTACAAGACGCGGTGCTGGTGCTGAACACGGCGGACTTTTGGCACCTCAACACAAACCAACTGGAGGAGAACATTAAGAAGCGCATTGATAACGACCTCGTACCCTCGGTGGACCTCTCATCGCAGTCAGACGCCTTCCTGGGAGTGGCAAGTGCGGCGGTGCTGGCACTGGTGCACATCGTGGAGCTGGACTGCGAGGGTATCTGGCGAGAGATGAAGAACACCAACTGGAGCACCATGGACAGCGCGGGCGACCAGAGCTCCTATGTGGGAGAACTGGTGAGACATGTCAACGGCAAGACGGAGGAGATTCTGGGCGTAGTGGCGAAACAGCAGTACGCGAGGGCCTTCTGCGACAACCTCGTGGAGCATCTGGCGACGGGCTACGTCAACAGCATTGTGCAGTGCCGGCCCATCTCGGAGATCGGCGCACAACAGGTAAGCCACCCTGGCATTCTCGTTTAAGAGAGGAGCGAGGCAGCTGCTGACATCTCGTGCAGATGCTCGTTGACAAGTATGCTCTCACAAAGTCGTTTGGAAGCTTGATGCACCACAGCCCGACTCCAAACCAGCAGCCGCCTCCGTCGGGCTTCGTGAGGAGGGTCGAGCACTCGATGAACCGGATGGACCCGCTGCTCAAGACACTACAAGTGCGGGCATCGCCGCCAGAAGGACTCGTACAGGCCTACCTCATTCACATTGGGGACCGCTCTGACAGCAACTTCAAGAAGATCCTGGAACTCAAGGGTGTGCGCAAGCAGGACCAGGCACACCTCATCGAGCTCTTCGGCATCCACCGAGAGGGCAGTGCCAACGACAAGCTGGTGCAGAGCTCGCCGCTCCTGACGCCGCTGATGACGGGCTCCAGCCTGGGCAGCGGCGGGGGCGTCAGCACGGGGCTCGGGGTGATGAACCCGACGGCGGCGCTGAGCGCGGCCTCGGCGACGACGCGATTCGACGCCGGGTCGCTGGGGGAGAAGCTGCTCAGCGCGGCGCGGGATATCGGGACGAGCAGTGGGGCGGATCGCGGAGGGCCGAGCGGCTCGGAGAAGGCGACCATCAACGAGAACCTGCGCAACTTTGGCAAGTTCTTCAAGAAGGACTTTGGGGGGCTCGGCGCGAGGTTCGGGAAGCGGGACGGGAGCGTCGGAGCGGAGGAGGGGCAGCGGTAGATGCGACTCGCAGTGCCATCACTCTGGATGTTGCCGACGAGCCGAGGACAGACATACGGCTGGTATTGTTCTTTGTGACGCGTTGGTCGGGATACTACAATACCAGTATGCCTACTAAGCTGCATGTCGGAAGAGTATGACGATACGAATAGGATCAATGCGAATGGCTACGTAGATGCCATCTTCTTCAAGCTCGTGAACCGCGACATCGGCATCAACTGCCGCGTCCCTTGATGGCAGACATGGCATGAGGATTAGTCAACGGAAGAGGCGATATCCGATGGCGCAACCGATCAGGACCACCGGAGAAGCATTGGCAGCTTAGAAATCGACATCCATAATTCCATAGTACCCCATAAGACGTGGCGTTGAAGCGCAGCACCAACCAGCCCTATATAGCCCGCGTACCTAGGTAGCGCATTGTCGTGCTGGCCCATCCCGGGGCTCTCAGCGCCGGCTGCCGTTCCGCTCCCCTTTTTCTTTTAACCACCCCGCCATTGCGACTTCGCCAAGTTCGGATACGCGCAAACCACACGACACGACATACACACACGAGGCACGCGGACGGACGAACGAACCGCTTCTATACACGCGCCCACACGACTCCAGGCAGAAGACAAAAGCCGCCAAACTGTCCGCCTCACGGTTCGCGCGGACGCTCAGATCGAGTGCTGGGCTATCGATTGCGGCTGCGGCGACGGCGTTCCAGAAGACCAGCGTCCCGCCAAAGGAACTTGGAGTGAGGAGAATGCATAGCAAGGTTGTCAGTATGTCGCCGCCGCTGCCGCATGCTCGGGGTACGAGACGGGAGGAACACGAATGCTGACGGGTGCAGTCATCGGGTCTGGGCCCGCGGCCCATACCGCGGCCGTGTACCTGTCCAGAGCGGAGCTGAAGCGTGAGTGTCCCCGGACGGAAGACTGGGGGAGTGGTGACGCTGACTCGGAGATGTAGCCGTCCTGTACGAGGGCTTCATGGCCAACGGCACGGCGGCGGGAGGCCAATTGACGACCACGACCGAAGTGGAAAACTACCCCGGCTTCCCCAAGGGCATCATGGGCCAGGAACTGATGGTGAGCGCCCCTACATCTCCTCTTGACCTGCAGCACCGCGGAGTCGCTCACACCCGTGCGTTGCAGGACAACATGCGCGCTCAGTCGGAGCGCTTCGGCACCGAAATCATCACCGACACCGTCACCAAGCTCGACCTCTCGGCGCGGCCCTTCAAGTACAGCACCGAGTTCAACCCCGACGAGACGCACACGGCCGACGCCGTCATCGTCGCCACCGGCGCCTCGGCCCGGCGCCTCAACCTCCCCGGCGAGGACAAGTACTGGCAGAACGGCATCTCCGCCTGCGCCGTGTGCGACGGCGCCGTGCCCATCTTCCGCAACAAGCCGCTCTTCGTCATCGGTGGCGGCGACTCCGCCGCCGAGGAGGCCACGTTCCTGACAAAGTACGGCTCCCACGTCACCGTCCTCGTGCGCCGCGACGTCCTCCGCGCCAGCAAGACCATGGCCACGCGCCTCCTCGCCAACAAAAAGGTCACGGTGCGCTTCAACAGCCACGCCACCGAGGTGCGCGGCGGCCCCGACGGCCTCATGAGCCACCTCGTCGTGCGCGACAACGCCACCGGCAAGGACGAGGTCGTCGAGGCCAACGGCCTGTTCTACGCCATCGGCCACGACCCGGCCACCGCGCTCGTCAAGGGCCAGGTCGACATGGACGAGGACGGCTACATCAAGACCGTCCCCGGCACGACGCAGACGAGCATCGACGGCGTCTTTGCCGCCGGCGACGTGCAGGACAAGCGCTACCGCCAGGCCATTACCAGCGCCGGTACGTTTCTTCCCCCGAACCGAGCTTTGACTTGGCGGCTGCTGACTAGCTCGCAGGTACTGGATGCATGGCTGCTCTCGAGGCAGAAAAGTTCCTCGTCGAGCAGGAGGATTAGATGGGTGGAGCGGGAAAGGAGGAAGGCATAGAGGCATTTAGATGCAGCCCATAGACAAGACTTGGCTTGTGAATATAGAGTCACGTACATCATGTAGAAAAGGCGCGTCCACTCGCAAGTAATATGCCGTCTTTTACAGTAGAGTCACCGTATTAGTGTGCTCCTGCTCATTGCTCTCACGCCCCATCTAATGTGCGAACCCGTCCCATGTACTCTCGCTCGCCGACTGTCCGTGGGGCAGTCCTGGCTGGCTGAATCCCATATGTAAAAAAAGACATTCATCTTTCCCTGTACCCGCGCAGTAAACGCCAACAAAAGCAATCCTCACGAGGCTCTCTTCTCGAAATCACTTTTAGTCCCGCTCCAGCACAGCGGGGGCGGTGATGCTGG
Source organism: Tolypocladium inflatum (assembly GCA_003945565.1). Lineage (NCBI taxonomy): Eukaryota > Fungi > Ascomycota > Sordariomycetes > Hypocreales > Ophiocordycipitaceae > Tolypocladium > Tolypocladium inflatum. The sequence continues at coordinate 1,468,807 of QEPE01000013.1, forward strand.
CGCCCTTGAGCTTCTCGAGGCCCTCGCCGCCCTGTGAAATCATCGTTAGCATCGAAGCAGGTACGCATAGCCGTGTAGGATAGACTCACGTAGCTGATGAGGGGTGACACCTCGACACCGCCCTCGGCCACGACCGTGGCTCCCGCCTCCTGTGCCCAGCGCTGTCCCTGGGCCATGATATCGCGCTTGCTGGTATCCGGGTCGTCTTCGCCCTTGCCCCGGGCGTTCTTCAGGGGGGAGAACTCGTCCTCGCGGCGGACCTCCATGCAGGCAAATTTGTCCAGCGGCAGCAGGGGGAAGACGTCAAAGACGAACTGCTCCAGCTTGATGCCGTTGGGGGTCTCGGGCTTGACCGTCTCGCCGGACTTGAGGTCGATGGTAGGGATCTTCTTGCGGGCGACGTGGTGCGGCAGCTTATGGGCCCACTGGGGGATGGACTCGAGGAAGCGGAAGGAGTAGTAGTGGTTGACGATGTTGGCGGCGCGAAACTTGAGGACGCCTGCGTGCCTGGGGTCCTCGGCCTCGGCGGTGGCCTGGTCGATCTCGGAGTACTCGACGACGTCGGGCTTGCCGTTCTTGGACAGGATCAGGCCGACCGACTCGGTGGCGTTGCGCTTGCGGACGACCTTGGTGGCGATGTCCACGTCCAGCGAGGCCGAGAAGCCGATGAAGACGGGGTCGGCGACCTTGACGAGGCAGTTGTCGACGCAGTAGGCGTGGATGTGCTGGATGCCGCGCTTGCGCATGTCGTCAAGCACGCCCGACAGGATCAGGGCCTGGTAGATGCCGCCGTTGCCGTCAGGGGCCACGGCCACCTTGCCCTTGGTCTCGAGCAGGATCTTGCCGTCGTTGGAGATGCAGGGCAGGACGCCCTGGTCGAAGATGGTGACGTTGGCGCTGTCGAGGCCAAAGTACTTGTTCTCCTGGAAGAACTGCCGCGTCGGCTCGCGGGTCGGGCCGCTGGTCATGACGTACCAGGGCACGACGGCGGAGCTGCCGCCGACCTTGCTGGCGGCCAGCTCCTGGATCTTGCGGATGCGCTCGGCCTGGATCTGGAAGAGCGACTTGCGGGAGGGCAGGCCGATGTCGTAGCAGCCCTTGGGCGCAGAGCTGCCGAGGCGGGTGCCCTGGCCGCCGGCCATGAGGACAACGGCCACCTTGTTCTGGCCGATGAGGTCCAGGCCGGAGCCGTACCACCTGCTGATGTCGTCGGCGCTGGAGTCGAGGATGCTGGCTGTGGCGGAGTCGGGCAGCGGCTCGAGCTTGTCAGGGGTATGTTCCGTCTCCGCCGGGCTGAGGGCTCGCGTCGCGATGTCGTTGATGTGGGCCGGGTCGAACCGGGAGAGCTGCTCGAACAGGGCGCCCCTTTCGTCGCTGCCGAGCGAGTCGTAGAAGGTCAGGACGTGGTCCTGGCCGGCCCTGGTGTACTGCTCCCGCAGGCCGGCGAGGGCCTCGGGGGACGGCTCGGCAGGGGCGCCGGACGAGGGCTTGGAGCCAATGTGCAGGATTTCCTTGACCTTGTCCATGGCGGGAGCTTTCAGGAGTTGTCGGGAGGACAGCGGCGGGGTTGAGAGACGGCGACGGAGGGGGCGTGAGCTGGTCGGAGGTCAATTGGGATGAAAGGACCTGGGTATCTGGAAGAGAAGGGTGAATATGGGAGAGAGAGGAGAGACTGGAGGCAGGGGGGAAAGGACGGCGGTGGTGGTGGTGGCTGCACGTTATAAGTAAACAGGCTGACGTCGTTGAGCCCGGGCCAACCCAGCTAGACCTGAGCTTGCACCTCGTTTTCAGGGTGGAGGGGCAGCAGCTCAGGTGCATCTCGGCGCGGCACAGGGGGTGCCTCCGGGCAGGGACCGGCTGCCCCTCCCACCCCTAAGGTTTCGATGGCTCGAACTGCTTCTGGCCCACCAGCGACGCGGCTCTCTTCTCGCCCAATCTCATCGTCTGGCATCATCTCACGGCAGACAAGGCCGTTGTCTAGCGCCGTCTGGGCTGAGACAAAGCCACCGCCGCCCGCTGTGAAGTTTGAACTGGCCCGAAGAACCGTGACTGTGATTCAACGTCAACGCCCTGGTGAATGCAGCGGCAGAACTGGATTCGATGCTACAGACTAGAGACACAAGACGTCGGCCCTTCCAGAGACCCCAGCGAGAGCGTCTCGTATCCAGCTCCGGGTGTTGACGTCGTGCCAACCTGGCTACGGGGAGATCGGCCCCAGGGTGGATCCTCACTGGGCAACCAAGGGCCCTGAAAAGTACGAGTATGCATGGTGCTGTGCTCACTGAGGCGGAGGCTGAGATGGGCTTGATGGGGCCCGGGGGTCACTGCGCTGCGCTGCACTTTTCTCACCCGAGAGGTTGGAGGCGCAGCAAATTGGGCGCGCTCAAAATAGCACCACCCCCGATGCCTGGAGATGAGCCGAATTGACTCCGGACTGGGAGCGCCCGAGTTAGGTAGCAACGGCTGTTGGTGGGAGATGACGTTGAATAAGTTCAACAGCGACTCGGTGAACGGCTCTTGATCCCCAGCCACGTTGAGCCACTTGGCCACAAGTAACCGTACTCGTACCTGGCCATATCTCAGCCTCAGCCGTTGCTACTCGGGTACGGAGTATGTAACTTTCAGACAACCAGGCAGCAGAGCCGTCACGGCCTCCAAACCGGTGGACGAATCTACTACACATTGGATCTACTCCAGGCTTGGGTTAATATAGAAAGGCATCAACCTAATACCTCTGGCCTCTCCTTTACGGTCATGGATCGAAATCTGTGACACCTCTCCTCGAGTGAAGCCACCCTCGCGGCACTATATTCACTTTGCCCTCGATGGAATCACCTCCGGATCGGCAACCGATGGAAGGACGCGAAGAAGCCGGCTCGCGTCAGCCCGCGACGTTCAAGGGCCGGCTCCAGCTCGACGACTTCAAGTACAGCGCCCCGGAGACGCTCCCCCGTCGAAACCCCCGACGGAGCGCAGCCTCATCTGTCGTCGCCTCGCCCATCACGGACACCGCCATCACCGCCATCACCGCCGCCGAGCCGTCTCGAGCATCTCCACGAGAGCGCTCCACCTCCCGCAAGCGCTCTTCCACCCCATCCTCACCGGCAAAGAGCACAAAACGCAAGCGTCCCAGCGCCGGCTACGCTCCGCCTTCGACGTACGCCCACCTCCCCCTGCTGCCCGACGCCATCGCGCCCAACCTGCTCGTCCTCTTCGTCGGCCTCAACCCGGGCATCCAGACGGCCCGCACGGGGCACGCCTACGCCCACCCCTCCAACCTCTTCTGGAAGCTGCTCTTCTCCAGCGGCATCACGCCCCGGCCCTGCCGCGCCGACGAGGACCGCCGGATGCCGGCGCTGTACTCGCTCGGGCTGACCAACATCGTCGCCCGCCCGAGCCGCAACGGCGCCGAGCTCAGCAAGCGCGAGATGGACGACGGCGTGGCGCTGCTCGAGGAGAAAGCCCGCACCTGGCGGCCCGAGAGCATGTGCGTCGTGGGCAAGAGCATCTGGGAGAGCATCTGGCGCGTGCGCCACGGCGGGCGGCCCGTGGGGAAGGCCTTTCGGTATGGCTGGCAGGACGAGGGGGAGAATATGGGCGTGATTGAGGGCGAGTGGCCCGGTGCGAGCGTGTTTGTGGCGAGCAGCACGAGTGGCCTAGCGGCGGCGCTGTCGCCGGCCGAGAAGCAGGAGATTTGGGATGAGCTGGGGGCCTGGGTCAAGATGAGGCGGGCCGAGAGGGAGATACAGGCCGAGAGGGAGACAGGAGCTGGGGAGGAGGAGGAGGAGGAGGAGGAGGAGGAGGAGGAGGAGCAAGAATCATGATATGTCTACTTGGAAACCATACATACAAGCAAGCGTTGTCATTGTCATATTCGTTACCACGTCACGCCAGATACAATCGTCAGGGTAGGAAAAAAGGTCATGCCTGTCTGTGCATTTGCATTGATTCAAGTCTACATACTACCCTACACTGATTTTTGTCTCATATCAACTTCCTACCTGTCCTAATCGCAGATGAAAAGCTCATCTCTCCCGACTCCGTACGCCAGATCCCCCCTCGCGCCGTCTACGCTGTTCGCTTACTTGCACCGCTTCTCGACCACGCCGGGGCCGTTCTCCTCGTACTCCTTCCGCGATATCCACATCTGGTGGAAGGTGCCCAAGCTGGCCAGGATGCTGCCACCGATCCAGGCGCCGAATCGCCGCTCGCTCGTCAGACCAGCAGCGTGGATCTTAACCTTCAAGCCGGGGTACATGGCCGTCAGCTCGTTGTTGAGGCGGTCGTTGAATCCGTTGATGAGACTGGTGCTGCCGGTGACGACCACGTTGGCGAGCAGGTTTCCGCGCAGGTCCACGTCGACGGCACCGAGCGCCGCGCGGATGAGCTCCGGGATCGTCTGGGCCTTGGTGAGGCGCTCCGACTCCGGCACGGGGTATCCGGCATTCTCGTCCCACATGCCCTCCGTGGCCTTGAACCGTTGCTCGCGCCACATCTGGTTGTAGCCGTCGGGCATCTCAAACACTCGGCCGGGCTGTGTCTTGACGTAGTCCTCGTTTCCTGGCGCGCTGTACCGGCCTGGTCCGCGCCACACCTCGACCACCGACTCCTTGAACTCGGTCAACACGCGCTCGTCCTCGTAAGCGCGGAAGGAGTCGCTGATCTGGTAGGGGAATTTTCGCAGCCGTGCCTGGGCGGGCATGCCGGCATCCACTGGCGACTTGTTCTCGACCATGAAGGTCGGAACCAGGTTGACCTTGGGCTCGGACGTCTCCCACATGTTGCGAAGCTGCGACGACAGCCATAGGCCACCGACGGGGGAGCGCTGAATGGATCGCTTGAGGACCATTCCGTCGTGAATAGCCGTGACAGAGGTGTTGGAGCCGCCGATGTCGATGACCAGGGCGGTCGCCTTTCCGGCGGCGAAGGCAGAGAGGACCGGCGTGCGGCTCAACCAAAAGGCAGGGCATCCCCAGTTCTCCATGATGATCTCGATGGCCTTTTCTCTCGCCTTTGGCGTGTTCCAGGGCGCCTCCGTCATCAGCAGCGGGTTCTCCTGTAGCGGTTTCTCTTGGGCCTCGGCCTCCTCCATGGCCACGTCTCCCTCGCCGTCCTGCTCCTTGACGTCGTCATTCAGACCATTCTTGGATGGCGGTGTCGCTCTCTCTGGTTGCAGACGCTTGATCAACATGTGCTCCCAGATCTTGCCTGCAACATCCCAGTCCTCGACGACGCTGTCCTTGTTCATGTAGTTGCGGACCTCGAAGTCGGCACGGGGGATGAGGCACTCGTCGCCAAAGACGTCTCGCTCCGGGTCGCTGGTGAAGTGGCCGTAGAAGGAGGGGAGGATCGACTTGGGGACATCTTCGCCGGCGAAGCCTGCACGGGTGTTGCAGTACCCAGGGTCGAGGACGAGGGCAGAGACCTCATCTGCACTGATTGTTAGCTGGCGTAGACCCAAGACCTTCGCGACGCATCGCGAGGGAGGACGGGAGTGGGACACGCACCTCCGCCGTAGATGTCGGTAGGCTGCGCCGACGTGGGCAGGGGCTGCTGAGCCATAGCTGTGCTTGTACGGCGATCGCGGCGAGCAGTCAAAACCCCGGCTGATTGATGTTTCGTGCAAGTGATGGAGTTGCTCGAGGTGGTGTCGCGTCGGAGCAAATTTCCAGCCTGGTGGTGGTCGGTGGTTGGTGATTCGCCTGAGCAGCTCCAGCGTCGCGAGCGGAGCTGAATTGGGTGGGCGAGGCTGACGCTGTCCCTCGCTGGCTGCTGCTTGCTTTGGCGCATTCATCCGCGGCATGCGACTGGCGGGGGAGTGACTGAACAGGGGTGCTTCACCACCAGAAAAAGTCGACACTGTCACCATCGCTAATTTTTTTCTCTCTTCCTATTCTCGTTGATATCAGCGCAAGCTTTCACGAGCTGCAATCGCACGTGGAACGCCTGTTCCGTGCGCTCGCTATGAATGTAAGTACACGGCTCCTCTATCTATATTGAATTTGCACGCATCATCGTGATGAATTGCATTTCTCGCTTCAGAACCGCTGCGATTGACGCAGCAAGCTGTGTGTGATTATATCATTGCCAATTCCTGATCTTGCCTTTCCCTCGCACTATAGTCTGCAGTTTAATTGGGCTCGAATGGGAAGCTAACATTGTATTCCAGGCGCGATGAGATCAACCAGATGCCTTCGGCTGGCTTGCCGGCCTACGACACCGCAAGCGTGCTCACGGTTGATATGTAGCTCTGCGCCTGCACGGCTGCGTCCGGGAGCTCCGATCCGGACCCCAGTTAGAGCTCTATCCACGGCGCCCGATGGTCGTCCCAAGCCGTCGAGGTTCGCCAACGAGCCTGAAGGCCGCGGAAACGCGTCGCCTTTCAAGCAGCACCGGCAGGAAGAGCTTTGGGAAGACCAACAGAGCGAGGAACCGCTCTACCCCGACCCGTACCCACGGCTGGAGTCCTCTGCTTTGCGGAAGAGCGTCCCCGAGTTTTTAGAGGACTTTCATGAGAGGCTCTCCCACGAGAATGTCTCCCTGACCGGCCGCATCCGATCCAAGCGGGTCGTCGGCAAGTCGCTCATCTTCCTCGACATTGTGAACGAGTTCCAAAAAGTGCAAGTCATGATCAACAAGAACAAGTGCGTGTCAGAGAAGAATAGAAGAATCCATAAATTCGCCCTCTTTAAGAACTTAATACAAGTCGGCGACCACATCTGTAGGCTTACTGCATTTCCCCCAATGGCCTTCCCGTTGGCTGACAGAGTTTGCAGCGGTCACTGGCATTGCGACTCGTACGAATAGCGGAGAGCCGACGCTCGAGGCTAGGCAGCTTCCCGAACTCCTGTCGCCGTCGATGGAGCAAATACCCGAAAAGCTCACCGATGCGAAAACGAGGATGCAGGAGCGCCATGTGGACATGCTCGTCAACCGAGAGGTGATAGACGTCCTCAGACTACGTGCTGAAATCACCAGGCACATGCGGGACCACTTC